>OX424521.1:2888664-4246746 GCA_949152395.1 Agrochola litura | reverse complement strand
CAAATTATTACTACAAACATTCGATCAGCATTGCTAATGTTTATAACCAGAGACAAGTTATGACTGCAGCGCACTGCACTTTGATCTTAGCTTGCATTTGGGTTAGCCACCTATAATCTGTTCGAAAATTATTTAACGAAAATGTAAACAAATGGATCAGATAACGTACTTGTGGGTGCAAATTTGTAGTACCATAAATTGAGTGCTTTGATTTTATTATTTGAATACTAAAACCCGAAATTCTAATTTGAAATTAATGTTTAATTTTACTTTATTTTTCTACTTTTATTTTTCTATAAACTCTATTTTTAACCTCATCATTGTAAAGCTACCACTTAAGGGAAGAGTGAGACAGCTCCGACACAAGTACTATTGTAACTTACTGGGGCTGCCTCAATTTATGTATGAAACAATGTTTTAGTTGGAATAAATATTTTTGTATTTTTTTTTTATTTTTTATTTACCATAAAGATGTTTTTCATTTGACAATTGGAAAAAATACTGCAATTATTTCAAAATAGAATTAACATACCGAAAGCACACCTACACGTTCGCGTACACACTCACACCCTATACCTACACTACACACTACACACATTCACACCCTTTACCTGTACCACATACACCACACAAATTCACACCCTACATCCACACTTCACCCACCACACACATTCACACCCTATACTTACACTACACACACCACACACTCACTTACATCACTCACCCGTCAAGTTTTATAGATTTATGTAGTTTCTTTCATAGTCTATAATTTTTGATTTTTGATGTAAGTGTTTTGTAATTTAGCACGGAAGAGCACTGATTTCCAAGATACAGGTTTTACCTAGTTTGGAATTCAGAGTTCATATAGTTTTAGCCGTCTACTCACTTACATTATTTGTACCCTAGTTCTTAGGAAATAACTGTATTAGGCTATATTTTATTAAGTCCATTATTATTATTATTGGGATGAATTTTATAACCTTAATTTTTGTCGACGATTATTAAAACAATTTAATAATGTTATTCAAACAATAATTGTAAGAAAAATTATCAGATACAATTTTTAAACCTTCTAAATATAGATGAATGTGTCACAAATTCCCTTTAGTGAGTAATTGCGTAAATATTTTACCTGAATAGGGTTTATTTATCCCGTACTAACCCAAAAAAATCTACATTGTGTTCAACTGTCGAAGAATTTTATTTGTTTTGAACTTTTTTTTTTATTATCATGCACACTTGCTTTTTCCAACTCACTTTAGACATTGGCAGAATAGTCGACATCGTCTTTGCTTGCCATTATTAAAAATAGAATAGGGTTTATTTACTGTTTTATATACTATTGTATTGACTATTGTAAAGAGTTGTAGAACAGAGTACTCTGTGGTTGTAGATCAAAATACCCTGTAATATTTTGTAAGTTATATTGTTAAGGGCACTTAAAAGGGCAAGGCCGGTTTTGGCGCCTTTTTTCAAAAAGGCGCCAAAACCGGCCTTGCCCTTGTCATTGCACAATAATTACGAAACCACTACATTCAAGTAAAACACATCCCTAGCGATCAGTTAATTGCGTAATACAACACAATCACAATCTGTTTCGATTTGAAACAGATTGCTAATTCATTGCTTCATAAGTTGGAAAAAAAAATCTGCTCAGCAACGTAAATAACGCAATGAATGTTGTTGAACTGTCAAAATGAAACAAATTAGGCAAAATTGTTTACGAAAATAAGTTACGCAATTAGGGTACAGCTCTAAATCGAAACCATTTAGCTTTAGGTACTGGTTACTGAGAGCCTACATCATCCCACAGCTGGACGCAGGCCTTACGAGATATTGATTATTATAAAACGAAAAAAACTGTCTGGCATAATTATGGACTTCAAACTGGTACCTACTATCAAATACCACCTACCTACCTACTACTCGTCTATCAAACGCTAAACAGCATACTAACAAGTTTTTCACTAAAAACCACGATGCAAATAGCTTGCATGTCATTTTAATATCATCAAAAACCACATGAAATAGGAATAAACACGAAAAATAATTAGCAAAAATCTCTCAACGAGCGAATCAAAACATATTTTTGAACGTCCATCGACACAGATCATTCACTCAGTGAATGAATGATTGAACGATTATGCGCGGTCATCGACCTCGAGGAAGCGGTTTGTCAACAATTCGTGAGTGTTTTTTTGTTGTTTTTAAGCGTGGGAAGACGCGATAGTGCCTAGTTGTTTGTGAAGGCTGTTATTCAGCCTAGATTTTGTGCTAGATTTCGGCTGATTGGTCGAATGATTGTTTTTTTAAGTGAAAACTTCTTTAGGCACGTTGGGAATTTTTGAGATGGGACTAAACCATTGATTTCGCGACACCATGACGACACCTCATTTTTGTAAACGCGATTGTGCTCTTTATTTATATTACATTACGGATTACATGCAAGTATTTTTACTTTAAAGGTTTCGGAAGTATAATTTCATGTAAACGCGATTGTGCTCTTTACTTAGATAAGGTTACGGACCAATGTTCTATACAAGTATTTTTCTTCCACCAAGGCGATCTTGTTCATGTTTTCACTTCTGTCGGCACTCCCGGAGTGCCACTTCTTTTTTTTATAATGACAAACGTAGATGAATATGTTTTGCTTGCTTTTTAAGACACTTACACCGTTTGTCCACCGCACCGTGAACGGGACGTCAACGAGAAACAAGATTACGCGGCCGTAGTATACGTACTGGCGCTACTTCGGCGTCGCGTCGTCGTCATCTCGTTCTCGTTGACGCCCCGTTCACGGTGCGGTTGACAAACGGTGTAAGTGTCTTAAAAAGCAAGCAAAACATATTCATCTACGTTGGCCGTTTGCCTTACTATACGTTCGCACTGGCGAAACATCACAACAAAACATGTTGAAATCTCTAGTGCCTGTCAAACTTTGTATGGAAAATTGACAGAAAATAGAGATTCCAACATGTTTCGTTGTGAATGTTTCGCCAGTGCAAACGCACAGTTACGGTGGAAGAAAACATCGGAAGTGAACGATCAAACTGAGTGAGCAATTGAGCATAGTTCCTTTTATAAATTATTTATTTAAATTGATATGGGGACCGATTTAGAAAAGCGATGTAGGTTCGTATAGATCGCGCCACCCCAGAAGATGCCTGTTCACTGTGTTCACTGTTTACTCTTAGCCGACTTTGGCACGGACATAATAAAATCGCGGCGATTTTTTTTCGTGCACTTGATTTTCAAAGCTCTGCTTAGCGCCGAGAGTTGAAAATCCAACAGTGTGTTTTTTCTACGCGCTGCGATGAGAGTGCGTCCCAGCGCGTTGGATTCTCAACGCAGAGTTGAAAATCCAGTGCGCGATAAAATCTCGCCGCGATTTTATTACGTACGTGCGTACGTCGGCTTACTGCATAAACGGTAAATGCTTCTGCAGACAGGCGCGACGCGAATCTAGTGGAACAATTTATAAGAAAACTTTACGAAAATTGTTCTACCGGTCTCGCATCGCGCCTGTTTGCGCCAACCTTAATAACGCCCGAAAAGGCAAAACAGAAAGAGGTATGAAGAACTTTGCCCAGCCGAAGGACAACATAATTGTATAGAAATAAAACTTCTGAAATACTAAGAAATCTGTGTCGAAATTTCGACAGGTCGCTCACCAAAACGACTACCTAACAATCCTTACTTCAAACGACTTCTGAAAGTATGTTGACAGTTGAAACTTTAATGAAAAAATATCATATTTTCAACTGTGAACAAACTCCAGTTTCGTCAAGTATTTTAACGCTTGCCAATCACTCTGGTGAAAGGTAAGTAGCAGGTATAGTCGTGGCTGTATTTAATTGATTTCTGACAGCTGTCATTACCAACTTGTATAGCCATTTTCGGCGCGTTTGCGGCTTCTGACAACGGCCGGTGCTGGTGCAATTTAACCTGAAGTAAGTGTACTTACTTAAGGAACGCAAATAAATGGCTGGAAACGAAGGATTTTTGAGATGGGGCAATAAGGACTTAGCTGTTCTTACTGCCCCATGTCAAAAATCCACCCTGTATACAAATATAGGATAAACAAAAATTATGTATGTTTGTGAATAAGTAATAATAATAAAAAACAGTGGCACTCCGGGAGTGCCGACAGAAGTGAAAACTTGAACAATTTTATTATACTGGAAATAGTTATCTTTTTTAAACATACATAACATAACATCACACCTTGTTTCCCCGAAGGGTTGGGCAGAGGTGTCCCTGTACCCACATTTCGGTTTCTTTTTTGAAGTCGGTAAAAAAAGGGAAATGTCAATCATGCCGTTGTCATGTCTCAATGTTTGGAATGTCATTAATCCCAAAGAAAATGTATCGCGCGTTGATGTCTTTTTAATGGTCAAAAGCTAAAATTAATGAGGTGTCGGTAACAGTGTCGCGAGTTCAATTGTTTTTTTCCATCTCAAAAATACCCAACGCACGTAAAGAAGTTATCACTTCAAAAATAAATAATAATATAGTAAAATATCACTGCCAGACCCGGTGATCAAACCCCACACTCAGTACTCATTCATGCGATAGTCACCTGCCGGCCTATTATGTAAAAATGTCACCGTGAAAACTTACGTGAAGTAAGCTCTGTACTCAGCGAGCCTGTGGTTCAGATATACCCAAAGGGCTTACAATTATCTGCGCATCCAGTTTAACAATGCCTTCAGGGCGCTGTTACGTCTGCCGCGCTTCTGCAGTGCGTCAACAATGTTCGCTGAGTCGCGCACAGACGGCTTTGATGCCACCTGGCGCAAAAAGACAGCCTCACTGCTAAGCAGATTGCGTGGAAGCAGTAACAGCATCCTGAATGTCATAGGCAATAAGTTAGACAGCCCACTGGTGTGGAGCCTCACCCAGAGGACCAAGTCTCTCTTAGTTATTAGGTACTAACATAGTTTTTAACTTCATACTAACAATATAAATGTAATGGATCAATGTTGTTTGAATCATCATCATCATCATCATTTCAGCCGAAAGACGTCCACTGCTGAACACAGAGAACCTGAACCTCCCCCAAGCACCGCCACTTCGACCGATTCTGTGCTTTCCGCATCCAGCGGATTCCTGCGGCCTTCACAAGGTCATCGGTCCATCTTGTGGGAGGCCTTCCAACGCTACGTCTTCCGGTACGCGATCGTCACTCCAGAACCTTTCGGCCCCATCGGCCATCCGTTCTACGAGCAATGTGCCCTGCCCATTGCCACTTAAGTTTCGCAATTCTTCGGGCTATGTCGGATGCTCCTGCGGATCTCCTCATTTCTGATTCGATCACGTAGGGAAACTCCAAGCATAGCCCTCTCCATTGCCCTTTGGGTGACTTTTAGCCTTCTGATAAGGCCCATTGTGAGCGACCACGTTTCAGTACCATAGGTCATCACTGGCAACACGCACTGGTCAAAGACTTTCGTCTTGAGACACTGTGGTATGTGGGATGAAAAGATATTGCGTAGCTTCCCGAACTGACCAGCCGAGTCGGATTCGACGATTGACCTCTTTCTCGAAGTTGGACCTACCTAGCTGGACAGTTTGTCCTAGGTAAACATACTCATCCACAACTTCGAGCGTAGTGACTCCGATCTTCATGAGAGTGGGTGTAACATGGGCATTTGACATGACCTTTGGCTTGTCCATATTTATTTTAAGACCCACTCTTTCGGAGGCTCTACTGAGGTCATCGAGCATTGTACTGAGGTCCTCCATGGTCTCAGCCATGATAACTACTATATTGTCTGAATAAATATATTATATTATTATTAATATCCAATCACCTTAGTTTTCACGGGGCAACGCGACTCTGATGGAACAATTTCTATTAATTCATTCATTTCTAATCACGAAAAAATTTCAACTGGCGGCGGCGGCTGTATCGTGTCGTGCCTGTCTTTAACAATGCCGCTATTCATAAAAGAGTAATGAAATAATAATAAAAGCGGCAAAGGTCCGTTTTCAAAAATTTTTGTAGCAGGTAAACTATGATCTTTTCTTTTCATAGCTTGTTACCTGTCCTTATTATTCTTCAAATATTGGCACAAAATAGTATCTTCCTAACAATTTTTGTAGAGTAAGTAGAAAAAAGTTATTGGTGTTGATCTCCTTTATGGCCGATTCCTATAAATTACAGGTCTGCTTCATAATATCGACAGTCACTACATCGACGGTCGCTGTATCGAAAACGTTCCATCGACGGGTTTTAATGAATCGACAGTACCCCAAATCGATGGTACGCTACATCGACAGTACCCCAAATCGATGGTACGCTACATCGACAGTACCCCAAATCGATGGTACGCTACATCGACAGTACCCCAAATCGATAATACGTTGTATCGACAGTACACCATATCGATGGTACGCTGCATCGACTGCTCGACCCGAGCCAAATTTAAATAAAAAACATAAGCTTTTTAAAGTTTAAATATTAATTTTAAAGTTTAAAATATTAAAATTTAACTAATCAAAATTTGTTAAATTTGAATGTTGCTTGTTTTTTATGTAACCCACATAAAATGGTTGAAAAATCATAAATTCGTATTCCCTTAGTTATTATTACAATAAATTTCAAAATAAAAGGCAAAGGGAATAAAAGGCAATTGCATGCAGCCGAGATGAGAATGCAAAGCTTTACTTTGAGTAAATTATTTCATCACCACTGCTTTCAAAACGGTGAAGGAAAACCTCGTGAGGCCTCGGCATGTCCTAGAACCAAAAATTCGAAGACATGTGATATCGACCAACCCGCACTGGGCCCACGTGGTGAATTACGGCCCACTCCCTCTCACAGAGAGGAGGCCTGAGTCTCAGCAGTGGGAAAAAAAAGAAAGAAAGAAAAATAGGTTTATTTGTCACAGAAACACGTGCATACCTAAAAGACAAAAGTAAACGAAAACAACAAAAAGTACATAATAAATCACGAGCATAAAACAGAAATTAGTCGGCATCTGCACGTCATGACTGTGACAAGAAGGCTTCCACTCAGCATGATGCTGTGCTATGGGGGACCCACAGCACAGCGCTGATTTTCAGTGGTCACCCGAAAATAAACATGATGTACGGAAATCAAGTCAGGTCCATTAGGAAAATTTTGAGTACTTCCACTTTGCCCCATCAAGCCGCCCCACTAGTGGGGCAAAGTGGAAAGCCTAAAATTTCGCAGTGGAATCTGCCCCACTAATTCTATTTGGAACTAAACACTACCTATTTATGTACTAAGTCTAAGGTTACCACTGTTACCAGTCCTAGTACAATTTTTAATTATATTATATTTTCCAAACAAATATGAAATACGAGTATACCCACCTATTCAAATTCTAAAGTGCCAACCCTAGTGGGGTAAATTCCACTGCACAAAATTTTAGGAATTCCACTTTACCCCACCATTGGGGCAGATTGGTGGGGCAAAGTGGAAGTAGGTACTCAAAATTTATCTAGGCTGATTATGCATTATGCTATCTCAACCGCAATGTGGTTTGTTCGCAACTGTGGTACGAAATTACCCAGGAAGTGATAAAATGATCGAGTAACAGGTTAACACTTTCGAATTACGAAGTGTACGTGACAGTAGCTAATATAATGGGACTCATGGCTTAACAACTCCATTTCTGAGGTGGAGCAGCTGCCTACAAAAGGAAAACAAAGAAAATATGTCTACTTGAGGTAAAGCGCAGGCCATACAGCTATCTGCCGGGGTTGCGAAGAAGTCCGAAAGGGAGATCGTGGCCCCCGGCAACATGGCAACTGAAGGAACACGGGTGGGTTTTAGTCAGTAAGAGTCTGACACGCCCTCCCGCTCCACCCAGAGCGGGAGAAGTTATTTGAAAATTTCCAACCAAAAAAAAATAATTACAAAGGCACACAGCTATCGCATCTTTTCATGCTTCGGAATAGCAGTGATAGTCTACTGGTGTGACCGTCAGACTGCCAAGTCATAGGTCTCGAGTTCAAACCCAACCGCACCTCTGACTTTTCGGATTCATGTGTGTATTGTATAATTATCACTTGCTTCAAAAACGGTGATTAAAAACATATGCCTGAAAGATATTTCTTGACGTCATGTGAAGCCAAGTCAGAGCCCCATGGGCGGCTTTAAAACTCTGACACCAGGTTAATCACTAACCACACGAGAAGATACTTCGGTTCATAGTTCGCGATGTGAACCGAAGTGTGCAAACACGCGGTTGCTACATAAGCGAAGCTAAACGAACATAGCTTCGTTCCCAGTGTCGCCTGCGCAGACATGACGCAAAGACAAAACACAAACACAAAAACTTCCAAAAAAAACACTACCTACAAAGTGAAAAATAACTTTAATTTCGGAAGTCGCTGTCTTTGGTTTTGAATTATCGTTTTTTGCCACCGACTTCCGAAATTAAAGTTATTTTTCACTTTGTAGTGTTTTTTGGAAGTCGGTTGTTTTTTTTTTTTTAAGTTTTTATTTTTCACTTTTTAGTTGTTGTACCTACCCCACACAAATCCGAATACCACTACCTGCTACCAGTGACAGGAACTTGTCATACTCATTCCCACTAAGTGGGAAAAAATACGTATTATTGAAGCTAATTCAAAAACTATCCAAGCAAAGTAAATTAAATTTATATGGGACCACCTCGAGAGCATAACCTTTCCAAAAAAAAACGTGTGGCACTCGGACTGCCGCGGGATAGCATTTGTAACCGACATACTTCCTATTTGTCAACGCTACACATGACAACATGACGTTGTCATGGGAACCGTCATTACATGGTAGGCGGAGTGGAGGGTGTTAGGTTTTATTTTCGTTACGTTATTTTCGTTACGTTACGGAATTTCTTGATTCGGTCGCCGCGCTCAAAGCCCGCGATAAAAGCTATAAAAGAATTTGTAAAATTGGCCCACAATTGACGGAGAAATCGGTAGACACACATAAAAAAAACGTACGCTACGAACATATAACCTCCTCCTTTTTGGAAGTCGGTTAAAAATGAAAAAGTTGGGGGAAATACCCAAAACGACTATCGGCCATCTGCTGGCTATATGGACAGCTTGTTTATAGACTGGTGAGCATTCAAACTCAAACCCAAAGCATTTATTTCAATTAAACCATTTACAGGCACTTTTGAATTGTCAAAGAGTCGGTCAGTTAGTCAAAAAATTTAAGCTAGTTGCCCATTCCAAAACGTAAATCTCTATGGAGAAGAACGGGCAAGAAACTCCCAAGGACACTCTTATAAAAAAAATCAAGATATTACAAAATCCTGGGTACATTATTCTTGTTACTTCTATACAGGGTGGCAGGGACATCGACGCGAAAACTGTTACCATGGATTCAGTCGAATGTCGAAGTCGAATTTCGGAAGTCGCTGTCTTTGGTTTTGAATTTTCGTTTTTTGCCACCGACTTCCGAAATTAAAGTTATTTTTCACTTTGTAGTGTTTTTTGGAAGTCGGTTGTTTTTTTTTTTTTTAAGTTTTTATTTTTCACTTTTTAGTTGTTGTACCTACCCCACACAAATTCGAATACCACTACCTGCTATGTAAATAACAGTGACAGGAACTTATCATACCATCCACATACTAAGTGGGAAAAAGTACGTATTATTGAAGCTAACTCAAAAACTATCGAAGCAAAGTTAATAAAATTTATATGGGACCATTTCGAGAGCATACCCTTTAAAAAAAAAAGAATTTTCATAATCGGTCCACAATTGACGGAGAAATCGGTGGACATACATAAAAAAAAACAAAATACATACGCGACGAACATATAACCTCCTCCTTTTTGGAAGTCGGTTAATTAAGCCTCGGCAGTTAAGAGATGACCAGTCTCAACTGACGGCGCCTGTTCACGAACATGACGCGTGGATTAGCACCATTCAGCTCAACCATTTTGTAGGGAACCGAATGATCCAACACACGCGCCACCATTAGTGAGACATTCAAAACACGAGGTCTTAGAATCGAAAAGCACTAAAATTATTGGCTTGTTAAACGCATAGGCACTATAAATAACCTGTTAGACCTAAAAAACGAGTTATGTGTATGTAGAATGAGAAGCCCGAAAGTCTGGAAACCGGTCTAGCATTAATATATCGGGTTGTGGAGCCCAGATGGCAGTCGCTCCGAGTAAAATAACCCTAATAACAATGTAAATAAGTATGCTACAGCTAGGGTTGCCAACATTTTTACTTTCACCTAGCGGACGTCACCCGGTTTCACCCGCGTAGTTCCCGTTCCCGTGGGAGTACGGGGATAAAATATAGCCTATGTTACGGTACCACAAGTACACAGTACACACTACCTGCAGTTGATGCACTTGAAATATCCGTTTTTTTAGGGTTCCGTACCTCAAAAGGAAAAAACGAAACCCTTATAGGATCACTCATGTGTCTGTTTGTCCGTCTGTCACAGCCAATTTGCTCCGAATCTAATGGACCGATTAGTTTAAAGGACATGTCCTAAAATGGTTTTTTATTATTCAATAATTCTAACCAGGATAAGTTAAATATATTTGAATAGACATCCCAAAAACTAGTGGTTCTAACTATATCATAAATTTTTGAAGACCTCCAATTTTGAGAAAAATTCTTTTTTATTTTAGTAAGAATTTACTCCTAAAACGAATTATCTAATTATCTAGGATAATCTAGTGAACACACCCCATAAAATAGTAAACTTGTCAAAATTGACACATGTTACTGTCATCACTGTCAATTGATTGACAGTAATGAATGACAGAACCATGTGTCAATTTATATCTTATTTGTCATAGTTGCCATCAACAAATAAAATATTTGTACTTTAAATAGTTTATAAGTTTTCTCATAAATGGAGGGGTCTAAAAATATTATTTCAGTGGTTCCTAGTTCCATATTTTGTCGTTTTTATTTAGATGTAGTTTGATGCTGGTTATATTTTTCTCGGAATAAAAAACCAACGTGCCTACAAAAAGCGGACATCTCCTTTGGTACACATATGTATTTCTGTGACCCAAGCACGGAAGTGTAACGTAAATAAATTAATTTTGAATATGGGGGTGACTTGGGGGCCAAATAAGAAAATTAAAAAAGTTTTGCAAATTATACCGTGTGACAATCAAATGAAAGGGTAAATAATTTAAAGATATTTATCTCTCAATATTGCATATACAGTTGGAATGTATTTTTGGGAGAACATGTTTTTCAACTACAATGTTAAGTTTATATTTGGGATAAATTCATCCCAAATGCGGAACCCTTCATTATGCGTGGTCCGACACGCACTGGCCGGTTTTTTGTGTTAGCATCTTGCCGTGTTGGGTATCGATGTCATGATAAAACAAAAATAAATAGATTTTCTCACCTCATACTTCAAGTAACAAAACAACCAGGGGTCGTTGACTTCAAAAAAATATATCTATACCCATCACCTTTACGGAGTTTTGCTAGCTAATTTAATGTGACCCTGTAGATGCTGTTTGCTTTGATCTCTAATAAAAAACCGGCCAAGGGCGAGTCGGACTCGCAAAAATCATGTCTGTTGTATGGGAGCCCCCTTAAATATTTATTTTATTCTATTTTTTAGTATTTGTTGTTATAGCGCCAACAGAAATACATCATCTGTGAAAATTTCAACTGTCTTACTATCACGGTTCATGAGAGCCTGATGACAGACAGACAGACGGACGCACAGCGAAGTTTTAGTAATAGGGTCCCGTTTAACCCTTTGGGTACGGAACCCTAAAAAGTGTGTATGTACCTATCAGCTCCGACGCACAACTGGAGTTTACTCCTTAATAGGCAAAGAGGGAAAAAAAGGAACTCCAAAAAAAATAACAGTGGCACTCCGGGAGTGCCGATAGAAGGGAAAACTTGAAAGAAAGTCGGTACCGCGAAAATCAACACGTTGATGTCTTTTACTCCACGGTGTCGGTAACAAGTCGCAAAATCAATGGTTTAGTCCCATCTCAAAAATACCCAACGCGCCTAAAGAAGATTTCACTTAATAAAAAAAACGGCCGAAATATCTAGATCGAAGAGTGAAATATGTAATAATAAGTTTTTTTCAAAACTTTACGCTTGTATAAATTTCACTCCTAAAATTTCCATTCCGGCCTTAAGTATATGAAAATCGTGTCTTGAGGAGTAAACTCCAAGAATCACCACTTTTTCTTTCATGTCAAAATCATCTTGACTAAATTCTGTCAGGAGAAGATTGAAAACTATACAGTCGTATTTCTACCAAAATCCTTGGCTAATGCAATATCGGACTTCTAACAACTAGAACCACACGTCGACCATCTTCATCCTTAAGAGGGCCCTTCCCGGTCCGTCTATCGTCAACGCGAGCATGGTCGAAAAGCTTGTTGTTTCATCCAGCGCAAGTGAGAATTGCTAACAAGCAAGTGAGAACGCGATAACATTGTACGAAAAATAACTTATTTCAGGAAATACGTGTTTTTGAATACGCCTTACAAGTTTGTGAAATAAATGTTTGTCATTTAGAATCTCCATTACATGTGCGAGGTTTCTATGAAGATGTTTTCTTTAATTTTACAATTTATGAGTACATTATGAACGGTCAAAGTTCAGGTAAAATTTGTGCAAAAAAGCAGATTTTTGTAGTCTTATATTGAATTTGTTTCTCCAAATTTTTATTTTTTGCTTTCATAGAAACCTAGATATAGTGCACAAGATACCAATTAGTTTAAAAAAATAAAATAAAGATGTGTTACAACGCCGTAATCACTTACGAGCGTTTGTATGAAAAGTATGACGGGTTGGCCGCTCTTAAGAACGTATTTTCAATCAGCAATCTGTGATTATGGATTAAATATGGCAACCTGTCTTCTAAACTATACAATAATATTATAAATAGAAAAGATTCGTATTTTTGTTGTTTATTTATCTAAACTAACATTACATAGAGAAAAGAATTGATTTTTAGAGGCATGAGGAAGAGGGTGTAAAGTTCACTCATCCTCTATAGAAACGGGAGGATCCTCCAACCAGACGGGTGTCGCGTCTGGCGGGCAACTGTCCAACGTTTGAAGTTGGATACTCTCAGTTATGTTATTCGCGCGGTAAATTCTAATTGCGCGATGCAGGATTTGTGTGACGGTCTTTGATGCGTAGTTCGCATGTGGCGATGTAGATGCCGCCACAGTTTGTATGTTTATTTGTTACGCTTTCACGCTAAAACGGCTGAACGGATTTGGATGAAATTTGGCACATGGATAGACCATCACCTGGGTTTTAGGACATAGGTACTTTTTCCCGATATTTCTACGGGATCGGATGAAACCGCGGGGCGCAGCTCGTTATTAATAAACTCAAACACTACTGTACAGTACCCTAATTGCGTAACTTATTTTCGAAAACATTTTTGCGTAATTTGTTTCATTTTGACAGTTCAACAACATTCATTACGTTATTTACGTTGTTGAGCAGTTTTTTTTTTCAACTTATGAAGTAATGGATTAGGAATCTGTTTCAAATCGAAACAAATTGTGATTGTGTTGTATTACGCAATTAGGGTACTGATTTAAAAAATTCTTTCACAAGTAAAATGCTATATTATCACTGAGTAACATAGGCTAAAATTTATTAAAATATCACGCGGACGAAGCCGCTGGCGGTAGCTAGTTTACAACTTAACGGAGACACTGAAACCCACATTCAACAGTGGACTTTTACAGCCCAACTTACTTGTCCATATTCACTAAACGCAGAAGTCTTAGGATGACAATTACCCGCCATTTTCGTTCATTTTACCTGTACATACGCTTTGTTAGAACGTAAAAGACTTTCTAAACGCCTTGACAAACGTTGACAGTCACGACTCCAAGCCTGGTACTCAATGGCCCATACTTTTGTTATTATTTCTTGTTTTCAAACTTTTTCTTGAATGGACAGATGATTTTTTGTTAAAAGGAGGTTTTGTGGAAAGGTCCTTCAAAAACATTGTGAGTTTGTAAACCATTTTTGGATTCATGGATCCGTTTGCGAAATATGAAGCTTTAAAGTGCTAATTTTTGTTAGAGTCAGGTCCCCCCCCCGCCAGCTAAATGGTTGGTTTTGGATGTGTGAAAAAAATCACAGCAGTAGTTTATATAGCGAAATTAAAAGGAAAACTATCACAGCTAAGTAAGCTTTACAAGTTATCGACCTTGATTAATAATCGATTGTTTTGGGATAAATTTATCCCAAACTACGGAACCCTTCATTGTGCGTGGTCCGACACGCACTTGATCCGGTTTTTGAGTAGCATTTGCCATATCTCCGATGTTATTGACTCGATTTGGATTCTGTTTATTATTTCTAAAAGTTTATGAATTATTTTATTGAATTAACTAACATTTTATACAAAAAAATTACGATGAAAAAATATATTTTTTTCTAAAAAAAACAGTACTTTAGAAGTCAAAATCGGTTGAACGGACTGTAAAAAAGGTTAAATGTCTAATCTTATTTCAAATGGAGTATAGGGATGTAACGATTCGGATTCCGATATAATCGGCAGACCGATATATCGGCATCGCCGATTATATACAACCGATATCAAACAATTCGAACAGCGCGCATCATTGTTGCTCCGTCGCAGGCGGGACTGGCGGGAGAGTCGCGCAGCGAATGCTTAGCGACATGGGAACACGACAAACGGCAGTGTTTGCAATTTGCTGAGCGTTGTCTGAGCGATTTATTATTTCATGCCTGTTTCACGTCACCGCTATTCGTGTTTTATTTTTTTTATTTTCTCAGTAAAATGAGGACTTTAACGTACAAAATACAAAAGACATACTTAAACGCATGAGGTACATACTTCATTATTTATTTGATTTATTATCTATAATTAGGGCTGCCAACATTTCTTCAGCGAAATATAGTATTTACAAAATAAGCTATAAAAAAAATATTACATTTCAAAAAAAATATGGTATTTTATGGAAAAACCTAAAAATAAACAAATATATATTTATTACTTATTTATTTTTATAAAAAATCAAGTGTCATAATGCTTTATTACATTAAATGTTTAAATTAATGTAAATTCAAAGTTCATTATTTATTAATGAGATACACTACTGTTTCTTTCTTCTCGCCATTTCGATTCATAACCGAAAATATCCTTTCTGTGAATGCCGGTGGCGGGATAAACATAATCTTATTTTCAGTATTTTTTTTCAAATATGCTGCCATTTTGGCCTGTAGTTTTGTCAGTAAACTCACTTCATTCTTTTACTTTTGCAAAGATTTCATTTAATATTGTTATTTCAGAGAAGTAGAGTAGCGTTCACTTTTTTTATGAAGGATTTGTTTGTTACATTTCAGTGTTGAAAATATAGTATAGTATTTTTGCGTACTATTAGTATTTCTTCAACAGTATATAGTACGCAGACTCAAAATATAGTACAATATTATAGTACGGTTGGCAACCCTATCTATAATTAATCGGCATCGGTATCGGTAACGCCGATTATTTACAACAATAATAATCGGTACCGGTTTCGTATCGGGAAAATTATGTATCGTTACAACCCTAAACATACCCATAAAATGCCCATAAAAAGTACTTTCACTCACCTCTGACATGCGAACTAAGACACCATTGTATGGATAATATCTACATTGCAATTACAGCCTTAATAACATAGGACAGAATACTTTCACTCAGGAAGTTCAACATTGAATACAAACTATGTAGTTGCAGCAAAATTATGAGCTTTTAAAAACAATGTGGGAACTGAGTTTGAAAGGCGAATAAAATTGGAGTATAATTTTAGAAAATGCATAGAAAGAAACAAAGTCAATCGTTTAAATTATGTATTTTTGGCATGTACAACGCTGATTGAATACTTATAAAGGCTGTTTTTAATGGCAACACTTCTACAACAAACAATTTTTAACAGAGTAGGGAGCCTTTGCCCTCTAGTTGGACAACATAAGCTTATAATAATGATAATTAATCCTCTTTTGCAATTTTAACAATATACGCATCACAACGTTGCTGAGCTGAATATTCGGATCATTTAATTTTATGAAGCACTTAAGCGTTTAGGTGTCGCCAAATGGTTGATAAAAACAACGAACTTAGGGAACGTTCCCTAAGCTTGTATTAGTTCTCTTTGTGAGAAAATAAAAGCTCTGCTTGCTAAAGCTCTGCTGGCTAAAGCTCTGCTGGCTTAAGCTCTCCTGGCTTTAGCTCTGCTAGCTCAAGTTCTGCTGGCTAAACCTCTGTCAAAAGTCAAAGTCAAATAATTTATTTCAATTAAGCACATAAAAGGCACTTTTGAACGTCAAAATTTACAAAAAGTAGAATTGATTCTAGTCGCCCCTTCCAAAAGGTAGTTTTCGTATGGAGAAGAATGCAATGGGCAAGAAACTCCACCGTTACTCTTTTAAAATGTTTTACAATATTTTGTATACATTAATTACATAATTATATGTGAAGACGATGCCCCTGGAATAAGATTACTATACCACAATAGGTAAAAAGTCTGCTGGCTAAAGCTCTGCTTTAGCATGGATACTTTCTCACAAAGAGGTTTTTATTATACGACATTGGATGACAGCCTATGGCTCACCTGATGCAACCTGCGCTTATGGAAATCGGCACTACCAGAAGCATCGCAAAAGCGTTGCCATTCCAGAGAATAAAGTTAAATATCACAATGCTTATAAAAGTCTCTCCCCTCCCTAGTCCCGTCTCGAGGCCACTGGCCTGTGTCTACATACTGTGGGTCAATAAACACTGCGAGACAATTGGCAAAATTGTGTCACATTACCAACTGTCACTTTCTACTGGGGACTTTAAATGGAGCATAGTTAATAAGTTCTACATGTGTGGCCCGTAGCCTGTAATATGTAATGAGTACAAAACTCAGACCAAATAAAAACCAAGACAGTGCTGTCAACAGTGACGTGAGGCCGGTTTTGTAAACACGTGTGCACTTAGTGAGTTGTAGTTTGATTGTAGTTTGATTATAGTTTGATTGTAGTTTGATTGTAGTTTGATTGTAGTTTGATTAAAGTTTGATTGTAGTTTTATTGTAAATGTGTGCGGATGGGCGTGTGTGCACAGAGGAGATGTAGTTTTGGCATGCTTCACTGTATTGTTCGCAGCGCTCTGTCTTGGTTTTTTATTTGGTTTGAGGTATACAAAATTGGATTTTAATAAAATATTACTCATGTGTTTTTTGTTTTCCACGATTCTTGCCACAAACACAACAATACGTAGATACATTGAAAGACAAACTTTAATAAAGTAAGAAAAATCCGCTTATTGGCATTATAACAAAAACATCAAACAACACAACACCACACAATAAGTATTGACTTCCTCTCCCGTGGTCGTCACGAACTATAAACTTATACCAAGAATAAAACATCAGCCAGTCAGCAAGGTAACCAGATTGACTCGCTGAGAGAGAGCCTTAAGATATTAAAAGATTTACTAGGCTGATCAAAAAGTAATGATAAATCGGTTCATATTTTCTATTACTAAGCTGAAGAGTTTTTTTGTATGTTTGAACGCGCTAATCTCTGGAACTACCAGTCGGAGTTGAAAAAATCTTATTGCATTTGATAGCCCAATTCTTGAGGAAGGCTACAGGCTATTTAACATCACGCTAGGACCCATAGGCGCCGAGTAAAAAGAAAAATAGCCGATTATCATTACTTTTTAATCAGCCCTAGTATTATTGAAATCGTAACCGGTATTAGATTAGAATTAAGGTCCCTTGTCCACTTCGAATTGTTGATCGAAGCTTGGCCAATAGGAAAAGGCTCACCACTATGCCCTCGTATTTCAGTGCACTATACTTCTATATGATGCAGTGGTGGCCCAGTGGTAACGGCCCCGACTTACGGGCTGTAAGGTCGTGATTTCGAACCCAGGTGCTTTACTCTGTGTAAATAATTTCATCACCACTGCTCTCAGAATGGTGAAGGAAAACATCGTGAGGAAACCGGTACGTCCTAGAACCAACAATTCAAAGACAAGTGCCATCTGCCAACCCGCACTGGGCCGTGGCCGCGTGACAGACAGGAGGCCTGTGTCCCAGCAGTGGGGAACATTATAGGTTGATTATGCTATGCTTATGCTATACTTCTATGAAAAATACGTACAGTTAGATTGCAAGGAACAACGCGATTTAGGAAAATAAATTGTCTTTAAACATAGTTTAAAACATTCCGCCCAAGATTATTATGCCTTCAGCAATCACTTTATGAATGCCTTGGCACTGTTTACTGTCGAATTCGGTGAGAATATTTCGAAAACAAAATGCAGTTTTTGTTCATTACCTTTACGGGAAAACTTGAAATCCAAGAATTATGAAATTTACTTTTTCATTAATTTCGCCACCTCTTGCAACCCAAACCAGTATGATACTTAGCTTACTAAGTAATTAAAATTTTACCTTATGAAAAATACAAGGCATGGTGACCTTCCTTGACGAGCTAGGGTGGATCTAATGATCGAATTTCCCACCCGTACGCAAAAGAGGTGATCCACCAGAAAACCAAAGGTGCCGACATAACTTCAAAATAAGCAAGCTGAAGTGGCAATGGGCCGGCCATATTAGCCATAGAACCAAAGCCATTGGGGTAGACGTGTTCTCGAATGGAGACCGCAAATCGGCAAATGTAAGGTAGGACGCCCTGAGGCTAGGTGGAGCGACGATCTTCGCAGGGTGGCTGGTAGCAGCTGGATGAGAGTTGCCGAGAATCGAGCTGAATGGCGTGCAATTAGAGAGGCCTATGTCCAGCAGTGGACTGCTGTAGGCTGATGATGATGATGACGCAAAATACGTGCTTGGACGTGGAGTTGCCATCATCAGCCCGTTATACCTACTATACTATACCTTATGATAAACATGGACGAAGATAACTAAAAATCAAAAGTCAAGAAATCCCCCTAAGCCTAATATTAAACCTATACAGCTGCTGTAATTAAAATAGGAAAATAGCAGTAAAGAAAATATCGACAAAAACGTTGACTTCGCGAGATGGAAACTAAAGGAGAAAAATAAGAGGGAAGGTACGTAATCTGTCATTCTCAAATCAGTTGGGATAAGCACTTCATAACTGCAAACTGGCATTGTTGAAACATCCTACTACAGGTTTTTTACATCATGGAGCAAGGTCAGCAAATCTGCCCAACCACCTTTTTTTTTTTTTTTTTTTTTTTTTTTTTTTTTTTTTTTTTTTTTACCTTGTGTGACATTCTATTGTAAGTAGCAAAACATATTAAAACAATGTTAAGTAACTTTCTAGCTTACACAAACAAGTACAGAAGTTCATTTTTTATAAACAATGGATAATTTGCTTCTTTACAAATTGTTAACTTACTTATATATTTTGAAATGCTATTGTTTAACAAGTTGCAAGAGGCTTAATGTGCCAACTAATGACTGCTAAGCGAATTTACTGTTTGTTTTTGTTTTGGGTACATGGAAATTACCATGCTAAAGAAAAATATCAGAAACTTTAAACTTCGAACAACATAAGATACAGAATCCACAATCTTAAAGCCAATGATGATGATGGAATAGGAAAAGACCAGCTAGTAAGAGAGTTATAATGGCTTAGTTTCATTAGTCGATAACTCGGTCGATATACAGCATGCGGGGACTCCCCGCAGGCAGGTAATGACTAAAAGTCTATAACGCGGTTGGTACACCATCTACGGGGAATCCCCATAGCGACCAATGAAATTCATCTGTCGGTAAAAAGCGTGCTGCGGAGACTCGAATCCCACCCAATGTAAATAAGTCTTCTAAGCAACTGCCAAACGTGCGGTTCAGGTTCTCCGTATACCGCAAGCAACAACAAATGAAAACAGTTCCCCGAATACGGAGGGCTCTATGGCATGCTTTACAGAAATCTCCAGCATCCCGCATACGAGCCCTATCGACCAACGAAAATGAGCCGTCTACTGCTACGTAGGTGTGCGCAAAAAGGTTTGCCAATTGGGACAATTGAACCGCGCAGTTGACGTGGTAAACCTCTCCATGCACATTCGAAGTAAGGGTGGACAGTCGAGTTTATACTGGAGCCATAAGAAAGGATCTTCAATTATCTTGACTTGTGCTAGCTGATATAATTATGGCTAATAATTTAAATTATATTTTGTGTTGCGCAATGTGCATTATTTTGCATACTATTGTTTAGAATATTTTTTTTCTAATTGAACAGACAGCTGTGCTGCTGGGGAGTTTGTTGCGCCACTTCTTCTTCCCAGCTGCTTTAGCTGGTGTGGGAAGGAAGGACTAGGAAGTGGTGAAGGGTGGGCGTTTTGGAGGACTGTCTTATGTAATTTTAACGTTTGAAAAGTGCTGATTCTCAGCCTAATCTGCATAAATTACTTTTGAATTTTGTTTTTATTTTTGTAATCTCGAATTTTGACGCTCTGTAGTCTGAATCGAGAGTAGCTAATAACAATAACGACCTCACACACAGACATGACTTGTGGTTAATTTTAGAACTGATTAAACAAAGCGCATACGGCAGTCTGTCATTCCGCACTAATGGATGCCGTTAAAATTTGCCACACTGTGATGTCCAAAGTTTAATTACTATTACTGAAAGATCATTCAAATATTACCTCTCAGCATTGTTGTTGGTTGCAGGTTTTTTTTTTGCCCTTATTGTCCCACTGCTGGGCAAAGGCCTCCCTACTCTCTTTCCACCTCTCTCTGTCCAGAGTTGCCAAGGACCAATCTTCATCTCGCCATCTCCACGGGCGGGAAGCGGGACCCACTGGGTCGTAAGTTTGGCCCATTGATCATCTGTCATGCGGCAGATGTGTCCAGCGCAATTTAAGCGTGATAGCTTTCCGAGTGAAATCAGTTATTTTAGTGATGGAACGTATCATTGTATTCTTAACCCGGTCCTCAAGTTTAACGCCAGGAATACTCTGTGCCATAGCTCTCTGGCTAACACCGAGCGCGAAAAGAATGGCAAAGAAAAAATAATGAGAACAAAGAGACTTCTTATCTCCTTGATCAAGTTGTCAGAAATCATCAATAATTCAAGAAATTACCTCTGAGAGTGACTTATCATCATTCTCCCTTTATCCTTCCTTATATATTTGGCCTCGGCGAAGCATGTCTTCCTCTTCTTAACTTTTTTATCAACCGTCGTCTCAGTATTCTCCCCTTTTTTAGCCATGCCATCTTTCGCACAATGCTCCATCATTTCCTTGGTCTTCCTCTCTTCGTATCCATAGCCATCCATATTCAAACGAACAGTGAGACTCATCTAGTGCGATAACTAACCCAATATTGCCCCACATTATTATCTTCCGCTATTCCTCACCATCTGTTCCTAGAAGGACGTTATGGGCGGTACAAGTAAGAGCATAGAATTAGCGACTTACCAGTAAACATTTTAAAATGGTTTCTTTTTACAAGGTTTACTATCCTTTTTCTGCACATGGAATGGCACTCTTTCACTTTCTTTTTTTGCCTCCTTTCTTTATGGTACCACGAGTATTTCTGCTCACCGGATTTAAAGATAGGATAATCATACAGAACTAGGCCTCTCAATTTAGCAGGAATACTACTGAGCACTCTCTGTTCTGTACAATGATATCTTGTTATGCGTCATTTGATCTCAGAGGTCAGTAACTGATGTAAGAGGGAAGTTGATATTTTTGAGAAATTAAGTAGTTATGTAAGTACATGTTAATAGGATATATGGGAAGATAATGATAGTCCGAATTCCGAAAGTATACGGATGGAGTATAGGTGCGATCCGGAATTAATGTAGGTACCTGTCTAGTAATAAAAGTAAATATTCAAAGACAGGTGATATCCACTCCCTCTTACAGAGAGGAGGCCTGTGTCCCAGCACTGGGAACATTATAGGCTGATTATGCTATACTGCTTCTTATGCTATATTAATTAACAATATCAATCTTGAAACAACACTGGACCTAGTATGTTGAACGATCATCGTTAGGAAACATGGTCTGAAATCGCCAATACAAACTGAACTAGCTTGGTGATTAAGCTTGATTCGTCTCTTTAAGAGAAGAGGCTTTTGCTCTGCAGTACAGGCTGATTGATTTTTCAGAAATCAACACAAAGCTAGATTGATACCTACAAGTTTCGATGTCAAATGCAGACAAAGATTCGTTACCGCCATAACATTAGTTTGGTTCGTCGTGTTTTTGCCTTTAATGTCGGCGAGTTTCAAATAGATTATAGTGAAATAGTAGGTGGCTAGGTGCTATAGAGTCACGATTTCTATGTAACAACTGCGGGATCATATTACACAATGTTACTGAGGAAACAGCATGAACTTGTGGGAAAATTATTGTAAATATCTCAGTCTTGTGACCTACGATATAGAATTTGTAGTGATATTCCTAGATCTTCGTGTCCTATTCGGTGTTTTTAAAGTCAAAGTCAAATAATTTATTCAATAAATCACATAATTGGCACTTTTTAACGACAAAAATTTACAAAAAATAGAATTGATTCTAGTCGTCCCTTCCAAAAGGTAGTTTTCGTATGGAGAAGAATGGACAAGAAACTCTACCGTTACTCTTATAAAATGTTTTACAATATTTTGTAATTTTATGTGAAAACGATGCACCTGCAATAAGATTATAATATTTAGGCGGCCGAACGGCCGCAGTGACGGCCGTCAAGTAGCGGCCACCGTTCTGCTAGGAAATCGTAGCTTTAGGACCTTTTAAAAATCCGTCTGACGTATTTTGGGATATTTGGACTTTGTTGACTGTCAATAAAACCGTCACGGGAGGAGGTTAACCAACTGAAGAAAATCCCTGTACCTTTTCCCTCTTCCGAAAGACAAATGGGCCGTTTCAGAGATTTATGACCGTTAAGCTTCAAGTTAGTTTGAACTGTGTGTTTGTTAAAGTTTTTGGGAAATCTAGGATTTGGTCAATTGAGAAACATTTTTATACCAAGTAAAGATAATAGAAACTAGAAGGAGTCCCGAACAAGCAAGAGCCCTTTTTAAGATTCCGTAGTAAACAAGGAACCCTTATAGTTTCGTCATGTCCGTCTGTCTGTCTGTCCGCGGTCTAGCTCCAAGACTGTTAGTACTAGAAAATTGTAATTTGGCATGGATATACATATTTATGATGCCGACAAAGTGGTAAAATAAAATTATGAAAAATATTTTTTTTTTAGGGTACCTCCCCTACACGTAAAATGGGGATGTTTTTTTTTTTCTATCCCTTTGTGTGGGGGGGGTATCGTTGGAAAGGTCTTTCAAAAACATTGTGAGTGTGTTAAAACCATTTTTAAATTCAGAGATCCGTTTGCGAAATATTAAGCTTTAAAGTGCAAATTGTTGTTAGAGTCAAGTGTCCCCCCCCCCCTGCCTTGCTAAATGGTTGGTTTTAGATATGTGAAAAAATTCACGGCAATAGCTTATAATTATAACGAATTTAAAAGGAAAACTATCACAGCTGAGTAGGCTTTACAGGTTAACGAGTAATAATCGACCAACTTAAATTTGCGGTTGTAAAAACATGTTCACCCATACATTCTGTATGAAAGATTTTTTTTTCAACTACAAAGTTAAGTTTGTTCTTGGGATAAATTTATCCCAACCACGGAACCCTACATTGTGCGTGGTCCGACATGCACTTGGCCGGTTTTTTTTCTTAGTTTTCTACATTACAATGATAGGTTATACGCGCTCCACAAGAGGCACGTCAAATTTAAGATAATTATGACATGCCGTCCTACTTCCACGGTTCATCTAATAGGTTTGGAAGGTAACCCATCTACCTCTTTTGACTTTTATCATCATTGCTTTGGATAGTGTAACTAGATTGTAGCAACAATTCAACAACAAAACCAGCTGATAGGTAAAATGCATTTTCCTCGCCAAACGCCATGGAAAACATTCCCCACACATTCCATTATTGTAACTAAGTCATGCCCAACAGAAGCCAATGCCCGGACTATTAGTTCCGAGCGAAGTAACCCAACACTTAGCGTTTGATGACTGTGAGAACGGAGCTATAACATTTATTATTATATCAATCGCAATGGCGCGCGCAATGACAGTGGCGGCCATTGTTGTTGTGGTTCTTTTTTTAATTTGGCAATGAGAGTCAATTGTTTTTATGCCTTGTTGACTTGTTGAGATAGATGGATTGGCTTTGTGATGGTAGTTTGATTTGTTAGAGTAGGCTAACCGATTATCTATTTCGATTCTAGCAGCTATAGTTATTGTTTCGGGAATTTTGCACTTTGATTAACCAAACTATTCATTAGTGATGTCTTTTGATTTCTACCCATATAGTAGACTATTTTTGATGTAAGCAGTCAACAAATTGTGTTTAGAACGAGAAAATAAGTTAAAGAAGGCATTCTACTGTCAAAAAGCTTAAAAAAGAAACACTCAAATCAATTATTCACAGACAGTTCAAATCATAGAGGTTCAAATGCTGAATGAAGAAGACGGGAAGTCTCTAGTGATCAACAAGGGTAAACAAAATAAATAATCATTCATCACTTCTCTTTTTTACACGACTGCTCAAAAGGAATGTAATGTTTTTTGTACAATTTGTACCTACAGAAGCATAGGGCAGGCTCTTCAATGCCTTTTGAAAAATTAACCGTGACGATTCTCCTACGAATTCTGCAAGACTTTTAAGTATGGCCAATGAGACAACAATTCTAAACAAGAACCATTATAAAACTCGACGGGGTACAGGAAAAAATTCGCCCTCAACAAGCTCCCATAAACCACAAAAATAAAAGAGGAATTTTGACCAGCAACCCTTGTTAAGAAAAAAACTTGTTACCTGATCAGGTTCCATAGAGATTCAAAGTGATGTTACAGGCAGGGATGATACGGGTAGACAAGATGGAATTGAGAACAGGTCGGTACCTACCTACCTGTTCTTAATTCCATCTTGTCTAAGCCGACTTCAAATTTAAAAATAAGTATTGTGGTTCGACTTCGATAGAACTTGGAACGTATAGTATAGAACTGCCTGTCATTATCAATAGACACATGGCAGTGCAGAATGTAACATCATATATTGTTAGGTAGAAGATTGATTCGATCAATTAAATAAAACAGAATTAAAAGTATTATTAGTTACAAGTATCGACAGAGATCTTTGGGTTTGTAAAAAGTTATGCCTTTTTTGGTGATAAGCGATTACCGACGAGCCATTAATAATGTCGTCATTCTCATGCTCTTCTCCCAATTTGTTTGGGGTTGGCGCAACAGCTTCTTCTTCCAATCTTCTCTAGTCGTCATCTCCGTTATCAGTCACCCCCTTTCTTTAGTTATAATAACGAATTAATGAATGAAATTCACCGATCATAGTGGTTTAACCAGACTCGAAAAAACGAATGAACCCCAAGATTTGCAGTAGCCCTGGAGCCTCGTGTTTCATGGGGCTACAGAGGCCATTGCTTATCAAGGAGTAGACCTGCACCCTAATTGCGTAATACAACACAATCACAATTTGTTTCGATTTGAAACAAATTTCTAATCCATTGCTTCATAAGTTGGAAAAAAATCTGTTCAACAACGTAAATAACGCAATGAATGTTGTTGAAATGTCAAAATGAAACAAATTTCGCAAAATTGTTTACGAAAATGAATTCCGCAATTAGGGTACGGGGGGCGCGGTAATGGTAAGGAAGAACGTGCCCTTCGGATATAGAAGGATTTGTGAACCATACCGGATATGCATCCTTGAGTAGGCAATGGACTAGTGGAGAGACAGAGACGAGTGATATTTATCTATGGATGGGCATCTTTTAACGACGTCGCCGCCAGATTGGTTTATGTCCAGCTTCACTGATGCATCTTTTGGCGGGGTTAACTGTTTTCTCGACTCTTTTCTACCCCCTTTCTTAATTAAATCGTTGACATAATTCGATAACTTCGATCATGGACAATTACATAAATATCTAATGACATAAATATCTATTACTGATATGATAATGTACAAGTGCCACACACCTATTTCTTAGATAAAAAATCATCATCATCATCAGCCTGTAATGTTCCCACTTGCTGGGACACAGGCCTCCTCTCGGTGAGAGGGAGTGGGCTGTAATCTACCACGCGGGCCCAGTGCGGGTTGGTAGATGTCACATGTCTTCGAATTTTCGGTTCTAGGACATGCCGGTTTCCTCACGATGTTTTCCTTCACCGTTTTGAGAAAATGCTTTACTAATTTATATAGTATCAGTGATCACACCCTTTACTTCACGATAATGCTTTGCTTCATCCGTTGTTGCTATATTTACACCCCAGAACCTCGAATAAAGACGTTAAAGATCATTTACGATTCTTTTCCATTTTTTATAGATTTTATGACCAAAATTATACAAAGACTCACTGGTGGACGTTATGGGCCTTTAAGAAAACTTCCTGTATTTAGGTAAACATCTTTTGAAACAGCTTTTTCCTGTATTAGTTTTAATAAGACTTCTGAAACTAATTCTGCCTCCATCTTTGTCAGTTATACTTTGGTAATTTCAATAGTTCCAAGATATTCTAGTAAATCGCTGTCCCCGGCGAATAAAATCGTAATCGTAAAAACCAAATTTTACAAGCAAAATAAAAAATAGTTTTTTGTGAAAATCTTATTAACTAATATAGATAGCGGAATTGTTCAAATACCAAAAGAAAAGTGATTTTTTACATTCATTACAATACACCTTAAAATATCGTAACTTCTGAAATAACCGTAGGAAATGAATAAAAAAAAATTTGACAGAGTGTAATCAGACCACTAAATATCGAATCAATATTATAAAGACGAAAGTTTGCGAGTGTGAGTGTGTGTGTGTGTGTATGTTTGTCTCTTCTTCGCGCTCAAACGGCTGGACCAATTTGGATGAAATTTGGCTCACAGATAGTTTATAACCTGGATTAACATATAGGATACTTTTTATCCCGATATTTCCACAGGATCGAGAATTACGCAGGTGAAACCACGGGGCGCAGCTAGTATGCAATAAAGTTAAAATTATCGTAATAGCACATTGCCATTTTATTCGCCGGGGACAGCGAAACTATCGAATTTACTTCTCTTTAAAAACCGATCAATTTAGTTATTGATTGCGAAAATAACTGTCGCAATATAGCCTTCCGTACAATACTGATGATTACCCGCATCTGGCAACAGCATAGTTGTATAATGGACGAGGCTAGCAACAAGGTGACTTGTATAAAACGAAGCAACATGGAAAGAACTCGGAATGCGTGCTGCAATGCGTACGGGAGCTTACAGCTTGCAGAGCATGACAGATGATACATTCCAAAGTTTCTTATTAGTTCTGCAGAATTGTTGATAAAAACTTGTAGTTAATAACTAAAAACTCCCTAATTGATAAGGATTATATGTAGTTTTGCACGATGTTTGATAGATCGTTGATCTATAAGCAGCTGGGAGGAAAAAATTCAGAAAATGTTACTCAGTAGAGAAGCCTGCACTTTAATAATAAGTACCTAGGCAGATTTGAGAAGTATTAAATTGGTTTAACGTTATGTTAAGAAAGAACACTGCATTGAAGAATTAGTTTAAGCTTTTGACCATATTTAAGCTTTTGATCGATCTTCTCGAAACTTGAATTGAAGATGAGGGAGGGATGTCTTGTTATAGTGTTTCAAAGTCACTTTTTGAACAAGAAAACACATGTAAAGTTAACAATCCTAGCCAGTCGGCTACTACTAATAAAATTCGGTATACCACAGGGTAGTATATTTAGACCAACCCTTTTTCTTTTCACGGACGACATCCTCAACTGTTATAGATACCTAACTCTAACTCAGCCATGATAAATAATCATGGTAAAAGTAAAAAGTAAAATACCTTTCTTCCAAAGCAGGGTTTGATAAAAGTCTCATCACAAACCTTCGACCCTGAAACAACTTTTACAATTTATTGTTGCCAAAATAACCATTTAGATTTTTCCTACAAAACCTGTCGCCATTTCAGCACTTATTGTTAGTTTTAGCTTATCTTTTTCAGTTCCAGCAAACAGTGATCGGTCAACATCATTATATGTACCAGTATTGTGAAATGAAATATTTTGAAATGGAATTTGTGTTCTTTTTTATTATTGCCTGCTTTGCCACCGTCCACAATTTTTCCCAAAACCTATTAGAAACTTTTTGCTCACTTTAAAGTTTATAGACATAATTCTATACGCCTTTAGAACTAAAACTATTAGCAGCCATAACTGTTTCATGGTAGGTCTATCAATTATCGAGAACATTAAATATTGTAACTTTAGAAAGGCCGTTACAATTTATAAATTCTCTTTGCATATCTACAACATCGAGATTAGACTAAGGTACAATTTTGTTGATTGGCTGCAGTTTCTCATCTGCTTGATATACCTACTATCATGGGCCTAGCTGCTGGGGGAATGTCTCGATTCCGTAGAGATTGCTCAAAAAACCTTTGTGAGTTTTTTCATTGTTCAGACACGATCGATGAATCGCACTTCGAATTAAGTTGTTATTGCCATGCAGGATGGCAACAGCTGCTAATTCATCCTCTTTACAATCAATTATGACTAAGTTTGACCCTTTTTTTTTTTTTTTTTTGGGTGGGAAATTATCAAATAACTTCTCCCGCTCTGGGTGGAGCGGGAGGGCGTGTCAGACTCTTACTGACTAAAACCCACCCGTGTTCCTTCGGTTGCCCTGTTGCCGGGGGCCACGATTTCCCTATCGGTTTTCTTCGAACCCCCGGCCTAAGTTTGACCCTAAAGCCATAACAATCGAAATTAGTGCATTAAACTGCACAGTCTGAAGGGTTCTTAAAAGTGGAAGTCAAAGTTTATCGCGAAAGGAAGTTCAAACAAAAAGTTTTTGTTCTCAATCAAGTTTCCAACGTCAACACAAAACATAGAGGATATCTAAATTACTAAGTTAGGAAGAAGGAACAAGTTATAGAATAAATAACACTTTAATACACCCACGTACTCAATTATCTTAGTTATATATGTAGAATACCAGCCATTTTATCGGCAAATACAAAACTTTTATCTAAAAAAAAATGAGGCAAAGATCCTACACAATACATCCTCGTTACCGGTCCTCCTAACAACTAACGAAATTTTATGCCGCTTACTTTCAAAACTAGTTTAAGTTTTCTTTGTTCTTCACCGTTCATACTTCAAAATCACACGCCCAACTAAAACAATGATTTACCATCAAATTGTAACCTTAAAACTTACCATAAAGTTAAAAAAAATCACAAAATCCTGTTTTCCAAACGTAACAGCACACCTTTTGCACACCACACAACTATTTTGAATTTCGAAACTGATTTATAAATGGGAACACATGTCAGACGGCCCACGGTTGCACAAACACTGAGTTGAAACACAAAGATTACGTTTATTTGTGCATTTTTCATTGAAAACTAACATTTTAAGTTACTGAACTACAATAAAGTTTTTATTAAGACGCGTACGAACCGCGCCGCGTCGCATTTCCACTGGATTTGAGCAGAGTTAAAAGATATTTTTACCTGTGATGGCAAAAAAAGTTTTGTTCGTACTCTGAGCTTAATTGACTGGCACAACCAATTTCGAACCTTATCTCTGCTGCACTAAAGACCATTTCCTTTTGCAGTTGACAAATTGCATTAGTGTGACCATAGTTGTAGGCTTTGCTGAACAAATCTAATGTGTATTGCAAGTGTATAAGGTTCAATATTGCATGGTTACTAGCCAAAAAGCTTCATCTTGAACTGTGTGCTTGTAGATATATTGTGGGCAGTTGGTTCGTTACAAAGTTTCTAAAAGTTTTTTATTACCATTTCGACCATTTTGGATTCAGATGGTTTAATTACCACGCTTTGGGAGGCGGACACAAGAATTTCGTATGGTAAAAGTGAATTGGATGAAATTAGAAAAAAATAAAATTTGCTAAGTATTGTAAAATTAAAATAACTTGAACTTGACGGTGTGCACTTACCGTGCTTCCAAAATGTATTGTCTTATTAAATATTTCGGTAAGTTACATTATTTTTACACTGATTAACATTAACATTATTTTCAGGATTAAGCAGAGACGTAGCTTACTTAATCATAAAAACCCACACACGTATTTTTATTGTCTTTAAAAATCGTGTTCTCTCAAGATGTTTATTATACTTACCTATTGTCTATGAATTTACAGACACAACGCTCACACAGATACTAAAAAGCAACACCTTAAAAGGCCCCAATTTTTCTCTCTCGTTCACTAAATAGCTAAATGTCAGCCTATAACGACCCCATGCAGGCCTAAAGTGTCTTCCCATACATTCTATAAAAATGCCATTAAAAGTCTACCAAAATTTAAAAATCTTACACTTCGCCATTACACAATACAACAAAAATACCATTGTCTGTCTATTTATAATCAAAACAACAGTTGCACCACATCCGTAGATTCGTGTTTAAAAATATCGACACATCAATCAATGTCACGTTATATAGGACACACATGGACACAAATCTCCCGCAAAGACACAGATTAGTACAAATGGTTTACTCCGCAAAATCATTTGAATAATAAGTGACTACGACACAATAAAGTGATATTCAGGGGTCTACCACCAGCTCAAAAGCAGTATTATTTTAATATTACTTCAGTGGGAGAAAGAGATGGAGCTATACGTCCTGTAGAGCTTCATCTCTTTCCCACACTGAAGTAATAGATATTAAAATAATACTGCTTTATGAACTTGTGGTAGGCCCCCAGGTCGCACAGCGCTAATTATCTACAGTTTTATTCACCTAGAAGTTGCCTATTTTTCTATCGCGTAAGCCAACGTGCTCACGGACGTAATAAAATCGCAGCGATTTTTTTTCGTGCACTGGGTTTTCAACGCTCTGCTAATAGCGCCGAGAGTTGAAAATCCAGCAGTGTTTTTTCAACGCGCTGGGACAAGAGTGCGTTCCAGCGCGTTGGATTCTCGCGCGATAAAATCCCGCCGCGATTTTATTACGTTCGTACGTACGTTGGCTTACGTCCACTGCATTCGACAAGTCGAGCTCGCCGCGTATGTTATAAACAAATAAAATATCTTTAATTGAGACCTAAATTAGTCTATAAGTTGTTAGTGGTTAGTAACAGATTGTGCTTATCGCTTATAGTGTTGTTTGTAATAGATTTAATTACTTTAATTTAGCACAAACCTATTTGCTATTTTTACCCAGTGCCTTTGGATGGGGCAGTCCGGTCTGCCAGCAATCATTTTCAGGTTACTGTTACGAGGATATTTGTAAGTTCATACCTAAAATGCTTCCCATCTGTAAATATAAGGACGAACGGAAGTCGGTGAAATAAATTCTATTTTCACCATAAAGTCATACCCAGCCATAATTGTCCCACTGCTGGGCAAAGGCCTCTTCTCATACAGAGAAGGCACAAGCATTGATCACTACGCTGGCATACCGCATGTATATGTCACCGCGAGATTGTGAGACCCTTACTTTATAATCTATCGGTATTTTTTCCGTCTGTCGAAAAATTGTGAACTGGGTGAAGAGAAGAGCTTACTTTGGGACCCCAAAAAAATATGGGATTAAAGACAGAAGGATCATGATATTTGATTCTCTTTACTTCATCATCATCAGCTTACAGTAGTCCACTGCTGGACATAGGCCTCTCCAATTGCACGCCATTCAGCTCGATTCTCGGCAACTCTCATCCAGCGCGACCCTGTGAAGATCGTCGCTCCACCTAGCTTGAGGGCGTCCTACCTTACGTTTGCCGATTTGTAGCAAACGAATTACTTAATTATCCTTTATTAATTACTTTATCTTTACTTGTTTATTTCTAAATGATTTCACAAGGCCGAATATTATACCTACCATTCGCCGCAACACTAGTTTTTACGTACCTAGTCGCTTATTTCAAACGTATTTACTCCAGTAGGTACCCTAATTGCGTAACTTATTTTCGTAAACAATTTTGCCTAATTTGTATCATTTTGACAGTTCAACAACATTCATTGCGTTATTTACGTTGTTGAGCTGATTTTTTTTCCAACTTATGAAGCAATGGATTAGCAATCTGTTTCAAATCGAAACAGATTGTGATTGATCGTGCATTACGCAATTAATTAGGGTACAGGTTAGCGTTAGCAACCTAACGAGCTAATTACGCGACGTGATGGCGATTAAATTAACACGCGACTAGATTAATAACTGTATTTTATTATAAAAACACAAAGAACCAAGAATCTCCTTTCTAAAACTCGGCTATGAGTAAAAAACTTTGAGAGCCACTCGCCAGGACCCGTGGCAGTGCAAACAGGTTTTAAGTAGAAGTAATAAGTGGCCGCATGATATGAATTAAACCGTTCCAATGCTATCTACACTTCGGCCACGCAGATCCGACATGCTCACATGCATGGTAGAAAAACAATGATGTCAGCGTTGTCAGCTGCTTAGCACCTCTGCGATGTTCTACTTTTTCTCTCGTTTGAGGATCACTTGAGGATAGCAGATGCGGTGTCTTCAAAATGAAATGAAATAAAATTGTTTATTCTGTAAATAGGATATCGGAATCACTTTTACACGACGTCACATTAAAAAAAAACGTAGATGGAGTCGACATTTCCTATTTGACTATCCCTGAAAAGAAACGGCAAAATAAGCTCTGGGATCAAAGTCTCTTTTTAACCGACTTCCAAAAGGAGGTTCTCAATTCGTCTGTAGGTTGTTTTTTTTTTTTTTTGTATGTTTGTTACGCGATTACTCCGCCAATTATGAATTGATTTTGATGATTCTTTTTTTGTTTGGTAGATCATACTTCAGAGGTGGTCCCATATAAATTTTATTAACTTTGCTTGGGTAGTTTTTGAGTTAGCTTCAATAATACGTATTTTTTCCCACTTAGTATGTGGATGATATGATAACTTCCTGTCACTGTTATTTACATAGCAAGTAGTGGCAGGTATTCGAATTTGTTTGGGGTAGGTACCACAACACTAAAAAGTGAAAAATAAAAACTTTTTACAAAAAAAAAAACAACCGACTTCAAAAAAAAAACACTACTTACGAAGTAAAAAATAACTTTAAGAACGGCCAACCCGTCATACTTTTCATACAAACGCTCGTACGTGATTATGGCGTTGTAACACATCTTTCTTTAATTCTTTTAAACTAATGGGTATCTTGTGCACTATATCTAGGTTTCTATGAAATCAAAAAATCAAAATTTGCCGAAACAAATTCAATATAAGCCTCCAAAAATCTGCTTTTTTGCACAAATTTTACCTCAACTTTGACCGTTCATAATGTACTTATAAATTGTAAAAGTAAAGAAAACATCTTTATAGAAACCTCGCCCATGTAATGGAGATTCTAAATTACAAAAAAATATTTTACAAACTTGTAAGGCGTATTCAAAAACACGTATTTCCTGAAACCAGTTATTTTTCGTACAATGTTATCGCGTTCTCACTTGCTTGTTAGCGGTTCTCACTTGCGCTGGATGAAACAACAAGCTTTTCGACCATGCTCGCGTTGACGATAGACGGATCGGGAAGGGCCCCCTTAATTTCGGAAGTCGGTGACAAAAAACCAAAATTCTAAACCAAGACACCGACTTCCGAAATTAAAGTTATTTTTTACTTTGTAGGTACCTAGTGTTTTTTTTTTTGAAGTCGGTTGTTTTTTTTTTTTGTAAAAAGTTTTTAAAGTCCAGACATCATCTTGGTCAGGCCATATGAGGACCATGTAGATTAGTGTCTGAAATAGTCTTTTGAGGCAAGAACCACACAGATTTGAGTGCACCTGTCCAGCCAGTGCAAGCATTTGTCAGTAGATAACCGTGTAGCTCAACTCAGGACTTAAGGAGCTCAACTAACTTGAGGATGGCAGATGAGGTGCCTTCAAAATGGTTGAGCTGAATGGTGCTAATCCATGCGTCATGTTCATGAGTAGGTAGGGACTGGTCATGTCTTATCTGCCACGGCATATTTTAATTATTGTTTTTTTTATGGACGCTTTTAACGTGCACGTCTTTCTATATAATTCTCACATAATTATGTATTAAAAGAGTGTCCGTGGAGTTTCTTGCCCGTTCTTCTCCTTAGGAACCTACTTACTACGATAAGGAACGGGCAACTACAGCTTTATCTTTTTGACTGACCGACTACTTGACAAATCAAAAGTGTTTGTCTCATTGTTTTAACTGAAACTAATTCTTTGAATTTGTTGTGGTAAATATATTAACTAGTGAGCAATTGGCAGTAGACTGACTACTCAGGGTAGGTAGGTACCCATTTTGGCACGTATCGCCACTCGTGAACCGTGGAGGCTGATAAATGTACCCCAGTAAATAAGCTATGTTCTTAAAGGTGTCATAAAGTGTGGCTTTTGGCTAAGTAACAACCACACACGGGTCGATCGATAAGGTTAAGCTACGCTTGCCGCGGTTGGTCCGTGGATGGGTAACCATCTTTACATACGAAGACCGAGGGGGACCACGTTAAGCCGTTGGTCCCGGCTGTCATCCGTGGATCTTTGACAGTCGTTACGGGTCGTCAGAAGCCCGAAAGTCTAACAACCAGTCTTACCAAGGGGTATCGTATAATATCCAGTAACTGGGTTGTGGAGGTCAGATAGGCAGTCGCTCCACGTAAAATACTGGTATTCAGCTGCATCTGGTTATACTGAAAGTCGACCCCAACAGTTGGGAAAAGGTTAGGTAGATTGATAATTAATGAAATAGTGAAAATTAAATCCTGATGTCTATGGTTTTATTGCCTTTAGAAAAATGAAAAGAACGTACGGTATTTTTATCCCACTTTATCTACATATGCGTGCTTTTGCAGTGGTGGCCCAGTGGTATTGGCCGCGGCTCGCGGTGAAGGAAAACATCGTGAGGAAACCGGCATGTCCTAGAACCAAAAATTCGAAGACATGTGACATCTACCAACCCGCACTGGGCCCGCGTGGTGGATTACGGCCCACTCCCTCTCACCGAGAGGAGGCCTGTGTCCCAGAAGTGGGAACATTATAGGCTGATTATGGTATGGTATAGCGTGCTTTTAACCTGTGCTTATAGTTTTACAGATTCAATTTGAAACTGTGATTTGAAACATTTACGTTATAATAAATCCGCTATTCAATCCAATCCAATAGCTGTTTCATAGGTTTTCCTCTCATAAATGTACACACAAACATGGACATTTCAAGACCTTACTGAACCTTTCATCACCACATTTGGCAATCCAATTTGTGGACAATACTTACCTATGTACTTGTTTAGCGTTTAGGGTCAAATCGAAACTAAACTGCCCATAATTACGCCTTATTCGCCAACAAATTAGATACTCACTGACACTGCCTCCTTGGAGTTGGTCTAGCGATCAAACACTACCTACTGCTTAGCATACAGTCCAGTACCCTAATTGCGTAACTTATTTTCGTAAACGATTCTGTTTAATTTGTTTTATTTTGACAGTTCAACAACATTCATTGTGTTATTTACGTTGTTGAGTAGATTTGGATTAGCAATCAGTACCCTAATTGCGTAAAACAACACAATCACAATCTGTTTCGATTTGAAACAGATTGCTAACCTATTGCATAATAAGTTGGAAAAAAAAATCTGCTCAACAACGTAAATAACGCAATGAATGTTGTTGAACTGTCAAAATGAAACAAATTAGGCATAATTGTTTACGGAAATAAGTTACGCAATTAGGGTACTGTTTCAAAACGATTCAAATTGTGATTGATCGTGTTACGCAATTAGGATCCTCACAGGTTCGATCAGCGTTATCTTTTTTCACCATTGATGATTTCTCAGTATGTAGAAGCCCAGAGTCTGCATTTGTGACCTGGTAAATGGCAATAGGAATAGTGAATAGAGAGCAGTGGTGGCCCAGTGGTTACGGCCCGACTTACAAGTTGTAAGGTCGTGTGTTCGAACCCAGGCAGGCGCTTTACTTTGTGTATTTAATTTCATCACCACTGCTCTCAAAACGGTGAAGGAAAACATCGTGAGGAAACCGACATGTGTCCTAAAACCAAAAAATTCGAAGACATGTGACATCTACCAAACCGCACTGGGCACGCGTGGTGGATTACGGCCCACTCCCTCTCACCGAGAGGAGGCCTGTGTCCCAGCAGTGGGAAACATTATAAGCTGATTATAAAATGGCAATAGATTCCGCCCCAAATTACCTACATGAAACTGATCTAAATGTAAAATATAAGTGTACCTAACTCTGACCACCCCCTACAGGGATAACAACAAGCGTGATGTTAAGTAAATCAGTTACTTACGAACAGACACACCGCCTCTGTGTTCTAGTGGTAAGACCACCTGTCGCAGACACAGAGGTCCCGGTATCGATTCGCAGTGGGGGCAAAATATTCTGCTTGGTTTGGTTGGTGGTAGGGCTTGTTCTAAGTCCGCCTGGCTAGCTACCACCATCTTATCTAAGTCTGTCGCCATAACAACAATGTTAACAGCATTGTTGTGTTTCGGCAGTTAGAGGTAAGATAGCCAGTTCCTGTGGTTGGGGATTCCAGGATTTCCAGGTGAAGCTCGCTTCCACCTTCGGCCTGATCACCACTTGAACACAGATGAAGCCCAAAGGCCGTTGTGGTTAATAAAAAAAACCAGTCAAGTGCGTGTCGGACTACGCACAATGACGGTTTCCGTAGTTGGGATGACTTTATCCCAAATACAAACTTAACGTTGTTGAACTACATGTTCTCCCATACATTTCAACTGCAAATATTAGTTTGTACGCACAATATTGATAATTTACCATAGATTTCTTATAGGTTTTCCTGTAATCAATGAGTGAAGAACCATTCTCTGTATTTTTTTCAAAATTTTAGGCTCGGTAGTATCGGAGATAACGGGGAGAGGATGGTCAATTTTCATCTATTTTCTTATAATTAACTTATTTAACATTAAAAATATATATATTTGAGATCCTCGCAACAAACCCTTTCATTTGATATGACACGATACAGTTCGAAAAACTATTTTATTTCATTTTCTTACTTGCCCCTCAAAAGTGACCCCCATATTCAAAATTCATTTATTTACGTTACACGTCCGTGTTTGGGTCATGGAAATACATAATGTGTAGGTACCTCAACTTAATCGGTCCTTTAGATTCGGAGCAAATTGGCTGTGACAGGCGGACAGACAGACAGACAGTGATCCTATAAGGGTACCTTTTTTTCCTTTTGAGGTACGGAACCCCAAAAAAAAGACAACATATGGCCACGTGTCTATTTCACTAAGACCCACACGTGTGCTAATTGCACATTTTCAAGTTAAAACTTGACTGACTAAGTACTTACCGATGAGGTGGTGGCAACCGGTTTGTCATTACGAGCCATTGTTATTTAACATACATAAATTGTCGCCGTGAGCGTTAGTTAGGTAGCCTACAGAAAGGACGGGAATTCGCTGGTGACATAAGTCTCATCCATACCTAAATTTGAAAACATTGTAAAAGCCAATTATTTTTAAAAAACTAACCGTGGAGTTTCTTGTCGATGTCATTTACGCTGTAAAAATGTGCGAAATTAAATTCGTTTAAACTTAATTTTAGAAAAGTTTTTGGAAAAAAAAAGATGTAGGAGCCTAGATAAAGACTGTCTAAATCCAAATAACAACATTATAAAAATATGGTGGAAATATGCCCAAATTGCAAATGATTTAGGTATTACATTTGTATGGACAATTCATGCGTCGCCGCGTTCTTAAGCTATAGTTTGACCGAAACCGCTGTACGGGTAAAAAAATAAAGAATCGAACCTCCCAAACTTTTAGCGTGTCAGATACTCGCCTCCCTTGTACGAATTAAGGAAAAAAAAAGCGGCCAAGTGCGAGTCGGACTCGCCCATGAAGGGTTCCGTAGCAGCAAGTAACATAATATACAAGTTCTTGTAGTTCGTTATAACTTTGATCGATATTTTAATGATAGTGTATTTTTGGTTTCCGATTTATGACGTATTAAAAAAACTGCTTACTAGATCTTGTTCAAACCAATTTTCGGTGGAAGTTTACCTACATGGTAATGCATCATACATTTTTTTCAGTTTTATAATTCTCTTATTTTGGAAGTGTCTCTCGCACAAACTATTCAGTTTAGAAAAAAAATATATTAGAAACCTCAATATCATTTTTGAAGACCTATCCATAGATACCCCAAAGGTATGGGTTTGACGAAAAAAAAATTGAGTTTCAGTTCTAAGTAAGAATAGAAAAAAAACAATAAATTTTGGGGGTTGGGAAACCCCCAAAATTTATTGTTTTTTTTCTATTTTTGTGTGAAAATCTTAATGCGTTTTACAGAATACATCTACTTACAAAGTTTCAACAGCATAGTTCTTATAGTTTCGGAAAAAAGTGGCTGTGACATACGGACGGACAGACAGACAGATAGACATGACGAATCCATAAGGGTTCCGTTTTTTGCCATTTGGCTACGGAACCCTAAAAACAAAAATCAACAATGAACTCAAAATATTATTTATTCCATTTTCTACTTAAAATTACAACAAAATCATAATAATATATTCCATTGAAGATGTAATTGTCTCTTGTTATCCACTGTCTTCTCGTCAAGACCTAGGCGCTTATTTTAGGCGCTCTTACTCTTGGGCTCCCAGGGCTCCACCTTTGCTCTAGTGGTGCTGTATGGAACGTACTGGCCAGTTGTGCCAGACATGTTCTCTGTGAATTCTGCCATCCACTTGTATTTAGGTCTGCTAGGGTCCTAGAATGTGAATGAAAAAGGTCTTGTTTAATAACAATAATGTCTAACAGTCACCCTTCTAGCCTGTGTATTTGCTAAATTAATATTAATGTATTTATATTTCAATATTTGTTTTTTTTATTTTTTTTACTCTCGAGCTGAGCCCTTTTGACCATAATATTGCACCCCAAAGGCGTAGCGCGCTAACAACCCCATTCCAACCGGCTTCTCTTCGGATGATCGGAAGAGCACCATTCACCTACCACAATTGAAAAATAGAACATTCAGTAGTGTCTATGATTGCCAAATAATATACAGGTATTTTACACTATAATATTCAAACAAAAATAAAAACGCCTATTTTTAGCTTTGAATTCCAACAACAAAACAAAATTGTTCTACTTAAGCCAGCGCCACGACGTCATCATCATCATCATCATCAGCCTATAATGTTCCCACTGCTGGGACACAGGCCTCCTCTCTGTGAGAGGGAGTGGGTCGTAATCCACCACGCGGGCCCAGTGCAGGTTGGTAGATGTCACATGTCTTTGAATTTTCGGTTCTAGGACATGCCGGTTTCCTCACGATGTTTTCCTTCACCATTTTGAGAGCAGTGGTGATGAAATAATTTACACAAAGTAAAGCACCTGTCTGTGTTCGAACCCACGACCTACAACTCGTAAGTCGCGGCCGTTACCACTGGGCCACCACTGCTCTCAACGTGATAATCGCGAACTAAAAATTCATACAATGGCGATCCCGTCAAAACGTCACGTGACACGGCTTGATTATCATCATCATCATTTCAGCCGAAAGACGTCCACTGCTGGACATAGGCTTCCCCCAAGCACCTCCACTTCGACCGATTCTGAGCTTTCCGCATCCAGCGGATTCCTGCGGCCTTCACAAGGTCATCGATCCATCTTGTGGGAGGCCTTCCATCGCTACGTCTTCCGGTACGCGGTCGCCACTCCAGAACCTTTCGGCCCCATCGGCCATCTGTTCTGCGAGCAATGTGCCCTACCCTTTGCCACTTAAGTTTGGCAAAGTTAAGTTCGGCTTGATACGGACGACAGTAACTCACAATGCACCCTATGCCATTTTATTTCTATCTCATCGTCAAATTCCCATTTTATCCTGCAGATAATGTCCAACTTCAGATTATGAACCTTATACATTTTCCCCTAGCCCCAAATATGCTTTGCTCAGAATTCTGAACACAAAAAGGTTTGTGGCACACAGTACTGTTACTTGAATATACATTGGTATTTCCTAAATACGCCATTTAAGAGGGTCCTTCCCGGTCCGTCTATCGTCAACGCGAGCATGGTCGAAAAGCTTGTTGTTTCATCCAGCGCAAGTAAGAACTGCTAACAAGCAAGTGAGAACGCGATAACATTGTACGAAAAATAACTGATTTCAGGAAATACGTGTTTTTGAATACGCCTTACAAGTTTGTGAAATATTTTTTATCATTTAGAATCTCCATTACATGTGCGAGGTTTCTATAAAGATGTTTTCTTTACGTTTACAATTTATAAGTACATTATAAACGGTCAAAGTTCAGGTAAAATTTGTGCAAAAAAGCAGATTTTTGGAGGCTTATATTGAATTTGTTTCGCCAAATTTTTATTTTTTGCGTTCATAGAAACCTGGATATAGTGCACAAGATACCCATTAACTTAAAAGAGTTAAAGAAAGATGTGTTACGACGCCATAATCACGTACGAGCGTTTGTATGAAAAGTATGACGGGTTGGCCGCTCTTAATTAAAGAAAACATTACCTGGTGTGGGGGAAGATCAGTTTTGTAGTGGAGCCAGCCGAACCATTCAGCAGGGACCTGTAACACATTTTAAGAGTAGAAGATATTGCAACAATAAATGAAGGCCTTATTAATTAATTCATTTAAGAGTGTCCGTGGAGTTTCTTGCCCGTTCTTCTCCATAGGTAACATGCTAAGAAATGGGCAACTAGATTCATCTTTCGGACTGACCGACTCCTTGACAATTCAAGTGTCGGTAATTGGTTTAATAATTGAAATAAATTATTTGAGTTTTAGTCGTAACATATTTTTAAGAAATTTTGTAACATATACTTTCAAAAAGACATGAGCTGAATTCGAAAAATACAAAATGTCATCTAAGCTTTCAGCTTAGGAGCCTTATAATAGCTACTAGTGTGATAATTAATAATTAAACTAATAATAAACCTGAAGAGTTTGTTTTTTTGTTTGTTTATATCTGCTAATCTCGCTACCAGTTGGATTTGAAAAAATATTTTTGAATTTCATAGCCCAATTTTTAGATCTTCCAATTCTTCTTAAATATGGTAGTAAAGTAATCATCACATCAGTATCATTATATCCTATAATTCATTTAAACATATTATTTATATTTTTAAATATTCTTAAAAAAAATTAAAAATATAATTACATATATTATTCATCATGTATTTATTGTTATATTATTATTGTTCATTACTACTTAACATTTCATTTATTTAATCTTTTAACATATAAAAAATATGTAAAATACATATAAAAAATAGTATCCCACCAGTATCAAGGACAGTGTCCAAGGTACCGGGGTTCAGGACTCCAGAGAGACGAACCTCCTAACAATGGGAGCTGTGTCCAGAAGTACGGCTTTCCGAATCAAACCCTTAATCCGGCTGCCCAACGAGAGCCTCCTTATTTATCATTACCATTTTATTGTTTTCAACTAAATAATAATTGCCCACAGGCTTTGAAAACAGGTTCACAGGTTCATTCTAATCATTACCTTCACAAGAAATACAAAACACAATGAATACTACTGCCTTACCTGGCTACCGTCATAGTTCAAGTAGGCCTTGTCATTGTACTCCACCCAGCGGTTCCTTCCGTAGAAGAAGCGAGGGTTCTCAAAGTATTTGTTGCCGTATTTGTCTTCCCCTACTAGCTTGCCGTCTTTCAGCTCATCTTGTCTGAAATTATAAGTAGTTAATATAGTGATTTACAGTGAAATAAAACATTGTGAGGAAAAAGAGGTTGTAATAGATATTTTGTTCATTATTCTACGAAAAGTCGTTGTTGCCCTGTTGTAAAAAACTACAGACTATTGTTATTGCTATTGACGTATATCTCGTAAGTTGTAATTCAATATCGATAAATAAGGTATATAGTGGTCAATTTGTTTTAACTTGGTTACTGTAGCAAGTACTTAATAAATAAAGGATTAAAAGCGTGTTGTTAAATAGATTTAGATAAGCTATTTAAACATTAATCAGTCCCTGAATCCAGAAACAGCGTAAATAATAGCTATGAAACTATCAGCTGTGTAAAAATCTGGGATAAACATAACCTAGAAGCAAATTACATAATAAACTAAATTATTCCTTACCTGTACAGTTTATACAAGGATCCTCTAATGCCACCATTCTGGCGGATGATATTGAAGAAATTTGCGACTTTATCAAGCGCGAGTATCTTCCCTAGAGACATTTTTCAATAAATTTTTCAATTTCGTATTTCAGTGAAAATATTGACAACTTTGACAGATGGAAAACTTGGTATTGCCAGGTAATTATTAAAAATTCCACTAAATATTCGTTTTTTGTCCAAAAAAATTGGTTGTAAAATCGGTTTACGGACGATAATCTTACGTGATAACGTCACGAGCCCCTCTGTCACTGGTTCCGCGCTCTCGCTTGCACGCTCGGCTCAGGCGGAACGTGACACTTTTTCGTGCGTGCAGCAGGCGTTTATCGATTTATAAGACGTTGTCACGTCAAAAAAATACAGAACTGTTTATTTCACATTACATCCGAACAGCTAGGGGTCCTATTGAATTTTACTTATAATAATCATGTACTGGGTGTATACATATAAATAACGTGATTACTGTTTCTGAATCATGTGTGTGGACCAACAAGAAACAAACTGTGCCTAGTTTCGGGCCCACTGTTACTTTACAATTTATTACATAATAAGGTTGGATAAAAAAAGTTTTGCAGCTTTTAAAAATATACACGATTTAATCATTATTTTACTTATAAAATTGTCATCAGTTATTTTATGCTATGAATCAAGACTTTTATTATTTTTCTTTTTGCTCTTTTTGTTAGTTTTATTTTCAGTAGATATCACATTTTCTGTATTATTTGTTTCCATAGCTTCGGCCGTTTCATCATCCTTTCTTTCTTTCTTCTTTTTCTTAGGCTTTGAAACATCCTCATCTTCCTCAGGAATCACTTCAATGTCCCGAAAATTTTTCTTCTTTGACTTTTTAGATTTTCTACTAACTTTTCCTACTTTTATCACACTGGCAAGACTTTCATCGTCTGTCACTTCACTTTTATCTGGCAAAGGTTCATTTGATTCAGCTAAGACGTACTCTGCTTTGTTTCCAGATTTTTCGTTACTATTACAGCGTTTTCTTTTTTTCTTCTTCTTTTTATGTTCTGTACTATCAGAGTCACTATTTAAGTTTATATCTTCAACTTGTTCTTTTAATTTCTTGGCATGTGAATATTCACTGTATTTTGATTGGGACAGTAGTAATGCTTCTTGTTGAGCTATCCTCGTTAATTTTCCTGTAGCTTTCAAGCCGTGGCGTGCACCTCTGTAACATACAAAATACAATTTTATTATTATCAAGGATTTCAAGGTGTAAGAAAGTTTAGAGCCAACCATTGAAACAGAGGTTTGTCACAGTCCCTGCTGGTTGCTACTTTTTAGCTTTTATAATACCACTGCTGGGCAAAAGCATTCTCACTATTCTTCTATGATTCCCTGAGCTTTCAATGACCACCAAATTGAAGAAAGATTTACTTTTAATAATTTCATGTTTTATTTAAATAAGCCTCACTATTAATATTTGCATCCCAAAATATGTGTAGCAAAATGGTCATTACACAAGAATACTTATTTAATAACACCTTTGTAACCGCATTTAAAGCGAATAAAGGACTTTGAGTTGACTACCACTTTTACATAATTATTTGCAAATAGTACTACAATTATTATTAGCAGTACAACCAAAACAATCAAGGTCTACATATGCCGTGCATTCAAACTGCAATTTACAGTTGGGGTCTATTTCAAATGTAATCCTGTCTGTCCAGACTAAAACTACATACTCACTACAACTACAAACCTTTAATTAAAACAGATACTATAAAATACTAACTTATGAGCTGTCCTGCCCTCACACTTGGCAAATAACTCTTCATCGGTCATCTGAAACACATCTTTTTTATCTCCTTCCTCCTCCGACTCATATTCACGTACTCTCTCTACGTTATTAGCACCATTTGTTAGCACCGCAGTTCTGACAAAGTAATCAGCGTACTGTTCTTCATTTTCAGCATCTTGTGGCTTCTTGTTTAGTTTCCAAGTACTGTTTGTGATGACGAATTCTTTTTCATCTTTCGTTTTGATTTTCTTTGTTATACCATTTTTTTCTTTGACCTGGAACATTGAGTTTTATTAATGTTTGTACAGGATTGGCTAGTCACCGCGTCAGAAAGTGGAATTCTTTGGAGGAGGCTTTTACCCGAAGGAACCGTATTTTAGTATAATTATTTTATTTTAATCTTATTATTTATTTTAATGCACGTGTTAAATTGAATTCTACAATTGTAAGTAATATGAAATCAATTAATAAAATTAACAAGAATGAAAAAACAATTTGTGGAATTTATTTAATTTTAATGGACCCACCTCTACATTAGCAGCTGCCTTATCATAAAGCGTAGTCCACCAGTGCTCGTTGAACTCGGCCGCAGCATCGTGACCCACTCCCGCCACACTGCGCTTCAGTTTAGGTTTCAGAGCCTCTGATATGCCATTCTCGTGTTTACCAAGTCCTTTGCCTGTAAAACAAAGTTAATATATAGTTTTTTAATAAGTTATGTCATGGAATAGGAACCTAAGACGACCCAATGACCGAAATATGTGTAATAAATGTAAACTGAGACTGAAGTTTACAAATTAATACTAAAGTTTGATATTTCAATTGATTTATTAAGTGCATACTTACAATAAATTCTTCACAGATTTAGCAGTAATTCTAGACTAGGTGATAAATTGAACCATGATAAATAAATTAAATTGATGTAAGCAAGCGGCATTAACACTATTAAATTAACAAGTCTTTGTAACGTTATTAAAATATTATGATTTTTGTCTCGAAAACAAAATTTAGAACTTAGCAAAACAAAATAATTACCATCGGTCCAGCCGTATTTTTCTAGTTGCTTACGTGCAAAATCCATTATTGTGTAACGTAAAGGGCTTTTATTATCACATTTGTTTCATTTAAAACTCAAAACAATTAATAATCAGAATAAACATAACCTATTCGCGAAACATGCTTTTTATGACAGCTGTTATCATCACAGATAGCATATTGACACTTGACTTGACAGCACAATAAAGTGTGCCCAGTATATTGCCAGGGCATCATACAGTCCGACATGGGTCTCAATCTCCTCGCAGTGACCGTGGCGAAATCGTGGACCATGAGAACAAAAGTGGTCTAAGAGTAAAATAGAGAATTTAAATGAAAAAAAAAACTGAATTTGACCAAGCCAGGAAAAAAATTAAAGCACTAGTTCTTTTTTCCACATTCTCACATATTTTAGATGAACGCCGCGCGCCGCAACTATAGATGTAAGGCCGAATCCATTTAAAACGTTTAACAGTTTTTTTTTTTTAGATTTAAAACGGTTGGTGTTGATGACTATGTTTTTCTAAATAAACTGTAACTACTTTTTTTTTTTATTTTACCGAGGTAGCGATATAACAGAGTACTTAAAAACTAATCATATTTCTTTTTCATTTTTTTCAAACGATATAAATAATCAATTTGATTCGGTTTAAAACCAAACTCATAGTCTCGCACTCTCGTTAACGTTGTCACTCGTGACTCGACGCAACATTGCCCACTCGCCCACCCTACCTACACACACATGCACTTTTATTGTTGTAGGCGAGTTTTCAACCGTTTAAAACTATTTATTTGGAGTTTAAAACGGCAATATTTTATTTATAACGTTTTATAGCCGCAACGCATCGTGTGAGAACCAAACCCAGTGTTGAAGATTCCATTACCTACTTGTCAGGCAGGTTACATAAAGTAGGTTTTTTCCTTGATTTCTCTATTAACCGAATTTCAAGAGTTTGTACTTACTTAAATTCGGGCCGCCAAGAGAATGCGTTTCTGACACCTGTCAGTTGAGTAGTCATGTCCAATGAGAAATACATTCTCTCGGTGGTCAGAGTTTACCCAGTTACTATTTTATTAGAGATATCCAGTACATCCCGTTATATGCAATGAATGGATAGGTACGTGTGCACACAATTACCCCAGCAAAATAATGTCGAAAATCGTCATTAAATCTTACAGATAATTAGTTGCCCAGCTTCTGTAATTGTTGCGCATATTTTTTAATTTGTTGTAGGTATTTACTTATAGTTTTTTAGTTATTTCATAAAAACATTATCAAAATCCTATAGATTATAATGCTTGTTTTTTTCTTTTCAGTTATGAGTTTTTGCAGTCGGGTTTTTTTGTTTCTTTTAGTTTAGTTTTATTATTATACATCGTGAAATTTGAATCACAGTTTTGCTAGAACAAACGTTGTTCAGACCATGGTTTACTACCATTCTAAAGCATCAAATATGTTATATAAAACAAACTAAACTAGGCGTTCTCAAATTAGTTGTATGTTACTCAAACGTGTTCAAAACATTTACCGTAACATCAAATTACTCATCGCGGTACCTAGTGATATGGCATTCAAAAGAGTTACGAGGAGTCCACGTGGACTACAAAGATGTCCGGCCAATGCGGGCCTAAATTCCAAAATGCAAATAAATCATTAGGTACATGCAATCGCGCGAAGTATCGTTCCGCCCACTTCTTTTGTTGACAGCGGCGGGTCGCCCCGCCGCCCGGGCGGTAGCCAGTCTACCGAAATGTCTCGAGCGGGCCACACGTGTGCATCCAATGTACTTACGTCACAGGCACGTATCGCGCGTTTTTTGTGAAAATGAGTTCTAAGTGTTCTAACTATTTTAATGTGGAGTGGTGTTGGATATCGTCGACCGTAGGTTCAATTGAGGTAAGGGACAAAATACGATTTTTTTTTTCATATTCACCATTCGATAGAGTGAAAAATTCTGAACAAAACTGTATACTCAACTCATTTTGGGTATTTTTTCCCTTACCTCAATTGAACCTACGGTCGACGATATGGTGCATTTTGCGTGCAATTTTGTACCTACCTACATTCTGAACTGTGATGTAAGAACGTAACTAAGTAGGTAGGTACCTACTTTACTTACCAAAACTAATAATTATTGTAAAGATATTTCTTTAGTTTTGGTCTCAAATGAAAGGTCTAAACTTATAACCTTTTGTCACGTTTAGTTCATGAAAATCGGCCCGCGGAACATGAAAAATTTCCATACATTAAAATGACCGTATCTTTTTGATACGGTTATTTTAATGTATGGAAATTTTGTTTAGTTAATAATTTGTAAATGTTTGTTCTAATTATCGCCTCACTTTTAGTTGGTTCATAATTATACTCATAGATTTAACTCATAAAATTTTCATATCGCGGGCTTAATATGAAAATACGCGAGCGCCGTAGTATCTGTGTTGTAGGGAGTAACGATAATCTCGACATTTTAAACTTTGTCTTTTTTGTGTTTTTTCAAAAACCAATTATGTTTTCTTTTTTATTGGATGCTGTAGAATGGTAGTAGACCATGGTCTGAACAACGTTTGTTCTAGCAAAACTGTGATTCAAATTTCACGGTGTATAAATATGTATATATATTTGGAATTGACTCATTACTAACTTTTATTTGATACCAATAATGTTGTTTTTTTTTTTTAAACATACCCCTCCCTTTTTTTGTATTTGCAGATGCAATATATAAATATTATATAACCTATGTCACTCCCACTATTAAGACGAACCTAACGACACCTCATATGTTAAAATCCATCAAGCCGTTTAATACATACATACATACTCTCGAAAAACAAAACAAAAGGTCCGGCGTCTGATGAAGAAAACTCAATACCGACTCAGAATTAAAGTTAAATTTTTGATGTGTAATTTTTGACGTCTTTTCTCTCGCTTTCCTGCAATCAAAATAAAATCTAAAAAAATCGAAATCATCAAATCTGTGGTAATGTTTTCGTGAAAAGGGACGGAAGTGTGTCACAGGAAGCCGGGGAAGCGCGCGCTATTTGATTTGACTTATGAGCGCGCGTGGTGATAGAGTTAGCCGTCAGAAACGACCTTGACGAGGCCCGCCCCTTTAATGTTGCTATTACCCTAATGTTGCTTATTACCAAGGTGAGACGTCAGATTTTTCGGTGTTACACATCGTAAATGCGACTACTGTAAGGCTCGCTCGTTTTTATATAGGGTTAAGTCTGAAATAAATTAACAACGTAATTATCAAAAAATATATATTTTAATATATAACAAATATTAATAAAAAATAAAAAAAACCATGGTCAAAAACTAGGTAAAAAACAACATGGTCACTACTACTTTAGGGAATGCAAAAATTACATATCAAATTTGTTTCATCTAATGTTTTTTTTTTTTTCAAATAATTTAGCTATTCGGCAATACGTCATCATCGTCCAAATCTTCTAAAACGGATTCATTGTTACTGAAAAAAAAAAGAAAAATAAACTAGGTACTTCACACATCGGTCACCTTTCTTGTTTACATGTAACACCATAGAGCACGGAGACGCCCCGGTGGGCACTGCTAGAGGCGGCATTTGTCAACACTTTCCACTTTCAAAACCAAGCGTGCCACCATGTAAAGTGCGTTTGCACTGGCGAAACATTCACGAAAAGCACGTTAAGCCGTTGGTCCCGGCTGTCATTCGTGGATCTTTGACAGTCGTTACGGGTCGTCAGAAGCCCGAGAATCTGACAAACAGTCTTACCAAGGGGTATCGTATTACCCAGTTACTGGGTTGTGGAGGTCAGATAGGCAGTCGCTCCATGTAAAATACTGGTACTCAGCTGCATCCGGTAAGACTGGAAGCCGACCCCAATATAGTTGGGAAAAGGCTAGACAGATTGATTTTTTGATATAGGAAATATCATTTCTTCGCCAAAATGTTTAATAACCATGTATTATGTAGAATCGATGATGTGCGCACCAATGCGTCATCTCATCACCATTAGAAACGAGTTTTTTTTTTTTTTTTACTATGGCAATTCGCAGTTTTGACCACTAAGGTCTTGGCTGCTTACCGGACTTTCCTGTGGGTGCCTTAAGCTTCTACATTTAAAGCCTCCAGCCAGGGGGAAATGAGTTTTATTGAATAATGTTCCTAATTATGTAGGTACCCATATTTTCCACACTTTTTTGCACACAATACCTATAAATAGGAAAAAAATTATGTCGCAATTATGCGAAATAAAACAATACACATTGTGTGCAGTCACTACTCAAGTAACAAAAGCTTCTATAACCAAGACGTTTTATCACCAATCAGTGTTATAGTAGACCTATAATGGTAACCATTGTGACTGCTTGTACTATAAAAGTTTTTAACAGAGCGTTTTGGTTCTATAAGATTAAAAAGCATTGGAGTTCTATAATTTAGCTCTTAAAACGTTTACAGGACCATACAAAACAATCTTTAGTGTTGCACTGTAATAGATATGAAAAAGCGAGTATAGTACTATTTAGTACTATAAACGACCTTACTGAAACTTTTATGTATCTATTTCGCTCTAATAATGTGCCAAAATAACTTTTTCAGTACTAGTATTGTAGCAGTATCGAAAACACTATTACAGGATTAATTTTCACTATAAATGTACCTTGCACAACCATTACGTAATCTTTTAGCATCTTAAAAGCTCTCTCAACATCGCTATGGGGCTAGTACTGTAAAAGTCATGAAAACTCTTCTATAGTACTAAATAATACCATAGCGACTTCTGGTACAGTTGCTAAATAACTTAAATTCTAAATAGCTCTATAAATGAGTGTGTTACTGTTATGAGACAAAAGCGTGACATAAAAGCACTAAACTTAATCATTAATGGATTAGTTAGATATATCCTAGATTTTCAGTGTCAATTATATCACTAGTATTTCATAAATGGTGGCACACACTGTCGATTGTTTACGTTTTCTAGATACATATTTACCATATCCCAAATTATGCCCCAGTGTGCATTTAATACAAAGAAATTTATTTTGACTTTTTTATATTTGGACAACGAATCCTAATTCATTTTCAGTGAAAATTTGGCTGCTGTTTTCTGCCATGATAGCACATTAGCAGCACAGCTGGAGCTAATGTGTACTATCTATAGCAGCCATAGTCGGAACAAGTCCTTATTTTATTAATTAAAATACGAAAATTATGAGGGCGCATTTTCAAATTTGAAATTAGCATAATGATTTTATCGATACAAATATTTTCGCAAGTGCAAGTTATGGCAGAGTTACGGTCCATTAATGTTTTATAGTATGTCCTTTTTATTATATGTTACGTTATGCAACAATGGCAAATGACATAAAGCATAACTTACCGATATATTTTGTTTTCTTGGGGAACACAATATGATAAAAATGACCACTGTTATCGTTTACGGTACGAAATAGTACTATTAACTTGTTTTGTTTACTTTTATAGTGCAAATTTGTGACATAGACGTGGCAGACAGCACTATTTTAGTAAGAAGCCTCTAGCAGCTGATTTATCACCGTGAGAGCCTTTATGTAATGTTTATAGAATAAATCGGTGATAAAACTAGGGCCTATTTGGAGTTCTGTAAACGTTTACAACACCATTATAGTACTAATTAGGTGCACCGCAGACGACACACTTTTTGTGCGATCGAGTCTGTGGCGCACGAAAATGTCTTATTTGTCCCCGATGTTTTTCCGAATGCAGGTTATTCTATATGGGATGTGTCGCTCGATAGTAATTTCTGTCAATTAAAAAAATTTTGGAACCATTCCGTAGCTCACATTACGAATAAGATAGGAATTTGAATGTGCGCCACAGACTCGATCGCACAAAAAGTGTGTCGTCTGCGCTGCACCTCATGAACACTAATAAGCGCGTTCTAAAACGTTCTCAGGACTTTTATATAACCAAATTTTGTTACTTGGGTATCGATAGTGCTATCAAGCAGATAAAATATAATCAAAATGACAATTTTGATAAAAGTCATAAACTCGACCTTTGTACGCCTCGATTGGGTAGGTTAGGCAGTCAAAACGTAAAATAATTTATTGCATCCAGGTCACCTAGACGGAGACCTAGCCCTAGACCTAACTTCCTGAAATATAGCCCTTCAGGATACCTACCTAATCGTGTCTAAATGCCGCGAAGCGGATTTCGTAAAATAAAGGCTACCCAACCTGTATTCAGAGGCTCATAGCAGGCTAGGTACGAAAACTAAAATACTACGTTTCTCTAGGGTAATAGACTAGCTTAAGGTTTCTTTTGGAATGGTAAAGATCGGTTCAGTACTTTGCCATTAAAGTCACTTGCAAACAATTTAATTAGTCACATTAATCCCGTTGCAACTGAAATATCTTTCAGCGGGAATAGTTAGAATCATGAATGAAACCTCATTAGAAAGGCCATAATTTTACGAATCTCGTGATATATAACACACTATGTAACGTTATTAAAATAAGGGTGTTTAGCTGTAAAACATGTACAAACTTAAGGTATTTAAAATAAATAAAGTTTGTAAAACGGGACGCGATTCGCGGGTCTCTGTAAGGTAAAGGTTCGCTACTACTTAAGCTAGCGCGCCATCTGCAGATTTTCTAATTATCGACATGGAAACTAATTCTACCTAACAAGTAATACAATAGTAGTTCTGAGGAGTCCTGTACCCTAATTCCGTAACTTATTTTCGTAAACAATTTTGCTTAATTTGTTTTATTTTGACAGTTCAACAACATTCATTGCGTTATTTACGTTGTTGAGCAGATTTTTTTTTCCAAATGCATCATATGCAATGGATTAGCAATCTGTTTCAAATCGAAACAGATTGTGATTGTGTTGTATTACGCAATTAGGGTACTGAATTCGCTTCCTGAATACTTATGAAGACTTATTAGTAATAAATGGTCTTGTTATTGCCCCGTCAAAAACCCGTGTTCCTTCAAGAGTAATGTCTCGCAGTGAGTATTGAAGATACCCTGAACTATTGATGCAGGACGTCAGCGTCGCTTGGACTGGGATAACCTCACAACCTTCCTGATTTTTGCGTCCAGCGATCACGCCCGTCCGGTACAACATGACTGTTTATATCTCGGACATCAGCCGGCTTCCTCACGATGTTTTCGTTTACCGTTTTGGAACCAGTGGTGATGAAATAAATTACACGGAGTATAGTGCCAGCCTTTTTTTTTGGGTGGGAAATTATCAAATAACTTCTCCTGTTCTGGGCGGAGCGGGAGGGTGTGTCAAACTCTTACTGACTAAAACCCACCCGTGTTCCTTCAGTTGCCTGTATGTTGCCAGGGGCCACGGTATCCCTTTCGGACTTTCCCGCAACCCCTGCAGGCATCGGCCCTAACGGACCCCGTCAGTTCTGCTGACATCTCTTTAAGGCGCACGTGGAACACAACAGACCGTCAACCCGGGCCTGGTCTTTATCGGACGGCGAGCTACCCATTTCTCACCGTCCGCAAGGCTGCGCCTACGGTGGCCGGGAATCGGCCTGCGACTCCCGACGCTCATGGCGTCTCCTGCGGCGATTAGGGGCGTGAGGGTGCGAAATTTGCTTCTTCCTCACGCGGTCCGCCTCCACCTTCACGAGCATTACTGCTTCGCAGTAGGAGGTGACGGCCTCCCATGCCCTCTCGCTCCGTACCATGGCCTGAACCAGGGCCGGACGCGAGAGATCACCGCCGCCGATCATCTCTACGAGGACACGGCGATGCTTCGCCCAAGTCGGGCAGACCTCCACCGTATACTCCACCGTATCCTCCGGGTGATCCACACAATGGTGAAACCCGGGCGTTTCCTTATCCTGAACAGGAACCTCCCGAAACAACCGTGTCCGGTGAGGACCTGCGTCAGGCGGAAGGTAAGGACGCCGTGGCGCCTCTCTAGCCACTCCTCAAAGAGGGGGGACTTATCGCCGCAATTGTGGCGTGCCCAGCACTGGGTTGCGACAATCGCACTCTCCATGACGCCATGAGATCCCGCCGGAGCTCTGGCCGCTGTGCCGTGATTTCTCGCGGCAGCGGAGTTAAGCCCCGGCATTTCGCCTCCTCGCGCCACTCCCAAATGTGCGCGAGGAATTTTACGTCCGGATCTCATGGCGATAATTCGGCAAGGAGGCTCGCCGCCTCGCAGGAGATCGTGCGGTATCCTCGGGCCAGCCGGATCCCCGCGTCCCAAAGGGTCATGGTCCCCTTTGGGACGCGTTCAACTGGCGGGCTGGCCGCCACTCACGGAACGCGCCCACACGTATAGTGCCAGCCTGGGGAGGAGCTTGTGGTGTAGACAAACAGTAACAGCCGCATGGACGATCTTCAAGATTAATCAACGCTTGCAAAGGTCGGTCCGTGGATGAGTGACCATCATAACATACCGAAACCCCTTCGTGCTTCGGGAAGCACGTTAAGCAGTTGGTCCCGCCTGTCATTCGTAGACCTTTGACAGTCGTTACCGTAATGACTTTTGAGCTTCTGACTACCCGTAACGCCCGAAAGTCTGACAACCAGTCTTGCCAAGGGGTATCGTGTTACCTAGCTACTGGGTTGTGGAGGTCAGATAGGCAGTCGCTCCATGTAAAATACTGGTATCCAGCTGCCTCCGGTTAGACTGGAAGCCAACCCCAACATAGTTGGGAAAAGGCTAGGCAGATTGATAGTGCCTGCCTGTACGAACTCACGACCTACCGACTCGGTAGTTGTGACCTTTAGGACTGGGCCTAACTGGGCCACCACTCACCAGTGCTCCCTCGACAAAGATGAAGTTGAAAGAGCAAGCAAAAACTACTTAAATGAAACTTATAATTAATTTCTCATAATCTCATTATATTTTAATTATTAAATACAGTTATTAGTCATTTCAATTGATTCGATTATCACTTTAAGAAAATTATTTTTTCTTCTTAATTAATAACTCATCCATTTCCTGTGTATAATGTAAGGAAGATGTGCTGCAAATAAAAGATAATAATTGTAAAGATATTTCAAAAATTTTATAGCTTAAATGGCATTTTATGTTTTCATTTCTTTTTACTCTCTTTTATTAATTCAATCGTCAACTTGTATTTGAAGAATAAATATGGCAGTGTCGACATATTGTCCATACAAAGCTGTCAAACCAAAAATTTTATTCCGCATTTAAAAGATATCTGTACGGTGAACCCGCACATTTCGTAACATTAAGTAGGTTAAGGCGACGATAACCGACTTTTAATGATTTTATACTGAAGATGACGTCTAAACGAGTAGTGTTAATGATTTGGAAAACATATATGTTAAATTAGAGCATTTTTTTACTATTTTAATATAGGCATATTTTGGATTATGTTTATATTACATAGTGAAATTAATTTGTAAAGTTATGTCTAACGCGGATAAAAACTGAGAATGACGCAAAATCTATGAAGCGTATTTTTCTGAAACCTTCACCATTTTAAAGATAATTTAATTATTGATCTTTTAGTATACGTGTTTTATTAAAATACTTTTTAGTTTACGTGTAATAAATTAATAATGCGTCTAATTTGGGACAGCGCTCCTTGATGGGCGAGTCCTATTACTGGCTGGACGTACGACGCGTTACTTGAGCTCAGTACAGAACGCGCAAGCTAACTACTCAAGGTCACTGTCATATATCTGCGTCTTAAGCTACATCAGCGTTTGCATACGCGTGATCATTTAGTGAACTGGCTAAGTAAAATAAATCAGTGATTTTACCACACTCAACACGGGCGGTTTAATTCTTCATTCCTGGGTTTCCATCATCACAAGTGTACAGAACTATCATTCGTACGCTTGAACAAAGTGTACAGACTATCGTCGTACATTTTATTTGGTCCTTCGAGCCGGATCGGACCGGCTGGATTCTGTGATCACGCGTAACAATCCATGGGGTGTATGGATCAAGTAGTGTTGAAAACGCAGCCACACACTTGATTATATTCGTTGAGTATAACGCGACAGTTCCGCAGATCGTTCAACTCAGTCGCGAATCGTTCCAAGAAGACATCGGTGGAGCTGAATCTACATCTGTGCTGCACACGGCGTCGACAGCCCACAGTTGGTATCGCAACTCGTCCAAGCTATGACAATAAATATCTGGCAACGGTGGTCATCAGAGTATCTGCAACAGCTACAAACCAGAACCAAGTGGCAACAGGCACGACGTAACCTTGAAGTCGATGACTTCGCCCTCATCCGTGAAGAGAACGTACCTCCGGGTAAATGGGCAATGGGACGAGTGCACCTACTTCATCCTGGAAAGGACGGGTATGTGAGAGTAGTTACTGTCAAGACAAGCAATAACACCATACAGCGTCCAGTCAACAAACATGTATACTTGCCTGTAAATGAAGAGGTATCCCCATCCAAACCCATGAACCAGTGTGAGGATGAGTCTTCTACTCCGTCATCAGATCAAGTTGAAGGCAAAAGGCGGTCTTCACGACCACGAAAGCAAAAAATTTTGCAAGCTTTTTTTATCAGTGTTCTACTAAAAGCTTTTGTTTTCATCTCCTAGTCTACAACAGAAAGTAACGACATACAACGTTACGCACATTACCACAAACCAAGGACTTTACTTCGACAAGATGTCCAACCTCCAAATGATCAAGGACGATTGGAAACTCTATGTTTTATAACATGTCCACGTTCTATCACAGAGCATTGAACATTAAAAACTATGTCAAGCACTTAAAACAAACCGCTTTTGTTTCTATTGTTGGGGACTGGTATACGATCACCTTTAAGCCATTCAGGCCCTTCCCACCACAAAGATTGGTTTAACAATTGATGAGACGTTATGCCTCGTGTAGCACAATCAGCTGCGTTTTCTTCTGAGCTGACATGACTCCAGAATTCTGCCAGGACTATGTTGGTTATCTGCTTAACTCTGTTAGCTACAAATGCCTTCCATCTGGATATATCTCCGTGTAGCCAGCCCAAAACTATCATGAAATCTATCCATGCATGAAGCGTTATTCCTATATTTGGTAAGGACCCAATGACCTTCTTTACAAGTTGGGATAGAAGTAGCGCGCCGCACAGTTCCAGTCTAGGGAGCGTTGTATTCTTTGCGACCGGTGCTAGCTTTGTTTTTGCAGCAACAATTTGTCGATGTGTATAAGGGCAAGCCTTATTGTTCTCGGTGACGAGGTAAATAACGCAAGCGTAAGCTTTGTCTGATGCATCGCAAAATGCATGTAATTGACGGGTTTTTTCTATGTTAATTAAGAAACTTGGTATGCAAAATTTGTCGATGCAGTTGATATCTTCTTTTAATTTAAGCCAATATTCTTGCATATCCTTTGGTAATTCTTAATCCCAGTTGGTTTCAATGGACCACGTTTGTTGTAAAAAATGTACGATGATAATCTGTACACTTGTGATGATGGAAACCCGGGAATGAAGAATTAAACCGCCCGTGTTGAGTGTGGTAAAATCACTGATTTATTTTACTTAGCCAGTTCGCTAAATGATCGCGCGTATGCAAACGCTGATGTAGCTTAACCTACTTAATGTTACGAAATGTGCGGATTCACCGTAAAATATCTGAAGATTGAAAAATTGGCCCGTTTTAGTCCAAAAAAAAAAAAGAAAATAAAAGATAGTAATTGATTAAAATTTATAAAATAATTTTCTTCTTTACAGCACTTATCTGATAGTGGATTGTGCAAGCATGTTTTTTTTTATAATATATGTTCTTCCAAGAAGAACTCTTCAACTCTCAGTAGTAAATTCGCAGTCAACCACTGCTAGTTATGCGATACATATAACTTCGTTTCGTAGAGAAACGACTTTGTCCAAAAGAGGATTTTGAATGCGCTTATAACGCTTAAACCGTCCACGATAAAAGTGCAAATCGTGCGCTTTTATGATTTCAAACGTCACGACATTATCATGGATGTCCACGTCCATAAAATGTGCACTTTATTACGCTATCATGGACGGAAATTCAAAAGCCTTTTCTTAAATTTATTTTCATCCATTTTACTTATCTGCGTTATCGTGGTATCATGACGTGGAATCCACGATAATATTGTCACGATAGAAATTATAAAAGCGAACATTGGGGGTTGACCACGAGAATTTAAATAATAGTTAAATTGAAACGTTATTTGGGTGCGTTCGTTCCAACGAGACGCTTTAACTGTTCGGAAACGAACAAAGGAATTTTCACGGCCTGAGGTACAGCTTGACAAAAAAGAGTCAGGAAAAAATGAGGGCGCCTAGGGCACTTCGAATGGGAAATAAATTGTTAAATAATTGTGCAACAAAAACGCTGCTTGTGGGTGACTCAAATCAAAACCTACTAGCACTTGTCGGCAAAGTAGTGCCATCATCATAGTTCTGCATTAAGTAAAATATTGAATTCCAAATGACATCACGTCAGACTCTTTTATGTCAACCTGTATGGACGCGCCTTAATAAAACCGCAAGTCACCAGTATACAGAAAAAGTTCAGTAGATCAATTTAAATTACATATTAAAATAAAAAAACAAAGGTGTATTTAATAAATAAATAAAAAAACAAATAAATATTCTGGTATTGCAACTATTGCAAGCAAGAATGACAGTAATATTGGCAGCTTTTACGCAAAGAAAAAAGCAAAATAAAACTAAGTTACTAAAGCGTTGTTTACTATGATATCAGCTTTATATAGTGCTGTCTCTGTCTAGCAAGTCTTTGCAACTCAACAACATTCACGGTCTTTGAATGACGTAAAACTTTTAATAAGTCATTGCAATGTAACTCTTATCTTATTGTAATAAAGTATAAATTAATTCTAATTTATACCTTACCTTACTGAAATTCTGCTTCCCATGGGAGTGGGCAGAAACTCCAAAACACACCTTGTTTTTTTTTTCACCTGTTGGTAAGTGATGATCAGGCCGAAGGTGGAAGCGAGCTTCACCCGAAACCACAGAGGAACTGGCTATCTTACCTCTAACCGCCGAAACACAACAATGTTGATATCATTGTTGTTATGGCGACAGACTTAGGTAAGATTGTGGTAGCTAGCCAGACGCCTGCCGGGGCTGCGAATAAGGCCGAAAGGGACATCGTGGCCCCCGGCAACAGGGCAACCGAAGGAACACGGGTGGGTTTTAGTCAGTAAGAGTCTGACACGCCCTCCCGGTCCACCCAGAGCTGGAGAAGTTATTTGATAATTTAATAGTCAACCACTAGACCACAGAGGCGGTTAAAACCACCTGCTACGATCCTAACATGCTAAGGACTTACTTATTTAGGTTTTACAACGATCGTGAATGTCCTACCTGTACCTTAGAGCTTAGCCAATTCTTTGACAACTATTACTTACTTACAATAGTTTTTTTCCGTTAATCTAATTACAAAAAACATAGAGAAATTCTCTACAAAAAAATAATGAAAAGATGTGGGAATTAATCTACTGACCTTTACCTGTACTATGGTGTTGGTTCAGTCACTGCCAGGCTTAATTTCGTCTTTATGATCGTATGAAGAATCTCTTTGAGACCTTTCCATGTAAACCAGCCCGTGGGGGCCTTTTGAGCTGTAATTTTCATAACGTGTCCTCTGCAAAAGCTCCGGTTTATAATCCTTCAGAAAATACATCCAGCATTGCAGTGTTCGTGGATTTTTTCCAGCACTGAAAAGGAAAAATATCTTTTTTGGGCTAAATGTGAAAGTGCCAAACAATAAAAAAGTTATATTCCGTTAGAACATGTAATTCTCTTCACTTTTCACTATGGCACCAAATCTGTAGGGCCATTCCCTGCGCTGTTATACGAGTTTGAAAAATACTGTTTTCAGTATGTTTTAGTTAAAAGAATAACAGTAATCTAATTATAGTAATAGCTTTTTATGCCAGTAAACATTACAATTATTATATTTTAGTGTGAAACTAGGCTCTAGGGTAATTCTCCCTATAATCGATTTGAAACAGATTGCTAATCCATTGCTTCATAAGTTGGAAAAAAAAATCTGCTCAGCAACGTAAATAACGCAATGAATGTTGTTGACATTCATTGAGTTATTTACGTTGTTGAGCAAATTTTTTTTTCCAACTTTTTAAGCAACGAAACAGATTGTGATTGTGTTGTATTACGTAATTAGGGTACAGGTCGGTACGACCACTAGTCGTGGATGTGGCCGTCTAGTGCGTGAGATCCCATAACAAAGTACCTACTCATGAAAATGAACAACAACTTTTTACTTTGGGACCAACACTGAAATATGAAGAAAAAAAACCGGCCAAGTGTATGTCGGACCACGCACAATGTAGGGTTCCGTAGTTGGGATGAATTTATCCCAAGAACAAACTTAACAAAGTTAACTTTGTAGTTGAAAAAAAAAATCTTTCATACAGAATGTATGGGAGAACATGTTTTTACAACCGCAAATTTAAGTTGGTCGATTATTACTCGTTAACTTGTAAAGCCTACTCAGCTGTGATAGTTTTCCTTTTAAATTCGTTATATAAGCTACTGCCGTGAATTTTTTCACATATCTAAAACCAACCATTTAGCTGGCAGGGGGGGGGGGACACTTGACTCTAACAAAATTTTCCACTTTAAAGCTTAATATTTCGCAAACGGATCTCTGAATTAAAAAATTGATTTTAACACACTCACAATGTTTTTGAAAGACCTTTTCAACGATACCCCACACTAAGGGATAGAAAAAAAAAAAACATCCCCACTTTACGTGTAGGGGAGGTACCCTAAAAAAAAATATTTTTCATAATTTTATTTTATCACTTTGTCGGCATGATTAATGCCAAATTACAACTTTCTACTACTAACAGTCTTGGAGCTAGACCGCGGACAGACAGACAGACAGACAGACGGACATGACGAAACTTAAGGGTGCCTTGTTTACTACGGAACCCTAAAAACAGCTATTCCCTACATTTTGTCGAGTTAAGCGAACATTAAATGGAGCAACAATATTTTTTTGCGAATAATATTGAGTTTTAGACGAGAATTTTTAACACTGGATATTATTTCAGACTTTTGCCCGCAGCTTCGTTCGCGTGGAAGTCGTAAAACACCGCAATATACTAAAATCAGCCATATTTCCCGCCTGCGCTATTGGGTCTTAGAGTATATATCACTGGAGAAGCCTTACAAACACTTCCCCTCTGTAAAAGTACGAGAGCAAATGTTCTAACACGGCCATAAAAACTACATTCAAATCGATTCGACAACGTTAATCGTTTTCGAGTCGCGGGGTTCTCATCAGTGCTCCGTGAAAATGACTAGTTGTGCTGTCAAAACATGTAAAAAGCGTTCAAATATGTCAAACTTAAATAAAGACGGAATAACCTTCCAGTAAGTATTTTTTTTAATATCTAGTCATGTTTTCAGAGAAATTCAAAATCTTACCTCATAATACATTTTGACTTTTAATTCGATTCAACCATGATTGACATTAATGCACTTGCCATGCGAATATGTCTTCTAGCAAAAATGATAACGAGACTACCGTAGGGTTGGGGTCATGTATAAAACCAAAATTGACATGTCGATAATTTCTTAAGGTGAATTAGTATTTTAAGTTGTTTAAGAAAATTGTTTCTGAACGAAGCTCTTTAATGCGGCTTGCGGTAGGAGTAAACTGGCAGAAAAGTCACGTGATGAAGCGTTTATACTTCCAACTGTGTTCTTCTAATTCGAGAGAGAGAGAGAGATAGAGAGGGAGAGAGAGAGAGGGAGAGAGAGAGAGAGAGAGGGAGAGAGAGAGAGAGAGAGGGAGAGAGACAGAGAGAGAGAGAGAGTCCAAATCCATTTCTTTATGTCAGTAATGTGAGAATTTAATACGGCTTGGAATTTAAAAAAAAAGGAAATTAAGTATTAAATGTACCACCCACCACCTATGTCGAACACGGCCTCTGCGGAATCTTGTTGGGAAAACATTGTTCTCACAAGATCATGATACCGATGTCTTAAATAGTCATGAGGTAGAATTAGCTAAAGCCGTAATGACCAATGCGAATTGCGTAAATTACAAAAATGGGACCCTCAATTGATTAATTGATTTTTATACACCTAATAGGGACTATAGACCTCAGTATCTGGTACAAAGTTCCTGAGAAAATCGGTGGTGACGCACGGACAGACGAACAAGAGAATGATCTTATAAGGGTTTCGTTTTTAACCTTTTGAGGTACGGAACCCCTTAAAACTAGCTATCTTCTAACTATTAAGTCATAATTAATCAATAAGACTTACTTTTTACTAGAAATCAAGATTTCATCTTCTTCCCGGACATAATAATTCGGGTGATCCTCTAAAAAGTCTAATTTTGCAAGCATGTTGTCGTCTACATTATATATTTCACCTGAAAAAAGAAAAAAGGTATAGCCTAGGGCGACTTTTTTTCACGCACTGCATTTTTAACTCTCGGTATTGAGCAGAGCAATGAGAATGCAATCGCATTTTCAACTCTCGGCGCTAAGTCTGACGTTGAAAATCAAGTGCGCGAAAATAAAACGCCGCGATAAAAAATCGCGAACCTGGGCTTAAAGCTGTGACCAAAAATTCGTCTTCTCCAAAAAAAATCGTGACCTCCACTTCTTGGTTGCCCCAGTGCCTTGACGCCTTTATATCCGGCCCTGCTTCCCTGTGTTATCGTGACGCCGCGGCGCGGCGGCGGCGCGGTGGCGGCGCGGTGGCGGCGCGGTGGCGGCGCGGTGGCGGGCTTCGCGCGACCCGTATCTACAGTGTAATTGTGCGGCGACGGCGCGGTGACGGCATCGTGTGCAGGAACGCTTAATCTCAAGAAGGTAACAACGAAAGGGGCCATCCATAAACTACGCTAATAGAAGTTATTCTAAAAAAACCTTAAATTACGTCATCATTTGGGGCCATCCGATGGCCCCAAATGTGAATAATCATAAATGAAACTCTTACCTTGAATGTTGTACCCGAACCCCGGCTTATACAAGACGAAGGGTATATTATACTTAGTTGCAATAATTAGAGGGTACTGGGTTGTGGTGATGCCTTCGTCCATAAATTTACCAACACCATTTTTCTCGTCTTGCAACCAATGGTGGTTTGGTTCGCCTCGTTTTAATGTACCGTAGACAAAGACGTTATGCATCTTCTAAAAGTTGTACGGTAAAATTAGTTTCCGCCTTTAAATCTTCTACTTTATAAAAATCTTAAGGGGGAAGCGTCAGGGTAGCCCGCGAAATTCGAATTTTCTAACGTTTTTTTGCATTTTGCAGGTCAGTATCATGTTGTATGTTGATCTAAATATGATTCGCGGCCGTAAAAAATATGGCTTTACTCAGTATAAACATTACAATCAGAAACACATTACATTTTGAATTTCGCGGGCTACCCTGTCGCTTTCGCCTTAAATATATTCATTCATTCACTGAGAGACAACGCACAGCTTCCACCGCTGCGCTGGGTAGAAAGTAGAAGTATAAAATTTTGCGCAAGAGTTCCATAGGCAGTGTGAGTCTTTTTAATGTGCACATATCGAAATGAGGGAATCTATGCTTGGAGATGGAAAATGTTGGGCCCAAATATGACTAATTTTTTGATCAGTTGAGATATGATCAAAAAATTAGTCATATTTTTTTTATCCTTGAATATCAAATATCAGCTCAATTCTCAGCCTGGAAGCGGAGAAATATGATAAAGATAGTTTTCGTGAGATCATCGATTAAAGTAATCGATTACACAACTACAAAAAGAAACCCTACCCACTAGGTAGCACTAGGTAATTTAATTAACTCAAAGTAATTAAATGCACTATATATACTTTTATACAATATAGTGCATTAATTTAAACAAAACATCATTAATTACTAAAAAACCAAAATAACGATTATCAATTTCATATCGATTAAAATCAGTTTTATTTTTTTGTCTATGTCACTGGCAGTACATATTCTGCACTGGCAGACTGACATTGATAATTTGACAAATAGACATTCGTGGTGGGTCATTCTCGAATTTTTGGCGACCGAAACCGTTTTCCCGACGACGAAAACGGTTGCAAAAAACGGTTAAAGGACAAAACTTTTCACTTTTTAAGAGTTCACTTTTTATTGGAAGGACTGTTTTACGAGTGTGATAGATAGTTGAATCATTGTACCCGACTAAATTTTCTTAGATGTAAAAATCGCACCAAGTAATTCGAAGACTGGTTTGTGCAATGAAGACTGTTTGAAGTAGAACTCAGGACGTAAAACGGTTTAATCATCACAAAACACAAAACGGTCTTTGTAAACGGTTCGTTGTCGCAACGCCCACCCCTACTAGACAGCTGTCACTTATTTCGTGTTTTCCGATGTGTCTTGTAGGGGTGGGTCGTTACGTGATTTTTGTGAAACGTAACGTAACTAGTGACTTCGAGGACGTCACCGTCACCGGTTTTGAAAACTAGTGATTTTAGTAACTAGTTATTTTTCAAATTCTATTCTCATTGAAGTGTTACTGTTATTTGCGAAACGAAAATGTAAATGGTTACCTACGTAATACGTTACATATCACAAGCTTGTTTCGTTTCACTCTTTTCATTCGATCACTGCATTGTGATGGAACTAGTTACAAAAATCACGTGTTTGTGTGTGACTCGAAACAAGTTATTCCGTTACATGCCCCGTAGCCAGTTATTGTAACTAGTGACGTTAAATAACACCCATACCGTCCGAGTGTGTCCCGTCTTGAGTGTTTTCCCAATTATTTTTAATTTTCAACGATCACTGCTTTAATTTTTACGGATTCTGACCCTGCCTAGCTTGTGAGACCCTTGCTTTCACACTGGACACCGAAGATCGCTCACACGATTGACTTGCAATTGTTATCTTGGATTTTACGCCACTTTGTGGATTGGATATTGTTGAAACTATGGATTGCTGTGTGAATTGTGGGATAGCAAGTAGTCACTGCAATACACTAATGTATGTTTGAATCTATAAATTCACACCATTTACATCTCGTTACATTCAGGCCCAAGAGTATATGTAATTGTTTCTGTCTCTTTTAGGGACGGAAGAAATATTTAAAAAAATCTAAATATTTATTATCTAATTTAAAAAATTGTTCACTACTTTGACCCCAGTGAAAACAAAACGGTGTAACTTTTAAACTTAATGATCTATCGCGATTAAACAAACTCCATAATGATTGAAAGTAATTAAGCGTCCTCATAAAATGAAAATAGTAGAAAAAACTACCCTCAATTGAAAGTAAAATTTCTCAATAAGATCATCCATTAAGTACTTTCAAAAAAATAATATTAAAAAATATTTCTATTTTTGTTTTTATATTTGGAAAAAATTTAATATTTGACATTTAATACTTCTGGTGTACACGGTTATGCAATAAATATTATCTTTATCAACATTAAATTGACTGCAGTGATTATATTGATCCGACTTTCACAAACAGGATTTTTTTTTTTACTTTACTGAATATTCACTGCTACATGTTTGTGGAACAGGTTCAATAACAAGCACTAAGCTACTTTAATTAAGGATTTTACTATCAGTACAGATGGTTTACTCTGCAAAATCATTTAAATAAAAAGTAACTCTTGCTATGACACAATAAAGTGCAATTCAGGTTACACAGTGATATTCACCTAGAAGTTGCCTCTCTTCGGGAAGAAGTCTCTTGACGCGTAACTCATATCTTCAGACTACGTTATGGACCATTTAGACAGGGCCACTCCCCGAGACAATCCAATAATAGCATCATGTAAATAGAGACAATCTACTGCCCTGGATTGTCCTCAAGCCATTGATGAAGCTAGTTCATTGTAATTGGACGATTTCAAATTTGCTGGCGCCAATAGCTTCCCCCACCATTCTCGCAGAGGATTGACGTGTGAACTTGGTTCCCGTCCTAGCCAGTTAGCCATTCCACTACTTGTTTTCTGTAACCGGACACACTCATTAGATTGTCTTGGGGATTGGCCCCGTCTAAATGGTCCATTACGCTCACTGAATTGGCCTTACAAGACGAGCCCGCTGCGTACTTGTAGTAGCTTCATAACTAAAATGCGGAGTGCGCCTTCTGTACTATTCTGTGCTATCACTAAATAGCTAAATAGTGAAATAAGTATTATCTATCGTATTTACCTCGATTTACTACAATATAATTAAATGACAGATGAGAACAAAGATAAAATAGAAAATCAATTAAATGATGCAAATTAGCTCTTCAGAAAAATGATGAGGCGTTATGGTTATGGGCAGGAAAATGGTAATAGAGAAACAAAAACAAAGATGGAATCGGAAACAGAATGGGGAAAACTCACAGACGCATATCTTATTGTAAGCAATTGGAAACAGACAGGTTTGAAAACGAAAAACTTTAACTTATTCATCCGTGTAGCTTTTTTTCTAACCTAACATTCTAATTCCCTAAATATAAATAAAAAACTACCCTTTCCTTGGTTTAGAAAACTTGGTGAAAGAACAGCTGCCAGAATGTTTGTTTTTCTTCTTTTTTTTTTCTTCGTTACGATACGTACGTCAAAACAGTTCCACAAATGTCAAATACAGTTCCACAGAGGCAGACTTTACCCTGCGTTCCGAAATGCGATAAAAGTGATAATATCGCTAATCCGACCAGTCACAAATTATTATTTATTACTCAATAATAGCCCTTATATTTTTGATTAAATTTGGTTAGTATCGCGATATTGGTGCCGATTCTCTTGTACAGACGCCAGCACATCAAGCTGCCCGAAACTGTCAAATTTTCCCAATCAACTTTGAACCTTATGTTTCAGCAATAAAGTTGAAAATTTATTAAATAAATTTGACAGATTGTAGTAGCTTGATATACTAGCGTCTGTACAGACGCCAGCACATCAAGCTACCCGAAACTGACAAATTTTCCCAATCAACTTTGAACCTTATACTTCAGCGATAAAGTTGAAAATCTATTAAATAAATTTGACATATTGTAGTAGCCTGATGTGCTGGCGTCTGTACATACACCGAACTAAACTATCACTAAAATTCCTTACTTTTTTTTATCTTGACTATGAGAATCTCAAAGCTATTCTGCAAAATAAATTCTCTACATTTAAAAATAATTTTGACACATCTAACTAAATCGAATTTGACAATCGCGAAGTAACTCCACACGTGACTAACCTAACCACGTGAATCTTTTTAGAGTCGGAGGCGCGCAAGGGGGGCAGCCTCGACGTGTTTTATATGGAATTTTTCGCTTTTTGTGTGGAAAATAAGAAAAATTATTACCTACATGTAGAGTGTTATGGGTTTGAGGGGTATTATAAAGGAGGCCGAAATTTTCATTATTTTTGCGGACACACCGTTTTCGAAATGTAAGCAAAAAAAAAAATATATTCTGTCCTGTTTTTGCATCTGAAGCCGAGCTGTTGTGGTGTGAATTTAAAGTTCATGACAGCCAATTTTATTCCACACGTTTTTAGTCGAGATTAAAAATAGTCAGATTTAGTTGGAAAATCTAAATTTGAGGTGAAAAACGTCAGATTCAGAATAGCAAAATTGCCATTTTCACTAAATTATCTCAGTACCATCTTAGTGCTGTCAAACTAAAATAAAGTTAAGTTGTGTCACTTTAGTCTATTTCAGAATGGGAAATCGTCGTTTGACAGGAATCAACAAAATTTTGGTGATTTTTAGTCTAGTTTGGAAATATTTGTGACAAGAGAATCGGCACCTTTAACACTTTTAGCGCATTTCGGAATGCAAATGCAAGGTCATAAATGTCACTGTCACATTTTCTTAGGTGCTAATGATTGCATGCCAGGAACAAAACCTTTTTATCTCAAGTTGAATAATTTTAAAAAGTAATCAAAATATTTTTTTTTCTGCTGTGCTTTTCTGTTCTACATTGTCTTGAAACAAAATCATCACAAAGTATAATTTTTTAAGATTTTTTTGTTGACATTTTGGTCGCTAAAACTAATAGCGCCAGAGCAGTGCTGCGCTTCAATGGAAAAAAGCTCTAAGAAAAAAAAAGTACCCAAACAGTAATGTCAAAAGTGGGTGATAGACGTACGAACTTAAAGTCCGCGGTTTTTAAGTTCCCCAACTTACTCGGTTCGCCGTAAATGACACACGTGCAGCTTGCTGGCACTGTATCGCGATGTTGTTGAATTTTCTGAACCAAACTAAACTAACATTACACAAATGTGAAAAGAAAATGGTGGCTCGCGACACACGGCGATGACAGACGTACGAAACTATGAACCAGGGCGGGCTACGAGCAAAATTTCAAACCTGTTGGATCGCCCGACGAACTAACCCAGTGGTTTTAAAGTACGCGTACTTACTATGACACACGGGCGAGAAAGGTCGCCGAGCCATAAGTCCCACCCACCACCAGTACCAGTACCAGTCTTAGTCACGTTTATCACCCCTTTTAAAGGGATGATAGACGCACGAGCAAGTACGCGTATGCTTTGTTTGGTTTAGGAAATTCGACAACATCGCGATACAGTGTGAGCAAGCTTCACGTTTGTCACCGACGATGAACCGAGTAAGTTCCCGAAAAAACCATGTACTTAAAGTTCGCACGTCTATCACCTGCTTAACATTACAGAAAAATACCTTTTATTGTTCTTACAACACTGAGGATCAAAGTTCGCGTCTGAAATATATAAGCTTCAGAAAGGGGCAACACTGGTTCAGTCGAACATTTTTCACTTCGTGAGAAGTTAGTGCCGGTGAATAATAAAATTATTAATTTTGAAAACATGTGTTCTAATCATCTGTGACTGTGAATAAGTTTTGTCGTGGATATTTTACAGTTCTTCAGTTTGTAAACGTTGATAAAAGTTATTCAAGATGAGGTTAGCGGGGGCTATTTTCGCCAATGTTACGAAAATGCTTGATTTTTACTCCCAATTCAACCCTTCGCCGCTGTCTATAAAACAATTTATAGACTTTGGTAAGTAATGTTATTTATTTGATTACAATTTATTATGCTTTCGCAATAAGTTCGATATCCTAACAAGGTCGGTCCTACCGATTTTCGCCTGACCCTATTTTTTGTATTTTTGCTTCGTTAAAAGTACTTTTATAGCGATGATCGGACATCCTGCCGTAATTCGAGGGCTTCTAGTAACTTTTCGGAAGTTTATAACAACATACGTTATTTTTTAACAACTTCATTGCAAAACGGACGAGTTTTTTTTTTCATTATTTGTGTTTTCTGACCTTGGCATATTAAACTGCAGCCGGTTGCATTTCGCAAGATCAGTCATTTGAATCAAATTAAATATTCATACGCAGGTAACGTACCTATCGGCGTTACTAATGCTAATAAAAAGATAATAAAATATTCTTAGTAGTTACTTACTTTTTAATAAGTTTAAGTTATGATGTTTTGTTAAAATTGCTTTGAGTAAAGTGAAACTGATATGCACACCCACAAACTTATTTATTATTTTTACCAACCAGTGCCAATGCTGGGCATTGGCCGGGGCCTTTGTCCAGCGTTGCCAGTCTTCCAAACTCCTGGGTATTGAACTTTTTTAGTTGAACATATTGATATAAAAATATCTGCCCAAAAAAAAATCTTGATATATTAGCAATTTTTTGTTGTAATAATTGGTTTTTCCTCTACGCATATTTTACTTTTCTCTAAATTTTAGAGAAACTTCATGATTTTTTGATGAAATCTCTCTTAATTTATAAATCTTTCTTTATCTTAATTTTTTAGTTTAGATAGGTAGTACTTGGTTAACTTTACAACAGTAAATTTTTAACTTTAAAATGTTCTCAGGATAAATAACACTGAACTTCCTGAAATTAGTTTACTGAAGAGATCAAAATTTAAGTTTGTGTGAAGAATGAAAAGAAAAGAGAAATTAGCTAGAATCTTCCCTTATTGTAAACAAACCAAACTATGATCACCAAAAAAACCAAGCAAGTAACCAACCAAGATGGTACCAAAAAGTTTTAGAAACAAAATACTCTTTTATTTCTAAAACTATTTCCTTCCCTTCTGGAATAATTTATTTTATTTTATTTAAAAATGTTTGTACCAGGCCAAAAATGTTTGCAAAAATAAAAGTTTTTTTTTCTTTCTTTTCTGAAATGCTGACACAATTTTCCTCCAACTTCAGTGACAAAAATAAAAATAACTGATCTCATAATAATGTTATGTAGGCCACTTAAGTACAAAGTGTTGCACTAAATAAGGCTGCTGACTCACTGTGGTGCCTGTTTACACATTGTGTGCACAACTGCATATAACTGGACCACCAGTTTAGGGCTGCCAGTAATTTTATTTCTAATAAGACTGGGTTTGGTGATTTTTGTTTTTATTTTGTTTTCAATTAACACTGTTGTATTGATGATTTTAATTATTATAATTCTGTAAATACATTTTGTTACGGTCGCGAACCATAGTTTGATCAAACCTACTACTTGATACTGACCTTCAAATTGCAACACACGTAAGAAAATTTTAATTTCGCGAGCTACCCTCGCGCTTTCGCTCTAAGTAAACTGAAGAAAAATACGTAACTATTTAATTACGATTTCTGTAAATATATTTGCCAATTGCCATGCATTACTCTTTAGAATTGCTACGTTTTACGTAATGTCTGGTAAAATTGCAGAAGTTATGATTAAAAAAACTTTTTACAAAAAAAAACAACCGACTTCCAAAAAAAAACACTACAAAGTGAAAAATAACTTTAATTTCGGAAGTCGGTGTCTTGGGTTTTGTGTTTTCGTTTTTTGCCACCGACTTCCGAAATTAAAGTTATTTTTCACTTTGTAGTGTTTTTTTTTGGAAGTCGGTTGTTTTTTTTTGTAAAATGTTTTTATTTTTCACTTTTTAGTTGTGGTACCTACCTCACACATATTCGAATACCACTACCTGCTACCAGTGACAGGAACTTATCATATCATCTACATACTAAGTGGAAAAATACGTATTTTGTAGCTAACTCAAAAACTACCCAAGCAAAGTTAATAAAATTTATATGGGACCAATTTGGGAGCATACCCTTTCAAACAAAAAAATAATTTTCAAAATCGGTCCACAAATGACGGAGAAATCGGTGGACATACATAAAAATAAAAAAAAAAAAAACAAACATACGCGTCGAACATATAACCTCCTCCTTTTTGGAAGTCGGTTAAAAATAACTTGCATGCAAATTTTTTAATCAAAATGCAACTTGCGGCTGACGCTTCGCAAACTGATGCCACGATTTGGAAACTAGCGAAAAGCGAAGGGCGCCATTCGGAAATTGGGTTCCGTTCCGGACCGAACGTTTGACGGGAAGTGTTTAATGCTCATCATGTAACTTTCCGGAACATACAATACAAAAGATAGAATAACTGAACCCTCGTCCCTCCATTATTCGCTTTACAGAACTTATTACACTTGCTTCTTTCGCTAAAGCCGATATCAGATGCTTCACTTTGTGTAAATTTTGCCTTTCATTCAGCATCTTTCAGTCGAACTGTCGAAGCAAAACGTTTGACCACAAAATTAATCAAAAGTGAAAAATTTTATCTTACGGTGTTGACGTGTTGGTTTTCGGCACTCGCCTATCAAATTATCGAAAAATGTAATGAATGGAGCAGATGCTGCGTCCTTCCTATATTAAAGCGTTGACAAAAAGCAAACGATAACATTTGGCTTGACTTAACAAAAAAATTGCCACATCTTTATGTAATTTGTGGTAGCGGAAAAAATATATGTTAATCTAAAGCCGGGTCTCCTGTGCGTGTTTTTTCGAAACATTACTAAAAAAACCTTACACATAAACATTTGCTTTCATACAAATCATCGTGTTTGCATACACAAATGTGCATGGCCACGCCTCTTTGTTGCAATGTTTTTGTGTAAAAACACGAGCAGGAGACCCGGCTTTAAACATTTCTCAGAACTTGGTTGTTACTAAAACACGTTTTGAAAAAAAAAACTGTATACAAATTAACGGTAAACTAACCTTTTACCTTGAGTTCTAATCCAAAATATCTGTATTAAATATCAACGTACGTTGGTATTTTAATTAATAACAAGAACGTCTTATTTGAATGCAGAACTTGGTTATTTTTATTTATTTTCGATAACTCAACTCGTTTTTGAATAAATCGATAATTGCGTCTTATTTTACAATAAATTACAAGCGTTGTGTCATCGCGCTTCTCTTTCTTTTCTATGCAGTTCGACAGTGACCGCGGTGTAGCTGTTGTCAGCGTCTTAAATAAATTACTCGGTGCCGTGTGAACGTGGAAAGATACAAAAATGAACCTTCACTTGAGTGAAGCGTCAGATGTCGGCTTAACAAACGAAAAAGGGAATTTAAAAAAATCCATCTCCAATTTTGACAGCCCTGATTCTCCCGCCAGAAACGTGGTATTCAATTTCGTTCTTGTTATAAAACTCGGGTGTTGCCATCCTGCACTCCCGGTCCCGTATCATGTTGCATTCGCATGCAACACAATCTGGTCCCCTTTGTCACAGATAAACACTATCATTATTATATTTTACAAAGGATTTTGTGAAATTATTTATTGTATCGTAAAGTAATATAGTTTTATTAGGTGACGGTGTATTCACTTTAGCACGTGAAAAGTGACGAATAAATAGAAAAACATCGTGAACAAATATTTATTAAATGGTCTGATAACACTGACTCGCAATGAGTTCATGAACAAGCCTGGTGATCAAAGCTAAGTTCCTTTTAGGAAAAAAAACGTCTTCTACATAGACCCTATGATATACCCAACTTTACCCAACTTGGACCCAACATTTGCATAGAGCATGAATAAATCCCATTTCAAACTGAAAACTAGTTTTCGAATTTCGAATGTCTCGACGAGGGAAACTGTTTCCGGTATTTCAATCGACTGTATCCCTGATATAACTTCGATCAATAAGATTCTTATCGGAGTTTACGATGTGTTCCGAACATGGAATTGGTATGTAATAAATAATTTAAGCTCATTGGTTCCAAGTAGTTCCAAACATAGGTAGTTTTGGACAAAACGAATACCAGCGGAAGAATGAAGCGACACACAATTCGAAATTGGATTGTTCGGGAATTCTAAATGGCAATGACTGAATCTCTTTGTGAGAATTACTTTGTAGATTACTAAACGCCGACTCTTGGAATGTCTTGTCGTTAGAGACTAATGGAAGTCTGCAAAAATGTGTGCAATTTCCGACAAACATCAGATCCCGCATCCGTCCCAAGGGGTGTCTTAAGGCGATTAAAGGATTATCTCAAAAGAATTCTGAAGCTACCTTCGTGCGCAATAATCTAAAGACAACAAACCAGTAAATGTACTCCGAACCGAAGTGTTGGCAAGAACTGTAGATAAGAGGACATAAAACGATCTCAGTTTAAGCTAACCTAATAAGCTTTTAGAGTAATCTTTTTGCCCAGAAATCGAATGTCAGATTTATAGAAAATACCCATTCTACCGTGCACAAACCCTGAGGTAAAATAATCACTTTGTCGACCTAATTATGATGTACGCCTGCTAGTATATCTACTCCACTATCCAAGCTTACCCTCAGTGATATTTCGTTTACGTAACTTAAAGACCCAGGGATTCTAAAGGTCGGATTACGTAACCGCCAGACCTTAGGTATAACTACAGTTGAAGTAGGTAAATAAAGATTTTAATGTTTGAAGAGCTCGTCATGGATTATTGAACAAGGTTGAACAACTTTATTTTCTGTGTCTTTGTTTTTTTACAAGAATCGTTGAAGCTTTATTTGAACTTATTCATTGTTAAAACCTTTTGGATAAGTGAAATTGGAGTGATCCTCGTGCTTTGCGAAGTTAAAATTTTCACTTCTGGAAAGACTGACAATCAAGAAGAAGCTACAAATAAGTAATTTAGTTTCAGCTTTATTTTAAAGAAGATCTCTGTTGTAGTCGTACTTTTCTCTATCACTGGCTTATGAATCACGACTCAAATCACATGTCAAACATTTGGTCAATTGATAACGTAACAAAATTGTGTACGTGATCATTCGGGCGTTTGTCAAACCCAGGTCTTTGTCTTAATTTTGTGAAGTTATGACTTGAATTGAAGGACGCCATTACGTAGCCTGATCACGGCTCTCCAAACTTTTTTCGCAAAGAATTCGTGAATTCTGAAACAGAAATCGTAATAAATTATGTTTGAAAGTTCCATGGAATTAGACAGAAGTAACACCGTATGATTTACATTCACTGTAGTCAGGTGCTTTTTAATTTGAGCAGTAAGCTAAGTAAATTCTATGACGAAAGTTACTCAAGATAGTGCCAACAACACGCTTGTTATTGATTCCGTCAGAAAAACAATATATTTTTCTCTTTGAAAGGTCTCTCGTTCCATATCTTGCTTTTATTGATTCTGATGATGGACTAATCTATACTAGTACATATTATAAATGTGAAAATATCTCTGTCTGTCTGTTTGTTACCTTTTCATGCCTTATAGGCTGAACGCATGTTGGAAATTTGGCGCACAGGTAGACTATGATCTGGGTTAGGACTTGGCTACTTTCATCCTGGATATTTGTAATAAATGGATACAAAATACACGCAAACAACCTCTGACCCTTGCTTGAAAACGAGGTGCCAGCAGTTGTTGCAGTTGAGCACGTAGTTTTAAATACCCCGCCTAATAATCATGATGATCCAGCCTGTCCCTTCTTGCTATCCTCCCCTTAGCGACGCCCCCTAAGCCGAGGTTAGTACCCCACACGGGGTGCCCTTAGCGAGCGTTCGCTTAACTTTAATTTAGAATAGTTTTTGACCCTGCCTGGAGGCTGTAAGTGTAGTAGCTTAAGGCACCCACAGGAAAATCTGGTTAAGCAGCCAAGACCATAGTGGTCAAAACTGCGAGAGGCCATAGTTAAAAAAAATGCACGCAATTAAAGCCGCGGGCAAAAGCTAGGTAAGCAAATAAGTGTTACTTGTTTTCTAACTTAGCGCCTAGTTTGTTATGCACTTTAATCGGTGCAATTGCTTGGCAAATCTAAATATATAAAAGCGAAAGGTCACTCACTCACTCATTCATCACGAAATCTCGAAAACCGCTTGATGTATGAAGATGAAACTTGGTAGGGAGGTAGTTTATAGTTAGTAGACGTCCGCTAAGAACGGATTTTTGGAAATTCGACCTTTAAGAGGGTGAAAAGGGCGGATATTGTTTGTATGAAAAATCTTATTCCTTGAGTTAATAAACTTGAAACTTGGCACGAATATTTATCTATGTAAATTATAAAGTTCGCCATTTTTAGTTTTTCTAAAATACCCCCTAAAGGAGGATTGGGGGGTGTCAAAGTTTGTATGGAAGAATTTTAACGAGCGGTCTGATTAACTCGAAACTCAGTATTTATAATTAAAACTGAAAATAAATAAAAACGTATATCAGGGTTTTTTGAAAATCTACCCCTAACGGGGTGAAACGGGGTATTAATTTTTACAGTGGAGGATTTTACTGTGTGGCTTAATTAACTTGAAAATTGGTATAAATAATCTATAAATCAAATAATCGTAACTTCACAATAGATTTTTCAAAAACTATTATCACGCTATTTGCTATGGGGGATGAGCAATATAGCATTATGTTTGTATTCTTTTAGAGTTTACCGCAAATTGTAAAAAGGCTAGCCAAAAGGTTAGAATATTGCAGATAGTTACGGATTTAACCTTTTAAAAAATTATCATCACGCTATACCTTTATGGAACTAAGCAGTCAATCATAGCATATACAGGGTGGATTTTGAGATGGAGCAATAAGGTACCTTAGCCGTTGTCGCTACAAGAAAACAGTCTTAGGAGACTGTCCTTAACTTTTTGAAACATTTTGATCTGCATTCACAGATTTTGAAAAAAATTGTACAGTCAGCAAGAAAATGGCCAATTTTCACAAATCTTTTTTGATGCCGGTCTATCCTATTTCTTATTTATTACTAGAACCAAAAAACTATATTGGGCCAACTGAGGTTTGTTACTCCAAGACACGGCCTATGAGTTTTTAACCCCAGATTGCAGAAAAAACTTAACTTTGCCGTTCATTATAGAACTATAAATTACCAATTTTCGGATTTTCCTCTTTACTTGACCTTACTTCTCGACAAACTTCATGCCGCTGGACCAACGGGAAGTACCAAATAGACTGGTTTATTTGCGAGTGTCAAAATATGCGGCACAAATGGCCGTATTTTTTTTTTGGTTGGGAAATTATCAAATAACTTCTCCCGCTCTGGGTGGAGCGGGAAGGCGTGTCAGACTCTTACTGACTAAAACCCACCCGTGTTCTTTCAGTTGCCTATATTGCCTGGGGCCACGGTAACCCTTTCGGACAATAACCGCAACCCGCAACCGGCAGGCATCGGCCCTATCGGACCCCGTCAGTTCCGCTGACATCTCTTTGAGGCGCGCGTGGAACACAACCCGCCGTCGACCCGGGCCTGGTCCTTATCGGACGGTGAGCTACCCATTGCTCACCGTCCGCAAGCCCGCGCCTACGGTGGCCGGGAATCGGCCTACGATTCCCGATGCCCAGGGTGTCTCCTTCTGGTACTATGCTATTATGATGCCTCCTCTTTCGTGAGCATTACTGCTTCGCAGAAGGAGGTGATGGCCTCCCATGCCGTCTCGCTCTCTACCATAGTCTGGACCAGGGCCGGACGCGAGAGATCACCACCGCCGATCGCCTCCACAAGGACACGGCTGCTCTGCCCAAGCCGGGCAGACCTAAACCGTATGCTGCGCCCGGGTGTCACCATTGTTTTCTCCCGCCTTATCCTGAACAGGAACCCGAAACAACCGTGTCCGGTGAGAACCTGCGTCAGGTGGAAGGTGAGGACGCCGTGGCGCCTCTCTACCACTCCTTAATGAGGGAACTTATCACCACAGTTGTGGCGTGCCCATTATTGCGTTGACTTGGAAGTTTGATTTTCGTTACACTTCCAAGAGACCGTAAATCTAAGTTTTAATATCTATTGATATAAATTGATGCCTCCACGCGTTCCTGAGAAAAGGGTCTTGACAGACAATGAAGTCATCCTTTAAGGGTTTTAATGTTTAAATTTTTAGGTACGGAACCCTAAAACAGATTTAATATCAGCCTGTTACCTTTTCATGACGTAACGACTGAACGGATTTCTAGATGAAAGGCATAGGATAGGCCATGACCTGGGTTAGGACATAGGATACTCTGAATCCCGGTAGCACGTTCCAGTGGGATATTTTCCGACATCCACGCGGGCGAAGCCGCGGGCAAAAGCTAGTACACTTATATAATGCAGTTATGACAAGCCACTCCCGCTGGGTTCGTTGAAGGCTACTAAGAGATTATGTAATGAAAGAACTAAGAGATTATGTAATGAAACAAGCAGTAGTTTCTGACTGCCAATAAAAAGCTACAAGGATCTTTTGGTGCGTGTTTAAAAACGGAACTAATGCTGCCATCTGGTTTTTTACGCAATTGCGCGAAATAATTTCACAAATGTTCACCAACAACGCCCCCCTGTCTATTTCATTCAACCGCCAAAAGATCCTCATAGAAATTGTAATTTTAATTCATAATTATGCAATCAATAATGTTAATAATGTATAACCTAATAATCTCTGTCTTGTAATAAATGTATGAATTTACCTAATATTTGCACGCCACACTGTGCAGAATGTGATGATACCATTGACTAATCTTAAGACCTATAATGTAATATATTCTGATAAATAAATGATTATGAGCACTTTACAGTTATTAATTACTAAGGCTGGGGGTAGCAATAGGTAAGTACTTATGTCAGTAACAATTTTCCAAAACGACTAAGGTAAAATTCTCCTATGACAAAAAAAAACCAGGAACCGCTCTAGTGAGTCTATAGCCTAATAAAAACGCCTGAAATATCTCTTACAAATTGGTTTCATAGTGGTACTTTGTCACTATTAAGCTACTACAGAAAGCTTTTACGCCCAAGGTCATGTTAAGGCTGGCTAAAGTTCAGTACGAATACTGCGGGGTTCTGACCTTGAGCGGAGGTCATTGAGATCGTGAGAATATAGGTTAGTCTGACATATCGCACCTTCGGTAGAACAAGGGCACAATTGTCAAAAATTGCAAAAATGAGTTAAGTATACAGAAATGCCTTAAAAATGCTATTTGAACTGGAGGAACAAAGACAGTCATTTAATTCCTTTAAAAATCCGCTAGGCGAAAATAGTGACTTTGTCTTATTAATTGAAAAAAAACTAAAAGTTCTTAATTCTTGTTAACTATACGCCTAAAAAGGATATAGTATATAGTTTATATCATGCAAAGAAGAAAAACTTTCGAGCAATATTAACAGAGCAAGACCTCACTGAATGCAATAAATATCTTAAAATAGCTCTCCTGTAAAATAGCAAAAACTGCAATTATGCCCTTGTTCTACCGAAGGTGCGATATGTGGGCCATGTGACAGTTGAATAAAGATGGCGGATTTTCATATCGTATCAATATTAAGTGAAGTCACGTTTGTTTGCCATGGGGGGAGGCAGAAAGCCACGTTGGTGCTATGCGTTCCTTATTAACCTAAGTTCGCACAGGCGATTTTTTCCCACGGCGATTTCTTTTTGCACACTAGATTTTCACCGCTCTGCTTAGCACCGAGAATTGAAAATCCAACTGTGTTTTTTCGACGTGCTGGGATGTACTCTGTTGAATTCTCAACGCTCGGCTTAACACCGAGAGTTGAAAATCCAATGTACGTCAAAATCCCGCCGCGATTTTATTACGTCCGTGCGTATGTCGGCTTAGGCCCGTATTACAGAACGTCACTCAATACTCAAGCATTACTTAAAACTAGATTCAAGCCATTTGATTGGTTGAAACTAGTTTTAAGTAATGCTTGAGTATTGAGTGACGTTCTGTAATACGGGCCTTAGTCCTTTTGCTTCCCTCACATAGATACCTACCTACGAAAAACGGTAGAAAATGTCGTTTGTTTTTCGTTGAAGAGTGGGCGGAACTGTTTACACTAATCATAATTTGTTGCCGTCGAGCTCTTGTCAATATTGACGATGACAATAGGTTTCCTCGACTTTCCTAAGAAAAAAAATTACCGTAAATATAATGCGCTGAAAATACAAGAAAAACTTAAGATGCTTCATCATAGGTAATCTGCCTAGCCTTTTCCCAACTATGTTGTGGTCGGCTTCCCGTGTAACTGGATGCAGCTGAATACCAGTATTTTACATGAAGTGACCTGAGCTCCACAACCCAGTAACAGGGTACCACGATACCCCTTGGTAAGACTGGTTGTCAGTCTTTCGGTCTTCAGATTACTCGTACCGACGATCAAAGATCTACAAATGGCAGCCGGGGCCATCTTTGAAGATGAATTTGTTAGTAAGCTTAATAAATCACCATTTTTGACGTTTATAATTTTAAAATGCTTTGAGTATGAATGTGGATGGCTTTACGAGTAGGGGCAGACCAAAAAAACTATGGATGGCCTGTGTGACAGATGATATGGCTCGAAAAGGAGTCAATACTGATAAATTGGGATAGTGGCAAGACAATAATGATGTTGTCAATGTAACCACAAACTACTTACTTCCGCAATCGTAACGTAATACAATACGGAAACATGCATGCATTGTTTTCCTGTTAGCTTCTTTGAGATTTCTCTCAAGTCCAACTTGATGGTTTAATGATGAAGTTGGACATTTTATTAATACAAAGGTAGTCTCTTTTGTGTAGTAACCACTAACTAGCCTCGACTTAGAAATAGCTCTGTACTTATCTGAAACATTTTATAATGCAAATTCAAAATCAGGTTACGTTGTCAGTTTACCTCAGGCTCCTGACAAAGAAATTAAAATCAAACAAAGCAACAAAGACGATCAAAACGTCGCATCCGCAATAACTTACTATACTTTAACAGTATTTTGGCGCAATGCCACACGTCATCTCTAGGTCAATGTTGCCAGTGCATCCATAGCTGACTTCTATAAATAGAGATGCTTCCTCTTTAATAATATAAAGAATGGATGAACTAGTGACGTGGTTGGCTTGGCCATCATCCTCTTACCCTTGGCTAAGATCAGCCGAAATCTCAGTGACTACTGAGATTTCGGCCATTTCGACCATCTTTCTAACCACATTTTTGTCGTGTAGTTTGATGACGATGTAATAGGCTCGCCCCCTATTACAATGGGACTTAAACATAACTGGCGAAATGTTGGTGTACTGTGGCGGCATCTAGATCGCCATATGCGAACTACGCATCAAAGACCTGAAGTCACACAAATCCTGCATCGCGCAATTAAAGTTTACCGCGCGAACGACATAATATAAAACATCAATCGTTGGGCAGTTGCCCGCCAGACATGACATCCGTCTGGTCGGAGTATCCTCCGTTTTCTATAGAGGATGAGTGAACTTTACACCCTGTTCCTCATGCCTCTAAAGTACTATAGGTACACCTCTGCCTAACCCTTCGGGGGATGCAGGCGTGATGTTGTTTGATGATGATTTCTACGACAGACATAGTTTTGGACATTTCGATAACCTTCAATCTTTTCCATTACAAATGATAAACGAATTTTGGACCGTTAAATAATAATACTCTTTTTAACTAGGCTGTGACTGTGTCAGAGTTGGGTTTTCCGTCTGTCCTTATCGCCCAACGAACATTGGACGACGACAAAATCTAGGTCGTGCTAACGGCTGTCTAAAACAATTTCAATCTTGGCTTTGATGAATAATTTATTGTTGGAGAACGTAAAGAAAATTTTAAGGCAGCAGAAATTAGTTTAATTATTGAAGAAATTTAATGTTCGAGATTTGTGCATAACTAATACGCTGTTAAAGCGAGGTGAATCGATACAAACGTGAATAAATCACACGTGTAAGGTTTGTACTTTATCACAGCACTGCGTTATTTTGTGCCAGTAAATTTGTTGGAATGAATTACTAAAATCTGTTAAGATTAAATAAGTAGCGAGTCTAACCCAGACCTCCTAGATTGCCATTTAGACTGCCTGCTCGTGAAGATCCTAGGAATCCGCTGGGTGCCGGAGGCGCAGAACTGTCCAGCAGTGGACGTCTTCTAGCTGCATGTAGATGGTTTAAAAAAAGTTTAAAAAGGCATCGATATCGATTATTTTTCGGTTATCGTATCATGAGTCGCATGTCATTACTAAGTCATGTAATTAAGGTAGTCGTGTAGATAATACGTGTGACTCCGGTTATGGGCTATTAGCCCTTCCTTCTGGCTTTGCCGTAATCAACTAAAAGAAAATGTATCTGCTCTAAAAATAAAAGTATGCTATGGACCGTTAATGATGGTGAGTAGTTTCGTTCAGTGTCAACAGTTCAACACTATGGTATTTGACTTAGAAAAGACGTTGTTCGGGTGAATGAGCTCGCTTTATAATAAAAGTACCTGGTCGACCGAGCTCTGCTCGGGTGAAAATAGAAATAAACATATCGTCCAGGTATACCAACGTTGTATCACATTCCCGAGGCTGTGGAAATAGAGTAAAAGAATTTTCCCAGATATGAGACCTAGCTAGATCGATTTTTCGTCCCCGTAAACCCCTATATTGCAACTTTCATCGAAATCGTTAGAGCCGATTTCGAGAAGGAAAAGAAAAATAAATAAAGAAAAATACCGAACGAACCGAGAACGTGAGTACCAATATTGCTCGTTTAATAGCATAGGATGTGTCAAGTGAAGTCAATTTGTACATACACAAAAAATTCTCTGTGCTTTGGAGAAACGAAAAATTAAGATAATTATATGCCAATTTACCTTTGGAATAAGAATGATATTGTGATGGATTGAATAAAAAAAAACATAAACAAAAAAACATTGTTGTTTATAAAATCCGGTCTCATGATTAAGTATGACTACCTACGTTGATTGATTGAAAACCAAACGAAACTTGGCGTATCCGAAATTAAGATCTATGTCAGTTTGTGATGAAGACTAAACTTGAAATACAATCGACTAGAACTTTCCAAAACATCTTACCAAACTCGTTAAAATCCTTACAGTTCAAGACAAGACTACTTAACAAAAAGCAGGTAGAAGTTCTCATAAATCTCAAAGAACCCTTGCAGGTAATTCGGAAACGAATAAACAACTCGAATTTACCGCGAGTTCCTTCGACGATAAAGGCAATAAATTAAAAAGTAATAAAGTATGATACTGTGATTGCGTTTTAAAAAAGTTTTTAGGTTTTGACAGTTCTGGCATAATGGTAATACGTTTGCTAAGTTCTTGAGAAAAAAAGTTTACTACATTGCCATTAGAGAAAAATAAATTAAGATTGATCATTGATTCATGTCTACATAATTATATCTCAATGAAGCTGATGTAAAAACCGTAATGGTAGTTATGAACTTGTGATTGACAACTATCTTGAAGGGATTGACTTAAAAATGGTGGTCATGTGGTCCATAACATAAATTTAAATAAAGGGGAAGATTGGAGGATCGGGTTTTGTGGCGCAGCTTGGGCCTATGTCCAGCAGTGGACAGCGATAGACTGAGTTGATTGAAAGAGAAAACTGTAAAATTTTAAGGACGAACGATTTCTCGACTTAGACTGATTTGTAAATTGTCTTTGTGGTAATTAATCTCCGTGAGCATTCGCAGCAAATCCTGGACTTTGACTCAAACAAAGACTCTTCATTTTAAAAGAGACTGCATTTGTAAACAAAACTAATATCAAACCCAGCGTCCATGCAGTCATACTATGTATTTATTTATTCAGTTGTGCAAGTGCAAGTGTAAACTATCTCTTTGTTTTAAAATGTTTGAAAATACTCTAGTGTTGCCATAATAATGTCATGTCATTGAAAGTTTTGGCTAGTGTCAAGTATTGTTTCTAGCCAATTTGCGCTTTTATCATTTCTAACGTGACAATATTATCGTGGACGTCCTTGTCCACAAAATGTATGGAAATACGTGCACGTTATAACGTTATCGTGGGCGGAAATTTTAAAGAGTCTAATTATATTTCCATACATTAGACTTCCATGTGGTATCGTAATGCCGTGATGTAGACCTCCACGATAATATCGTCACATATCCATAGCAACAGAGTTTGAACTTTAAAACTGTTGAGACGATGCCAACAATTTTTTTATTAAATTTGTCAACATATTAGATGATAAATAGAATACTATATATATTATGTATTTGTTATGTACGGCTGAATGGTGCTAATCCATGCGTCATGTTCGTGAACGGGCGCCGTCAGTTGGGACTGGTCATCTCTTAGCTGCCAGGGCTTATTTTTTATTTATTTAAATTTTTTGAATTGTTCTTTTTTTTATTTTTATTACGGACGCTTCTCACGTGCACGTCTTTCTACATTGTTCTCACATGTATAATTTCAACATGAATGATGTAACTAATATTTTGTAACTATTTTTGATTTAAAAGAGTGTCCGTGGATTTCTTGCCCGTTCTTCTCCATAGGTACCTACTACGCTTTGGAATGGGCAACTAGCTTCATACCTATTTCTGACTGACCGATTCCTTGACAATTCAAAAGTGCCTGTAAATGGTTTAATTGAAATAAATGCTTGAGTTGAGTACACCATAAAAATACAGATGTCAATCTGCCTAGCCTTTTCACAACTATATTGGAGTCGGCTTCCTGTCTAACCGGATGCAGCTGAATACCAGTATTTTACATGGAGCGACTGCCTATCTGACCTCCACAACCCACTAACTGGGTAATACGATAGCCCTTGGTAAAACTGGTTGTCAGACTTTCGGGCTTCTGACGACCCGTTACGACTGTCAAAGATCCCCTACTGACCAACGGCTTAACGTGGTTTCCGAGGCACGACCCCGGAGACCAACCCAAATGTATTCTTGTGTCAGTCTGTATATATAAACTCGGCTTCATATCGTCGATGTTTTAATTTTTGTGCATATCTACCCTATTTCGACGAGCTAGGGCGGCAAAATGCGCCGCGAATTGAAAAAGTTTGGGAACCCCTAACTAAATCTGACTATTTTTAATCGCGTTTAAAAAGGTGTGGCATTAAATTAGTTGTCATGAACTAAAAAGTTAAAGTTGTGTCAAAATAATTTAATTTTTTTTTAGTTTTTATTTAAGCCTACACTATCCCACTGCTGAGCAAAGCCCCCAAATCCTTCCATGTATCCTTTTCCAGGGCCACCTCCATCCAATTTTCTAATTTAGAGATTTTTTTTTTGCCGAATAGCTTTAAGGCTCTTATAGCCAAAAGTAAAGAATTTTAGTGATAGTTAAGTTAGTTTAGTTCATCGGCACCAATGTACCCAGCCTAATTTGGGTAGTTTCCACTCCACGAGTCAAATTCATGGTCCATGGCCATTTTAAATTGCTAGAATAAAAATCACTTGCAAGCCAATAAAAATGAATCAAACTGACAGTTCTAAACTGCTCTAAAAATAAAATTGTCGCTATCTTTGTTAGTGAGTGCTTCTTAATTTAGTCTGTCGGGCTACAAAGTGCATGGGTATAGTTATGTAATAGCTTTTGCTCGCTTCACCCGTGTGGATGTCGAAAAAGATCCCACAATACATTGTTTTCATATAACTATTGGTTTACGCGGCGGACGCCAGTTAAAGTCCCAGTCGGCATGATTTTTTCCTACATTTTCAACAGTTATCGTCATATTTCGGCCAATTTACACAAAACCCTAATGAATTATGTCCAATATATTATACAAATATTGCTCGTTTATAGTATGTAATGCAGGGATTTTACTATCAATTCTTATCGTGAAAACTTAATTGAAGTCAGCTTGACGTGAGCTGTCAAAACTGTCAATCCCATCGCATCAGGTGAAATGACAGCTCACTTCAGGTAAGTTTTCACGGTTAGATTTTTATAGAATAGGCGGGCGATACAACTTGTAACCGCATCAGGAATGTTAACACCTTAGTTATCATTTTTTTCGCATAACAACAGTTACGTTGCTGTGTAACCTAAAAATTCAAGACACTTAGAAGTTTCAGTTCATGTAATACAGTCCAAGATAATACTTGAAATAGGAAGCCGACCCAACCTAGTTTTTCAAAGACAAGAAGCACCCTAATAGGGATGATGCCTGGATCAAAAAAAAGAAATTTGAATCCGTCAGTCAGATAATAAAAAAATGTTAGACACGTATTTTTTGCTTTATCATAATTTTTAATTATATTAAAGTTGGTGAATGGGTCGCTACGTCACAAATTAGTATAAAATCTACATACTCGTGACGTCATGGCACATTTTAACTCAACGTATCGCCGTAATATTTTGATAACGTAAAAAAGAAAAAAATACGTGTCAGATATTTTTTTATAATGTACAGACGCCAGCACATCAAGCTACCCGAAACTATTAAATATTCCCAATCAACTTTGAACCTTATTGTTCAGAGATAAAGTTGAAAATCTATTAAATAAATTTGACAGATTGTAGTAGCTTGATGTGCTGGCGTCTGTACCTGATGGACAAATTGTCTTCATCCCTATTGCCTAACACACTTACAATCACAATCAGAATGATTTTGAAGAATATTGTTAATCCATTGCTTCATATGGTCGAAAAAATTGCCCGCTCAACAATGTAAATAACGCAATGAATGTTGTTGAACTGTCAAAATGTCAGCCATTGCTACTGGTATAATAAAATAAACCTAGAGACAGGAAAATCATTTCATCAATATAAATGAAGACTGTAGTACTGTACACTATAGTGATAATTTATATTAATGGACAACGCGAATGGCGATTGCACGTCACGTAATATCACTGATCAAGTCTGTTTACGACCCACCATCACTGTGAACCTCGACCTTTTTGCACGTAACTGATTATTTCGCTCGTGTGGACTGATACCGATAATGTTGCCTTTAAAAAAAAATGAATTGTCAATTGTTTCGCTTTAAACCTGCGCTGCGGCCTTATTACGTTAGGCAATTTTAATGACAATCGCTTTCATTTTGGCATTTCAACTGTAGAATAAAGATGCTGCCCCCTAATTGGGTTGCGTTCGGAGTGACAATTTTTCAAAGTCAAAGTCAAATCATTTATTTCAAATAGGCCCATGTATGGCACTTTTGAACGTCGAAATTTACAAAATATTAAAAATGATTCTAGTCGCCCCTTCCAAAAGGTAGTTTTCGTATGGAGAAGAATGGGCAAGAAACTCCACCGTTACTCTTTTAAAATGTTTTACAATAGTTTGTATAGGTACGTACAGTGCCGACCAAAAGTCCATGAGCAATCTCACAAAGCAATAGACTGACGCTTCGGTTTGACTTACGACCTTCTTCTATAAGTTGTTACAATACTGTAGACACGCACATTACACACACACTCACTTTGTCTGCAACCAATGACTAGTTCAATAATCATCATTCGTTTTTAGTTTCATTCGTCTTGTTCACATAAATATTAAAGTTTAGCAGGTAGACCACAAAAAACTAAGTAAATTATTTCGATTTCTGTGGGGTAGATGCAGTTTGTTACGAGTATTCAATTAATAGAACTTTTTTGGTTCGTGGATAATATTGGTGACGAGTATTTAGCGCAGTGTTGTGGTTATTATTATCAAAAAGCAGGCATAAAATATATTGAAGAGATCAGATCAGATCAGAGAATATTATTGCGCTGCGTAAAAGTGAAGTGAATATCTAATGAAACCGGACTAAGTGTGAGTGTTATCATTAATATATTTCATATTTTACTAAACATAAATCTTAATCAAGGGTATTGTTGATAGAACAGAGGTATTGTTGAGACAGAAGATGCCTTTAAAGTTTTAAATTCATTGTGAGGTTTAATTCGATTAGTGAATAATAAATAATAAGGTATTATGTGTAATAAAAACAATGTTTTTCTTTGTTTTAGAGAAATACTGTGAGGGTTAAGAGATATGAGGAAGGGGCTTATTATCGAGTAGCAGCGACGTCAAATGGTGAATGAAACAAATGGTTTCATACCAACGAGACATTTTGCTGAATTATTAAAAACACGTCATTATGAACCGTTCGCCGTGCACTCTGAAGGCTTGCATCACTGAAGACCAGCTAGAAAACCGTTTTTGACCTTAAAATATTGACCGTACCAACTTAATAAACAACAGATTCGTTATTGCATGAATTTATGGTAACCAATTTTTTAAGCACGTTTCAATAGGTGTTTGTCGTATTTCTTGCAGATATACCGAAATTGTTTAATATTATTTTAGTAAAAGTATTATTTTAGGATAAAAATTTGAGGTTTAGTTTCAATCTTCTTTTCGTAAAGAAAATGAATACTTAAGCTTTAACCTCAATAACACCCAATATTTACTAAAGTCAAATAAAATGTAAAATAATTAATACAAATAAAATATAAACAAACTGCCCATATTTAACCTTAAAATTACCTATTCTGTAAGTAGTTTTTTACATTTTAAGTAGTCTAATATTCTTATTTATTACTTAATTACTTCGACCATGATCAAAGCTTAATATTTATGGTGAAAAAATCCATTAAAAATTTAAAATATTTCATAATTTAAATATGTCTAAATAATACAAACTGCTTCTAAGTTTCTTGACATCTATTTCACATCTTATTCAGCTGAAGTAATGATAAATAATTGTAGCAGTTTATTAACTTATGTAAAATAAATATAACGAATAAACATATATTTTTTAATTTTGTTATCATATATCACGCATTTTTTATTCTAAAACCTTTATTGCAATAACAACATAAAAAAGCAGCAATATTTAAAAAATATTATTATCGAAAACAAAAATAATAATATTTGCAAAAAACCGCACTGTGTTTCACGAGATTAGAACCTGAGGCAGATTGAATTCCATACCAACGCTTAACGCTTTCTGCTATCTGCGCTTGTTAAGTAACTATCGAATTTTAGCAATGCCATTAACTGGTCAAGTTCACGCGCATAGTGCGTGTGTGCTAGCATGTTTAAAGCGACGGAAATATATTGTTGTTTCGTGTAACTGCGTTATCTGTGGTGTGTGTATCGTGTTGCTTACACATACAAATGTACGAGCTATACCGCGTGTTCACAGCAATACGACTCTTAGCGTGCTCATGCACTTTTGAGCGCTTACTGTACATTAGTTAAATAATTATATGTGAAGACGATGCACCTAGAATAAAATTACTATACCACAATAGGTAAAAATAATTAAAAATGAAGCAACGACAGATAATTTAATATGTGATAGATACATGGTGCTCACATATTTACAAACATTGTAAAAGTAGACGATTTTCCTAAAATTTTGTAATTAATAAGTCAGTGTGTGAGAAAGTAATCACAGAATGTTAAATCAATGTCATAAAACACAAAATAATCAATTTTACAATTAAATTAGCAACCAGTTTGATTTTGTCTTGATTCTAAATTGTCCTATGGAGCAGGACCAGCATGTTTCCAAGCACTCTTATCCTGGATATAATCCTCTAATTTGTAATATGCTTGTTTACAAAGTGCACTTTTGATATGAGTTTTAAATTTTCTTTCATTTAATTGCAATATGTCACAAGGTATTTTGTTGTAACATTTAACACAGTACCCCATAAAAGATGTATGTACTTTAGATAATCTGTAAAATGGTTGATCTAGTTTATCTTTATTTCTAGTATTAAAATTATGTCTATCACTTATTTTATTAAAGAGATGTGGATTTTTCCTTACAAACATAATATTTTCATAGATGAATTGGCAAGGTACCGTCATAATATTAATCCTTTTAAAAAGTTCCCTGAGAGATTCGCGGCGACGCGGCGACGTAGATTATAAATGGCTCTGACAGCTCTCTTTTGCAAAATAAAGATGGATTCAATGTCAGCAGCCCGACCCCACAGTAAAATGCCATACGACATAATGCTGTGAAAGTAGCTAAAATAGACCAAACGCGCGGTTTCCACATCTGTTAACTGTCTTATCTTTCTAACAGCATAAGCGGCCGAGCTTAACCGCCCCGCAAGAGATGTTATATGAGGTCCCCATTGTAATTTCTCGTCTAGCGTGATTCCTAGGAAAACTGTTTGATTAATAAATTCCAGTTTTTCTCCATTCAATATGATGTCACATTCGCTACTTTTAACATTAGGTAATTTAAATCTAATGCATTTGGTTTTTTTTTTTATTAAGTACCAGATTATTTACCGTAAACCAATCTTGGACTTGCAGAATAGAGCTATTCACGTCGTCAAGATTTTGTGACCGTCGGTTTATTTTAAAGATTAATGATGTGTCATCTGCATCTTTCATTTTTGAAGTGAAAACCTCTGTAGGCGCGTTGAGCAATTTTTGGTAAGGGGTAAATTTATCGATTCAATTCACCGACGCGCCGTAATGCTTTACTATAGAATATAGATGGCGCTAGTACCAGTTTTAAGTTCTCACTTCTGTCGCCAAACCCCATGACGGCCAAATTTTTTTTAATTCTTTTGCTCGACAGCAAATATAACGCTATACTTAGATATTGTTTGAATTGTCGAAATAAAAGGTTTCTGAAAAGTGTTCTGAAAACCAGTACCCCTAGCACGAACTACTTACGGGATGATTAAGTATGCATGTTCTAGAAGCCATCACAGACAGATGAATAGTTCCCTTCCTACTGATTAGCAGCGACCTCGCACGATGTATTTATTTACACATCGCGTTTGCAATACTAAATAGTAGGTAATTTGTCTCCTGTGATGCATGGCCAGGATAAGAAGACTTATGGAAGATTCTAGAAAAAATTGACCCAGACGACTAATAGAAAACACGTGTGAGGTGCAGAACAAATTAGTCCCTCGTCTCGTGCAAAGATGTCGTTAAATATGACTCAGTGATGTTACTATGGTCGGCTAGTACTATTCTGCGAACACCCATTTGGCAGTTTCCAATTGCCCAACCGTAGTCATTATGTCAAAAGACGTTCGTTCACTATCCTCTTTTTTTTCGTATTAGCGCAACTTCATAAGAATAGGTGCAATTTCTTTAACACTTTCGACTCCACCCACTTTTCATAGAACTCAAACGCTATGCCGCCATATATATTGGAAGTGGACCCTCCGGGAGGGTTACCGGCATTACGTTTGCGCTAAAGTTAACCATCGCGGACGGTCAACGGCATTAGGTTTAAAACCGTGTTATAAAACACAGTAAAACAAAGTAAAATAGTGTTTTCAGGGGGTCTCGTTGCTATACGTTGTTTCTAACCTTTTAAATTTTTTGTGAATATATAAAGACGTGAAATAAAATGCTTGGATTTTAAAACCAACGCTTAAACTAATAAATCTTCCTCACATAAACATCAGATTTTATTTTCACGGTTTATAATGCTGTATTCGCTAAGAAAAACGTACATTTAAAATAAAGCGAGGGCTCCCAGTATCCCATATGCGACTAGGGGAACCCGCCAGGAGGGCTCCCGGTACTGAACGTGTTAAGGGATCTCGCTCGCTAGACGGCCAGGACTGGCTGGAGTCGTGGTCTAGGCTAGTGGTATTGTATGGTCTGCGGCTACAGTCCGTGCAATCCAGCAGTACGTGCAAGACGCGCCCCACTCCGCGATTACTGTACTGTAAGCTGAATTCTAGTACGGTGCGGAGCGGAGTGGGGCGCGTCTTTGTGGATTGCACTATCTATAGCTGGCCGTGTTTAGAGTGGACATTCACGTTCTTTTAGCAGCCCCTATTGTATTGAATGAGTAACTCCATACGATGCTTCGAGTGAATTTTCATAAATGTTTACGAGCAGTTCTCCGTCATTCAATCTAATAATATGTGTAAATATAACCTGTGCGGCTATAATAATATTATCATCCTTGGTATGAGCTAGTTTTCATCTGTTGCTTCAAGTTTACTTGAAACGTAATATAATTTTGTAGATTTACGCAGAATTAGTGTTATTTGTGTGTTGTTAGTGTTATTGGGTTTTTCTATCTGAAATTTCTCAGTAGCAGCCCGGAGTCTGGATTTGCTCCCGGTCGATGGCAATAGGCTCGCCCCCTATTACATGGGACTTATACATAACTGGCGAAATGTGGGTGTACTTACCTGCTACAGGGACACCTCTGCCCAACCCTTCTGGGAAACAAGGCGTGATGTTATGTTTTTTTTATGTGTTATGTTATCACGTCAATCTGAGATAGGTCCAAATAAAACAAAGAGTTTAAAATTGATGCCACATTCTAAAACCACCGCCATTTTTCATGTGATTCTAATTGTTTTAACCTCTACAAGTCGTTGGATATTAAATTATAAATCTTGGACTGGTTCGAGGTTTTATTTCTCTATTGGTTCACTCATCAGCTTTTTTCCAACTATGTTAGGGTCGGCTTCCAGTCTAACCAGATGCAGTATTTTACATGGAGCGACTGCTATCTGACCTCCACAACCCAGTTACTGGGTAACACAATAATACTTGGTAAGAGTGGTTGTCAGACTTTCGAGCTTCTGACGACGTGTAACGACTCAAAAGATCCACGAATGACACCGGGGTCTAACGGCTCAACGTGCTTTTCGAGGCACGGAGGTGTCTTTGTATGTAAAGATGGTCACCCATCCACGGACCAACAAACCTTATCGATCGACCCGATCGGCTGTTATTACTTAGCCACAAGCCCCACACGGCTATTAATATTTAGTATTATTAGTTTTGTCAAATGCCTTGGCCTATCAAACATAATCGGGATCGATGTATTGTAATGACAGATTTCATGTTGTGATGTATTCAATAAGTCGGATCTCCAAGTCATCTTTTTATCAAGATTTTTATACATATTTATCGTTCAAAAATAAGTCCAAAGTCTTTATATTTGGTCGATATCAATTGCATATACTTGTAGATGATAAATATGAATAGCTTTATAAGTGTACTTCAAAAGAATCTTTAGTTAGGGTTGTCAATTTCTTGCTTTATTTTCTACTGTCCCTCCACTCCAGTGGACAAAGGCCTCACCTTTTTACTTCTATGTACCTATTCCTTTCCGCGCTTCCTCTACCTCGCGATACGCGTCTAAGTTAGCATCACGCAGGCCAGCCCTTGCGATATTCATCCAGGTTCGCATCACGCACGCTGGCCCTCGCGATAAGTGTCCAGGTTCGCATCACGCACGCTAGCCCTCGCGATAAGTGTCCAGGTTCGCATAACGCACGCTAACCCTCACGATATCCATCCAGGTTCGCATCACGCACGCTAGTCCTCGCGATAAGTGTCCAGGTTCACATCACGCACGCTAGCCCTCGCGATAAGTGTCCAGGTTCGCATAACGCACGCTAACCCTCACGATATCCATCCAGGTTCGCATCACGCACGCTAGCCCTCGCGATAAGTGTCCAGGTTCGCATCACGCACGCTAGCCCTCGCGATAAGTGTCCAGGTTCGCATCACTCACGCTAGCCCTCGCGATAAGTGTCCAGGTTCGCATAACGCACGCTAACCCTCGCGATATCCATCCAGGTTCGCATCACGCACGCTAGCCCTCGCGATAAGTGTCCAGGTTCGCATCACGCACGCTAGCCCTCGCGATAAGTGTCCAGGTTCGCATAACGCACGCTAACCCTCGCGATATCCATCCAGGTTCGCATCACGCACGCTAGCCCTCGCGATACGCGTCCAGGTTCTCATCACACTCGCACGTCACCTTCTTTGGATCGGCGCCATCCATCTTGAGGTTGCCAAATTACGTAAAGAAAAATTGCAGCGTACTTTCTACGGTCGTATGAAATTCTTTGTTAGTCAGTGATCGTGCCGAACAATGTCTGTCTGTTCCCTGTCATTTCAGGATTCCAGAAACTCTTGGCTGGTCACATTGGTGTGATTAACAAGTGGAAACGTCATAGCTATGTTAAATGCTCTCTTGCTATGTCGCTATGCCATGTGTCATATGTGCAGTTTTGCGCTATCGCTTTGTGGAATATTACCAGTTGCCAAGATTAAATAGCGTGCACCTATAACGTCAAAATTGACATGCTTGAAAGCATCATTCTAGAAAACGAGCTAATATTTTAATTTCTTTAGGTATAGACTTGATAATTTAAAAATAATGAAAATACTTTTACTTGCGGTAAAACATGACGCAAAAAATTACAAGTTGGGGGGAAAATTCGCGTCACATCCACGCAAAACGGCCATCACTCAGCATAATGCTGTGACCCTATGCGAGACAGAGTATCAGTGCTGGTTTTCAGCAACAGCCGGCGTTGACATGATGACGTCAACCAGTGCTGCAAAAAATGAGATACAAAAGGCAAAATAAGAAATAAAAATATAATAAATACACAATACAAGTTCTAAATGTTTATCTTTTTATTTAAACTGGTAACCCTACCTATAAAGTTATTGTCTCCTGCAGCCTAGCAACGACTAGATAATTGTGATCGCTAGTCGTACAGCGATAGTTCGCCAAATAATGTTTTTTGTTCATGTGATAATTTGCCCGAGTATCAATATCAATATCAAAATGTAATTAATTTTTTTAAATAAGTAAGTAATAACAATAAAATTATATAATTAATGAATGTCATAAATACCCCAATAATAATATTTGCCATAGATAAATGTACGATTAATGTAAGATTTATTATTTTTTATTGTAATAGATATTTGCACACCTAGTAAGGTAGGATATGGTTTAAAGATCTTCTGTTATATGTCACCTCATGTACTTACCCATATTCAAGCAAATAAATTATTTGAATTTCAATCTGCGTGTCCGTTTGCGTTGCTGGGGGGCCGATAGTGGCTGTTTTGTGACATTTTAACACTATAAATCGAGATAGATTTTACTGTGTTTCACAAAGTATCAAATTTAGAAGTCGTTATGATGCACACACTAATTGATTTGCTCACTCGCAATCACAAAGCGATAGTAGCGCTATCCTAATTAGGGTGCTAAATTGCGGTTAAAAACTTGACTTGACCAGAAAATTATAATCTCATTCTCTCTGAATATTACATCAAAAATATAAATAAATTGGTCTTGATGCATTTACATATTTGTATGCTGTATAAGTTTATTTGCAGACAGCGCGTGACCAATCTCCTTGACCGAAGATTATTTCCTTCCGCGCCCTAGGTAAATGCTTCCTGCTCTGGCTTTATCGCATTTACGACGATTTGATAACAAGAAAACCTGCTATTTATAGGTTACATTACAGTCTAAAATAAATAAAACACATGCCTGCCACAGCCATGCCGGACATAAGGGCAATCCAGCCTATCGCCGATCATTGCCAGGATGGCATTGGGGCTGGCCCGCCCGGCGCACCAGGGACGCACACCGCTTGCGCATAGAAGCGTAGAAACAGTCAGTGCGTGCCATCGCGAACATCTCTGATGCGCTGCAGAAACGGGGCAGCCCCAACAACGCCCAGAACGCGTTGTTGTACTGGACGCGGAGGGCCCTTTCAGTATAGTCAGTCAATCCACAGCCCGCCCGCTGCCCGGAGTCTAGATTTGTGCCCGGTTGATGGCAATAGGCTCGCCCCCTAGTACATGGGCCTTTACATAACTGGCGAAATGTGGGTGTACTATTGGTAGTATACCACCTCTGCCCAACCCTTCGGGGTGTGCAAGCGTGATTTTATGTTAGGTATGACATTTGTTTCACATCGAAAGATCAAAAAGACCCGTCAAATCTTATCAGAAAACATACCAATTCTACGCATTGGATAAAAATATCACTGTCAACACTAGATAAAGCGTATTTTAAAAGATTTGCGATAACCGATAAGGACAATCGAAGTCCGAAAAACATTGTTCCTTAAGGTGCTGATAAACTTGAGCATTCACTTGTAATGAGCATTCTAGCGAATGTTACATTACAGAAAAATAAACGGGAGCGTTTTAGCGAGCAATAGGAATGATGGAAAGGTAAAAAAAAAAAATTCAGTCCGTCTTTCAGATAAGTAATAAAAAAATATTAGACACGTATTTTTTTGTTTTATCATAATCAAAAATAACTTAGAAAACACGCATTAAAGTTGGGGAGTGGGGGTCGTTACGTCATAATTCGGTATAAAATCTAGCAAGGCGTGACGTCATGCCATATTTTAACTCAATGTATCGCCGTAATCTTTTGATTACGTCAAAAAAGAAAAAATACGTGTCCAATATTTTTATTAATTTACATGCCGGACACAAAAAAAAATTTGACACAGGCCTATTCTATCGAGCGTTCTACCGAAAGGACAGTAAATTTGCTTCGAGCTTTTTGCAAAGCCGAGCCATCCACACGCGACCGTCAAGTCAAGTCTTCTGACATTTTTTTGACGAGCATTCTCTAGAATGATCGTGAAAATGTTCGTAACGATGTTTGGCTCTATGCTTGGCTCTGTTCGTTGTTCAGTTCGACAAATTTAAAAACGTCGAATGCTCGATGTTCTGTTACAAGTGAATGCTCAAGTTTATCAGCACCTTTAAATTATTTTTAGGTGAGTTGCGTCAGGTTTTAAGCCGTAGTTCAATATCCTTGGGTGGTTGTGATAATTTCAATGATAAAAACTCAACTGATAAGAATATCTGCTGTTGTTTTTCACGTCAGTTATTAAACCCTGGTTAAAATGTTCTGATTAAGGTGCTGATAAACTTGAGCATTCACTTGTAACAGAACATCGAGCATTCGGCATTTTTAAATTTGTCGAACTGAACAACGAACAGACCCAAACATCGCTACGAACATTTTCACGATCATTCTAGCGAAAGGCCTAGTCAATGACAGAATGGCTCGGCTCGGCAAAAAGCTCCAAGCAAATTTACTGTCCTTTCGCTAGAATGCTCATTATAACAATTTCACCTGAAACTGAACGCGTTCAGTTCCATTGGTGAAATTGGCCCTAAATTGGTGTACATCTCTGGAAAATTTGAACTCTGAAGGTTAGGTAAAAGCGTTCTCTTTTTAAATCCGTGTTCACGATGACCAACTCTAAAAAATGGATGTGATTGTCATTGCGAGTGCGTTTGGCTCAAGGCAATATATATTTTAACAGCCAAATCCAAAACAATAGGGTAGTTGCCTAGGTAAAAAAAAAAAAAAGTATTAGACACGTATTTTTTGCTTTATCATATTAATAAAAAATAACTTAGAAAACACGCATTAAAGTTGGGGAGTGGGGGCTCGCTACGTCACAACGCACTATTAAATCTAGCAAGGCGTGACGTCATGCCACATTTTAACTCAATGTATTGCTGTAATCTTTTGAATTATTTGTCAAAAAATAAAAAATACGTGTCCAAAATATTTCAATAATCTACAAGACGGACAAACACAGGCCTGTTTGTGAATGTGTTCCGCAATACGGATTTCAGAAGGACCATACTAAAGCCACGGTGTACCCAAGACCACAAGTACCTAAATTATATTAAAAAAATACAGATTACTGATTTAAATAGACAAAACAATAATAAAACATAAAACAATAAGTCCCACGTGTCATAAATATTGATAAGTGCATGTGTCTGAGTGGGTGTATGCTGTGTGGCCATGTGTTGGTGCACGTGCAACGCTTTGTGTTGGTAAACATTACGTAAGCGCCTGTCATGTAATGTTAGTTAAGGCGGCTTCCCATGGTGCGTGATATTGCGGACGGACGCAGACCAGCCCGTTGAGATTGGATCCATTTTGTCATTCCGAAATGCAAAGTGAAAGAGTAAATACTAACTAAATCTTTCACTTTGCATTTCGGAATGACAAAATGGATCTAATCTCAACGGGCTGGTCTGCGTCCGTCCGCAATATCACGCACAGTGGAAAACCGCATTTAGAAAGGTGATAATAATATGTAATGTAGTGTTCTGATGAGCCATTGTTTAACTGTATTTATTGTCCATCTTTGTTTCTGTAGAAACATGAAACGAAGGTATTCTAGAAATACATTTTAACCGTACTTAATCTTGACATGTATTTAATCGAACAAATAATTCTCTTTTAGCGCTCTTATAGATATTATTTAACACCCTAATATAATGAATGTCCCTCTTTTTGTGAACTTTAAATAATTCCTATGGGGTGCCGGTCTTAAAAATATTAAATGGTCCTGCGACCAACTTTGACATTTGGTTTGGTTAGTTCTAACCTAACCTAAGGCTGCATTCATGTAGAACACTGGTTGTTAACGCTGGTCGGCGCAGGCAGTTTTCATACTTTTAGCAGCACAAACCGGTGGGCGCCGAATAATCAAATAGGAACTTGACGGCGCTTATCGGCCACGGTCCGCGCTAATTCGGCAAAAAGTACGAAAACTGCCTGCCGGCGACCAGCGTAACCAGCGCTTGTCGGTGCCGGTTCGGTTACCAGTGTTCTACATGAATACGGCCTAACCCATTTGGTCGGGGTGCTCTAGCTTGGCTACTGCGACCAACTGTGACTGTGAGAAAAGGCCAGAAAGTTTAAAAGAGGTTCAGTTGTTTAAAATAGAGTCCATCACTAGAAGATCAAGAAGTTTTTAGAGCTTCAGTGAAACATTTCCTCTTAATTAAGTAACAAACAATTTCCCGCGGTTCCTGAAAGTCTAGTCTGAAATCTAATCACTATAATTTCTGGGCGAAACTGAACGCGATCACATAACAGCTGTCAGTTTCAATATTCCACAACAATGATGACACTGACAGTTCTTGAACGCGCCATAATATTATCTGTTTTATAATCTCTTATCGATCTAAGAAATAGAACAGAATGGAATCTTTATTTTGTATAAAATATGGTTCATAAAAGGTCTATAGATTCACATATTTTGCTTAATTATTTCAGCATGCAAAAAATACCCTAAAATAAAATTATAATAAAAGCTTTCAAATTCCCTAGATCTGTCATCGGTTGACCAGCAGTCTAATTAGATGTCAAGTACATGCTCTAGCACTCATACACAGTTATGTACTCTTTTAAGTATGTAGTACATAACTGATAACTGTAGACGCAATTTGTACTCATTATCCATGCAGCCGAAGCCGTTACAAAAACATAATGAATTTTAAATAAAACTGCTACAGGTGAAATAAATTGTGATCTACAAACTAGCTAAATTTAATAAAATACTAAAAATTATATCTCAGATGACACTGAAGCGAAAGCAATTAATTGAAATAAAATTGTTTATTCTGTAAATAGGACATCGGAATCACTTTTACACGTCATATTAAAAATAAGCTAGACGAGTTCGGCGTTTCCCATCTGACTACTCTGAGAAGAAAGGCCGAAACAAACTCAAGAGGTCGCAGTATCTTTTAAAGTCCAGACATAATCTTGGTCAGGCCATATGAGGATCTTGTAGATTAGTGTCTGAAATGGTCTTTTGAGGAAAGAACCGCACAGATTTGAGTGGACCTGTCCAGTCAATGCAAGTATTTGTCAGTAATCGTGGAGCTGAACGAGCACAGCTCGACGAACAATACCAAAGAAAGAACATTTGGGTAGGCCGCATAAACTACTCAAAGTACCAGACTATCATTAAAATTAGCTGAGAAATAAAAATTATAATAATATCCACATAGTCCTCACATTCACAATAATTAATAGTTATTTATGCAACTGTTGTATATAAGGGGTATAAAAGCCGAGTGTGATAATAGTATCACATGAGTGTTTTAATACCTAATTATAACAGTTGCATAAATAACTATTAATTATTGTGAATGTGAGGACTATGTGGATATTATTATAATTTTTATTTCTCATATCATGGGTGTAGATAAACTACACCCATGAGATGAATCCTCTGTAAAAGTTTTTGAAACCATTGGGTGTTTGCAATTCAAGATCAAGAATAAAGAAATTCCCACGAAATTCAGTACAACTGCACGTATGTACGTCGCCTGCAGCAGCACATCACACACACATGCGTGTAGCGGGTGCTACTGTCCCCCGTTTGAACGTTGAAACGAGTTGCGTAATGAAATTTAGTACAACATTGTAACACTCGTTTGGATGAGGTAATGGTTAGTATGACACTGGCTGTTATAATGTTGTCAATAAGCTAACTGTTCCAGAAACTTTTATAGAGGTTTTATAGCATGGGTAGATAAAATAATATAATACTTTACAAAAATATTAGATTCTATTTGAGTATTGGCAACATGAAAGCGATTGCAATAAAATTATACGAGTGCGTTTCGTAATGATGCAGTTTCCGTAGAAAGCACAATTATATGACGAGACACAGTCACATGATCTGAGACATTTCTTTATCTGCTTTCACTATCATTCATGTTGTTGACCGTGGTTTTTGTTGCGTCAATAAAATTGACCTCGACTCGGTCGGACTAATTTATAAATATTTATATTTTCTTGCGAAAATAATTATTTTATGCAAATCTGCATTATCTAAGTTTTGTTTACTAATAGGAGAGTAGCTTTTAAAGTAAGATGTACTATGCTTGTTAGAAAATTGATTATTTTTTTGTTTTTATCCGACTACGGCGAATCAAAAAGGAGGGTTATGTTTTTGACCAGTAAGTAATGTTCATCATCCCTCATAACTTCTAAACTACTCATCATAATTTGACAAATGAGGTATCGTCGGAAGCGTTTTGATTGTCCGCTGGTTATAGGCTATGTGACGTCACATTAAATTGAAAATGGCGCCCTCTAGACTAGAGGACATAAAGTCATGAACTAAAAACATTTTTTTTTCTATGATGCCCTATTGGGTATCAAATGAGGGGGCTTAATTAGCACATTCCAAAAAAGTATATATTACTAGCTGACGTCACGCGGTTTCACCCGCGTAGTTCCCGTTCCCGTGGGAGTACGGGGATAAAATATAGCCTATGTTACTCGCTGATAATGTAGGTATTCATTTTTAAGTTTATTCGTTACATACTAAAATACAAATATTTCCTTTTTATAATATTAGTATAGATATAATAAACCCCAAAATAATAAAAATAAAATTCCCGGAGTCTGGATTTGTGCCCGGTTGATGGCAATAGGCTCGCCCCCTATTACATGGGACTTAAACATAACTGGCGAAATGTGGGTGTATCTACTACAGGTACACCTCTGCCCAACCCTTCGGGGAAACAAGGCGTGATGTTATGTTATGTAAAACTAAAACCCAACTACGACAAAAAGTCACCTAAAAAGGTATAAAAAAGACAGCACAGACAGACATTAAATATCCGAAGTCACACGTGTTAGGGCATAAATCGAACAGATTACGTGTGACTGCGAATTTTTATTTTTTATTTTGTGATGGCTGCCACTGAGAAATTCCAGATGAAAAACCCAACAACGCAGATATCCAGAAAATGTATTTAGATTATGTAGGTACATGATGTTATACTTTGATGAACATACTATCATTGTCAATCAAGATTTAATGAAATAACAAAACTTGTTATTTCGCGATGTCTCGACTTGATAACAATAAAGTATGTATGTGATCAACTAACAGTCAGTTATTACTTCTCAATATTTGTTTTATTTAGATAATGTAAATGTAAACTGACGTATTTTGAAGTTCATATTATTGGTAAAGCTACAGGTCGACCAGTATATTTTGACCCATCATGGCGGCGCTGTCAAATGTCAACGAGATCGTTGGCCCCGACTCCCTGTATCTCATCGCATCGCCCGCCCGCGCTGTTACTTTGTTTTCGCTTAGCGTTCTTTTTTTCTTGTTTTTGCTCTGCTCCCAAGGGTCGTAACGTGATTTTGAATAAATAGCCTATAATAATAACCTTTCTCAAGAATTAGCTTATCAAAATAAATGAAAAAAAAAATTTTTCCAGCAAATCTATCTGGTAGTTTCAGAGATAAAAAAAAATTCTTAAGTTTATATTAGTGTTAGCATAGAAAATAATAGAAACTGTCACGTCTTCGAGATAAGTTAAGAATAAATAAATTTTTATACTCGCGAAAAAAAATGCTTGATAGTAAGTACTTATTGATTAAAACTAAAACTATCTGGATGACCAGTGACCTCTTTATTTATTTATTCAAACTAGCTTCTGCACGCGACTTCGTTTGCGTGGAAGTGGAAGTCGTAAGCTACATATGCAGTACCTACTAAAATAACAGCCACATTTTTATAAAACTCCCTAACCCCCGACTCACCGCACCGCGTCGTATTGCATCGCATCACATCCTATCGCATCGCTCACCCGCACTATTCCTTCGTTATCACTTAGCGTTCTCGATGAACTTTTTTCTCGGCTCCTAAGGTTCGTTGTCCTTCCTCAAGAATTAGGCTATCTAACGCAATAGTACATTACTGCCGTGGCCTGCAAAAGTCCAATAACCAGTGAGTCCATCAATGCCCCTTTTGCAGGCCGCAGCAGTAATGTACTATAAATTACCAAAGTTTGCTTTTTAAAATATCTTACTGTGTGGCAGAGGCTAATTGATTGTTATAGTTATGTCAGAGAAGACGGGTTTTCAAAACAAACTCTTAAAATTAACAATTATTTTTATTAAAATGTAAACTTTTTATTTCGGTTGGATTGATACAAGACATATTGTGCGCTTAAGAGCGTTTTAGCCAAAAATTTGGCAACGTCGTTAATAGCTGTCAAAAATTTACCTGTTTTAATTAATTTGGCAATTTTACTGTATGGAAATAAGAAATATGGCTAACTAGCGGACTAGAATATTAAAAATAATTGCAATTATAACATTGAATTTGATGTTTTACCCGTTTTAGGTGTAAAAAAGGCATTTGGGAAGTTTCCAAATGTTTTTTTTTTTTCATCTAAAACTAAATATCCGGTGTTACGATATTATTTATAATCATTAATCTAGTTCGCTAGCTAGCCACATTTATTATTTCCAAACAGTACTATTGCCAAATTATCAAAACAGCGAAATAATTGACATCTATTTGCGACGTTGCCCACTTTCAAAATAAACGCTCTCAATAATTTCTAACTTGACGATATTATCTTGGACGTCCACGTCACGGCATCACGAACTCACGATAACACGAAGTAAAAACTAATAATTATGAAGATGCTTTTAAATTTCCGTCCACGATAACGTCATAACGTGCATGTATTTCCATACATTTTATTGAGGTGGACGCGGACATCCACGATAATATTGTCATGTTAGAAATAATTATAACAGAGCACATTGGCGTATATTGACGTTCTTATTTCGTGCGAAGTGAGTGCACAAAATATTGTATGAAAACACATAAAGGCTTGTTCAGACCAGCGCGACACGCGAAGCGACACAAAGGCACCGCTCGTTGCGCGACGAGCGGTGTCTTTGTGTCGCGTCGCGTGTCGCGCCTGTTTGAAGGAGCCTTCATGTTATGTATTTTCATTACGTCATGGAAATCTTCTTCTTCTTTCTTCGTCTGTAATTCAAGTACCGTCATGTTTGAGGTTATCCAGTATGCAGACTGACACAAAACTGGCCAAGTTGAAGTGCGTTTCGGACCACGCACAGTGGAGGGTTCCATAATTGGGATGAATTTATCCAAAGAACAAACTTAACATTGTAGTTGAAAAACATGTTCTTCCATACATTCCAACGACACCCCACAACATGGGAGAGACGAGAAAAAAAAACAGTGGCACTCCGGGAGTGCCGACAGAAGTAAATACTTGAACAATTTAAAAACACACTTCCAAATCCTTTAAAGTAAAAATACTTGCATAGAACATTGATCCGTAACGTAATATAAATAAAAAGCACAATCGCGTTTACAAAAATGAGGTGTCAGTAACGGTGTCGCGAGTTCAATTGTTTTTGCCATCTCAAAAATGCCCAACGCACCTAAAGAAGTTTTCACTTAAAAAAAACATCCCCTCCTTTACGTGTAAAGGTTCTTACAAACAGACGCGACACAAAGGCACCGCTCGTCGCGACAAGCGGTGCCTTTGTGTCGCGCCTGTTTTTATGAGCCTTAAGAGAGGTACCCTAAAAAAATATTTTTTCATTTTTTTATTTTACGACTTTGTCGGTGGGATTAAATCGACACTAGAAATTTCAAATGTCGTAAAGGACAGGGAATACAATGTCCTTTACGACAATTAAAATTTCCGGTATCGATATGTATGCCCATGCCAAATTACAGCGAAACTGGGTTCCTTGTTGACGGAATCCTAAAAACTGGTCAAGTGTGATGTTACAATTTAAAAACAGCTGCTATCACTATGCCAAATAACCTTGAGCGGTGCGCGGTGTTATGAAGTAAAACAATCTTATCAACAACACAACGTTCTTTGAGTGTTAAAAAAAATTACACCTTATCTATGAAATTATGTCATAATCATTCGATAATTGTTTTTGAAGTGAAAACTTCTTTAGGCGCGTTGGGCATTTTTGAGATGGAAAAAACAATTGAACTCGGGACACCGTTACCGACACCTCATTTTTGTAAACGCGATTGTGCTCTTTATTTATATTAAGTTACGGTTCGTCAATGTTCTATGCAAGTATTTTTTACTTTAAAGTTTTTGGAGGTTTTTTTTTTGTGAACGCGATTGTGCTCTTTAGTTAGATTAGGTTACGGACCAATGTTCTATACAAGTATTTTTCTTCCACCAAGGCGATCTTGTTCAAGTTTTCACTTCTATCGGCACTCCCGGAGTGCCACTGTTTTTTTTTATAACATCACGCCTTTACCCCCGAAGGGTTAGACAGAGGTGTACCTATAGTACCTACACCCACATTTCGCCAGTTATGTTTAAGTCCCATGTAATAAGTAGCGAGCCTATTGCCATCAACCGGACACAAATCCAGACTCCGAGCTGCTACTGAGAAATTCCAGATGAAAAAACCCTAAAACACTTTGCCCGATCCGGGAATTGACCCAGGACCTCATACTCAGCCGTAGCGCTTACGACCACTAGACCAACGAGGCAGTCTTAATTAATTACATTGTAATAATAATATATGAAGTAAACAATGATTTTCACTTGACACATTAACACTGATTGACCTTATAATCATGAGGCATCCGGCTTGCGCATACGCATGCAAAATACTCGTGTCAGCGACTGACATGCATTTCATTTGCATAACAAATCACAAAGAGATCTAAAGATGCATCAAAATCAAAAGTTATTTATTGAAGCTTGTGGCCCAATTATCGAATAACTTCTCTCGCTCTGGACGGAACGGAAGGGCGTGTCAGACTCTTACTGACTAAAACCCACCCGTGTTCCTTCAGTTGCCTGTATGTTGGTAGGGGCCACGGTAACCCTTTCGGACAAACCCGCAAGTTTATTTAAAGGCTGAGAATCATTTCAGCACTTTTTGCACGTTAAAATTACATATTAGGCAGTCCCCCAAAACGCCCGTCTTTCGCCACTTCCTAGTGCTTTAGCTGGGAAGAAGAAGTGGCGCATCAAACTCCCCAGTATTACTCTCCTCAGATTTTCATGTTTACTGGGGAAACGCAAGCGACGAGAGTATACAAAAAAAATACGATCGCAATGACTATCATTTTGACAGTTGAACGACATAAATTATTTACGTTTAAGAATAAATCTCAACAAGTTCATTCAATCTCTTTGAATGAATTATTAATGAACATTATACTGTCAAAAAGTAAGCTTCTAGGTACGTATAATTTTGTCAGTTGAATGACATCAATTGCGTTTTAGAATCAATCTCAACGTAGTATGTTCATTCAATCTTTTTGAATGAATGAACATAATTAACTGTAAAAAGTGAGCTTTTAAGCGAGTGTGTAGGTATCTTTTTGGTAGAAATACACTATTGTGTCATGTTGTGTCGTATAGCGTCAGAAGCATACCGGTTTCATGCATTTACTATAACTCGCCCCGTACCGATCCGCGGACACCGCAAATGAAACCAATATTATGCTTCAGACGTGACACGACAAAACACGACACAGTAGTGTGTTTCTAGCTTTACTGTGCTAGTCTTAAGTGCCTAAGCTTTAAGAGCTAGTTTTAAAAGCAATCAAAGTGAACTACTTCAATAATGGTTATATTCCTTTGGAGAAGCGATTAATAGGATGTCATTCACGAATTTGACATGAGTCGTAGATATAGGTCGTCATCGAGGCACGCGATGACGCGATGCATAAATTTATTGATGCAGTTTGAGTTGCATTATTTTATTATTAGTCTATCCGTCACTAGAGTATTTAGCGTTCTTGGTAAATACGACGATACGAGTAATTTGAAAACGAGTAAGAAGAGAGATAAAGTAATAGAAAAGTTAGTAGGATTTGAAACTTAAGAAAAAATCCTATTTTGCAATGTTTTTTTTGTATCAAATCAATCGTTTTGCACGATTTCCATGTACGATAAATAATATTTATTTCTATAAACGGGTTCTAAAAAAAAATTACCCATCAAAAATAACTTATGTTTTAAAACTAGATGAGTTCGGTGTTTCCTATCTGACGACTCTGAGAAGAAAGACCACAACAAGATCAGAGGCCAGTCTCTTTTAAAGTCCAAACAATCTTGGTCAGATCATAATATTATGAGGACCATTCAGATTAATGTCTGAGGCGGTGTTATGGTGGAAACAGCCACACATTTGAGTGGACATGTCCAGTCAGTGCACGCATTTGTCAGCAATTATTAACCAATACTAGGTTCTCGAATCCATGGCCTTTTCGTAACAACAATAACATCTTATTTGTCTCCACTATAATCAGACGGAGCTATCACTAAAACTTATCAGACAATAGCAACACATCCTTTTGTTTATAACTTTTCAAGTGTTTGTCTGATATGAAAAAGCATTGTCTTAGTTAAGGTCAAGATGATAAGCTGGCAAACAATACTTAAGCGAAGGATGAATTAGAAGTGTTGTGTTCATGCAATTGTTATCCGAATGGAATTGTAGTCAATGACCTTTGTAAATTCACACCTGTAAAACGTTTTTTAACAATTGCAGTAAATTTAAAAGAGGTGAATCTAAAAAAGGTATTAAAAGGTAGACGTAGACGTGAGTGAAAACGCTAGAAGGGGACGTCATAAAAGGACATTTATTGTGTCCTTATTGGTGACTCGCCCCGTACCGATCTGCGGACGCCGCAAATGAAACCGATATTATGCTTCAGACGCGACACGACAAAACACGACACAGTAGTGTGTTTCTAGCTTTACAGGTACATATAACTCGCAACGCGGCGTGCGTGAATGAAGCAAAAGGAAGGAGTTTGTGCAGCCATTACTGTGTCGTGTTGTGTCGTGACACGGTATACACCAATCAAACGAATCTGTTCACGACTACGTCAAATCACGAGTTTTGATTGGCTAACACTGCATCAGAAGGCGTCACGTCACGACACGACACAACACAAAAATAGGTAGCGTTCTGTAGTTTGTCTATGATATTTAAAAGTTATGGACATTTAATATTTTTGTAATTCTTCGGTCATAGATAAATAATTGTGTTGTTGGAAATCAAAATGACATTGATCTAACAATTAACGCCTAATGGTGTAGTTTCTTATTAGTACAGGTTTAAAAGTACCCAATACAAAGTGTTTATTTATATACCAGTTAGCGTCTATGACGTATTTCGAATAAATATTATTCAAAAAATTAACGCCAGACCATCCTCCATTTTCCATGTCGTGCCATAATAACAAACTTGTAAATAAAAGCATGTTTATTAATGTTTCATAGAATTACGTGCTGACACACAACAACAACAACTTAAGACGGCGGTAAGACGTCACTTTGACAAGTAAACGTCATCAGGTGACCAATTTATTTTGTTTACGGCAAAAAGAAACTAGATTTTAAAATATACTTTTTATATTATATGTATAGATGGATCAGAAGATACTACTGCCATTTCTTATCTACATTCCATTTAAAACATTGCACTAATCTTTATTGAGAACCGTGTATGGTCGTCATTTTGTGTTGATTCGAAAATCGAACCCGAAGGCCCGAAATGTAGCCGTATTACGTAAGAAAATCAATTGCAATCGCTTTCATTTTGACAGTTTAATGACTTTCACCCTCTGTTTATAAATACGACCCGAAATGTGGATCACGTCAATGAGTATTGTCGAACTCTATGCGAGTGCGAAGTTACAGTTTCGCATATAAATGTTTTCTTAAATTATACGGCTTCCCATACACGTCAAACTTCTCGGTCATGAGCAAAAGTCATAGTGAAAAGAAATAAATTGTTGTAAGCAGAAAGTATTTAAAGATGGAGACCTTAACCCTCTTTTATTCGGAGTTTCTGGACAGCAATTGTTTTTCCTGCATAACTATTCACAACCGTTCGATACGCTTCCGTGCCGAATCGAACATCAATTTATGTTATCAAAAGAGTTCTCTCAAGGCTGTTCACAAGGCCAAAACCTGAAAATGTTATTAGGTTAAATGACGTGGATTACCACCATTCTTCCGACATGACAGCTATTTGCTGTCGGTCGAGAGCAAAGCAAATTAGTCATCGCAAATGTGTCAGTTTCGATTCGACAACCTGTCGAATGGTTGTGAATAATTATGCTGGTGTCAACAATACTTTTAGTTTGTTTTTTTATTTTATTTGAAAATTCAGAAAAAGAATTGAACACAACTTACAGTGAAAATTGTTTAAGTAATTGCCTACATAGTGCAGTGGTGGCCCAGTGGTAACGGCCGCGACTTACGAGTTGTAAGTCGTAGGTTCGAACCCAGACAGGAGATTTACTTTGTGTAAATTATTTCATCACCACTGCTCTCAAAACGGTGAAGGAAAACATCGTGAGGAAACCGGCATGTCCTAGAACCGAAAATTCGAAGACATGTGACATCTACCAACCCGCACTGGGCCCGCGTGGTGGATTATGGCCCACTCCCTCTCACAGAGAGGAGGCCTGTGTCCCAGCAGTGGGAACATCTATAGGCTGATGATGATGCCAACATAGTGAGGAATCGTTTGGATGAGTGCCTCATCCTTTTCTATATGAGAGTCTTGTCGAGGCCTTCTATCCATACTTCCATATTAATGTTATAAATACGAAAGTACCTAAGTCTGTACCTTTGCACACCTTAACGACTCAACGGATTTGGCACACGAATAAACCATTACCTGTACCCTAATTGCGTAATACAACACAATCACAATCTGTTTCGATTTGAAACAGATTGCTAATCCATTGCTTAATAAGTTGGAAAAAAAAAATCTGCTCAACAACGTAGGTAAATAACGCAATGAATGTTGTTGAACTGTCAAAATGAAACAAATTAGGCATTTGTTTACGAAAATAAGTTACGCAATAAGGGTTGGTACAGGTTCGCTTAGTCTTATTTTATTTTATATTTTTATTGCTGTGACCACACTGACATTGCATTTTATTTTTTGTAATTCCAATGATCTGCTTATTCTTAATTTTTTATTTGGAATTGTAAACCTTTGAACTTTATTATAAAAACACCTATATATTATACCCATGTTTACAAAGAAATAAATGATTTGATTTGATTTAGGGTACTGGTGTAGCACATAGGATATTTTTTATCCCGGTAGTAGGTAGGTAGGTATATATCCCGCCCGCTGGGAATTTTCAACACCGTCTATCAGGCGGAGTGTGTAGACATCATAGAAGCCAGGAGAGTTACGGACACTCACATACATATACTCTCCGATAGCGCCTCAGTTCTCTCATCCTTACGGAAAAAATATATTACCTTAAAGTTAACACTAGAATGTCACAATGCACTAGAACAAGTAGCTGTATCTAGTCCCAACACGGTGAGTCTGCAATGGATTAAAGGACACAGCGGATCGCTAGGTAACGACGCAGCTGACGAACTTGCTAGAAGAGGATCTAGCACGGCAGTCTGTGGACCCGAGCCTATCGTGCCAATCCCCTTCAACCAAATACGTAGATGGCTACAGGAGTTCACCCACACACAAGCGGAGAACTGGTGGACATCGACACCGGGTTGCAGGCAGTCCAAGGAAGCTATGCCATCCTTGGATAGCAGGCTAACCAGGCGTTTATTAAGCCTGGACAGGAACGGCCTGCGCCTGGTGACGGGGACCATCACGCACGGGACACTACTTGCTAAACAAACACAATAGGCATAACGGACAGTCCTCTGTGCAGGGCGTGCATGGAGGCTGAGGAAACCGTCGCGCACGTGCTCTTCGAATGCACAGGCGTCACCCAGATTAGAACAGAAACCCTCGGGTCACCCAGATCTTTCACTGATGTTCTGGACAGACCGGGAGTTTTAATTAATTTCTGGATCGGTGGGCTGGTTGGAATAACCACCAAACGGCCGCCATGGCCCACGCACAATAGTCCACCTGACGGACTAAGTGCGGAAACCAAACCCCATAACATAGAATATAGATCCCGGTAGTTCATTCCCTTAGGATAATTTCCGACCTCTGGCGAAACCGCGGACAAAAGCTAAATTGTAGAATAATCCTATCATGTCCGTTAGGTAAAATCGCCGATGCGTAAGGCTGGATGTTGTCCGATCCCCTCGACAATTAGAAAAGCAGCCAAGTGTTAAATAAACGGCATTGTTATCCATAGATAACAATAATGATATTCTGGTGTTATTGTGATTGTAACAACAGTTTTACACCAATCGTAGTATTTGTTGTTAATGTTATTATAATAACATTATGCTATCAGCTATCCTACTGTACTGTTGTTAAAATGGTCTCGACCTTGTGTTGTTTACGATCTATACTCTGCCTATTAATATTCATAGTACGTTTTGGAGTTATTTATGGTAAGTTTTATGGCAAAGGGGATTATTTAATAAGCTTTATCTTTGCTTCTGAAATATTTGGGCCGGTTTCATACGACTCTTCGCCATGTTGACTTTTATGAACCTACGAGCTGCGCCCAGTGGTTTCCCCCGCATAAATCTCGAACCCGTGGGAATATGGGGATAAAAAGTATACTATGTGTTAATCCAGGTTATAAACTATGTGTGTGCCAATTTTCATCCAAATCCGTTTAGTAGTTTTTGCGTGAAAAAGAAAAACATCCATCCATCCTCACAAACATATATGCAATACGTAAGTAGGATATTATGTCGGACTGCTTGGCAAATCTATCCCCGTTTTGTTTGTATGCTGTCATCATCATCAACATACAGCACTCTAATGCTTGACATAAGCCTCTCTGCATTCAGCTCGATTCTTGGCAACTCTCATCCAGCTGGTACCAGCCACCATGCAAATATCGTCCCTCCATGTAGTCTGAGGTCCTACCTTACGTTTGCCGATTCGCGGTCTCCACTCAAGAACACGTCTTCACCAACGGTCATCGTTGCTACGGCTAATATGGCCGGCCCATTGCCACTTCAGCTTGCTTATTCTGTGAGCTATGTCGACAACTTTGGTTCTCTGCCGGACCACCTGGTTCCGGATTCGATCCCTCAGAGAGATTCCAAGCATAGCCCGTTCCATAGTTCGCTGAGTGACTTTGAATTTATGGACCAGCCGTACCGTGAGTGCCCACGTTTCGGCTCTGTAAGTCATTACAGACAGGACGCACTGATTTAACACTTTCGACTCCAGCTCATACGCCATGCCGCCATACAGTTTGCAAGTGGACCCTCCGAGAGGGTTCCCGGCATTACGTTTGCGCTAAAGTTAACCATCGCGGACGGTCAACGGCATTAGGTTTAAAACCGTGTTAGAAAACATTGTAAAACGAAGTAAAATAGTGTTTACAGGGGGGTCTTGTCGCTATACGTAGTTTGCAACCTTTTAAATTGTTGGTGAATATTTGTAGACGTGAACAAAACAAATTAAAATGCTTGGATTATAAAACCAACGCATATACTAATAAATCTTGTTAAAATATACATCAGATTTTCACGGTTTATAATGCTGTATTCACTAAGAAAAACCTACATTTAAAATGAGCCCTCCGCGAGGGCTCGCGGCATCCCATATGCGACTAGGTGAACCCTCCAGGAGGGCTACCGGCACTGAACGTGTTACATTACAACTTAAGACCTTAGTCTTAAGTTGTAATTTACTGGAAACCTATTCCTTCCCAGTAAGCTCCACATTGTGCAACGTCAAACCACGTTACTTCACATCAGGACTTGGGTTACCCTATCAATATCATGTTCTGTCGGATATTACAAACCACAGGTGTCGCTTGTCTTCACTGTATCATGTTGGGTTTAAGATCCAGTTTCTCGATTTTAACGCAAACGTGTATCATTTTGCCATTGCAAATCTGCATGCTTAAGTATTTATTAAGAGCGGCCAACCCGTCATACTTTTCATACAAACGCTCGTACGTGATTATGGCGTTGTAACACATCTTTCTTTAATTCTTTTAAACTAATGGGTATCTTGTGCACTATATCTAGGTTTCTATGAAATCAAAAAATAAAAATTTGGCGAAACAAATTCAATATAAGCCTCCAAAAATCAGCTTTTTTGCACAAATTTTACCTCACCACCTTTTACTTTTTTTAATTTATTTTTTTATTTTAAATATCTCTGAAACGGCTGGGAACATCAAACTTGATAAAAATCCCCCCCTAGTACCCCCCTAAGTATATCTTACTACTCTCTTATCTAAATAACCTCCCCCCGAACCCCCCCTCGATATCCTCCCGCGACCCCCTGATCCCGATACACCCCCCGGGTCTTAACTTTGAGCCAGAGGTCGTAGACCTATCAAGTTAGGGGTCCCCGAAATCAGGAGAAAAAGACCTTTTGGCTCCATTAAAATCACGGGAAAACGCCGCATTATTCCCTATTTTGGTATTGTGTGGTGCTGCGGTGTACGCTGTGTGTGTGGCGTATGCACTCACTTACCTACTCATTTTATTACAATTCCTTCACTAATTAATCGAAAGGAACTTCGTTCCATCCGGGTGTCCGTTGACACCTCTCAAGTTTTTTTTATACTATCTCGATTTTGCAACTGCATGTGGCAGATATGGTCAGAAACACTTTACAAACTACGTGTGGTGGTCGGGCAAAGGGTTATTGGGTTTTTCCATTAGGAATTTCTTAGTAACAGCCCCGAGTTTGGAAGTTGGTTGTGTAATACCCCCGTGCCTCAGAAAGCACTTAAGCCGTTGGTCCAGCGCCTGATCTCTCTCCAGTCGTGTCGGATCGGACTATGAGGGTGAGAGAAGAGAGAGAGCACTTGTGTCTGCGCACACGCGCCTGCACTATAATATCTCCCGCGTCGATGGCTAGTCTCCGCTGAGATTGGCCACCATAGCCGAAATTTGGTCTGGATGACTATTATTATAAATTTAGATAATGTTATCGCGACATTTACCGAAACCCACGAAATTTAAGTGAATTGTGTGGCATAACTAGGTCAACAGCATCCCGAAAAGCATCGTAGTCCGCAGCAACCAAAACAAAGCGTCAAAATACCCATTATGATGTAAAAGAAAACTCTTTTCTAACCTTCAACGTAACAATGACAACCTTTACGTGTGTACCTACACGTCACAGATACATCGGCGATGAGAAAGTCGCGGGAATTTTGGCGCGAAGTCAACAAACGCGGGCAATCCGGCGCAATCCGACGTCGGAATTACGTTAGACGGGACGCGTCGTAGTGGAAACTTTTTGAAATCGATTAAACTGAAGAAAATGTGGAATTTTTTTATCACCCTAATTGTGTAACACGCCATCAATCACAATCTGAATGATTTTGAAGGGTATTGCTAATCCATTGCTTCATTGGTATGTTCGAAAAATGGGTCTACTCAACAACGTAAATAACGTAATGAATGTTGTTGAACTGTCAAACTCAAAATGAAACCAATGGGTTTTATTTCCGCTGTCTTATGTTAGCTGTTATAGATAAGGTTACTTAATTAAAAGGTTGTTGACTTTTTATACAAGTCTGTAATTACCTACTGCCCCATTGTTTCATACACAGTAGAAATGATAGCAGCATAGCTATTAAAAACCATTCGATAGGCTTCCGAGTCGAAAATGACACATTTTCGGTTACTTGATTTCGATCGGATGAACAGTGGTCATCTGGTCATCTATTTGGATTCAAAAGCCAAAATTTTCGGCTTTCAGATTAGTGAACAGCGTTTAGAGGACTCTTTCGATAACATTTATTAATGTTCGATTCGGCACGAAAGCGTATCGAATGGTTGTGAATAACTTATGCAAGTTTCTTTTGCCAGTTTTCGACTTAGGTACACGAGGCTACACATCTAGCTATAGATTTCCAGTATAAGCTGACCTCGCATTGTAATATCCTAAACAAAGCGAGATCAGCATACACTGAAATTTACAGCTTGATGTGTAGCCGTGTGTACTAGCATTTGCATTCTAGTATCTTCTACACATACACATAACATACATAACATCACGCCTTGTTTCCCCGAAGGGTTGGGCAGAGGTGTCCCTGTACCAGGTACACCCACATTTCGCCAGTTATGTTTTAAGTCCCATGTAATAGGGGGCGAGCCTATTGCCATCAACCGGGCACAAATCCAGACTCCGAGCTGCTACTGAGAAATTAGTATCTTCTATTCTTAACTTTACATAAAAAAACAGCCGATGTTTATAAATCTGCTGTTTTTTTATTATGTCAGTATGTTTTGATAGAAATTATCAGGAAATAAGTTATCGTTATGTCAAACTGAGCAAGTTACAGGTTATTATTAATGCTGATAACAATAACTGTTTCATTAATCCAAAAAAAAAAACTTGTTTATTCTGCACAAACAAAACGCACATTTTAAAAAACCAGACCTACAATACACACAATACAAAAGTAGCCAAAAGCCTCGTATTCAATAAAAAAAAAGTTTGACATTGTTGTTTATAGCTCTAAAGGTTTATGTCAAGCCCACGGACCATAGACAATATTGACCTTTTCATCCTAAAACGGATGTAAAACGTGATTATATTGAAACCATAAACTCCGAATACACTTACAATTATTGCTTTCATTTAGACATCGTCATGTAATCGTGTTCATTAAAACATTGCAATTACAACCGCATTCATTCCGACATTGTAATCAATTACAATGGCATTCATTTTGACAGTTCAACGAAGCTTGTAACAACGAAATTTATATTGTTCAACAGCCAAAATGAAAGCGAGACAAACTTGTTTTCATTATTTTATGTAAATTTTTCACTGAAAGGAAAAATTCCGGGCTCAATTTTCATTTAAAATATTTCAGATATTTTCATATTTTCATTGGGTGATGAATAACTTCAACTATATGTTCTCGTTCTTCTTCTTTTCTTGTGGTTAGTGACTAACCTGGTGTCATAGTTTTAAAGCCGCCCATGGGCCTCTGACTTGGCTCCACATGCCGTCGAGACATATCTCTCAGGCATGCCGGTTTCCTCACGATGTTTCCTTCACCGTTTTTAAAGCAAGTGATAATTATACAATACGCACATGAATCCGAAAAGTCAGACGTGCCTTGGGTTCCAACTCGAGACCTATGACTTAGCAGTAGGCTATCTATGTTCCTGTTAACAACTACATTTAAAAGAAATTGACATTCCTTCCTAGCTGCTGAAAATTATAAAATACACTTCAAACCGGATTCTAGTTAACGTTGTCTAAAATTAACTTATTTATTTTAGGCTGAGATTTTTATCAGCTGAATGTCGATGGCTCTAAGAGTAGAGGAAGACCTTGCTAGCAATAGCAATCTTTCACACAATTCATAAATTGTTTCTTTAAGTCTTCCCAAAAATAAATGTAATAGATCAGTTTGTATACTTTGTTTAATACGTCACCTTTAAATAGCTCATTTATTGTCTATTTAAAGACCCTTCCTCCTATTTATAAAAATAATTGTAATAAAATCTAAATTCAAAGTACTCGTGTACGATTTAATGAATCAAAGTCCAACTGAGTCGTCCCCGGTGCTATACCCGTGCATGTGCCAACGTTTGTAGTCTGTAGATATAGATAATCCACTACTCTGAACTCTGAATCATCTGTAGGGAGGAAAACTTTATCATCGTTGTTGTTTAATGGGGAAAGTGCTTGTCGGTTTCCCTCAATGTAATATCCTCACCTATCGCTAGACAAGTGGACATAAGCCTCTCCCAGGCTGCGCCACAACACCCTCTCCTCCGCCTTCCGCATCTAGTCTGTCCCAGCCATCTTTTTAAGTTTGTAGCGGTTACACCGCCACATACGAACTACGCATTATAGACATGACGTCACACAAATCCTGCATCGCGCAGTTAGAGTTTACCGAGCGATCGACATACATACAAGATTTCAACTTCAAACCGATGGGCAGACACAACACCCATCTGGTCGGAGGATCCTCCCTTTTCTATGGTGGATGAGTGAACTTTACACCATGTTCCTCGTGCTACTAAAAGTTCCTCGATTCATCTAGCCAGGGGCGTCTCCACTCTAAGACTCATCTGCTGCACCGGCCATCGGTCCTCCGACAAATATGACCAGTCATACTCTGCAAGCTATGTCGGTAACATCTTGCGACTTTGCAACGCATCTTTGGATTATTGTCAGGGACAACATAGTTATTAAATTACCAATTTATTGTCCCTTTCTACCATACTTTTTTATTAATTGTCATCTCGGTAGTCACCTTCTTTCTATCCATAGCATCTTTCACACAGACCATCCATCATTTCTTTGGTCTTCCCCTACTCTTATAGCCATCGACATAAACACAAAAAAAAAACTTTTTACAAAAAAAAAAACAACCGACTTCAAAAAAAACACTACAAACTGAAAAATAACTTTAATTTCGGAAGTCGGTGTCTTTGGTTTTGAATTTTCGTTCTTTGTCACCGACTTCCGAAATTAAAGTTATTTTTCACTTTGTAGTGTTTTTTTTGAAGTCGATTGTTTTTTTTTTTGTAAAAAGTTTTTATTTTTCACTTTTTAGTTGTGGTACCTACCCCACACAAATTCGAATACCACTACCTGCTATGTAAATAACAGTGACAGGAAGTTATCATATCAGCCACATACTAAGTGGGAAAAAATACGTATAATTGAAGCTAACTCAAAAACTACCCAAGCAAAGTTAATAAAATTTATATGGGACCACCTCTGAAGTATGATCTACCAAACAAAAAAAGAATCATCAAAATCTATTCATAATTGGCGGAGTAATCGCGTAACAAACATACAAAAAAAAAAACATACAGACGAATTGAGAACCTCCTCCTTTTGGAAGTCGATTAAAAAAAAAAAACTCAAGATTGTTTCCTCATTCCTCCGCATCACATGCCGATACCATTTCCGCAAAACTTTTTTCCGCGTTTCTTTAATTAATTTATTGTCTCTTGTGGAAGTCAGGACTGGTCAGGACCAAAGTAAATAAAGGTCATCGGCTTTTGCCGGAATTGGGATGATCCAGGTTGAGGGTTACATCAAAAGCGCTAAGATTATAAAATTCCTCATCGTTCTGGCTCATGCTATATTTTTACACAAAACAAAATTCATCTCATTCTAGTTTAAATTATTACAGCTAAACTTTCCGCGTGTCGAAGTCTAGGAATTTTTTTTATCAGCCGTTACGACTGAAACACAACTGACGCAAAGAAAAAACACAAATATTAAAGTATAAGTACGATATGCATAATGAGCCAATCAAAATTCGAGACAGCACTTATTTTTGGCAAGTTGAGAGTAAATCCAATACAGGTCGATATAAAAGAGTCTGACGTGGTGTCATTTGGAATTGAATATTTTATTTAATGCAGACCTATGATGATAGCGCTACTTTGCCAACAAGTGCTAGTAGGTTTTGATTTGAGTCACCCACAAGCAGCGTTTTTTGTTGCACATTTATTTTAATAATTTATTTCCCATTCGAAGTGACCTAAGTGCGATGGTGGTGCCCTCACTTTTTACCCCAAGTCTTTTTTGCCAAACGCTTCGCGATAAGAGGCGTCCAACACAAAAAAGAACAAGTCAGGGAAAAATATGCGTCATATCCACGCACAACGACCATCGCTCAGCATAATGCTGTGACCCTATGCGAGACTGAGCCACAGCGCAGATTCCTTTTCTAATTCTATATTTTAACAACCGTGTTTTGTCTTGCGATGTCTTGCCCTACTATCAGTCAACGATCTATACTAGCCTGATCTTGACCTCGATGTCTGTCGCGCAGAATAGAGATTTTCTAAAGAGTTTTTCGCACACGGGGACGTTGTGCTGTGGCGCGGTCGTTGCGCTTTTATTTTTATACTGCGTCAAAGGTAAATAAAGAATCCAGGAGCAATCGCCGCGCTGCGCTCAATAAAGCGGACAAGTGCGAGTCTGACTCGCACACGAAGAGTTCTACCACTTACACAATATTTAACACTACCAATTTCTTTAACACATACATAACATAACATCACGCCCTGTTTCCCCGAAGGGTTGGGCAGAGGTGTCCCTGTAGAAGGTACACCCACATTTCGCCAGTTATGTTTTAAGTCCCATGTAATAGGGGGCGAGCCTATTGCCATCAACCGGGCACAAATCAAGACTCCGAGCTGCTACTGAGAAATTTCAGATAGAAAAACCCAATAACACTTTGCCCGACCCGGGAATCGAACCCAGGACCTCATGCTCAGCAGTAGTGCTTGCTACCACTAGACCAACGAGGCAGTCTTCTTTAAGGCAGTTTTCTTTAACACGTTTCTTGTAAAGTCAAAGTCAAATCATTTATTTCAAATAAGCCTTTATAAAGCACTTTTGAACGTCAAAACTTACAATTGAATTGATTCTAGTCGCCCCTTCCAAAAGGTAGTTTTCGTATGGAGAAGAATGGGCAAAAAACTCCGGCTACTGTAAGTATGGGAACCCTTTTTATTTTTTACTTTTTTATTTGTTGTTATAGCGCCCATATTAGTAGTACGCAATCTGTCAAAATTTCAAGTGTACCTTTTACGGTTCAAAAGATAAGCCCTGTGACAGACGGATGGACGGACAAGTTCCATTGGCACCCTTGTGTACGGAACTCTTAAAAACAAAACAAAAAGAACGAGCGCCTCGCACCAGGAGGTGAAGTTTCCATTTAGAGTTGAGAATTTGTCAAACTCTACTTATGGTAATTCCTTCAATGTAGTGTAGTCCACGAAATTCAAACTTTCATTAAAAAAACAACGTTCGAAATTTTGAATTTCGCGGGCTTTCGCTTCTACAAGTTTAAAAAAGTTCTCAACTTAAATTCTCAATTCATAAACCAATTGTAAGTGTGTAAATGCTACTCCTCATGATTTTAAACAACCTTGTTCATGAAACTAACGCATATTCCACATCCATTGAATTGCGGAAATCCCAGCGCTTTTAGTGTTACGTCTTCGGCATATCGCCAACCGACCCTCGTTGGACTATTGGCACAACGTCCAGCAAATATATCGAGCATTTATATTACGACAACCAATTGATCTGTACTAAATGTTATTTAATTAATTTCTAGAAGAGTACACCTTTACAGTTCTTTTAAGCTTTACAGTGAAATTAGTTTTAATCACGTGTTAGTTTTATTTTTGGGAAACAAATCTGTATCATTTGTATAAATATAACCATTTTTAGAAAGTAGTAGCCACATTTTAGGGACTCTACGGCTCTGGGGAATTTGGGTCTCGTATTGTATTCGGTTTCGTATTGTATTTATTTATTGCCGAGCGAAGCAGTAAAACTCATCAATTTAAAATGTCTTGTTAGTGGTAGGTAAACGTGGATTATTGTCGGCTTCTTAAAATGTGCATTTGTTTAGTATTACTTTTACAGTTTGGTGCGAGCATTGTTATCCGTACCAGATGTGTTTTCAATAAGTTTAAATTACCAATACCGAGACCCGAAATGTGGGAAATAGAAGGGAGAAACCGACGCCACTGGGGCATATAAAAAGGCCTCGCTTGTCCAAATATAGGTCCCCTTTAATCCGATCCAGCCTGTCCCTTGCTGTCCTCCACCAGCGACGCCCTAAGCCGTGGGCCATACCCCACAGGGGGTGCCCTAAGCGTGTAGTCGCTTAGTTTCTAAGTTTTATGCCCTGGCTGGAGGCCTTAATTTATTGAGGCAGCCACAGGACAGCCGACAACCTCCTTGTTTGACCTGCAAGGCCCTGACCCTTGCTCGACAACAATGTTGAAGCTGAGCCTGTAGCTTTAAATTCCCCATAAAATAAAAACTATCCAGATTTGATCCAGCCTGTCCCCATCTTGCTGTGCTCCCCCCAGCGACGCCCTAAGCCGAGGTTCCACAGGGGGTGCCCGTGCCCTTAGCGAGCGTCGTCGCCTAGTATATATATTTAGTTTACGCCCTGGCTGGATGCTTTGAGTTTAGCAGATTAAGGCAGCCACGCGAAAGCCCTGTTAAGTAGTGACGATCAAGAGGTCAACTACGAGGAAAAATACATTAAAAAAAAACGTGTGGCACTCGGAGACTGCCGCGGTAAAGCTATTGAATAGCATTTGTAACCTCCATACTTCCTATTTGTCAATGCTACACTTGGGATGATGACGGATGATGACATAAAACAAAAATTACGTTCCCAAGACAACGTGATGTTGTCATGGGAACATAATTTTTGTTTTATGTCATCATCCGTCATTACATGGTAGGCGGAGTGGGGGGTGTTAGGTTTTATTTTCGTTACGAAATTTCTTGATTCGGTCGCCGCGCTCAAAGCCCGCGATAAAAGCTATGCAATAGCTTAAAACAATTATAGTTAGTTCCGATTCAGATCGTTTACAAAACAGTAGGCCGAGTAGACTTCAGTACTCGCTACCTTTGATAGTGGAATAAGTACTTCCACCGTGGTCCACCGTCCCTTTTTACAGTGACTAGTGTTCTGTCGTTTTCCACCCTCCAATCCAGCACATTTGTGCGAGCCGTCGCGCAAAGTAAAGCAACCCTAGTATTTGTTAGTTACGCTATGATCAGCACCCTAATGGCGTGACACACGATCAATCAGTCTGTTTCATTTTGACAGATAAGCAACATTAATTGCGTTATTTATGTTGTTGAGCAGACAAGTTTTTCGAAAATTTATGAAGCAATGGGTTAGCAATATCCTTCAAAATGATTCAGATTATGATTCGTGTGTTACACAATTAGGGTGCTCCTTCCAGGCCAACGCGAGCCCTGATCACATTTTAATCTTGTGCCCTGATTGCGTGACGTACTCTCAATCGCTTTGCGTTTTAAGGCCACTGGACCGTTTGTCAAATATCTGGGCGTCCAATAACCGTTACGGTTGTTGTAAGTATTTGTTGTACGACAATCGGAATTGACAGCTAAATAATAAAGTAACAGTATTATGTCTCGGCAGTGACCTTGAAATAATTACCTACGGCCGCTCGGTAGATAAACCTGCGTCCGTTCGTAACTGCCTCGCACTCTGTTGCGTACACTGAGATTTCGAAACACGTCGTTTCGGCCGTTTTCTGTGATGTTATAATACTGTTACTTATTTATACTGCGGCAACATCCCGAAGTATAAAGAGCGGAAAGTGGTCATCCATTCAAGAACTACGATCAATCAGCGCTTTAGATTATATTCTAGAACGTTTGAACAATAGCTACATTGTTTGTCTGGGAAAACACGGCAATTAACAACAATTATACGATTACTATGTGAATTTAGAGGAATTAACTATGTCGTTGGACATAACATGTTGACTCGCCGTTTATTTATTTTGTGTTGTGTATGACATTTGACAGTAAATCGTGCCCTATCTTGACGGGTGGTAAAAATGTTTTTTCTTTAGCTTTCTTGCTTGTTGTAATCTCTAAAGAAATACTGCCCACCTGTAAATTGTGACGTGCAACTTAGAAATAGGAGCGAAAAGAATGTCTGACATTTATTATATCCTGAAGCCCATCCATCAGCGCCTGATGTAAGATTTTTCTTGTACCTTTTTCGACTTAGTTATTCCAGACTGATCTCACTCGGTGTACCATTTCTGGGACCCCAGCTCCTATGATGTAAACAATCTGATGCCCTATTTGAAATTACTTTTGGGCTTATAATTTATAATATTAGTATGAGACTCCAGCTAGGTGACTGAAATAACGCAATATTTTCAAATAATTAACGTTAGATTTACGGCTAATTATATCCGCCAAAGTAAAGTAAACTAAAAAAAATTTATCGTGCCAACTTTTCCAGTTCGCGCCAATAGTACCTGTGAACAGCTGTGTGGACTTTGAACCGCCATCTTGTTTTAGATTTGAAGGACACGTTTTGTTTATAAACTGTGCCGGTGCAAAGTGCGATGTCCGATAAGTTCGGATGCCAGAAAGAGAGACGTTATTTGTTGTATGAATAAATAGTGTTAGAAAAAAGGAATGAGCATGTCGAACTAAGATTTGGCTGCCAGATCAAAATATTGCGTAATATCTTTGTAGCCCCATGAAACATGAGGCTCCAGGGGCTAGTGCAAATCTTGGGGTTCATTCGATTTATCGAGTCTGGTTAAACCACGCTGAGATCGGTGCATTGCATTCATTCATTTGGTCTGTACCTATAGAAAATAAAAAGTAGGTATTTCTTGCAGTAAAAATTTTAAATGTTTGTAATTAATTCTGATTGTTTGCAGTTCCAATCAGTATCCATTATTTATCAACTGTACTATTGTTATGGAGATAATGTTGACCTACGAATTAAAATATGACACAGAGCTGGTTGAATTACGACGATTTGTCGATTTTATAACAAAATGTTTTGGTTTTTAATTGATGTGTAACATCTTTCCTCTCGCTTACCTGCAATCTGTGATTTCGTGAAAAGGGACGGAAGTGTGTTACAGGAAACCGGGGAAGCGTGCGCTATTTGATTTGACCAATGAGCGCGCGCGATGCAAGAGTTGGCCGTCGGAAACGACCTTGACGAGGCGCCACCCTTTTAATGTTGCTTATTACCAAGGTGATGTCAGATGTTACACATATTATGCGACTGCTCGCTCGTTTTTTTTTTTTTCGTTAAGTCATTCAGCTGGTTTAAAAACAATATCTATTATGAGTTTGTTTTACTCATGGGCTCGTTATTAACACCACCACGGATCGATCCATCAGGTTAAGCTACGCTTACCGCGGTCGGTCCGTGGATGGGTGACCATCTTTACATTCCAAGACCCCACCTGCCTCGGAAAGCACGTTAAGCCGTTGGTCCCGGCTGTCATGCGTGAATCTTTGTCAAGAGGTATCGTATTACTTAGTAACTGGGTTATGTATGTCAGATATGCAGTCGCTCCATGTAAAATACTGGTATTCAGCTGCATCTGGTTAGACTGGAAACCGACCCCAACATAGTTGGGAAAAGGCTTGGCAGATGATGACCTAATATGAGTTTTATTTGTCATTGTGTCACACCCCTTTTACTTTGTTACGTTATTGGCTCAAATTGCCCCCAAGTCATGTTTGGCAAATTATTGAAATTGTGTTACCAACTCAAAAGGTCAGTGTTGCGCGGTAAAATAAAGGAAATAAATACTTGAAAATATTATAAATGCCATAAATGTTGGTTTTCACAGAAATAGCAATGTTAATTAGGACGCTTTGAGGACAAATCAATTTAAGTACGTAATAATATAATAACCTCGTAATTTTGTGGTGACGTCCATAATGTTAACCACGATGCGGTCTGGTGATTTTTGTTTCATACATCCTACAGACATGTATTCGTACCGGAATTTTGCTGAGCTTCTATTCAATTCTATTTTTCTCTATGGCAATGGTGCCGATGTCGACAATTCTGCCAATGTCAGATGTGTTGAAGAGAAAATGTGCGAAATAATAAAAACAACAAAAAATAGATCCAATACTTCTGTTTTTTTGGCAGCCCCAGGTTTGGTGCAGAATTAACACTCCTCACATTTATCCCTTGCCTAGGCTTCCTAGGATTCTCTAGTGCATTTTAAGTTGTTAGAATGTTGTTTGTTGTTGTTGTTGTTCAATGTTGTTGTTGTTTTATGTTGTTGTTGCTGTTGTTGTATGTTTTGTGTTGTTGTATGTTGTTAGTTGTTTTAAGTTGTTGTTGTTGTTCTTGGACCTGCTACGGGAATAGAATGTGCTGGCGCTGTGCAGCCTCTCAAGACCTAGCACCTTATACTTTTCTTGGCTGTTGGACCTAGATTGACTCTTGTTGAAGGTCATACTTTATTAGTTTATTCAAGTCTGTAATGAAAACTTTAGAACTTCTCCACTTTATGAATGCTTATATTGTTGAGATACCTCAATATCTCTCTGGCATCTAACTGGCAGTGACTTCGTAATAATTATCATCCATTCTATGAAACGTGAATAAACGAAACCAACTAGACTTGGAAATAATCTGATTTAGAATAGAAGTTTTATAAAATTCTTCGACGAGTTATGTCACTGGAGCGGAGCGAGGCAGCGGAGCGGAGAAATGTGCCAATATTAACCAATAGAATCTAAACTCCGCTCCTATTGCTTAATATTGGCACATTTATCCGCTCCGCTGCGCCTCGCTCCGCTCTAATGGACAGGCAGCCTACGACGTTTCTTTTTACTAGTTGGTTGGTGGCAGCTCTGACAGCTAAGTTAAAATGACACATTCTTTTTTTTTTCATCTAGGTACAGACGCCAGCACATCAAGCTACCCGAAACTGTCAAATTTTCCCAATCAACTTTGAACGTTAAACTTCAGCGATAAAGTTGAAAATCTATTAAATAAATTTGACAGATTGTAGTAGCTTGATGTGCTGGCGTCTGTACATAGACAAATATATGGGTTACTCGTCAGTCGTAACTCGTAAGCTAAGTGACTAACCGGTTTGACTAACGCGAAAACAACCGAATCAAGTTTGAGCAAAAAGTTAAAACTTCAAAACATATCAGTCTTTTTTTTGGCGAATCGCATTGATATAAAATAAAAACATGTAGGATAAAAATGACTAGTCGTGTAATAATTTTGCTTTACACTTCGGTTCCTTTTTGTAAGCGATTTTGCATTGCAATCGCTTTCAATGCCCATCTGCCTAGCCTTTATGCAACTTTAACACTGAATTTGATGGAATCAAAACACTGAATTTGATGCAATTATAACACTGAATTTGATGTTGTAACCGTTTTAGGTGTAAAAAGGCATTTGAAAAGTTTCCAAATACATTTTTTACATCTAAAACTAAATATTCGGTGCTAAAATATTAATTATTGCATTTGATAATCAATATTTTAGTTCACTATTTGTTATTTCCATACAGTAATATTGCCAAATTAATCAAAACGTAAATATTTGTCAGTTATTTGCGACGTTGCCCACTTTCTATATGTAAACAAGATAATGCTCTTTTTAAACAACTCAATGCTACACTCGCCCTGCAACATTAAGCCATTTGCAGTCAGTACATAGACACCTCGTCTGACTGTACAAACAATTATCTATATATAACCTCACTCCCTTATGCAGTTGGTACGTGAGCAGAACTTTAAATACCTAAGGACCGTGTTGTGTTTAGAGATAAGTACTTTGTAACTTGTGCGATGTTCCACAACTAAGTAGGTACACACGGCTAAGTACACATTAAGCTAAACTTTTCCAGTTTCTGCTGATCTCACATTGCATAGGATTTCCGTACAATGCGAAGTCAGCTTATGCTGGAAATATATAGCTTGATGTGTAGCCGTTTGTACAAGACTACGTAAAGTTGTTAAACTGTTTAGTCTGGGGTCTACTCTCTAAGTCTGTCAACGACGATACGGGCCCGTCCGAAATTAGTTGGTCGGACAAAACAAGTTCTAAAATTAAAATTTTCTGAGGGAGGAGGCCTGTGTCCCAGCAGTGAGAACATTATAAGCTGATTATCCTCTAAATTGAAGCAGGAAAAAAAAGCCGACTTCTAAAAAAAAAAACACTACAAACTGAAAAATAACTTTAATTTCGGAAGTCGGTGTCTTGGGTTTTGTATTTTCGTTTTATGCCACCGACTTCCGAAATTAAAGTCTTTTTTTTTCAGTTTGTAGTGTTTTTTTTTTTGTAAAAAGTTTTTATTTTTCACTTTTTAGTTGTGGTACCTACCCCACACACATTCGAATACCACTACCTGCTACCAGTGACAGGAACTTATCATATCATCTACATACTAAGTGGGAAAAAAATATGTATTTTGTAGCTAACTCAAAAACTACCCAAGCAAAGTTAATAAAATTAAATAGGACCAATTTGAGAGCATACCCTTTCAAACAAAAAAAAGAATTTTCAAAATCGGTCCACAATTGACGGAGAAATCGGTGGACATACATAAAAAAAAAAAAAACATACGCGACGAACATATCCTCCATCCATCCTCTTTTTTGGAAGTCGGTTTAAAAGAACTGTTATCGACTTTTTGCAGCCCACCATAAGTGTTTTAACACTTCCAATACACTGTGAACAACTTTCCGATTCGGCGGCTCAGAAAATGGTGAAGCATTGTAGGGTGAAATAAGAGTATTCGAAGGTTTAATAGTCATTTAACGGGAATAAAGAACATTGGCATGAGGTTTTATAATTTAAATTGAGTTTTACGTTCCACCTATGCGTTCCACCCACGAAATGAGGTTCCACTTTCTACCTAATTTCATTTGACATTTGCCTGTCATTAGAATTTTCACACCACTTTCAGACACATGTAAAGGTTATTCAATTTGTACCTAGATGTTAAGAGCGTTTATTCTGAAAGTAGGCAATGTCGCAAATAGATGTCAAATATTTCGCTGTTTTAATTAATTTGAAATTATAACACTGAATTTGATGTTGTAACAATTTTAGGTGTAAAAAAGGCATTTGGAAAGTTTCCAAATACTTTTTTTACATCTAAAACTAAATATTCGGTATTACGCTTTCTTATATCTATGGTATTACGATATTAATTATTGCAATTCATTATTAATATTCTAGGGAACTAGTTAGCCACATTTCTTAATTCCATACAGTAATATTGCTAAATTAATCAAAACAGGTAAATATTTGACAGCTATTTACGACGTTGCCAACTTTAAGGATAAATCCTCTTAAGTTGCATGACGATGGAATAGCTCATGCCTAGCCTTTTCCCAACAATGTTGGGGTCGGCTTCCAGTCTAACCGGATGCAGCTGAATACCAGTATTTTACATGGAGCGACTGCCTATCCTCCATAACCTAGTTACTGGGTAATACGATATCCGTTTGGTAAGACTGGTAGTCAGACTCGGGGCTTCTGACGATCCGTAACGACTGTCAAAGATCCACGAATGACAGGCGTGACCAACGGCTTAATGTGCTTTCCGAGGCACGGAGGAGTCTCGGTATGTTAAGATGGTCACCCACCCGGCAAGCGTAGCTTAACTTGATGGATGCTATTACTTAACCACGAGGCCTTCCTCCATACTAATAATACATTAGTACAAAGACGTTTTTAATTATTCAAGCGTAACGATTTGAACTGTTACTACCGTAATATCGATTTGATTTTCCAAAAGAAGGTATGTGTAAGTAAATACATTTCAAAGTTAAAGTACCTACTGAAAAGGTCAGGTGCGTAGTACCCGCAACCGCCGCGCCGTGCGCTGCGCTCTCTTGGTTTTGGCGCGGAGTGTTGTGTTCCTTCTACGGTTTGAAATACGAATCCTCAGGATACTGCTCTCCATAGTTCGCTTGCAAATCTCGAGCTTGTAGTACCCATATTCCTTTTTTAAATACAATGTCGCCCACGGGCATGTGCCCGCCCACATTTTTCTGAATATTCACAAAAAATTATAGAAAAATACAACTTCAAAAGGAGACCCCCCTTTTCATCTTGACTTTTTTTTATTTTATTTTTTTCAAAATCTCCCTATGATTTTATGAACGTACACTTGTTTTTAACCATTTTCGAGTAATTTGAAATAAAACATTTTAAAATGTTTGAAATAAAAATGTAAAATGTCAAATGACTCGAAAATTGTTGACGTTGGCATAGGGGTCATCAGGAGTCATTTGGTTCTAAATGACCTCTCCTACATCACCTTAAAGGATTGCTGACATATAACTAATTACCCTGTATAAACTGTATTTATATATTCCTAAAATAAAGTGAATGTTTGTAGTTATGTTTGCTTTTTAGATTGGGTTTTTACCAATGACAAATTAATGATAAGGTTGAAGGCATTAATGTTTTGATTATGACGTTAGTTTGTTATGAATGATGTAATAATTGTTTTCTTTTTTCATTGTTTCAGGTTTAAATGCGTGCGAGAGTAAATCTTTTCTCTTTCTGCGGAAAGAGCTGCCTGTCAGGTAATTTTTATTTAAATTATTTAACTCTACTTGTCATTACAATGTGACTTCAATGTCATAATTTATTAATCCTTTTGGAGTTGTGCTAAGATATCACTGATTAACGCAACGATCATGGAAAACATTGTGAGCCACCCAAAGATTTCATCACAATCAAGTCAAGTCACTGCGTCATTGTGTGTCAGAACTGTCAGAGGTGTCAAAACGAAACAAACACGACCATCTTTTGACGCGGTAGGGCGAATCTAACGATTTAAATCTTTGGATTAAGATTTGATTGAATCGCCCATTCTTTATTCCGCCCATCCCATTAATTACCCAGAAGCTCGATATGCTCATAACTCAAGTTCTGTTGAATCGGAATATGTGTGATCTGTGTGATTATAGTGCGATTCATAAGCAACCTGCGTTTCTCTTACACCCGTTCGTAAAAGAATTTTAGACAAACAGAATTATTATACGAATTAGCAAAATTATAAAAACCCGTGCTTGTTTTGTTCTTACTTTTATTGCATTCAAAGACTTCTCAAACAAAGGCATTGTAAAAAACTTTATCAGCCACTTCCATACAGCTACTGAAGTCGACAGAGCGCGCTCATGAAATAAAAAAACTTTGTGAATATATTACGGGAACAGGAATTTCAACTAGCACCCAACCAAAGGGTGCCAAGTGCCAACGGACCTAATTGCTAAGGCCGCGCGCATTTTGGATGCGTTTTCGTACGAATTTCACTAGTGCGTACACGTACGAATATGGTCGTACGAATTGAGCGCACACTGGATACTTTTTTCTCCGTCAAATAGAATAAGTTCCGATTGTTTTCGGACGTCGGAACTAAACGTATGACTAAGTCGCCCTCGTCGTAGTCGTCTCTGCGCCCCCGAAGGGAGTGCGAGGAGTCGGTTTGGTGGAAAAGGGCCCTTTCCCCGAGGACTTTTTCTCTCGGCCCTCGGAAGTGAGGGCCGGTCACTGGGTTTCTCTCCCAGAGCACTGTTTTAATGCACACCTACTCATCGAGGGGTTTACCTCCCCTCAACGCTTTGGATGTGTTTATGGGGTGTATCTGTAGGAGCGCCCAAAGTGCTTTATGAGTGCTTCATAAGTCGCACCCAGTCTGCGCGCTCCCTTTATACTTGGAAGTTCGGGATCGTTCGTACGTGTACGCACGAGTAAAATTCGTATGAAAGCGCATCAAAAGTGACATTAGGCTCCGCTGGCCGTCCGTCCTACTACCGTGTCCACTCCACTGTCCGTGCGGGTCGGACCATGCACACTTTGCACACGGGATATTCATCCCAACTACGGAACCTATCTGGTGAACTTATGTAGTTGGGATGAATTTATCCCAAAAACAAACTTGACATTGTAGTTGAGAAACATGTTCTGCCATACTTCGATATACGTCACAGTCGTTTGGAATCGGAAAAAAAATTTAAAAAAAAAAAACAGTGGCGCTCCGGGAGTGCCGACAGAAGTGAAAACTTGAACAATTTATTGCGAGTTCAATTGTTTTTTCCCATTTCAAAAATGCCCACCGCGCCTAAAGAAGTTTTCTCTTAAAAAATGTGATATAACCACAAATGAACGATTTTCGAACTTTTTCCTTTACTTTGTGCATTGACATTGCTTCTTGCCAAATTTCATGATTCTAGGTCAACGGGAAGTACTTAGGTTTTGATTTATTTGCGAGTATCAAAATTATGTCCCATAAACGGCTGTATTTTTTTATTGCATTGACTTAGAAGCTTGATATTTATAGAGCTCCAAAGGACCGTAGACCTACGTATTTACGACCTAGTTATAGTAGCTTGACAGTCTGATGGACCGACAGACGGACAACGAAGCGATCCTATTATAAGGGGTTCGTTTTTTCCTTAAGGCTCCCGCAGACAAGCGCGGTGCGACGACAGCGCAACGCGACTCTGGTGGAACAATTTCTATGAAAACTTCACGGAATTATTGTTCTACCGGTGTTGCGTCGCGCCTGTCTGCGGGAGCCATTGTGAGGTACGGAACCCAAAAAATTGGTTGTCTGTAAAGTCGGTTTACGGACGATAATTTTACGTGATAACGTCACAAGCCGAACGCTTAGGCCGATCGTGCCTCTCTATCGCTTATTCCGCGCTCTCGTGCGTGCAGCCGACGTTCATCGATTTATAAGACGTTATCACGTCAAAAAAAGAAGGGTTATTGTTCGCGCTCTGAAATTAAAGAAAAGGAAGGGACCTAAACTTTAAACCACTCTTGTTCTGTCAAACAACAAAACTGACCTACTTTCACGCATTCTTATCAGATACATCGATAAGCCTATGACTATAAAATCTGTCAGCTATTATATCTGTCACTACGTGGGGTACATAAAGTGTTCCGATAATATCTGGAAGGTCCGAGCAGAGCCTTGAGATAATGTCTGTATGTTAGGGTGAGGACGTAGTTCTGAGGCGGAAGCGATTTCTTATCGCCGCGTGATTTGTGCGTGTTTTAGAAATGGTGTAGTCATGGAAGATACAAAATTACGGTGAAATTGCAACAAAAAGCTTTGTCGTTGTGAAATTTAAAGGGCTTGCTACACGGCTGCCAACTGCGTCCCCGACAGAGGCGACCTTATTTGACAACAGACAACAGACAGACAGAAATTTGGTCGCAAACCACCAACTACACGGTTGTAAACACCAAGGTCACCTCTGTTGGAGCTTGGGACGCGATTGGCGACCGTTTAGCAGGCACTTAAGGCTCCGCAGTCAGGCGCGAGGCGACGGTGTGACGCGATTCTGGTAGAACAATTTCCATGAAGTTTTCATAGAACTTGTTCTACTAGAGTCGCGCCGCGCCTGCTGCGGGAGACTTTAAACATTGTTTAACGGTTGACAATGACAATACATTGGCAAAGCCCTTTTTATTAGTGGCAATCAGTGGCGATAACCATTACACATAATTATGGAGTCTGTGGCCTGCAACGCCAGTTCGCAAACCTGCGAGGTAATTGCGTAACACACACTACTTATAGTTCTATTTTCTTAATATCCCTCGGCAAACTTCGTGTTTCGTCCGTCAGTTGTCGGATTTTTATCAGTTGCCCTTTGCAGTTGGTGTAGACAGGACGCTCTCAATCGATTTGGAAGTATACAGAGTTGTTAATACTCTTTACGACAGATAGGAAAATAGTTTTACAGCTCTATATAGTTCACACGGAAATCAAAACAAAACAACAATAAAGTACTCAGTTATGAATTCAAATTATTATACACGATAAATCTAATAATTGATGGACACGGAAATTAGCATTTACTTTGCGTAAATTATTTCATCACCACTGCTCTCAAAACGGTGAAGGAAAACATCGTGAGGAAACCGGCATGTCCTAGAACCAAAAATTCGAAGACATGTGACATCTACCAACCCGCACTGGGCCCGCGTGGTGGATTACGGTCCACTCCCTCTCACGGAGAGGAGGCCTGTGTCTGTGTCCCAGCAATGGAAACATTATAGGCGGATTATGCCATACAATGGAAATCAATTGCAATGCCTTCCATTTTGACAGTTCAGCCACCTTCATTGCGTTATTTACGTTGTTGATCAGACGAAGTTTTCAAACGTATGAAGCAATGTGTTAAGAATTTCCTTCAAAATCCCTCGGATTGGAATTTAACGTGTGTTTTGCAATTTGGATGCTGATTTGACTTATTACAGTTCTAGGTACCTTCCAAGCTTAAACCTTATTTTAGTCAGAATAAAGTTTAAAATTGTGTTTTGTAATAAGGCCCGATAAGTCAGATCAACACTGTTGATGGTCAGTTGGCCGAAACTCCGTTATGCACCGACCCAATAAAATAAACTTGCTAGCTTGCTCAACGAAAATTACCTTGTCTATATAACCAACTGGCGGGGTAATTCCGTAACACACTATAAAATAGCAATTGATCGCAATGCCTTTCATTTTGACAGTTCAGCTACGTTAATGAATTTTTAAAGTCATGATTCAATGATATCAAAATGGATGGCGTGACGATCAATTGTAAATTACCCCGCGGTTTTATTTTTAACCGACTTCCAAAAGGAGGAGGTTCTCAATTCGTCTGAATGTTTTTTTTTTTTTTTTTTTTGTGTTTGTTACGCGATTACTCCGCCAATTATGAATAGATTTTGATGATTATTTTTTTGTTTGGTAGATCATACTTCAGAGGTGGTCCCATATAAATTTTATTAACTTTGCTTAGGTAGTTTTTGAGTTAGCTTCAATTATACGTATTTTTTCCCACTTAGTATGTAGATGATATGATAACTTCTTGTCACTGTTATTTACATAGCAGGTAGTGGTATTCGAATTTGTGTGGGGTAGGTACCACAACTAAAAAGTGAAAAATAAAAACTTTTTACAAAAAAAAAAACAACCGACTTCAAAAAAAAAACACTACAAAGTGAAAAATAACTTTAATTTCGGAAGTCGGTGACAAAGAACGAAAATTCAAAACCAAAGACACCGACTTCCGAAATTAAAGTTATTTTTCACTTTGTAGTGTTTTTTTTTTGAAGTCGGTTGTTTTTTTTTTTTTTGTAAAAAGTTTTTTATTTTTATCATTTAATTTTAAACTAAAAATCGCTGCCGCCTGCCGCTTGCGTAACATCTCAGCTAACGTGACGCATTGTTTACGCGAATCAAGGCCACGTCAGTCGTCCCTCTCGTTGTGTTATCGTCTAATCTGTGATAACATAACGTTACGATAACAACAACAACTATAAGACGTAGCCCGCACGATGTATAAAAACGTGCGCAAAAATGTGTAGATTATCATCGGAGATTTTTTATTGATTTGCTTATCAATGCGTAAGCTTTTTTTGATAGTCTTCTCAAACCAAATAAAAAAACCAAGACATAACGCTGTCAACAGTGACGTGACGCCGATTTCGTAAACATGTGTGCACATATTGAGGTGTAATTTGATTGTAAATGTGTGCGTGTGAGCGTGTATGCACAGAGCGGAGGTGTAGTTTTGGCATGCTTCACTGTATTGTTCGGCAGCGCTATGTCTTTGTTTTTTATTTGGTCTGAGGTCTTCTCGTAATGGATTCCTATTTTTGTGAATAAACAACTAAAATTATGTTGTAGTTTCCAAGAACTTGTTTATTTACTTACAGTATTGAACTGTTTAGCAAGCATTCGCGGAATAGGCTAATTCTTATGATTTTTTTGAAGTGAAAACTTCTTTAGGCGCGTTGGGCATTTTTGAGATGGGAAAAAACAATTGAACTCGCGATACCGTTACCGTCACCTCACTTTTGTAAACGCGATTGTGCTCTTTATTTATATTAAGTTACGGATCAATGTTCTATGCAAGTATTTTTACTTTAACGGTTTTGGAAGTTTTCTTTTTTTGCAAACCGATTGTGCTCTTTATTTACTTAAGGTTACGGAGTTACGGACCAATGTTCTATACAAGTATTTTTCTTCCACCAAGGCGATGTTGTTCAAGTTTTCACTTCTGTCGATACTCCAGGAGTGCCACTGTTTTTAAAAAAAATTGAAATTCTGTATTGTATAATGGTTCTGACTTCTGAGCTATCAAAAATGGCCTTATATATTTTGTAAATGATTTTATATTTATTAATATACCTAATTTTTTTTAGGTTGCTTTTTTTTGCTGAAGTAGGTATTCATATTTTGAGGAAAATAGACCACGAGGAAAAGTAGTGAGTTCTAAATGACAAACAATAAATAGGAAAAAAGTTATGGTGGAACAAATACCTTACATAGATACATACTTGCATACATTTCCCCCCCGACCCTTGCTCGATGACGAGGTGCCAGCAGTTGCTGCAGCTAAGCACGTAGCTTTAAATTCCCCGACTAATAATCATGATCAAAACTTTGATCCAGCCCGTCCCATCCTTGATGTCCTCCCTCCGGTTGACGCCCTGAGCTGAGATTCGTACCCCACAGAGGGTGCCCTTAGCGAGCGTTCACCTAGTTTTAATTAGCATAGTTGAATAACCCCTGGCTGTAGGTTTTAAGTGTAGTAGCTTAAGGCACCCACAGGAAAGTCCGGTTAAGTAGTCATGATCTCAGAGGTCAACTACGACATGCCCTACATAAAAAACAAAAAAAAAATGTATATGTCGGAGACGGGTATGTGACTCGTTACTATCAGCGATATTTTACCTACTGTGGGCGTAGTGTGGGTAGTGTTAGTTAATGCGCAATAGAAAAACAGTTTGCAGTTCAGATCACATTATAATTTACTATCAAATGAATCACACTAGCTAAATTATACACACACTGGGTGCGACGGCGTTTATTAAAATCACCAATTAACACAATGATCACAAATTACAACTAACACAATAACAGCACCACGAATTCAGAACAGTTCCGTGACGTCTTGACTCCAATGCGACCAGAGGCTGAATGCACTCCTCGCCGTGGCCTTCAAACATCACGACTCTGTAGAAGCGCGCCTTTTTTGATGTAGGTAGCTCACTCTTGACGTCGCCAGTGGCGCGCTTGCGATTCGTTTCGTGTCCGTACTAATGACCGGATCCGACATATATGTCCATGAACCTTGAAAACATTACACTTCTTTTTGGGCAGTCGTGTAATAACGAATTACTGAAACTGAATCGGTAGCAGAATTTTTTACTGAGCTCGCCATCTGAATCCTTTTCATTTTGACAGTTCTCATCACAATCCATTACGTTGCTGCAGGCTTGTGACGAAATCGATACCTACGCGTAGTTGAATCGACAAAATTAAAGACTGAAGAAAGAAAAATTGTTTATTCTGCACAAAATAAACGCAATTACAAAAAAAAAAACTACTACATAAAATACTCATTCACTAAAAGCCAAAAGCCTCGTATACGAGGGCGACACTGAAAGTTTTTATAACTGGCCACTTGTAATTTGTAAACAATATAATAAAAAAAACTGTTCAAATTTTGAAAATGGATCTCTTTGCCAATATTATGGTCTAAGTATTTTATTAATTTGTCATTTGTTTACGATTTGGCGGCAAATTGAAAATTGACTGTGTCATGTCAGCATGAATTTAACGCGAGAAAATTTTCGAACAATGATTTTTTATGACTTTCGATGTCATTTAAGTCAACAAGAAAGTTATGATAGACTTCGATTGGCCTTTCACGATGAAGCCCCGTCTCGTGCCACTGTTTACAACTGGTTTAATGAGTTTAAATATGGTCGCACTAATCTCACCGATGATCTGCGTGAGGGACGGCCTTCTACGGCGACGACTGAAGATAACATCAGTGTTGTGCGGCGTATGATAGAGACTGACTTATCAGCAGATTCGGACAAGCTTAGGCATCGGTATGAGTCAAGTGCACAAAATCCTCCATGAACATTTAGAGGTCAGGAAGCTTTGTGCCCAGTGGATACCTCATGATTTGACAGAGGCCCAAAAACTCCGTCGTGTTGATTGGTGTCGTGAAATGGTTCAAAGATTAAACGGAAATGACTCAAATGCTGTGTTCGACATACTTACGGGTGACGAAAGCTGGATTTATTGTTATGATCCTGAAACTAAGAGACAGTCTGCTGTCTGGGTGTTTCCTTCAGAGGAGTTGCCAACTAAAGTGAAGAGAGGTCGAATCGTGGGAAAAAAGATGGTGGCCTCGTTCTTCGGAAGGACAGGTCATTACGCAACAATTGTTTTAGAGGATCGAAAAACAGTTACTGCAGAGTGGTACACTAACAATTGTTTGCCACTTGTCTTGGAAAAAGTTCGGGAGAAACGACCTCGCAGTAGGATCCTCCTTCATCACGACCACGCCTCGTCGCACACCGCCAAGCAAACAATCGACTACTTGGTGACGTCAGACGTGGAATTACTGGGTCACCTGCCCTATACTTAGCCCCGACCTCGCACCTTGGGATATTTATTTATTTCCGAAAATAAAAGAAAAACTTTGAGGAAAACGTTTTATGGACGCCGAGACAGCAGTAGCTGCGTTTCAAAATCCCGTCAAAGAGACCCCTAAGGACGAGTGGGTAAAGTGCTTTTCTCAGTGGTTCCATTGGATGCAGCGATTTATTGATGTAAATGGACACAATGGACACTATTTTGAAAAGATATAATAAAACTAATAACTTGCTAGTTTGTTCAGTTTTTTATTTTCTAAGAACTTTCAGTGTCACCCTCGTACATTATTCTAAAACTAATAAAAGTTTGATGTTGTCTACTTATTGCTTATGTCAAGGCCAGAGACCAAAGACAATTTACAATTTTGCTTGCATATGACAATACCAAATGAAAACAATCAAAACATAAACAAAAGCCGATTGCTGAGTTCGCATCTCTGCAAGAATAGGTCATTGCTCAGCTAAATGCCGCAACTCGATTGTGATCTCGAGTAGGTATATTACGGAATTATGCTGCAGGTTAATTTTGTTCAAAAGTATTTATACATATAATAATATAGCTCATCTTTTCAAATATTATAATGTAGGTATTTAATTCATTTATTTTATGCTCATTTTTGAAACTGAACAAAGTTCATTCATCACCCGGTATGGACGAGCGTAGGTGACAATGAATCAGCTAAGTTAATTAACACTATTGCGTATTAATGTAGATACCTTACATAAATGGCTTCAGTTAAACGTGTGTCGTCTTATCCTACACTATTAAATGAGCAGTATTTGTATAAATATGTATATATTTGTAATGAATGACGTTCTCGAAAACGGCTCTAACGATTTCGATGAAAGTTGCAATATAGGGGTTTACGGGACCTGCCAGGGTTACGAAGAAGTCCGAAAGGGAAATCATGGCCCTCGGCAACATGGCAACTGAAGGAACACGGGTGGGTTTTAGTCGGTAAGAGTCTGACACGCCTTCCCGCTCCGCCCAGAGCGGGAAAAGTTATTTGAAAATTTCCCAAGCAAAAAAAAAAAAAATTTGTTTGCGGGGGCCAAAAATTGATCTAGCGAGGTCTCATATCTGGGAAAATTAGTTTTCTCTATTTTTACAGCCTCGGGAATGTGGTACACTACACATCAAGCTGTACATATCCAGTTTATGCTGATCTCGAATTGTATAGGATTTCCGTACAATACGAGGTCAGCTTATACTTACTGGAAATTTATAGCTTGATGTGTAGCCTTGCGTACAACGTTGGTATACCTAGACGACATGTTTATCAATTTTCAAGTACTTTGGGTGTTAATTAAGATCTTTTTTAGTCGTTACGGGTAGTCAAAAGTCTGACAACCAGCCAAAAGACAAAGAAAGAGAGAGTTTTTTTTTTTCAAGCCCTGTAGTACAAATCTTGTTAAAGAAAAATAAACAATTTGTATTTTTTTTTGTAGTTTGTGCCATAGGGTATCGTGTTACCCAGTAACTGAGTTGTGGAGATCAGATAGGCAGTCGCTCCATGTAAAATACTGGTATTCAGCTGCATCCAGTTAGACTGGAAGCCAACCCCAACATAGTTGGGAAAAGGCTAGGCAGATTGATTGTTACATAAGGCCTGTATGTACCATCGCAGATACCCATAATTACTAACTTTGAAAAAAAAAAAAAACTACCGACTTCCAAAAAAAACACTACAAAGTGAAAAATAACTTTAATTTCGGAAGTCGGTGTCTTGGGTTTTGTGTTTTCGTTTTTTGCCACCGACTTCCGAAATTAAAGTTATTTTTCACTTTGTAGTGTTTTTTTTGGAAGTCGGTAGTTTTTTTTTTGTAAAAAGTTTTTATTTTTCACTTTTTAGTTGTGGTACCTACCCCACACACATTCGAATACCACTACCTACTACCAGTGTCAGGAACTTATCATATCATCTACATACTAAGTGGGAAAAAAAATACGTATTTTGTAGCAAACTCAAAAACTACCCAAGCAAAGTTAATAAAATTGATATGGGACCAATTTGGGAGCATACCCTTTCAAACAAAAAAAGAATTTTCAAAATCGGTCCTCAAATGACGGAGAAATCGGTGGACATACATAAAAAAAAAAAAAAAAAAAAAACATACGCGTCGAACATAATATAACCTCCTCCTTTTTGGAAGTCGGTTAATAAAATCACGTGCACACGATGACCACATATGGTACCGTCCCGGTTCTAAAGCGGCCCAGTGCTGCAAGCAAGAATGGTCCTTACGGTAGTTAGTTATGGCTTTCAGTAATGGTACCTATTGTATAGATAATAATAATTTCCTTGTTAACTTCAGGATGCTGCAATTATGCGCACACACGGACACAAATAGAACCAAGGTGAAAAGTTATGTGTTGGCAACCATAAACTATAAATATACACTAACTATGAGAATAAAAAATTGTTTTTTTTTTGTAAAAAGTTTTTATTTTTCACTTTTTATTTGTGGTACCTACACCACACACATTCGAATATCACTACCTGCTACCAAAAAAATACGTATTTTGTAGCTAACTCAAAAACTACCCAAGCAAAATTAATAAAATTTATATGGGACTAATTTGAGAGCATACCCTTTCAAAAAAAAAGAATTTTCAAAATCGGTCCACAAATGACGGAGAAATCGGTGGACATAACTATATGAAAAAAAAAAAAACAAACATGCGCTACGAACATATAACCTCCTCCTTTTTTGGAAGTCGGTTAAAAACAACAAATACAATGTAAGCGACTGCAAAAACGGTGGTGGGACAAGCTGCAATACGTTTTTCTAATGCCGGCTCCACACTATCGTCCAACAGTCCAACTGCACGCGTAGCATGGCCTCCGTAGAAACAGATTTTGTCGACGAAAGAATAGACAAAATGACAGATAAACAATCACAATCTGTCATTTTGTCTATTCTTCCGTCGACAAAATCCGTTTCTACGATGCTACGTGTGCTGTTCGACCAACCTTCCACGTGTAGAGAGATAGTTCGTGCATGTTTGGCGATGTTGGACAGTATGTTTTCATCGCTCGTGAGCTGGGACAAATTGGAGTTATGTTGGAGTGTTGGACTGTTGGACAATTTTATATCAACTGGGACTGGCATTCTCAAGGGGCTCATGGCTAAATAATAACAGCTGCACGGGTCGATTGAAAGTTAAGCTACGCTTGCCGCGGTCGGTGTGTGGATGGGTGACCATCTATTAAAAATTATTTTCTTATAAATAAATTAAATAACTATCAAATTAAATTAGAAGACAGTAAGAACATTTATGAGTTTGACACTCAACAGTTACAGTCTGAAATTCAGGTACTAGAAGCGTCACTACAGTCACTCTATACTAAGTATGTGAGGTCTGAAAAACAAATTCAGGAGCACATCCTTGCTGCAAATGAGTTAGTGGAAATGTGCAACTCTAATGTAGATAAAGTGGACCTGCTGACTCCCAGTAGCCCTCAATCTTCATTGCATAGGATATCCAATCTTGGCACTCTCCAACCTGAGGCAACGGAGGGCCCGTACCAGTCAGGAAGTGCTCAGATCACTATTCCAAATAAAGATTTACCAGAAATTGAACAAGGTCCATTGCAAGTAGTTCAGACAGAAGCTAGTTCTCCCCTTTGTAATAGTAAAGTTTGTTACTGCTCCATTATGTTTTCTGATAGTTTTGGAAAAGGGTTAGGAAAATTACTTAGCGACAACCTGAGTCATTCTTCTCAAAACTATTGTAGGCCTCAGAATTCCTACAAACAAATAATGTCTTCAATAACTAGGAAGGAATATGATCCTAATGCCATTATCACTGTATTAATAGGTAATAGTTGTAATGTTAAAAAAGATGATATTACTGATAGTATCACCGAACTATTGAACTTAAATTGTAAGAAAATAATTTTGTGTGCTTTTCCATATTTTGAGCACTTGTCAAACAGACAAAACAACTACATTCACATGTTAAATAATTACATGCATTTTTTAGTTAGTCACCATAGTGACAAGTTTATATTTTTTGACACCAACATTTTTGTTGATAAGCTCAGGTCGACTAGGGATACTGTGTATCTGCCCATTAGTTTTAGACGTCAAATAGCTAGGCTATTAGCTTTTAATATTAACCCAGACATAATTAGTATGTCGAAGTCATATAGAATTAGTACCACAATTAGTAATAGTACTAATGTTAAGGTGGTTAGCACTAATAGTTTAAACTAGTTTGTAAGACAACAGAAGGTACCAATAACAGTATGATTAAACTTGATAACAAAAAGGTATTTTCTAGCACTAACATAGTTAACTGTACAAAAGGGGCTAAGCAGAAATCCTTGAAATTATTACATCAAAATATTCAAGGTTTTTCTTCCAAACAATTGGAAATTGAATTGTTTTTAGAAAAAACAATGTTTGACATTATATGTTTAACTGAGCATTGGTTAAAAGATTATGAAATGTTAATTAACTATGAGAATTATAGTGTGGCTAGTTGTTTTAACCGAAAATCAATGCTGCGTGGTGGTTCATTAATCTTAATTAAAAGTTGTATTAAATCAAAAACCCGTAATGACATAGTTGAACTATCGGTTGAACATAGCATTGAACTGTCTTGTGTTGAGCTAGATAAGCATGTAATAGTGTGCGTTTATAGACCCCCAAATTATCAAAACTACTCTATATTTGAGTCAGTAATGGAAGATGTTTTGGCAAAACTTGCAACTTGTAATAAATCAGTAATTATCTGTGGTGACTTTAACATTAATATTTTAGAAAATAATTCAATAACCGGTAGATTTTTAAATTTGTTCCAATCATTCAATCTGTCACATGTGTTTGTGGAACCGACCCGAATAACTACATCTACTGCTACATGTATTGATAATGTGTTTTGTTGCTGTGACTATTTAGATAAAGCCATAGTTAATTATCTCCCTTCGGATCACAGTGGTCAATCCGTAACTTTTGAGTCTAACATACCATTACAAAAAGTGAAGATACAATTCAGACCAATAACAGCTGTTAATTTAAATAAATATAATAGCACTTTAATTTGTAAGTTAAGTAATCAGGTCCTTACAATGAACAATGTTAATATTTTGTATAAAGAATTCTTTTCGTTAGTCCAATCCGAGTTCAATAATTGTTTTAAGAAGAACACTAAAACTATCAGCCCTAAGTTTTTATTTAGTGACTGGGCAACTACAGGACTCAGGAAAAGTAGGGATAGACTTTTCGAGCTGTATGGCCTTAAGCCTTATATTAACACGGATACTTTTAATAAGTATGTTGCTACTTACTCTAGAACTTTTAAGAACACTTGTAAGGCAGCTAAAGCCTTATACATTAGCAACAAGGTTAAATCAGCAGACAATAAAATACAGACAGTTTGGAAAATTATCAATAATGAAACGAACAGAAACAAAAAGCATAATTCTGATTATACACTGAAGAAGTCATGTGGTGGTCTCATTTGCAATAGCAAAGAAGTTGCTCAAGAATTTGTAAATTTCTTTACCAGTATCCCACTTAAAACTACTGAAACCTTAAATTCCTCGCCCTCGCTCTCTTTTGATTTAGTAAGGGCCAACGTTTCAGCATGCCCGACTGAATTTAACTTTAAGCATATTAACCCCATAACAGTAATAAAAGCTTTTAAACAAATCAAGATCAAATTGACCGAAGATCTTTGGGGGATGTCCATTAAAGTCTGTACCTCCATAATTGAGACCATAGCGCCTTACTTAGCTTTAATATTTAATTTGTGTGTGGATCAAGGAGTCTTCCCGGATTTAATGAAATACAGTAAGGTAATACCACTTTTCAAATCCGGGGACAGTAAAGACGCCAATAATTATAGACCCGTATCCGTGTTGCCGGTATTCAGCAAGGTGTTTGAAAAGGTAATGCTTAATCAAATGCTCAATCATTTTAACACAAATAAAATCCTTCACGATCAACAGTATGGATTCACCAAAGGACGTTGTACGACCGACGCCGGTGTAACCCTATTAAGACACATTTTTAACGCGTGGGAAGAGGCTCAAGACGCCATAGGGATCTTCTGTGACCTCTCCAAAGCATTTGATTGCGTCGATCACGAAACCTTACTCTTGAAACTTGAGCATTACGGACTTGGAAAACTTGCACTCAATTTAGTAAAATCTTATTTAAATGATAGACAACAGCAAGTTCAAATAAACGGTATCAATTCACTAGGTTTAAAAGTAAAAATAGGTGTGCCACAAGGCTCGATATTGGGTCCATTCCTCTTCTTAGTGTATATAAATGATCTACTCCATTTATTAAAAAATCAACCACAAATGGTGTTATTTGCTGACGATACTTCTTTAATTTTTAAGGTAGATAGACGTGCTACAAATTTTAACGACGTAAATAACGCCCTACTGCAGGTCCAAAATTGGTTCACTGCTAATAATTTAGTATTAAATGGAAAAAAAACTAAGTGCATAAAATTTTCTTTACCAAATGTCAAAAGTAGTGATTGTGAGATAGTATTGAATCAAGAGAAACTAGAATTTGTCGACAAAACTGTTTTCCTAGGGATCACGCTCGACTCAAGGCTGCAATGGGGTCCTCATTTAACATCTCTTGCAGGACGGCTAAGTTCAGCAGCATATGCTGTCAGAAAAATCCGTCAATTTACTGATGTAGATACCGCGAGGCTAGTCTATTTTAGCTACTTTCATAGTATCATGTCGTACGGTATTTTACTGTGGGGACGGGCTGCAGACATCGAGTCTATTTTTATTCTGCAGAAAAGAGCGATCAGAGCCATATATTATCTCCGCAGGCGCGATTCTCTAAGGAAACTGTTTAAGGATATTAACATCATGACGGTACCTTGTCAATATATCTATGAAAACATCATGTACGTAAGAAAGAATTTACATCTTTTTAGCAAAAGAGGTGATAGACATAACTATAGTACAAGAAATAGGGACCTATTAGTTCAACCAGGTTTCAGACTGGCTAAAGTAGATTCATCTTTTATGGGATACTGTTTAAAATGTTACAATAAAATTCCTCCCCACATACTTCAACTGAATGAGACGAAATTCAAATCTTGTATAAAACGCACACTATGCAGGCAGGCATATTATACGTTGGGGGATTACATCGCTGATAAAAATGCTTGGCTCAATGCTGGTCCTGCTCCACAACTAATTGATTAACATTTGCAAATACTGTTGGAGCTGCTGAAGATTGTAAGACTATCTTTGCATTGTATAAACTCAATCTCCATTGTATTATATAATTGCATAGCACAGGTGTGAGTACTATGTACTAAAGAGTTACCATTTACCGGGTAATATGTCTTGCATTGACTTGAATCTGCCCTGGCGGCTGTGAGTATGTCATGCTCACTCAAATGTTTCGCTGATGGTGGCGCGTGTGTTGGATCATTTAGCTCCCTTCAAAATGGTTGAGCTGAATGGTGCTAATCCATGCGTCATGTTCGTGAACGGGCGCCGTCAGTTGGGACTGGTCATCTCTTAGCTGCCAGGGCTTATTTTTATTTATTTTTATTTTTTGAATTGTTCTTTGTTTTATCTTTTTATTACGGACGCTTCTAACGTGCACGTCTTTCTACATTGTTCTCACATGTATAATTTCAACATGAATGATGTAACCAATATTTTGTAACAATTTTTTATTTAAAAGAGTGTCCGTGGAGTTTCTTGCCCGTTCTTCTCCATAGGTACCTACTACGCTTTGGAATGGGCAACTAGCTTCATACCTATTTCTGACTGACCGATTCCTTGACAATTCAAAAGTGCCTGTAAATGGTTTAATTGAAATAAATGCTTTGAGTTTGAGTTTGAGTTTGAGTTTTTATTACATATTGAGACTCCGCCGTGCCTCGGAAAGCCGTCGGTCCCGGCTGTCATTCGTAGATCATTGACAGTCGTTACGGATAGTCAGAAGCCCAAAAGTCTGACAACCAGTCTTACCAAGAGGTATCGTGTTACCAAGTAACTGGGTTGTGGACGTCAGATAAGCAGTCGCTCCATGTAAAATACTGGTATTCAGCTGCATCTGGTTAGACTGGAAGCTGACCCCAGCATAGTTGAATAAACAAGTAGAATAAACAAGTTTTCTTTCTTTTTTTTCTTTCTAGTTGGGAAAAGGCTAGGCAGAATTGATTTGACTGGCATTCTCAATCGCAATGACATTAGTGGTGATAAACGCACTTGCAATGACATTAAGAAAACGAGTGTGTTACGTAATTAGGCTGATTGTTATAAAAAAATATTTACACAGTCTACCAAAATAACTTAATTGCACTGCAAATATAATTTACGATGCTAAAATTATTCTGTATCTTATCTAAATATTTGGATCCCGAACTACGTAATGTTTCAAACAAAGTTAGTGAAAATGAAAACAATTTAGATGGTTTTTAGGCACAGACATAAATATAGTATCTTGACTATCTTGAATCTAAACTTGTGACTATAATACCTATCTAAGAACCATCGCCGATGAATCACAAGCATTTTATAGAAAACCGTATCTAAATCCACCAAACCGTTTTGGAGACAAATGGGAACATTCGTTTTTTGCACACACAACCTCACCCTCCTAACAGCACACACCTTCTCTGTCTCCGTTCTCCGTCATGGGTAAAAAGAGTGATGAATATAAATGTGGATTGTTGGAGAGGGAGAGGAAGGCCAAAGAATATATGGATAGATTGTGTGAGGAATGATATGAAAGAGATGGGAGTAAATGATAGCGTGACGGTTGACAGGGGAGAATGGAAGAAGAACACGTGTGCGCCAACCCCACGTACCATGGGACAAGGGCAGGAAGATGTTGATCCTGAATCTCTTTGTTAGTATAGTAGGTATACAATGCCGCCCATGGGCATGTACTGCCCGTATTTTTCTGAATATTCATGAACATGTATCGAAAATTAACTATAAAAATCTTTATTTCTTTTTATTTTTTTCCCTTCCAATCTCCTTATTACATTTGTGTTTTATAAATAAACACAGATTTTTTTTTAAATGTCTTCTCCTTTTTTTTCATAGTCGACAAATTTTGATATAAAAACTTTTTACAAAAAAAAAAACAACCGACTTCAAAAAAAAAAACACTACAAAGTAAAAAATAACTGTAATTTCGGAAGTCGGTGTCTTTGGTTTTGAATTTTCGTTCTTTGTCACCGACTTCCGAAATTAAAGTTATTTTTTACTTTGTAGTGTTTTTTTTTTTGAAGTCGGTTGTTTTTTTTTTTGTAAAAAGTTTTTATTTTTCACTTTTTAGTTGTGGTACCTACCCCACACAAATTCGAATACCACTACCTGCTATGTAAATAACAGTGACAAGAAGTTATCATATCATCTACATACTAAGTGGGAAAAAATACGTATAATTGAAGCTAACTCAAAAACTACTCAAGCAAAGTTAATAAAATTTATATGGGATCACCTCTGAAGTATGATCTACCAAACAAAAAAAGAATCATCAAAATCTACTCATAATTGGCGGAGTAATCGCGTAACAAACATACAAAAAAAAAAAAAAAAAAAACATACAGACGAATTGAGAACCTCCTCCTTTTGGAAGTCGGTTAAAAATGTTGGTCATTCGGATAAAATAACTCATGCTTTTAAAAATAATAAACAGAATCCAAATCGAGTCAATTACATCGGCGATATGGTAAACGCTACTCAAAAAATATGGGCGGTCACATGCCCACGGGCGACATTGTATTCTTGCGAACTCATAGTCGTGATCTTCTTGTGATATTATCTAGCAAATTATAGTCAATTGTTACTAGAATCCGCTAGGCACATTATTATTCGTATTATCAAGATTCTTCACTGCAATTCGTATCAATTACAAATTATCATTTAATTTTATCATTGTGTCTGTGATTTTCCTTTCATGTTCAGGAAAACCAGAATTAATTTATATCTACCCATATTGTCCCAGTTGCAGGCTAATTCTTTTTTCCCTCACTCTCCCAACCGTGAAAAGAGGTAATAATCCTCGCTAAAACCTTTTAAATTTAATGCTGCCTTTTCTATTTTACGCTTAAATGATTGGTTTTTGATCAGTCTTGCCAAGGTACGTGTTCAACGTAGGCGCGGGCTTGCGGACGGTGAGCAATGGGTAGCTCGCCGTCCGATACCAGGCCCGGGTCGACGGCGCGTCTTGTTCTACGCGCGTCTCAAAGAGATGTCAGCAGAACTGACGGGGTCTGATAAAGGCTTGTTCAGACCAGTGCGACACGCGACGCGACACAAAGGCCGGTGCCTTTGTGTCGCGTCGCGTGTCGCACTGGTCTGCACAAGGCTTAAGGCCGATGCCTGCCGGGGTTGCGGTTTTGTCCGAAAGGGTTACCGTGGCCCCTGGCATTATAGGCAACTGAAGGAACACGGGTGGGTTTTAGTCAGTAAGAGTCTGACACGCCCTTCCGCTCCACCCAGAGTGGGAGAAGTTATTTGATAATTTCCCACCCAAAAAAAAGGAGTACCTACTGTGTTTAACAGTAACTGGGTTGTGGAGGTCAGATAGGCAAACTAACCCCAATATAATTGGGAAAAGGCTAGGCAGGTGATGATTGGTTGTTTTTGTTTTGGTAAACCAGTTAAAACTGCTTTATTTTTCGTGTGGTTAGTGATTAACCTGGTGTCAGAGTTTGTAGACCACCCATCAGCCTCTGACTTGGCTTCTCATGCCGCCGTCGAGAAATATCTCTCAGGCATGCCGGTTTCCTCACGATGTTTTCCTTCACCGTTTTAGAAGCAAGTGATAATTATATAATACGGTCATACCACTTCTTAAGCCGACGTTCGCACAAACGTAATAAAATCGCAGCGATTTTTTTATGTACCTACTTGTTTTTCAACGCTCTGCTTAGTACCGAGAGTTGAAAATCCAACAGTGTGTTTTTTCAACGCGCTGGGACGAGAGTGCGTCCCAGCGCGTTGGATCTTCCTCAACGCTCGGCATAACACCGAGAGTTGAAAATCCAATGCGCGATAAAATCCCGCCGCGATTTTATTACGTCCGTGCGAACGTCGGCTAAAGGCTTGTGCAGACCAGCGCGACACGCGACGCGACACAAAGACACCGCTCGTCGCGCGACAAGCGGTGCCTTTGTGTCGCGCCGCGTGTCGCGCTGGTCTGCACAAGCCTTAACACTGCATAGTTTTATAACTGCCAAAATGAGATTTGACATCAGAAAAACTGGCTAAAAAGACTTCTTTGAGCATAGATCTTTTTCCGCATTACAAGCGTACATTCAAAACTATAACCATCTCTTTCTCTCTTCCAGGTTGGCGAACATCATGAAAGAGATAGCGCTGCTGCCAGAGAACTTGCTGCGGATGCCTTCGGTCGGCCTGGTCAACCAATGGTATGAGAGGTCCTTTGAAGAGATCATACAGTTCGAGACGATGGAACCGGACCCTCCTATATTGAGCTCGTAAGTATTGTCCATACAAATAAATTAAATTGAAGTGTCTGTTTGTAATGTCAAAATAACAGCATTTTACTAAATGCATATAAAAGTATATACGGTACTTAACAAAACAAAAAAAAAGTTTTTGTCTGTCTGTTTGTTTCGGCTAATCTCCGAAACGGCTGGACCGATTTTGACGGGACTTTCACTGGCAGATAGCTGACTTTTATTTTAGAAAATGAATTAGATTCCACGCGGGCGAAGCCGCTGGCAGCTGCTAGTATCCCATATAAGAGAAGGCGAGCAAGCCTTTGGTCAATAACTGGGCATAAACCATGTTCATAGAAAAATGCACTAAAGGCTTGTGCAAACCAGCGCTACACGCGACGCGACACAAAGGCACCGTTCATCGCGCGACGAGCGGTGTCTTTGTGTCGCGCTGGTTTACACAAGCCTTTACACTATTCCCGAACCAAAGTTCGAACTTCGAATCCAGTACCCTAATTGGGCTCTGTCGCAAAAATTACCACTTCTCAAAACGACTACTGGTAGTAAATGTCCCTTTCGCAAAATGTTCCTTTCGCAGAATGTCCCTTTCGCAGAATGTCCCTTTCGCAAAATGTCCCTTTCGCAAAATGTCCCCGGGGTTCCTCAAACAGGCATTAATTCCTTTCATCAGCAAAAAACTGGTCAAGAGCCAGTAGGTGTACAACACAGAGGGGTACTGTAGTAATGTTTAATCAGTAAAATGGGTAGGTGCATGCACATATACCAAAATAAATAATAGATATCGAAGTTTGTCAGATTTACTGTCACTCAAAACATCAATTTACACAAATAAAAAATCAACAAATTAAACTTAACCCAAATACAAAAAACACAAAAAAATAAATGACTTGATTACGTAATAAACGAAATATAAATTTATTTTATAACTAGCTGACCCAGCAAACTTCGATCCGCCTAACAGTCAATGAATGAGCATGTTTAGGATTTTAAAAATTTCTACCCTACCTACCCTACCTACCCTACCTACCCTACCTACCCTACCTACCCTACCTACCACCTACCCTACCTACCCTGCCTACCCTACCGAGATATCAATAAAGCCGATCCACACAAAATGTATGAGAACGTGAATTTTGTTGAAATGAATTTTTTTTTCGTGAGTTTTTCCATATTTTCTCATCGTTCAAATTCAAATTGTTTATTTGCGAGAAAATACACGGTTTACAAGGGAAGATCTTACAGCCTTAAAGTTAAAAAAACCTTTAAACCTTCCCTGGACTACGAACAACATTTCAAAACCAAAATCAGCTAAATCGGCCTAGCAGTTCTCGAGTTTTAGTGAGACTAACGAACAGCAATTGATTTTTATATAAATAGATTATTACAGGATGGTTACCCAAACATCAAGTCAACTCGACAACTTTTCGCACATGAATCCGAAAAGTCAAAGGTGCCTTGAGTTCGAACTACGAGACTCTATGACTTGGCAGTCCGACCGACAGTCACATCACTAGGCTATCACTACGCTATCTCCTTACGTCTATGAACTTTTAATTGTTCCACGCAGTTGTTACTTAGCTCCCAGATGTCAGTACAAATTGCTGTAATATTAATATCTTATGAATTTTATATATACAATGACATGAATTTAGTATTCAGTTAGTCCTAATCATGGTCTGACAGTTTGAGTCATTTAAGAGCCCATACTACCTCAGCTCAAATTCACTTTTTATCTCGCTCGCACCATACTGCTCGCGGACTGAGTGAGAGCGAGACGGAGTGGGGTGCTAGCGGCTCCGAGGAGCCAATAATTTAGGTAATTGCTTTTTACGGCGAAAATAATGGTAATTTAAAAAAAATAAAAAACATAGTCGCTGCTTTATAGTTAGTTCAGTTATTATGCAAAGTTTCATGATCGAATTTGAAGTATTTTTTTAACACCAGCGGTTTTATTGTTCGGTTTGGAGGTAACTTTGGAATTTTTTTCTATCGAGAAAATTTTATGGAATCGTGTTTTCGTCTAACATAGTACTTAACATTAATCCTTAACTTTAACATATATTTATTATTTATAATTTAAAATTAATGCTGCAGTATTTTCGATATAACGGAGGATCATGTCAAGCCATTTGAGGTAGTATAGGCCCTTAAGTGGCCTACCCAAATGTCCTTTTTTTGGTATTGTTCGTCGAATCGTTGAGCTCCTTAAATTCTGAGTTGAGCTGCACGATAACTGACAAATGCGTGCACTGACTGGACAGGCCCTCTCAATCTGTGTGGTGCTTTCCTCAAAAGACCACTGCAGACACCAATCCACATGGCCTTCACATGATCTGACAAAGATTATGTCTAAGAGACTGAGACCTCTGAGTTTGTTTCGGCCTTTCTTCACAGAGTAGTCAGATAGGAAACGCAGACCTCATCTAGTTTTAAAATATGATTGACGTGTAAAAGTGTTTGTACAAACCTACTTACAGAAATAAAATCATTTATCATTTAGAACATATCCATACTTCAGCCGGTGCCAACACGAGGTGCATAGCTTCATGCTATGTCTTGAAACTAAGCCAACTTTGGTAATCCATTTCACACAAATTTTGCATAGTAGGTATGTAGGTAGGTTTCGCGGCCTTGTCGGCTTTCAAAAACCGGCCAAATGCGAGTCAGACTCACGAAAGGTTTCGTATCGAGCAGTAAACGTCGAAAAATACATGTTTCTTGTATAGTGGGGACCCCTTTAATTATGAAATTTTTTTATTTGCTGTAATGGAAATACACAGTGTGAAAATTTCAATTGTCTACCTATTACGGTTCTTGAGATACAGCCCGCTGACAGATTGACGGATGGACAGCGGAGGCTTAATAATAGGGTTCCGTTTGGCACCCTTCGGAGCATCCTTCTGGTATGGAACCCTCCCTAACAATTGAAGCAGTTGTCAACTCAAATTACGGCCTGGACTCTTTGACTTTAAGTTTTGAATTAGATGCTTCGTGTACGAGTCCGACCAGCATTTGGCCGGTTTTTTAAACATGGAGAACATATGGCGTTTAAACTGCCTGTCCACTGAAGCGGAGCGAGGCAGCGGAGTGGAGAAATGTGCCAATATAAAACAATAGGAGCGGAGCTCTGAAGCGGAGTTTAGATTTTACATATTTTTTAATATTTCCACATTTCTCCGCTCTTCTGCCTCGCTCCGCTCCAGTGGACAGGCAGCCCTTTTTTTCTCGTTTTATAATAATAAATAATGTATATCTACGACTGACTAGTTGACAGACACAGTTCTCTAGTCATTTATATGGATAGACACCACTAGCCGCAATGCTCTGGGATTATCAGCTATTTGCCAGTATACTACAATTACAACCTCAGCAAAAGCTTCTACACACAATTTACACCTTTGTTTCTCCTCCAGGTTCTGCGAGCGGCTGGTCCACATCCGCAACCGCCACGCCGACGTGGTCCAGACCATGGCCCAAGGCGTCCTGGAACTGAAGGAGTCCCACGAGGTGGACCCCGGCACTGAGAACTCCATACAATACTTCTTGGACCGTTTCTATATGAGCCGGATATCTATAAGAATGCTCATCAATCAGCATAGTAAGTTTTTCCAATATTACGTCGAAAATGATGAACCACCTTCTTCTGCTTAAGTGTCGATAGGAATCTAAATGGACTCTGCCCAGAATTCGGCTACGTGTTTGGCGCCTACACTAGCATCCATGAACCACCTTAAGACGCAGATATATGCCAGTGACCTTGAGTGGTTAGCTTGCGTGTTCTGTACTGGGCTCACGCAACGCGTCAAACACTAGCGGAATATTGCACTCCTGTACTGTAAGCGTTTAGGAAGAGTGGGCGCGTCTTCGTGGATGGCACTATCTGTAACTTGGGAGAGGGTTATGTTTTGCAGTAGACTGTGTGGACTCAGCCTTGGATTTGTAATTGCCTTTTGTTTTTTTTATTTATTTATATTATATTTTTCCAGAATTATTAGGGCTCAGGTTTGCCAACTTTTTTTTAACAAATATAGTATTATCGAAGCCATTGCCTGTAAAAATATAGTAGAAGGCGAAAAAAAATAAAAATATTATAGGTATGTTACAAAAACATTTTTATTCTTTAAAAGCATATTTTTTCCTACTATGAACCTTTATTAAGAGGTTATTTTTTTAATGTCTCATATGTATTTTTACTCTCTGAATTATTAATCAGCTTGTATGAGATTAATACCTACCTATTGCGAAAATCTCGCCATTTTGTATTAAAATTAAAATATTCTAGTTTCGCCTACAATTTTTTTTCTTTAGAAATATAGTATTTAGGCCTCTGTTATAGCAGGATACTATATTATATTTATAGTAGGGTTAGCAACCCTAGGGCCCAGTGATGGAAAGTACCTCGCCCTCACTCAACTCATCTTTTTTCTAAATAAGATTTTCTTCTCTCTTTTAATCTTCTATTTCTTTTTCTCAGCACTCCTTTTCGGCGAACAAATCGGCGTTGGTCCCCGACAAGCCTCAGTGACAGGCATGGGCAGCGGCGGCCGCCATATTGGGTCCATTGACCCCATGTGCGACGTGGCAGGAGTCGTTCGAGACGCGTACGAGAACGCACGGTTCCTATGCGATCGGTATTATCTGGCGTCGCCTGAGCTACAGCTGCTGCAGGATGGGGGTGAGGGTTAGCTGGAAATGTTTATTTATTCATGTAGATTTTGTAGTAATAAAGTTTATTTTAAAAGGATCTCATCCGGGAAGTACTACAGTCACCTTTGTGTTCTTGTACCATGTTACCTAAAATTTATACCACAAGGAGCATAAATAGAAGTTACTAAATCCATGTCATAAGACGTTAAGACGTTTACATATCACAGTCTTGACTATTTTCTTAATGTCCCTCGGGTATCATCGGATTTCCAAATACAAACGAATGTTAATTTCCATGTCCATCAATTATTAGATTTATCGTGTATAATAATTTCAATTCAGAACTAAGTACTTTATTGTTGTTTTGTTTTGATTTCCATGTGAACTATATAGGCCTGTAAAACAATATTCGTGCCTGCGACTTTAGCAGCTTTCCTCCCATTTTTAAAATAAATTACATTAAGTTAAAAGAGTATTAACAACTCTATATACTTCCAAGTCGATTGAGAGCGTCCGGTCTGCACCAAGAACAAAGGGCAACTGATAGAAATCCGACGACTGATGAAACACGAAGTTTACCGAGGGACATTAAAGACGTGATGAGTATCACGACCGACAAACTCAGACTAATCAGATAGGAATTTGGCAAGAAGTATGAAAACTGCCTGCGCCGACCAGCGTTGACCAACAGCGCTTCTCGACGCCAATAAGCGCTGGCATATCGGCGCTGGTTACCAGCTTTCTATAAGAATGCGGCCTAACCCGAGGCAGCTGAATAGTATTATACATAGGGTGACTGTCTAGGAGCTCAAACACAAAGCATTTATTTCAATTAAACCATTTACAAGCACTTTTGAATTGTCAAGGAGTCGGTCAGTCAGAAATATGAAGCTAGTTGTCCATTCCAAAGCGTAGTTGGTTCCTATAGAAAAGAACGGGCAAGAACCTCTATGAACACTCTTTTAAATAAAAATAAACAACTACAAAAGTTTATTTATTGGATCAAGTCCTTACGCCATATTTTCTCCCCTTCCAGTGGCATCAGAACGCCCAATGCCCATCGTCTACGTGCCCTCCCATCTCTATCACATGCTGTTCGAGCTGTTCAAGAACTCCATGCGAGCGACAATGGAAACCCATGAGGAATGCCCACCACCTATCACTGTGAACATCACGAGGGGACAGGAGGATGTGTCTGTTAAGGTAAGAGGGATGGAAAGGGGATGTGTCGGTTAAGGAAAGGGGGATGAGTGTGAATAATATGTGAGGTCAGGGGGATGGGCGGATAGGATGGAGTCATGAGAACTGCTCCCTCTTATTACTGTGAACATCATGAGTAGGTTCGACGATGTGTCTGTTAAGGAAACGGGGATGAGTAATATGTTTGGTTAGGGGGATAGATGGATAGGATGGACAGCCATGAGAACACCCCACCGCCTATCACTGTGAACATCATTAGGGGACAGGTGGATGTGTCTGTTAAGAAAAGGGGGATGAATGTGAGTAATGTGTGAGGTTAGGGGGACAGGTAGATAGGATGGATAGTGATGAGAACTGTCCCACTCCTATTAATGTGAACATCGTGAGTAGACTTGAGGATATGTCTATTAAGGGAGATGATTAATATGTTAGGTTAGGTGGATAGGATAACTGGAGGCCTACCACCAGCTCATAAACAGTATTATTTTAATATTACTTCGGTGGGACAAAGAGATGGAGCTATACGACCTGTAGAGCTTCATCTCTTTCTCACACTGAAGCAATATTAAAATAATACTGCTTTATGAGCTGGTGGTAGGCCCCCTGTCCCACTCCTATTACTGTGAACATCGTGAGTAGACTTGAGGATGTGTTTGTTGAGGAAACGGGGATGAGTAATATGTTTGCTTAGGGGGATAAATGGATAGGATGGACAGCCATGAGAACATCCCACCTATCACTGTGAACATCATGAGGGGACAGGAGGATGAGACTGTTAAGAAAAGGGGGATGAATGTGAGTAATGTGTGAGGTTAGGGGGACAGGTAGATAGGATGGATAGTCATGAGAACTGTCCCCCTCCTATTACTGTGAACATCGTGAGTAGACTTGAGGATATGTCTGTTAAGGGAGATGATTAATATGTTATGTTAGGTGGATAGGATAACTGGAGGCCTACCACCAGCTCATAAACAGTATTATTTTAATATTACTTCGGTGGGACAAAGAGATGGAGCTATACGACCTGTAGAGCTTCATCTCTTTCCCACACTGAAGTAATATTAAAATAATACTGCTTTATGAGCTGGTGGTAGGCCCCTGTCCCACTCCTATTACTGTGAACATCGTGAGTAGACTTGAGGATGTATCTGTTGAGGAAACGGGGATGAGTAATATGTTTGGTTAGGTGGATAAATGGATAGGATGGACAGCCATGAGAACATCCCACCTATCACTGTGAACATCATGAGGGGACAGGAGGATGTGACTGTTAAGAAAAGGGGGATGAGTGTGAGTAATGTGTGAGGTTAGGGGGACAGGTAGATAGGATGGATAGTGATGAGAACTGTCCCACTCCTATTAATGTGAACATCGTGAGTAGACTTGAGGATATGTCTGTTAATGGAGATGAGTAATATGTTAGGGTAGGTGGATAGGAAAGCTCTACAGGTCGTATAGCTCCATGTCTTTCTCCCACTGAAGTAATATTAAAATAATACTGCTTTATAAGCTGGTGGTAGGCCCCCTGTCCCACTCCTATTACTGTGAACATCGTGAGTAGACTTGAGGATGTATCTGTTAAGGGAGATGAGTAATATGTTATGTTAGGTGGATAGGATGAAAAGCCATGAGAACTTCCCACCTATCACTGTGAACATCATGAGGGGACAGGAGGATGTGTCTGTCAAGGTAAGAGACTTAGGCCCGTATTACAGAACGGCACTCAATACTCAAGCATTACTTAAAACTAGTTTCAACCAATCAAATGGCTTGAATCTAGTTTTAAGTAATGCTTGAGTATTGAGTGACGTTCTGTAATACGGGCCTTAAAGTAACCAAAGAGGCAGCCTGTCATCTGCCTGTCTTTTCCCAACCATGTTGTGGTCAGCTTCCAGTCTAACCGGATGTAGTTGAATACCAATCTTTTACATAGAGCGACTACCTATCTGACCTCAGTTTAACACAATACAGAATGAAAATACTAATGGTTCTTGCCATTTATTATTAGAGAGATTTTTTTTACGGAAAAATAAGGTGGCAATTTTTTCATAGATTAATTTTTTGTTTTACTCAAATAATTTTTTTCTTTTGTAATTATCTAACAACATCCAAGGAACAGTTGTCTAAGGAGTAAGACCGTTTCAGTAGTATACGCAAAATCGTAATGGATCGGAAGCAAAAATATTCTGTAAAAAAAAATGTGCCTAGTTTTCTGTAGGTTTTATATCGTTCTCTGGCTAAAAAAAAGCTCAATTTTATAAAGAAGATTATATCTATTCAAATCTACCTAAACGAATCCTAACTTTATGCTATTTTTTAGATGGGAAAAACAATTGAACTTGCGACACCGTTACCGACACCTCATTTTTGTGAACGCGATTGTGCTCCTTATTTATATTAAGTTACGGATCAATGTTCTATGCAAGTACTTTTACTTTAAAGGTTTTGATAGTATTTTTTTTAAATGTTAAGTTTTCGCTTCTGTCGGCACTCCCGGATTGCCACTGTTTTTTTTTTGAAGTTGTAGCTCAAACTGAACTCTATGTGAGGTGTTTAAAGTTGTTTTTCCAAGAACATATTTTGTTTACATGTTTGTAAATTGGAAACTTAATCGTGACCGCAGTATAGATGGAGATTTATAATAATTAATTGATTCAGGCGTGACCTTGCGGAAATCCATTATAAAATACAATAGACGTGGATATATTTAGTAACTTGTTCCGCTTAGCTATTTCTAAAGAGCCGTAAAAAACTCCTGAAAGAAATCGACACATGTTTCACCTCTCAACGAGGCATCCTCAGGATGACGATGGACTTGTTGCAAACTCGAACACGCCGTGTCGATTTCTTTCAGGAGTTTTTTATGGCTCTTTAGAAATAGCTAAGCGGAACAAGTTACTAAATATATCCACGTCTATTGTATTTTATGGAGATTTATTATAACACTTATGTTTTTTTCCCTCAGCTATCAGATCGCGGCGGTGGTATCCCGCGCAGCGTGTCGGACCTGCTGTTCAAGTACATGTACAGTACCGCGCCTCAGCCCTCCAAGTCTGACATGCACACTGTACCGCTTGCTGGTAAGTTATTAACATATAACCTAACTTGTATGTATGTACTCTGATACTAACGTGGAGAATTTAATTAAGAGAACACTGCCTCGATAAGCCTGAGATAACTGCCTCGTTGGTCTAGTGGTCGCAAGCGCTACTGCTGAGCATGAGGTCCTGGGTTCGATTCCCGGGTCGGGCAAAGTGTTATTGGGTTTTTCTATCTGAAATTTCTCAGTATCAGCTCGGAGTCTGGATTTGTGCCCAGTTGATGGCAATAGGCTCGCCCCCTATTACATGGGACTTAAACATAACTGGCGAAATGTGGGTGTACCTGCTACAGGGACAACTCTGCCCAACCCTTCGGGGAAACAAGGCGTGATGTTATGTTTTTATGTTTAATTAAGAGAGAAGTCAAAAAGAATTGGAATAATTAACTAGTTTTTTTCCTACTACACGAAACTACATTTTAAAAGCTGGTGCTTGCGTTTATCAATTTATCTAAACCTTCTTAAGTTATAAAATACCCATAGGAACACCTCTGCTGAATCCTTCAGAAATTACAGGCATTATGTTATGTTTTATTATCCTATACTAAAATGAGCAATATTTGTATTATGGGCCCAGTCCCACTTGAGCTTGGCTGCTTTTCAGATGGCGTCAGCGATTTGTGTCTTAGAGTTTGTGTCTTTGCTAGTACCATAATAAATATTAAATTAATAGCGTATAAATATTGCATGCTCTCATATTTATAATATTTATATTCTACTTTGTGACGGCTCGGTTGGCGCAGTGGTTGAGCGATTGGCTTCTGCGTTATCATTAGGTAAAATTATATCTTTTTTTTTGGTAGGAGTTGCTTCAAGATTTTCTTTGAAGTTGGTTCGATTCCCGCACGGAATATTATGTGGGATAGAGTGCTTTGATAGTTTTTTTTTTTGTAAATACACGATGTAGTAGAAAAATATATGACGAGGGATAAATAGATTTAAAGATTTTTGAAGTGAAAACTTCTTTAGGCGCGTTGGGCATTTTTGAGATGGGACTAAACCATTGATTTCGCGACACTGTGACGACTCCAGGTTTTGACCATTAAAAAGACATCAACGCGTTGATTACCGCGGTGCGTGGAGTAAAAGACATCAGCGCGTTGATTACCACGGTGTCGATTTTTTTTCAAGTTTTCACTTCTGTCGGCACTCCCGGAGTGCCACTTTTTTATAATCTATACCTACCTGTTTTTATGAATCCCCAGTGGAATGAAATTAACTTTTTTTTTAATTGGCGCACCTGTACAGGTACCAAAGTCATTATCGTTCCAGTTCGTGAAAGAGATGTAGCTATACAGAACAAATAGCCCCGCCTCTTTTTCGAAATGGGGCAAATAGAGAGGGCGACAAAAATTATATTATGTCCGTCAGTCAGGTAGATTATAAAAAAAATATTGGACACGTATTTTTCTTTTTTTACGTAATCAAAAGATTACGGCGATACATTGAGTTGCAACAATACGTGTCTAATATTTTTTTATTATCTGACTGACGAACTAAATAGATTTTTTTTTTCTTTTTCTCTGGCTGAGACATCCCTATACGGATGGGAACAATGAAGACTTCCCTATATGATCACTGTACTATGAATTAGAATCTTCTAACTTATTTTTAAGACCTTGTAAAGGCCCAACAATTCATAACTTGATGAATTATGTATGTATTCTCCATAGGTTACGGGTACGGCCTGCCGATCTCGCGGCTGTACGCGCGCTACTTCCACGGTGACCTGATGCTGGTCTCCTGCGAGGGTTACGGCACTGATGCCGTCATTTACTTGAAAGTGAGTAATTTCTTCATTTTTGGGCAGTTGTAATAAGTGCAAGAAAGTCTTCAAATAGCTAAGTTAAATTAATTAAAAAAATAAACTTTTTAAACATTACTTCATCTCTTAAGGGTTGTCCCTTGACGTTCATAAATTACTGATTCTGAATCTAATTTTAATAAATGATATTAGATTTTGAAGAGTCTGAAGTCATGTTTGCAAACGACCTTTGTTAACCGACTTCCAAAAGGAGGAAGGAGGTTCTCAATTCGTCTGTGTTGTTTTTTTTTTTTTTTTTGTATGTTTGTTACGCGATTACTCCGCCAATTATGAATTGATTTTGATGATTCTTTTTTTGTTTGGTAGATCATACTTCAGAGGTGGTCCCATATAAATTTTATTAACTTTGCTTGGGTAGTTTTTGAGTTACCTTCAATAATACGTATTTTTTCCCACTTAGTATGTGGATGATTTATGAATGATATGATAACTTCCTGTCACTGTTATTTACATAGCAGGTAGTGGTATTCGAATTTGTTTGGGGTAGGTACCACAACACTAAAAAGTGAAAAATAAAAACTTTTTACAAAAAAAAAACAAACGACTTAAAAAAAAAAAACACTACAAAGTGAAAAATAACTTTAATTTCGGAAGTCGGTGACAAAGAACGAAAATTCAAAACCAAGACACCGACTTCCGAAATTAAAGTTATTTTTCACTTTGTAGTGTTTTTTTTTTTTTTGAAGTCGGTTGTTTTTTTTTTGTAAAAAGTTTTTTTTTGGTACTCAACATGTGTATTCAAATCTGGACAGGTCAAGAAGCCGAACTGCCGAATATAAACTTGAGTTAAAAGTTTCTAAATTCAATATTTGTGTTTCCACAGGCTTTATCAAACGAAGCGAACGAGCTCCTTCCAGTGTTTAACCGAACGTCGACGAAGTTCTACCGGCCGGTCATACAACTAGCCGACTGGTCGGGCTCACTAAACACAGCCAGTAACTCACAATGCAAGAACCGGGAGAAGGTATCCCCCCTCTCAGCACCTGTTTCACATAGTCTATAGTCAACGCCCCAGGAGTGAAGTTGCCACTCCTAATAAAAACGGGTATTTTTTTACCTGGCAATATTTTGTTAAAACGTCAAGTATTGCTTGAGTTTTAAAAATAGAACCTGTTTAACGTCGTCGGTATTTCGATGAAAAAATTTAGAAATTAGGAGATCCAGTGCTTTTTAATTCCGATTAATTCTCCTTCATAGTTTAATTGCAGGTATAATGAAATGGTAGGAAGTAGAGGTTTGGAATGTGAAAGTGGATTCGGGACGAAATTTTGAAATGTTATAACTAATTTACCTAATAATGCTCGAATAAAAGATAATTTTTATTTTTTATCTTGAAAATTTCGATGTTTTCTGCATATAATATTTATTCGTCATTATTATGAGCTTACTTATAAACTAGAGTTACTAATTATTTTTGTTTCATGAATATTTCACATCCTTGACCAAAGTTCTCTCAATATTTTCCATATACTATTTCCCTTCAAAAACTTGCCTAAAAATTACGGAAGTAAATTATTACAAGAATAAAAAGCACTTAAATTGGCTATTTGTTTTAAACTTGTTGAAATTGAAAACAAGTGAAAGATTGCCATATAAAATAAATATGGTGTACAATTTTTGTTAAATATTTTTGTGATACTCGGCGTAAAGTTAGATTTAAAAAATTGGGCTCGCAAATGGACTGATAAATGAGCTCTGTAGTTGTTTTGTGATTTTGTTTTAAAAATAATTATATCCAAGCAAAAATAAATAAATTAATATTAAAGAAATCATACTTTTTTATTTTGACATAAACCAACTCCAAAAAATGAGGAGGTCATGCCTTTAAAACGCTTTATATCTTCTAAACATCAGAATATTTTAAGACACAATCATAAAACAACATAGTTTTGGTAATGAGGATGATAGTTAAATTAAAACTACTCTATAAATGTGTTAGACTTAGTACAGATATCATAGTATAGAGTTTAGTATAAGGCAGTGTGACTGTGATGGAGTTGATATTTTTAATTATAAATAATATGCACTTTTTGTTTCGTTTTAAAACTGACTTATAAGAATACGATACAGACATTTGTTAAATAATTAAAAACAAAAAAACATTTGGTTTGTTCATTTCAATGTCCAATTTTTTAATAACTTCATCATCAATATTATATTATTATTACCAACAAGTTTTTTTGCATCATTTAATTTTTTTTAATTTAAAGTGATATTTATTTATAAATAAAACAATCAAACTCCATTAAAACCGATGTTTGCTATGTATGAGATCTCGTACAATTTTGTATATCATTATGATACGATTTAGTAGTAGTGAAGCTAACTAAATTGTTTTATGACAGATGGAATATAAAATTCTTTTTTCGAAATAGAATATATTTTTTGAATAAATAAACTAAAATTAAATTATGGTGGACCTAAGAATAGTGGTGTATAGATAGTGCAATCCACGAAGACGCGCCCCACTCCGCTCCGCACCGTATTAAAGTACAGCTTACAGTACAGTAATCGCGGAGTGGGGCGCGTCTTCGTGGATGGCACTATCTGTACTTACGGAAACGTAAAATGTCGTGAGTTAAAATACCGGGATGGAGTAAGTAATTTATAATAAAGGTAATCATTAATTTACAGTTATTAGTGACAAAACATCTGGTTGAAGTGAAACGTGTATTTTAGTGTTGATCAGTTTTAGGCATTATATTCAAAAATACTTGTGTTTTTTTTAATGGAAAATTCTTTAGGCGCACTTGCTCTTTCTGAACAGTGAATTTAACTTAACCGTCACGCTCGGGACGGTAGACGCTGAATCGGGTATACTTGGCTCCAGTCGGTCGGTGACTCTGAATCGCGTATACTCGGCTCCAGTCGTAAGTTTACGCTTCTATTGTGTGGAATTAAATTAAGCACACACTCTTTTTGTTCGTATTCTGTGATCGGTAACACACTTTGTGCTATAGTTTGACCGAGATTCTTGTACCGCCCCCCTTACGAATGCGCGGCGAGGGACCGTTGGCGAATGACCCGGTGTGACACCCGTGAGCATAGACAAATCAAATCATTGATTTCTTTGCATAAATGGGTGTAGTACATAGGTGTTTTTATAATAAAGTTCTCCATATTTTACCGTTACGTGGGCATGCAAAGGTTTACAATTCAAAATAAAAAATTTAGAAATATGCAGATCATTGGAATTACAAAAAAGTTGAATAATAATGTCAGTGTAGTCACAGCAATAAAAAATATAAAATAAAGTAAGCGAACCAGCACCCTAATTGCGTAATACAACACAATCACGATTTGTTTCGATTTCAAACAGATTTCTAATCCATTGCTTCATAAGTTGGAAAAAAAATCTGTTCAACAACGTAAATAACGCAATGAATGTTGTTGAAATGTCAAAATGAAACAAATTTCGCGAAATTGTTTACGAAAATGAGTTACGCAATTAGGGTACAGGTTCACAATAATTATGTCAATCAGGGTAATAGTATGTCAATTAGTTAGTGAATCATCATTAAGAAAATCGTCAATCGTGTAATAAATTTTCATAATTAAAAATTCATTTAGCGCCCTTTTAAATTTTAATGTAGTCATATTTTTTATAATATTACGTACTCTATTATAAATGAGTGGGGCAATACCAAAATAACTTTTTTGCAATAACGCGGTTTTACATTTAACTTGACATAATTGATTGATGTATTGAGTCCATATTGAATTTTTTCTGACCTCTGATAATTTTTTAAATAGATTTGGGTTACATTTCACAAACAAAGCCGTTTCCATTATAAATAAACAAGGCAAAATTAAAAAAATATATGATTTAAAATAGGGAATACAGCTATCAGTTGTCTTAAGACCGCACATTGACCTCATGCATCGCTTCTGCAACCTAAATAATAGACGCACGCACATACCTAAGACGCGGTATAGCGTTCTCGGTCAAACTATATCGCCAATAATTTACAAAGTGATCCTAATAATGTGTAATTCTTGTAAATTCCAGTTGCCGACACTATTAAGTACAATATTGCGAACAAAGTAACTTAAGATAAAGACCGATAAATCCGTATACAACAGAAACAATTAACAAAAATAAATAAAGTCGGTAACATCTAATTTTATTGGTAACATTTATTTAATGTTATTAATACTTTGAATGTGAGCCATTGAAGATTTATGTAATTATAAATAAATAAATAAAGCAATAAATTATTATCAAACTGAAGTTGACTTGTAAAATATGTAAGTCAGCTACTATTTCCGATTAATTTAATAATAAATGAACAGTTTGTTTTGCTTTCTCAAAACTTTATCAAAAAGTTTCGATGTCTTGACTTTTTCATTATGAAATACAAAAAAAAAATGTATTGTATATTTCATATTCATAACAAAAATGTACTGTGGTTAATATTCTTAATGGTTTCAAACTGTATGTAAATGTAGGTATCTATGTCTTGACATGGCTAGAAAATTATACCTTACTGCAATAAAAACCTATCAATCTGCCTAGCCTTTTTCCAACTATGTTGGGGTTAGCTTGCAGTCTAACCCGATGCAGCTGAATACCAGTATTTTACATGGAGCGACTGCCGATCTGACCTCCACAACCCAGTTACTGGGTAACATGATACCCCTGACTAAGACTGGTTTTTAGACTTTTTGGCACAAGCAATATAAACCTGCTAGACTAAAATGAATAAGAAACTGTCTGCAATGCAGTTTTGCAATAAAATGGCTACCTATCTGTTGTGACTCCTAAATAACTTTTAAAGTTTTAGAAGTAAAATAATCTAATGTCTACCACAAATACTGGAGAATCCAGGAGATAGTATAAATGCATAAATAAAAAGTATTTTTGTAAGAATTCAAACTTAGGTTTAAATAAAACAATCTTTCCTTTTGTTAATAATAAGCAATGCAAAAGAATAATATTTTTAAATAAATAAATCCAATTTTTGAATAACTATGCCTAACTATTGTATCTCATCTGCTGAATACCAGTATTTTACATGGAGCGACTGCCTATCTGACCTCCACAACCCAGTTACTGGGTAATATGATACCCCTTGGTAAGACTGGTATTCAGACTTTCGGGTTGACTATTGTACCTACATGTTGTATGTACCTGGTGGTATTGTGAAAAATATTATTACTCATTTGCATTTTACTGTTTTGTCTTATTTAAGTTTTATTCCAAAATCGATATTGTGTAATTTAAATATAGTGATTAAATATTGCGTAGAGATGAAATTTAGTGAAGAAAAATATTTAATTTTTACTAAAATAAAGTTTTATGAAATAGAATCTGTGTTTTTATTTTTGTCTTTATGTGTACAAGTAAAAATAACAGTACAGTACAAAGGCGGACTTGGGACAAGATTCATAGAGCTGACATGAACCTTATTTTCGCGTCAATAGTGTTCATATTCGTATAAGCGAATGTGAGCAAGCGTCACATACGAAACTCGGCGGCGCCGTCCATATTCAGGCATCTATTAGAGACTTTTGCCCAACGGTCATCGCACATGCAGCTGATGTGACCCGTTGACTCAACTTTAAGGTAGATTTGGTACTCAAGGTAGCGGACTGGCGCACCGTCTCTGTCTATGACTTGTTGTAAGGGGGTCCCCATACCGCTCACCATGTTCCAACACAGATTATTCTCTCTTATCTCTTCCCATGAGGATGACACCATGTTAGCGTTTTCATTAGTCACCAGTAATGGAGGGTCCCATTTTAAAATGATTTGACCTCACAAGTTTTCTATGAGATTCAAATCATGACCATCTGACGGTCAGTTAATAACATTAACACCTTGAGCTGCCAACCAATCTTGCACAAAGTAAATTATGTCTGGTTAGGCAACGGGAGCATGACATCACGCAGGATTTCCAAATACTGAGTACTATTTAAGTGACCATCAACTGACACCAATTCACCCTGGTCCCATAGAGGACATCCAGGCCCAGTAACCATTGTACCATTGGTTTTACAAGTTAGCTGCCCCCGTTTGTTTGCTTTTTACCACGTCCCTTTTTATCAGATCTAAAATACATTTTCTCCAAGATCCAAGATTCCAAGCATCCACTAATATAATAAGAGTACAGTATAGTAATAGATGGATATTAGAGAAAAGTAGGTACAGTAAGCGCTCAAAAGTGCATGAGCACGCTAAGAGTCGTATTGCTGTGAACACGCGGTATAGCTCGTACATTTGTATGTGTAAGCAACACGATACGCACACCACAGATAACGCAGTTACACGAAACAACAATATATTTCCGTCGCTTTAAACATGCTAGCACACACGCACTATGCGCGTGAACTTGACCAGTTAATGGCATTGCTAAAATTCGATAGTTACTTAACAAGCGCAGATAGCATAAAGCGTTAAGCGTTGGTATGGAATTCAATCTGCCTCAGGTTCTAATCTCGTGAAACACAGTGCGGTTTTTTGCAAATATTATTATTTTTGTTTTCGATAATAATATTTTTTAAATATTGCTGCTTTTTTATGTTGTTATTGCAATAAAGGTTTTAGAATAAAAAATGCGTGATATATGATAACAAAATTAAAAAATATATGTTTATTCGTTATATTTATTTTACATAAGTTAATAAACTGCTACAATTATTTATCATTACTTCAGCTGAATAAGATGTGAAATAGATGTCAAGAAACTTAGAAGCAGTTTGTATTATTTAGACATATTTAAATTATGAAATATTTTAAATTTTTAATGGATTTTTTCACCATAAATATTAAGCTTTGATCATGGTCGAAGTAATTAAGTAATAAATAAGAATATTAGACTACTTAAAATGTAAAAAACTACTTACAGAATAGGTAATTTTAAGGTTAAATATGGGCAGTTTGTTTATATTTTATTTGTATTAATTATTTTACATTTTATTTGAATTTAGTAAATATTGGTTGTTATTGAGGTTAAAGCTTAAGTATTCATTTTCTTTACGAAAAGAAGATTGAAACTAAACCTCAAATTTTTATCCTAAAATAATACTATTACTAAAATAATATTAAACAATTTCGGTATATCTGCAAGAAATACGACAAACACCCTATTGAAACGTGCTTAAAAAATTCGTTACCATAAATTCATGCAATAACGAATCTGTTGTTTATTAAGTTGGTACGGTCAATATTTTAAGGTCAAAAACGGTTTTCTAGCTGGTCTTCAATGATGCAAGCCTTCAGAGTGCACGGCGAACGGTTCATAATGACGTGTTTTTAATAATTCAGCAAAATGTCTCGTTGGTATGAAACCATTTGTTTCATTCACCATTTGACGTCGCTGCTACTCGATAATAAGCCCCTTCCTCATATCTCTTAACCCTCACAGTATTTCTCTAGAACAAAGAAAAACATTGTTTTTATTACACATAATACCTTATTATTTATTATTCACTAATCGAATTAAACCTCACAATGAATTTAAAACTTTAAAGGCATCTTCTGTCTCAACAATACCTCTGTTCTATCAACAATACCCTTGATTAAGATTTATGTTTAGTAAAATATGAAATATATTAATGATAACACTCACACTTAGTCCGGTTTCATTAGATATTCACTTCACTTTTACGCAGCGCAATAATATTCTCTGATCTGATCTGATCTCTTCAATATATTTTATGCCTGCTTTTTGATAATAATAACCACAACACTGCGCTAAATACTCGTCACCAATATTATCCACGAACCAAAAAAGTTCTATTAATTGAATACTCGTAACAAACTGCATCTACCCCACAGAAATCGAAATAATTTACTTAGTTTTTTGTGGTCTACCTGCTAAACTTTAATATTTATGTGAACAAGACGAATGAAACTAAAAACGAATGATGATTATTGAACTAGTCATTGGTTGCAGACAAAGTGAGTGTGTGTGTGTAATGTGCGTGTCTACAGTATTGTAACAACTTATAGAAGAAGGTCGTAAGTCAAACCGAAGCGTCAGTCTATTGCTTTGTGAGATTGCTCATGGACTTTTGGTCGGCACTGTACAATAAGCCGACGTACGCACGGACGTAATAAAATCGCAGCAATTTTTTTTCGTGCACAACAGTGTGTTTTTTCTGGATTCTCAACGCTCGGATTAACACCGAGAGTTGAAAATCCAGTGCACGATAAATCCCGCCGCGATTTTATTACGTCTGTGCCAACTCTACTAACTCTGTGCATCCGACCCGATCCAGTGTCCACAATCCACATAAAGGCTCTTTCAAACAGGCGCGACACGCGACGCTACACAAAGGCACCGCTCGTCGCGCGACGCGCGGTGTCTTGGTGTCGCGTCGCGTGTCGCGGTGGTCTGCACGAGCCTTAAGACATTTTCCGTGTCCCTCTCTCAGAGCATGTACAGACGCCAGCACATTAAGCTACTCGAAACTGTCAAATTTTCCCAATCAACTTTGAACCTTATTTTTCAGCGAAAAATTTGACAGATTGTAGTAGCTTGATAATGATGTGCTGGCGTCTGTACAACGTGAAGACATAAAAACATGAGTGATAGGTTTCAAAATTGCAAATTCAATAAAATTTGTAACACCGATACAAAACACAAGAAAAGAAAAAAACAAATGAATGGTCCCTCTGTCACTGTCAGTCACGTCGCGTAGTGTCACTCACAGAGATAGGTACTCATCATACGGATCATACCCCGTGTCGTTTTGAGAATTATTTTATTGACTTTTTACGCATTGAAATGAACAGAGCCAAACAAATACGTACTATCCTACTAGGTGGTGTAAGCCACGTTTTTACCTTATCAGACTACGATGCGAGGTGATTTTGTATTTAGTTGGTTAATAGTGTGAAACTGTCTTGCTGTCAGTCCTGTCACTTTTAATAGTGGTGTTAATTCTTCCATTCCATTCGTCCAATTTATGAAATATAGCATCAAATGTATGTCGTTTTCTTTCTAAAAAGCTCTGTAAGAAAGAGAGAAAAAATTATGTTATTCACACATTGCGCAAAAAACATTTTTCTGCCAGCTGGTTAAAACTCGTAGACATAGAGGTTATGGAAAATTGTTATTGATTTTAAAATTACGATTAAGACTGAAAATTGTATTAAAATGAAGATTTACACAAACCAAAACAATACTTCCACGTTAAAGCTACTTATTGCGGCTAACTTAGCTGGAAAGAAAGTTGAACTTGTCAATGCATCGTTCGAAGGTAGGTGCATTTTCCTCTTCGTCATTAGAAAATTAATTAATCATGGTGTATAGAGGAGATGCTAAGTCTCTCATCCGTAGTAATGTCTATATTTGCATGTGCATCTCTTGTTTCGGTAAAGGGCGTAATTCATGTGCGCAATATTTCATTATTAATACAAAAAAGTAAAAACTTTATTTTATTTATTCTCCATGCTTGAGCCTGCCATTCAGAAATTTCATATATCGCTACCATGCTAACCATGTGGCTATGTCCACAGCTCAATTCCATATTTAAAGAAGAACCATGATTTTATTGGTACATAAATAAAATGTCAATTCCTCAAATTATTATTCTATCATTTCATGACATTATTATTATTAGTATTGCATCAGAAAAACTTAGTACTTTTGTTTCTATAACTTCTCCTTGTTTACTATGTGGCTTTTCCATAAAGAACTATAATTTTTTCTTATAAGATTCCTATTTCCTGTCTATAAACTCGGTAAATAACTTTATAGAATAAATGCGGTCCAAAGTAATTTGGTTTATTAATGTTTAGATTCCGAGGTATTTCTCTGCCAGAGTTTATATATTTAATATGGTCCAATATGTATCTTGACTCATTGAGACTCTCACCTTTTTAGAAATAATTTGCTTATACAGATAATTTGTTGATTCAATAATAGCTATTGAGAGTTTTTCTGACCACCTCAGAAACCATGCTTTAAAGTTTTTCCCTAACTAAATATTGTATTTTCACTTATTAAATATGTTAATATTTCCGGACTCCTAAATCAAACCAACATGCATACACATAGACATCAAAAACATCAAGATCATAAACATCAAAATAAGTAGAAGTCCAAAAAGGTTTTATGCAGTTGTCATCATTGTTCCAAATTTGAATTTCACAATCATCTAAAAAGTTACAGACCTTTAGACAAAAAAATGCTGGGTGGCTCGATTCAGGTGTCCTATATATTCGTGTGATATATAATTCATCCAAAATAACAGGAAAAATAATCACCACTAACACACTACTAAATTGTGATATTTTTACTTTGAAATGCATTGTAAAAGCCTTCTTTAATACAATCCTTAAATATATTCTGCTCATCAAAAATCGTCATCCCGCTAACTTATTACAAGACTTTTATTATTCTTAGAATACGGCCAATAAATCATGGATGGTCTGAACTTTGCAAAGAAGGCAAGTGTGAGTAAAAGGACATGTGCAAAAGTTCGTAGAGCCTATGTTCAGACCGGCCATAATTCATAGGCTGTTTTGTAACTATGTTGACTTTCAATTTTCTTTATCTACTATATACCACAGAAATATCAATAAAAAGTGCTGATTTGTTATTGCAGGCACACTTGATCCAATTCTCATACAAAAAAAAAAAACAATGTAGAAAGTATGATAATAATATTTACATTTATATAAGTAACCTTATCAATAAGTGATAAGGCTTGTTTTTTTTATTGACGTTCTATAACAAAACTATCTATGTTTATAAATATAAAAATGATAATATTGATGGTTTAATATCACTATCGTAAGTACTTAATATTTATAACTAAGTAACGGATAAAGTTATCATTCTTATTTATCTTCTTTTTTTTTGTTATAGCTTTACTAGGTCATTATGTTGAGATAAAACTGTATTTATAATAGATTAATATGGACAGGTGAAAGCTTAAAAGCTTGACAAAGGGCATAACAGTATAAACAGCCTATAATATTTCCCACTGCTGGGACACATGCCTCCTCGCAACGAGAGGGAGTGGGCCGTAATCCACCTCACGGGCCGTGGCATTATTTATTTATTACATTATTTTATATTAACTTCATACCTCTCCTTTTACTCATCCTTTTTATAAAAGCCGGCAAATTTAATTAAGTAACAAAATGGCGCCGACTACGCACGCCGCGCCCCCATACGGTCCTCAAATGACACCAGTGTTGCCAACTCCAAAAGTTCAAATTATCGAGATCCCACGTTGAAATTATCGTTTTTTGGGCAAAATTATCGTACAGACGCCAGCACATCAAGCTACCCGAAACTGTCAAAATTTCCCAATCAAATTTCAACTTTAACTTTCAGTAATAAAGTTGAAAATCTATTAAATAAATTTGACAGATTGTAGTAGCTTGATGTGCTGGCGTCTGTACAAAAGAAAAATCCAAATAAAAAAAAAAACGTAAGTCGGCCAGCAAAAAACAATGAATACTCCATTTTAAATAAAATTAGATATTTAAACAAACCTTTTTACAGTTCTTTCAACCAGATTTGACTTCTATAATGTAGGCATAAGGATGGCATTAAAAGCAAAAAAATGGTTACAATACCAACTGTTTACTGTAGCTGCCATTTGTCATGCCACCAATACAATAGAAGTCAAAATCGGTTGAATGGACTGTTAAAAAGGTTTGTTTATAAGTCTATTCTTATTTCAAATGGAGTATAGAGTCAAAGGGGAAGTATATAATTATGCCAAGTTTCACCACTAATGGCGCTAGGAGCACAAACCGTAAACATGTTTTGTCATCGTTTTTAGTTGATATTTTTGTGTTTTCACTGTAAAATAAAAATAAAAACTAAAGAGCGAAAGAGAGAGAGATACTTGTTGATGTTGACATAATTGATATTGACATTTTTTTGTTTCTTTTCTGCATTTAATTTTGTCTGATAAATACATTTTGTTAATGGAACTTGTTTTTTCAGCAAATCGCAAAATTATCGTACATTAGACATTCATTATCGTACATCGTACCATAGGCCAAATTATCGTACGCCCCCATAATTATCGTACGGGTTGGCAACACTGAATGACACAGAACTAGAGAATGCAATTTAGTACAATACGGCCGATGACTCATGGCCGGTCCGAACTTTGTGCAGAAGTCTACGCAATAACATTTTGTAGGAACCAAATGAGCAGGGACCGCGGAAGTGCGGGGCAGAGGGGGCCAAATGCCCCCCTAAAATCAAACGGGGGGCGCCCTCTCCTAATTTACTACTTGGTAAAGAAGGTTTAGAAAGAAAAAGTGTAGAAATATGTTCCTGTCGCCTTGTTTGTTTACTTGTCGCCCCGTTGAGCTTTTCTACGAGTAACCTACAATGGCACAACGGGGCGGTACCTACTATTTTGGACAGTGATTTTTGTTTTGACGGAATTTAATGTATTACCTTTATGTACGGCTTCAGTTGATGCAGCCCACTGTACATTTAATCGCTTTTGGAAGGGGGTGACCAAAGAAGTTTGCCCCCTTCCCCGTCATGGAGTACTTACCTACTTCATTTTTGGAAGGGGGTGACCTAAGAAGTTTGCCCCCCGTCATGGAGTTCTTCCGTCCCTGGATATGAGGCAATTGTGAGTGTGAGAACATGCGCGAAAGTTCGGAGAGCCTATGTTCAGACCGGCCATGGTTCATCGGCCGTATTGTAGCACGCGAGATTGCATTATTGCAACCCCTACACATGACATGTCACCATGTTTTCGTTTCTACGCACGTTTAAGTTATTTGCCGGCTATTATACCTCCTCATTATTTTCCTGCCTTAAGGCTGCCTGTCTACTGGAGCGGAACGAGGCAGCGGAGCGGAGAAATATGCCAATATTAACCAATAGAATCAAAACTCCGCTTCAGAGTTCCGCTTCTATTGGTTAATTATTGGCACATTTTTCCGCTCCGCTGCCTCATTCCGCTCCAGTGGCAGCCTTATCCCTATTTATTTTGGATCGGCGCAACATGACCGTCTTTTTCTTCTACACTTCTATTATTCGTCATCTCGATATTCACTCCCATCATCACCTTCATGGCTCATTTTCATTAGTCGATAACCCGGTCGAAATACAGCTAGCGGGGACTCCTCGCAGGCGGGGGTAATGACAAATGAAAGTCATAAGTCGATAACGCGGTCGGTATACCGTCTGCGGGGAATCCCCGTAGCGAGCGTAGCGACTAATAAAATTCATTAATCGTTAAAAAGCGTGCGGAGACTCACACCCGATGAAAATTATCAATGAAAACGCCTTCAAAGCAACTGCCAAACGTGCGGTGCAGGTTCTCCGTATACCGCAATCCTTTATCGACTACTGAAAACGGTTCCCTAAATACGGGCTCTATGGCATACGTTATTGCTGCATAATGTAAGTTATTTTGCATACTATTGTATACAATTATAATAGTACTTATGCAAAAAAAAAAAGAAAAAAATGATTCTATAGAATCTTTTTTTTTTTTTTATCTTGAACAGACAGCTATGCTGCTGGGGAGTTTTTTGCGCCATTCTTCTTCCCAGCTAAAGGCACTAGGAAGAGGTGAAGGGTGGGTGTTTTTGGGGGACTGTTTTATGTTATTTTGACGTTCGAAAAGTGGTGATTCTCAGCCTAGTTTGAATAAATGACTTTTGAATTTGTCACAGAAATTTCCCACACCCCGCATAAGAGCCTTATCGACCAATGAAATTGAGCCTTTACTTGCAGTAGATATTTAATAGGCCTGTGTCCAAAATTTTTTTTTGTCCGTCTTGTAGATTATTAAAAAATATTGAACACGTATTTTTTCTTTTTTGACGTTCTCAAAAGATTACGGCGATACATTGAGTTAAAATGTGGCATGAGGTCACGCCTTCCTAGATTGAATACGACGTTGTGACGTAGCGAGCCCCCACTTCCCAACTTTAATGCGTGTTTACTAAGTTATTTTTGATTAATATGATAAAGCAAAAAATACGTGTCTGATATTTTTTTATTATCTGAAAGACGGACTAAATAGTTTTTTTTTTTTTTACCTAGGCAACTAACGTATTAAAACTAAGCTTACAGCCACTTGCCATCTGTTGTCAAACCTCTAACTTAGGTGTTGTTATTGCGTTGATAATTCTTAACAGTCACAACAACTAAGAGGAGATTTGTCAGGAGATACATTCATCGACTGTCAGGCTTTCCGAGGTCAGTGTTTATTTTCTTTTTTCTGTCTGTTTGTGGGCTTTCATATTTGTGATACTTGCTACGTATAAAATACATCATCATACATATTCAAACCAAATAAAAAAATCGGTCATGTGCGTGTCGGACCACGCACAATGAAGGGTTCCGTAGTTGGAATAATTTATCCCAAGAACTTGACATTGTAGTTGAAAAATATGTTCTCCCATAAACTTCTAGTCCCAATTGGAAATGTTGGTAGTACGCACAATATTGAGAGATTTCCCATGTTATTTTAAGACCATAGACTTCTTATAGATTTTCTTGAAATCTTTATGTATAAAACAACTTTCTGTATTTTTTTCAATGATTTAGGCTTAGTGGTTTCGGAGATGACGCGGGGGGTCAATCGTCAAATGGTAAATTTTCATCTATTTTCTTAAATAAATTTAAAACTATTTATTTTATAAAATTATAAAAATACTAGCTTCTGCCCGCGACTTCGTCCGCGTGGAATAGTTACTTTGGTGCTCCGCTCCTATTGGTCTTAGCGTGATGATATATAGCCTATAGCTTTCCTCGATAAATGGGCTATCTAACATTGAAATAATTTTTCAAATCGGACCAGTAGTTCCTGAGATTAGCGCGTTCAAGCAAACAAACAAACTCTTCAACTTAATATATTGAAGTACGCTACACTTCCGTATTTGGGTCACAGAAATTCATATGTTTACCGTTTACGATATCGGTCCATTAGATTCGGAGCAAATCGGCTGTGACAGACAAGCAGACAGACACACGAGTGATCCTATAAGGGTTTAATTTTTTAATCCGGACCTACGGAACTCTAAAATGTATGATGTCGTGAAATAGTTGCCCGCTTGGTTTATACATAGCAAGTACCACCTCTAACCTTCTCAACTTAGGGGTTTATTTATAAACGTTGCTTAAAGTGCTTAACCATACATTTTAAGCCGTTTAAAAGTCTCTTAACTCTAAGTAACGTTTTTAAATAAACCCTTGATACATTACATAAAGCAACTGACATATCTAACTTCCATAACACAAAAGCTTTTAAACTAACCCTGGGTAACGGCAACTGAGCGTCCGTCTGTGATTGCAGACGATGTATTCGCAGGGCCGCGCCAGCTCCCCCTGTTGGAGGTCGACGATAACGTCAGCTTCTTCTCAAGTAACGCAGCGGCGCAGTACCTGTTCCCTGTGTTGGATCTATCTGATGATGGGCAGTGGTATGTCTTAGTTTTATTATTGTTGCAAGAGAAAGGGGCGAATTTAGAGCAAGAAATCGCTGAGCATTTATCAACCAAGGCCATGTCAAATAATCCTAACCAAAGGCGAATGTCGGTGTCGCGCGAATGCGTGATCGTCGCGTTCATTTCTCACTTTTTGTTCGGTGAACTGGAACGTGTGGTCCGGTTTTGTGAACACAAAGTGACATCGCGTATTACCGCGACGATCGCTTTTGGTTAAGACCTTAGGAGTATCGTGGTTGGAGGATAGTAAATAAAATTCCAGTGTCCGGGATAAAGTCTATTCAAATAACCATGAATACTAAGTATAGTGACGTTATTCTTAAGGTGTATCCAAACATTGAGCGGCAATCATGCTCGGCTGCCGCGCGCGGCCTACCGGTCTGTTTGGACGACTGCCGCGCGCGAACGCTTCTGTGTACCTGCCGCGCACAAACATTTTTAGGAAACATTCGTCACTAATATTGTGTCTGGATGTATTAAAGGCTAGGCAGATTGATATTGCCAACTGAAGTGCGCGGCGTGTCTTGATTGTGCCGCGCAGTACTGCCGCGCAAACATTCGTCGGTTTAGTCCTTAAGGTGACGATAACTGACTTTTAATGATTTTATACTGAAGATGACGTCTAAACGAGTAGTGGTAGTGATTTGAAAAAAAAATATGTTTTAATATAGGCATATTTTTGATTATGTTTATATTACATAGTGAAATTAATTTGTAAAGTTATGTCTAACGCGGATAACAAAATGAGAATGACGCAAAATCTATCAAGCGTATTTTTCTGAAAACTTCACCATTTCAAAGATAATTAAATTATCAATCTTTTAGTATACGTGTTTTTATTAAAATACCTTTTGTTTTACGTGTAATTAAATAATAATGCGTCTACTTTGGGACAATGCTCCTTGATGGGCGAGTCCTATTACTGGTTGGACGTACGACGCGTTGCGTGAGCTCAGTACAGAACACGCAAGCTAACCATTCAAGGTCACTGTCATATATCTGCGTCTTAACAAGAGCGCGGCAGAAATGTGTCTTGCAAACGCCGCGTGTTGCTGCCGCGCTCTTGCCGCTCAATGTTAGTTGTACAGAACACAAGTTATTGCCACGGCGCGCGGCGCTGGGTAAACAACTGGCCGCTAACTAAGCTCTATGCGCGGGGAACATTGCATTTTGCACCGCTAGCATTATTGTTACTTGTCTGTAGTCCCTAGGTACATTAAGTTTGATCAGTAAAGCATAGTAGTAAAGTAGATTTAGATGATTTGATAATAATTATAGGATGACGACAAAAAAACTATATTTGTCCGTTAGGTAGATTATTAAAAAAAATTGGACACGTATTTTTTCTTTTTACGTAATTTGAAGATAACGGCAATTCATTGAGATAAAATGTACCATGACGTCACGAGTATGTAGATTTTATACTAGCTTGTGACGTAGCAACCCCCTACTCTTTTATCTAAGTATTTTTAAGCTATTGCATAGCTTTTATCGCGGGCTTTGAGCGCGGCGACCGAATCAAGAAATTCCGTAACGAAAATAAAACCTAACACCCCCCACTCCGCCTACCATCATCCCAAGTGTAGCGTTGACAAATAGGAAGTATGGAGGTTACAAATGCTATGCAATAGCTTAACCGCGGCAGTCCCCGAGTGCCACACTTTTTTTTTTTACCCAGGCATCATTCCTATTCAGATGTTTTTGGTAACCTTTTATGACGACCGAATAAATACTCGTACCAACTTTTGTTGGGTTAGGCCTATCCCAAGGTTATAATCAACCCATAATAGGACGGAGAAGAATAAGTTGATCAAAAGATAAGGACGTAATTGCCCGCTGGTATAAATGCATTGTTTAATTTCGAATGAGCTTTAAAGGGGAGGCGAGTGTTGAGGTTGAGTGCATGCTTATGCAAAACGGTTGTTTAATCATGCTGGCCATGCTCGCAGTAGTGATGGGCGTTGAATCAACGAACTAGTTGAATTAACCGTTGATCTCCGTTTATGAATCAACTAGTTGAATTCGTCAACGACGTTAATGAATTTGACTCGTTTATTGTTCAACTAAATTCGATAACGCAAACGCAACGAACTGAGCAAATTAAAAAACTTCCGTTGAAAATGAATAGAATTTGAATTGAACTCTGAAAGAGTTGATTTTTGAAAAAGTATGACGATATTAGTGGACTGGCGCGCGCCCATAGAGGAAAGTAATATACGCGCGCCGCTCGTACCGCCTGAGAGAAACCGGTTCATATTGGTTTCATGGTTTGTTTGTTTACGTTTAGAAACGAAGTTCGCTTTCGTCAACTAAGTAGAACCATCTATGAAACGTTTCATAATTAAATCAAAATGTTTCAAAATTAGCATTATATCAGGTCAGTAGATGTAGCTCAGAGACTAGTTCAACTTGTTGAACGTTGCGGCGTTGAATAAAAACCGTTGAATGAATTAACGGTTTACTTTGTAAGTTGACATTAGTGTACGTTAACTCGTTGATGAATTTAACTAGTTGACGAACGTAAATCAACGTTGACGTTTCGTTAACGGAAAAACCTTCAACGACCCATCGCTAGCTCGCAGTTATGAGTTTGAATAGCTTTTATTAATCTTGACTGAATACTAATTAGCCAATACTTCTTAGAATGCAACTTTGGCGGCTGTGATACGATGGCATGTAGGGCCCATCCGGCGGACGTGACCTACAAGTATAAAGGCGAGTCCACATCAGCTCACTCTATCGTCATTGAATAGCACACGAATCGTGCACGCAAGGCGCATCGAGTGACTATAGACGCGTCACATTCCACGCACGCGCATGTTGCGAACGGTTCGCGTGCAAGGATCCACACCTGCGTAATTGAAGCTCCCGCGCACGAACCTTGAAGTGAAGGTGTCCATACGTTCCTTAGATGTACGCGAACCATAGGTAATACGGACTGGTATCCGCAACTCCACGTCAAAGCGCGTATTTTGCGTACGGGTGGGAAAATCGGTTATTCGATCCACCCCAGCTCCTCAAAGAAGGCCAGCAACGCCTTGGTGTCACTGACAATCTCACGTAGGGTACGTGGGTTACCGAAGTACTTGGCCCTGTATGTGGCGACCACCGGGCAGTTTAACAGCACATGAGCTGCTGTCTCGTCGTCCTCCATGCAGGCTCTGCACAGCGGACTGTCTGTGACTCCTATGACAAAGAGGTGTTATTAAATGACCCATGGCCAGTTACAGCTGCTGTAACTGTACGCAGCTGCTGTTTCGTTAATCGGAGAAACCGTAAACCATGCTATTCGTTCGCGACTCGCGAGAGGACATTAGTTGAACGCGAACTACTAGCTAACCGGTCGCAAACATGTCCAAAGGTTGAACAGATTTGGAAGAAATTTGGCACTTTTTATCCCAAAATTAACACGGGATCGAGACTTATGCGGGTGAAACCCTTATATTTCTATAGAAAAATATAATTAGTGATGATGAGAGCCGAAAACACACAGCCAGAACACATTCATTTAGTTTTTGTTCCTTCTCCCTAATCAAAGTTTACTTCTCCCCAGCCAACAGCTACAAGAATGGGAAGCGACGCGGCTCCACCCGGCCGTGTCGTCAGTGCTGACTGCGAAGAGCGTCGCCTCTGATCTCAAGCAGTCGCTGCAAGCGCTGCTCTCTACTGCCAACGACACGCTGCAGACACACAAGTATATGTTGGGGGTGAGTTGTATACAGATATACTATAAGAATGGTAAGCGACGCGGCTCCACCCGGCTGTGTCGTCAGTGTTGACTGCGAAGAGTGTCGCCTCTGATCTCAAGCAGTCGCTGCAAGCGCTGCTGTCTACTGCCAACGACACGCTGCAGCAGACACACAAGTATATGTTGGGGGTGAGTTGTATACAGATATACTGTAAGAATGGTAAGCGACGCGGCTCCACCCGGCTGTGTCGTCAGTGTTGACTGCGAAGAGTGTCGCCTCTGATCTCAAGCAGTCGCTGCAAGCGCTGCTGTCTACTGCCAACGACACGCTGCAGCAGACACACAAGTATATGTTGGGGGTGAGTTGTATACAGATATACTGTAAGAATGGTAAGCGACGCGGCAACACCCGGCCGGGTTGTCACGGTCAGTGCTAACTGCGTCGCCTCTGATCTCAAGCGGTCGCTGCAAGCGCTGCTGTCTACTGCTAACTATACACTGCAGACATACAAGTATATGTTGGGGGTGAGCTATAATACTATACAGAAATAATACTACATCAAAGTTATATGTAGAAAAATAGTAGTAAGGCTCTTTGTAAAAGGGCTCATACAGGGTGGCAGGGACATCGACGTGAAAATTGTTACCATGGATTCAGTACTTTCATTCACATTCTGAACCCCATGCGTTGCTTTCGTCGGTTATTTAAAAGTGGCACTCCGGGAGTGTCGTCAGAAGTGAAAACTTGAACAAGATCGCCTTGGTGGAAGAAAAATATTTGTATAGAACATTGGTCCGTAACCTTATCTAAATAAAGAGCACAATCGATTTTACAAAACCTTTAAAGTAAAATACTTGCATAGAACATTGATCCGTAACGTAATATAAATAAAGAGCACAATCGCGTTTAAAAAACCTTTAAAGTAAAAATACTTGCATAGAACATTGATCCGTAACATAATATAAATAAAGAGAACAATCGCGTTTAAAAACATTTAAAGTAAAAATACTTGCATAGAACATTGATCCGTAACGTAATATAAATAAAGAGCATAATCGCGTTTACAAAAATGATGTGTCGTTACAGTGTCGCGAAATCAAATCAATGGTTTAGTCCCATCTCAAAAATGCCCAACGCGCCTAAAGAAGTTTTCACTTCAAAAATCTGCTGTTCCATACAATTTGACCGCGTAGGTATTGCACTTTTTTATAAAACAGCAGATTAAAAAAAAAATACCGGCGAATAATTTCAATGCAGGGGGTTTCACAATCATGTACTGAATTCATGGTAACAATTTTCGCGTCGATATCCCTGCCACCCTGTAGATGAGACTAGGCCGACTGTTTACTTAAGCCTGGTTTAAGCTGCAAATAATATATATTTTTTTTTACAGGACAAACTATCTCCAGTAGACATATCAGTATGGAGCACGTTGTATCCGATCTACTACAACCCAGAGCTCAAGCAAGTCTACATAGCTGAATGCAGTCACATCGTACGATGGATTGAAGAGCTAGCAAGTGCTAAGGCTATCCAGGTATTCATAGATTTTTGACAGTCGTTATGGGTCGTCAGAAGCCCGGAAGTCTGACTCCCAGTCTTACCATGGGGTATCGTATTAAGTCAGATCGGCAGTCGCTCCATGTAAAATACTGGTATTCAGCTGCATCCGGTTAGACTTTAGGGGTATGAGGAACAGGGTGTAAAGTTCACTCATCCACCATAGCAAAGGGAGGATCCTCCGACCAGACGGGTGTTGTGTCTGGCGGGCAACTGCCCATCGGTTTGAAGTTGAAATCTTGTATATAATGTTGATCGCTCGGTAAACTTTAATTGCGCGATGCAGGATTTGTGTGACGTCATGTCTATGATGCGTAGTTCGTATGTGGCGGTGTAACCGCTACAAGACTAGCCGCCGACCCCAATATAGTTGAGAAAACGCTAAGCATATTATGAAATTCTTTAATTTAAGCTACAGATATAAACAGATGGTTCACTTCACAAAATCATTTAAATAAAAAGCGACTCTTGCTACGACACAATAAAGTGCAATTCAGGTCGCACAGCGCTAATTACCTGCAGTTATATTTACCTAGAAGTTGCCTCTCTTTCTGTCGCGTAACTCTTAAATCTTCTGACTACGTTACAGGGGCGAAATGTCCATATAAGCCGATTCCTACCGGCTTCCCTTTGGAAATTCGGAACACAACCACTCTATCGTCATTGAATAATCAAACTATAAGTATTTGATACACCATAAAATTAAAATACCTATTACAAAACGCCTACATACATTAAACATTGTCTTAATAACCCAACAACAAACTCGACAACAACAACTCGTAGGCGCGTCCAGCTTATGCTAAATTCAATTTCCTTACAAAAAATAAAGTCATCATGACGTCACACGGTCACGTGATACTGCTGTTTCTATGAGCCGGGTAAGCCGGTCTGTAGCGAGTTATTGTAGGCACATAGTAGCAGAAACGTGCGCGCGGGAGCGAGAAGGAATTATTGCTATTGCACCACCTCTTTCTGGCACACGCATTTGATTCGGTAGTTTTCGTTGAATTTCGTAATACTGGCTAGGAGTTCGGAGTTCGTAAACATTTCATTATTCGTATGACAATGTGTGGTTGCTTTTTGACGTAATCGCATTAGAACCATATTAATTTGCATTTTTTTCGCACAGTATTTATTGAATTCGTTAGTTTATCATTACTAGTAGTATTAATATTTGTTTGTAGTTATAGGACAGTGATTAACATAGTGTTTTGAGTTTATTGGATGTGAAAATAAAGTACGTTGTAATTAGGTATTGGGGTAAGTAGATAGTTTAATAAGCTGAAATTACTTATTTAGAGTAGATTTGAAAATAATTAGTACGATCTTATTAGGATGGCGGCATTCATAGTTTTAGAATGTCGTTTGACAGATTACTTTGTGAAGAAACATGCGTTTCAAGGTTAAGTTTTGAAAATACGTGCTCGCCCAGATGTGACTATAAATTACAAACGCCGCGATGGTTCGTTCAAACATTTTAATGTTTCCCTTTACGATAAATATCAATGACTGACTGGCAGTCGTAAATTTAATAAAAATGTATTGTTCCCGTGTTTACTTTTCTTAGATTGTACTTGTTTATAGAATATAGGGTGTTTAAAACATATTCGTAGCTGTTTTATGAGTTCGGGATTGGTAGGAATAGAATTATTTTGACTAATTAGCATGAAGCTCATAATGGTAATTTTTTTTTTTGCTGCTCCGGCTTTCCTCCTCCATAACGTCAGCCTTCGCTACTGCTACGTTACACTCACTGAATTGGCCCGACAAGTCGAGCCCGCCGCGTACTTGTAGCTTCATATCTAAACTGCGGAGTGTCCTATCTTTATTAATAAGTGTTTAAACTAAATAATTTCTTCAACTGCTGCATTGTTATATTATATTATTAAAATATGTTATATAATTATTTATAAAATACAATAGACGTGGTATATTTAGTAACCTGTTCCGCTTAGCTATTGCTCGACGCTCTGCGTTCAGCGCTCGGTGTGGTAATATGTTGTGTTCGGATCCGCGACAAGTCAATCGTCATTCTGACGATGCCTCGTTGCGAGGTGAAACACGTGTCGATTTCTTTCAGGAGTTTTTATGGCACTTTAGAAATAGCTAAGCGGAACAGGTTACTAAATATATCCACGTCTATTGTATTTTATAATGGATTGTCACAAGGTCACGCCTGAATCAATTAACTTTAATTATTTATGTAAATTGGTTAAAAAAACACTTTTACAAGTCAAAAATAAATTATGTTTTAAAACTTGATGAGTTTGGTGTTTCCTAGACTACTCTTAAGAGAAAGACTAAAACAAATTCAGAGGCCACAGTCTCTATTAAAGTCCAGACAAAATCTTGGTCAGATCACATGAGGATGCAGATTGGTGTCTGAGATGGTCTTTTGAGGAAAGAACCACACAGATTTGAACGGACTTGTTCAGTCAGTGCTCGCATTTGTCAGTAATCATAATTGATTGTTATTAAGGCGAAAGCATCAAAGTAGCCCGCGAAATTCAAACTTTCTTACGTTTTTTGCAATTTGCGGGTCAGTATCAGGTTGTATGTTGATCTTGATATGATTCGCGGCCGTATCAAATGTTTATTTATAGAATTATAATCATAAAAATCATCAATACAACTCTCTAAGTTCATGTAATCCTATTGTTCATGAAATCATGACATTTGAGGATTATGCTAACTTAAGGAGTTGTATTGCTGATTCTCAGGATTATAATTCTGTAAAGCTATATTTGTTACGGTCGTGAATCATATTTTGATCAAGATACAACCTGATACTGACCTGCAAATTGCAAAAAACTAAAGAAAATTTGAATTTCGCGGGCTACCTTAGCGCATTCCCCTTAAACGTGTATGTCGATTGCAGGAAGCTGTAAAACAGTGGGGCGGGTCAGCCACGGGTCCGTTCGGCGCGTCGTCAGCGCTCGGCATTCCACAGGCCGCCAGCTTATCTACACCTGTTGGGTAAGTTTATATTAATTTGCTGACGTTTCTGTAGTTGAAGTTTAGAGTCCATAATACCTCAGCTCAAGTTCCCTCCTTAAGAGCGGCCAACCCGTCACACCTTTCATACAAACGCTCGTACGTGATTATGGCGTCGTAATACATCTTTCTTTGAAATTTTTAAACTGGAAGGTATCTTGTGCACTATTTCTAGGTTTCTACGAAACCAAAAAAATTTAATTTCGAGAAATAAATTCAGTACAATCCTCCGAAAATCTGCATTTTTGCACAATTTTATCTGAACTTTGGCCGTTCATAATGTACTCATAAATTGGAAAAGTAAAGAAAACATCTGCATAGAAACCTTGCACATGTAATGGAGATTCTAAATGACAAACATTTATTTCACAAACTAGTAAAGCTTACTCAAAAACACGTATTTCCTGAAACGAGTTTTATGAAATTTCCGCACACTATTTTTCGTATAATGTTATCGCGTTCTCCCTTGCTTGCTAGTAGTTCTCACTTGCTCTAGATGAAACAACATGCTTTTTGACCACGCTTGCGTTCACGATAGACGGATCGGGAAGGGCCCTCTTAACTCGCGGACTGAGTGAGAGCGAGACAGAGCGGTGGGGAGAAGGCTCCAAGGCGCCAATAGTTTAGGTAATTTCTTTTTACAGCGAAAATTATGTCTATAGAAATTTCTATCAATTAATGATAAAACGCATTAAAGTTGGGTAGTGGGGGTCGCTACGTCACAAGCAAGTATAAAATCATACTTCGTGACGTCATGGCACATTTTAACTCAATGTATCGCCGTAATCTTTTGATAACGTAAAAAAAGAAAAAATACATGTCTAATATTTTTTAATAATCTGCCTGACGGATAGAAAATGAATTATTAGTAATTATCCCTATTGTGAAATAAAATAAGCGCTATTGATGGGATATGGCTTTAACTACAAAGAAATTAATAAAATTTGCCTTAAAACTTTTCTTCATAGGAAAAAAGTTAAGACTCCTGTTAAGATCTTCGAGCCTACTGTACATCTTTTTACGCGAGCAGCCTGTGGGCTAGATATACGCAAAGATCGTACAACGCTCGCCGCGTTTAGGATGCCGGGTTAGGCTGCCCCGCTTCTGTAGTGCATCGGGGATGTTCGCAGATGCGCATGTAGATCATTTCTACACAACCATGCGCAAAAGGTGCGGTTCCATGGTGCGCAGGGTGTGGAGCAGCTCCAACAGTATCCTAACCATGATTTCAAGTCGCCTAGACTGTGTTTTCGTGGGTCGCTGTTGTGCCATCTCACATGGGTTGTCACAGCGGTGATCCACTACTATTTGTCAGTTTTTTTAACCGACTGCAAGAAAAAGGAGGAGGTGGGGAGGGGTTTTTTTCTATGTATGTTCCCCGATTACTCGAAGACAACTGGACCGATTTGAAAAATTTTTTTTTTGTTTGAAATGGTGTACTTTCAAGTTGGTCCCATTGTCATTTGGTCACGATCTGATGATGGAATCTTGGAGAAATCGAGGGAACTCTTCAAATATTAAAGGCACATCTATTGTGATTTGGGTATTTTTGATGAGCAGTTCACATAAGGATATTGTAACTTAGATAAATTATAAATCAACCCACTAAAAAGTGAAAAAAAAAACTTTTTTACAAAAAATACAACCGACTTCCAATCTACAAAGTGAAAAATAACTTTAATTTCGGAAGTCGGTGTCAAAAAACTAAAATACTGATCCAAAGACACCGACTTCCGAAATTAAAGTTATTTTTCACTTTGTAGTTTGGAAGTCGGTTGTATTTTTTGTAAAAAAGTTTTTTTTACTAATATAGTTGTAAGTGTTATTAATCATTTGTGAGTCATACGATAATTGAATAAAGATAATTCTATTCTATTCTTTAGGTCACCAGATGAAGGCGCTGCCGCAGAATTAGGAGCCACAGCAGAAGAAGTTGAAGCGGCTAAAGAGAACTGGGTAAATGGACTCAAGAAATTACAGAAACCGCTGATTCCAGGGAAATTAGTGTGAGTATTGATAAGGTCATCTACTTCAGTATTATTATTTACTCATTGATAAATAAACATTTGTGCTTATATTAATTCAAATTCAATTCAAAAGTCGTTTATTCAAACTAGGCTGAGAATCAGCACTTTTCGAACGTCAAAATTACATAAGACAGTCCCCCAAAAACGCCCATCCTTCACCACTTCCTAGTGCCTTTAGCTGGGAAGAAGAAGTGGCGCAACAAACTCCCCAGCAGCACAGTTGTCTGTTCAAGTTAGAAAAAAAAAGATTCTATACAATAGTATGCAAAATAATTCACATTACGCAACACAAAACATAATTTAAATTGAAAATTTAAGCATACGTCAGCTAGCACACGCCAATATACCAACCAAAAACATGGAGAACTATACTCAAGAAGGAATAAAAAATAAACGTAAACAGAATCTAAATAAAAGCCTCCAGGCATAAAGGGCGTGCCCGCTTACATATAGCTATATATAAAGCTGTAACTAGAAGTTATAAATGATGAACTAGGACCAATCAATCTGCCTAGCCTTTTCCCAACTATGTTGGGGTCAGCTTCCAGTGTAAACGGATGCAGCTGAATACCAGTATTTTACATGGAGCGACTGCCTATCTGACCTCCACAACCCAGTAAGCGAGTAATACGATATCCCTTAGTAAGACTGGTTGTCAGACTTTCGGGCTTCTGACGACCCGTAACGACTGTCAAAGATCAACGAATGACAGCCGGGACCAACGGTTTAACGTGCTTTCCGAGGTACGGAGGAGTCGGTATGTTAAGATGGTCACTCATCCACAGCCCAACCCCGGCAAGCGTAGCTTAACCTGATAGATCGAACCGTGCGGCTGTTATTACTTAGCCACGAGCTCCTCCTCGGCTGAATACCAGAAATAAAACGAATAATTAACACTTTCTTCCAGGTTGCCAGTAAAGGATCGTAAGAACATTCTCATCACATCCGCGCTTCCGTATGTGAACAACGTGCCACATCTGGGCAACATCATCGGTTGTGTGCTCTCCGCTGATATTTTCGCCAGGTACGTGCAAAACTAATACATGTGACATCCACCAACCTTTACTGTGTCCGCGAGGTAGATTACGACCCCTCACAGAGGAGGCCTGTGTCCCAGCAGTGGGAAAATTATAGACTGAGATTTGCAAAAAACTGCCTCGTTGGTCTAGTCTAGTGACTGCTTCGTTGGTCTAGTGGTCGTAAGAGCTACTGCTGAGTATGAGGTCCTGGGTTCGATTTCCGGGTCGGGCAGTGTTATTGGGTTTTTCCATCTAGAATTTCTCAGTAGCAGCTCGGAGTCTGGATTTGTGCTCAGTTGATGGCAATAGGTTCGCCTCCTATTACATGGAACTTAAACATAACTGGCGGAATGTAGGCGTACTATAGGTACACTTCTGCCTTACCCTTCGGGGATTACAGGCGTGATGTTTATGTGTTATGTTATTTGCAAAAAAAAAGTATGGGGGAGTGTTGAGCATCAGTATTTTAGTTCTGTCGAAGTAGGTACAGTATTTCTATTTTCTTAGTGTCCTTCAGGTATCATCAGATTTCCGAATACAAACGAATGCTAATTTCCATGTCCATCAATTATTAGATTTATCGTGTAAAATAATTTGAATTCAGAACTAAGTAATTTATCGTTGTTTTGTTTTGATTTCCGTGTGGACTATATAGAACTGTAAAACTATTTTCACCTCAGCACCTCAAACAAGCAGGTTTTGCTGAGTATAGACAGCAAAACCTGCAAATTTCGATTTTGCTGCGAGCGTGAGACAAAGTAACTTTTTTTTCTTTTTTTTAAATGCCGAATAGTGCTGGGTCTACTCACAAAATTCGAAAGATAATGAACTTCACTTTGTTCTGTCACTTTCACTTCGATACGAAATGTCGTAAAGTTCGTTTGTTTCTTGTTTGGGTGTAGACTCAAACAAACAATAAAACGTTCGGATACACAAAACCGTAAAATTGCAAATCATTTGTTAAGGTTTTATTTAAATGCTGAAGTTCTTTAACACGGCTTGCAGTAGGAGTGCACTGGCAGAAATCGTCTTCTAATTCAAAGAGAAAGAAAGAGAGAGAGAGAGAGGTAGATAGTGAATTTGGTCAAAAAGCAAATCCAAGATGGCGGCTGCAAAAATTTTAAAAATTTTCGTCATGGGTGTCGTTTTCGTAGTTTTCGAGGGTGCTAAAGCCGATACTGACAGTAAAATGTAAATCTAAATTGGCGGCTATGAAAATTTTCAAATTTTTCGTCATTGGTGTCGTTTTCATAGTTTTCGAGGGTGCTAAAGCCGATGATGACATTAAAATGTAAATCCAAGATAGCGGCTGTGAACATTTTCAAATTTTTCGTCATGGGTATCGTTTTCATAGTTTTTGAGGGTGCTTAAGTCGATAGAGAGGTCAAAATGTAAATCCAAGATGGCGGCTGCGAAAATTTGGTTTCTTTTTTAAATCATACGTGAGAAGTTTATCTATGTATATATGTTCACGCTGCTGAGGTGAAAAGTTGTACGTGTTACACGAGACCAAAGTTATTTGCATCTCGTGTCTTTGAATACCTCGCAGCAAAAACCAACTTTGCTCTCTTGCTGCACAAATAACTATTTCCTATCTGTCGTGCCTGCGACTGTAGCGGTTTTCCTCCCATTTTTTAAATAGATTACAAGAGTATTAATAACTCTGTATACTTCCAAGTCGATTGAGAGCGTCCGGTCTGCACCAAGTGCAATGGGTAACTGATAGAAATCCGACAACTGACGAGTTTGTCTGTACATTATGTTGTGAACACTGAATGAAGGGATTTATTTTGCCAGTCCACTGTAAAGTAAACAGGTATTATTAATATAATTTTATTTGTTTTAATTTTTCAGGTATTGTCGATTATGTGACTACAACACATTGTACATATCTGGCACAGACGAATATGGTACCGCCACTGAAACTAAGGTGAGCTAATCCTTCATTATTATTTCACTTACAATATCTCGAATATATTTTGTGGGAGACCCAAATAATCTTTGCTTATTGTTTTGTGTTCAAATAATTATTGCACGACTCATAATGCGAAGCATTAGAGAGTGCTTTGCGATCGAAAAATTTGTATTGCCTCCTTTCTGCAACTGTTTTATTGTTACACTCATGCTAGTAAACAGAACCTAGTACTTAATTTATATACCCATTGTATAGATCATTTAATGGAGATTAATACTGTACTTTTTCAAAAATTTATTTAATACAGCAGAAACGAATAAAACATCAACATATTTCCAACTTCGTCCCTTTTCCGCTGCCTAGCAACCAACAAAGCAAACCTAAATAGTCTTTGACAGTACGTAAAGATTGCGAGGAGAGAAATGTTACCCATATTGATGGGTAAAAAAGCAGTCAAAACATACTTCATGAAAAGTTGTTTAAATATTTTTCTGTTTTTGAATGAGCGTTATGAGGCGTGCACTTTTGGATTTTCCAAATATATTTACTTTTATAGAGGTGTGAGGAACAGGGTGTAAAGTTCACTCATCCTCTATAGAAAAGGGAGGATCCTCCGACCAGACGGGTGTCGTGTCTGGCGGGCAACTGCCCAACGATTGATGTTGGAAAGTTAAATATATGCTAGTCGCGCGGTAAACTCTGCTTTAATATTATGTATGTAAGGAAAAATCCACATCTCTTTAATAAAATAAGTGATAGACATAATTTTAATACTAGAAATAAAGATAAACTAGATCAACCATTTTTCAGATTATCTAAAGTACATACATCTTTTATGGGGTACTAAAGTACACTTTGTAAACAAGCATATTACAAATTAGAGGATTATATCCAAGATAAGAGTGCTTGGAAACATGCTGGTCCTGCTCCATAGGACAATTTAGAATCAAAACAAAATCAAACTGGTTGCTAATTTAGTTGTAAAATTGATTATTTTGTGTTTTATGACATTGATTTTACATTCTGTGATTACTTTGACTTATTAATTACACTTGACTTATTAATTACAAAATTTTAGGAAAATCGTATATTTTTACAATATTTGTAAATATGTGAGCACCTGTATCTATTCCAAGTATCTATCAAAGGTTAAATTATCTGTCGTGGCTTCATTTTTAATTCTTTTTACCTATTGTGGTATAGTAATTTTATTCTATAATATTATATAATATATATATATAATATATAGGTGCATCGTCTTCACATATAGGTAATATTATTTAACTAATGTACGTGCATATACAAACCATTGTAAAACATTTTAAAAGAGTAACGGTGGAGTTTCTTGCCCATTCTTCTCCATACGAAAACTACCTTTTGGAAGGGGCGACTAGAATCAATTTTAATATTTTGTAAATTTTGACGTTCAAAAGTGCCATACATGGGCCTATTTGAAATAAATGATTTGACTTTGACTTTGACTTTGCGCGATGCAGGAATTCGCGTGACGTCAGTGTGGTGACGCCACACTTTGTTTTTTTTGTCCAAGTAACAACATGTTGGTTTCATGTTTTGCAGGCGCTAGAAGAAGGCATATCTCCCCGAGAGATCTGTGATAAATACTTTGACATTCACAACAATGTATATCGGTGGTTCAATATTGGGTTCGACTACTTCGGACGGACGAGCACACCGCAACAAACTGAGTGAGTAGAACTATACAAGAATCTTTTGGCGCGGGATTTATATTACGAAACTACAATTCGACCGATGTAACTTGATATTAAATTAAAATTAAAATTAAATTACTTTATTGATTTAGACAACAATGATCCATATGTTAGTTAATTAGATACAAAAATAAAACTTAAAAGCTATGTTAGTGTGTTACAATTATAACTAAGTACAAATAATATTTACATACATTCACCGGATGTAATAAATCACTCCTGCCTAACCAACACCTGCATGAAGTGATTCATTATCGGCGAGTCAAATTTGTCCACTAACATCTTAAGAGGGCCCTTCCCGATCCGTCTATCGTCAACGCAAGCATGGTTAAAAAGCATGTTGTTTCATCTAGCGCAAGTGAGAACTGCTAACAAGCAAGTGAGAACGCGATAACATTGTACGAAAAATAGTGTGCGGAAATTTCATAAAACTTGTTTCAGGAAATACGTGTTTTTGAGTAAGATTTACTAGTTTGTGAAATTAATGTTTGTCATTTAGAATCTTCATTACATGTGCAAGGTTTCTATGCCGATGTTTTCTTTACTTTTACAATTTACGAGTATATTACGAACGGCCAAAGTTCAGGTAAAAATTGTGCAATAATACAGATTTTCGGAGGCTTGTACTGAATTTATTTCTCGATATTTTAATTTTTTGGTTTCATAGAAACCTAGAAATAGTGCACAAGATACCTATTAGTTTAAAATTTTCAAAGAAAGATGTGTTACGACGCCATAATCACGTACGAGCGTTTGTATGAAAAGTATGACGGGTTGGCCGCTCTTAAGACCAGGCACTCCAAACACAATTACCACGCAAACTCCACTACACGTAGTGGAGTGGTGGGGTGCATGGTGCATGGTGGTACTGATATGTTAGCGTTTAGCACGCTAACATATCTTAGCACGCTAAACGCGAAATCTTGATTTCTAGTAAAAAGTCTTATTGTATAAGTTTATGTTGTATAAGTCTTATTGATTAATTATGACTTAATAGTTAGAAGATAGCTAGTTTTTAGCGTTCCGTACCTCAAAAGGTTAAAAACGAACCATTATAAGATCATTCTCTTGTTCGTCTGTCCGTGCGTCACCACCGATTTTCTCAGGAACGGGTGGACCTAGCAAGTTGGAATTTATAACAGATACTGAGGTCTATAGTCCCTATTAGGTGTATAAAAATCAAGGTCCTGAGTCAACACGATAAAAAGATATGGGCAAATTTAGATTTTCGCGAAAACTTGTAAGTATCAAAATTTACCTTATTTTTCGGAATTTTCCCTTTACTTGTGCTGTAAGACCTAGGTCAACCGGAAGTACCCTATAGGTTTTGGGTCGAAAATCTATATGGTAGTTCCCGTTGACCTAGAATCACGAAATTTGGCAAAAAGAAAGGTCTTAAAGCACAAATAAAGGGAAAACTCCGAAAAAAAAAAAAAAAATTTTGTTACTTACAAGTTTTCGCGAAAATCTAAATTTGCCCATATCTTTTTACCAATAAAAATGATACCAATTTTATTATGGCGGTATAATGGGTAGGTACGGAACCCTCGGTGCGCGAGTCCGTTTTTTACTTATGCAGACTTAGTGTGGCCAGACTCTAGTTAATCGTATCTTATTCGGTACTTCACACTATAATACAGTATTATTTTGTCCACAGAATTGCACAAAGGATGTTCTTAAAACTGCGTGACAACGGCTTCGTGAGCTCTCAGTCTGTGGACCAACTACTTTGTACGAATTGTGACCGATTCTTAGCTGACAGGTGAGAATAATTACATTTTAATTGGCAAGTATTTTTTTTATAAAAATGTGATTTATTCTTCATACGTGACAGAAATGGCAGACACTGTCAAACAAATATCGACCTTGCTGCAATTGAAATAAAGTTGAAAATAAATAAACGTCCATTAGCTCGAGAGCGTATCTAACTAGAAAAAGGTGCGCGTCTCAAGTTATTTATTTTCGACTTTATTTTATGGAGTGCAATGTTGATATTTGTTTGTAGGTGACAACCGCGCTGCGTTGGGCTTCGCCAGATGTGCGCCAGCACTTACCTTGGCTGCCTCGTTACTCGAGTGTCCGCAAGCGCTACTGCTGACCATGAAATCCTGGATTTCGATACTATAGTTACACCTCTTCCCAACCCTTCGGAGAAACAAGGCGTGATGTTATGTGATTTTTACGATGTTTTTGAGAATTTGCCATTTACAAAATCAGACATTTTGAAACTCGTACGCCATCACATAATTTAACAAAAACCCATTTAGATATTCATAATATCATGCAGCACTAGCTTCTGTCCGTGAGCCTATAACCTTCCTCAAGAATTGGGCTATCCAATGCAAAAATTTGTTTTCATATCCGACTGGCAGTTCCGGAGATTAACCCCTACATACAATCAAACAGACGAACAAACAAATTTTACCTCTTTATAATATTATAAGTATATTAAGTATTAATTAATAAATATAGATGACCAGTAATACCTTTCCTAATTACTATTTGTAAGCCAATGTGACAGTCATCTGACACCTGTCAGTTCGAAATTCGCAAAACACATATTCGTTAGAATGAAACTGACAGATGTCAAGAACGCATTCCTCGATGGCCGGACTGTAAATGTATATGCTGTTATTTAATCAAATAAAAAAATAAAAACTTTTTACAAAAAAAAACAACCGACTTCCAAAAAAAAACACTACAAAGTGAAAAATAAATTTAATTTCGGAAGTCGGTGTCTTGGGTTTTGTGTTTTCGTTTTTTGCCACCGATTTCCGAAATTAAATTTATTTTTCACTTTGTAGTGTTTTTTTTTGGAAGTCGGTTGTTTTTTTTTGTAAAAAGTTTTTATTTTTCACTTTTTAGTTGTGGTACCTACCCCACACAGATTCGAATACCACTACCTGCTACCAGTGACAGGAACTTATCATATCATCTACATACTAAGTGGGAAAAAAAACGTATTTTGTAGCTAACTCAAAAACTACCCAAGCAAAGTTAATAAAATTTATATGGGACCAATTTGGGAGCATACTCTTTCAAACAAAAAAAGAATTTTCAAAATCGGTCCTCAAATGACGGAGAAATCGGTGGACATACATAAAAAAAAAAAAAAAAAACAAACATACGCGTCGAACATATAACCTCCTCCTTTTTGGAAGTCGGTTAAAAAACAGTGGCACTCCGGGAATGCCGACAAAAATGAAAACTTGAACGAAAATGGTTTGTCTCTGCATCAACCTAAGGTTGACTGGTAGAAAATGCCTCAGGCCTTTTTTATTTGTGCATAAAGTTTTAATAAATAAATAAAATCGGCACCGCGGTAATCAATGCGTTGATGTCTTTTACTCCACGCACCGCGGTAATCAATGCGTTGATGTCTTTTTAATAGTCAAAAGCTGGTGTCGTTACCTGTAACGACACCAGCTTTTTTTTTGTGGAACTAATTTCGCGACACTGTAACGGTTACAGTGTCGCGAAATTAATGATTTAGTCCCATCTCAAAAGTGCCCAACGCGCCTAAAGAAATTTTCACTTCAAAAAACTTGCTTTTGAGTCGTTTTTTGCGCCAAAACCACTGACAGAAAGATTTTCCTTTTGATATTCACGCATTGACTTATTTTCAATAACATTGACATAATTTCTTGTCTACATCTAACAGATTCGTTGAAGGCACATGTCCGTACCCTGGCTGTGGGTACGAGAGCGCTCGTGGTGACCAGTGCGACAAATGCGGCAAACTGATCACGGCCACAGAGCTCATACAGCCCAAGTGTAAAGTGTGCGCACATACACCCACCATCAGACCTAGTGAACAGCTGTTTATTGAGTTAGGACAGGTGAGATATACAATGACTGGTTCTGGCAAATTACACAGTGGCCCATGCTGGCCCATCGTCAATTTACACAATGGCCCATGCTGGACCATCGTCAATTTACACAGTGGCCCATGCTGGCCCATTGTTAATTTACAGTGGCCCATGCTGGCCCATCGTCAATTTACACAGTGGCCCATGCTGGCCCATCGTCAATTTACACAGTGGCCCATGCTGGTCATTCACCTATTCACATAATACTGATATAGTAGAGAAGGCACATATCGCAATTTACGCAGTGGTCCATGCTGGTCATTGACATAGTGGCCATGTTGGTCATGCACCTGTTTACACAGGTCAGGTCAGGTCAGTTTGTACAGTGACCCATAACGACCATTCATCTATTTACACAGTGGTCTGTGATGGCTATCTACACAGTATTCCATGGTGGCTATTCACACAATGGCTCATGCTGGCATTCCACTTATTTACACAATGGACCATGCTGGCAATTTACCTATTTTCGTAGTGTCTGACGTTGTCAACAAAATTGACCCCACTTATTTCATCCACAGCTAGAACCTTCAATCCGCACGTGGATAAGCTCGGCAGAGAAGCAATGGTCCCCTCCCGCCCGCGCAGTGTCGCGCGCGTGGATGAGAGAACCGCTTCGGGCGCGGGCCGTGACCAGGGACCTGAAGTGGGGCGTACCCGTGCCTATTGAGGGGTATACTAACAAGGTAGATAAAATATCAATCTAGTCTTTAACCACTTATAAATACAGTACAACTATGTTCTTAATGTCCCTCGGCAAACCTCGTGTTTCGTCAGTCGTCGGATTTCTATCAGTTGCTCTTTGTACTTGGTGCAAACTGGAAGCTCTCAATCGACTTGGAAGTATATAGAGTTGTTAATATTCTTTTAATTAATGCATTAAAAAAAAAAAAATGGTAGGAAAGTTGCTGAAGTCGCAGGCACAACCGATAGGAAAATAGTTTTACAGCTCTATATATAACACGAAAATCAAAACCAAACAACAATAAAGTACTTAGTTCTGAATTCAAATTATTACACAATCAATCTAATAATTGATAGACATTGAAATTAGCATTCGTTTGTATTCGGAAATGCGATGATTCCCGAAGGACATAAATAAAATAGAAATACTACGCTAAGTCTGCAATGGAATAAATGGACAACTCCAAAAAGTTTTTTTTTATATGGTATACTTTTATATCAGTCAGATAAGTTTCGGGGTTGTAAGTAGATCTAATGATTTTGATATTTTGTCTTTTAATTTTTGCCTAATAGATTATGTGTAATACAGTGGCGTAGCGAGGGGGGGGGCGGAGGGGCGGATCGCCCCGGGCGCCACGATTAGAAGGGCGGCAAAAAAAAAAAGGTGTGTGTGCGATTCACACACGATAGAAGTGAAACTTCAGTAAATCGACAAAAGAATGAGATGAATATATATAACAAGGGTAGGATAATTACAAAGTTTAATTGTTTAAAAATGAAAGTATTTTGATTAATTTTAAAAGATATTTTATTTAACATATGTTACCTACATAATCTATTGCTCAAGATCCATATTTTCAGTTTCAACAAATGATCAACAAATGATGAATGAGTGTAGGTGAGCTTTTGCCATTTTTGTATAAGTTTTTTGTAGTTTCTAGTTAGATTTAAGTGTTTTATGATGTTCTAATTAGTTCTTTAGTTGAATTTAGTTATTAGTTTCCTTGTTAGAATCTAATAAGATAAAGTAAAGATGCAAATTGTATAAATTTTAATGTTTGAATAAAATGTTCAGTATAATTACGTAACTTGAAAATGAGGTTTTTTGTTTACGGAGATATTAACGTAATTTTAGTTCCAAATAAGAGGATTAGGTGTAAAAACACTTGTCACGTTTGAATTGTATAAATCGACCCACGGGTTTTGAAGATATTAGCAGTTTTATATAATGAAAATGTACCAAAGTTAATTTTAGACAGTTAATGTTCTAGGAAATCCTTTGTTACTGAAGATACCATAAAAATTGATATGTATACTAAGACAGGATCTCTGATAAGTGCAAATTTCATAGCGATCCAACCATGGGATCAAAAAAAAGTAGAGGTTTGAAGCCATAAATCATAGAGAAAATTGCACGTAAAATGGTCAAAGTGAATGGTGCTATACATGCGATTGTGACCAGCCAGTCGATGTCTAAAAAGGCTCGACTGGCTGTTCACAATGGTGTGCTGGTGCCCACGCTCATGTATGGAAGTGAATGTTGGGTGTGGCAAAAACAACATGAAAGTAGAATAAATGCTGTGGAAATGCGTTCCTTGCGAAGCATGTGTGGTCTGACTATGAATGATAGGCTGAGGAATGATGTGATAAGACAGCGGTGTGATTTAAAAGAAGATGTAGTGACAAAAATTGAAAAGGGTATGCTGAGATGGTTTGGGCATGTTGAGAGGATGAATGAAAGGCGACTAACAAAATGTATTTACGAGGCTAATGTGAAGGGAAAGGCCGGGCGGGGACGCCCTAGGAGGACATACACTGACCTTATTGGTGATGTTCTTCAGAAAGGCCAGGTGCGTAGTACTCGCAACCGGCGTGCGTGTATGACCAGATGTATGAACGTAAACGAGGCAAAAGAAGTATGTAAGGATCGTAGCAGGTGGCGTTCTGTAGTTTCTGCCTACCCCCATGGGAAGAAGGCGTGAGTTTATGTATGTATGTATGTAAATGGTCAAAATCGCGGCTCTCGTTACGGGAACTTAGCTTAAGCGAAATTTATTACATCAGTCACATTAACACTTATATTCGAACATCAATTTTGATTGTTCAATAATTGTTTTTTACGTGCACGAAACTCGCGACTACGTTCTGTTAAACTTTTTCCTGGATTTTTTTTCATTTCAATTTTATTTTCTTTTTTTTGCGTCGATATTGACGACACATTTCGGCATCTTATAAAATTTATTATTTAGCACAACAAGATATAAACAAACACACAGTTAAATAATAACACACCACGCTGACATCTTACTAAAAAGCTGTAATACGCAGCCGCATACAGTGTACAGTAGCTCACGTAGTTTTCACATACACACACGTTAAATGCTCAAATACAAGCACGTATTAAACAGTATGCAATATCTGCTCTCTCGCTCTGGCTCACAAATTACAGGCGACTATGCTTAGAAGACGGGAGTGGGGACGCTACGAAGTATGGGACAAAGAGGAGAGACCGATAATATAAAATAGTATGTATATTTCTGTCTCATTCTTTCCTGGCTTCATCCTACACATTTTTGTATTTGTGTCTCTTACCTGTCGTTTTTTCCGTTGCATCCGGTTTGAAATCACAACGATTCTAAAGAAGTTTCACTTCAAAAAAAAAAAACTTTGCGGTCACTGGCGGTCAGTCAGACAATTGATTTTTCAAGAAGTTAGCTTTTCACCACTTGCACATATTAAATGTCCCTCCCGCCCAAAACAATTGTTGCAAATCACGAGTGGCGGTCGGCCCTTGTTTGTGTTTAGACGTGTACATGCACGGTGTTAAGGTGTGCGCGCGAGGCGTATGCGGGCACGCACACTGTCACACCATACGTGTACACGTCTAAACACAACCAAGGCCCGACCGCGCACGTGATTTCCAAGAACTTGTACCAGTAACTTCTTCGACTGCCGCGCTGCCGTTTTAATAGTAATTACTTTAATTAAGTTTAAGTTTGTTTTTTATTGTAAGTAATTTAATTATTTTTACGACGTCAAAAGGGCGGCAAATTATGACTCCGCCCCGGGCGATAGTGACTCACGCTACGCCACTGGTGTAATAGAATATGTCGTACCTATGCTCTACCTCCATACGATGACAAAACTGTATCAAATCCACACTGCATCGTGCTAAAGTAACTATTCTTTACCAGGAATAAATCAGAATATAAACAAAATAACCTATCAAAAACAAAAAGACAAACAAAGTATCAAATTCTTTTTTCGTAGGACAGGATGGTGTTGCCGTCTACAGATTTTCAAATTCCACTGTTTTTTTACTTATGCAGACTTAGCGTGGCCAGACTACTAAAAAAAATCTGCTGTTCCCTACATTAATGTTCGCATAACTCGTCAAAATGTAGGGAACAGCTGATTTTTTTTTCGCGATTTCAGGTTCCGTCCCATAGTAAAAGTTGTTCATAATGATGAGTAAAGTCGCGTGTTTAAGTTTCATAAACTACTCTCTTTTTCTCTCCCTTCATTCAATAGATCATCTAACGGCAATCTTGATGTAACTTCTAAGTTTAAAATATTTAACAATCTCTTTCGCCAGGTATTCTACGTGTGGTTCGACGCGCCGATCGGTTACCTGAGCATCACCCAGAATGCGACCAAAGAGTTTGAGAAGTGGTGGAAACCTGACAAAGAGCATGATGTGAGTAGATTTATTATTGGTTGGAATTATGCTAAATGTTCACCCTACTAAATATTGAGACAAAATATAAATACAGGGTGGCAGCGACAGCGACGCCCAACCTGTTACCTGTATTATTTATTCATTTATACCTGTATTATTTATTTATTTATACCTGTACCCCTGTACCTGTTACCTGTATGTTATGCGAGTCCGGATAGCTATAAACTGGGGGGGGAGTCTTTAATTTATTTATGAATATGTTACTTTTAAGGTGCTAATAAACTTGAACATTAGGTACTTGTAATGAGCATTCTAGCGAATGTTACATTACAGAAAACTAAACGGGTCTGTCAAAAGTATCGATACTGTACTCATGAGTAGTATCGAAAAAAAATATCGTACTCATAAAAGTATCGATACTTTAAGGTATCGAGTACTTTTCTTAGGGCCTAATGCGCATAGAGCATAGGTCAATATCAGTCAGTAAATAACGTCAGTTTAGCTTCAGTAGGGCAGGACATGAAAAAACAAATGACAACGGTGAACGAGTGAGTGGATAAGTGATTGATTAGTGTAGTAAATTAATGAAGGAAAGGTTAGGAATTTAACTGTGAACGGAAGGAACAATTTCGAGCAAAGATCGATGTAATGTTTTAGAAGATTCAGAACGAGTGAACTAGATGGCGTTGCCATAACCATAAACATAAGCCGTAAGGTCGCAAATTTTAAATGGGTAATTTCTAAGATTACCCATTTAAAACTTAATTTCTTATTCGATACGTTACCTGCCAAAAAGTACTCATTGAGTAAAAGTATCGAATGCAAAGTATCGAGTACAAAAGTATCGGTATCGAATGAAAATGTACTCGATACCACAAAGTATCGATACTTTTTTCGTGTATCTACGCGTGTGCAACAGTGACAGAATGGCTCAGCTCGGCAAAAAGCTCGAAGCAAATTGACTGTCCTTTCGCTAGAACGCTCGCTAAAACGCTCCTGTTTATTTTTAATCTGTAATGTAACATTCGCTAGAATGCTCATTACAAGTGAATGCTCTTCGTGAAGAATATATTTTTGTCGAGCATTGACTAGAGATTCGCTAGAATGATCGTGAAAATGTTCGTAGCGATGTTTAGCTCTATGCTTGGCTCTGTTCGTTGTTCAGTTCGACAAATTTAAAAACGGCGAATCTCGATGATCTGTTACAAGTAATTGCTCAAGTTTATCAGCACCTTTATGCAAAGGTGCGTCGACCATCTTCATATCATTTCATTTATTTAGTTCCCTTCAAAATGGTTGAGCGGAATGGTATTATAATGTTAGATGCCAGTACCCTAATTGCGTAACTAATTTTCGTAAACAATTTTGCCTAATTTGTTTCATTTTGACAGTTCAACAACATTCATTCCGTTATTTACGTTGTTGAGCACATTTTTTTTTCCAACTTATGAAACAATGGATTAGCAATCGGTTTCAAATCGAAACTGTGATTGTGTTGTATTACGAAATTAGGATACAGCAATGGGTAGCTCGCCGTCCGATAAGGACCAAGCCCGGGTCGACGGCGCGTTGTGTTCCACGCGCGCCTCATAGAGATGTCAGCAGAATTGACGGGGTCCGCTAGGGCCGATGCCTGCCGGGGCTGCGAATAAGGCCGACAGGGAAATCGTGGCCCCCGGCAACATGGTAACTGAAGGAACACGGGTGGGTTTTAGTCAGTAAGAGTCTGACACGCCCTCCCGCTCCACCCAGAGCGGGAGAAGTTATTTGATAATTTCCCACCCAAAAAAAAAGGGTACAGATTTGACCCATTATTGGCAAATTGTTCATTGTCGGGTTACTTGTGAACTGTCATACGGGTTAAGGCCCGAATTAGGTGTGGTGGAGATCCTCTACTGGATCTAAATACGAATATTTTTTGTCTGTAGGTGAAGCTGTACCAGTTCATGGCCAAGGACAATGTGCCGTTCCACTGCATCATGTTCCCGGCGACGCTGATGGGCGTCAACGAGGGGCATGTACTGGTCAGCCATCTGTTCGCGACAGGTACATTATAAGACAAAATAAGGCAAAGTTGCGATAAATTCCTTGAGAAGATTTATTGGATTATGTCTATTTTTTTTACTGAATCGGTCGAATTTTCTAAGAAAGCGGTGACCGTCATATAACGGCCGTCATGGAAAGGATGGCGGCACCGGTTTATGGCTTTCACAATCAATCAATCTGCCTAGCCTTTTCCCTATTATGTTGAGGTCGGCTTCCAGTCTAACCGGGTGCAGCTGAATACCAGTATTTTACATGGAGCGACTGCCTATCTGACCTCCACAACCCAATATCTGGGTAATACGATACCTCTTGGTAAGACTTTCTGACGACCTGTAATGACTGTCAAAGATCCACGAATGACAGCCGGGACCAACGGCTTAACGTGCTTTCCGAGGCACGGAGCTCTGTGTAAAGATGGTCACCCATCCACAGACCAACCTCAGCAAGCGTAGCTTAACCTGTTGGATCGACCTGTGCGGCTGTTATTACTTAGCCACGAGCTCCTCGGTTTATGTCTGTTTCTTATGGATCATATTTTCTTTTGCAGAATACTTGAACTATGAAGACGGCAAGTTCTCAAAATCGCGAGGAGTTGGTGTATTTGGAAGTGATGCTCAGGTAAACTAATCATTATTTTAATAAACAGAAGAGTTATTTTACTTTCAAGAGTACAACTAGGGCTAAAATAGTAGCTACACGTTAGAATTCTCATTTGATTCGCTGCATCGATTTCCGTAACCGATTGTAAGATTTTCAACCCGTGACCGGAACCCTTATAGTTCTTTTTAGGGTTCCGTTCCCCAAAGAAAGAAAGAAAAAGAAAGAAGGAAAGAAAGAAAAGAAAGAATTAGCGAATTGTTTTTTTTTTCTTTGATTTATGTTTTTTTATTTTCTCTTCTACGGTTACACACGTTGTCTACATCTCTTTTTGTATACTTTCCTATCGCAGGTATGCTGGAAGAGATTTCTTTAGAAATAAGTTTTGCCTTTGTACGTATTTTTCTGTTCCTTTCTTCTTGTCTGCTTATATGTGTGTGCATAAATGGTTAAATAAATAAAGAAAAGAAAGAAAGAACGAAAAATGCGTTTATGCAAAGGGTGCGAAATGCAACCCTATTACTAAGCCTCCGCTGTCCGTCCGTCCGTCTGTCTGTCAGCGGGCTAATCTCATGAACAACAAGTAATAGGTAGACAGTTGAAAATTTCACAAGTAAAAAAATGAAAAGGGTTTTTTTGCTAAATATTGTACGTGGTCGGTGGTACGGAACCCTTCGTCTGCGAGTCCAACTCGCATTTGACCGGTTTTTTAAATGTTTTTCAATATATTTATTCTTCCACAATAATTATAATGATTATTTGTGTATTGACCGTTATTATGTTATATTTTCTAGGACACAGGTATACCATCAGATGTGTGGCGGTTCTACCTGGCTAGCATCAGACCTGAAACTTCCGACTCCAGTTTTAGCTGGGTTGAACTTGGCACACGGTGAGAACATTTTATTTACCTAACAGTTTCTGACTGCCTGAACAGTAAAATGGAGGTCAAATTTTTACCATATTTAAAGTGTTATTACTCCTTATAATTGGTTGAAAAATAAACAAATATAAAAATTAAATGGAAATATCACATTGTACTGGGATCGATCCATCATCACTGACAGGACTATTGTTGCCAATAAGCCTGATATAGTGGTGGTGGATCGAGGAGAGCGACGCGCAATGATTATTGACATAACGGTCCCGCATGACGGGAACCTCGTGAAAGCCGAGAAAGATAAACAAATCAAGTATCTTGACTTGGCTCGCGAGGTTGTCGACATGTGGGATGTGGACTCAGCAATCATTGTGCCGATAGTCGTATCAGCCAATGGCTTAATTGCCAAGAGCCTCGACCAACACCTAAGGTGGCTCGCGTTGGGCAGCTGGATCAAAAGCTTGATTCAGAAAGCGGTACTCCTGGACACGGCTCGCATTGTTAGGAGGTTCCTCTCTCTGGAGCCCTGACCGCCGGTAGCTTGGACCCTGTTCCCGATACCGGTGGGCTACTATTTTTTATATTTTTAAATGTTTTTATATTTTCTTTATTCTAATATTTAAAAATATAATTTATAAGTATTTAAATGAAATAAAAGAATAATACTAAGATTATATTATTGTATATGACGGAGAGGGTATGTGTCTCTTTCGTTATAATCAGCCATATTTTAACTACTATGGACGTACTGTGGGTAGTGTTGGTTATTGCGCAATAGAAAAACCGTTTACAGTTCAGATCAAATTATAACTCCGGCCGGTCCGAGCGTTCTGTTGTAGTATTCAAGTCAATGGCACGTAAAATTTTATCGGAGAGGCAATCGGATGGCGAGTGGTAATCTGGGTATTGAAGTGATACCGAACCCCCCGTACCGTCCTAATGGACCCCAAATGGACGGGGGCGGAGATATGGGGGATTGGGGCCTAACATATATTTTTTTGACCTGTCATTCAAAATTTAAGCTCTATTATGTGCAAGGAATTTGTGTGTATCAATTGTTTTGATAAAATTAACCTTCATTTTCGGTGATAAATTATCGGTAAGGAGTTTTAAGAATTATAAACATTATTTCAATTATAACGATGTTGACGGGTGGCAACCGGATGGCAATGATACACACAAATTCCTTGCACATAATAGAGCTTAAATTAAAATTAAAATTTTAGTGCGGTTGCTTTAACTATAGAATCTGTCGAGCGCCGCTAGGCGGCGCTGGCGTCCCGATTAATCAACTCAATCTATTTTACGATGGCAGAATAGTGGATGGCTCGCCGGCCGTCACACGTAAAATAGACTGCGTCTGATTTAAAATCTTAACTTGAATGACAAGTTATTTGCCGTGTGGTTAAAATGAGCAATGTCCTTTAAGTGACTTATCTAATATATTTTTTCCCCACAGAAATAATTCCGAACTCTTAAACAACCTCGGTAACTTCTGCCATCGATCGCTAAGTTTCTGCGCAAACACATTCAAGGGTCGTGTGCCTGACCTAGCGCTGACGCAGACTGACTATGAGTTGATCGCGCTGGTCAATAGAGAGGTTATTGGTAAGTCATATTAAATAAACTTTCTATAAACTTTTATTAGTTTTACATACACATAACATCACGCCTTATTTCCCCGAAGGGTTGGGCAGATGTGTCCCTGTAGCAGGTACACCCACATTTCGCCAGTTATGTTTAAGTCCCATGTAATAGAGGGCGAACCTATTGCCATCAACCGGGCACAAATCCAGACTCCGAGCTGCTACTGAGAAATTTCTGATAGAAAAGCCCAATAACACTTGACCTCATGCTCAGTAGTAGCGCTTGCTACCACTAGATCAACGAGGCAGTCCAATTCCAGTCGTTTTTATTAGTTTTAGAATATTGAATACGAGGCTTTTGGCTTTTGGTGAAAGTGTATTTGATGTTTTTTTTTTTTTGTAATTTTCGCGTATTTTGTTCAGAATAAACAATTTTTCTTTTTAATAGTATTGCTGGCTTTTTCTAACAGGCTTCGACAGACGAGAGATAGTTTAGGGCTCAGTCATATAAGTAAGATACAACACCCGGCCGTAAAAATGACACATCGAGTGTGATAATTCATTGTTATGTAGAGTGTGAGTGAGTTAGATGTTAGGTAGTGGGCCATGCCGGTGATAAATGGTAGACCGTAGGCTATGCTGGGTATTCAATTTTTTATATTTTGAGTAGCGTTTTTTCTAAAAAAAACTTGTTTTTATAAAAAAAACAAGTGTAAGTTCATAAAATCTCGAAAAAACAAGAAAATAGATCCCCTTTTAAAGTTATTTTTCGAAAAAAATTCATGAACGTTCAGAAAAATGTGGGCGGGCACATGCCGATGGGCGACATTGTATAGTAGACAGTGGGCTATGCTGGTGATAGATGGTAGATAATAGTCCATGCTGGCTCCGGGCTGCTACTGAATAGAAAACTTGATTTTACTTCGGCCGACTCGTGGATCAAACCCAAAACTCCACGCTCAGCAGTCGCACCTACGGCCACTTGACCAACGAGACAGCCATATAATAAAAAGCTATATAATTTCTATTTCTCCCCAGCCTACGTCCAACATATGGAAAAGGGTCGTCTGCGCGAGTCGTTACGTCACGTCCTGTCAATATCCCGCATCGGTAACCAGCACATGCAGTTCCAACAACCATGGGTTCTGCTGAAGGGATCCGATGATGACAAGTAAGTTGTTAGATACTATGAAATACGGAAACAAAGTCCGCCTCTGTACATGTATGTGCTTAAAGTATTAAATAAATAAGTCTAAGTATGAAGTATAGGAAAATCTGGCCAAGCCAAGTCGGACTCGCGCTCTAAGCCCACAAACACGGACGCTTTTTTAACGCGACGTTTTTTACAGTCTGGATTATCAGCTCTCGGCTTCGCGCCGAGCGTTGAGAACGCAACAGGACACATCCTAGCGCGGTTGAATTTTCAACTCTCGGCGCCAAGCTGAGCGTTGAAAATCCAGAGTACTGTAAAAAAAACGTCGCCGTATAAAAGTGCCCGTGCGGCTGTGGTTTAATGGTTTCGTACTATCGTCGTTTTCTTTATAATTTTATGAATATTTCAATTGGCTACATATTACGGTAAAAAAATGCAGTCCTGTGACGGACAAAAGCGCGTAGCGTAGGCTTAGTAATAAGGTCGGTTTTTCATCCTTTGGGGCACGGAACCCTAAAAAAAAAGTGGTGGCACTCCGGGAGTGCCGACAGAAGTGAAAACTTGAACAAGATAGCCTTGGTGGAAGAGAAATACTTTTATAGAATATTGGTCCGTAATCTTATCTAAATAAAGAGCACAATCTCGTTTACAAAACCTTTAAAGTAAAAATACTCGCATAGAACATTGATCCGTAACGTACTATAAATAAAGAGCACAATCACGTTTAAAAAACCTTTAAAGTAAAATACTTGCATAGAACATTGATCCGTAATATAACATAAATAAAGAGCACAATCGCGTTTACAAAAATGAGGTCGTCATGGTGTCGCGAAATCAATGGTTTAGTCCTATCTCAAAAATGCCCAACGCGCCAAAAGAAGTTTAAACTTAAAAAAAAAAATATTACAACAATTTCTAACAACAAATCTTCGATCTTTAACTTCGTTTAAATTTTTTACAGATTTATATGTGCGATGAAAGTATAAACTTAACATGAAAATCTGCCCCTCAAATGTTCTATTATATCATTAATATTTCAATGTTGCTATCATCAATAATACGACTAGTGCTTTTAAAAAAATGCCAATTCTAATTTACCATTTCTCCAACAAAGTTTTTCTTTCTCAACATGACTTGTTATATTTATTTTTCCAGAAAGCGTGGAGCAACAGCCATAGGTCTTTGCTGCCAGCTGGTCGGTCTTCTCTGTGCGTTACTGTCTCCATACCTGCCGGAGACCTGCAGAAGATTGAGGGAACAGCTCAATGTGAAGCCGGAGACTTTGAGGATTAATCCTGAGTAAGTAATCACCGATATTGCTGAAATGCCTAACTAAGGCATAAGGTCGGCCAACTTTGAGTTATTTTTACTTGTGCACCCTCAATGCTGAGGATCGCGACCACATACAACGCGTCTCCAAGCTATGCGGTCTTCTGCAGTGTGGACCGCTTAGTAAATGCTGCCTCCAACACCTTGATCGCTTCTGACCATCTCACCGGTGCTCTGCCTTGAGCGCGTTTCCCTTCCACCCGGCCCAGTAACATAAGCCTTTCGTAGATGATCGCATAATTTTGCTGAAAAAGCTGAGGGAAAATAGGAAAATAGTTTTACAGCTCTACAGAGTTCACACGGAAATCAAAACAAAACAACAATAAAGTACTTAGTTCTGAATTCAAATTATTATACACGATAAATCTAATAATTGATAGACATGGAAATTAGTTTGTATTCGGAAATCCGATAACAAAATATATAGAGCTTTAAAACCATTTTCGTACCTGCGACTTTAGCAGCTTTCCTACCATTTTTTTAATAAATTAAATTAAGTTAAAAGAGTATTAACGACTCTATATACTTCCAAGTCGATTGAGAGCGTCCGGTCTGCACCAAGTGCAAAGGGCAACTGATAGAAATCCGACGACTGTCGAAACACGAAGTTTGCCGAGGGACATTATGAATAGTTATACTGTACATTTACTAACTTCAATAATTGCAGACATTTTTTTTTTGTGGGTGGGAAATTATCAAATAACTTCTCCCGCTCTGGGTGGAGCGGGAGGGCGTGTCAGACTCTTGCTGACTAAAACCCACCCGTGTTCCTTCAGTTGCCATGTTGCCGGGGGCCACGATGTCCCTTTCGGCCCATATTCGCAGCCCCGGCAGGCATTGGCCCTAATAATTGCAGACATGAATTGTTAACTTTTAATTTTCTTGGTGCTATTTGTGGTTATTTGCTCGTTTAAATTACAAAAGTAAAACAGTATTTTATGAAAACTATAATATATTGTAATAATTAGGTTCGTATTTGAAAAGTTGGAAATCGAGCGCTTATGGTACTATCAATTATTCTTTTCAATTTCAGGAACCCATCTCTCCTCCAATACCTACCGTATGGCCACATTATCGGCAAACCAGAGCCGCTGTTCGCTAAGATCGAGCCAGAAGTGCTGGAGAACCTTCGCGCCAAGTACGCAGGCACACAGAGTGACAGAGCTAATAAGGTTAGAAAAAATAAAAGAGTTAATAATAAAAAAAATCGATTCGTGCTGTGTCAGTTTTAAGTTTAAATAAGATTAAAAGAGTTGTAATAAAAAGGATGATTTCCACCAAACAGCTCGCATCGCATCGGATCGGAACGGATTTTACAATCTTTAAACGATATTAAATCGTGTACACGGAGCAAAGGGCACTGACCACCTTGTTTTCATTTCTTGACTCTCCCTCTTCCCCTAGTTATCTAGCCCTCACTTTCAGTACATTTGCGCAAACCACAATAAAACTCTACGTTTATCACACAATCGTCTTCTTCTATGTCCCACTCACCGCACTGATTTCATTCACTCTTCCTTCTTCGTTCAGTCTATCTCTCTGTGGAATGCGCTCCCCCAAGAAATCAGGATGGCAACCAACAGATTATCCTTTAAAGTTAAAGTTCGCGAGCATATTCGTAAGAAGCTGGCAGTATCATCACAGCGGTAATGTTTTCCCATTGTTTGGCTTATTTGTTTTATAAATATATTCGTGTATTTATTTGTTCTTATATTTATATATATAGTTATATTATATATTTTGTTTTGATAGGTATATTTATATATCCTTATATTTAAATAAATATTTATTCCACAATTTTCAATATTGCACCTACCACTGTTTGTCTCTGCATCACCCAAAGGTTGACTGGTAGAAAATGCCTATGGCATTAAGTCCGCCTCTGTACATGTATGTGCTTAAAGTGTTAAATAAAAAAAAAAAAAATAAATACACAGTTGAAATGAAATTAAATTGTTTATTCTGTAAATAGGATATTAGAATCACTTTTACACGTCATATAAAAAAAAAAATAAGCTAGATGAGTTCGGCGTTTCCTATCTGACTACTCTGAGAAGAAAGGCCGAAACAAACTCAGAGGTCGCAGTCTCTTTTAAAGTCCAGACATAATCTTGGTCAGGCCATATGAGGACCATGTAGATAAGTGTCTGAAAAGGTCTTTTGAGGAAAGAACCACACAGATTTGAGTGGACCTGTCCAGTCAGTGCAAGCATTTGTCAGTAATCGTGGAGCTCAACTTAGAACTTAAGGAGCTCAAAACGACGAACAATACCAAAGAAAGGACATTTGGGTAGGCCGCATAAACTACTCAAACTGCCAGACAAACTGTTGTACGGGTAAGGTACATTTAAATGATAAACTGATTTGAGTTCAACTTGTGTATTGATAGTTATAAAGAAAGCACAAACGCCCAAAACTGATAAATGATCGACCCGCGGCGAATGAGTATTTTAGTGCCAACCGATGATATGCGACTACTAATTGGTTACTCAAACACGTATATTTTATTCATTTGCTGCGCGTCGATGTCAGTATAAAATTGATATTGTACGGGTTTGCTCGTACAACAGTATTTAAAATGTCTATATTACCAAGCCGCGCACAGTAGCTTGACCGTGGGCGTCTTCCGCGACACGCGATCGTAGCCGAAAGTATGCTGCGACGCGCGATCGGCTCCGTTCGCCTGTCGTCGTATCCGTTCGGATCCTTTCGGCTGTCGTCGCGTGCGCTCAAAGCCGTGGCGGGAAATAAATCAACAATCCAAATTTTTCGTTTGGTGAAAATCATCCTGAAGTCTTTCCTTAATTATGATAAATTCCGATCACTAATCTATTTGTCAAGAATGATAATTATTAATCGACTTCAAAAAGGAGGAAGTTCTCAATTCGACTGTATGTTTTTATATATTTTTTTAATGTATGTTTGTTACGCGATTACTCCGCTAATTATGAATTGGTTAAGATGGTTCTTTTTTTATTTGGTAGGTGTTTGTAGGGCTTCAGAGGTGATCCAATATAAATTGTATTAATTTTGCTTGGGTACTTGGGTAGTTTTTGAGTTAGAGCCTGTGCACACGATGCGTTGCGGCGGCGGTGCGGCGCCGGAGCGGGGTCGCGGCGGCGTCCTACGTACAAATACCCGTCGTATGGTACACCGCACTTGTAGCCCGCGACACGAGGCGGGGAGGGGGGTACGCGTTGCGACACCGCTCAGTTGTTTGTGTGTTGTCTAAAACACAGATGTGTGGACAGATGATAATTTAAGCGCTCTGAGGCACGGCGCCGTGTGACCGACAATGCGGCGAAATCTTTGCGGTGCGGCGCGCAACGCATCGTGTGTACAAGCTCTTAGCTTCAATAATATGTTTTTTTCCCCACTTAGTCTATATGGATGATGTTATAATTTCCTGTCACTGTTATTTACATAGCAGGTGATAATGTGTTCATGATTTATGTTTACAGCAAAACGGAAGTGCTGGAGTAGCAGAGCTTGAAGAAGCAGTGAAACAGCAGGTAATTTTCTTTTATTTTGAAGTGAAAACTTCTTTAGGTGCGTTGGGCATTTTTGAGATGGGAAAAAACAATTGAACTCACGACACCGTTACCGACACCTCATTTTTGTAAACGCGATTGTGCTCTTTATTTATATTACGTTACAAATCAATGTTCTATGCAAGTATTTTTACTTTAAAGTATTTTTATTGTAAACGCGATTGTGCTCTTTATTCAGATAAGATTACGGACCAATGTTCGATACAAATATTTTTCTTCCACCAAGGGGATCTTGCTCAAGTTTTCACTTCTATCAGCACTCCCGGAGTGCCACAATTTTTTTTTTGTGTTGTCTCTTTTCTAATTTATAAAGCAAATAATAACCTCTACTGCCTAAATAATAATTTTAATATTTGTATTAAATCAATCCCAGGGTGAAAAAGTCCGCCAACTGAAATCGTCGAGTAAAGACAAAGCAGTGTGGCAGCCGGAAGTCACCAAGCTGTTAGATCTCAAGAAGCAGCTCGAAGCTGCTCAGAAGGCACAAGCTGCAGCTCCACAGAAGACACAAGCTGCACCACAGAGTCATGATGCTAGTAACTTGGAGAAAGCTGTTGCAGAACAGGTGAGGAAAAGATAGAAATACAAAGAGATAGATTATGTAAATTATGGCCCGTTCTGGTGAAAAATGATAATCAGTGGAGTAGGTAGTCAGATAGTGGTCCATGTTGGCTAGAAATGGTTGCGTGTGGTTCATGCTGGCGATCGATGGTAGTCAATGGTCCACAATGGTGGGAGATGGTCGTTAGTGGTCCATACTGCGGGTCGATAGTCCATGCTGGCTAAAGATGGTTGATAGTGGGCCATGCTGGTGATAGATGGTTGTTAGTGGTCCATGCTGGCTAGAAATAGTTGCGTGTGCTTCATACTGGCGATCGATGGTAGGAGTTGATCGTTAGTGGCCCATAGTGTGGGTCGATAGTCCATGCTGGCTAAAGATGGTCGATAGTGGTTCATGCTGGAGGTAGATGATCGTTAGTGGTTCATGCTGGTGTAGGGTAGTAGTCAATGGACCATTCTGGTGAAAGAACAATGTTTTTGACCTTTGTTATCTAAATTCCATTACAAATGACTTGAGGATAAATATTTTTTTGTATCATAGTTCCTTTTCTTCATTTTAGGCCGATAAGGTCCGTCAGCTGAAAGCATCAACTAAAGACAAGGCAGTATGGCAGCCGGAAATCGCCAAGCTGTTAGATCTCAAGAAACAGCTCGAAGCTGCTCAGAAGACGCAAGCTGCAGCTCCACAGAAGGCGCAAGCTGCACCACAGAATAGTGCTTCAAGTAGTGATGCTAGTAGCTTGGAAAAAGCTGTAGCGGAACAAGTAATTATTATTTTACATTATTTTATTTGGTTCAAACTCGACCTTCTTGAATATACATACATTTTGTTCAGTATTATTATTATTTCGTTTATTAATTTAGATTCTTATTCATGTACATTTTTAAATACTTCTTAAATAAAAAAAATAAAAAAACATTTAAAAAAACAACCGTCTTCCAAAAAAAAACACTACAAAGTGAAAAATAACTTTAATTTCGGAAGTCGGTGTCTTGGGTTTTGTGTTTTCGTTTTTTGCCACCGACTTCCGAAATTAAAGTTATTTTTCACTTTGTAGTGTTTTTTTTTGGAAGACGGTTGTTTTTTTTTGTAAAAAGTTTTTATTTTTCACTTTTTAGTTGTGGTACCTACCCCACACACATTCGAATACCACTACCTGCTACCAGTGTCAAGAACTTATCATATCATCTACATACTAAGTGGGAAAAAAAATACGTATTTTGTAGCTAACTCAAAAACTACCCAAGCAAAGTTAATAAAATTTATATGGGACCAATTTGGAAGCCTACCCTTTCAAACAAAAAAAGAATTTTCAAAATCGGTCCACAAATGAGGGAGAAATCGGTGGACATACATAAAAAAAAAAAAAAAAAAAAAAAAAAAAAACAAACATACGCGTCGAACATATAACCTCCTCCTTTTTGGAAGTCGGTTAAAAATATAAAAAGAATAGAGGTCCGCCGGTGTCGGGAGCAGGGTCCAAGCTACCGGTGGTTAGGGCTGCAGAGACAGGAACCTCCTCACAATGCGAGCCGTATCGAGGAGTACTGCCTTCTGAATCAGGCGCTTGATCCAACCGCCTAACGAGAGCCTCGAGAGATGTTGGTAGAGGCTTTCGGCCATCAGGCCATTGGCCGTTACGACAATCGGACAATGATAGCCGAGCTGACACTCCACATGTTGACAACCTCGTATGCTAAGTCGAGATATTTTATTTGTTTCTCTTTCTCAGCTTTCACGAGGTTTTCGTCATGTGGAATGGTAACATCGACTATTATTGCGCGGCGCGCTAATCGATCTATCACCACTATATCAGGTTCATTGGCAACAATAGTCCTGTCAGTAATGATAGACCGATCCCAGTACAACGTGACATGGTCATTTTCGAGAACTGGGTCGGGCACATACTTGTAATACGGTACCTCAGAATCCACAAGTTTATATTTTAAAGCAAGTTGCTGGTGAACAATCCTGGCCACTTGGTTATGCTTGTGCAAGTACTCGCCGTTATCCAGACGCGAACAACCAGAGATAATATGTCTGATGGACTCACCCGGCCGGTGGCATGCCCGACACACGTCAACCGTCCCGTCCTTCATAATATGTCTCCGGTAGTTATTTGTCCAGATAACTTCGTCCATAATTGCACAGACAAAACCTTCAGTTTCCTCGAAAAGGTCACCAAAACGTAGCCAAGATAAGGACGCTAGGAAATCTACACCGGGCTCATGAAGAGCCCGATAGAAGCGCCCGTGAAGCTCCTTGCTTTGCCATACCTCCTTGCGGTCATCTGTAGTAAGTACTACAGGTTTGTGCCAGTTCCCTTTAGCCATGGAGAGCGGGGTAAACCCCTTGTCCACTGCCACCACATCACGTTGCATACCCACTTCGGTTTTAAAAAATATTCTTTGAGATCCTCGCGGTTGTGGAGAGTATTTGCCTTTAAAAAGCCTCGACCCCCGCACTCGCGGGATGTACAATCTCATCATTATAAACACAAACTTCCGCGGGATATATAATCTCATTATACAGGCCGTCCCAAAATTATGGGACAAGAAGGGAAAGTACCTTAAATATCGTAGATAGGGTATTTTGCTGAAAGAAGACTTTATGTTATTTTTAAAAGTTAGTAATTCTGCATTCAAAGATTTTCTAAAAATTACTTGCCTCGTCTGGGAATCGAACCGACTTAAATGTTAAAAAAAACACCCCTACTTTTATGATGCCAATCGAAAGAATGGCCAAAAAATAATAACTCTTCTTAAGTAACATAGTATTTTAAAAGAAAGGAACAGCGTAGAAAGGGACGCCCTGTATACACAAACTCACGCGTTCTTCCCATGGGGACAGTCAGAATCTACAGATCGCCACCTGCTACGATCCTTACATACTCCTTTTGCCTCGTTTACGTTCATACATCTGGTCATACACGCACGCCGGTTGCGAGTACTACGCACCTGACCCCTCACATCACCAATAAGGACACTATAATTATCTCCATTAAGGCGTTCCCTGCTGTTTCCACTAAATTTTATTATATCCTCCTTATCCGTAGGCTGAAAAAGTCCGCCAACTCAAAGCATCAACTAAAGACAAGCTAGTGTGGCAGCCGGAGATCAACAAGCTACTGGATCTGAAGAGACAGCTCGCGGCAGTACAGAATGTACCTGCCGCCGTGAAGACCTGTGCCAGTGGGGGAGGGGATGTGCAGGGGCTGGAGAAGGAAGTCGCTGACCAGGTAAGCAGCTATTTTGATTAGGGAGCCCCATGACAGAGGATGGGGTTGTGGCTAAATGATAACAGCCGCATGGGTTAAGCTACGGATGGGTAACCATCCATTTCATATCGAGACCCCTCCGTGCCTCGGAAAGCACGTTAAGCCGTTAGTCCCGGCTGTCATTTGTAGATCTTTGACAGTCGTTACGGGTAGTTAGAAGCCTAAAAATCTGACAACCAGTCTTACCAAGGGGTATCGTGTTACCCAGTAACTGGGTTCTAGGACAAGGACAGATAGGCAGTCGCTCCATGTAAAATACTGCTATTCAGCTGCATCCGGTTAGACTGGAAACCAACCTTAATCATTTTTTTTTGTGAAGATGTTTTTTCTTTATAAGTTATATTTAAACTTTATTTCTTTTGGAAAATATTGAACTGATCCTTCTAAAGATGTACGCTTTTTTAAATTAAATTAATTAACCTTTTAAACTTTTTGGGATTCTATTGCTGTACATTTTTTTAAATAAATGAGCCTCTTTTTAACTTTCTGGCCTTTCTTCACAGTTGATTGGGTACCCGGACCATTGGGTTAGGTTAGAACTGTGACCAACTACATCCAAGTTGGTCGCAGTTATTTGGCTATTTAGGTTTAGGATCCCAAAATAGGAATTATTTGAAGTTCACATAAAGAGGCGCAATCATAATATTAGGCTAGAGTGTTCAGTAATATTTTGAAGAAAGCAAAATGGGAATTATTTCAGGTTCGATTAATTACATGCCTTTCTTTTTTCATTGTGCAGGCTGACAAGGTACGAAAACTGAAGGCTTCCACGAAAGACAAGGCGGTTTGGCAGCCAGAGATAAACAAACTATTGGATCTCAAGAAACAACTCGCCGCTTTACAAATAAACAAATAAATTATTATTTATTCTAAATTATAATGTTGTGTTTTATTTTTACTAAAGCCAGACGGTATGTCTCACAAATTCTTCCATATCATAAGGGCACGTCTTCCCTACCATTACCGTGCCCCCCTCTACTCCTTGATAGGGACCGTTCAAGTATTACGTAAGCACTATAGGGGGGGGGGGGGGGGCGGTCTATGCTTTGTTTATTTTTGATGACATGGGGGATGGGGGGTCTAGATGGTGATTACGTCAGCAGTAATTATTTACTTTTTTACACATATATGGCAACCCACACATTGCCTATGCTTGAAAACGAAACGCATATCGTCGCCCAGCAGTGAAAACCACGTAAGTGTTTATAACTAAATTTTACAGGAGGAAGAAAAAACTGTCTCCTGAAAAAAAAATGTATGAGTGGGGAAGATATTACCTTTTGTTTTTTTTAGATTTTATGCATTCCTTAGGTACGTATCACATTGTTTCTATATCGTGTGCCTAAATACTTCTTCTCACTTTCTTCAATTTTTAATCCGGAATAACGCTATTATCAACCGTACTGGCGAGTTTCTCAGACGAAAATGGCGGAGCCTATTTTGATACAAGGTTCTCATAGCACGTCATAGATAGCGCTAGGAGTAGCTGATTCGAAAGTTTGCTAGAGTAATCTGTGCTTACCGAGTTTATCAATCCAAAGAACAAATATAATTTTTTTTGAGGAAATGAGACACCCGAGGTTTTCACTGCTGGGCGACGATATTCGGGATTCCCACAAATAATGAATACGTTTAGGTACTCGCTTAAAACCGAGTAGGGGAATTACCGCGTGTGCACGCCATAGTGTGCATCCAAAAAACCGTACTGTACCGCCTGCGACGACACGCGCGGCACACCACTACGACGTCAGCGGGGGGTGCGGTGCGCGGGGCGACTTCGGCGCGCGACGGAGCCCGCGCCGCCATCGCCAGTTCAATTTTAGAGTCTAACACAGCGCGTCGCGCAAGCCACGCACTGACTCAGAACCATACAGTTACCGCGCATAAATGTACGCGTCTCCATTACTTCAATTAATGTAAATGCATTACTAAGTAATATATATACATAGTAAGAAGAGGAAGCCTTTCATTCCCCTTCACCGCGTGCTATTCACTTGTGTCAATAAAGTTTATTAAATGAATATTATGTCCGTTGCAAGACTTGCAAGTCCTCTATCCTAAGCTTATTTTCTTGTTTCTAGAATTATAACTGCTGCTCATGAATCAATAAAAAAAACAATACTTACATTAAAAGAAATGCATATACCAATGTTTACGTAAGCATGGGGGGTAAGAGCTTTGCTTACTTTTGCTGACAAGGGGGAGGGGGGGGAGTTAATAATTGTAATAAATCTGCTTAGGTAAAACTTGAATGGCCCCATATGCACCGACCTCTGTAGCACCATGTAACATGAGGCTCCTGGAGGGCTAGAGTAAATCATCGGGTTCAACGATTAATCGAGTCTGGTCAAATCACACTGGGGTCGGTGTATTTCATTGAAACCAGCTGGTGAACGTTATTCCTGTGTAATTATGTCGGTGCCATGTAAACGAGTAATGAAACAAAAATAATCATGTGTGTGAGAACTGAGGACCACGCTGGAAATACGCAAAATAAATATCCCTGGATTTTGCAGTAGACTTAAAACAATTGTAGAACGAATCAGGGAATCTGTAACAAAATATATTAATAAAACCGGCCAAGTGCATGTCGTACCACGCACAATGTAGGGTTCCGTAGTTGTGATGAATTTATCCCAAGAACAAACTTAACTTTGTAGTTGAAAAAAAAAATCATACAGAATGTATGGGAGAACATGTTTTTACAACCGCAAATCTAAGTTGGTCGATTATTACTCGTTAACTTGTAAAGCCTACTCAGCTGTGATAGTTTTCCTTTTAAATTCGTTAGATAAGCTACTGCCGTGAATTTTTTCACATATCTAAAATCAACCATTTAGCTGGTAGGGGGGGGGGGACACACTTGACTCTAACAAAAATTTGCACTTTAAAGCTTAATATTTCGCAAACGGATCTCTGAATTCAAAAATGGTTTTAACACACTCACAATGTTTTTGAAAGACCTTTTCAACGATACCTTACACCAAGGGATAGAAAAAAAAAACATCCCCACTTTACGTGTAGGGGAGGTACTTGCCCTAAAAAAATATTTTTCTTAATTTCATTTTACCACTTTGTCGGCATGATTAATATGTATACCCATGCAAAATTACAACTTTCTAGTACTAACAGTCTTGGAGCTAGACCGCGGACCCTAAAAACTAGTATGGTCGGTCCTCAGTTCTCAATACATTTGTTTACAAATTCCCATATTCGTTCTACAACTGTTTTAAGGGTGTCGGTCATTCTTCCATACTGTTTGACGGTGTTCGTTCAAAACTAAAAATTATATCAATTTGTCTTGTCATTATCTAGCCCTGTATGGAAGCAGAATTGGGAAAAGTATTGGTTTGGAAGTTATGAGCGTCGAAACTTCCATATTTCAACACTAATTTTAACTCATCTTTGGGCGTAAATAAATAACTTGTGTAGTATGAAAATGGCAAAATAGAAACCGTACAGGGATAAATAATTTATTTAAAAGTTCGAGTAATATTATTTTGAGTAGATACATCCAGTAGTTTTTCCATAATATCTATACGCCTAAAGGTCTGTTCATACAATTTTACTTGCAAGTTTTCGTTATAAATCATCGTCTATTTCACTAAATAACTTTACTAAATAGCATGCACAGTAGCCACGCCACCGACCAGTTCGAGCCATCGACTAGTGGAACCTAAGTCTACTATCTACCTAATCCTAGAATTTTTTACTTTGCGAATTCCCTGTGTGATCCCTCAGTTCTCACGCACATGGGATATTATCAGGAAATTCTTTATTAAAAAACATTTTAAATTCATAAAAGTATATTCGAGTATTCACATTTATCAACATAATAGAAAATACGTTATCGCGATCCATTACATAAAACTATTAATTCATTGTTATTTACAAATCATGTACAGTAAGATTTCAAAGCATCAATATCAATTCAAAACAAGAATTGAATGGATTTTTTAAATTAAATAGAGTTTTGCAGTTGATGTGATGGCCTCGCCACAGATAACTATAGATGGTTCACTCCGTATTTTAGGTGTGAAGCTACAAGTACGCGGCAGGCTCGACTTGTCGGGCCAATTCAGTGAGCGTAACGTAGTCAGAAGATATAAGAGTTACGCGATAGAAAGAGAGGCAACTTCTAGGTGAATATAACTGCAGGTAATTAGCGCTGTGCGACCTGAATTGCACTTTATTGTGTCGTGGCAAGAGTCACTTTTTATATAAATGATTTTACGGAGTGAACCATCAGAATTAATCTGTGGCCTTCCCCCTCATGCACGAAGACATGGGTTCAAATCGGGGCAAGTACCAATGTGACATCGCGACTTTTTAAATTATTTCTGAGTTTATCTTGGGCATTACTGACATCGGTGAAGGAAAAAACTGGACTTTATAATAAATATAAGTCTGAAATCGATCAATACTCATGCTTCTCTGTAGGAGAAGGCGCTTTGCAGATGGAGCAACTATTGCAGCAACTGGCAACTAGCTGTTTACATATATCTCAATGGAACTGCGCACACGTAGCAACTCAAGTTGCGTGTTCCGGTGATAGACAACAATTTTCAGTTGCTGCAATCGATGACTAAGTTAGTTTCTAATTGCCACAACTAGCAACTTTCGAATTTGTATCGGTTGTGTAAAGTTGTTGGTTTCGTTGTTGACGCCGTCGACGGCGGCGACGTATTACAATGAGAACAAGTTTTGCTTCTTCGATATCCATCATCACACAGTACGTAGCGTAGATTGAGCAACTCGGCTATAAAAGGTTACTCACAGATTGCCATAAAATTGCGGCAACCGTAAACTATTTATATTCTATTTGGTTGTAGCAACTGGCAACTTTTAAAGGAAACTTTTTAAAAGTTGATGGTTGCCTCAACTAAAGTTGCTCCATCTGCATCTCCAGCTCCGAAGAGTCCATTGCCCTGACAATAATAGGCAGGTTTTTTTTTGTTTTTAAATACTGACCATCATTTGATTATATTTACAACTTACTGTTTAAATAATACTCAAGTTAATTCATGGCATGATTTTAGCCTAATTGAGTAAAAATTATTCACTAAAATTAAGTTAATTTAGGGGGCAAAAATATTTTGGATTGATTACTATTCGCAAGTAGCAATCCGAATGCGAAGTTTGGTTAGTAACAATAACTAGGCGTAATAACTCAAAACCCGAAAAGGCGTTATTAAACTTATCATTATGAACCTATTTTAATATGGCGCCAAAATTGACACCGCAAAAAAAAAAACTTTTTCTTACATTTTTGTTCACATAACTTGACAAAATGTGTGGAACAGCTTTTTTTTCGCAGGTGCCATACATATTTAGCACTAGCTGTTCCCACCACTTCGTCTGCGATCCAGGATGAAAATTAGCAAAGGCTAATTTCCAAGTCCAAGTCTACCCCTGTGACAAATTTCATCCAAATCTGTTCAGCCGTTTTACCGTGAAAGCGTAACAAACAAACAAACTCACTTTCGCATTTATAATATTAGTGAGGATTAGTAATCTACCCTACTATAGATGGACTGATGACCTGGACGCTGGTTGCAAGAAGCACAGAACCGGTCGATGTGGCGATGTTTGAGAGGGTTCTATGTCCAGCTGTGGACGTCTTTTGACGCTGAAATGACGATGTAGCATAAGCAGCCTATGTAATCTACCACGCGGGCCCTGTGCGGGTTGGTGGATGTCACATGTTTATTTTTTTAAATGGTGATGTACCTACCAACTGTTTCATAAACCAAAATCACTGTTCCGCACATTGCATTCCACTCACCATCACACTAACACCTTGAAGCAGATTCCCCGGTTCCTTCACATGCATCTTAACATGGCTCTTCAACCCGGAAGCTTTTCTGAACGACTGACCACACTGAGTACAAATGTATGGCTTTTCGCCGGTATGACAACGGATATGGGAGATCAAATCATTGCGTTGTACGAAGGCTTTTTCACAATAAGAACACTGGAAGGGACGTTCACCAGTATGCGTTCTTCGATGGTTCGTTAAAGTGCCGGATGCAGCGAACCTCATTGGGCAGAGGTCACAAAGGTAAGGTTTTTCTCCAGTGTGTATGCGACGGTGTTTGACTAGAGCGCTTGAGGTTGTGAAGCCGTTGCCGCAGTCATCGCAAACGAAGGGGTGTGCTCCGCTGTGTTTTCGGTTGTGCGCGTCTAGTTCGCCTTTTGATACAAATCTGTAAAATGGAGAAAAATGTGAAATTAAGTTCAATACAGAGGGCAGCAATCGGTAGCGGCCAGCAGCGCCGAGTGAACGCGCGGTCCTCGCACTATGGATTACGACAGTTAACATTCAACAAGAAAACTCGCAGGATTCCGCCAGCGGCCGCCCACGTCTGCGGGAGCAGTCGCTGCCGCCGTTGCGTGTGGTTGCTCGACTGCTCGCGGCACCGCAGGCCGCCGCGCGAACTTTTCGAGTCTCTCAAGTATATATTTTAGTAATGAAGATAAAGTTTAATAGTAGATTGTTTGCCAAGGGAGCAAAGAACAATTTTTAAGGCGAGAGTGTTTCTTTTAATCCAGAGCGCAGCGAGGGATTCAAAGTACGTCACTCGAGCTTAAAATAGTGTTGCTCCCGAGGTGAACACTCTACTTTTTATCACCCTCTATGAGAAAAAAAAACGTGTGTGATCCGACCCCCGTCAGGAACAAAGTTATTTCACAAGTTAAAAAAAACACTGCAACCATCGTTGATTTACATTTTGACCTCACCGGAGACTTAAGCACCTTCGGAAACTATGAAAACCATACCCATGAGGAAAAATTTTAAATTTTTCGCAGCTGCCATCTTGGATTTACGTTTTGACCTCACCATCGGCTTTAGCACCCTTTCAAACCACGAAAACGATACCCATGAAGAAAAATTTGAAATTTTTCGCCGCCGCCCTCTTGGATTTTCATTTTGACCTCACCATCAGCTTTAGCACCCTTAAAAACCATGAAAACGATACCCAGGAAGAAAAATTTGAAATTTTTCGCCGCCGCCATCTTGGATTTTCATTTTGACCTCACCATCGGCTTTAGCACCCTTAAAAACCATGAAAACGATACCCATGACGAAAATTTTTAATTTTTTTGCATCCGCCATAATGGATTTTCATTTTGATCTCACCATCGGCTTTAGCACCCTTAAAAACCATGAAAACGATACCAATAACGAAAATTTTGAAAATTTTCTAAGTTGCCATCTTGGATTTTAATTTTGACCAAATTCACACTTTCTCTCTCTCTCTTGCCAGCCTGTTACTTGTTCATACAATGTTCGTGTTTGATCTCTTTGGTAATTGGAACTTTTACTAACAATATCCACATTCCAAATTCAAACCACTTTTAATCCCTAGGGATTAAAAAGCTATTTTAGTCCCTGTTTACGAGGACTAAACTAGCTATTTTTGAATAGATGTGATAAAAAATTATTTGACACTGAACCGCTTTGCTGCCAGCCAGAACGTTTCGACTTATAATCATTTATACTCACAGTCTTGGCAAATAAATTGATGCAGTAGCTTGATGAGTACGAGTAGTAGCTTTTGCCCTGTAGGTCGCGCGAGTTCCATTACCGTAAGGGTCAACTCACACCGAAAGAGCGGCAAAGGGCAGCGAACCGGAGCGCAGTTTCAGTGTCATATTAATTTTAACTTTATTTTCATTACTATAATACTTATTATCGCATGAGAAACTCGAACGAGTCGCGCGGATGCCCGCGGCGCCGCGGGAATTCCAGCGAATTCCATAAACGGGCGCCTTCTCTACCGAGCGGGCCGCTGCGCTTCGCTGCCCTTCGCCGCTCTTTCGGTGTGAGTTGACCCTAATGGGCCTACCACACGCACAAGCTTCCCCACAGTTCTGCCTGCGCAGGCTTCTCGCATGAAAAAACTGTACACGGACGGCGTTACCACACGGCACAGTTAAGTACGCGCAAGCCACAGTCTTGTCGAAATCGTCGGCGTAGAAACATGTTTCCTAATGAAGAACTATTTCTTCTTTCTCCCTTAATAAACTATGTTCCTCTTTCATTTTATTTATCATTTTTTTCGTAGGCATGCCTAGTTCTTTTTATTTCGATCGGAATAATCCTTCGATTTAATTTTCCAGAGTGCAGGCAGAGATTTGTATACCTAGACTTATTAATTCAGACATGAACTCGCGATTGTGCGTACGCAGATCGGCCATTTTTAGGGTTCTATGGAACCCTTAAGTATGTAATCTCTCGTGTGTCTGTCTGTCTGTCCGTCTGTCACAGCCAATTTGCTCCGAATCTAATGGATCGATTAAGTTGAAATTTGGTACACATTATGTATTTCTGTGACCCAAATACGAATGTGTAACGTAAATAAATGAATTTTGAATATGGCGGTCACTTTTGGGGGAAAATTAAAAATTACAAACTGTACCGTGTGACATATCAAATGAAAGGGCTTTTTGCGAGGATCTCAAAATAATTTATTTTTATAAACATAACATATACATTTAAAGTTATTTAAGAAAATAGATGAAAATTTACCATCTTCGAAACTACTGTGTCTAAAATTTTGAAGAAAATACAGAGAATGGTTCTTTAGTCATAGATTACAGGAAAACCTATAAAAAAAGTCTATGGTCTTAAAATAACATGGTAAATCTCTCAATATTGTGACTACAAACTTACATTTACAGTTGGAATGTATGGGAGAACATGTTTTTCAACTACAATGTTAAGTTTGTATTTGGAATAAATTCATCCTAACTACGGAACCCTTCATTGTGCGTGGTCCGATACGCACTTAGCCGGTTTTTGAGTGACGGAAGACCACGTAATCACCGAACGACTAACCTAGACTGCGGCTTGAACACTGAACGCCCAACCACACGCACAGGCAAGTACGCGCAGGCCGGGCTTGCGCAGGCAAAATTTCAAACAAGTCGAAAAGTGCGCAGGCCGCGCCGTGGGGTTTGCGCGTCGTACAGTTTTACCAACCACACGCTCAGTGTTCCGTGTACAAGCCGGCCTGCGCAGGCAAAACTGTGGTGAAGCATGAGCGTGTGGTAGGCCCATTATGGGCCTACCACACGCTGACTAAAGAACCATTCTCTGTATTTTCTTCAAAATTTTAGACACAGTAGTTTCGAAGATAAGGGGGGGGGGGAATGGTAAATTTTTCATCTATTTTCTTAAATAACTTTAAATGTATATGTTACGTTTATAAAAATAAATTCTTTTGAGATCCTCGCAATAAGCCCTTTCATTTGATATGTCACACGGTACAGTTTGTAATTTTTAATTTTCCCCCAAAAGTGACCGCCATATTCAAAATTCATTTATTTACGTTACACATTCGTATTTGGGTCACAGAAATATATAATGTGTACCAAATTTCAACTTAATGGATCCATTAGATTCGGAGCAAATTGGCTGTGACAGACGGACAGACAGACAGACACACGAGAGATCGTATACTCAAGGGTTCCATAGAACCCTAAAAATGGCCGATTTGCGTACGCACAATCGCGAGTTCATGTCTGAATTAATAAGTCTATACAAATCTCTGCCTGCACTCTGGAAAATTAAATCGAAGGATTATTCCGACCGAAATAAAAAGAACTAGGCATGCCTAACGTGACCATACGTCCCGTTTTGAACGGGACTGTCCCGTTTTTCGGTTCTTCGTCCCGGTGTCCCCGAAAAAAACCTGGGGACGCAAAATGGTCCCGTTTTCAGTCTTTTCTGTAATTAATAAATTGAGGACGTCTAAAAAAAACCAGTTACAGGTTCCGGTTCCGGTCTTTAAGGCGATGTTGATAACTAAGGTGAATATTTAATTAAAAAAACGTGCCAACAAGAATTTAATTCTTATTAAAATCATCACCTATATATATTAAAACAATTTTTTTCTGCTGACAAATGTCAAAATGGCTGATTATGTATCTTGCTTAACTTTTCAAAGAAATACCTACCTAATTCCTAGTACTTACATAATTTGAAAAAAAATAAGTTTTTTATGAGAACCTAGGCTGGTATTCTCAAAATTAAGTTTCCTTTATGAATCAGTCCTACTAATTAAGATAAATAAACCAATGTCCCGTTTTGGATTAGTAAATAAATGGTCACGTTAGGCATGGCTAGAAAAAAAAAAAAAAATGAAAGAGGAACATAGTTTATTAAGGGAGAAAGAAGAAATAGTTCTTCATTAGGAAACATGTTTCTACGCCGACGATTTCGACAAGACTGTGGCTTGCGCGTACTTAACTGTGCCGTGTGGTAACGCCGTCCGTGTACAGTTTTTTCATGCGAGAAGCCTGCGCAGGCCTAACTGTGGTGAAGCTTGAGCGTGTGGTAGGCCCATAAGGGACAATACTTCTCTGTTGTAAGTAAAGTTTGGCCAAAGCCGAAGTGTCAATGGCACATAATTAATTAAATAGTACAATCCAGTTTCCTGTTTTAATTTTTTTTACATAGGAAAAATACCTAGGTACTGAATATTTTAGCTTATAAATTATATTATGTATATATTTTACTATAAATAAAGTATTCTTAAAAATTTCAATAAAAGCTAAGCAAAGATGAATAAAAATATGTAAAAGGAAAAAACCGGCCAAGTGCCAGTCGGGCTCGCACACGAAGGATTTCGTACCGTATTAAGATCGAGCAAAAAAACGCCAAAAAAAATACGTTTCTTGTATACCCCCTTTAATTATTAACTTTGTGAAAATTTCAACTGGTTACCTATTACGGTTCATGAGCAGCCTGCTGACAGACAGATCGACGGATGGACAGCGAAGGCTTAGTAATAGGGTTCCGTTTAGCATCCTTCGGGTACGGAACCCTAAAAAAGACAATGAATAGTTTCATTTATTGTTGTTTGCCATAGAAGATTATTAAAATTTGTATCAGTACACCACATTCTCAATATCATACAAACGCATAAGTAAATTTTCTAAACCTCACCTTTTTTCACAATTTTCACACTTAAAAGGCTTCAATCCCTGATGTCTTCTCATATGCTGCGCTAAATTAGTCTTCTGACTAAACCCTCGACCGCACTGTGAGCAAAGGAATGGCTTTTCACCAGTATGAGTCCGCATATGCTCCTTCAACGTACACAACATAAGGAACGCTTTATTGCAAATATTACAACGATGATTCTTCTCATTCTTATGACTATCTTTATGCAATTCTAAACTCTCTTTATTAGGAAAACTTTGTGCGCAAACTTCGCAACTTGTGCCATTTTTTCTTGAATGCATCGTTAAGATATGGTTTTTTAAATAAGCTTTGTACTTAAATTCTCTTTTACAAACTTTGCAGACGTGTTTTATGTTGTCTGTTTCTTCATGACGTAATATGTGAGCTGATAAAGAGGTTTTGTTCTTAAATTTACGTAAACAGAATGAGCATTGGTAGGATTCTATTTTGCTGTTTATCGTTTTCTCATGCTTTAGTATGTGAGTTTTTAACGCTGCTTCCGTTTTGAACTGGCATAAACAGAATTTGCAAACATGTCCTAATGATTTATTATCTGACAAGTGCTCATTACGGTGGACTTGTTGATGTACCCTCCATGCATCCGGAGTTTTGAACTTGCGTTTACATTCAACACATTCTATCTCATTTGTAATACTAACTAATTTGTTTTTGTTAACTTTTTCTAATACCTTTTTGTACTTATTACAGTTTTGTTGTTTTAAATGGCTTTTATACTGCTCTTTTGTAGTAAATGTAAGTCCACAGTAACATGTGTATTTTTTTCCTTCAGTTTTTATGGGTTCTTCCTCTTTAAATTCTACAGCTATTGTGTCACACTGCGCTCCATCATCATAATGATCTGGAAAGCTTACATCATCATCAAAATTTAAATTTATCTCTTCTTTGACAGGTTGTTCAGGATTTTCAGGTACTGTAGAGTTAGTTAGCTTACAAAAACTAGTGTTGGGTATTGGGTATATTGAAGCATCTTCAATTAACACATTTTTCTTATCGAAACTGTCTTGAGAACCATAACTAGTAACATTTGAAGTCTCAAAAGTTATATGGTTAGTTAACTTCTCCGTTAAATCGCCATTTTCATCTTTTATTGAGCATTTTTTGTCATTTTTCGATGTTTCACCTCGGTTTACGGAATTCTGGTAGACGTAGTTTAAAATCGTCTCAGAATTCTGGCATCGGCGTTTAAATGCATCAGCCTTGCACATGACCGACTCGCATTCACCACAAACCTGTTTTGGCAGAGTATCCTCGAATTTAACTTTAATATCAGCAGTAAATGCAAGGATTTCGAACAAGTTGCGTTTTTCGCCATCCATCTTCGCAAATAGAGACTTCATATCGGTGCATTCTACTAAACATACGCGGCATATTCTGTCGAACGTCTGAACACTTATTTCCATAATATTTTTAATTAATAAAAATCGATTTATTTTGTTGATTTGATAGACCAACTGAGAAAAGACAACAATAACTTCGGAATGACGCGATCAGTCAAAAACAATTTGAATTTGAAACTAGGCTGCATTCCGAGTTACGCTAAAAGTGATAATATCGCGAATCCGACCAAATTATAGTCACAAAATATAAGGGTTATTGAGTAATAATTGTGACTCTGGACTTTGGTCGGATTCGCGATTTTATCACTTTTAGCGTAACTCGGAATGAGGCTCTAGATGTCAATGTTAGTCAAGTCAGTGGTAACTACTAGGGATATGCCTGTAACACTAATTAATTTTAAAATTTAGGTCGATTACTCGACTATAAATTAATAAACACTCAGTAAGACCTTATTGAATTATTTAGAGTAAAATAGTTTCCTCCGGCTCAAATGGTGCCGTTCGTTCATTCTAACACTAGGAACAAAACTGAATAGAAAAAATAACTAGGATTATACACTAGGGCATTTTCTCGAGCATTTCCATGAAATGTAACGTTCCATCGAATGCTCGACACAGTGTTCGAAATAATGCTCACGGCAATTGAGCTATCTGTAACATTCCTTTCTATTTTGCGTTGACTCGTTGAATAGTCGGAAACAAAGCTCGTTTGTTTGCAAAATCAATTTGTAACAAAGCGTCGAGTACCGTGCTCATTGCTTTTGGTTCGTGAAAGGGTGACACATTAGAGTGGCTCGAAGTTTTGTTACAATTAAATGCTCTAGTCTATACTCACCTTAACTGTGCGTTTGCGCTGGCAAAACATTCACAACAAAACTTGTTGAAATCTCAATGTTCTGTCAATTTTCCATACAATTTTTGACAGGAACTAGAGATTTCAACATGTTTTGTTGTGAATGTTTCGCCAGTGCAAACGCACAATAAGGGAGATACGCTAAGTTAGCCCAGAATATCAGCGCCGGCCCGAGAATTCCTGGCGCCCTAGGCGAAAGGCTGGAACGGCGCCTGTTTAAGAAAATTTGTGACATAATAAAACAATGTTCTTTCTTTTTCGTGTGGTTAGCAGAGTTTAAGCGCCACCCATAGGCCTTAGTCGAGAAATATATCTCAGGCATGCCGGTTTCTTCACGATGTTTTCCTTCACCGTGTTTTAAGCAAGTGATAATTATATAATACGCACATGAATCCGAAAAGTCAGAGGAGCGTGCCTTGGGATTGAACTCGAGTTTCATTCAAGTCATAGGGACTTGAATGACAATTATTCAAAAGGCCTATAAATGGTTTAATTGAAATAAATGGTTTGAGTTTGAATAAAACAATAATGTAAACAGATTACCTAGGTGTGTAATTTTATTTAAAAAAAATCGGGTTCTTATTTTATACATAGCTAGCTTTTGCTCGCGGCTTCGCCCGCGTGGATGTCGCAAAATATCCCACGGGAACATGCTATCGGAATTCAGAGTATCCTATGTTCTAAGCCAGATTATGACCTATCTAATTATTAAGAAATCTGTGAATGCAGATCAACATGTTTGAAAAAGTTACGGACAGTCTCGTTAGGCCCTTTTGTTTCGGTACCGATTCTGTACCGTTTCGGTACTGCTTATGTTTCCTCACTGATCGGTAAACCGAAACGATACCGCACGCGCGCACTGCTTTCATTTAGAATTCCAAATTCAAATTAATTCTATTGGTTGGCCCATGATCTCATCGTTTTACGAACAAAATCGTATAAAATCGATAGATTTGGTTATTCAGAAATACAAAAATCCTAATTTTAGAAAATTTCCGCGTTACTTCTGACCTGACCGCATTATTAAATTTATGTCAAAAAAATATATTTTCAACAGTTCGGTAATAACCAACTGTTATAATATATCAATCTGTCTGATTTTCAGAATGTAAGTAGTTGAACGATAGATTTTAGATACCGAAAACACAATTTTCAGAAACCAGTAGCGTTACACGTATAGTCCGCGCAATCCACAAAGCCGTACTCAGAGTACTTTTTAAAGTAGAGTTCAGCTTACAGAATCGCGGAGTGGGGCGCGTCGTGGATTGCACGGACTATACCAAGGAGACCATCATTTGAGAAAATTAAAAATGAGGCAATAATAAAACCCATAGCATCCCGTCTGAAAATCTTGTTTTTATGTGAAGATTGGTCAGTTGATGCGAATGTTGGCTACGTCGCAAATAGCTGTCAAATATTTACCTGTTTTGATTAATTTGACAATATTACTGTATGGAAATATGAAATATTAGTACAACACTAGTTAGGAGCGTTTTTTGGCTCCGTGAAGTCCAAACCCCGCTGCCCATAATTTTCATGTGGCGGCCGTTATTTGGCAGCGGTTGTGTCGGCCGCTATGTGGAGGCCGTTATTTGGCGGCCGCTATGTGGCGGCTGTTATATGGCGGCTGTTATATAGTGGCCGTCATTTAGCGGCCGTTATGTGGCGGCTGTAAAGTGGCGGCCGCAATTTGGCGGCCGTAATGTGGCGGCCGTTGTGTTGCGGCCGTTATGTGGCGGTCGTTACTTGGCGGCCGTAAAGTGGCGGCCGTAATGTGGCGGTCGCAATGTGGCGGCCGCTATGTGGCGGCCGCTTTGTTGCGGCCGTTATTTGGCGGCCGTTGTGTTGCGGCCGTTATGTGGCGGCCATTACGTGGCGGCCGTAAAGTGGCGGCCGTAATGTGGCGGCCATAATGTGGCGGTCGCAATATGGCGGCCGTTTTGTTGCGGCCGTTATGTGGTGGCTGTTATATGGCGGCCGTCATCTAGCGGCCGTAAAGTGGCGGCCATAATGTGGCGGCCGTAAAGTGGCGGCCGCAATGTGGCGGCCGTTGTGTTGCGGCCGTTATGTGGCGGCCGTTACGTGGCGGTTGTTATATGGGGGCCGTTGTTTGTAGGCTGTTATATGGGGGCCGTTATTTGTAGGCCGTCATCTAGCGGCCGTTATGTGGCGGCCGTAATGTAGCGGTCACAATGTGGCGGCCGTTGTGTTGCGGCCGTTATGTGGCGGCCGTTACGTGGCGGCCGTAAAGTGGCGGCCGTAAAGTGGCGGCCGTAAAGTGGCGGCCGTAATGTGGCGGTCGCAATGTGGCGGCCGCTATGTGGCGGCTGGTATGTGGCGGCCGTCATCTAGCGGCCGTTATGTGGCGGTCGCAATATGGCGGCCGTTGTGTTGCAGCCGTTATGTGGCGGCCGTTACGTAGCGGCCGCAACACAACGGCCGCCGTTATGTGGCGGCTGTTATATGGGGGCCGCCATGTGGCGGCTGTTATATGGGGGCCGCCATGTGGCGGCTGTTATATGGGGGCCGTTATTTGGCGGCCGTTATCTAGCGGCCGCTACGTGGTGACCATCATGTGGCGGCCGTTATGTGGCGGCCGCTATGTGGCGGCCGTTGTGTTGCGGCCATTATGTGGCAGCCGCTATTTGACGGCCGTTATGTGGCGGCGGTTATGTTCTTCTAACTATTCTTTTCAAAATCTGTGAATGTAGATCAAAATGTTTCAAAAAGTTAAGGACAGACTGAGGATTGACTGCTTAGATCCATAAAGCCATAATCTTTAAAAACATTAAATCCGAACTATCTGCAATATAACCTTAACTTTATATAACCTATTGGCTAGCCTTTTTACAATTTGCGGTGAACATTACATTTGCAATATTCTGCTCATCCCCCACATAACAAATAGCACGATAATAATTTTTGAAAAGTCTATTGTGACGTTTCCATTATTTGACTTATTGATTATTTATTTATACCAATTTTCAAGTTAACCAAGCCACCCACCTCCCCTGTCCTCCCCTGTAAAATTGAATACCCCTTTTCACCCGGTTAAGGGTAGATTTAAAAAAATCCCTGATATACATTTATCTTTATTTTCAATCATAAGTATAAATACTGAGTTTCGAGTTATCAGAACGCGTGTTAAAATTATTCCATACAAACTGATACCCCCCAATCCTCCTTTAGGGGGTAGTTTAGAAAAACTAAAAATGGCAAAGTTTATAATTTACATAGATGAATATTCGTGCCAAGTTTCAAGTTTAATTAAATCAAGGAATAAGATTTTTCATACAAACAAAATTCCCCCTTTTCACCCCCCTAAGGCGCAGCGCAGACGACACACTTTTTGTGCGATCGAGTCTGTGATATCTTATTCCTAATGTGAGCTACGGAGTAAAGATTCAAGTTAATGGTTCTGTTACGGTTTAAAAAAAAACACTTTGATGTACACAAAAGAAATAATATAATTAGGGTTCGACCTTGGTACAATTTTGGTTAAGTAACAATAAATCAGAACTGGCAGACACACGAATAAACGGAGATGGTCGAGGTTCAGTGGTCGGGATGAGACTGGCGCTCTGCGGGAGCGGGGAGGCAGTCTCGTCCTAAGATGATGACGAGACAATTCTTAATAAATCTAGGTAATCGATTATTATTGATTGTTAATGGTTTTCCTTAGCATCGGGAAACTGTAACAGCCCCCCGATTCAAAGTAAACTAGGTACACCCTTTTAAAGTGAAGTTTATGTTTAGGTTAATGAAATATGAGTCAGCCGATTCGAAGACCCGTGGGACCCGTGTTAACGTTTGAAAGTTCAGTGTCATCTAACTCAGGGTCATTATTTTCAGGGGTTTTATTTCCCTTAAGTTTAATTATTTTCTTATGTATGCCAGTTCTATACACGTTACAGATAATAAAGCACATAATAGAAATTAAAATTACAATTGTAAAACCTGAATAGTATTTTTGATATAAAACAATATGTGGTTTCTCAATTATATTGTTAAGACCTTTCAGGATTTCAGGATTATCATAAGCAAAGGAATCTAAGTTAACATTCTTAAGATTAACTACAGGTAAGTTTGGTACAATGTTATTATATGCTACAATATTACAACATGAATCATTTAAAATATTAAAATTAGAAACAATAGTTTTCAGTTTTATTTTACGATTTCCATGTGAGATTAAACGAGTGTCCTTGCAATAGGCAACGCACTCAGCAGGTAAGTTCAATACACCATTTCCATTAAATTCTATCTCAGTAGATTGGGAGTTATTACATTCAATAGGTACTTATTTTAGTTTTTTCTGACATTACAAATAACCATCTACTATAGCGTAGTGGCTGCCCTAACATGACCATGAATGAATTTGGTTTCACAAATCGAAGGGATTGAGGTAAGTACTTTAGTAATAATTTCTGTTTCACAGGAAGGCGTCGCGGAAGAGGAATATAATATTGATGTTTCACAAAGGTAATGATCATTATCGATTATCTTACAATAATCCAGATTATCTAACTTACAGTACATTGACCTATCTCTACTGATACCAATATATTTGGAGGATGGAATGATGGTCGAATATGACTTTGGATTATTTTTATTGTGAGGAACCAGCGAAGGTAAGTTATGGTATACATTTAAGTATATAGGGTTAATGAGAGGGATTTTTACTGTAAACACTATCTTTTCTTTATTGAAGTAGCTAGATACTTCTGATATATTTGAAATAGTATACATGTTATCGAGGTTTAAGGGAACAGGAAGTTGTTTAGATTCTGGTAAGAATCTGTAATTATCGACCAATTCGGTATAAAGTTCTTTAGGTGTTAGAATAGTGGGGTACAGGACATTAGATTTGCTAAACATAATCGAGTTAATTATGTCTTCAACTTTGAAAGATAAGGCTAGGAGACTATTTTCTATCATAGAAGTTAATTCCAGCATGCGAGATCTAATACCTAATTCTTGTGAAACGTAAATCAGATTTAGAATATCTAGGGTTAATTCGTCCATTGCATCTTTCAGATGCTTTTCATTTAGTTTTATTATATGTAGAGTTTCATTGAAAGACCTAAGTGTAGTAGTAGTTACTAATATATTTTCTTTCATTATAAGGGCTAGTTTCTTTTGGTCTGTTTCTACCTCTTTAATGGCATTGTCGTATCGGATGGCATCGTCTTCATCCATCGTGCCAAATAACTTTTTTGATACAGTGCCTACGAATCCTAGAAGTGCGGATCTTCTTGACTGGCGAGATGTAAGGTGAAAAATAGCTTCGTTGTCATGGGCTATATCATTGTAACGGGTGTTCAATGGTTCAAAGATATTGCTACATTCTAAATAATCAAAGACTTTACCATTGTCACACATTTGTTTGCATTTATCGAGAGTAAGGCGGAGGTTTACGATATGCGGGTTAATAAAGGATACATCATAAGGAATAACTATACTAAGGTGACTATCTATTAGACTTAAAGAACCTAAGGGGTCGAAGTAGATGCCAGGACTGTTCGTCAAGGGCGTAATGAACTCCTGACCCAGCGCAGAATTACTGTAATAAAATATAATTAAAATTAGTATTAAGTATATAACTAGGACTACGTTTCAGATCTAGGAGCTAGTTTGACCTCGTCATAGTGATGTGTCACATGACGTCTATTTATGAGTAAGGTTAAGGTGTTTCTACCATTGACCTTTACAACCTTATACGGTCCTTTCCAAATTGGCGAAAAGGCTTTGCGCAGACGTACATGATTTTTGAGATATACTTAATCTCCTACTTTATATTGAACAGGTCGTGAGCGGGCGTCATAATACAGTTTAGATCTTTCCTTAGATCTTTGTATGTTTTCGATGGCCTTTTCACGTGAAAGCTTTAGACGATGATGCAAAGATTTGAGGTATTCTGGATATGTAAGGTCTAATTGTAATTCGTAGATGGACTCTGGAATAAAAGCCTTCTGGCCGAAGAGGAGCTTATATGGCGTGAAGTTGGTAGTGGAATGAGTAGAGGTGTTATACGCCAACATAGCAGTATAGACGTATCTATGCCAATCGGAATGGTTTTCATTGACGTAAGATTTAAGGTATTCCTTAAGTGTGGAGTGGCTGCGTTCAAGTGCACCTTGAGTTTGAGGATGGTATGGGGAAGACCAGATTTGTTTTATTTTCAGAAAGTCGCAGGTTCTTTTAAATAAATCTGCGGTGAAATTTGTGCCTTGATCGGTTAAAATAGACTTCGGGATGCCGAAAAAAGAAATAAAGTGCACTAAACACTCAAATGTTTCCTCTGCAGTCGCACTAGCGATAGGGTAAGCGAGGGAATATTTGGTGAGGTCGTCCTGTAATGTGACAATGAATTTGAGTTTAGTAAGGCCAGCTTCTGGAAGTGGACCCACAAGGTCGAGGCTGAGTCTTTCAAATGGTTTAGTGGAAGTGGTAGTTATTTGCATTGAGGATTTATTAATGTGTCTTAAGGCTTTGTTACTTTGGCATTGAGAGCAATTTCTTACGTATGTTTCGATATCTGTCCGCATATTTTTCCAGAAATATCTTTCTTTTATTCGATTAAACATTCGCGTTGATTCTAGATGTCCGGCAATAGGAATGTCATGATTTTCTCGGAGTATTCTAGATATTTCCGAAGGTGTAGGGAAAATTATAGTATTGTGATAAATATAAACGGATACTTGAGTATTGTTAAAGATATAGCAGAACATGTTGTATATCTTTGCCCAGATATGTTTGTCGAAAGGATTTTGGAAATCAGTAATGGCTAAATTTAGGTTGGAGTCAGTGGGATTACGTAGTATATCGGATTGAAGGTTTAGTAGACTTTTACTTTGAACTATTATCAAAGTGGTATACTTTAGTGAATAGGAAATATATTGTCTTTCCTTTGTGATTGAATGAGATAAAAGAGTAGAGAGTTCTTTCCCTATCTAGGAGTTCCTTTGAGTCTTCAAGGTTGCTCAGGATTTCTTCTACGTGAGGGTTGGAGTCATCGAGATCGATGGACGTAGGTATGATCATGATTTTGCAGTTGGTTTTCAGGATGCTTTCGTTGTGTTCTGTGATTTTAGCGTCGCTATTAAAGTCTTTGTTGCTCATTGTTTTCAGGAATTTGCTATAGTTATTGTCGCGAGAAGAGTTTGTCGTAGAATTCGGGGATTTCATAGTTGTGGAAGGCGTTACAGGATCATCGATTCCTGGTGGTGAATCGTCGTTTTCTAGGAGGTCTATGGACGGTAGTTTATCGTCAAGGTCTAGGGAACCAGGAGGTAGTTGGATATCAAGGTCCTCGAGAGTTAGAGGGCTGAATCGAGGTGTTGAACCATCATCTGCCTTTTGGTTAGAAGTGGATGGAGTGGGATCACAGTCTGCTGGTTGAATTGGGTTTACAGGATATCGGGATAAGGCGTCAGCAGCGGCATTAAGTTTTCCTTTTTGATAACCGATTTCGTACTCATATTCCATTAGTTTCAAGCGCCATCTTTGTAGTTTGCTACTAGGATCTTTATGATTAAACAACCACTTTAACGGTCTGTGATCAGTAATGATCAGGAATTTTCGTCCATACAGATATGGTCGAAAGGTTTTGCAGCCGTACAAAATAGCAAGGAGTTCTTTTTCGGTGGTATTATAGTTAGATTCGCTCTTATTGAGGGTCCGAGATGCATAGGCTATTGGCCTATCCTTACCAACTGGACCTTGACTGAGTACGGCACCGATGATGGCATAATTAGAGGCATCACATGTTAAAATGAAAGGGGCAGAAAAATCCGGATAAATGAGGATAGGAGCAGAGGTAAGTTTGTGCTTGAGTTCGTCAAAAGCGACTTGTTGTTTGTTTTCCCATAAGAAGGGGGCGTCCTTTTTTAAAAGTTGAGTTAGTGGTTTTGCAATTTTCGAGAAGTTAGACACGAAACGGCGATAGTAGGATACGAGTCCGAGGAAGGATTTAATGTCCTTCGGGGATTTAGGAGTAGGAAATTGGGTCACGGCTTTTATCTTTTCAGGGTTAGGTTTTACACCATCTTTAGTTATTTGGTGACCAAGGTATGCGACTTCACGTCGAAGAAACTCACATTTGTCTGGTTGGAGTTTTACATTGTAATCTCGAAGCCTTTGGAATATTATCGAAAGATTATCAATGTGAGAGTTTAGATCGTAGGAATATATTACTATGTCATCAAGATACACAAAACACCGTATGCCTTGGAGGCCTGTAAGAGCGGTATTCATTAACCGCTGGAAAGTAGCGGGCGCATTCTTTAAACCAAATGGCATTCTTGTAAATTGATAATGTCCTTGAGGTACACTAAACGCTGTTTTAGGGGCGTCCTTTTCATTCATCAAAATTTGATGGAATCCTGATGCAAGGTCGAGGGTCGAGAAATATTTACTTTGACCCAGCTGATCCAAAATTTCGGATATTTGTGGTATAGGGTAGCTATCTCCAATAGTGATGTCATTAAGTTTTCGGTAATCAATAACTATACGCTATTTTTGCTGTCCGGATGCATCAATTTTTTTTGGAACAATCCATATTGGTGAAGACCATGGAGACTCTGAATGTTTTATGATTCCCTGATCGAGCATTTGGTCTATTTGTTTGTTAACTTCCTGTTTGTGTACCTCTGGAAACCGGTAAGATTTTACATTTATTGGATTTTGAGCGCTCGTTGTTATGTTATGCTTAAGTGCATCTGTGTGAGAAAGTTTGTCACCAGGAATGAAGAATATATCTGAGTATTCAGAGCAAATATCGTGAAGAGCATTTGCTTCTTCAGTGTTGAGATGGGAGATTCTGAGAAGGTTTAATACTTCTTGTGTTCGGAGTCAGTGGTTTTGAAATGACAAATTGTATGAGAATTTACTGGATCGAAAGGTTTGATTAAGGAACTTAAGGGTATGAGTGTGATATCCAAATTTGACTTTAGGGTTATAGGAGTTTCAGAAGTATTGATTATTGATAAGTTAATTCTTTTGTTTTCTTTAACTGTGACCAAGCAATTGGCAATTAGTAAATCTTCGTGATGACATTGATCTAGTACGAGTCCTTCTTTCACCTCAGGGTTGGAGACAGAGCATTCTATGACAGTTTCAGTTCTAGGAGGAATTACATAAATAGGCGCATTGAAATGTAATTTTATTTCGTGTTTACCTACTTTTAAGGTTTCACGAGTGTAATCAATAGTGCAGCCAAAGGCGGTTAGCATACCAGTGCCAACTATACCATCATAAGGTAGGTGTATTCGGGACATTATATGGAATTTATGCGTGATACTATTTTTACCATCTAATTTAATTTTAAGCGGAAAATGGCCTATTGTTGGTGAAGCTTGGTCAATGGGGTCAATACCTTTCAAATGGATTATATCTGGTGTGATGTAAACTGGTATTTGTATGGAAGAATTTTTTAGTAGGCTTACAGTTGCGCCAGAGTCTACGAGAAGAGATACGGTGGTGTTTGATACTGGACAAGAATATGAGGTAATAAGCGCCTCCTAAATGGACTAATATTAATTTCATAAATTTTTGTTTCAGGAATTGAACGAGGAGCGATTGAGTCTAAAGTGGATTTGGCATTTGTAGGATGATTTATTTTACGATTAGTGGAAGTAGTGGATATAGAAGATACAGCGGATCCAGAGGATGCAGAGGATACAGAGGATACAGTGGATGCAGAGGATACAGAGGGTACAGAGGATACAGCGGATGCAGAGGATACAGTGTTGCGATTTATTCGCAAGTCCCTATCGTTAGGGGATACAGAGGATACAGCGGATGCAGAGGATACAGTGTTGCGATTTATTCGCAAGTCCCTATCGTTAGGGGATACAGAGGATACAGTGGATGCAGAGGATACAGTGTTGCGATTTATTCGCAAGTCCCTATCGTTAGGGGATACAGAGGATATAGTATTAGTGTCTTTGATATAGAAATGTTTTGGAATTTGAGGTTTGGGTCTCACGAGACACCACCGTGAGCCCTTTACTCGTTTAAATCATCATTTGGTTTACTTTGAGTATCTTCCATGTAGTCGTTGTTTTCGTCGTTATTTACCGCGTGAACTTGACCTTGATTGTTTTGGTAACGCCTTGGTAATGGTCTTTGATTATTTTGATCTCTGAAGCAACTGTTATTGAATTCCCGTTTCCTACATTCTTCAATAGTATGGCCCACGTTTTTACAATAACGGCACACTGGAAGACCTGAAGTAGATGGTCTTTGACTATTAGACTCGTTTGAAACACTTTGCTGTGTAAAGTTTCGATTCTGTGGGAATCGACGTTGGGGCCAACGTCCTTGATTAGCTGAATTGGTATTGTTTGTTGATGGGTTACGCTTAGAGGTGGTCTGTAGTATTTTTTCTTCGGACACGGCGAAGCCAATGGCCTCATTTAAAGTTTCAGGGTCACGGCATCTGACTACAGTTGATAATCGAGAATTTAAGCCACTAATAAATGTATGCAATGCTAAGTCTTGCATTGCAGCAACACGGCCAGTCAGTTCACCTTTCTTTTTTGTGGGTATTGAGATATTGATTTCAGTTAATAGTTTGGCTAGGCATGTCTCTACGCGTAGTGCGAACTGGTTGACTGTTTCGCTATTCGTTTGACAACAATCTTGGAGATCCGAGAGTAGTGCAGCATAATGTTTTTTCTCACCAAATTGGTTTTTGAGAAATTCTTCTAACTGTTGCCAGTTTTCAAATTCTTTAATGGAGCACGCACTTTCGGCACGGCCTTCAAGTTGGCTTAAAATATATTTTAATACTACGTCTTGTTGACACGGTGACGCAAGGCTAATTGCATTTCTGCAATTATTTAAAAACGCATTAAGTTTTTCGCGGTTTCCGTCGAATTTGTTAATAAATTTGCTTATAAAGTTCATGTCGATTTCTTTTGTTTCTTTAGACATAGTACAGGGCTCGTCTTTAGGCATGACAAGTTAGTCAAAACAAAGATAACGCGTGAGGTACGGAGTTGCGATAAGAAGGAATGTTGCACTATTCTCGGAGCTGAGTGATAAAATAATACATTGGAACAAATGATTAACTGAATGTTACTAAGTCTAGCACTTTGAAGCTTGAAATAATTGGAAAAATGCGATGAAACTTTGTAACTGAAATCACTGGCACTATTTTCACAACACGGATAGTTTCGATGTAGAATGGATTTACTTACAGGAACACTGCGACTGCGACGGCAACACGAATCATTTCGTAGCCAGGCGAGATCACCCAAGGTGAGTGATAGATATGGGGTACACCACGTACACCACCACGGCACGTGAGGGCCTAATAAGACCAGCAGGATACAGCGGCACTGAGCAGGAAGACAGCGACAGGATACAAAGGTAAGATTGGATTTTAGCACTTTTCACTGTCACAATCACAACACAGGTATGTATGGTTTTTCCTTCATTTAATTTTCACTGAATTGAGGCGATCCGAGGATTTTTAAAATCCCACCGCTGCCACCAATGTTACGCGAGACCAAGATAAAGGTTTTAAAAAAACACTTTGATGTACACAAAAGAAATAATATAATTAGGGTTCGACCTTGGTACAATTTTGGTTAAGTAACAATAAATCAGAACTGGCAGACACACGAATAAACGGAGATGGTCGAGGTTCAGTGGTCGGGATGAGACTGGCGCTCTGCGAGAGCGGGGAGGCAGTCTCGTCCTAAGATGATGACGAGACAATTCTTAATAAATCTAGGTAATCGATTATTATTGATTGTAATAAGAGATTATGTGCGCCATAGACTCGAACGCACAAAAAGTGTGTCGTCTGCGCTGCACCTAAAGGTCGAATTTCCGAAAATCCGTTCTTAGCGGACGTCTACTAACTATAAACTACCTCCCTACCAACTTTCATCTTTATACGTCAAGCGGTTTTCGAGATTTCGTGATGAATGAGTGAATGAGTGAGTGAGTGAGTGAGTGACCTTTCGCTTTTATATATTTAGATAGATGGACAGTGTATACACCTTCTTTTTTGCGGTATGAAAGAGTAAAGCTTATGAAATAAATGTTAGCAGGTTAGGTAAGATTTATTTTTCTTGCCTTAATTTTGGAAAATGTAGAAACGATCTCCTTTAAATTGTAGCGGAATCTACATCACCACATGTGAACTACGCATCTCACTAACGTCACGCAAAAATCCTGCATCGCGCAAACAGGGTTTACCGCGCGACCGGTATACAACGTCCCGACATCAATCATTGGGTAGTTGCCCACCTGAAACACCCAACTGGTCGGAGGATCCTCCCTTGTCTGTATACGATGAGTGAACTTTACACCGTGTTCGGAAGTTTTATTCTGCATGTTTTGAAGATTTATTCTGCATCTCATGAACAACAAAACAACACATGCAAAGCAACAACAACAACAACATACTAAAGACATCCAAAAACATAGTTAATATTTTTTATCTGAGTAAACCTTTCATCGATTGCATTTATTTCACTATCCAGCACGGCAAAATAAAAAACTATTTTAAACTTGTCTTTCTCATCATGATTGTATGGGATCGTCTTCCAATTTATAATTAAACTGCCTTTTCTTTTTCTTAAGCGGACTGGCTTCGAGTCTGATGCGAATGATAAAGGAATGTTGGCTTCTTCTGAAATTTCTCTTGCTTCTACCAGCATTTTTTCGTAACCCTAATCACTTCTACAACTTTCGAGAAAGGTTTTTGTTTTTAGGAGAGCATTTTGTAGAAGCGGTAAGATCAAATTCCTTTAATTAAAGAAGTTTGCTATAGTTTGATCGAGACTGCTGTACCGCGCCTTAAGAATGCGTGGTGAGACGGGACGAAGGAGCGGCGGGACGCCGCCGCCGTGGGCGTTGACGAATGAGGGGCCTGAACTGCCCCCCGACTCGTCAGGCATATACCTATGGCGCGGTACAGCGATCGAGGTCAAACTATAGTCAAATTAATTTTGAACAAAATATTATACCATACAAAAAAAGAGAAGCAATAAATTTGAAATCGCAATTTTTTTAGCAATGGACTGGCCTCAACTCGCTTTTGATTTCCAGATGAACCGTACCGATGACTTCGTAAATGTCCATGAGTGCATCATGCACGTCTGCTAATTGGTAACTTAGATAAGAATGTTTTAGAAGAAAAATTGGTAAAAAATTGGGGGTATTTTCAAGTTGTAAATAAAAAATAAATGTACTATATACTTTTTTTTGAGAGTGAAAACTTCTTTAAGCACGTTAGGCATTTTTGAGATGGGACTAAACCATTGATTTCGCGACACTGTGACAACACCAGATTTTGACCATTAAAAAGACATCAACGCGTTGATTACCGCGGTGCCGATTTTTGCCGAAAATCGGCACAATTCCGATGATACCTTTCCAAAAACCACGAAAGTCACCATTAGAGTGCTTCACAGCAAGCATTTTCAATTGGTCCTGATGATCTTGGCACCATTTAAGCCTGGATTTGAACACCCTTCTGGTTTCACACATTTCGCGATACACTACCCCGCACCTAGGTTTTCCGCATAATACCCATTCAATAAATTTTGTTCTGGCCACCCGATGAGCCCCACTGACACTTTTGTTCCACCCTACCACACGCGAGCCAGTCACACCCGTCCTCCCGCTACCCCGACTCGCCAAAGACGCGTCACGAAGAGCAGTCACAATATCAGAGTACAATCTGTCAATGGCATGCCTATGACCATGATGGCGGCAGTAAGAGTCAGCACACTGTATACACTCAGTAGGAAAGTCAACAAGTCTGAGCCTCCTGTTAGACTCACTTGTATACAAGGCAATCTGTTCCTCCCTACGTACACCCCACACTACCCCCCCATTCAGCATAACACCGTGATGTATCGTCTGCGGAATCAGATTTAATTTACACTCAATAATAAGTGGGAAGTGATCTGACCATACCGTGTCATAATCCACATACGCGTTAGTAACAGATTGCCCTGCAGACTGAGTTACCAAGCAGTGGTCCAGCCAGCTGCATGACCCGTACACGTCACTGATAAAGGTAAACGTATCCGAGTCAAAACCCAGCATTTCCACATCAACACATATCCAATACTGCTGAACACAATAGCTTACAAGCTCGTTGAAAAATAAACCACACGGTGTAGCATTAAAATCGCCTAAAATATATACAGACTCAATGCCGTATTCTTCAATTATTGCGCTTACCATACTAAGACAATCCGTGAACTCAGCTAAATTGCCTGGCGCGTTTGTTGGCATATATACGCTTAGCACTATCACTGGCCGGTCACCGGTTATTATTTTAATGGCACATATACGCTCACTATCACAACGTAACACAGACACCTGCTGAAATACGCTGCTTCTCCACAGCAAAGCCACGCCACCAAAAGGTCGCCCACGCAGCAGGCCTGCGGACGTGTCCACCGCTGAAATTCCCGTGTAGCCAAACTCGCTGTGAATTGTACTTAAGTACGGTATTTCCTCAGGAAGTAGCCAAGTTTCCTGCAATGCTATCAAATCACAGGAACGACAGAGCTCCCTAATGCTATCTATGGAGCGTTTTACATTTTTGCAATTGTAGCTAGCAAAACGATATGGTCTGTTATCCATTACTGTTTTTATTGAAATCGTCAACAGATAACAATCTATGCCGCCGTTTGCCGCCCCCCTAATACGAGCGCCCTAGGCCATCGCCTAGTTCGCCTATATGAACGGGCCGGCCCTGCGGAATATAATAACCGCCGTATTTGTTTGTAATTGTGTACCCTCTATGTTCTATGTTATAGGGTTTGGTTTCCGCACTTAGTCCGTAAGGTGGACCATTGTGCGTGGGCCATGGCGGCCGTTTGGTGGTTATTCCAACCAGCCCACCTCCCGCCAGAAGCTAATTAAATCTCCTGGTCTGTTCAGAACATCTGTGTAGGATATGGGTGACCCGAGGGTTTCTGTTCTAATCTGGGTGACACCTGTGCATTCAAAGAGCACGTGCGCTACGGTTTCCTCAGCTTCCATGCACGCCCTGCACAGAGGACTGTCCGTTATGCCTATTGTGTAGAAGTGTTTGTTTAGCGAGCAGTGTCCCGTGATGATTCCCGTCACCATGCGTAGGCCGTTCCTGTCCAGGCGTAATAAACGCCTGGTTAGCCTGCTATCCAAGGATGGCATAGCTTCCTTGGACTGCCTGCAACCCGGTGTCGAGGTCCATCAGTTCTCTGCTTGTGTGTGGGTGAACTCCTGTAGCCACCTGCGTATTTGGTTGAAGGGGATTGGCACGATAGGCTCGGGTCCACAGACTGCCGTGCTAGATCCTCTTCTAGCAAGTTCGTCAGCTGCGTCATTACCTAGCGACCCGCTGTGTCCTTTTATCCATTGTAGTGTCACCGTGTTGCGGCTAGATACCGTTACTTGTTCTAGTGCATTATGACATTCTAGTGTTAACTTTGAAGTAATATATTTTTTCCGTAAGGATTGGAGAACTGAGGCGCTATCGGAGAGTATGCGTATGTGGGTGTCCGTAACTCTCCTGGCTTCTATAACATGGGCCGCTTGTATGATGCCCACACACTCCGCCTGATAGACGGTGTTGAACATTCCCAGCGGGCGGGATATATTTATGTTGAGGTCGTGTGAGAAGACTCCAACTCCGGTACCGGAGTCGATCTTCGATCCGTCTGTGTATACTTTCAGCTCTTTCGGGCCTGAGTAGTCACACTGTTCTTCTGTAAGTGTTATGTTGTAGTGCCGTTGAAAGTGGTGTGATTTCGGGGCTTTGTCGCAGGGTGATGCCATCATTGGTCGTCGTTTGATCGCATCTTCCTTTATACGTATGTGCTTAACTCTGGAGTCTTTGCTTAGGGTTCCTGATAGATGGAGCCTAAAGGCGGCCAGGGCCGCCTCCTGATGAGGTGCAGAGGCGGTAGTCCAAGCATTGCATTGTGTACCCTCTGTTGGAGATCCAATAAATAAATAAACATTGATTTCTTACGTTTTTCGTAATTTGGAGGTCAGTATCAGTTATTCGCAACTGAAACAAATATGTATTTACAGAATTATAATCATAAGAATCAAGGCTCAGAACCGGTTTAAAAAATACCGGTTAGCACCGGTTTATTTGGGTTTACTCCAAACTTTTATTAAGAACGTGAACGTTTTAAGAACTTTATTTTGACCTAAATTAATCGGTTTATTCGACGAGCGGCATGTCGGTAAAGGCGTTGCAACTTGTGACTACCTACTTGTGTGGATGCCGTGCTGAATAAAAACTAAACAAAAAACCGGTTAATATTGCTCTTAGCCGTTTATTGCTCTTAGCCGTTTAATCCTAAAAACCTTTTATATAGACTCCGCCAAAACCGGTTTATACGAACGAAACCGAGTGTAAAGGTTTGTTGAGTCAAGTACATAATACCGGTTTGAAAATTGAATCGGTATCCAAGCCTTGATTAGTATCATCCTTAGTCTGTAAGTTAGAATTAGCTTCAAATGACATGATTTTATGAAATAGTTATTCAGTTAACTATTCAAGTAACTTGAACGGGAGTTGTATTGATTTTAAATATTGTAAATGAAAAAATTTGATGATACAGAAATATTGGTATGGGTCGATGCTACCATTGCTTGCTGTGCCTCGAATCGCTTAGTACCAACGTAGCAATTTTTTGGGTTGACCTGATGACCATAAAGTAATTATAAATTCTAATAAAACACATCGGAACAGAAAATAAATTCTTTATTTTAATAATATCCAATTTTATCAGATTAACGTAGTCGCTTTGATTAATAAAAAAAATGTATTTTATACAATTGCAAGTTTCTTTTTCTAAAAATTTCACACAAAATTTTGTCGGAGGTAAAAAAAATATCTTTTTTAATCTGTATTGAGATCGTAAAATACATCACAATGTTACATTGCCATTTTAAAATATTTTTAAAAGTATTGCCATGTTTTGAGGTGCTTACACCTATTTTTATTATTGCCACATTTGACAAAAAAAAGTTCGAATTAATAATTAAATAATAATTATATTTACACATTTTAAAATTTAGTATTGCCAGACGGTGGATAATAATAAATTTATAATCTGGCAACTCAAATTGCTTGAACGCGAAAATTATGAATATTTGAAGGTGTAAGTCGCCCTCGTATAAAAAATGTCTAAAATTTTATTTTACATCTAAACCTAGTTATTTTATTTATTTACAATACACTGCACTGAGGTAACGACTTCTATTTGAAGTCTTTGTACTGTATTATTATTTCCTGTCTAAATTATTAATATTAATAATATCATCATACTGTCCAATATTTGTTGTCTAACTTTTTTACGTATCTAAAAATCTATTATAACAATATCTTATATATGTAATAACTATTATTATTATTTATTATTAACAATGGTTTTCGATTATTGGCACGTCATTGACTCGAAATAATAATTGTATGGAATAGTTACGACCGCATCGCCAACGGTCCATCCAAAGCGTTTAGGGAATTTATATCTTAGGATATAAAAGATAAAGCTTCTTCTTTATTATCAATCAATTATTAATATCACAACTTATTACTCAACCGAGTAGCATGCGGTTCTTACAACGAGGTAGAGCAAACAATTTAGATACTTTATAATACTAAAATTATGGCAAGAAAAGTTTAAAACTGAAATGGCAACACCAAAAATTGTCTTTTATCATAAAATTTACTATAATTATCTAATTTCGTAATAATACACAAAGGTTTTTAATCTTTTTCCTAATTTTCCTACTCGAAATACTGAAAAATATCTACCTCTTTAGTGCAATAACTATTCCATACAAAGAATACAATTTTTAAGACTAGGTTAATTACCTTCGTTTTGTTACAAACATTATTTAAACATGTTAAGGGTGTTTTGATTTTTGAAGTGAAAACTTCTTTAGGCCCACTTTGTGCACAGAGAACAAAACTGAACCGTCACGCTCGGGTCGGTGTCACTGAATCGGGTACACTCGGCAGCAGTCGGAAGTTTTCAACTTATATCGTGTGGTCACATCCTCTTTTTATCAAGTTTTCTATAATAAAATATTTAAGTCAGACACTATAATGACTATTTTCGAAATCAGGACGAAATTACACTTTACATACTAAATCACCGAAAATATAATTCAATCGCTTTTAAATTACGTTTGTAAGCAAAACGGCCACCATTATTACTGATACGACACTTGAAACGTCCCCGAATTATAACTATATTCACGCTATATTTAGTAATAGATAAGCAGTTTTTAATTACACAATCGACTAAAAACAGTAATAGTTATGTGTTGGACATCACTAGTCTTCCCCGCGAAATGTGCTAAAATTAGGCTCAGAGAATTCAAGTTACGTTAACTAAACCGAATTTTTCATCGCCAAAGTCAAGTTAGCACAGGGCTATTGTCCTAATTAAATAACCATTTGAAAATATATTTCAGCATAATTATCAGGATCACGTATTTTAAGTCGGTTAAATAGATATTTTTTATGTCAGAGCTCTGTTTATACCATTATAAATATATCGTGATTATAGTCACTGCCCCCGACGATATAATAATATATATTTGACAGACTTGCGGCCCCTAAGTACTACTTTATTTTATATACCGTATTGCGATACTTATTTTGGCAGTATTTTTTCAATTTTTTATACTTGGTTGTAGCAAATATTGGAGATTGGCCGAATCTTTTTGGAAGGATTGTAACTCTAGACTAGATTTTATTGTCAGTTATTTTTTAAGACTTAAAACTGCCATAAAGAAGGTCGCAATTATTTTGAGGCCTCATTTTAAGTGAGGCCTCAAAAAAATTGAGGCCGTTATGAAAATCACGACAGTTCTCACAAAAATAGCTACCTAAGTTTTTAACTGAATAGTTTTCTTCTCTATTTGCCATTTATAACACAAGTAGCGCTATCTCTGTCTGTTATAGGGATAATAGAAAGAGATAGTGCTATAGGTCATTAATCTCCAACCTTTGACACAACCAACTCCATTAAAATATGAGCTGCCACAGATAATACTATAAAATCGCAGCATTTACGAACTTAAGCACTTTCCTTAGACTAAAGAAAAAAAAACATAAAAAATAAGCTATAGACAAATGTATAACGAATACAAAAATAACTTCGTGATCACATTGAAACCTGGCCTTTTGAGGCCATAGATTAGAGTCCTTATGACCACAAGGCCTTTTAGACTTATGGCCTACGCACACATCTTTGTTCAGTTAAAATTGTCTATTTTGTGGCCTTAACTTAAAAGTAAGTCCTTAATTTCATTTTAAAAAAGGCCCTACAAGGCCACTTTTCATATAAATACTAGTTAAGGCGGCATCTATCTTAATATTGCTTATTTTCATCGTTGTTTTGGTTAAGGCCTAGACTCTAGTCCATGGCCACAAACGTGACTATATGGCCTTAAAATGTCACAGCAATGAATAGGGTAAACGGCCCAATTGCTGTCCTCAAAATCACGCGGACAAAAATTGGTCCTTTTACCAATTTTTAAGTATTATTGCAAAAAACTTTTTTTAATAATAACAATATCTTTTTTACTGGATTGTTTAGTAGTTTAACTACGTAAACTCAAACCAAAGGAATTAATTCGGTAACTACACGATAGATGGCACTTTTTAAAACTAGATTACACTCGGATGTGCGGCTTGTTTCCTTGGCTCGTTGTTTTAAAAACAAACGGTTGGGTGACGTCATTTCCGTATGCAGCGCAGTCTGGGGAATTAGAAAGTATGAATTTAGAGATAACTGAAAAATTGGTAGGAGGATAGTTTCTTATATTATAAATCGAGTTTGTTTTTAACATGCTTTTATTAGGTCGACCTGTATGTAACTATGTAATGGAATCTAAGGTAACTAATTTAACCATCATCCAAGGGTCGTAGCGTAATGAAAATTGGCAGCTGTATGTAGTTTTGATGACAATACAATTATATGGTACTGTCGAACTGATCTGATGATGGAGCCGGAAGATATGAACTGGAACTTCATGATGGAAAATCGTATCATAGCTGTTTTGGATTTCTTAGAAAAGTCTTGTAATGAACTTTGACCACGATTAGGTTTCAAGGTCTGATGATGAAGCCGGAAGATAGGCACTGGCATTCCATGATGGAATATCGTATCATAGTCATGTTTGCACTTGTGAGAAAGGACACGTAATGGACTTTGAACATGATCAGTTTTTTGTTTTTACGTGCATTTATTTACGCTGTCACGCTAAAACGGCTGAACAGATCTGGATGAAGTTTGGCATATGGGTAGACCATTAACTGGATTAGGACATAAGATACTTTTAATTTCGATATTCCCACGGGATCCAGACTTATGCGGGTGAAATCGCGGGGCGCAGCTAGTTGCTAATAAACCAAGATTTTACGTGATTAAAAAGCAATAGAAAGACAGAAAAGAAAGAAAAATAGGTTCATAGGGCTATTTAAGTAATAAAAAGTGGTTCCCGTTGCATAAGATACTATACTGATGGAACCCACAATAGATATGACGTCAGGGTCAAAAAAAAAAAAAAAACTATTAAGTCCGTCAGTCAGATAATAAAAAAATATTAAGACACGTATTTTTTGCTTTATCATATTAATAAAACATGATTTAGATTTTTTTTTTTTCCTCAATAGCAGCCCGGAGTTTGGATTTGTGCCCGGTTGATGGCAATAGGCTCGCCCCCTATTACATGGGACTTAAACATAACTGGCGAAATGTGGGTGTACTATAGGTACACCTCTGCCTCACCCTTCGGGGATTGCAGGCGTGATGTTTATGTTATGTATGTATGATTTAAATAAAACGCATTAAAGTTGGGGAGTGGGGGTCGCTACGTCACAAGTAAGTATAAAATCTACATACTCGTGACGTCATGGCACATTTTAACTCAATGTATCGCCGTAATCTTTACATTACGTAAAACAAGGAAAAATACATCTCCAACATTTTTTTATAACCTAATTGAAGAACTACGCTCGTCGATACCCTTCTCCACTCCAGGACTCGTCTGCTCCATCGGCCATCGGTCCTTCGACAGACATGGCCAGCCCACTGCCACTTCAGACTCGGAAGAGTTCGCCACGCCCCTGCAAGGGGGCGTGGCAAGCGGGGTCAGGGCGTAGCCCCTCGCCCGCGGAGGTAATACAGTCCCCTCATTATGTTGCCTAAGCGGCGAAGGAAGTGAGTGCGGGGTTTAGGTCGCACTCGTGCGTTTGGTTGCACTGAATAAGTTCCGTAGGAGCGCCGCGACGCTTATAGTGGCGTCGCTTTCTTCACGACATGCCACTTCAGCTTGCTTACTAGTTAGTTATATATCGGCACAGATAGTGCCATCCACGAAGACGCGCCCCACTCCGCGATGACTGTAAGCTGTACTTCAGTACGGAGCGGAGGAGAGTGGGGCGACTCCCCCCGACCCGTGCTCGACCACGATGCGCCCGCGTCGAAGCTGAGGCTGTTGCTTTAAATCCCCCGATTAATAATCATTACCCATGTTTGATCCAGCCTGTCCCATCTTGCTGTCCTCCCCCCAGCGACGCCCTAAGCCGAGGTTCGTACCCCACAGGGGGTGCCCTTAGCGAGCGTTCGCAGAGTATTTAAGTTATTTTACGTCCTGGCTGTGGAGGCTTAAGGCAGCCACAGAACAGTCCGGTTAAGTAGTTACGAGCCTCAGAGGACAACTGCAAGATGCCATAAAAAAACCGGCCAAGTAGCTGGGATGAATTTATCCCAAAAACAAACTTAACTTTGTAGTTGAAAAATATGTTCTCCCATACGGAATGTATGGGAAAACATGTTTTTGCAACTGTAAAGTTAAGTTGGTCGATTATTAATCGTTAACTTGTAAAGCCTACTTAGCTGTGATAGTTTTCCTTTTAATTTCGTTATATAAACTACTGCTGTGATTTTTTTCACACATCCAAAACCAACCATTTAGCTGGCAGGGGGGGATCCACTTGACTCTAACAAAAATTAGCACTTTAAAGCTTAATATTTCGCAAACGGATCCTTGAATCCAAAAATGGTTTTCACAAACTAACAATGTTTTTAAAGGACCTTTCCAATGATACACCACACCATGGGTTAAAACCCAAAAAAAAAGATTTTTTTTTCATAATTTTGTTTTACCACTTTGTCGGCGTAATTAATATGTATACCTATGCCAAATTACAGCTATCTAGTACTAAGGGTCTCGGAGCTAGACCGCGGACAGACAGACAGACATACAGACGGACATGACGAAACTATAAGGGTTCCTTGTTTACTACGGAACCCTAAAAAGGAGTTGGTTCTAAACTCACCCCATCATTTAGCGCTCGCCTTTTCCAAGAAATCCATCTTCAACCTCAGTTCTATTAAAAACAGCTGTTTCTGCAGCGAAAAAATTTCTTCCTTCTGCCGCAGCTCCATATTCAATATCTTCATTTTGGCTTCGTGCTCCCAAATAGCATGTTGCCGTTTAGCCGTGAAATATAGCCTTTCTTCTTCAGTGGCCGTTCCACAGTCATGTTTGATCTGATCGTCCATTTTTTCCTGTCGATCGTGGCCATTTTTTCGTTTGATTTCGTCCAAATTGCTTAGATTTAATGGGGTATTTGAAAGTTCGTTAAGTTTTTGTAAGAAGTTCTGTTGTATTCTGGCTTGTTCGATGGCTTGGAGGGGGTTCGTTAGCATGGGGAGGGGGGGTATCGGTAGCGGGGTGAGGGGGAGCTGCTTGTGAGGGGGGGGCGTGGGCGAGGACTGGGGGATGATTTGTACTTGGGGCTCGAGGACGTTCGGCATCGTGTCTTCGCTTTCGTTCGTACTTGATAGTCGGCCGTTTGACATCTGGAATAGACAGAACATATGCTTTATGAGTAAAACTATAGCAAAAATATAAAACCCTGTATTCCCCGAAGGGTTGGGCAGATAAATTAAGTCGAAGAAAATATTTGATATCGACAAATATGTAAATTGTCTATAAACAAATATTTTATTATTAATTTTCTTCTTTATTTAATTTTCCTTAATTTACTTCTTTTTATCGATTACTATTTCTTTATAAATATTTACGTTAACTTAATTTTGGTGTACAAAAATATTCTACAGCCTAAGTATTAAACTCGGTGAATTGTTGAAAAAAAAAATTTTTTTTTTTCTATTCAACATCGCAGTTTTTTAATAGTAAACTTTCCCGGCAAGCAAAGCTTGATGGATTGATCCGTCAGGCTGTTATCACTTAGCCACAAGCTCCTCCGCTGTTAAAAGAAAGTAGTGTATAAATATGTGAAGGTATACATAGTGTGAAGAACTCACGTTGACCGGCACGCAGTCGTCGTCCTTCACGCTGTGACCTCCATCCGCGCTCGTGGTCGGCTCGCCGTCCTCGTCTGGGAAAAAACATAACATTCAACGTTACTATCCATACTATAGTTTGACCGGAACCGCTACTCCGGGATTTAGGTATGTGCGCGGCGAGACGGAAGGGCAGTGCAGGCCGCTCATTCGTCAACGCTCACGACGCGCGGCGTCCCGGTCAAACTATATTATAAATGCGAAAGTAACTCTGTCAATAACCATTTTACGGATTTTGAAGAAGTTTGGCAAACATGTAGACCCGGTAGTAGGTATGTTCCCGTTGGCTAGTTTCTGACCTCAACATGGGCGAAGCCGCGGGAAAATACAAATAAATTACACTACAAATTACAGTTTTTGAGAAACATTATCAAAAATCTTTGTTAGCTCATAACTTTTTATTTAATACAATAGATGTGGATATATTTAGTAACACGGCGTGTTCTTCGCGACAAGTCAATCGTCATCCTGAGGATGCCTCGTTGAGCCGGTTTTGCAATTTCTCTTTATGAAAAGATCTTCCTTCGATATCATCCTTCGCCTTATAGCGGGGCAGTAACACGCTGTATGATCAGTTCCAAAAGTATATATTGAAAATGTAAACAAGCCCTGTTCAAGTTAAATTCTCTCGCAATCACTCCACGAACGGGAGAGATTGCGTAACAATTATAGGTTATTGTTTGAATAATATTATTACTTACATTTTATTTTTATTGAAAAATTATCGACGATAATTAACCTCAATTTTCAAATGGAGAAAATCTTTAATGTGATTTAAAATTAGAATTTCTGGTTTAAGTTTTCAAATAATGAAATCAAAGCACTCAAGTTGTACACACATCAAGCTATACATTTCCAGTTTATGCTGATCTCTCATTGTGTAGGATTTCCGTACAAATTGGCATCTACAGGTACGTTTTTCTGATGCATTTGTTTACATTTTCATCAGATGCTTTAGAAATAGACTATAGATTATTTTTAGGGTTCCGTAACTCAAAAGGTAAAAACGACTTATAAGATCACTCTTTTGTCAGTCGTGTGTTACCACCGATTTTCTCAGGAACGGGTGGACCTAGTAAGTTGAAATTTATACCAGATACTGAGGTCTATAGTCCCTATTAGGTGTATACAAATTAAGGTCCTGAGTCGACACGACAAAAAGATATGGGCAAATTTAGATTTTCCATTTGAACCAAAATTGACAATTCTAGGTCAACCGGAAGTACCCTATAGGTTTTGGGTAAAACCTATATGATAGTTCCCGTTGATCTAGAATCACGAAATTTGGCAAAAAAGCAAGGTCTTACAGCATTTAAAGGGAAAATTCCGAAAAATAAAAAGTTGAAAATTAAGGTAAATTTAGATTTTCGCGACTACTTGTAAAATTTTCGCTAAAAACCTAAATTTGCCCATATCTGTTTACTAATAAAAATGATACCAATTTTATTATGGCGGTATAATGGTTAGGTCCGGAACCCTGGGTGCGCGAGTCCGACTCGCTCTTGACCGGTTTTTAAATTAATATTAGTAATTTGTTGTTACATACCTTTAACATCTAGAGGGTGTATATTCTGCCAGAGCATGCCGTCGAGCAGCCCGGGCGGTTCCGACTGCGATTGCTGAAATGACAACAAAATATAAATTAAGATTTATTTCCAAAAAAAAAGTATAGTTTCGTGGTGCATAATAGGGTAGTTGCCTAGGTAAAAAAACAGAAATACTATTTAGTCCGTCTTTCAGATAATAAAAAAATATTAGACACGTATTTTTTGCTTTATCATATTGATCAAAAATAACTTAGAAAACACGCATTAAAGTTGGGGAGTGGGGCTCGCTATTTCACAACGCACTATTAAATCTAGCAAGGCGTGACGTCATGCCACATTTTAACTCAAAGTATCACCGTAATCTTTTGATTACGTCAAAAATGAAAAAATACGTGTTCAATATTTTTTTTATTATATGAAAGACGGACTAAAAATAAAAAAATTGGACACAGGCCTATTGTGAGAAACACATTTTTATAAATTTGAGTTAACACACATTAGACCTATGGTACTGAAACGTGGTCGCTCACAATGGGCCTTATCAGAAGGCTGAAAATCACCCAAAAGGCAATGGAGAGGGCTATGCTTGGAGTTTCCCTACGTGATCGTACAGATGGGACACTACGCAGTTTAGGTATGAAGCTACAAGTACGCAGCGGACTCGACTTGTCGGGCCAATTCAGTGAGTGTAACGTAGTCAGAAGATATAAGAGTTACGCGATAGAAAGAGAGGCAACTTCTAGATGAATATAGGTTGTTGGGTGTTGGTAATTAGCGCTGTGCGACCTGAATAACACTTTATTGTGTCGTAGCAAGGGTCGATTTTTATTTAAATGATTTTGCGGAGTGTCTCATTTGTATTGACCTGTGGTCATAGATAGGTTTGCATGTTTTAATATAGAACCAAAGTTGTCGACACAGCTCACAGAATAAGCAAGCTGAAGTGGCAATGGGCCGGTAGACGTGTTCTTGAGTGGAGACCGCGAATCGGCAAACGTAAGGTAGGACGCCCTCAGGCTAGGTGGAGTGATGATCTTCACAGGGTGGCTGGTAGCAGCTGGATGAGAGTTGCCGAGAATCGAGAGGCGAGGAGAGGCCTATGTCCAGCAGTGGACTGCTGTAGGCTGATTATGATGATAAATATAAATGACGCTAAATTAATGACCTAAACTTTGTTGATATAAACCAGAGTGCAAACCCTAATATCAGAAATAAATCAAACTTCGCTGAAAGTGTGGAGTCTGAAGTTTGAAATGCGCCAAGAAATGAATAAATGCTCTCGGTCATAAGTTTATAAGTGAGCTGATGCTGTATATATATATATTTAGTGACCATCGCAGTTCTAGTGATTTGAGTGTGAATGTCAATGACGTTAAAAATGAAGTTGACGCCGAAGTTAATGAAACTTTGGCGTCAACTTCATTTTTGAAGCTACTGACGCTAACCTGAGTAATGTGAGTGCACGTCTTACACTTTTTCTTATAGATAAGGTAAAACCGCAGCTGTAGCCGCAAATTTATAATTTTCTTAATGGCAATGACGCTACAGTTTTGACAATGACGCCATAGTTAATGACATTGACGGTACAGTTAATGAATGTGACGCTAACCTGAGTGACGTGTACGCGCGTCTTGCACTTCTTATTATATTCAAAGTAGTTAATGGCAATCGCGCTACAATTAATGACAATGACGCTACAGTTTTGATAATGACGACATAGTTAATGACATTGACGCTACAGTTAATGAATGTGACGCTAACCTGAGTGTCGTGTGCGCGCATCTTGCACTTTTTCTTGTAGTTCTCGTACCACATCTTGACCTGCGCCGGCGTGCGCGGACGGTCGCCCCCGCACCTCTTGTTCACCTCCTCGCATATTGTTGACCACACCAACTGGAAATTGGGAGAAAAGTTGTGATTAAGGCGACACTCAGCGACTTTTAATGATTTTATACTGAAGATCACGTCTAATGAGTAGTGTTAATGATTTGTATTTTTTTTTTGAAGTGAAAACTTCTTTAGCGTCGTTGTGATTTGAAAGCCGATGAAACGAAAAAGCGACAGTAAAAAGAGACAGACACATAAATTCATAAGATTTAACGTGGGAGAAAATGAGATAGGAAGCATTATACAGTGTTTCTTATGTTCGTGGTTCTCTTTGTGCTCTGCTTCGTACCCCCTCCACTCGTGTTTACCAAGGCATAGTGGGAGTTTGCTTGGGCCTCAGCGTTGTACGTGTGTCAACACGTGTTTGGGAGGGTAACATTTTTTTTCACTTCTACCACGTGTGAATTGCACACATGTTTTTTTTTTAATTAGAGCATTTTCTTAATAATTTAATCTGTGAATATTTAAGATAATGTTTACATTACACAGTGTAATTAATTTGTAGTTATGTCTAACGCGAATAAAAATATAGTTGTTTCGTCTATTATATTTTTTTCTGTAGAAATATAGTATTTAAGCCTCTACTATAGCAAGATACTATAATATATAGCAGAGTTGGCAACCCTATGTACTAAGGTGGCAGTATTGCAAAACTTTACAGTTCCATAAACAAAAATTCAAAGAAATGTGACATCCTAACCCATACTCGGCCTGCGTGGTGAATTACGGCCCTCACCCGTTCTCAGAGAAGTCTGTGTCTCAGCAGTTGGAACTCTAAAAACTGATTGTTATGACAACTTTATGGTGTGTGTTGTTGACAAAATTGACCAATGACTCAGCACGAATATTGTCGATGGCAAACAGTAAAAAAAAACTATAAAAAAATAACTTACGTAATTGTATAACTGGCTTTGTGGATCCATATCTATTCTATTATTTAAATGTTTTTTTTTTCTAAAGAATAAAATTTTCGGCAACTAGCCTTTTTGTCAAGAAAAAAAAAAAGAAAACTTTTAGAGTTTGACGTTTAATTTTTTTAAGCCCTGCGATGTAAAGTAGGCACAGGTGTGACTTTATACAGCCAAAGTACGCCGTTTTATCACAGAATAATGTTTTGCAAAGTTGGTATAAGCATAGAATTGCTAAATACGTAATAACGTAGAGGTTTTAATAAGTAATTGCAGAATTAATTGAGAATTAGGATTCTAAGTTTGTTCGTTTGTAAATTGTTTAAAAAAATCTTAGCAGTGATTTTTTGTTGGTATTTAATAACAGCCGTACTGGTCGATTCATCCGGTTAAGCTACGCTTGCCGGGGTTCATCCGTGGATGGGTGACCATCTTTACATACCGAGACTCCTCCGTGCCTCGGAAAGCACGTTAAGCCGTTGGTCCCGGCTGTCATTCGTGAATCTTTGACAGTCGTTACAGGTCGTCAGAAGCCCGAAAGTCTGACAACTAGTCTTACCAAGGGGTATCGTATTGCCTAGTAACTAGGTTGTGGAAGTCAGATAGGCAGTCGCTCGATGTAAAATACTGGTATTCAGCTGCATCTGGTTAGACTGGAAGCCGACTCCAACATAGTTGGGAAAAGGCTAGGTAGACACAATCTGGGAATCGAACTCAGGACATGAGGTCCTGAGTTCGCTCAGTAGTAGCGCATTGCGACCTACGGATCCTGATATTATAATAATGATTAAAGTAAAATTACTGAACCTTCATGGTGATAACATAACATCACGCCTTGTTTCCCCGAAGGGTTGGGCAGAGGTGTACCTGTAGCAGGTACACCCACATTTCGCCAGTTATGTTTAAGTCCCATGTAATAGGGGGCGAGCCTATTGCCATCAACCGGGCACAAATCTAGACTCCGGGCAGCTACTGAGAAATTCTAGATAGAAAAACCCAATAACACTTTGCCCGACCCGGGAATCGAACCCAGGACCTCATGCTCAGCTACTACTGCTGAGGCTCGTTGGTCTAGTGCACTAGACCAACGAGCCTCATGGTGATATGCCTTTTAAACCGACTTCCAAAAGGAGGAGGTTCTCAATTCGACTGTATGTTTTTCATTTGTTTGTTTGTTACGCGATTACTTCGTAAATTTTAAATTGATTTTGATGATACCTAGTTTTTGGTAGGTCATACTTCAGAGGTGGTCCCATATAAATTTTATTAACTTTGCTTGGGTAGTTTTTGAGTTAGCTTCAATAATACGTATTTTTTCCCACTTAGTATGTGGATGATATGATAACTTCCTGTCACTGTTATTTACGTAGCAGGTAGTGGTATTCGAATTTGTGCGGGGTAGGTACCAAAAAAAAAAAATTCCAAAGACACGGACTTCCGAAATTAAAGTAATTTTTCACTTTGTAGTGTTTTTTTGTATGTTATTGTCGATTGTCGCAGTGACCATACTATTGATTACAATAATAAAGAAGATATTATTATTCCAGAATCCATTGAAAATCCAATTTTTTCTTACTAAATAACCTACTTTATTTACAAAACAATCTTGCCTCTCAAAAGTTCAAAACACAGACAAATCCGCAGTAATTAACTAGTACTTCTAACTGCGCATCAAAACATGATAGTGAACGTAAGCAAGTAATTCTACACTCGCATAGTTTTATATTATTGCTGAGTAAGGCAACATTGCCTCGTGGCACTTTAGCTGTGATTTTAGTTTACAAAATTATTGTTAAGTTTTGATGACCTTCAAGTAATTATTTTAATAACTATCCTGACTAATATTATAAATGTGAAAGTGACTTTGTTTGTTACACTTTCCGGCTAAAACGGTTGAACGGATTTGGATGACTTGGATACTTAGGCCATGATCTGGTTTAGGACATAGGATATAAGATAATTAATTGGTTCAGGCGTGACCTTGCGGAAATCCATTATAAAATACAATACACGTGGATATATTTAGTAAAGAAATTTGGGATTTCTTTCAGGAGTTTTTTATGGCTCTTTAGAAATAGCTAAGCGGAACAAGTTACTAAATATATCCACGTCTATTGTATTTGACATAGGATATATTTTATCCCGATATTCGGAGCTCGTGGCTAAGTAATAATAGCCGCACGGGTCGATCCATTAAGTTAAGCTACGCTTAAAGGGGTTGGTCCGTGGATGGTTGACCATCTTTACATACCGAGACTCCTCCGTGCCTCGGAAAGCACGTTAAGCCGTTGGTCCCGGCTGTCATTTGTAGATCTTTGACAGTTGTTACGGGTCGTCAGAGGCCCGAAAGTCTGACAACTAGTCTTACCAAGGGGTATCGTATTACCTAGTAACTAGGTTGTGGAGGTCAGATAGGCAGTCGCTCAACATAGTTGGGAAAAGGCTTGGCAGATGATGATTCCCACGAGATCGAAACTTATGGGGGTGAAACTGCGGGGCGTTACTAGTAATATTATAAATGCAAAAGTGAGTTTGTTTGTTACGCTGTCACGCTAAAACGGCTGAACAGATCTGGGTGAAATTTGGTAAATGGGTAGACTATGACCTGGAGAAGGACATAGGGTACTTTTCATACTGGATCGTAGACGAAGTCGCGGGCAACAGCTTGTAATTTATTAAAGGTGAAGAGTTTGTTTTTAGGGTTCCGTTGCTAAATGGCAAAAAACGGAACCCTTATAGATTCGTCATGTCTGTCTGTCTGTCCGTCCGTATGTCACAGCCACTTTTTTCCGAAACTATAAGAGCTATGCTGTTGAAACTTGGTAAGTAGATGTATTCTGTGAACCGTATTAAGATTTTCACACAAAAATAGAAAAAAAAACAAATAATTTTAGGGTTCCCCATACTTAGAACAGAAACTAAAAAAAAAAAAATTCATCAGACCCATACGTGGGTATCTATGGATAGGTCTTTAAAAATGATATTGAGGTTTCTAATATCATTTTTTTCTAAACTGAATAGTTTGCGCGAGAGACACTTCCAAAGTGGTAAAATGTGTCCCCCCCCTGTAACTTCTAAAATAAGAGAATGATAAAACTAAAAAAAATATATGATGTACATTACCATGTAAACTTCCACCGAAAATTGGTTTGAACGAGATCTAGCAAGTAGTTTTTTTTTAATATGTCATAAATCGTAAACCGCAATTAACCTTTCATTCAATGTTACTTGCTGCTACGGAACCCTTCATGAGCGAGTCCGACTCGCACTTGGCCGCTTTTTCTTAGTTTGAACGCGCTAGGCGCTAGTCTCTGGAACTACCCAGTCGGATTAGAAAAATTGATATTGAATTTGATAGCCCAATTCTCAAGGAAGGCTATTTAATATCACATTACGATACTTAGGAGCTGAGCAAAAAGAGAAAAATGTCACGGGGCAGACTGTTTAAGGTGGACCGGACGGACGTCGTATTGTATGAGTCGGAAAGCTGGGCCGTGAAGAAGATTGCATGTATGTGTAAATGAAAATTTTGAGATGGATATGTGGAGTGACGAAAATGGATAAAGTATACATAAGGAGAAGTTTAAAAGTGGCGCCAGTGAGAGAAAAAGTTGAAAGGAAATCGTTTGGCCTGGTATGGACATGTGATGAGGAGGGAGGATACGCATGTGACTAAAAGAGTGATGAATATAAATGGTGATGGATGGAGCGGGATAGAGGCCAAAGTAGTTTTAGAAGAACGCAGTCACACGATTTTGCATAGAAGGTACCTACTTTCTATTTATAGAAGTTAGATTTATTATTTTAATGTAGGTAATACACAGATATTGCGTATTTATTTCAGTTTCTCATTAATTACAACACCATGCACACACACATGTACCTATGTCACAACATTTATTTGATTTAGTATGAGCTTTTTTATATTATCCTATCTTATATTAGGTACCTTTAATTTATTTATTAAAACGGACAGACACTTCCCTATTTGTGTTTATTAGTATTCTAGCGTATGACACTCGTGGGTTGCAGCTGAAAATCAGTGTCAGGTGGTACACTTTGTGTTGTCATCTGACAATATGCTGAGCTGAGGCCCTTTTGGCATTATAATCAGTTTTCTGTTTTTATAGTTTTAAAGTGTATTTTTCTGTTGTAATGCAAATAAACGCAATTTTCTTTCTTCTTTCTTTCTTTCCAACAAGCACAATTAAATGATAAAAAATTACATGAATATATAAAAAAACAAGATGCCAATATACAAAAAATAAAAAACGTATGTATAGAAATGGAGCGACATATGAAAGAGAAAGGAGTAAATGATAGCGTGACGGTTGACAGGGGAGAGTGGAAAAAGAAAACGTGTGCGCCAACCCCACGTACCAAGGGACAAGGGAAGAAGATGATGATAGACGGACGTAGGATACAGGTAGTCATAGGTAGGATAACTGACATCGTCACTCGTAGATTTTAATTTAATCATCGTCATTCTGCTATATCCCAATTTATTTGTGGTCGGCGCAACTTTTCTTCCATACTTCTCTATTGGTCGTCATCTCGGTGGTCACCCCCTTTTTAGCCATATCATCTTTCACACAGCCCATCCATCGTTTCTTTGGTCTTCCTCTTCTCTTATAGCCATCCACATTCATACTCAAAACTTTCCTCACGACATTTTCCTCATTCCTCCGCATCACATGCCCATACCACGACAACCGATTTCCACACAACTTTTCAGTCACCGGTGCGACTTTTAAACTTCCTTTTATGTACTTGTTGTTTTGTTTAATGACATCCTTAAAACATAGTTCATTTTGAGCTACCACGGAAGCACTAACAAAAGATAATAATGATAATTTCGTTAACCTGTAACTGATATCGAGCGATAATCTTTACGTAACTACTGCTATCCGATAAAAAGATTATTTTTATCAAATAATCGTATCTTTGTATATGTTACTAGCTTGTGCCCGCGACTTCGTCCGCGAGTCTATAACCTTCTTCAAGACTTGGGCTATTCAATGCAAAAATATTTTTTCTATTCCGACTGGCAGTTACTTACAAACAAACAAATGCTACCTCTTTATAACGTTAGTATAGACTAGAGTCTAGCAAACGAAAGTAGAGACTAAAAAGCGCGGCAAATTTAAAAAATATCAGCACAGCAACCCCAAAATTAGTATGACATACCTGGAATAATCTAATTTGATACTTTAGAATTATTTGTATAAAATCATTCTGCCTAATATGATCCAAATCAAAGAGACGATTCTTGACATTTCGAAAAATCTGTTTATTTCGTCAGAATAAAAATCTAAAAATCTCTCCTGGAGATCGATAACAGTTAAAATTCTATTGTGTCTCATTGATGAGTGATGACAGTTGAGCTCTTATGCACCAATTCAAATAAAAAAACAACAATATTCTATCATAATTTTGGTTAGTATTCACTACCATAATCAAAACCTGAATCTAAAACTTTCATGTGAAAAGATTCTTTACGGTCACTGTTTTGTCATTTTTGAGTTAGTAAATGCTGTATCAATATCACCAACAACACTCCATCTTGTTTTGGCAAAGAATATAGAATTGAGGTTAACATAAGTATAGCATTGCCATATAAAAAGTTTGCAAATAATTCGAGTGTCTAAGTAGACACTCGAATTATTTGCAAAATTTCACGCCGATAGAGTCTGGCAAACGAAAGTTCGTTTGCCAGACTCTATCGGCGTGAAATTTTGGACCCCGAACCACCGAGTCGCATTCAATCGCCCGCCCGCGCTATACATCATTTTCGCTTTGCGTTCTTTCTGACTTTTATCTTATTGCTCGGCTCCTAAGGGTCGTAGCGTGATGTGAAATAGCCTATTACCTCCCTCAAGAATTGGGCTATCAAATGCAAAAATATTTTTTCTAATCCGACTAGTAGTTCCAGAGATTAGCGCGTTGGAATAAACAAACAAAAAAACAAACTCTTCAGCTTTATTTTTTTGGTACTGACATAGATAAACAATATTGGAGTATTAATGGTAGGGAATTCAATTAGGTGTGTGGTCAATGGTTAAGATAAGACTCAATGACAGATTACAGATAAAAATGTAACTAACATTGTTAAAGTTCGTTTTTTAATCCCTGATAGTATTGACATTCAAATCTTTGTCGTTTGTTTTTTTTAATCTGGAGTTTGACATTACTCACCTGTCAAATTACTACCTGTGATTAAAAAAAACGAACTTCAATTCATATTGGTTTCGGATTTTTAAGGTTTTAGATCTTTTTTAGTCGTGTTGGTGATAGGCAGTCGCTCCATGTGAAATATTGGTCATAAGCTGCATTCGGTTAGATTGGAAGCCGACCCCAATATAGTTAAGAAAAGGTTAGATTGATTGGATCTCTTTTGATCTTTGGTATTTCCGGTCTTCTTAAATTTTTCAAGAAACTTTTTAATATTTGATTTAACTTAGCAGGTTTTACTAAATCATTTCAGTCTTTTGATAACTCTGAAGTTTCTACAAGAAACCGCTTTATTGACGGGCAAATATTTTTCCGGTACCGTGTCCGAAGGGTGCCAAACGGAACCCTATCACTTGTAGCGTTGTGTGAGGTCTCAACCGTAATTAATCACAATTAGTAAGTAACTAACCACATCACTAAAAACGTGGTACATCACTAATATTCAAGGGACGCTCGGTCATTTCGACTTCCGCTGGCTTACACAAAGGAAGGTATTCTTTGATTATCAGGATTACTTGTGCCCCGACCTAGGGTGAGTTCCACATTACTTTGGTATTTATACTAGACCCTCTGCACCGGATAACCTATATTGATTTCATCACCTAAGTAGTTTCTGATTTCCCGTATGTCAATGTCGGACACGCGGCTGGGGGTTATCCGGTGCACAGGAGATGGTACTATGTATGTATTGCTACTGCATCTAGGCTGTGTAGGGCCTCACTGTGTGTTACAAGCGATCAGCGAGCCATCTGCTATGGTCATAATTGCATTGTGTTTTATGCTCGCGTGTTCGCCAAACTTAACCTCATTTTACATCTGTCAATGTGCCACGCTATGTTTGCAAACTCTCTGCCTGTAAGCCGCTGCGATGTATTGAGCTTCACCTACCATGCTTCCCACACCGTTCCTTGGCTTAGAAAGGGGAAGAAGCTAGCACATCGCATGCGGCTTGCTGATATTTGCACCGCATCTAACACGCGCTCCCTATGGCGCTTCCAGGGCTCTCAGTTCGGGCTGAAGAAAATACTTCTTACCCAATTCTGCACGCTGCTTGCATGCGTGGCTTACTGCACGCTACTGAGGTCTGACGAAGGCCTGCCTACTGCAGAGAGCCTGTGCTGACAGGCGAGCTCTACGACTGCTGACGTCTACTACCACATGCTAAGCCTGCCTACCGCCGAGAGCCTGTGCTGACAGGCGACCTCTACGGCAGCGGACGTGCTAGGGCCGTCTGGCCTACAGCGGAGCCTGTGCTGAGCAGGTCCCCGCGTCTACCACATGCTACCAAGGACGGTACCCTTCCAATTTTACTGTGTTAGTGCTCAGAACAAATCAGTGTGACCTTACCGCGACCTAGCCGTGTAATCTCCAACTAGTACAGAGTGTAAAATATATGTAATAATCTATCTAGCTGTTTTCTTATCTACCTATCCGTTAATGGCCTGCGCGGCCTACCCTGCGCAGCCCTAGCCGTTACAGTGGCGCCCAGGCTTAATATACTAGTCACACTGTTCTGGACTGAGTCCTAGCACACTTGCTCGTTTTACATCGTTGCGGTATAGATATTAAGTTGTTGTGTTGTTACAGTTTATCATCTAGCCTACTAATAGTTAACTGTTTTTGTTAAAATGGGAACTCACCCGATTAACTTCATACACTTAAGGAAGGCAGAATTAGAATATGAAGTTTTGATACGGGGTGGTGAAGTTGGTACTTGCCTAAATTTACGGAAACAAATTAACAACTTGTGTAAAAAATATATGAGTGATGACATACAAGAATCAGGCATTGATGAAACTGAGGATTTATGTGCAGTAAAGGCAACTATAGGTGAATACCAGCTGAGTATAGGAGAAATTAACAATGAAGCGGGATTGGTAAAGGGTGTATCATACAAAAATCATATTAAATACCGACTGGCCCGCATTAAACCAACTAACCCAGAGAACATTTTACTAAAACAGAAACTCGAGGAAAAATATAACACACTAGATTCACAATTTACCAAACTAGAAACTAAGTTTAGTTCTGATAGCTCACAACGAACTGACACAACTGCTGCTACAAACACTAACATAACCGTAACATGCACTAGTCACGTACCAAATAAACCAAAATATGATGGCAAAACTTGTGTGCGTTCTTTCATACAAAAAATTGAAGAGTTTAAAATAAGTAAGCAAATAAAAAATAACGATATGTTTAACTTCGCATTCGATATCTTTACGGATAACGCGCTGCATTGGTATAGACATGTAAAACCAAACATCACTTCATGGGAAGAACTATTACAACAATTGAAAGCTGCTTTTGACTGCGATGACTTTGATTATAGATTGCTTACAGAGATCAGAACACGTTCTCAAGGTGAAACGGAAAACATAACTATCTACATATCAATAATGAGCGGTTTATTCAATAGATTAAGTACTAAACCAACAAAAGCAGAGATGTTTGATATCATCACTCACAATGTTAAACCAATGTATGCGGAGGTACTAGCTATCAGCGACGTGCAAAGTCTGGAACAACTAGAGTCGGTCTGTAAAAACTATGAAAAATATAAGATGCGAGCAGCACACTATCAAGAACCAACAAAAACAAACCTTACCTCCTTGGCTCCAGAATTTGCTTACGTCAAGCCAGCCAGTAAAACTACCAACACTAATTCAAAACCATACTACAGCCGCTATAGGTATGGCCGCGGTGACTACTACAAAAAAGCGGAAACATCTGAGGACTCACATCCTGCTCAACCGGTCGCATTAGTAGATAACAAAAGCACGGGTACACCAATTAGAGGTAAACCATATTGCCCTAGGTGTAGATTAAACTCACATTCACTACGACAGTGTACGGCAGACCGTGTCCTAGTTTGTTTTAAATGCGGAGAAAAAGGGGTGAAATACCCTGATTGCACAAAATGTCACCCGCCAAAAAACTAAATAGCGAGGTTTGTTGTAATAGTAAATTTAACGCCAGGCTAAGTAAAACGGAATGGGAAGATTGGCTAGCTGTAATTACAAAATTCAGAACCTGCTACTCTGTATCAACAATCCGCAACAAACCTCACAACGACATAAGGCCTTACGCTTCTATACAAATACATAACATGCCAGTTTGTGGCTTGCTGGACTCTGGTTCGGCAGTTACCATCGTTGGTAAAGACTACCATAAACTCCTCATCAGGGACCTAGGGCTAACCCTGCAGCCTAGGGACCACTTAGAGTCATTTGTTGCCGCTGGGGGACAAGTGCTTCAACCTATAGGTACACTAAATTTACCAATAACATTTGAAGGGAAGTTACACATAATAAAGGCACATGTGGTGCCAACAATAGACACTCCTATCTTGCTGGGAATAGATTTCTGGAACACTTTTCATATATTTCCAAAGAATATAAAATCAGTATTCCTCGTAAACACAAATGAAACAAGTGCAAATAATAAACAAAACTTATATTTGCATACATTTGCACAGCTAACTGAGGAACAAAAAATTACGGCAAATAAAATTAAAACTCAGTTCGAGAACATATCCTCAGGAAAAAAAGGCCTAGGCCGTACTAACCAAATAACACACAGCATCGACACTGGTGATGCACCCCCTATACGACAACGTTACTATAGGATGTCTCCAGAGAAACAGCGTGTCCTCGGCAAGGAACTGGACGAGATGCTTGACCTGGATGTGGTAGAACCATGTGAAAGTCCGTGGTCTTCTCCAGTTCTGCTGACACCAAAAAAGGATGGCAAATTGCGGTTTTGCTTGGATAGTAGGAAACTAAACGCTATAACTAAAAAAGATGCTTACAATTTGCCATACATTTCGGAAATACTAGACAACCTAAGGGATGCAAAATACCTTACTAGTATCGACCTTTACAAAAGTTTCTGGCAGTTACCACTAAGGGAAACTGACAGAAATAAAACAGCTTTCTATATACCCGGCCGGGGAACATACAGATTTAAAACTACACCATTCGGACTAACAAATGCGCCTGCAACGCAACAACGAATGGTAGATAAATTGTTTTACGGACCAGAGTTTGAGAATAGGGTGTTTGCCTTCTTGGATGACATAGTGTTAGTATCACCAGATTTTGAAAATCATATAGCCTTGCTAACTAAAGTATTTAATAAACTATCTAATGCTAACTTAACAATAAACATGGATAAGTGCCAATTCTTCCGGGACGAATTGAAATATCTAGGCTACGTAGTAAACTCAAGGGGACTACATCCAGACCCAGAAAAAGTAGAAGCAATACAGAACTTCCCAGTACCCACAAATCCAAAAGAAGTTAAAAGATTCCTAGGGACGGCATCATGGTATAGACGTTTCGTCCCAAACTTCAGCGCTCTAGCAGCCCCACTCAATAGACTAACAAGCTCAAGTAAGAAGGCTCCCCCCTATGACTGGTCTCAGGAATGTCAGGAATCCTTTGCTAAACTAAAGGAAATACTAATATCAGCCCCAGTACTATCGTGTCCAGACTACACTATCCCATTTGAAGTACACACAGATGCCAGTAACTATGGCATTGGTGGTTTGCTAACACAGATTAGGGATGGGGTTGAACATCCAATAGCATACATGAGTAAATCCCTATCTAAACAGGAGCAAAACTATAGTATCACAGAGAGAGAAGCACTGGCTGTATTAGTGGCATTAGAACATTGGCGTTGTTACCTAGAAAATGGCATCAAGTTCACAGTGTTCACAGATCATTCTGCATTAAAGTGGTTTCTCAAACTTCAAAACCCTTCCGGACGATTGGCGCGCTGGGGAATAAGGTTGTCGGCCTTTAACTTTGATATACAACATAGACGTGGTGCAGATAATACTTTACCAGACGCGTTGTCACGAGCTTGTCCGATCGCAGCTCTCTCACAATCGAACACCACATTGTCAGTTCCGCCTAAACAAACGAACGACACTTGGTACCAAAACATCTACAGTGGTTGCCAACAGAACCCAACGGCATTCCCAAACTACATAGTAAAAAATAACAAATTGTACCGCTATGAAAAAAGTAACTTTGCAATACTATGCGAGTTCGAATGGAAGGAAGTTATTCCGGCGGAAGAAAGGCAACAAATAATAACTAACAACCACGCCGAACCAACCGCAGCACATTTAGGTATCCATAAAACTTGTATCGCTCACAAACAAGCAAATCACGCTCCCCTAGGACTAATGGGGAAGCCAAAGGAGTGTTCGCGTCCATTCCAAATGCTGAGTATAGACATAGTGGGACCACTGCCGTTTTCTAGACGTCAAAACTCGTATCTATTCGTTGCAACTTGTTGTTTCTCTAAATACTGCCTACTATTTCCCATAAGGAACGCTAATGCTATTACTATAGTACGGCTGTTAGAAGACAATATATTCTTAGTCCACGGCATACCACAATGTGTAATTTTGGATAACGGAACTCAGTTTACTTCTAATGAAATGAAAAACCTATTTAAAAAATACAATATACCCAATGTACACTACACACCAAGATATACACCACAAGTAAATACAGTGGAACGCTACAATAAAACTATAATCACGGCGTTATCCACCTTCATTAATGATGACCAGCGCTCCTGGGACTTACATATACCAAAGGTTCAGTTCGCACTAAACAGCTCTACCAGCGAGGTCACAGGCTACACACCAGCGTTTCTGGTCTATGGCAGGGAGTTAATCGCTGACGGTTCTCACTATCAGGTCACTGATATAAACGAAATAATTTACCAACCAAGGGACCACTATGCAGAGAACTTGGGTGTCCTATCAAGCATATTTGACAAGGTACAGTCAGCTTTGCTGAAAGCATATTCTAGGAACACTTGCAGTTACAACCTTCGCAGGAAGGACGTAGAATACAATGTAGGGGATGTAGTCTGGAAACGTACGTACTACCAGAGCGATAAGGAAAAATATTTCAGCAAAAAACTAGCACCTAAGTTCGTAAAATGCAAGATATCAAAAAAGCTGTCTCCACTGGTGTATGACTTGGTAGATACACATGGAAAACCACTGGGTACCTGGCATATTAAGGATCTAAAGTGGAAAAACCTACAGTAGTCCCGTAGGCCTAGCTAGCTAGCGTTTGACCCATACTGGGTCAAACGATGCCAAGGGACTACGACCACCACATCTCGTGGGAGGTCAATCACCAACAGGGGTTTACCTATTTACCTTTGGCTGCAGGGGTCCTAAGCTCCTTTGGGACCAGTACCTAACTACTGGTCAGTTGGTGATCGCAATCACTATATTACTTACTACTTTTAAAAAACAAAAACTGAGGTACAAACATAAATGGATTGCGTGAGGTCGCGTGTGAGGGGGTTCTGAATGGAAAACCGACTAACCAAAAATAAATAAAATTATCTAGTATGTTAAAACGGCGTTGCCATAGAGAATGCTGTGGACCCCGAGGGGTGTTTACTTATTTATGGCAGAGTAGGTCTCTATGGTAACTACCCTTAACTGTTGTGTTGTCTATATCATGTACAAACAAGTACATCTTAAAGACGGCACCTACAAGTGAGGTGACCGCACCCAGACTGAAAAACAGACAAACCCACTAATCTACCACCTCATAACTAATCTAACCTAACCCAAACCACCCCCACTAACCCACTAATCTACCACTGCTTAACTAACCTAACATAACCCACCCCCACTAACCCACTAACCTACCACTGCTAAACTAACCTAGCCTAATACTAACAATTACACACAGGACTACACAAACCCTAGGGGCGAACATATCAATACCAGATACACTTACACTAAGACTCACCGGAAGGAATCCAGCCAAAGTTGTAACAAGCTGGCTACAGAACCAGATAGAGGATAAAATAGCAGTAAGATATAGTTCTAGCGGATTTTATACAGGCAAAATCCTCTCTCTGAGGCCGGGGTACTGTAGCGTTGTGTGAGGTCTCAACCGTAATTAATCACAATTAGTAAGTAACTAACCACATCACTAAAAACGTGGTACATCACTAATATTCAAGGGACGCTCGGTCATTTCGACTTCCGCTGGCTTACACAAAGGAAGGTATTCTTTGATTATCAGGATTACTTGTGCCCCGACCTAGGGTGAGTTCCACATTACTTTGGTATTTATACTAGACCCTCTGCACCGGATAACCTATATTGATTTCATCACCTAAGTAGTTTCTGATTTCCCGTATGTCAATGTCGGACACGCGGCTGGGGGTTATCCGGTGCACAGGAGATGGTACTATGTATGTATTGCTACTGCATCTAGGCTGTGTAGGGCCTCACTGTGTGTTACAAGCGATCAGCGAGCCATCTGCTATGGTCATAATTGCATTGTGTTTTATGCTCGCGTGTTCGCCAAACTTAACCTCATTTTACATCTGTCAATGTGCCACGCTATGTTTGCAAACTCTCTGCCTGTAAGCCGCTGCGATGTATTGAGCTTCACCTACCATGCTTCCCACACCGTTCCTTGGCTTAGAAAGGGGAAGAAGCTAGCACATCGCATGCGGCTTGCTGATATTTGCACCGCATCTAACACGCGCTCCCTATGGCGCTTCCAGGGCTCTCAGTTCGGGCTGAAGAAAATACTTCTTACCCAATTCTGCACGCTGCTTGCATGCGTGGCTTACTGCACGCTACTGAGGTCTGACGAAGGCCTGCCTACTGCAGAGAGCCTGTGCTGACAGGCGAGCTCTACGACTGCTGACGTCTACTACCACATGCTAAGCCTGCCTACCGCCGAGAGCCTGTGCTGACAGGCGACCTCTACGGCAGCGGACGTGCTAGGGCCGTCTGGCCTACAGCGGAGCCTGTGCTGAGCAGGTCCCCGCGTCTACCACATGCTACCAAGGACGGTACCCTTCCAATTTTACTGTGTTAGTGCTCAGAACAAATCAGTGTGACCTTACCGCGACCTAGCCGTGTAATCTCCAACTAGTACAGAGTGTAAAATATATGTAATAATCTATCTAGCTGTTTTCTTATCTACCTATCCGTTAACGGCCTGCGCAGCCTACCCTGCGCAGCCCTAGCCGATACACACTCAGCCTTCGCTAAAAACCAGCGCTGGGGCTGTCTTGCATAGGGACGCAGCATAATGCTGAGCGATAGCCGATTTCCGTGGATGTGACGCATGTTTCCCTCAAACTTTTCTCATTTTTAGGGTTCCGTACCCAAAGGGTAAAACGGGACCCTATTACTAAGACTCCGCTGTCCGTCCGTCCGTTTGTCTGTCCGTCTGTCACCAGGCTGTATCTCATGAACCGTGATAGTTGAAATTTTCACAGATGATGTATTTCTGTTGCCGCTATAACAACAAATACTAAAAACATAATAAAATAAATATTTAAGGGGTGTGTTACATACAACAAAGGTTTTTTTTTTTTTTTTCTGTAGGGCATCTCACAGCTGGTTTTGAGAAACCTTCGCTGTTTAACCGGTCAATCCTGTGGCTGCCTCAAGCTACTACACTCAAAGCCTCCAGCCAGGGCACATATATAAAACTAAGCTAAAAAGCTTAGGATGAACGCGCGCTAAGGGCACCCCCTGCGGGGTTCGAGCCTCGGCTTAGGGCGTTATCCGGGGGGAGGACATCAAAAGATGGGACGGGCTGGATCAAAGGGTTTTGATCATTATTATTATTATACGGGGAATTTAAAGCTACGTGCACAGCTGCAACAACTGCTGAAAATAAACGTTTTTTCTTTCTGTCTGTCTGTCAGCGGGCTGTATTTTATGAACCATAATAGGTAGACAGTTGAAATTTTCACAGATTGTATATTGGAAGAAACTTGTTTTTTTGCTAAATATTCTCAGGTCCTTCTCCGTACCTGTTTACTCCTGTTGGTCGCGTTGTTGGAGCGTCCCTGTCGCAACACGTCGCGGTGGCGTGCTATCAGCTCGAGGACTGTTCGTTTCTCCAGCTCGGTGAAGTTCTTGGAGCGCTCCTTGTGGCCGCGGCGAGCGCGGAACGATGTGGACGTACTGCGTGTTGACATATCACTCTGCGGAAGAAGGAAAAGAGACTTTAAGTAAAGATGGGTAAAGTGCAATAGTTATTACGGTCTCACATGTATATAATTTGTGTTTATGTTTTGATTATTTGTTGTTTTCATTTGGTATTGTAAATTGTCAGTTGTTACAAAGAAAATTGTAAATTGTCTTTGGTCTCTGGCCTTGACATAAGCAATAGACAAAATTTGTCAAACTTTCATTAGTTTTCGAATATGGAATGTGTGTAACATTTTTTTGGTAATGTGCGTTTATTTTGTGCAAAATAAACAATTTTTCTTTCTTTTATCCAATATTTTGTAACCGTATTTTGATTTAAAGAGTGTCCGTGGAGTTTCTTGCCCGATCTTCTCCATAGGAACCTACTACGCTTTGCAATGGGCAACTAGCTTCATCTTTCTGACTGACCGACCCCTTGACAATTCAAAAGTGTTTGTAATTGGTTTATTTGAAATAAAAACTTTGAGTTTCGAGTTTGAATTAGTTGGCCGCTGACAGTCCAGCGGGGAAATTGCGTAACAGACATAGAATAGTTCTTTATTTGCATAGAAAGTAGGTACAAGTTACAGATGTTATGTTTAAAAATGATCCTTATACTAACTACCTTAACTAAGGCATGCAAACAGTTTAAGTTACAATGATAAAGACTCCCTCAATATAATATTATTAACTCATTCAATCAAATCAATACAAGTTTACCATGTCAAGATGAAATTCAGTAAATAATTAGAAATAAGCAATACAATAAATAATGTCAAGTTTAATAAAATGGGATTATGAATTCGTCAAGTTCGAGGTTAATACAGTTAAATTAAAATGATTTAGTACAAGTCAGGAGTACAGAGATGTCATATTATCAATTTAAATTCTTATCGGTAAAAAAATCGCCAATTGAGTTATTACTCAACAAAACAAACATAAAACGACAATTGATCACAATGGGCTTCATTTTGACAGTTCAACCACGTCACAGATAATATCGTCACTGGAAAGGCAAAATTACTTAACCGGTTATAAAATTACTTAACCGGTTATAAAATTACTTAACCGGTTATAAAATTACTTAACCGGTTATAAAATTACTTAACCGGTTGGAATAAATAGTATGGCGGTTAAGTAATTTTGCCTTTCCAGTGACGATATAATACTACGACTACGTCCATTGCATTATTTACGTTGTTGAGCAGACGAATTTTTCAAACTTATGAAGCAAAGGAGTAGTAATATCCTTCAAAACCCTCGGATTGTGCCTTCATTTCTACAAATTACATCTATGACAGTCGTATCGGGTAGCCTGAAGCCCGAAAGTCGGACAACCAGGCTTACTAATTGATACCCAGCAACTGAGCCGTGCCATTATGGAGGTCAGATAGGTAGTCGCTCCGTGTAAAATACTGGCATTCAGCTGCGTCCGGTTAGACTAGAAGCTGACCCCAAGATAAATGTAGTTGAAAAAAAAAACACTACAATGTGAAAAATAACTTTAATTTCGGAAATCGGCGTCTTTGGTTTTGAATTTTCATGTTTTGCCACCGACTTCCGAAATTAAATTTATTTTTCACATTGTAGAGTTTTTTTTGGAAGTCAGTAGTTTTTTAATTGTATTTTTTTTTTTATTATTCACTTTTTAGTTGTATGTGGTGGTAGTTAATAAAATTTATATGGGACCACCTCTTAAGTATGACCTACCAAACAAAAAAAGGATCATCAAAATCAATTCATAGTAATAGGCATGATGCCTGGGTCAAAAAAAGAAATTCTATTTAGTCCGTCAGTCAGATAATAAAAAAATATTAGACACGTATTTTTTTTTTGTCATACTAATGAAAAACTACTTAGATAGAACACATTAAAGTTGAGAGAGTCACAAGTAAGTATAAAATCTACATACTCGTGATGTCATGGCACATTTTAACTCAATGTATCGCCGTAATCTTTAGATTACGTAAAAAAAGAAAAAATACGTGTCCAATATTTTTTTATAGTCTACAAGACGAACAAAAAAAATATTTTTAGTTATCATCCCTATTGGCGGAGTAGTCGCGTAACAAACAAGCAAAAAAAAAACATACTGTCAAATTGAGAACCTCCTTTTGGAAGTCGGTTAAAAAGGCTACGAGGATATCGCTGGTAGCTGACAATAAATACAATCTAATACAATTAAATATTACATGCGATCATTTAATATGCAAAACTACTTTTAAAAACTTTCTAAAAACCTTAAAAAGTGCTTTCACTAAAAGTTAAAACTTACAGCTATTTTTATCGTATTCCGTTCTCTAATTAATCGCAAAGGCATAATTAATTTTTAATCATTAAAATGTAACAGTAAATAGACATAAATTAGTCTCTAAAAAGTTTGATGGCCGTTCTGTACTTCCGGCGGATGCTAAGTACAGGTAGCCAAAAATCAATAAGTATTTATTTTTAACCGACTTCCAAAAGGAGGAGGTTCTCAATTCGACTGCATGTTTTTTTTTTTTTCTGTATGTATGTTACGCTATTACTCCGCCAATTAAGAATAGATTTTGATGATTCTTTTTTGTTTGGTAGATCATACTTCAGAGGTGGTCCCATATAAATTTTATTAACTTTGCTTGGGTAGTTTTGAGTTAGCTTCAATAATACGTATTTTTTCCCCACTTAGTATGTAGATGATATTATGATAACTTCCTGTCACTGTTATTTACATAGCAGGTAGTGGTATTCGAATTTGTGTGGGGTAAGTACCACAACTAGAGAAAAAAAAAAACTTTTTACAAAAAAAAACAACCGACTTCAATAAAAAAACACTACAAAGTGAAAAATAACTTTAATTTCGGAACAAAGAACGAAAATTCAAAACCGACTTCCGAAATTAAAGTTATTTTTCACTTTGTAGTGTTTTTTTTTGAAGTCGGTTGTTTTTTTTTTTTGTAAAAAGTTTTTCTACATAACATAACACCATGCAAATATTCCCAGAAGGGTTAGGCAGAGGGCTATTGAAAACATTGTAAAAGCCAATTAGTTTTAAAAGAGTAACCGTGGAGTTTCTTGCCGGCTCTTCTCCATAGGAAACAACCAATTGGAACCGTGCACCTAGCTTCTGACGTTTCATAAGTGCCCATGTAGGTTTATGTGAAATAAAATATTTTGAATTGATTTTCAAATCAGAAACTGGTTAAACTAAGTAGAAGGATATTTTAAATGTTAATTTTAATTACACGTTTATCTTTTTTAACTTAGTAAGGTAAACCAGTTTTAAGACATGAATACTAAACTAAAGGATTTCCTGATCCTTTTAAATATTTATATTATTTGTAGCATTTAAACAGCTCAGGCGTAGTTCAAATCGGCGGCGGTGATCTCTCGCGTCCGGCCCTGGTTCAGGCCATGGTACGGAGCGAGAGGAAATGGCAGGCCGTCACCTCCTTCTGCGAAGCGGTAATGCTCGCGAAGGAGGAGGCGGAACGCGTGAGATTTCGCGCCCTCACGCCCCTAACCGCCGCAGGAGGAGACGCCCGGGGCGAGAATCGCGAGCCGATTTCCGGCCACCGTAGGCGCGGGCTTGCGGACGGTGAGCAATGGGTAGCTCGCCGTCCGATAAGGACCAAGCCCGGGTCGACGGCGCGTTGTGTTCCACGCGCGCCTCAAAGAGATGTCAGCAGAATTGGCGGGGTCCGCTAGGGCCAATGCCTGCCGGGGGTTCGAAGAAAACCGATAGGGACATCGTGGCCCCCGGCAACAGGGCAACCGAAGGAACACGGGTGGGTTTTAGTCAGTAAGAGTCTGACACGCCCTCCCGCTCCACCCAGAGCGGCAGAAGTTATATGACAATTTCCCACCCAAAAAAATAAAATAATGCGTAGTTCAAATGTAGATAGTGCCATCCACGAAGATGCGCCCCACTTCGCTCCGCTCCGTACCTACAGCTTACAGTACAGTAATCGCGGGGTGAGAGTTTTTAAGACGCAGATATATGCCCGTGATCTTGACTGGTTAGCTTGCGTGTTCTGTAATGAGATCACGCAACGCGTCGTACGTCCACCCAGTAATAGGACTCGCCCATCAAGGAGCGCTGTCCCAAATTAGACGCATTATTAATTTATTGTACATAAAACAAAAGGTATTTTAATAAAACACGTATACTAAAAGATCAATAATTAAATTAACTTTAAAATGGTGAAGGTTGCAGAGACATACGCTTGATAGATTTTGTTTGCGTGATTTTCCGCGTTAAACATAACTTTACAAATTAATTTCACTATGTAATATAAACATAATCTAAAATATTCCTATATTAAGTTATTAAGAAAATGCTCTAATTTAACATATTTTTTTTCCAAATCATTAACACTACTCGTTTAGACGTGATCTTCAGTATAAAATCATTAAAAGTCGGATATCGTCGCCTTAAATATAATAAAATAAATAAATATAATATAATATGCGCGACAAGTCGTGCCAGTCTGCACGAGCCTTAATGGTACGGGTATCAAGTTTTTTAACATTTGTATTGTATAATCCTAAGTAACATCAGAATATAGATGAAATGTCAAAATCAAGTTGGAACAAATGACAAAAAAAAACCGGCCAAGTGCGAGTCGGACTCGCGCACGAAGGGTTCCACACCATATCAATAAAAACGGCAAACAAAATCACGTTTGTTGTATGGGAACCCCTTAAATATTTATTTTATTATATTTTAGTATTTGTTGTTATAGCGGCAACAGAAATACATCATCTGTGAAAATTTCAACTGTCTAACTATCACGGTTCATGAGATACAGCCTGGTGACAGACGGACGGACAGCGGAGTGTTAGTAATAGGGTCCCGTTTTACCCTTTGGGTACGGAACCCTAAAAACTTCAAGGAATTTGAACCCATTGAAGTCCTACTACTGAGCCCATTGAACAAGAGGTATCTACAAGTAGATTCATTAGACAAGTTTTTTTTTACTTTTCCGGACAATATTTTAGGGTTCCGTAAATCCGTACCCAAAAGGTGTCAACGGGACCCTATAAAGATTCCGCTGTTCATCCGTCTGTTAGAGAGTTGTACCATAGTTTAAAGAGAGGTAGTAAGCTATCTTCATAGAAACGCACCGCGCGCGGCTTGTATGTGTGCGCGGCTTGTATCTATGCGTCGCCGCACGCACACTTAACAAAATTTCGACCCGTTTCTCGTGAAAAACCAGCCGAGATTTTGTTAAGTGTGCGTGCGGCGACGCATAGATACTATGGCCCCAGCACACATACAAGCCGCGCGCGGTGCGTTTCTATGAAGATAGCTTACTACCTCTCTTTATACTATGGTTGTACCTTTTGAACCGTGGAGTTTCTTGCCGGCTCTTCTCCATAGGAAACGACCAATTGGAACCGTGTACCTAGCTTCTGACGTTTCATAAGTGCCCATGTCGGTTTATGTGATTTATTTTTTATTATTGACCGTAACACGTAGACACTTGGACAATTTTCACCACAGAACAGATAAATGTTCTGTGCTTTTCACAGACTGTGTATTGCGGCCGCTATAACAGCAAATAATAAAATAAAGTAAAAAAATTAAGGGGGTATCCATACAAGAAACGTGTTATTTTTCTAAAGTATTCAAGAAAATGGAGTGTTCAATATTGTACGGAATCCTTGGTGTCCGTCGTCCGAGTCCGACTCGCATATGGCCGCTTTTTTAGATGTGATAAATGAATGTCGTTATCAATAGATTTATGTGGATAACTGTTATTTAGTCGTGCAAATTTTTAAGCATTATACATTATTATAAATAGCAGCATTATATACAATCATTGCGAGCGATTCTGAGTATTTAACTAGTGTAAGATGAAAAGGATGCCACAAATAATATTCCCGAGATTTTATAAGTCTATTTAATACTGTGGCGGCATCTACAACGACGTACGCATCAAAGACCTGACGTCACACAAATCCTGCATCGCGCAAGCAAAGTTTACCGCGCGATCAGGATATACAGGGTAAGTTTTTAACCAGTGCGCAAACTAAACATGTGACTTTACTATCATTATGAGCAACTTTTACTATGGGACCAAACTTGTAATCACGAAAAAAAAACAGCTGTTCCCTACATTTCGGGTCTGGCTGTTTGTGTATGTGAATTTAAATGTTTGTAAAACGCACCCACAAAACAGGAGAAATTCCTAGTGTTGGGCAACGTTTTAAAAAAATAACTCGTCAAAATTTAGGAACAGCAGATTTTTTTTCCCATATAAATTTTATTAACTTTGCTTGGATAGTTTTTGAGTTGGGTTCAATAATACGTATTTTTTTCCCACTTAGTATATGGATGATATATTATGAATATTCGAATTTGTGTGGGGTAGGTACCACAACTAAAAACTGAAAAATAAAAACGTTTTACAAAAAAAATCAATCGACTTAAAAAAAAAATACACTACAAAGCGTAAAATAACTTTAATTTCGGAAGTCGGTGTCTTTGATTTGAATTTTCGTTTTTTGCCACCGACTTCCGAAATTAAAGTTATTTTTCGCTATGTAGTGTTTTTTTTGGGATTCGGTTGTTTTTTTTTTTGTAAAAAGTTTTTTATTTTAAGCATTAATATCTTTTACACATTTTCTTGAGTGTGCCAGCCCTGACATAGGCTGTCTGTATTTTAATGTAAGTAAACTAGAAATTGGGCCTTGCAGAACCTGTTCAGTGATTTCTAATGTATTTTATACTTAACATTAACTATACATCCTGTTAAGCTAAAAAAATTACTTATCACAAGACAGGCTTAGTTTTTTTTTTAGCTTTTTAAGTCGGAATATGGCGTGAGGAAAGTTTTGAGTATGAATGTGGATGGCTATAAGAGTAGGAGAAGACTAAAGAAACGACGGATAGACTGTGTGGAAGATGATTTACTTATTTACTGTATATTGTCATTTTCTTTTGTAGGTGGGAACAATATACCTAGTCACAAATTCCACACTCAGTGACGTCACCCAAAAACGAATCAGAAAGCACCACCAACAAAAAAAAACGTGTGGCACTCGGGGACTGCCGCGGTAAAGCTATTGCATAGCATTTGTAACCTCCATACTTCCTATTTGTCAACGCTACACTTGGGATGATGACGGATGATGACATAAAACAAAAATTACGTTCCCATGACAACGTGTACCCATCGTCCCCATATCGTACCCATCGTAATGTTGTACGTACGTAATTTTTGTTTTATGTCATCATCCGTCATTACATGGTAGGCGGAGTGGGGGGTGTTAGGTTTTATTTTCGTTACGGAATTTCTTGATTCGGTAGCCGCGCTCAAAGCCCGCGATAAAAGCTATGCAATAGCTTAAAAATAAATATTTTTAAACTGTCCTATTTTGACTTTATATCTGTCGATTAACGTGGATGATTAATTAAAAAGTCCCAAGTAACGACTCTGAGTAACCGGCACAAGTCTATAGGCAGGGACATCGACGCGAAAACAGTTTTTACCATGGATTCCGTACATGATTCTGAACCCCCATGTGTCAAAATTATTCGTCGGTAAAAATCTGCTGTTCCATACATTTTAACCGCGTAGGTATTGCACTTTTCTATGAAACAGCAGATTTAAAAAAATAATATGTAACCAAGAAAAATTTCAACGCAGGGGTTTCATGTACTGAATCCATGGTAACAGTTTTCTCGTCGATGTCCCTGCCACCCTGTATAACAACTCAAACTCAAAGCATTTATTTCAATAAAACCATTTACAGGCACTTTTGAATTGTCAAAGAGTCGGTCAGAAAGTTGAAGCACTTGAATGGGCAACTACCCATTCCAAAATGTAATCTCTATGGAGAAGAACGGGCAAGAAACTCCAAGGAGACTTTTGAAGTGAAAACTTCTTTAGGCGCGTTGGGCATTTTTGAGATGGAAAAAAACAGTTGAACTCGCGACACTTTTACCGACACCAGCTATTGACCATTAAAAAGACATCAACGCGCGATACATTTTCGTTGGGATTAATGACATTCCAAACATTGAGACATGACAACGACATGATTGACATTTCCCTTTTTTTACCGACTTCAGTGCCACTGTTTTTTTTTTTTTATACATTATTCTTGTTGCTTCTTTCTATATGTGAGAACAATATGAATCCAAAAATAATTTTAATAAAAGTGATGTAAAAAGTACGCAACAAAACCATATTTTAGACAGAAATCAAGATATAGATACAACAAAAATTTTCTATATTAGAAATTTTGGTGTAAAGTACACCATATAAAATTTAAGGAGAATTAATAAAACCTATGTCATCCAGACCATTATTACGAATCTATTGATACCTCATCCATCAAAATCGGTGGTTCAGTAGTTTAGGCGCTACGGTGGAACACACGTAAATACAAACATACACACATAGACTGCTAAAATCATAACCCTTCCTTTTGGATTTGGCGTAGTCGGGTACAAAATAGAATAAAGAACCAATTGAAAATATAAGATTAAAAATAAGCCCTGGCAATTTTTGGGTTTAGCCGGTTTCCTCACGATGTTTTCGAAGGTGTATATTTTTTATTATCTAAGTAATAAAAATCTATATTCCAAGGTATGTAACCTACACGTATCGTTGTTATAATACCTGTCAGCCGGTTGACATTCAGTAACTAATAATGTTACTATAATGTCAAACAACTAATTTGTATTAGGAATTTAAACTAATATTATAAAGAGAAAAGATTTGATATTTTGTATGTTTGTTTGTTACGCTTTCACGCTAAAACGGCTGAACGGATTTGGATGAAATTTGACACATGGGTAGACCATGACCTGGATTAGGGCATAAGATACTTTTTATTCCGATATTCCCACGGGATCAAGACTTATGTAGGGTGAAACCGCGGGGCGCAGTTGAAAATATAATAAAAATTTAAATTCTAAGGTATGTAACATACACGTATAGATAGTGCAATCCACGAAGACGCGCCCCACTCCGCTCCGCGCCGTACTAGAGTTCAGCTTACAGTACAGTAATCGCGGAGTGGGGCGCGTCGTCGTGGATTGCACAATCTATATCGTTGTTATAATACCAGTCAGACGGTTGACATTCAGTAACTAATAATGTTACTAGAATGTCAAACAACTAATTTGAATTAAGAATCACATATCATTAGGATCACATGTAATTATATAATTAATGTAGAAGATAATGTAAAACATTTTAAAAGAGTTGTAACTGTGGACTTTCTTACCCATTCTTCTCCATACGAAAACCACATTTTGGAAGAGGCGACTAAAATTAATTCTAGTTTTTTTGTAAATTTTGACGTTCAAAAGTGACTTTTATGTGCCTAATTTAAATAAATGATTTGACTTTGAATAATATAATAAATAATAAAAGATTAAGTTAATTCTGTTCTGCTGCACGCAAATAAAAACAGTTTCAAGATTTACCGATGCCTGTTCAATGAAGAATTGAGAGAACTGACTAAAACCCACCCGTGTTCCTTCAGTTGCCATGTTGCCGCGGGGCTACGGTTACCCTTTCGGCCCTTATTCGCAGCCCCGGCAGGCATCGGCCCTAGCGGGCCCCGTCAATTTTGCTGACATCTCTTTGAGGCGCGCGTGGAACACCAACGCACCGTCGACCCGGGCCTGGTTATTTTCGGACGGCGAGCTACCCATTGCTCACCGTCCGCAAGCCCGCGCCTACGGTGGCCGGAAATCGGCTCGCGATTCCCGCCCAGGGCGTCTCCTCTTGCGGCGGTTAGGGGCGTGAGGGCGCGAAATTTGCCTCTCCCTCACGCATTCCGCCTCCTCCTTCGCGAGCATTTGATAACCTGCTAACGGACTTCTTTCGGTCCTCTGGACCAACAATCTACCTAGCCTTTTCCCAACTATGTTGGGGTCGGTTTCCAGTCTAACTGGATGCAGCTGAATACCAGTATTTTACATGGAGTGACTGCCTATCTGACCTCCACAACCCAGTAACTGTGTAATACGATCCCCTTGGTAAGACTGGTTGGACTTTCGGACTTCTCCGTAACGACTGTCAAAGATCTACAAATGACAGCCGGGACCAACGGCTTAACGTGCTTTCCGAGGCTTGGTATGTAAAGATGATCACCCATACACGAACCGACCCCGGCAAGCGTAGCTTAACCTGATGGATCGACTCGTGCGGCTGTTATCACTTAGTCACGAGCTCCTCTGGACCAACTAACGTTATTATTTACAAAGCGAATTTGGTTATATCGTCAACAATAATATAAATCGTGCCTAGTCATTAAATTAACATGAAAATTAACATTTTACATTAATTATGTATTATCGTTATAGGCCCAAAGGTTTCTTGTAATCTTTGATCCTTTTAATGATTTTGACCCCTTTGATGCGAATACTTTGAGGTCAATTATCAGTTCTTAGCAAAGATTTTCTAAATTCCCAAGTCTTCAACGGAGTTTTTCAATTCAAAATATTTTATTTCACATAAACCTACATGGGCACATATGAAACGTCAGAAGCTAGGTGCACGGTTCCAATTGGTCGCTTTTTATGGAGAAGAGCCAGTAAGAAACTCCACGGTTACTCTTTTAAAAATAATTGGATTTTACAATACGTTCAAATAAGTGTTACTAGATACGGGAGGACAGTGTAGGTCTTTCAATAAGTACCAGGTACTTAACAAAATAGAAAATGGCCAACAGATCTACAGTCCACTAAGCCTACAGCGTTCTCACATTCACAAAATAGAAAATAATCTCTCCAAAAGATAAATTAATAAATATATAAAAAAACGTGTGGCACTCGGAGACTGCCGCGGTAAAGCTATTTCATAGCATTTGTAATACTTCCTATTTGTTAACGCTACACTTGGGACACGTTGTCATGGGAACGTAATTTTTGTTTTATGTCATCATCCGTCATTACATGGTAGGCGGAGTTCGAACGAAAATAAAACCTAACACCCCCCGTGTTAGGTTTTATTTTCGTTACGGAATTTCTTGATTCGGTCGCCGCGCTCAAAGCCACAACACAATTACATGATTGCTATTACAACTGTAATAAATCTGTTTAAAAATAAAACAATTAAAACTGCATAAAGGCTATAATGCCTGAAATGGCGCCTTTTTTTTTCTCGCGGCCATCAACCAAATCTAGTTTTTCTACTACAGAATAGTGTAACAAACGAAACTTATTTTTTTTTTTTTTGGGTGGGAAATTATCAAATAACTTCTCCCGCTCTGGGTGGAACGGGAGGGCGTGTCAGACTCTTACTGACTAAAACCCACCCGTGTTCCTTCCTATGCCATGTTGCCGGGGGCCACGATTTCCCTATCGGTTTTCTTCGAACCCCCGGCATTGGCATTGGCCCTAGCGGACCCCGTCAATTCTGCTGACATCTCTTTGAGGCGCGCGTGGAACACAACGCGCCGTCGACCCGGGCTTGGTCCTTATCGGACGGCGAGCTACCCATTGCTCACCGTCCGCAAGCCCGCGCCTACGGTGGCCGGAAATCTTCCTGCGATTCCCGACGCCCAGGGCGTCTCCTGCTGCGGCGGTTAGGGGCGCGAGGGCGCGAAATTTGCCTCTCCCTCACGCGCTCCGTCTCCTCCTTCGCAAGCATTACTGCTTCGCAGAAAGAGGTGACGGCCTCCCATTTCCTCTCGCTCCGTAGCATGGCCCGAATCAGGGCCGGACGCGAGAGATCACCGCCGCCGATCGCATCCACGAGGACACGGCGATGCCCTGCCCAAGCCGGGCAGACCTCCACCGTATGCTCCACCGTGTCCTCCGGGCGATCCACACAGTGACGACACCCGGGCGTTTCCTCCCGCTTTATCCTGAACAGGTACCTCCCGAAACAGCCGTGTCCGGTGAGTACCTGCGTCAGGCGGAAGGTGAGGACGCCGTGGTGCCTCTGTAGCCACTCCTCAAAGAGGGGTCTTATCGCCGCAATTGTGGCGTGCCCAAAACGAAACTTATTTGACGTGCATATCTTTAAACTCAGTCAGAAATGAGATGTGTGAGTTAGAAGTTTTTATGTATTTATTAGCTTTGTAGGCAATTTTTAACTCAGGTTTGCACCTAGAAGTAAAAAATTTGCTAGATTTTATACTGAATTGTGACGTAGCGGGCTTACACTCCAAAACTTTAAAGTGTTTTTTCTAAGTCATTTTTTATTAATATGATAAAGCAAAAAATCATATTTTTTTAATATCTGGTTGACGGACTAAATTTTTAAAGTGAAAACTTCTTTAGGCGCGTTGGGCATTTTTGAGAGTTAGAGTTAGCACACAAAAAAAAAGATGTCAGTTCAGTCCCAAGCTTAGTGAAGCGAAGTCGACAATACTACGCATTAATCCGTGTCAAACCAAAATTCCGATGACGTCAAATATATTTTTTGGTTTTGAGTGTTTAATTGTGTGTCCTCTAAAATTTGGGTTTTCAATTAGGAGTCATGCGTCTGACGTGGCCCGAATGGAATAAAATACAGGGTCGCATCCGGGACATCAACGCGAAAACTGTTACCATGGATTCAGTACATGATTCTGAACCCCCCTGCGTTCAAATTTTAAGCGAAAATCTGCTGTTCCATACATTTTGACCGCGTAGGTATTGCACTTTTCTATGAAACAGCAGATGTTTTTTAAATAACCGACGAACATTTTCAACGTAGACGGGTTTAAGATCATGTACTGAATCTATGGTAGCAGTTTTCGCGTCGACGTTCCTGCCACCCTGTACCTATACCCCACCCACGGGGCCATTTCAGGTATTTTTCCAGGCACGGTTACAGTCCTGTGACTTACAAAAGGCGTAAGCTTAATATTTATGGCCCTTTGGTCTTCATCTGCCAGGCTTGCTTCCAGTCTAACCAGATGCAGTTGAATTCCAGTAGCTATTTTACATGAGAGACTGCCTATCTGACCTCCACAACCCACCCCTTGAAAAGACTTGTTGTCAGACTGTTGGGCAACGGCTGTAAAAGATCTACAAATGACAGCCGCCACCAACTGCTTAATTTTGATCCTTTATTACATAAACCAAAATTCTGAATTCTAAATTCTTAGCAAGGGGTATTGTGTTACCCAGTAAATGGGTTCTGGAGGTCTGATAGGCAGTCGCTCCATGTAAAATACTGGTATTCAGCAGCATCTGGTTAAACTGGAAGCCAACCCCAACATAGTTGAGTATGGAAACCAAAAAAGGGTATAATTCTGTAATACACATTGCACATTGCAAAAAAACGTAAGAAAATTTTAATTTCACGGGCTACCTATGCGGATCATAAAGATTGAAAAAACAAAAAAACGTTTATTCGTTGTCATCTAAAAACAATTGCCGTTAAGTCCTTGCGATCGCACCATGAAGGTCACAACGCCCAGACACCTCGACTAGTCGTAAACAGCGACTTTAGGTCAATGTGCGACTTAATCGGCACGTGTAAGCGCGCCATGCACTTAATTCAGAAACCTGTACAATAGCTGTATCAATTTGATTTTTTTTTGTTGTTTAACTACTAGTAAATGTAAATTTTTGAGTAACCAATTTAGAATGGGCTGTTAACTTTTTAGACTAAATTAGATATATTAGGGTGGATGCGCAAAAAAAAAAATCTTTATTTCGGATAAGGGACATCCATATATGGGTTAGTAAACAAAAAGATAACTTACATCTATGTTAGTAAACTTATTATCTATTTCGAAACAAGACTGTTGTTCGATATGCATCTTCGAACAACATCACTTAACAAAGGAGAATCGTACCGCAACGCTATGGTCTTCAGGATGGAGTTGGAGCTTTCCCGCACTCTGCAGAGCAAAGAGGCAGATTTCCGTCTGACGATGGCGTGGAAGCGATCGACGTGTGCTTGTGCGAACACACCTGATGCACTGCAAAAACGGGGCAGCCCCATCAACATCCTGAACCCGTTATTATATTGGACCCGTAGGGCGCTGATAGCCCGCTGAGAAACCAAAAATAACCCAAGTTTTCTTACGTTTTTTGCAGCCCGCTAAGAAACCAAAGATAACCCAAGTTTTCTTACGTTTTTTGCAATTTGCAGGTCAGTGTCAGGTTGTATCTTGATCAAAATATTATTCACGACCGTAACATACTCGTAGATGCTGTAGAGATGTATGGAAGACATGCTGAGCTGACTATAAACAAATAAATTGGGATCACGGCAGAAGGAGAAGGATGATAATGCTGATGTTTGTTTTCATTTACTTTGGGTTTCATATAAGCCGTTTTATTAACCGACTTCCAAAATGAAGAGGTTATCAATTCGGATGTTTATATATACAGGGTGGCAGGGACATCGACGCGAAAACTGTTACCATGGATTGAGTACATGATTCTGAAACCACTGCGTTGAAATAAAAATCAGCTGTTCCATACATTTTGACCGCGTAGGTATTGCAGTTTTCTATGAAACAGCAGCTTTTTTTTTAATAACCGACGCATAATTTCGACGCGGTTCAGAATCATGTACTGAATCCATGGTAACAGTTTTCGCGTCGATGTCCCTGCCACCCTGTATACATTTCTTTTTTTTTCATGAAAATTCCACAAACTTAACAAGCAAAACTGTGACAAGTGAAATGACAATTTTCCGAGATAAAATAAAAAAAAACTTAAAAAACTTTCTTTAAATTAATAAAAAAACTGTTGGTAGGTATAATTTTTTGGTAGAACAAGGAGGCGAAAAGCGCGCCTCTTTTAACGTAATATAAACATTTTTAGATTTAAGTAATTCAAGAAAACAACACGATTTAAAATTAAAATTCTATTTTCTGGGGAAACGCGTAGGTAATGGTTTCACTTGACGCGATAATATAAATAAATTAGAATAAGCTTAAAATGCCGAACTAGGTCCCAATTCAAGAAAGAATGGTCCTGGGGGCCTACCGCAAGCTCATAAAGCAGTATTATTTTAATATTACTTCAGTGTGTGAAAGAGATAAAGCTCTACAGGACGTATAGCTCCATCTCTTTCTCCCACTGAAGTAATATTAAAATAATACTGCTTTTGAGCTGGTGGTAGGCACCCTGAAAACGTGGTCCTTATTTTTTTTTGTATGTTTGTTACGCGATTACTCCGCCAATTATGAATTAATTTCGATGATTCTTTTTTTGTTTGGTAGGTCTTACTTCAGAGGTTTTTATTAACTTTGCTTTGCTAGTTTTTGAGTTAGCTTCAATAATACATATTTTTTCCCACTTAGTTTGTGGATGATATGATAAGCTCCTGTCGCTGTTGTTTACATAGCAGGTAGTGGTATTCGAATTTGTGTGGGGTAGTTAGGTACCACAAACAAAAAGTGAAAAAAAAAAACAAAAAACAACCGATTTCCAAAAAAACACTACAAAGTGAAAAATAACTTTAATTTCGGAAGTCAGTGGCAAAAAACGAAAATTCAAAACCAAACACACCGACTTCTGAAATTTATTTTTCATTTTGTTGTGTTTTTTTTTTGAAGTCTGTTGTTTTTTTTTTTGTTTAAAAATGTAAGGCTTGACTTGGTCCCTCAATGCTCGGAATTCAAGAAAGAATGGTCCTGGAAACTTGGTCCTTATGTACAGATTGGATTAATAAAATGCGTAAAACTGCGAATAATTTAAAATACTTACTAGATAAAAATTTGCAGCTAAATAAATTATGATAATTTAATTTGAACAGGACAATTTTTTTAATTTTGCACCAATCAGCATCAATTTTTAACCGATTTAAATATAGGAGGAGGTTCTATGTTCGTCTTATGTAGTTTTTAGGTTTGTTCATCGATATTTACATCAATTGTGGACTGATTTTGAAAATTCTTTTTTGGTCTGAAAGGGAAGAAAAAATTTTGAGGTTGTCCCCTAGAGATTTGGTCAAGTTCTGATGGTGGGTTTTTGAGTTAGCTTCTATAATACGTATTTAATCCATTTTGTGTATGTTGATGATGTATAATTTCCTTTTACTGTTGTTTACATAGCAAGTATTGTATTGGTAATTTGTGTGGAGCAGGTACCACAATTAAAAAGTTAAAAATAAAAAAATTCGGTGGCAGAAACGAAAATACTAAACCAAACACTTTGTAGTGTTTTTGTTGGGAGCCGGTTGTTTTATTTTTGTTATATTTTTTTTTTTTTTTAGGTACCTAGGCTAGAACAATGTTTTATCTGATTCGTGATAGTTATAATTAAACTAATACTTGTATCCGTTTTCTAAATTATTACATTAATTTGTATAGTTAATTAGTTGGCACTAAAAGTCAGATCATGTTTTTAAAGTGGTTTATGAAAAAAACTTACAATTTACTTCTTTATACACCTTAATTTATTAATTTAGTCAAATCTAAATGTTACAAAGACAAACGACTACTCGTAATTTCAACAATTAGGGTTGACAATTACAAAAAAAATAGAGATACCCTATTTTTTTTGTAATTGTCAACCCTAATTGTAGAAAGGACACTGACATACAGGTTGTGGCATAAATGGTGGTCTTACGTTAATGGGTCGATACACCGTAATAAATTGTTTGTTTTCCCTAACAAAATAAATAAATAAATATTCAGCTATCTATCACATACCACAATTTGACGTTTTTTTTCTCGTTAGGTCTCAGAATAAAATATTTTATTATTCTTTTCGAAAAAAATATTATTTTCTATAAAGAAATGAATTTTTAATTTTGTTCTTTGTTTATAACTGTGGAATACATGTGCTATCATATGCAAATAACATTTTAAAAGTACTAAAGAAAAATGTGTTTATTTCAAAATTCAACTTGTAACTCCAGGAAATTAAATGATTGGGGTGCGAATGGTGTAAAAAAAAAATACTACACTGTTGGTGCTCTTTATTATATAAACTTGTCCAGTTAATGCAGATTCTAAAACAGATTCCATAATTAAAACAAAAGTTATAGCCATTTCTATTAAAAAAGAGCTTAATAAAAAAAATACACAATATTATTTAAATTCGTTATAAGTATTGCAAAATGTATTGGACCAAATAAGAAGATTTTTTTTGTTAAAACAGGACGAATCTAGAATCTAGTAGGTATATTATAAAAGTACCGTATCAAATTAATACAATTTTTATAATTTAGTTTCAGAAGTCTCAAACTTGTTTTCTACACGCGCTGTCAAATCGTGTGATACAAATAGTTCTAATAAAAGTGGGTTACCGCGACACGTGTAACCAAAAGGATAACAACCTCAAAATTGTGTTCTACATATTACTATAACGTAAAAAAAACGCAGAAAAAACAACAATTTTTTTTTAAACGTATCATTACATCACGCTTTGTTTCCTCAAAGGGTTAGGTGTAAGGCATAGGTGTAACCTATGGTATACCCACATTTCGCCAGTGATGTTTAAGTCCTATGTTATAATAGAGGGCGAGGCTATTGCCTACAACCGGGCACAATATATGGTTACCGCGACACGTGTAACCAAAAGGCTAACAACCTCAAGATTGTATTCTGCATGTAACGTAAAAAATTCGCAGAAAGAAAAAAAATCTTTTTTTTGTAAGATTTTACCAGAACGTATTTTTTTTATACTATGCGACATGAGATCATAGTAAGTTATGCAGGTTTTTATCTTAATTAGTTAGTGCCTAAAATAGACTAAAACACATTAAACGAATAATGTATTATTCGTTTAATGTGTTTTAGTCTATTTTAAAAACGAATCTTGTAAGATTCGTTTTTTTTTAATTTGGGATTGCATTTACTCCACGGGAAAAAAGGGGCGAAACCTGAATTGGACTCTAGATTGGTTGGATTTGGTGATTACAATTAAAAAAAAAAAAAAACTATCGCTTTTCATTTATGAATGGGTTTATTTTAAACCTATACAGGATGTTTTGTAAATCGAAATAGCCATCCAGATATTAAATACCAGCCATACTTTTATAACGTTAAACAATAATTCATTATAACCACACACTAAGTATGTAGTTAATAAAAAAAACAGTTATAAAAAAAACTGCGAATAGCTGTAAGGTTGTTAGCCTCTTGTCTGCACGTGTCATACTAACCCATTTTTATTGGTACGTTGTGTATCGTAAGTTTTAGGCTGACCGCACACACAGGCCGGCGATTTGATCGAGGGTGTTAACTCGTCATACTAAACAATTTCCCTCAATCTGCCTAGCCTTTTCGTAACTATGTTGGGGTCGGCTTCTAGTCGCTGTGCTATGGACCACATACACTCCATTGCAACTTAAGGAAAGTTACTAGGTAACACAATTTACAGGGTCCATCGAGATACACTCGACAAAGTTGGCGGTTGATCACTTTTCAGTTTTACCCTCCGGGGTCGCGGGAAAGTCCGAAAGGGATGCCGTGGCCCCTGGCGTACAGGCAACTGAAGGAACACGGGTAGGTTTTAGTCAGTAAGAGTCTGAACCGCCCTCCCGCTCCGCCCAGAGCGGGAGAAGTTATTTGATAATTTCCCACCCTAAAAAAAAAAGGGATGCGCAAAGTGCGGCAACACGATACCCCTTGGCAAGACTGGTTGTCAGACTTTTGGGCTTTTGCCTTAACGTACTTTCCGAGGCGCGTAGCGGTCTCGATATGTAATGAATGGACATCAATCCACAAACCGACCCCGGCAAGCGTAGCTTAACCTCCGATCGAGCCGTGCGGCTGTTATTATTTAGCCATGAGCCCCTCTAACACAATTTACAGGTTCTTTACTCGACAAAGTTGGCGGTTGATCACTTTTCAGTTTTACCCTCCGGGGTCGCGGGAAAGTCCGAAAGGGATACCGTGGCCCCTGGCGTACAGGCAACTGAAGGAACACGGGTGGGTTTTAGTCAGTAAGAGTCTGAACCTGTACGTAAGGTTCCATCGACATACACTCGACAAAGTTGGCGGTTGATCACTTTTCAGTTTTACCCTCCGGGGTCGCGGGAAAGTCCGAAAGGGATACCGTGGCCCCTGGCGTACAGGCAACTGAAGGAACACGGGTGGGTTTTAGTCAGTAAGAGTCTGAACCTGTACGTAAGGTTCCATCGACATACACTCGACAAAGTTGGCGGTTGATCACTTTTCAGTTTCCACCCTTATGCCTGTGGTCAACCGAAAACATTGCCGATTGTACACACGGCTACACATCAAGCTATACTATTCCAGTTTATGTTGATCTCGCATTGCATAGGATTTCCTTACAATGCTAGGTCAGCTTACACTGGCAATGTATAGCTTGATGTGTAGAACTGAAGGAACACGGGTGGGTTTTAGTCAGTAAGAGTCTGAACCTGTACGTAAGGTTCCATCGACATACACTCGACAAAGTTGGCGGTTGATCACTTTTCAGTTTCCACCCTTATGCCTGTGGTCAACCGAAAACATTGCCGATTGTACACACGGCTACACATCAAGCTATACTATTCCAGTTTATGTTGATCTCGCATTGCATAGGATTTCCTTACAATGCTAGGTCAGCTTACACTGGCAATGTATAGCTTGATGTGTAGCCGTGTGTACCTAATCTAATGACCAAAACTGAAATCAAATTGTTTATTCTGAATAGCTAGATGGAGGCGACATAATCCTGACTACTCCTGAGCAGAAATGGCAAAACAAACTCAGAGGTCAGTCTCTTTTAAACTGCAGACATTATCTTGGTCAGATCATTGTGACAATAGTCGCGTTTTTGTCACTAGAGTCATGAAACGGTCTTGATTCTGTCGATTCCTCTCTAGATTCTTTCAAACTCAAGTCACGGGATCCTGCCGTTTTGCCGAAAAGATTTTGCCAAATTTTCATTACCCAAACAAATTTTAGCAACCTTTTTTTATACCAATGTAATATTTGGAATAATTTTAGTACGCACATTTTCATTTGGTCAAATGTTTACTTGGCAGATTGTTACCAAGGATAATGTCATTAAGGCTTTTGGTCTTTAATCAAATGATTTATTACAGCAAACAATATTTAGACAATAAACGTTTAGTCAAATGATTTGTTATGACAAAAAATATAAAGGCAAAAATAAGATTTTTTTGGGAATTTGTTTGTTAAATTTGATGTCATTTGCGTATTTCTTTGTAAGCTTATGTGCTTGAATTTGTCTGAAACAAGTCAAATTTATGGTTACTAGACATTAGGTTATTTATGGAACTAGTTACAGTACCTAGGTTATTAATTTAAAAAAATGGTTAGGTTAGGTTAGGTTAAAACTGTGACCACCTACGCACGAGCCGAGCGAGCGAAGCGAGCGGTGCCGCGGCAGCGGCCGGCGAGTGCCAGAAACGACTAGATTATATAGAAAAAAATATGGAAAAAGAGATTATTTTTAGGAGGCTATCGAGAGAAAAAATATTTGGCTTATTTAATTTTGCGTAAAATATGTTATACCAACTGAAATATTTGACTAGATAAAAATTGGTAAAAGTACTAGTTGGTAAACAAGTTATTGTTCAAACGTTCACTTGCCAAACATAGGTTTTCGTAACAATTATTTGTAAAGAGATTTTTTGGTAAGTAATAATTTGGCAAATGAAATTATGCGAAAATTTGTTTGGGAAGTGATAATTTGGCAATTTCTTTTCGGTAAAACAAGGGAGACCCTCAAGTCACACTGGTTGAAAAGTAATCGTGTTTTGAGGAATTTTGTCAATGTGAGTTTGAAAAGAAATTATGTTTATCTGTAAGTAGATCTTCTAAGACTTCAAATTTTTTTGTTCAATGTTTAAAAACTAGATGGCGCCAGCAGTTCTTAGCTGAAAGATGCTTTGAGAAGAAATGCCGAAAGAACCTGAGGTCATGGCTCTTTTATTCTAAATATTATATTATTAAGAAATTATGTATGTCTAATAATGCTGAGCAATGTCTGGAAGGGCCTTTTGAAGTAAACGCCGTTGCAACTTTGCTTTTTAAGCTCTCCTGACAGACGGCACGCATTTATCACTCATCACTCTCATCAGTCATTGTGTAAAGATCGTTTTTTTAATCCCAGAAAGTAATTTGACTGCTACAAATGTCAAACTCCAAATTGACAAAAAAAAAAAAAAAAACAATTTGAAATGTCAAATTACTATCTGGGATTAAAAAACACTATACGAGTCGGGCGTTATCCTAAGTTTTTCCTAATATAGGTGTTTATCAGGATTATCCACATGAAAACAATAAATTAAAAAAAAAAAAAACTTACGTACGAACGTCGTCGGCCGCCATTTTGAAATATGCTGGAGGGGTTTGATCGTAGATCCATTTTAACCGGTAAGGGACGGCTGAGTCGCCGTGGGTGGTCCGCGCCGTGACAGTTTTACGACCGCACTTAAATAAACAAACACTCGGATTTCTTTACAATGTCTCAAGTAGTATTGTTAATGTTTTTTGCTACTCGAATAGATTAGGAATACGTTTCAAATGGTTACAGTCTTTGTAAACAACGTTCACTTATCTTTATTACCCGCTTTTGTTATTATTTCTTTTGTTCTTTGTGATAACGATTTCTGATAAAACTACCGTACCAATTCACACGAAATTTTGCAGGGTACATTATGGATAGATAAGTTATCTAACAAAAGCGTTTTTAGAGACAAACATTGAAAACAAAAAATTCAAAAAATCTAGATTTTTGATGATCTAGAATTTCTATTGCTTACGTAACTTTCACCGTACCAAAAAAATATTTTTTTGTATTATTTTGTTCTAAATGTTGTCTAAAACGATGATACATGTAATATAGAAAAGAAATAAAACACTTACGGATCAGATCCATACAGAAAAACCACAAAATATTACAACTTTCACTGTGACGGGAACTTTCTCTTTTTTGGTTGTTTACACTTTTTTGGTTGGGTCAAAATAGGTGTTATTTAGTGCGAATATTATCTAAAACGATGTAATATTTACTTCAAAATGAAAATATCACCACTTTCCGACGATTTACACACAAAAACCATTAAAAAACGAATTATTACAGCGGACGGGAGTGACATTTGACTGACATTTTACCGCGCGGGAACGTGATTTTCAACATTTTTTTAAAATGTTGCCTATTAATATTTTTGCTTTTAGTCGATTTATTTGACGAGAATATCTATCCGACCATAGACAGAAAAATTCACAGACGATAATAGCCATTACAACAAGTACAAATAGAGATGTAAGTCGCGTGGGTGTGCCGTCTCTCATGAGAGACGCCGGTCCTTTACCGGTTAAATTATTTTTCATAATCAACAAAGAAAAATCACTTTTGTACTTGTATTTATTTAACTAAATCAATAGGAGCAACTTGCTGAAAATCTGACACGAAAGCTAACTACTACAAAAAATTCAAGTATGTTTTGAAAAGTGTAATTTTTTTTTTTTTATGAAGCAGATGCAAACGGCCAACAATCACTGTTTCCACATAATTATTCCTTAATACAACTATAAATCACTGATCGTAAAATGCACCAGTTTTAAAATATAGTTAGTTTTATTAACTAAGAAATAAACTAAACCACACTCAAAGAGGTATGAAATCTCAAATCATGAAACGAGAGATTGTCTATGAATCAGACTAAATCTATGGTTTTATTGACCCGTAACACATACATTTTTCAAAGCGCGCAGGTTGCATTCAAACAAAATATTTTATGAATTAGTCAGACGTATAGTCGCTTGCCGAAACAGTAGACGAATGGCAGCTGTATTTTTTTTCCTTTTTTTTAAATTAGGAAAAAGCAAAAAGAAAAATCGAGGGTTGTCGTGGGACACCCAGTTCGAACGAAGTTTCTTTCGCTGTATAATAAATTAACAACGTTTGAGTATAACTAAAAGATAAAAAAAAAAACATACTAGCAGAAGTATCGTGACGGTCAAAATGTAACTAACACTTTCTTCGGTCTGATTCTCTTTCGCCAAGTGTGCAGAGTGAGATAAGGAATTTAATTCCAACAAAAAATAGTTTTAGCGTGAAAAATGCACATTTACTCCTAAAACACTATTGCACTCGTCAGTAGCACTCAAAACCAATTTTCAACTAAGTTTTTTAGCGGTAAAACCATCCTTGGATTTGGATGCACCATTCACCTGGTGGGTGGGGTTTAACTTGCGACCTCCTAGTGACATTCAGTTTTTTGTTATTTATCATTTTAATAATACCGCTGTTTTGTTTTTATTTGTATATCTAAATATGTGTACCAGGCGTATGTAAATTGTGTGTATCTGGCGAATTACTAAAACTTAACTATTTCTGCTAAGAGCAGTGGTGGCCCAGTGGTAACGGCCGCGACTTGAGTTGTAGGTCGTAGGTTCGAACCCAGACAGGCGCTTTACTTTGTGTAAATTATTTCATCACCACTGCTCTCAAAACGGTGAAGGAAAACATCGTGAGGAAACCGGCATGTCCTAGAACCGAAAATTCAAAGACATGTGACATCTACCAACCCGCACTGGGCCCGCGTGGTGGATTACGGCCCACTCCCTCTCACTGAGAGGAGGCCTGTGTCCCAGCAGTGGGAACATTTATAGGCCGATGATGATGATGAACTATTTCTGCCGCTTGACAGCGCTGCTGTGTTTCGATGTAAAGGTGTAGTTACAGGCCAGAAGACATTTCTTAGCACATTTTGCCTCATCGTGGCCTTGACCGCTACCATAGCTAAGAGTAGGTGGGCCGCCGGGCACTAGGGGCCATTTATTCCTCAGCGCTTTTCATTAGGACGGGTTATAATCGCCTCGCTTGTCAGGCGGGTTGGCGATCGCAGTACGGACACATGGTCGCTCACAATGGGCCTCATTAGAAGGAAGTCACCCAAGGGTCAATGCAGAGGGCTATGATAGAAGTTTCCCCATGTGATTGAATCAGAAAAGAACAGATCCGCAGGAGAACCGAGGTAACCGACATAGCCCGAAGAATTGCCAAACTTAAGTGGCAATGGGCAGGGCACATTGCTCGTAGAACAGATGGCCGATGGGGCCGAACGGTTCTGGAGTGGCGACCGCGTACCGGAAGACGTAGCGTTGGACCTTTCACAAGGTGGACCGATGGCCTTGTGAAGGCCGTAGGAATTCACTGGATGCGAGAAGCACAGAACCGGTTGAAGTGGCGGTGCTTGGGGGAGGCCTATGTCTAGCAGTGGACGTCTTTCGGATGAAATGATGATGACGAAGATGAAGATATTTCAACTTTGTCTCTAGAGTGTACACACGGCTACACATCAAGCTATAGAAAACCAGTTTACGTTGATCTCGCATTGCATAGGATTTCCGTACAATGCGAGGTCAGTTTAATCTGAAAAAACTTTTTACAAAAAAAACACTACAAAGTGAAAAATAACTTTAATTTCGGAAGTCGGTGTCTTGGGTTTTGTGTTTTCGTTTTTTGCCACCGACTTCCGAAATTAAAGTTATTTTTCACTTTGTAGTGTTTTTTTTTGGAAGTCGGTTGTTTTTTTTTTTTGTAAAAAGTTTTTATTTTTCACTTTTTAGTTGTGGTACCTACCCCACACACATTCGAATACCACTACCTGCTACCAGTGACAGGAACTTATCATATCATCTACATACTATTTAAAATACGTATTTTGTAGCTAACTCAAAAACTACCCAAGCAAAGTTAATAAAATTTATATGGGACCAATTTGGGAGCATACCCTTTCAAACAAAAATTTTCAAAATCGGTCCACAAATGACGGAGAAATCGGTGGACATACATACAAAAAAAAAAAAAAAAACAAACATACGCGTCGAACATATAACCTCCTCCTTTTTGGAAGTCGGTTAAAAAAGCTTGACGAGTAGCCGTGTGTACATTTCGGCACTAGGTACCTGCTACGCCTATATGAAGTCTGTTTGCCACTTTTGGGGGTTTAATTTCACAAGGATTTCTTTGTTTCAGCAAAACCTAATCATTATTTTTAAACCAATGGAAATTTTCATGATATTAATTTCTTTATATTGGTTAATTCGTGTTACACGTCAAAATTAAATTATGTTTTAAAGCTACAAGAGTTCAGTGTTTCATATCTGACTACTCTGAGAAGAAAGACCAAAAAAAAAAATCAGAGGCCACAGTCTCTTTGATTTCCAGATATAATCTTGGTCAGGCTACATGAGGACAATGCAGATTATTGTCTGAAATGGTCTTTGAAGGAAACCGCCACCGCCAGTTCATCATCATCGGCCTATAAATGTTCCCACTGCTGGGACACAGGCCTCCTCTCTGTGAGAGGGAGTGGGCCGTAATCCACCACGCGGGCCCAGTGCGGGTTGGTAGATGTCACATGTCTTTGAATTTTCGGTTCTAGGACATGCCGGTTTCCTCACGATGTTTTCCTTCACCGTTTTGAGAGCAATGGTGATGAAATAATTTACACAAAGTAAAGCGCCTATCTGGGTTCGAACCTACGACCTACAACTCGTAAGTCGCGGCCGCTACCACTGGGCCACCACTGCTCTTCGCCAGTTAAGAACTAATTTCAAAATGCTAGATCAAGGATTTAATCTTTGGAAGGTTATCTATGCTTCCTACTATATAAATAAATAAAGTAAAATAAAAAAGCCTTTTATTTCATGCAATGACAAGTAAGTAGGTACATTTATCTTATCCTAATATTTATATATATTTTTAATTTGCAAGAACCCCTCCGCAGGTGAAGGCCTCCTCCAAAGAAATCCAACTTTCTCTGTCTTGCGCTGTCTGCATCCAGTTTGGGCCAGCCGTATTACGGATGTCGTCCGCCCATCTCGTGAGCGGTCTTCCTCTGTGGCGTTTCCCACTTGGGCCTCTCCACCGTGTTACCCTTATGGTCCACCGCTCATCTGGCAGTCTTGCCACATGACCCGCCCATTTCCATTTTTGTTTTTGAGCAAAGTTTAATGCATCGGTGGCTCTAGATATGCTTCTAATTTCTGTATGTCTTATTTTTTGCATTTTCCTAATTTTGAGCATACTTCGCTCTAGGCCCCGCTGACAAGTGATAATTTTTCTTTTTATTTTGTCTTGCTTCCTACTATAACTGACATCAAATAGTGTATTAGTGGCATTTGAACAAAAAACATAGCGGTATTTTAAAACTGATTACTATTATTTCATGAATAATTTAATTAAAAAAAGGTCAGGTTCTTAGTTGGATAGTTTGACACGTGCAAGATACGTCAGCATTTAGGATACGTCACGCTATGCACTAGCCTACCGAGTCTGCTGAACAATCAAAACTCGTCATCTTTTGAAACTAGCCTCAGACCAAATAAAAAACCAAGACAGCGCTGTCAACAATGACGTGAGGCCGGCTTCGTAAACATGTGTGCACTTAGTGAGGCGTAGTTTGATTGTAAATGTGTGCGTGTGAGCGTGTATGCACAGAGCGGAGGTGTAGTTTTGGCATGCTTCACTGTATTGTTCGCAACGCTCTGTCTTAGATTTTTAAGCTATTGCATAGCTTTTATCGCGGGCTTTGAGCGCGGCGACCGAATCAAGAAATTCCGTAACGAAAAAAACCTAAGACTCCCCACTCCACCTACCATGTAATGACGGATGATGACAACATGTCACACGTTGTCATGGGAACGTAATTTTTGTTTTATGTCATCATCTCAAGTGTAGCGTTGACAAATAGGAAGTATGGAGGTTACAAATGCTATGCAATAGCTTTACCGTGGCAGTCCCCGAGTGCCACACGTTTTTTTTTTGTTCTGAGAAACTAGCTAACACAATTGGTCGACACCTGTATTTTTTTTTTGTGACTAGAGGCGTTTGCCGTGCTTTAAGAATAAAAATATTTAAACTATTTATACATTTTTATGTACATACAAAAAAATATGTGCTCGGTTGATTTATTAAGCTTTTATTAACTTACTAGCTGTGTCCCGCGGTTTTACCCGCCCGTCATTTAAGGTGACGATAACCGACTTTAAATGATTTTATACTGAAGATCACGTCTAAACGAGTAGTGTTAATGATTTAGAAAAAAACATATTATGTTAAATTAGAGCATTTTCTTAATAATGTCTGTGAATATTTTAGATTATGTTTATATTACTTAATTTCAAAGTTATGTCTAACACGGATAACAAAACTGAGAATCACGCAAAAACTATCAAGAGTATTTTTCTGAAACCTTCACCATTTTAAAGATAATTTTAGTAAAGTAAAGTAAAGTAAAAATTTATTTGCATAGATTGCAGGTACAGTAAATAAGATGTAACAGTTAAAATATGGGTGATCCTTGTACAATCTACCTTATATTAGACAAGCAACATTATTATAACACGAGTTTACAGATTTATATAATTATCTGTAACACAATAAACACAATAGGAATAAACTTAAATAAATTGAAACAATGTCATAATTAGGTAGGTATGTCAAAAAAAAATACATTAAATTATTCAGTACATAAGTCAGTATCATTAAGAAAGTCGTTCACAGAATAATAACATTTTACAATTAATAATGATGTCAGTTTGTTTTTAAAGTTTTGAATTGTGTCATTTGAATAGTATTAATCTTTTAGTATACGTGTATATACATGTTACAAAAAACCCTGTACGAACCGAAACGGAGCGCATAGGTACCGCATTAACATTAAAAAAGTTTTTTTTTTTGTGAATGTTAAAAAGTTATTGCTATTTAAGTACTCAAAGTTTTTAGTACTCAAATTACCCTAATTTCATTATAAATTAGAAAATTTTCTATAGAGGTCTTCTTTTTTGTTTCGATTCAACACAATTTATTTTCATTTTATTCAAACTCAAACTCAAAGCATTTATTTCAAATAAACCAATTACAGGTACTTTTGAATTGTCAAGGGGTCGGTCAGTCAGAAAGATGAAGCTAGTTGCATTAACCGACTTCCAAAAAGGAGGAGGTTATATGTTCGACGCGTATGTTTGTTTTTTTTTATTTTTTTTTATGTATGTCCACCGATTTCTCCGTTATTTGTGGACCGATTTTGAAAATTCTTTTTTTGTTTGAAAGGGTAGGCTCCCAAATTGATCCCATATAAATTTTATTAACTTTGCTTGGGTAGTTTTTGAGTTAGCTACAAAATACGTATTTTTTTTCCCACTTAGTATGTAGATGATATGATAAGTTCTTGACACTGGTAGCAGGTAGTGGTATTCGAATGTGTGTGAGGTAGGTACCACAACTAAAAAGTGAAAAATAAAAACTTTTTACAAAAAAAAAAAGAAAGAAAGAAAGAAGAAAGAAAAAGTATTTATTGAGACTCGCACAAGGAATAAAAAATTAAACTAAACACCTTCACCTTAAAACATTAATAAAAAAATAAAAGTAAAATAAAAAACAAGGTAAAAAACCAAAAACAGAAAGTCCTGTACGAGGCCAAAAGGCTCCTATCTCAGCATATGCTGCGACATTTAAAAAATAAATGTCTCAGCGCTGGTATTCTGATAGGGCCCACAGTGATGTCACGGATAGATAGCTAAAGAAATAAACATTAAATAAAATAAAATAAAAATAGTTAAGTGAAATATTAAAAATAAAATATAAGTAGTCCGCGTGTCTGCACCCGACGTAACAACAGTTACTTGTCTATGCCTTTAGTATCTGTGGTAGTCTAGGCATCGTTGAGACAAGTAAAGAGACGCAGACGCCGACACCGGCAAAAATGTATACAATAACAAAAAAAAAACCGACCAAAAAACAACCGACTTCCAAAAAAAAAACACTACGAAGTGAAAAATAACTTTAATTTTGGAAGTCGGTGGCAAAAAACGAAAACACAAAACCCAAGACACCGACTTCCGAAATTAAAGTTATTTTTCACTTTGTAGTGTTTTTTTTTTTGGAAGTCGGTTGTTTTTTTTTTTGTAAAAAGTTTTTTTTTTAATTGATGTTTGATTTTATTGATCTTATTTGTTAATTTGTGTTTAGCTAGGGGTGTTATTTTTTTTTACCTGAAATAAATAAATTTATTATTATTATAAGTATTCACTGTAAAAATACGGTGTCACTCCGGGAGTGCCGACAGAAGTGAAAACTTGAAAAAAATGGGTACCGCGGTAATCAATGCGTTGATGTCTTTTACTCCACGGTGTCGGTAAACTCGGTAACAGTGTCGCGAAATCAATGGTTTAGTCCCATCTCAAAAAATGCCCAACGCGCCTAAAAAAGTTTTCACTTAAAAAAATATGGCCAAAGGAGATCATCCAGGCATACTTCTTTTGAATTTTATACACAAAAATTAAAGAGGTAACACGATACCCCTTGGTAAGACTGGTTGTCAGACTTTCGGGCTTCTGACGACCCGTAACGACTGTCAAATAGAATTAGCCGGGACTTTGGCTTATCATGCTTTCAGAGGCACGGAGGGGTCTCGGTATGTTAAGCTGGTCACCCATTCACGGACTGACCGCGGCAAGCATCAATCCACCAAAACAAACACAGTCAAAATATTTAACAAAGGTTATTAAAACTATGTAAATAACATAACATAGAGTATTCATAAATAAATTAATACATAATATATGCTATATAAAACAAAGTAAATAGTCGTTTGACTTCAAATATTAGCTTAAAACTGAGGTTAAATTAATAACAGAATCTAGATTTAAATAATCAGGTTCAACAGCAGCACGTGTTAGATACAGGCTGTATTTTTTTTGCGTACTATTATTTTTAGAATTATTTGTTCCGTGTGGTAATAAGACTCCGCTCTATTTGTTACCTTTGAAAAACCGAACTATAAACATAAGCAAGCTGCTAATACAGTTTTAAATTAATTTTTGTATTGAACTTTTCCGGTTCAAATTCGGTTTTTTAGTTCTACTTGTTCTGTACGTCTGAAACACCGAATTTTACACATCTGCAAGCTGTAATACAGTTTTAGATATTTTTGTTATTGTTGTGTATATGATATTTTTGTTAGTTTTCGAGAGCTAACCGAGAAGGGCTTTATTTTTTAACCAATTTAAAAATAGGAGGAGGTCCTCAATTCGTAAAGAACATGTAAAACAAAAAACCGAAACTAAACCGGTTAACTTAAGTGGTTGTAACAGCTCTATGATATGTCTCGCTGCAAACTTTAGGTATTTTCACACACCCAATTCCGATCTCTGGTTATAATGCTATATACATATTAATTTTATTGTTAGCTATATTAAAAAAAGTAATTTATTCAAACTAGGCTGAGAATCAGCACTTATTGAACGTCAAAATTACATAAGACAGTCTCCCAAAACCCCACTCTTCACCACTTCTGTTCATTCTATAGAACAGCATATTAAATTATTTATATATTTTTAAATTATTTTTTTACGTTTATTTAGTAACAATATTTTGAAGATTCAAAAATGTATCAGTAATTTCATGTTTTTTGTTTCTTTTTGTGCCGAGTAAATACACAGTTATTAATAAAATAAATAATTTATTACTTGTGCTGACATTGCTATTTAATAAAATAGATACAATGGGTTATCATTCTATTTAATATATATTCGCGAAAAAACCTCCTACAATATGCGAATGACTCAATTTTATTTATAAGAATTGAAAGATTTATCGAATCAACTCAAGTTATGTTAAGTGATTTTGATACTGCCAGAATTTTTTTTCGTCTGCTCGAGCCTAAATATAGACTGATCTGCGCGTTAGTATAACCTCGGTTAAAAATGTTTAAAACTCGGATTTCCTAGGAATACGGTTCCGTAACCAGTATTTGACATTAAGATGAAAGCGTCAGAGTAGGCCGCGAATTTTTTTTTTTTACGTTTTTTGCAATTTGCAAGTCAGTATCAAGTTCTATGTTGATCTAAATATGAATCGCGGCCGTATCAATTATTTATTGATAGAGTTATAAATAACTTCATATAACTATTGAATGACTATTTCATGAATTCAAGACATTTAAATTCTAATGATTATAAAATTCTGTAAAACCATATTTGTTACGGTCGCCAATCATAAACCTTTTAATCAACATAAAACCTGACACAGACCGGTAAATTGCAAAAAAACGTAAGAAAATTTGAATTTTGCGGTCAGCGCATCCCCCTTAAGGTGTTCATAAACGCTCTGTATTTCGACAGCCGCTATTGTGCGACTGCTCACCGCTTCCTTAGGAAACCAAGGCTTTAGTCCTTTGGTGACTATTCTTTATGCGAAAAGTCCGATTGTCGAATACTTATGCCAGTGTAGCGACATCTACAACGCCACATGCGAAGATCACACTGACATTATGCAAAACCTACGTAAAATCTTGCATCGCGCAAGCAGAGTTTACCGCGCGACTAGCATATATAGGTGTATCAGAAAAGTGTGGTCAAATTTAAGGGTGAGTACAGACCATCGAACTGAAAACTTTCTCCACGGGACCAACATCGTGATTGCAAAAAAATTACCAAATGTCCCATTTAATACGTACTCGACCCAAATGTATGGAAGGGCTGAATTTTTTTAACTTTTATCTCACTAATACCAGGAGCTCGTGGCTAAGTAATAAAAGCACGGGTCGATCCGTCAGGTTAAGCTACGCTTGCCGGGGTTGGTCCGTGGATGGCTGACCATCTTTACATACCGAGACTCTTCCATGCCTCGGAAAGCACGTTAAGCCTTTGGTCCCGGCTGTCATTCGTGGATCTTTGACAGTCGTCAGAAGCCCGAAAGTCTGACACCAGTCTTACCAAGTTACTGGGTTGTGGAGGTCAGATAGGCAGTCACTCCATGTAAAATACTGGTATTCAGCTGCATCCGGTTAGACTGGAAGCCGACCCCAACATAGTTGGGAAAAGGCTAGGCAGATTGTTTGCTGACTAATGTTTTTTACTATTTGAGCGCGAATCGGCAAACTTAAGGTAGGACCCTTACGTTTGCCGATTCGCGGTCTCCACTCAAGAACACGTCTACCCCAACGGTCATCGGTTCTACAGCTGATATGGCCGGCCCATTGCCCTTTAGCTTGCTGATTCTGTGAGCTATGTCGACAACTTTGGTTCTCTGCCGGATTACCTCATTCCGGATTCTATCCGGACTCTTATTGGTTCTCACAATATTCAAGTTAGTTACAATTTGAGGAAAAAAGGACTCGCCCTTTTGCAAGATCATCACTCCACCTAGCCCTCAGGCTAGGTGGTGTGATGATCTTCGCAGGGTGGCTGGTAGCAGCTAGATGAGAGTTGCCGAGAATCGAGCTGAATGGTGTGCAATTGGAGAGGCCATGTCCAGCAGAGGACTGCTATAGGCTGATGATAATGGATTAGAGTCCATGTTTGACACCTTTTTTAACACGCTTTTATTAGGTCGACCTGTATGTAACTATGTAAAGGAATCTAAGGTAACTAATTTAACCATCTTCCAAGCGTCGTAGCGTAATGAAAATTGGCAGCTGTATGTAGTTCTGATGACAATACAATAATATGGTACCGTCGAACTGATCTGATGATGGAGCCGGAAGAAATTAACTGGAACTTCATGATGGAAAATCGTATCATAGCTGTTTTGGATTTCTTAAAGTCTTGTAATGAACTTTGACCACGATTAGGTTTCAAGGTCTGATGATATAGCCGGAAGATAGGTGCTGGCATTCCATGATGGAATATCGTATCATAGTCGTGTTTGCACTTGTGAGAAAGGCCACGTAAGTGCATTTATAAAAGCGTTTTTTTCTAGTGTTTTTTAAACTTTATTTTATTTCTCAAACAGGCAGAAGCTTGTCTCGGCATAAAGTTAAGCTTGAATATAAACAAATCATTCAAATAACGCAGTACATTGTAATAAGAGTAGTATAGATATTTGAGATATATAAACACTGAAATTGATTCCAATTGACATTGAAAAATATGCGATCCACACATTCCTTGTCATTATTAACGTTTGTAAGGAAATATAAACTTTATTCATTAGTAGCTTTTGCCCGTGGCTTTGCCCGCGTGAATGTCGGAAAATATCCAACGGGAACGGGATTAAAAGCACCCTATGTGTTAATCCAGGTTATAAACTATCTGTGTGCCAAATTTCATCCAAATCCTTTCAGCCATTTTTGCGGAACACACATCCAGACAAACGGACAAAAACTCTTCGTTACTATTTTTAGATTAGGTACATGTATACACCGTGAAATTTGAATCACAGTTTTGCTAGAACAAACGTTGTTCAGACCATGGTCTACTACCATACTACAGCATCCAATAAAAAAAAAAACATAAATGGTTTTTGAAAAAACACAAAAAAAAAATTTAAAATGTCAAGATTATCGTTACTCCCGACAACACAGACACCACGCATGTTTACAGGGAACAGCATTGTGGGTGGTGTGGGTCACAGCATTGTTTACAGGGAAATGTACCTCCATAAACGAAATTTAGTAAGCAGTAGATAATCTTGACATTTTAAACTTTGTCTTTTTGTGTTTTTTCAAAAACCAATTTATGTTTTTTTTTAAATTGGATGCTGTAGAATGGTAGTAGAGCATGGTCTGAATAACGTTTGTTCTAGCAAAACTGTGATTCAAATTTCACGGTGTATAGACTAGGTTCTGCCTGAGACATCGTCCGCGTGAAAGTTTTCAATCATTATTAATACAACTCTCTCAAGTTCAAATTACTCTTTTGACTAACTATTTTATGAAATCATGACGTTTGAGATCAATTCTAACTTAGAGAGTTTTATTGATGTTTCTAATGATTATAAATACTGTAAATACATATTTGTTACGGTTGCGAATCATACTTTAATTAACATACAACCTGACATTGACTAGCAAATTGCAAAAAAACGTAAGAAATTTTTAATTTCGCGGGCTACCTTATCGCATGCCCCTTAACCGTTATTTTAAAAAGGCGATTTAGTTCGATATCGTTTCGTATTCGTTCGGGTGACCACTGAACATCAGCGCTGTGCTGTGGGTTCCCATAGCACAGCATCATGCTGAGTGGAAGCCTTCTTGTCACAGTCATGACGCGCAGCTGCCGACTATTTCTGTTTTGTGCTCGTGATTATATTTAAATCTATTGTGTTTTATTTTATTGTTCTACTCGAGTAATTTTATTTTTTATGCAGGTGTTTCTGGGACAAATAAACTTATTATTCTTTCATATCTGGCTCATTCTGGAGTCTGAACCAGGAGTCAAAAAAAATGTAGTCTAAAACAAGGTTATCTAAAAAAATCCTCCAAATATCCATACGATTAACCTCCAAAATTGCGGGCAACGCCACGTGCAAGTCTAGTATGCAAATAATAAAATATCAGCGCGAATAAATAAATAAATTATCATATATTTGAGTGAATAATTATTACTAATAGTTTATTTAAATGGTTCACGTCGTTAAATCTTTCGGCAACTTATCTTGTTCTGAGTCCTGATAGAAGATACACGTGCCAGTTACAGGCTGTTGTTAAATCGTGTACCGGTTAAATTTTTTGGAGGTCGATTTTGATGATATTTTTTATGGTCTTAGTAAGTTGTTTAGATAGATAGAATATTCTTTTTTAAAAAAAAGAAAAAGATATTCCATATTTCTAGGTTCCATTTCAGATGCTGTCAGTAGGGTATTAGTTATATTTTTATGTTTTTGACATTTCTCGGGACCTTGAGGTCCCGGACCTTTGGAAGACATACGAGGAGCCGAAGCCAACTCGCAGAAGCCCGTTAGACGTTTTTAATTAAATGAGGCACCAACCGATGATTATTCCTGTTCACACTATGCTAGTGCACCCAAGGACAACCCCCGGTTGGTGTAGGACTATTGCAGGATATGGAAAAAAGATATTGGATTTATGGGTTTGGGTGGCTAAGTGAACTGGTTATCTAGAACTATCGAAAGACTATGGCCCCTGCCTGACCAATATTTTATATATAAAATACACAGGTAAAATGGCAGGGGGTGACTTGCACACTCAATAATGGGCCCCCAAAACGGTCGCTAGCACAAAGTGTCGTAGCGACAAGGAGGCAACATGTCCTGAGGTGCTTATGAGGAGTGGAGAGGTATTCCACGGCTATCAGGACAATCCCGGAAGTACGGTCAAGATCCCTACCAGCATCTTTTAGTTATATGACCTTTATTTAATTATTTACATATAAATTATATTTTTAAATATTAGAACAAAATTATATAAAAACATATAAAAAATAGTATCCCCACCGGTATCGGGAACAGGGTCCAAGCTACCGGCGGTCAGGGCTCCAGAGAAAGGAACCTCCTAACAATGCGAGCCGTGTCCAGGAGTACCGCTTTCTGAATCAAGCCCTTAATCCAGCTGCTCAACGAGAGCCTCCTTAGGTGTTGGTCGAGGCTCTTGGCAATTAAGCCATTGGCTGATACGACTATCGGCACAATGATTGCTGAGTCCACATCCCACATGTCGACAACCTCGCGAGCCAAGTCAAGATACTTGATTTGTTTATCTTTCTCGGCTTTCACGAGGTTCCCGTCATGCGGGACCGTTATGTCAATAAACATTGCGCGCCGCTCTCCTCGATCCACCACCACTATATCAGGCTTATTGGCAACAATAGTCCTGTCAGTGATGATGGATCGATCCCAGTACAATGTGATATTTCCATTTTCGAGAACTGGGTCGGGCACATACCTGTAGTACGGCACTTCCGATTCCACAAGGCTGTATTTCAGAGCAAGTTGCTGATGGATAATCCTGGCTACAAGGTTGTGTCTATGCAAGTACTCTTCGTTAGCTAGACGAGAACCCCCGGAGATAATATGTCGGTATATTATTATTAGTTATTTATTTCTAAAACACTTATCCTATTACATTTTGGTTTTAGCTTCACAACGAAAACCTCTCAGGATTTATCTGTGTGCGGCGAGCCGTTCAACTAAATTTCACAAAAATGTTAGTTACTACAATGATACAATTTTTTTTTAATGATAATATTAATTTGTGGGTACATATATTAGGAGAAATTTTGTGTAAGGAAACGTTTTGATTTGTACTTATAACTTTTCGAATTCGTTTTGTTTAGTAAATTTACTTATTGTATACTGTTAGTATGGTTAGTCTTCTCTCGTTAAAATATCGACCCCTTTTTGGGTAAAGGCCTCCTCCAGCTTTATCTACAAATCCCTGTCCTTGCCTATAGTTATACAGTCGTTTCCTGACACTTGGATTATGTCATCAGCGGAAGAAAGAAAAGGGAAACAGGAATGCTGGTAGACCTATAAGACGGTGGGCTGATATTCTTTATTATGCACACCATAATAATTACAGATATAAATGTAGAAATTTTTACATAGGGTGCCACAATGGGCGGTCTTATCGCTAAAAGCGATGTTTTACAGACAACCTTTGGATTGATTAAAGTAAGAAAATGGTAATGCTGTTGCTTTAGATGATGTTATCTATTTAAACAAATTGCCGTGCGTTAGTCTCACAAAAACTAGAAATGGCTCGACCGATTTGTTTTTTTAAGCTATTGCATAGCTTTTATCGCGGGCTTTGAGCGCGGCGACCGAATCAAGAAATTCCGTAACGAAAAACCTAACACCCCCCACTCCGCCTACCATGTATTGACGGATGATGACATAAAACAAAAATTACATCCCAAGTGTAGCGTTGACAAATAGGAAGTATGGAGTTTACAAATGCTATCCCCGAGTGCCACACGTTTTTTTTTTTTTTGTCCTCATCCTGCTTCAGTTTGGCAAACAATTTACAAAATATTCGAGCGCTTTTCATGGGAAAAAGTTACACTAGCGAAAGTTGACCACGTATTAGAAAATCTTTCCTAAGTCATAGAGATTCTTTTGAGGTACGAATCACTCAGATATTCTTTTTAGTTTAAAGACAATTTTATTAACCAGGAGGTCGTACTTTTACAATTTTCTAAGTTAAAAATTTACATTTTTCCCTCCCCTTGCACATTCCTACCTAGGGCAAATAACATGACTCTTGAGATATAATTAAACATAAACCACATCACAGTTGTGTTTAGATAGACAACCAATGCCTAGGTATTGGTTTCAGTTCCTAGGGACTGAAATTAAATCGTTAGTTAAGCTGATATAAACGAATATTAGAAACTTAGAAGATTATAAAAATACGACCTCCTTGCTAATAATATATTCTAACTTTTAAACTAAAAATAATATCCCAGTGATTCATACCTCAAAAAAATCTCTATGACTTGGGCAAGTTTTTCTAATGCGTGGTCAACTTTCGCTAGTGTAACTTTTTCCCATGAAAATCGCTCGAAAATTGAGTAAATTTTTTGCCAGATCGAAGCCGTTGCAGTAAATGTTTTTTTCTTATTGAACACATGTTTTCTAGCTGCGTAAAAGTATTACCACAGGAAATAACCAATTTTCTACAACGTCCTGGTTTTTTATTTTATTGATACCCCTGATTGTCTTTTTTTAATGTCTTTTTTCTTTGAGCACTGCGAAATGATTGAAAAAAAAAACAAAAATTGGTCATAACTTTTGAACCGTAAAAATTTGCAACGACATTCTCAGGGTTAAAAAGTTTGGAAATTACCTTGCCCACGCCCCTATTCGATTTGATCCATACTTTCAGGGACACCCTGTAAATGTAAGGCGTCTCCTAGGGCGTCTTCTCCCGGTGTTTTCACTCACATCTGCCCTGCGTGAGTTTATGTATGTATGTGTTGTGTATCATGTACATTAGTTCATCGACAGAACGTGAACTCGCGACCTCTACATTAGCAGTCAGCTCTTAACTGTGCGTCTATTGTGTCCAAGTGATTCTTAATTGGCTATCAATCGTGAGCGTCTCACACTACAAGGTAACCATAGATTGTGTCTATAGCACGTAATTATACAATACTAGCAGTGTCCTGCGGTTTCACGCGCATAAGTGTCGATCCCGTGGGAATATCGGGATATAAAGTATCTTATATGTTAATCCAGGTTATAAACCATCTGTGTGCCAAATTTCATTCAAACCCGTTAAGTTGTTTTTGCGTGAAATAGTAACAAACATCCATCCATTCTCACAAACTTTCGCGTTTATAATCTTCTTTTTTTCGTGCGGTTAGTGACTAACCTGGTGTCAGAGTTTTAAAGCCGCCCATGGGCCTCTGACTGCGCTCCACATGACGTCGAGAAATATCTCTCAGGCCGGTTTTCTCACGATGTTTTCCTTCACCGTTTTTGAAGCAAGTGATAATTATGCAATACGCACATGAATCCGAAAAGTCAAGAGTCTTAATAATAAGTAGGATACAATCTTGATATAATATACCTACAATGTCGCCCATCGGCATGTGACCGCCCGAATTTTTCTGAATATTCATGAAAGATGATCGAAAAATAACTTTGAAAAGGGGGGTCCATCTTTAATATTTTTCATATTATTAAATTTTTTATGTTTTGATTAGCGTTTGCCATATCTCCGACGTTATTGGCTCGATTTGGATTCTGTTTATTATTATTTCTAAAAGCTTATGAGTTATTGTATCGGATTAACTACATTTTTATGAAAATTTGTCAACTATGCAAAAAAAAACGGAGGTGAAAACATTTTTTTTTTAAATGGTGTTTTAAAAAAAAAATACAAGCGTTAAGTTCATAAAATCATAGTGGGGATGTTGAAAAAAAAAAAATTAAAAAAAAAAAAAAAAGTTATGATAGACCCCCCCTTTTAAAGTTATTTTTCGATAATTTTCATTCAGAAAAATGCGGGCGGGCACATGCCGATTGGCGACATTGTATAGTAGGAAGTAGAATGACCGTAACTTTGTAAAGTCTGCAAGTAACTTGCATGGCATTGAAATTAAATAAAATTGTTTATTCTGTAAATTGGATATTAACATGTCACTTAAAAAAAAAAAGCTATATGGAGTCGACATTTCCTATCTGACTACTCCTGAGAAAAATTGGCGAAATAAACTCCCTAACCGCCGCAGGAGACGCCCAGGGGGCATACCACCAGCTCAAAAGCAGTATTATTTTAATATTACTTCAGTGGGAGAAAGAAATAGAGCTATACGTCCTGTAGAGCTTCATCTCTTTCCCACACTGAAGTCCCACCACCACTCCTGGGCGTCGGGAATCTCAGGCCGATTCCCGGCCACCGTAGGCGCGGGCTTATGGACGGTGAGAAATGGGTAGCTCGCCGCCCGATAAGGACCAGGCCCGGGTCAACGGCACGTTGTGTTCCACGCGCGCCTCAAAGAGATGTCCGCACAATTGAAGGGGTCCGATAGGGCCAATGCCTGCCGGGGTTGCGAGTTTGTCCGAAAGGATTACCGTGGCCCCTGGCAACATACAGGCAACTGAAGGAACACGGGTGGGTTTTAGTAAGTAAGAGTCTGACACGACTTCCCGTTCCGCCCAGAGCGGGAGAATTTATTTGAAAGGGGTCAAAGTCTCTTCTTGGTCCGACCATGTGAGGACCATGTAGATTAGTGTCTGAAATGGTCTTTTGAGGAAAGAACCACACAAATTTGAGTGCACATGTCCAGTCAGATCAAGCATTTGTCAGTAATCGTGTAGCTCAACTCAGAAGTTCTTTGGTATTGTTCGTCGAGTCGTTGACCTTAAGGAGGTCAACGACTCTACGAACAATACCAAAGAAAGGACAATTGGGTAGGTCCGCCTTAAGTTCTCAAAGGTCAGACCATCATTAAAACCAATAGAGAAAGAAAAAAAGATAAAAACCGGACAAGTGCGTGTCGGACCACGCACAAATAAGGGTTCCGTAGTTGGGATGAATTTATCCCAAAAACAAACTTAACTTTGTAGTTGAAAAACGTGTTCTCCGATACATCGATATACGTCACGGTCAATTCTCCAACTGCAAATGTAAGTTTGTAATTGTGTATAAAAAAGAAAAATGTGATAAAACTACAAATAAACGATTTTCGGACTTTTTCCTTTACCTGTGCTATGAGACCTTGCTTCTTGGCAAATTTCATGATTATAGGTCAACGGGAAGTACCCTAAGGCTTTGATTTATTTGCAAGCATCAAAATATATTATGTCACATAAATGGCCGTATTTTTTTATTGCGTTGACTTAGAAGTTTGATTATTTTAGAGCTCCAAGACATCATAGATTTACGTATTTGATATTAATTTCAACTTGATATGATACGCGTTCCTGAGAAAATGTGTCTTGACAGACTGACGGACGGACAACGAAGTGATCCTGTAAGGGTTCCGTTTTTTATTTTTGAGATACGGAACCCTAAAAAATTACCTACACAGTTCTCACAATTCACAATGATTACAGGATTATAGCATTTAGCCACGAGGACTTCGATGTTATGAACATGCAGTATCTAGGTATAATTATATTTTTAGACTCCCACTACTTCTTGCCATAGCACAGGCGTGTTGTTATTCAGCCTAATTGAAGAGGTTAACACTGATATTAACTATGTGTGTCATATGTGTTGGGTACTGTCGAGCCTAATTTTTTTTACGTTTAAAATAAAAAACTGATGTACACAGATTAGGAATAAATAAAATAATCTTTATCTTATGACAAAAAACTATTTATAAATTTGTATGTTTCTTTCTGTTTGTTCCGGCTACTTTATTACTATGTATACTTTTATTTTAGAAAAATAATTAGCGTACACGTAGCCCCGGATTTACGTCTAGGCACACAAGGCATTGGCCTAGGGGTCCAGCTAGCCTAGGGGCCCCCCACCCACCCAGCTACCCCGTCCAGGTAGCATGACTATAGAGACATACTTAACATAAGACTGCATTATTTCTGATGTTTATTAATTAAAGTCAGAAAAAAGTAGTAGATAAAAAATCCATACTTCCATACAATAAATAAAATTGAAGTGTCTGTTTGTAATGTCAAAATACCAGCTTTTTACTACATGCATATGAAAGTATGTACGGTACATACAAAGAAAACATTTTTTTTGTAAAATCTGTCTGTCTGTCTGTTCAGGCTAATCACCGAAACGGTTGGTCCGATTTTGAGAGATAGCTGATGTTATAAGGAGTAACTTAGACTACTTTTTTTTAGAAAAACAAAAAAAAATAGGGTCCACGCGGGCGAAGCTGCGGGCAGCAGCTAGTTGTTTTATAATTTCCTGTACTAGTGCATTTTAATTAAGTACACAATTTTCAAAATGGTTTCGGAATAGGGGGCCGCCTCAAAAGTCGAAGTGCCTAGGGGCCCTGGGTCTCTAAGTCCGGGCCTGAGTACACGTGGGCGAAGCCATACCAGTTAGTCCCATAAAATAGAGGACGAGCTTATTATTACTAACTGGGCCCAATCCAGAAACCGTGTATAACTATAAAATACCAAATGGAAACCCAACGACACTTTGTGCGAATGAGTTATTTATATCGAGTTTTCTTTTTAAAGCTCTCTTTACTAAAATAAATGCAATGCGCAGTTCAGCGCTTTTAAGGCGACGATAACCGACTTTTAATGATTTTATACTGAAAATCACGTCTAAACGAGTAGTGTTAATGATTTGGAAAAAATATAATGTCAAATTAGAGCATTTTCCTAACATAGGAATATATTAGATTATGTTTATATTACATAGTGAAATTAATTTGTAAAGTTATGTCTAACGCGGATAAAAACTGAGAATCACGCAAAAACTATCAAGCGTATTGTTCTGAAACCTTCAGCATTTTAAAGATAATTTTAGTATTAATCTTTTAGTATACGTGTTTTATAATACCTTTTGTTTTATGTATAATAAATTAATAATGCGTCTAATTTGGGACAGCACTCCTTGATGGGCGAGTTCTATTACTGGCTGGACGTACGACGCGTTGCGTGAGCTCAGTACAGAACACGCAAGCTAACCACTCAGGGTCACTGGCAAGTATCTGTGTCTTAAGGTGGATCCGCAGTGGTAGCCCGCGAAATTCAAATTCTCTTACATTTTTTGCAATTTGCAGGTCAATGGTGTCGATTCTCTTGTCACAAATGCCTCTAAACTAGACTAAAAATCACCAAAATTTAGTTTAATCCTGTCAAACGACGATTTCCCATTCTGAAATAGACTAAAATGACACAACTTAACTATATTTTAGTTTGGCAGCACCGCACTAAGATGGTACTGAGATATTAGTTTAGTGAAAATGGGAATTTTGCTATTCTGAATTTGACGTTTTTCACCTAAAATTTAGATTTTCTAACTAAATCTGACTATTTTTAATCGCGACTAAAAACGTGTGGAGTAAAATTGGTTGTCATGAACTTTAAATTCACACCAACACCTCGACTTCAGATGCAAAAACAGTACCTACTGAATATTTTTTTTTCTTTTGCTTATATCTCGAAAACGGTGTGTCCAATCGCAAAAATAATGAAAATTCCGACACCCTTAATAAAAGCCTTAAACCCCTAACACTCTACATGTAGGTAATATTTTTTCTTATTTTTCATACAAACAGTAAAAAAATCCATATGAAACACGTCGAGGCTGCCCCCCCTGCGCGCCTCTGGCTCTAAAAAGATTCACGTGGTTAGGTATCACGTGTGGAGTTGCGATTGTCAAATTCGATTTAGATGTGTCAAAATTATTTTTAAATTTAGAGAATTTATTTTGCAGAATAGCTTTGAGATTCTCATAGTCCAAAGTAAGGAATTTTAGTGATAGTTTAGTTCGGTGTACAAGAGAATTGGCACCAGTGTCAAGTTGTATCTTGATCAAAATATTATTCGCGATCGTAACAAGTAAATATTTACAGAATAATAATCATTAGGATCATTAATACATCTCTCTGAGTTAGATGTGTTCCATTGAATTACTTTTTCATGAAATCATGACATTTGAGAACGAATCTAATTTATACATTTGGTTCGAGAATCAGGGGACATCAGGGGCTGAGTCTTAACGGGGAAGCGTCAGGGTAGCCCGCGAAATTAAAATTTTCTTACGTTTTTTGCATTTTGCAGGCTGACCTGCAAAATGCAAAAAACGTAAGAAAATTTTATTTTAATCAACATAAAACCGAAACGAACGCGAATTATATTTTAATCAACATAAAACCTGACACTGATGTCAGGTTTTATGTTGATTAAAATATAATTCGCGGTCGTAACAAATATGGCTTTACTCAATTATAATCATTACAATCATCAATAGTGATTAAGAAGAAGATAAAGGTATGAAATCATGACATTTGACACCTTTGCTAACTTATGGAGTTGTATTGCTGATTGTAATGATTATAATTGAGTAAAGCCATATTTGCTACGACCGCGAATCATATTTTAATCAACATAAAACCTGAAACTGACCTGCAAAATGCAAAAAATGTAAGAAAATTTGAATTTCGCGGGTTACCCTGACGCTTCCCGCGATTTGAGTCCGCATCAAAACCCATGCCAGATGGAATGCGTGCACTAAAGGATGACACAGAGTAACAATTTTATTGTTGAAGCACTTCAAGTCACTTAGTACTTTAGCGAGTTAGCATTATGCCCACAAAACAGATAATTTATCTGTGCCGTGATTATATCTATTCCAAGGTCGTTTCCAGTCTGACAAACTCCGGTCAGAACTTAACAGCATTATTTTTCCCAAGTAAGTCGGGATCAGGTTCTAGTCTAACCGGATGCAGCTGAATACCAGTATTTTACATGGACATGATAATGTAATGGTAAGACTGGTCGTCAGACTTTTGGGCTTCTGACTACCCATAACGATTTTCAAAGATCTACAAATGACAGCCGGGAGCAACGGGTTAAGTTAACGTGCTTTCCGAGGCACGGAGAGGCTCAATATGTTATGGATGGTGACCATCTTTATATACACAAACTCCTTCGTGCCTCGGAAAGCACGTTAAGCCGACAGTCGTTACGGGTCGTCAGAAGCCCGAAAGTCTGACAACCAGTCTTATCAAGGGGTGTCGTATTACCCAGTTACTGGGTTGTGGAGGTCAGATAGGCAGTCACTCCATGTAAAATACTGATATTCAGCTGCATCCGGTTAGACTGCAAGCCGACCCCAACATAGTTGGGAAAACTAGGTAGATTGATTGTTTCTTAATTAACTGCGAACAAATTGCAAGAGCTTGATAAGGACAGAAGCAAAAAAGTGTTGAATTTTATTTATTTTAATAGGTTAGCAAACTAGCCAGTCGTACGAATGGACACAGCCGTCACCTGTCCAACGCCGATGAAGAAGTGACTAGCCATCAACAATTTTCTCGCTCAAGAAACGTACAAAAGATTGTAGATCCCGTGTAAGTAAAAGAGATACATATATTATTAATAGTCGTTATTAAATTTAAGATTCAAGGTGATTAAAAATTTGGATTTTGGATTTAAGTATTCAAAAAACTTAATTTGTAAGGCAACTGTCCCACCGCTGGCGATTGACGAGAAGCTAGCAGACTAGCTCTAAGAACGAGTTGGCGAGCAACGAGTAGAGAGTACGCGACGAGCGATTACTGGCTGATATGAGTTATGTCAGGTAGTTGTCCCACGAGGAAGCGACTAACTATCGGCTATTTTCTCGCTCAAGAAACGTACAATAGATATACATTCCGTGTTAATAAAAGAGATGCATATATTAAAAGTTGATCGCTGACTGTTCACACCGCCGGTGAAGACCCACTCCACTAGTTCGTCGCTGAGCGACAATAGCTAGGCGGGTTGGGCATTTTTGAGATGGGGCTAAACCATTGATTTCGCGACACTGTACCCCGACACCGTGGAGTAGAAGACATCAACGCGTTGATTAGCGCGGTGCGTGGAGTAAAAGACATCAACGCGTTGATTACCGCGGTGCGTGGAGTAAAAGACATCAACGCGTTGATTACCGCGGTGCGTGGAGTAAAAGACATTAATGCGTTGATTACCGCGGTGCAGATTTTTTTTCTGTCTCTGTTTTTTATTTATTAAGGTATGATTCCGAACAACGCTGCACGTGGTAGTGATGGCCGTGCTTGGAATATAATCTCATATGAAAAAATTATGGGATCCAGTAGTGACGCGGCAGCACTGCTGCGTCAGCACTGCCGCTTGCAGCGTTGTTCTGAATCATACCTGTTGTCGCTTGTTACAGCAATGAGACAGGTGCCTTATTGCAACACAGGTACAACACCCCTTATAAATGCGGAGTATAGTTGTACCGGTTTTCCCACGATGTTTTTCTTCACGGTTTTCCTTCACATGACCTAGAACCTAAAATTCGAAGACATGTGACATCCACCGATCTGGTGTGATGAGGTGTGCGCCGAACGGCGTGGCGCACGCCGCCGCCATGTTTTTTTCGGCGTCATCAGCGTCAATGTCAAAATATGTTATACTAGCTTCTGCCCGCGACTTCGTTCGCGTGGAATAGTTACTTTGGGCGTATTTATTTAGATAAGAAATAATATCATGTTTATAAAAACACCTTCGCAAATAATGCATTATTTTAGAACAAATTTGGTTAGCATAAAAAAAGTTATAGTGAGCTGCTAACCTTAAAAGATAGACATATGCTGTTGCGGACATTTTTTTAGAACTTTTAAAGGGGAACAATTCTGTCATACATGATTTTTGCGAAACTTTAACCGTTTACGCAGCGCACGCAGCGGAAGCTCTCAAACGGAAAAAAAACCCCCCGAATTTGAAACATTCTTCATTGGTGCTCCGCTCCTTTTGGTCTTAGCGTGATAAATATATATAAGCCTTTCTCGATAAATGGGCTATCTAACACTGAAAGAGTTTTTCAAATCAGACCAATAGTTCCTGAGATTTGCGCGTTCAAGCAAGCAAACAAACTCCTCAGCTTTATATATTATTATAGATTCTAGATTTAGGTAGGTACAATGCAAATATACTAGTTCCCATGACAACATCGCGTTGTCATGGGAAACGTCATTACATGGTAGGCGGAGTAGGTTAGGTGTTAGGTTTTATTTTCGTTACGTTACGGAATTTCTTGATTCGGTCGCCGCGCTCAAAGCCCGCGATAAAAGCTATGCAATAGCTTAAAAACTTATTCACAAAAAATATTAAATTGATACTTACGTGTCTCTCCACGTTGAAAGACAAGTGCGCGTATACAGAGTGTTTCTTTCACGTAAGTAGATTTCAATTAAATATTTTTGTGAATATATTACTTTTTTTTTCATGGTAATGTTTTTTTTGCATATATGGAACTTATACCTACTAAACGCCCTTCGTTAGTTAACATACTGTGAGTATCTATTTAATACTACAATCAGTCTTTCTCGCATTGCTAGAACAGTTAAAGAGATGACATAATCACCACGCATAGTTAATTGGTAATCGCTGTATCATTTTAATAATTATTTAGACAGTCGCAGTTAGGTTATAGACTAGATCGGACGTAAAAACCTGGTCAAGTGCGTGTCGGACCATGCACAATGACCCTTCATTGTGCATGGTCCGACACGCACTTGCACTTCTGCAGTTGGGATGAATTTATATCAAGAACAAATTTAACATTATAGGTATTTGAAAAACACATTCCCTCGTACATTCCAATTGCAAATGTAAGTTTGTACGCACAATATTGAGAGATTTAAACCGACGTACGCACGGATAGAATAAAATCGGGGCGGGATTTTATCGCGCACTGGATTTTCAACTCTCGGCCCTAAGCAGAGCGTTGAAAATCCTGTGCTCGAAAAAAAACGCCGCGATTTTATTACGTCCGTGCGAACGTCGGCTTACAAACATAATATTTATCTATGGTCTATGGCTGTGTCCTAATCAAAGCGATCATTGCGCCAACACGCGACAGTAGCTTTCAGTTTGTTTGGCGAATCTTAACGCGTCCACGTCGATGGGTTTATGGAAACCCGTCCAGTATTCAGAACCCCAGTACTTGAGCTGCCTTTAAGCGATTGAATGCGCGGTTTGCTGGATTAAATGCTACCGTGCTTTTAGCTATGTAAAGCCGCGTTTCCACTAGGCAACATTTGGCGTGCGACACGTGACGCTGAACATGTACGGCAACGATTCACAACAGCGCGCGACGTTGCCAGCTGACGTTTCGTTTATTATTTATTTCATAATTTATTCTAGCACTCGCCGACCGTTGCTGTGGCAACGCTAGCTTCGCTCGCTCGGCTCGTGCGTAGTGGCCGCAGTTCTAACAAAACAGTTTCCTTAAACGAGGCGTCGACAAAAATAAATAATGTTTTAAAACTAGACGAGTTCGGTGTTTCCTATCCAACTACTCTGAGAAGAAACATCGAAACAAACTCAGAGGTCACAGTCTCTATTAAAGTCTAGAAATAATTTTGGTCAGACGAAAGCGTTTTCGCGCGACCGATCGCTTTGGTTAGGACACGGGGTATAGGTAGTAGTTCCAGGTTTTTGAAGGGAAAACTTCTTTAGGCGCGTTTGGCATTTTTGAGATGGGAAAAACAATTGAACTCGCGACACCGATACCGAAGGTCGGTATCGGTGTACCCGACTTCCAAAAGGAGGAGGTTTTCAATTAGTCTGTATGTTTTTTTTTTTTGTTTTTTTTGTTACGCGATTACTTCGCCGATTATGAATTGATTTTGATGATTCTTTTTTTGTTTGGTAGGTCACACTTCAGAGGTGGTCCCATATAAATTTTATTAACTTTGCTTGGGTAGTTTTTGAGTTAGTTTCAATAATACGTATTTTTTCCCACTTAGTATGTGGATGATATGATAAGTTCCTGTCACTGTTATTTACATAGCAGGTAGTGGTATTCGAATTTGTGTGGGGTAGGTACCATACTTAACTAAAAAGTGAAAAATAAAAACTTTTTCCACAAAAAAAAAACAACCGACTCCCAAAAAACACTACAAAGTGAAAAATAACTTTTATTTCGGAAGTCGGTGGCAAAAAACGAAAATCCAAACCCAAAGACAGACTTCCGAAATTAAAGTTATTTTTCACTTTGTTTTTCAAACGCGATTGTGCTCTTTATTTATATTACGTTACGGATCAATGTTCTATGCAAGTATTTTTACTTTAAAGGTTTTGGAAGTATTTTTTTAAACTGTTCAAGTTTTCACTTCTGTCGGCACTCGTTCCAATGAAGCATAAGTCACGAATTGTCGTACGTGCGTACTTGCAGTAGCCGCTATAATGATTTTTAGATTAAGGTTACATAAAATATGTCTAATCAGAGATAATTACATTCAAAAACAGTTTAAAAACCTAGATAAAATAACTGATAGTTATCTCCAAGATAAATGTTATATTTAAAATATTTTCCAATCATTGTTACATAGTTATTGTGAATTAACTGTTCTGAAAGATTAAAATTGGTTATCAGTGATAGATTGAGGAATCAACGTTGACTTATTTTTTTCCTACCTACAGTTTTGTAGTTAAAATGCCATTTCATTTTAACAAAAAAAAAAGCTAATTCTATACGCCGTCTAAAACTCATCCTGTATCTATAAATTAAAATTTCCTCTCATCAGCATCTGTCTAACCTTTTCCCATGTTGGGGTCAGCTTCCAGTCTAACCAGATGCAGCTGAATACCAGTATTTTACATAAAGCGACAGCCTATCTGACCTCCATAATCCAGTTACTGGGTAATACGATACCCCTTGGTAAGACTGGTTGTCAGACTTTCGGGCTTCTGACTACTCATAACTAGGTACTGACAAAGATTTACGAATGACAGTCGGGACCAACGGCTTAACGTGCTTTCCGAGTCACGGAGGAGTCTCGATATGTAATGGATGGTCACCCATCCACGAACCGACCGCGGCTAGCGTAGCTTAACCTTCGATCGACCCGTGCGGCTGTTATTATTTAGCCACGAGCCCCTCTTACCCCAATGTTGAAAAACACTATGGTCACTAAATAATAAAAATAAATAAAAATGTCATCATGAAATTAAAAACTTTTAAACTAATTCCTGGAAATAAATGGCTTTTAATGCTAATTTTATCTACAAGAAGTCTGATTCATAAATAATAACTTATCAAAAATGCGCCAAATTCTTTTTTTTTTGCAATGAAAATTGTAATCAATAAAAAATTTGAATAGATAAGATTATTTGTGTTTATGATTGTTAAGTTTTAAAGAACAAGGGACTTATGATTATGCAGCCAATTCTGTGAAGGATCTTATTTGAAGAACGAATATCTAGGATTTTGCAAAAAAATATTAAGCTTTGCTAAGAAAAAAATGGCTACTATTAGCCTGTACCATCAGCCCACTTCTGGGCAAAGGCCTTCAAATAAAAAATAAAAAAAACATTTGAAAAACGAATTCAGAACATTTTGCATGTCCATTAAATTATTAGGCATGAGAAAAAAAACAGAATCAAAATAAATTTTTATAGAAATACTAGTTGTTGCCCGTGAATTCGCCTGCAATCCAGGATGAAAGTAGCCTATGTCATTCTCCCGGTCCTGATCTACCCATGTGCCAAATTTCATCCAAATCCCTTCAGCTGTTTTAGCGTGAAGGTGTAAAAACAAACAAACTCACTTTCGTCTATAAAATGTATATTAGTTAGGATACAAACCTGGTTTATGTTGTTGTGACTCCTTAATGCCACATAAAAATAAAAATAACAGAAAAAATATTGGATTTGATAAAAAGAAAAAAAATGTGTTTACATTAGGTTGTTTACAAGGACAGTTTGGAAATATACATGAGCCGTTTTCAAATTAAGTACCATTCAAGTTTATTGTTTCAGTTTATGTAGATAAATACAGCTTATAACACTATAATCTTTTGAAAAATTCCGATAGTAAAGTGTAATCATTTCTGATAATTAGGTTCATTCAAAAAATAATTACTAAATTGTAAAAAAAAAAATTGAACACTTAACTCACCTGTTAAAAAGCCTGGCATATTTTTACTCTCACCACTGATGGGCAATGGAATTTCGCGTGCAGCCAAGTAATTTTTTACACACAATTAAAAAACCACAATCACTGATTAATAGGACACTGATAATAAACTTTGCATACAGTTAATATGTATTATCAAGCAGTTTACACCCAATCAAGGGTTTAAATATGAAATTTGTACTAATATAGATAAAGAAACAATTACGGTTGATAAGTTACGATTACAGTAAAGTTTGGCGTTTTAATGCTAAAGACCGAAAACGAATGTGGGCGACCGTCCTCCCGCTAATGTATGCGCCGTCGAGCGAATAGTAATAAAATTATACACGGCATAGCGTCGAATTACGCGTCTCCCGCTTTTAGTTAAAAGGTTAACAGCCAATTGACTACGGTTTTTTTTAATCAGTTAAAAATATAGGCACTAGCATTATACTAAGGAGCTCATGTCGTACTCACCGTCGCTAGCGGGTCGCATTCCACCTTTCGCGATGTGCGTGGGCTCTCATTTTCATCTTGTTCACGTAATACCACTTTACGAATATCTAATATTTTGGTATCAAAATGCAAGGAGGTATAAAAAAACTAGGATGACCACTGTTACATTACAACTGTCAAAACTGAACTTCACTCGGGTACTTGTGCCAAGTGCCATAGACAAGGTTATGTTTTATAAATAGAATTTGGTCTCACTACTCGACAATAGATGGCGTTAGTAGTTTCGAATCGACTGCAAAAATGTAAATTCTATGTATGTTATTTTTACCACACTTTTTGTTCACTGACTGCTTGGAGGTAGGCTCTATGATTGGAAATTTTGATATTAGATACATTAGCGAATATCAAACAACTGACGATAGAGGTGTCTTCATCAAGAAGTATAAAAATGGCGCACTTGGTCGGCTCTTTGACCGTTCATACAGAAATAGAAGTTAGTTTATCGACTTAAACAGAAAATTTTGAGAAAAGAATATAGGTAGGATGCAAGAGCGAACGAAGCGAGCTCGAAAATTTTAGCACCCCGCCTGGGATAGGTTAGACTCTCTCAGAGAATGCGGAAGTTGCAGGAAATCATTCAATACAAAGTCAGAGTCGATAAAAATACACTATTTAAGTGCTCCTGGTAGATTATAAACTACCTAGATACCTACGCCTACGCGAAATAGGTTACAATATAATGGACCTAGATTAGCAAAAAGGACTCAACCCACAAAAAGTAATTTATCTACACCCATGCTATAAAACCTCCATAAAAGTTTCTGAAACAGTTAGCTTATTGGCAACATAACAGCCAGTGTCATAGTAACCATTATTTCAACCAAACGAGTGTTATAATGTTGTACTAAATTTCATTAGGTACCTATGCAACTTGTTTCAAAGTTCAAACGGGGGACAGCAGCACCCGCTGCACGCATGTGTGTGTGATGTGCTGCTGCAGGCGACGTACCTACAAGTTGTAGGTACTGAATTTCGTGGGACTTTTTTTATTCTTGATCTTGAATTACAAACACCCAATGGTTGCAGAAACTTTTATTAAAACACTCATGTGATACTACACTCATGTGATAAACCCACATTCGTGTTTTGTTTTAATACCCCTTAATATACAACAGTTGCATAAATAACTTTTATCTACTGTCATATCATAATTACTTATTCGAATTATAAACTTCAAAACGAGTTTATATTAACATACTTTATAAACACAATATTGAAATGTAAAAATAGAATCATATTATAACACTTTTTCTCTAACAAAATAATGCTATAAAACAATTTTTTTTCTATTACGATACAGGACTAATCCAAGAAGTTAATTTCACCAAGGAGTTTCCATCAACTTTTGTGATGGAACGTTTAAGCGGGGGACAGCAGCACCCGCTGTAGCGCATGTGTGGTGTTGTGCTGGTGCAGGCGACATTCATTTGTTTACTCAAAAATGCATGTAATGTGGTCATTATTTTGACAACCTTGTTTGAGCGAAGTCGACCTTGCCGTTCTGTTTCAAGGAGCGGCCGGCAAAGTTTTGCTGGTCGCTCTAACAGGCCGGCAAAACATTGCCGGCCGCTATTTTGACGTTTCAACGTTTTAAAAAATCAAATGCAAAAAGATTTTATTTAAAACACAGCTGTTTGTATTTATAGAGATAGGTACAAAAATATTTTATTCCATATTTGGCTGTATAGTTCCAAGTACCATAGTTAAAAAAAAAAAAAAAAACATAGCGCGGTTCAGTGAAAATTTTATTTTTATTTAGTGACTTTTTTGCTAAAAATGAGCTCTCAAAGTGAAAATTTTTCCGATTCAATGTGTTTAACACCGCCAGACATTAAAGATGAAGCTAAATTAGTGGTTGAAAATTTAATACCGCGAAACTCAAAGGAAAAATATAAGCTTGCATGAAAAATTTGTGCAGTGGAAAATCAGTAGGAAATCTAAATCTTTATCCAAAAATGTTTTTCTTGCGTATTTCAATGATCTTTCCAACAAAATGAAGGTACTTGCATTTTTGAGTAAAGCACTATACAAGCCTTGGCCCACTATGACTGCTCGACCTACGGCCTCGGCCTTTATCTCAGCTCGTCCATCAAGTGCTGCACGCTGACCGCGCTGTGTCGGCCTGGAGCTGCGCTACGCTGCGCTATCGGCCATCATCAGCGCGACCAGCAAAGTAGTCATTATAGACCGCGGCAGTAATGTACTATTACAAAACAAATTAATGGCGCCTGCACCAGCAGCAGCAGCAGTAGTACTGAATTTCGTGGGATTTTTTAATTTATTCTTGATCTAACTTTGGTCTTTTATTTAGATCAGGTTCAATCCCAATGTATAAGAGTAGATAAAGTAGTGTATGAAACTGCACATAATTAGGTATTAAAATACCCCTCATTATGCAACAGTTTCATAAACTACTATTTTGAGTTCTTATTGAGGTTTTAAGTTTAGATGTGAGTTGTGGTGTATGGTGTATTAATGGTGTATTTGCAATATTGTCACATATGGGCAAATATACTAATATTTTTATGAGTCAAGTTGTATTAGGTACGTAGACTGACGTATTTTTCGAGTTATTGGAAAAAAATTGGGTTTGAGTAGTTTTTTCTAAATTAGTTTTAACATTAAGGAGTGCATTTTTAATTTATCTAAAAGAATCTAAGTAACAAAATATTGTGAACAAACTGATATTTAAATAAAATCGAGGAATTCTTGTATGTACAGGGTGACTGGATCTGGACCCGCCATAGCAAATTCGCATATAGAGGAGGTCATTTACTAATTATTGAACCATACTTTCCCTAGCTAAAGTTTTATAGTTTGGGGTATATGTAAATTTTTATACTTTATTGACATCTTCCCAAAAAATATTTTTGAATTATTTTTGTAGTTTTTTTATTATTTGTTGGTAGTCATAAACATTGATGATTAAAATACCTCGGAACTTCCCACAAACTAGGGTTAAAAAATAAGACATTAAACACAAAAAAAAAACAAAAAAAAGGTGTGTGTGCGATTCACACACGATAGAAGTGAAACTTCAGTAAATCGACAAAAGAATGAGATGAATATATATAACAAGGGTAGGATAATTACAAAGTTTAATTGTTTAAAAATGAAAGTACCTATTTTGATTAATTTTAAAAGATATTTTATATTTTATTTAACATATGTTACATAATCTATTGCTCAAGTTCCATATTTTCAGTTTCAACAAATGATCAACAAATGATGAATGAGTGTAGGTGAGCTTTTGCCATTTTTGTATAAGTTTTTTGTAGTTTCTAGTTAGATTTAAGTGTTTTATGATGTTCTTATTAGTTCTTTAGTTGAATTTAGTTATTAGTTTCCTTGTTAGAATCTAATAAGATAAAGTAAAGATGCAAATTGTATAAATTTTAATGTTTGAATAAAATGTTCAGTATAATTACGTAACTTGAAAATGAGGTTTTTTGTTTACGGAGATATTAACGTAATTTTAGTTCCAAATAAGAGGATTAGGTGTAAAAACACTTGTCACGTTTGAATTGTATAAATCGACCCACGGGTTTTGAAGATATTAGCAGTTTTATATAATGAAAATGTACCAAAGTTAATTTTAGACAGTTAATGTTCTAGGAAATCCTTTGTTACTGAAGATACCATAAAAATTGATATGTATACTAAGACAGGATTATGTAAGCTCTGTTATGTGCAAATTTCATAGCGATCCAACCATGGGATCAAAAAAGAGTGGAGGTTTGAAGCCATAAATCATAGAGAAAATTGCACGTAAAATGGTCTTAAAAATCGCGGCTCTCGTTACGGAACTTAGCATTACATCAGTCACATTAACACTTACATTTGAACATCTATTTTGATTGTTCAATAATTGTTTTTTACGTGCACGAAACTCGCGACTACGTTCTGTTGAACTTTTTCCTGGATTTTTTTTCATTTCAATTTTTTTTTTTTTTTTTTTTGCGTCGATATTGACGACACATTTCGGCATTAGTTTTCGGCATCTTATAAAATTTATTATTTAGCACAACAAGATATAAACAAACACACAGTTAAATAATAACACACTACGCTGACATCTTACTAAAAAGCTGTAATACGCAGCCGCATACAGTGTACAGTAGCTCACGTAGTTTTCACATACACTAATACACGTTAAATGCTCAAATACAAGCACGTATTAAACAGTATGCAATATCTGCTCTCTCGCTCTGGCTCACAAATTACAGGCGACTATGCTTAGAAGACGGGAGTGGGGACGCTACGAAGTATGGGACAAAGAGGAGAGACCGATAATATTATTTCTGTCTCATTCTTTCCTGGCTTCATCCTACACATTTTTGTATTTGTGTCTCTTACCTGTCGTTTTTTCCGTTGCATCCGGTTTGAAATCACAACGATTCTAAAGAAGTTTCACTTCAAAAAAAAATCTTTGCGATCAAGGAAAGGTAAGGTCTAATAATTAGCAAATGACCTCCTCTATATGCGAATTTGCTATGGCGGGTCCAGATCCAGTCACCCAGTATATGTAATCTGTTGTAATATGTAAACCTTGTTTTTTATTTTTTCTTTTATTTTTTTATTAATGTTTTAAGGTGAAGGTGTTTAGTTTAATTTTTTATTCCTTGTGCGAGTCTCAATAAATACTTTTTCTTTCTTTCTTTCTTAATCTGAATCTCGGAAACGGCTCCAACGATTTTCATGAAATTTGTATGCTGGGTGTTTCATGGGCGATAAATTTATCTAGCTAGGTTCGTTTTTAGAAAAGGTTATAAAAAAAAACATCCAGATATTTATTTATTATTTTGCAAAATACGTAATTATTCTGAAAATACAGACGCCAGCACATCAAGCTGTACCCGAAACTGTAAAATTTTCCCAATCAAGTTTAAACCTTATGCTTTAGCAATAAAGTTGAAAATCTGTTAAAGAAATTTGACAGATTGTAGTAGCTTGTGGTGCTGACGTCTGTACAATATTCTTAAAATCTAGTTTCTATTCTTCCCCATCATTGTCATCACCCAGCTTCTCCTGCTCCATCTCGAAATCTGGTTCTGCTCCGAACCCATCCACATCTTCCACAGATTTCTTTCCTTTTAATGATTTGTAAAAGTCCAGGCAGACTTTTGGAATAAGATGGAACATTCGAACAACGATCAGTGGATTGAGATTCTGGTTTCTCACATTTCCCAAAACCTCCCCCCCTACGTAAACAGTCGTTTTGACAGCCAATTTGAATACAGGCAAATGCCTGTATTGAAATGAGTCTTAAATGCTTTCAATCTTTTGAACTGGCCCAACACCATGCTCTGAAAAACATCTCCAAACTTTTTGCTGCTTCTGCTTTACTACTTTTTTCGTGAACTTAGGATTCAATGGTGCCGATTCCCTTGTTCACAAACTAAACTAAATTTAAGTTCAGTGCATCTTTTTCTTTCTATTTCATTAAGAAAAGGACAGAAGATAAATTTTAGTTTAGTCCTGTCAAATTAATCAGCGCCTGTCACTACTCCATACAAGTTTAGACGTGATTAAAAACTTGCCTACTAAAATTACGTCAATTTACGTCAAGCGCTGATTAATTTGACAGGACTAAACTAAAATTTATCTTCTGTCCTTTTCTTAATTAAATAGAAAGAAAAAGATGCACTGAACTTAAATCTAGACACGCGAGAGCGTGTCGAGCCAAGTTTCAAGGCAAGACACGGCTGCAGTGTGTTATATTACACGAACCATTTGGAGCCACTTTTGACCCCTTAATAACTCAAAATCTATGTAACATTAGCACATGAAATTTGGTTTATTTATTAAAACCCCTTAGATTAACTAGAACTCCAAATTTCATAAATAAAGCTCAAACGGTTATTGAGATATTAACGTCTAAAAATCGGCATTTTTATCAACTACATATCCATGGGTCATCAAAAACCTTTAATCCACTTCCGGGTGACCTATAAAGTTGAAAGGAGATTTCTCGAAAGCAGGCCCACGGTATGGTACTGTGTCAAAGCTTATTTATCAAAAATTATGTCGTATTTTTTTCAAGTTAAGTCGTTTTTTATAAACATTTATTTCTGCTAGCATTAGAGAACCTAATTAATATTTATTTGGTTGACTAATTGTAATTTTGTACATCCGCCATTCAATCCTAACCTGAATGTTGCCAAATGACAGACTATTCCAATCAAATAATTTGTAATCGATTGAAAAATCGATTCTAACCCACATGGAGTACGTGGAGTATCCACTACACGAGTATGTTTCAAATGCTATTTATTATACTGAAATACTGTAAAATTATGATTTTACAATAATTAAAATATTATCTGGTCTGAATATACTCAAAAACTTAAAAGTGTTTCGAGACAGTAATGTTATTTTATAAACTAATCACCAGTGATCGGAGTAGGTAGATTGATTTGATGTCAATGAACAGGCACGTATATATTAGTATGGATATGCCTCCGGGATTCCGGGATTTTGAAATTATAAGATTTTTTTAAGGAATTTCAAATGTTGTGATGTGTAAAATAAAGAATACATCAATATGAATAAGAAATGTTTAACCCTTTTGCTGTCTTTTTAATAGTATATACTTGATCGGACTCCAAGAAAAGGATAGGTATACTGTAAACAATATAATAGGTAATTTAATATATTTTAAATGTTTATCTATCGCATTCTATAAATTTCTAATGTAGTAGTTTAAAAATCCTTACTTTAACAATATTTGATTAAATCCCGTAAGTACCAAAATGAAATCCCGGAAAAAAGGCTTATCCATGTTATGATTTCTATGACTATTCATGATGCGAGTACCTACGTAAAATCAATCTACCTACTCCGATCACTGCTAATCAGCCAATCGATTTCGTCAATCGATTACCAAAATAATTAAACCTGGTAACATTGACAGCATGCATAATGTCAAACTCAAAAAAATATCTGTCAGATCAATGGCATTGTTGGCTGTTTGTTTAAGTTGATTTGAATTTATTTTTCCGTATTTACTTTATAGTTAAATTACGTTACGATTTAATACTGTTATTTTAAATTGAAGCCAGACGAACTATTGCTTATCTTTCCATGGCCCTGGGTAAGTTTAATAAGTTCTTTAAATATTTGTTATAAACACCCGTTCACCTTTCACTATTTTAGCGTATTGTATAACCTCATTGATTTTAGCAGCCTATTAGTAGAAGGCCTATGTTCAGTCAGGGGTACGTCGCGCGTCGTCAGCTGTAAATTTCTATAGTATGATGTAATTATATTACATAAGTAAATACACTGAATTTTTTTACCTTTTTCAGGTATGACGATGACATGTGTTATTGCAAGACTTGAAATTATTGATTATATTATCTACAACTCTATCCCAAGTATTACTTGCTCATGGAAATCTAAGCATATTATGTCTTGCATGTGGCATGTCAATTGCAAGTCACAGAAGTCATCAGCACCCTAATTGCGTAATACAACACAATCACAATTTGTTTCGATTTGAAACAGATTTCTAATCCATTGCTTCATAAGTTGGAAAAAAAATCTGTTCAACAACGTAAATAACGCAATGAATGTGGTAGAAATGTCAAAATGAAACAAATTTCGCGAAATTGTTTACGAAAATGAGTTACGCAATTAGGGTACAGGTTAGTGTTTTTAAAATGGCAGAATTATTATGAGTGATATAATTACTAAACAAAAGTAAATAAACAACAATAAGAAGTACTTTCTTACTTTCTAGGTCATACATTTGGATAAAGTTTGTCATGCTTATTGAGAGAGGCTGCTACCAGAGATGTTTATAGGCAAGCAAGTGATGATAAAAACAGAGCCACCCTAGAGTTTAAGAGATTTACCCTTAGGTCAAAACAATAATCTGGTTAGGGCCAGAATCAAATCGTGACGTGTGAGCAGCAGGACTTGGTGTACATAATTATTGATAAGTGAGCAAAATAGGACAAATCGTTTAAGAGATCATCATTGCTTATTACTGTTTCGTGGGAAAGCGTACACCTACCACCTACTGTACCTACGCTGCTTTCATACCATGACTAAGTTATGAGAATGAAGCTGAAGCCGTTTTAAATTCTATGAGGAATAAAATGTTTTTAGTATTTATTGTTGTGTTATTTGTTAGAGTAAACCTTCCTATAGAAGCGCTGAAAATGCTGCTACCAATGAGATTATTCATCTTTAATTAAGAGAGTTGGCTATAATAATGTTTATGCCATTAAATGTTTCATATTTAGCGCGCAAGATTATTAATTTACCTTTATAAAATTGCAAGTCTGTAAATGCAACAATCGCCATTTTGATGACAGTCGAGGTCGAGGCTAAAAAACATAAAAATTGGGGATTTCGAACATCCAAACTCCACCACAAGGACAGTGACTATTACAACATTTAATTATTTGACAAATTCATCCATTGTTCAAGTTAAATAAGTAGTGGTAATGAAGTTTTTTATTATTAAAAGTCGAAGTTTCGCGCCAATCGTGCGTGTTTACATTTTAACTTTTCACAATTAACACTCATACACACGTAGATATGATTTAAAATGTGACAAATATGATTAAAAATATTATAAGCAACTAGAAAATGCCCAGATCTTAACTTATTATACGAACACACGTTCAATAACACGTAATATTCATTACTACTACTCAATTTGTGTTAAAAATCGCCGATCATTGTTTTTTTTTATTGTAATGATGTGCGAAAACGATTATGCCAAACGTTTTTTTTTTTTCAATTTTGATTGTTTAGGTATATGTCGAATGTCTGAAATCTATACTTGAAAATTTAAATAAAATTGTTTTAAGCATTAAATACAATAAGCATAGTTTAAAATAATTATTTATACTTTTCTAGTGTAATTTTAATCGTTTTTAGGACATTCAATATAAAACGAGTCAGACAGGACGTGGATAGATACTTACCTCATTTATTGAATTTCGCGCCGAATTGTTTCTACATTTGAATTTAAATTCGGAACGTTGTTCAAAATTATTTTTAATTTATTGGACAATTATTTAATGTGGATTTTATTTTTGATAGTTTGCTACAGAATGCCTAGTATACATTTATTAGGTAGGCAAGAAAATTTTGTTCGGGAATGATGTTAAATTAATTCTATAAATTAGGTAGGTATTCCGCAAACACTTTTAAATGACGTCTATATTTTTTGTTAGTTGTATGAGTTTGGTAGGATTTTATTTTTGATAGTTTGCTACAGAATGCCGAGTATACATTTTTTAGGTAGGCAAGAAAATTTTGTTCGGGAATGATGTTTTAAATTAATTCTATAAATTAGGTAGGTATTCCGCAAACACTTTTAAATGACGTCTATATTTTTTGTTAGTTGTATGAGTTTGGTAGTATTTGTTTTTAATAGGATAATCTTACTCGAGTAATAGAAGATGCTTTTTTTTTTGAGGTAGTTTCAAAATGAAATTTAAAAAACTGCCCAAGTGTATGTTGGACTACGCACAGTGAAAGGTTCCGTAATTGGGATGAATATTTACGCATAAACATTGCATAGTATCAATTTTATCGACTTCAAAAATAAGTTTGTGTTTCTCAAAAAAACTATAAAAAACAAAGTTAATTCTGCGGTTGTAACCGAAAATAAACTGTATCTCAAAAACTATTGACGTCAAAAGCAAAGTCACTTAGAAACATCTTTAACATTTTAATTATGAGATCCAACAATACACGCTTTATATGCATAGATTTTTTTCATCTCTCGGTTATATGTAGGTATGGAGAATGCCACCCCCACTATTATGTTTATCGTAATTCCACTACACCATTGTTTAACGGTGCTAAAAATACACCTTTTTTAAAATTTTCATCGATAGAGAGTAAAAAGACTCCAGGTAAAATGGCTGTATGACATCCGGACTAATTTTCAAATAGTGTTAAAAACTGCCACTTGCTCACTTCAGATGGCGCTGATCTCCAGCGTCTTATAATTTGACAGCTAACTATACATTTTTGATTCGAATGCTAAAAGTTGATGTAAATTCCTGAATTTCATGACTGAATTCAAAACACCCCGTCGAGTCAACTGATGTGTCACGTGTCAAAATCTTGGTCCTTAATGTTAGGCGGTAGTGAATTCATTTCATTCATTCTCTGATCTCGAAAAACGTTGTTACAAACGTCAGGTTGGTATGATCAAGGTAGTTTGTAGGTTGGTACTGTGCTTGAGACATTTTTGAATTGATAGATCGTATGATTATTGTTTTAGGGACTATTGTCGTTTAATATAGTAAATAGTTAAAAGTAACTATTTTCGATTTAAACTTACGAATAGGTAAGTCCATAGTGAGGTCAAAATGTAAATCCAAGTGGCGGCTGCGAAAATTAAATAATTAAATCATACGTGAGAAGGAACTTTGTTCCTGACGGGGCTCCCCGACTGCACAAGTTTTTTCAGCGACCTGACATCATTGCGGACAATTGTAACAATTGTTACGAAAGAAATACCTACATTCTTACACAATATTGCTACGCATATTTGCAAAGAGAATTTTATAGATCACGTTTGATTGACAAATAATAATAATTTCTTTACAAAAAGTAATGATATCCCATCAAAAACATAAATGTGAAAATGGGAGCTAAGTTCAATAAATATGGTTGTCGACTTCGCCGACAAAAGAATTGAGGTCTAAATGGGTGCCAAGTTCTGTAGATAATCCTGAAATTTATTTATAAGAACATGCAACTTTCTAAAATAAAATTAAAACACAAATTCTTGTTTTTTCTGCTGTAACAATGTTTGCTATTTAAAAATATAACTTCTTAAATTTGAACAGTCGAATTATTTACACAAAGCACTTAGGATAAATTGAAGCTCAAGATTTGACTTGGCTAGTTTTTACATACAAGTTATCTTACAACTTTATATTTGATTTTATATTTGTCTACAGTGTCGTGGTGCAAAAGAACTAAAACAAACAGGGTAACTTTTTTATGCCGGTGTGCGTTACAGCTACGTCTTACACTCGCGCCACGTCATTGTGCTGTAATTTTACTTTTCTAGTGTGCGTGCATTAAGCGGCTAACAGTTGGACGCTATTTTTTCATCGACTTTACAGCTTTGACTGTCTACCTAGGCATATTTAATTATTATTACTTAATTTTAAGTAGGCACTCAAAATCAAATAAGTCATTCATGATGTGACCTGTAAGAAATTGGTACACTAGTCTATAAGTTTATTGGATGTATCTCATATCTTTGTATCGGTGTACTCAATTGTTGGTGAGTCCATTAAATAAAATTAAGTAATGATATCTTTGTTCTTTATGTTATGCGCAAGTTACTGTTTCTTATTATAACTGTTTACAGCTTTGACTGTCTGCCTAGGCATATTTATATATTTATATTATGCGCAAGATACTGTTTCTTATTGTAACTGTAAGGTCAAAATATCTTCCTCCTCTAAAATGTCAGCTTGCTGGTAAAAACTAGCCAAGTCAAATCTTGAGCTTCAATTTATCCTAAGTGCTTTGTGTAAATAATTCGACTGTTCAAATTTAAGAAGTTATATTTTTAAATAGCAAACATTGTTATAGCAGAAAAAACAAGAATTTGTGTTTTAATTTTATTTTAGAAAGTTGCATGTTCTTATAAATAAATTTCAGGATTATCTACAGAACTTGGCACCCATTTAGACCTCAATTCTTTTGTCGGCGAAGTCGACAACCATATTTATTGAATTTGGCTCCCATTTTCACATTTATGTTTTTGATGGGATTTAGTTTACATAGTTTGTGAACAAGGGAATCGGCACCAGTGGCTGCTTAGCTGGTCGACGCACCTACGTTTACCTTTAGAACCATACAAATATACTTTCTTATATCTATGGTTAGAAGCTATACTCTAAGTATCTATCTTTGTTTCGTCAGAAAAGAATATCTATATTTTTCCATTGAATCGCTGTCCAGTCGCCATTGGTACTTTCTAGCGAAATCTAATCTCGCTTTTCGGTGCACCTTCTTGAGAACTGGTACTCTCCGGGTGATTCTTCCAACTAATTTTGCATCGTCTTCGTACAGTACGCGCTGATACTCCTCCATTGCCAAAAACTTCCCTTCCTATAATTTCAGAACCCTTAAATGGATCAGTCTTCGCTGAACGAACAATCAAAACATCTTCACGCGGTGTCGTTTTTCTAGATTTATGTTTTCGAAGAACATTATTGGTAGTGTTGAATTTCTTGACGTGATTTAAGCTCAGAGCATATAAAAACCAAAATATATCGCTGCAAAAATACAGTGAAGCATACCAAAACTACACCTCCGCTCTGTGCATAGACGCTCACACGCACACATTTACAACCACTTACAATCAAACTACAGTCAAACTACACTAAGGGCCTCACGTCACTGTTGACAACGCTGTCTTGGTTTTTTATTTGGTCTGAGGATAACCTAATTAAGTTATATCCCAGTCAATATCGACACACAAAAATACAAATGTCGCAAATGCGCATGTAACTACGATTCTGTTATCTATATGTTGTTAGGTCCCGTGAGAGTAGTTTATACCCAAGTTTACAACCCTAAAAACGTTAATGTTTGATGTTGTTGTTATACAAAAGTTGCATAAATAACTATAAAATCATGGGTAATCAGTATCAGGAAAGTATTGTGATCCATCAACCGGAAAACGATCAGGGCACTGTATGAACGTGATTGGTTGATAAAAGATAGCAGATCATTATGGAGTGCTCCAAAACTAATAGCCCAGTCAACAACAACATCAAACATTTTCACAAAAATATAGGATAAAAATACCTAAAAACGCGTCCATAGGTATATAAAAAAAAACTGAAACAAGTGTCATAATTACGCAGTTTTTCGAGCATCATGGGAGTAGCACAATGTTTTCAGGGTTTTTAAGGGCGCTAAAGGCGATGGTGAGGTCAAAATGAAAATCCAAGATGGCGGCTGTAAAATTTTTCAAATTTTTCGTCTTGTATGTCGTTTTCATAGTTATCGAGGGTGCTAAAGCCGATAATGAGGTAATGTAAATCCAAGATGGCGGCTGCGGATATTTGCAAATTTTTCGTCATGGCTGTCGTTTTCATAGTTTTCGAGGGTGCTAAAACTGATAGTGAGGTTAAAATGTAAATCCAACAGGCAGCTGCAAAAATTTTCACATTTTTCATATCAATCTCAATTTTTCAATTCAACACAAATCCACGATGGCGAACAACACAAATTCAAGATTGAGAACATATTTTTCTCAAACATGCTTGGAAATTGAACATTATTTTGACAACCTTTGAGCATTCCCAAGTGCAACTACCTAAATGCCAAAAACAAAAACATCATAAGGTTTTCTTACTGATTATGTAATGGTTTATTGAATAAAGTAAATTCGGTTCGTGATCTTGGCATATTGCTCGACTCAAAACTCTGCTTGGATTTGCATATCGAACAAATTGTAAATAAAGCATATAAGATGTATGGATTTATAATGAGATCCACTCATGACTTTAAGCGTACCTCTTTGTACCTCTGCCTGTATAAAACCCTAGTCCGTTCCCAGCTCGAATATGCCGTATCCATCTGGAACCCGTACTGTGGCAAATACATTGACATGATAGAAAACGTCCAACGTAGATTTCTTCGTGCAATGCACTACAGTGGTGCTATTCTGTAAAAATCTCACCGTGATAACTTAGGTGAAGTGGGCTGCCAATAGTGTCAATCCTTAGCAACTGACAGCTCACTCAACGCTCACTTCACCTAAGATAACACGGTGAGATGGTTACAGAATAGCACTACAGGTGTCACAAAACTTATCTACAGTATAACCAGTTGCTCAGTAAATACAAGCTTTTGACACTTAGCTCTAGACGTAAACAATTAGAAGCAATTACATTTTGTAACATTGTTAATGACAATTTTGATTGTATAGATTTAAATAATGTATTGTGCTATGCAGTTCCCAGAACTGTCCATAGACGGCAGGTGCGTGCAGGCAAACTCTTTGCAGTAGGTACCTGCCGATCTAACACTGGTCCACGTTCACCAGTTCGGCGAATGGCAGCAACCTGCAATGAAGCATTCGAATATGTAGCAGCATGCATCCTCATGGCACGGCGCTCGCCACTACACTGAGCTGCAGGTGCGAGCGCCGGCACCTATATTTATAACTTCGTGCGTTTAGTAGTTAGTTCGACTGTTGTCAGAGGGCGCGCACCGCGCGCTGATTATTGTAGCAATATTTTAACTGTGTTCTGATTGGCTGTAAATAAATAATGTATTTTCTATTATGTCCACTACTTGTACTTAGGTAATTTTGTATATAGTTAGGGTACCAATAAATGAGGGGACAACACTCTACGTTCGGCATCGGTCGCGGACGGTCGTGCTGCGCTGCTGAGTATCCTGATTGCGGCTCAAGTGTTCCTGAGACGCTCCATAGTCACCCGACTATCTTCAGCTATTAATTGCTGTCTTTTTCAAGACACAATTAATACCGGTATTTCCGGAAGTTAAGTCTAAAAAACGTTCGTCGAGTTTTGGCCCCTTCAGGGTAAAACCACAGTTTCGTGGTCACTCGGTGGATACCTTACGGTGCCAACGAAACCGAGTGGGGTGTTGCCCCAACACACCCGCCGATCCCCATCAGGGTGAGGCAGTGAATTGGCCGGGTCCCAGTGTTTGGCCTTGGGGGATCTCCTAGTCAACACGTGGAGACAGTTTTGCTTCCCCAGCTACACACCCTGTGTCGATCGGGTGTGTCTACACCCGGCGCACTAGACTGGATAGGACCCCGTTGCACATTAAGATAGGCAACGGGCAAAAGCAAGCTTAGGGCTCACCGATAGGCACTCATCCTCCCTGTCTTTACCCGACAGGGAGGGATTGTTACACATCCCCGGCATACCCACCGGGGAGTTAGGCATAAGATAGGTAGACTTTTTCCCCCCCCCCCCCGTAAAATCATTCCGTGTCATCATGGCACCCAACTACCAACGCTGCACGCAGCTTTTTATTCAATTTTTTCATGGCATCCTTGAACAGGAGCCCATTCTCAAGGCCAAGTATGGGGCTAGGTTTACCCAGCTCCAGACTGACCTTTTAAGTCCTTCAGACATTGCCAAGGTACACAGCCGCTATAGTAAGGCTGTAGAATCATCAACCCCCCCCCTTCTGGCCATAGAGCCACCTAGACCCCCCTCCCCCGCCCCCCCCCAGTCGTCAGAGTCAATGGACACTGACGCTCCCGCTTCTTCAAAGCGCCCCTCCACCCCATACGCTTATGACCAGGAAGAAGACGAGGAAAGGTCCGCTGCCGCCTCTTCTACCTCTTCCTCCCAATCCGAAGACGGCTTCACAGCCGTCCAAGGTAAGGCGAGAAAGAGGAAGAACAGGAAGCAGATCTCCGCGCAGGCCAGTAAGGTCGCCGCGGTAGAGGACTCTGACTCCTCTTCGTCCATCGTCACCATCAAATCCGTAAAATCCGGCAAACGCGCTACAACCGCGACTCGCGCTACCGTAGCCCCCCCCCGCCCCCGCCCCCGCCCCCGTCCCCTCTACCTCCACCGCTCCTCCGATCGCGTCGTCGTCATCCTCCGCGAAGGATACCCCCGCGCCCCCCGCTCCCGTAGCCCCCCCGACCGCGTCGTCGTCATCCTCCGCGAAGGATTCCCCCGCGCTCCCCCCGAGAAAGGCCACCCCTCCACCTCCCTTGTTCATCCAGGACAAAGGGAAGTGGACGGACATTTCTAAATGGTGCGTCGATCACAAGATCGACTTCACCTCGGCCCGAAACACCCAACAGGGTATTAAAGTCCTTGTCCCTACGTCGAAAGATTATAGGGAACTAACCCGTCTCCTGAGAGCGAGAGGTGTGTCATACCACACCTACTCCCTCCAGGAAGAGAAACAAGTTCGCGTCGTAATTAAACGCATCCCCAGGGAGATCCTCCCGTCCGATATCTTAGCCGACCTTCAGTCGCAAAACGTCCCGGTAGACGAGGTCCATCGTATGCACCGCTCTAGAGGCGGTGACCTCTACGACATGGTCCTAGTAGTATGCCCGCCCGTTGAGGGCCACCACCCGATTTATCAAATTCGCTCCCTGTGTCATCTCACAGGGTTCGAGATTGAGAAACCCAAAAAGAGTGGCATTGTCGGACAATGCCACCGTTGCCAGCTCTACGGCCATTCCCAGCGGAATTGCCATGCGACACCCAGGTGCGTAAAGTGCCTGGGCGAGCACGGCACTTCCGACTGCTCCCGTCCCAAAGACCGTACCCTCAGTACCGTTCCTCCTAGCTGCGTACTATGCGGCAAAGAGGGCCACCCGGCTAACTACCGCGGTTGCACAAAAGCCCCTAAGGCCTCTTCTCCCAAGCTGGTGAAGCGCTTCGGCGCCCGCCAGCAAAGGGAAGCTCCCTCCGCCCCATCCTCTTATAGGATTCCCTCCGCCCTTATGCCCCAACGACTAAGCCCTCAGAGGCCTAGTCCGTGGAATTATCTCCACCACCAGCAGAGTTTCCCTGCCATGGTGCCCTCTCAGTCAAATATCCCTCCCCCTCCCCCTCCCCCCGCATTGCTCCGCAACCTTAGGGACCCCCGTTTAAATGGCGCCGCGCCGCCTTCCGCGCCCCCCTCGTACTTTACGACCCCCGCGCCCGTCGCGCCCCCCGCACAACCCCCGACCGCTCCTAAAGCTTCGCGCCCCCTCCCCCCGCCCCCCCCCGCAACAGCCGGTCCCGCGACCGCGCAACGACAAGGTCTGGACTCATTCAACATAATTACCTCGACCTATATGGCATTCGTCTCCCCGCGCGCAAAGACAATGGCCAATCTAATTATATCCGCTCAAGGAAATATCCCTCAGATTCAATCAATATATAATGCGTATCCGCACATCACGCAAGTCCTAGATACCCTAGCTATCACACCTAAAACCATCAATGGATAATACGGTAATAGCTAGGATAAAACCCCGATCCCTAACAGTAGGATATTTCAATGCGAACGGCCTCCAAGGCCAACGGGAAGAGGTAGGGCTCTTCCTCCGCGAAAATCAAATAGACATTCTCTTGATCCAAGAGACCTTCCTTAAGCCTTGCACTCGCAGCCCGTCCATTGCAAACTACCGGATAGTTCGCAATGACAGGTCGCGCTGTCACAAGGGCGGCACCCTGATCTACTATAAAAAGCAGCTTCACTGCATCCCTCTCGACCCTCCCACTCTCTCGCGATTAGAAGTTTCCGCCTGTCGCCTAGGCATGTCAGGTCACGAGCCGATCACTCTAGTATCGGTCTACGTTCCCCCCCACAGCAATTCGGAGAATTACCAACTCCTCTCAGACGATCTCTCGCTTCTACTCTCCATGAGTAACTCTCTCATCATAGCGGGCGATCTAAACGCCAAGCATCCCTCCTGGAATAGCTCGGTCACCACGACCAGAGGTAAACACTTGTTCGACCTCTCGACCTCCCTTAACATCATCGCTCCGATGACTCCCACCCATTTCCCTGACCAAGAAAATTGGACCCCAGACGTCTTAGACGTGGCGCTCCTTAAGAACGTCAACCTAAGGCTAGAATCAATAGTTACGGTACCGGAGCTCAGCTCCGATCACCGGCCGGTAGTCATGAGACTAAACCCCCGCATAGGTCTTCCCGACCCGAACGCCCCCCCTATCACTAAGAGGATCACGGACTGGAAGAAAGTAAGCTCACAGCTGAAATCTAACACGTCCCCTCAATTAGACGCTATCCCCGATCTCTTCGACTCTGTCGCCGACACGACGGCCGCGATCGACTCGCTCACCAGTCACGTACAAACCGTCCTGGACGATTGTTCAAGGCAGGTTCCGGATACGGGAAACCGTAGCCGGAAGTTGCCGGACGATGTGCGTGAACTGCTGACCGAGAAGAACGCGGCCCAACGTGCCTACGATAACTTCCCCTGCCCCGCCAACAAAGCCCATATGCGCTATTTACAGAGATCTGTAAAGAAACGCATAGCGGAGCTGCGGGAAGCGGGCTGGGATAAGTTACTCGGTGAACTAGAGCCCACCCATCTGGCATTCTGGGAGCTCCAGAGGAAACTCAGGGCTACCCAATCCACATCCATGCCCCCCCTGACCCGCCCCGACAATTCCATCGCATTCGATGATGCCGAAAAGGCTGAATGCTTAGCAGACAGCCTCGAGGCCCAATGCACTCCCAGTTCCCTACCAGTAGACCAAGCTCACCTGTCAAAGGTCGACGCGGAAGTCGAACGTAGAGCCTCACTCCCTCCCGTTGACGACCCTGACTGGCCCTTGCCCCCCATCCTCCCGGATGAGGTGCACGACGTCATCAAAGGTCTTAAAGCCAAAAAAGCCCCCGGATCAGACGGTATCACCAATAGGGTGATACAGATCTTCCCCGCCCACCTAATAATGCTTTTGACCACCATCTTCAATGGTGCCTTAGGCAATAACATCTTCCCCCAAACGTGGAAAGAAGCCATAGTCATCGGTATCCCGAAGCCCGGTAAACCCCAAACCGAGCCTTCGAGCTACCGTCCCATCAGTCTGCTCAAGGTTCTCGGAAAAATCTATGAGAGGCTTATTCATAAGCGCCTCAGAGACTTCGCCGAGACGAAGGGCCTCATCCCCAACGAACAGTTCGGCTTTCGATCTGAGCACTCTAGCGTGCATCAGGCCCACCGGATCGTAGAGTTCATAAGCGCTGGTTTCCAGCGCGGATCTATGACCGGTGCAGTGTTCTTCGACGTAGCGAAAGCGTTCGATAAAGTCTGGCACAACGGCTTAATATACAAGCTGTACCAACTCGGTGTGCCAGATCGTCTCGTGCTCATCTTGCGAGACTTTCTATCGAACCGAGTCTTTCGCTATCGTATCGAGGGAGCGCTATCCACTCCCCGCCCCATCCGCGCAGGTGTCCCTCAGGGCTCTCCGCTCTCCCCCCTCATGTTCACGCTGTTCACAAGCGACATCCCAAAGGGATGCGATAGGTCGCAGTTCGGTCTGTTCGCAGACGACACCGCGATCTACTGCAGCTCTAGATCCACTAAAGAAATCCGCCGTATCCTCCAAGCCTCGGTCAATCGACTGGCGGCCTGGTTTACAAAATGGCGGATTGAAGTCAATCCCGGTAAAAGCCAAGCGGTTATCTTTATGAAACCGCGCACCTGGCACGTAGACCCCCCCCGACCTCTCACCATGTTCGGCAAGCCGATCCCTTGGGAGAAGCAAGCCAGATACCTCGGTATCATCCTAGACCAGCGTTTATCTTTCAGAGAGCACATAAAGACGGTTCGTTCGCGGGCCGCTTTCGCTCTCAGTAGACTCTTCTTCATACTGAATGCACGTAGCAAATTGTCACTTAGGTGCAAATTGCGCGTGTACACGGCGTGCATTCGACCGATCATGACCTATGCGGGTGCTGTCTTTGCTCATGCGAGACCCCATCACATCCATAGATTACAAGCTGTCCAGAATAGATTTCTCCGTAGAGCCACGACTGCCCCCCTTTACGTTAGGAACGAGGCACTCCACCTCGACCTTAGGATCCCTACCATTCACCAGTTTCTGAAACGCCTTTCAAAGCGTTACTTTGAGTCCGCGGCCAAACATCGCAATCCTCTGATTGCGAAGGCCGTCAGTTATGTCCCCAGTAGAGTCAGTAATGTTCGCCGTCCAAGGCATATTCTCACAGATCCCGATGACCCCATAACCCTCCTCCAGGAGAGCGATAGGGCAACGAGTACACTACAGAAAAACAGACGCTTCCCGTCATTCCGACCTCGCAGACGAGGTCCTTTACGATCGCGACCGCCGCGGCCCCGAGTAAATAATACTCCCCACGGACCCTTGCTCGATAACGAGGTGCCAGCAGTTGTTGCAGCTGTGCACGTAGCTTTAAATTCCCCGACTAATAATCATGATCAAAACTTTGATCCAGCCCGTCCCATCTTTGATGTCCTCCCTCCGGATAACGCCCTAAGCCGAGGCCCGTACCCCGCAGGGGGTGCCCTTAGCGAGCGTTTATCCTAAGCTTTAGCTTAGTTTTTATATGTGTGCCCTGGCTGGAGGCAATAAGTGTAGCAGCTTAATGCATCCACAGGATTGTCCGGTTCAATAGCTACGGTCGATAGAGACCAGCTATGAGATGCCCAACCGAAAAAAAAAAAAAAAAAAAAAAAAAAAATGAGGGGAATTCATTCCTTCCTTCCTTCTTAAGACATTGTTTTATTGCTATCCCAACTGTCGCCAAAGTCGCTAAAGTGGTGACCCCGAAGCCTGAATACAACCTGTTGATATTTCAAGTACGCCCATTACCAGCAAAGCTCAGCCATAGGAAGAAGCAGCGAGATACCAACAAGAAATCGCCGGAATTTCACTTTCCCTGCGTGTTCCACCGTTTTGGCGTGACAAACCGCGACTATGGTTTATCACATTTGAAGCCGCCGTCAGCGATCTCAAGAAAAGCGACACTCAAAAAGCACAGATGGTTATAGCGCAATTAACGAAGGAAGACATTGAGCAAATATGTGACTTGCTTGAAAACCCGCTATCGGAACGACCCTACAACGCAATCAAGGAACGGCTTATTTCCGTGTATGAAGAATCAGATGGAAAACAACTACAAAAGCTTTTATCGGATATGGAGCTGGGTGACCAAAAACCAAGCCAATTATTACGTCGCATGCGTAGCCTAGCGCATAATAAAGTACCAGACAGCACACTCAGATTGATGTGGATGAACCTACTACCCCAACAAGTGAGATCAGTACTTGTTGTCAGCGACACCATCAGCAAAGACACTGCATTGGACGAGTTAGCTAAGATGGCAGACAAAATGATGGAGCAGACATCCGAAGTGCCCGTCGTAGCATCAGTCGACAACTCTCAAGCTCAGGGTAGCATGCAGTGCATAGTGGAAGAAATTCGCAAGTTACACCTAGAAATCGCCGAGCTCAAGAAAGATAACTGTCGGTGTACACACACATCGCCGCCGTCGCATTATCAATACAGACGCAGTTATCGCCGCGACCGTTCAAGGACGCCGTCTCACTCGCACTCAAGAAACTACAGATCTCGCTCATCAACTCCATCACCCTATTGTTATTATCACAGAAAATTCGGCGCAAAAGCAAAACATTGCACAACACCATGTAGTTTTAACAAGGACAACAATACGGAAAACTAAAGCAGGCATTAGCAGTGGCGGAACCTAATGTCGACAGCAAATCATATCGCCTTTTCATCACTGATAAGGAAACCAACACAACTTTCTTGGTCGACACTGGCGCGAACATATCTGTGATACCGAAGCGTAAAGGAACTCGAACTACCCCACTGCCGTACAAGTTATACGCCGCCAATAATTCAGAGATACCCACATATGGAGAAAAAACCATAGACCTCAATTTGGGTCTACGACGCCCCTACAAGTGGAAGTTTATTGTTGCTGCCGTAAGCAAGCCAATACTTGGAGCAGATTTCCTAGGCTACCATAATCTACTGGTCGACCTAAGGAATGAACGTCTCATCGACAACACTACCAAACTTACTTCAAAGGCACCGGGGCGATATACAAGCATACCTACAATACGCAGTATCGATCTTCAACAAACGTTCCATGACATACTGGCAGAATTTCCCAACGTCACTCGTTTGTCATCAATGAAACTCAACCCAGAGCATAAAGTCGAGCACTACATTGAAACAACAGGTCAACCAATCCATTCCCGAGCTCGACCTATACCCCCGCATCGCTACGAAAAAGTGAAGAAGGAGTTCGAGAATATGATGAGCCAGGGACTCTGCCGGCCTAGCAAGAGCTCTTGGTCCAGTCCACTCCACGTAGTACCGAAAAAAAATGGAGATATACGAGTATGTGGTGATTACAGGCGACTCAATGCCATTACCAAGCCTGACCGTTATCCCATCCCACGAGTAAAGGATTTCACATATCAGCTCGCTGGCAAGCAAGTTTTCTCAACCCTGGACCTGAACAGAGCATATTCACAACTACCAGTCCGTGAAGAAGACATAGAGAAAACAGCACTTATAACCCCATTTGGTTTATACGAGTTTCCACGCATGTGCCCAGGACTAAAGAACGCTGGTCAAACATTCCAGCGATTTATACATGAAGTTCTACGAGGCCTTGATTTTGTCTACCCATTTGTCGACGATTTGCTTGTGGCTGCAGAAGACGAAGCAACAGCTCGAGATAACCTCAGAATCGTACTACAGCGCCTGGAAGAATACGGTATTACAATCAATCCCGCCAAATGTGTATTCGCCAAGAGAGAACTCACATTCTTGGGATACTTAGTCTCCCCCGAAGGCATAAAACCACCACAAGAAAAGGTGAAGGTAATCAGCGACTACCCTAAACCAAAGAATGTCGAAGAATTACGACGTTTTCTCGGTATGATAAATTATTACCGAGAAAACATACCGAACGCCGCAGCAACTCAAGCACCTCTGCACATGTATTTAGAAAATACACACTCAAAGAAACGGGACAAAACCGAAATAATGTGGAACGAAGAAACATCAAAAGCTTTTGAAGAATGCAAGGAATGCATCCAAAAAGCAACCTTCTTGGCGCATCCACAGCACGCAGCCCCTCTTGGCTTAATGTGTGACGCATCGGACAAGTGTGCAGGTGCTGTACTACAACAACAAGTCGACGGAAAGTGGCAGCCACTCGGTTATTTCTCTAAGAAATTCACGCCGGCGCAGCAAAAGTATTCAACATTCGACCGAGAACTACAAGCCATATACTTAGCAATGAAGCACTTTAGAAAATTATTTGAAGGCCGTGAACTGATTATGTATACTGATCACAAGCCAATAACATACGCGCTCCAGAAAATATCATCGGACTCAGAAACTCCCCGCCGCACCAGGCAGCTATTATTCATTAGTGAATTTACTAATGACATACGTCACATTAGCGGGCGAGATAATATTGTTGCCGATGCCTTATCGCGCATTGAAGTAATCAACTGCCCCACTCCTATCGACTACGCGTTACTCGCAAGCGCACAAGAAAAGGACGCAGCTATACAAGATTTACTTCGTCAATCAAATATCCAGATGCGCAAGATAACGTTGCCTGGGATGACTCACGCTATCTATTGTGAGACATCAACACAAAACATACGTCCATATTTACCTGAGGAATTCCGCATAAAGGCATTTAACGCAATTCACAACCTCAGCCATCCCGGTATGCGAACATCAAGGAAGCTAATACAAACAAGATACTTCTGGCCATCTATGAACACTGACGTGAAGAAATGGGTGACAACATGCATCCAATGTCAGCGTGCGAAGATACACCGGCACACTGCAACCCCGGTAGCAAACTTCAAACCATCGCAACGTTTCGAACATTTGCATGTTGACATCGTTGGACCGCTACGTACATCACCTCAAGGACACCGTTACGTCATCACTATGATCGACCGAGCGACGCGCTGGCCCGAGGCACACGCCGCGCAAGACATAACAGCTGACACTGTCGCTAAGATTGTGTTTGAAGGATGGATCGCACGGTTCGGATGTCCAGCTCGAATGACGACTGACCAAGGTCGTCAGTTTGAAAGCAATTTGTTCACCGCATTAACAAGACTACTTGGGATCAAGCGTATTCACACAACACCGTACCATCCACAAAGCAACGGAATGATTGAAAGGTGGCACCGCTGCATGAAATCTGCATTAATAGCACGTCTGAGCACGAACAGTTGGATTGAGGAGTTGCCTACAGTATTGCTAGGACTGCGAGCCGCAACGCGAAGTGACAGTGGAGTCAGTGCTGCACAGCTTACCTACGGTCACGCTCTCACACTGCCAGGAGATTTTTTCGTGCCGTCGAAACCAGATTCTATGGACTACAGTTATGTTGAAAAGCTACGTTCAGCAATTAGCACTTTTCGCCAAGCAGCAACACAGTCACGCACCAGTAGCAGAAGTGGCATATTCGTACCTCAAAGCCTACAGACCTGCAAGGAAGTATTCGTACGAACTGATGCAGTCAAGAAACCACTGCAACCACCATACAACGGACCCTATCCAGTGCTCAGCCGAAGCAACAAAACGTTCACTGTTCAACTACCAGGAAGGCAAGCAGTTATATCAGTTGACCGCCTCAAGCCTGCGTTCTCCATGCCATGCACTGATGATGCGTGTGACGTAACACCTCCAGGCTCCAGCCCTGCTGCGAAGAACACTGTTCCTGAAAACATCACAACAGAGCGTACATCGCGCTCGGGCCGTGTCATAAGGCGACCGGTACGTTTCACTTGAAGGGGAGCACTGTAGCAGCATGCATCCTCATGGCACGGCGCTCGCCACTACACTGAGCTGCAGGTGCAATAGAGATGTCGCGACGCCCCCGCAAGGGGGCGTGGCGAGCGGGGTCGGGGCTTCGCCCCTCGCCCGCGGAAGCCATACGTTAGCTCATAAAGATGCGCCCCTCATTATATTCGCCTACAGCGGCTAATGGAAACGACCGCATTATTGTGAAGCAATAATGCGTCGATGTAAATGGTTGCTCTGAATATATCTGTAGGCGCGCCACGACGCCAGCTCCTGGCGCCGCTTTCTTCACGACATCCCGGCGGTCTGTCCCCGCCAGGTGAGACCCCCGGTTACCCGGGGGAGACCCAGCGAGAACGACCAGCGACGGTGATGCCGACTCGACGCCCTACAGGTCTAATATGTAGCTTCCCCCTCTCCCCGCTTACAGATCGAGCCGTTTACGGTTTGAGGGGTAGGCAGTCGCGTATGTGTGAGCGGCTAGTGTTGTAGTGTAACACCGCTCAGTGTATACGTGCGTCGCAACCCGCATCGCGCCCGCACGTGTTGTGTATGGATGCATGTGTAGTTGTGAATGTCTGTATTTTAGTTATGTGACGTGCCTATATTAACTTAGCACACGCCACACAACAGATGTATGTGTACATCTGTAGAGTCTTTTTATTTCGGGTAAGCTGCGTGTAGCCTGGTTGCTGCTTACCCGAGGCGTCCAGTCCGGTGCGATGGGGTCTATGGGTCCGCTACCAGGTCGCGGGGCAGGGGTTTCGCGTCAGGCGGGCGCGCGTGCAATGGCGCTATCTGCCTGACATGGGGCCAGGCAGAGGCGTCGGCACTGCTGCAGGTGCGAGCGCCGGCACCTATATTTATAACTTCGTGCGTTTAGTAGTTAGTTCGACTGTTGTCAGAGGGCGCGCACCGCGCGCTGATTATTGTAGCAATATTTTAACTGTGTTCTGATTGGCTGTAAATAAATAATGTATTTTCTATTATGTCCACTACTTGTACTTAGGTAATTTTGTATATAGTTAGGGTACCAATAAATGAGGGGAATTCATTCCTTCCTTCCTTCTTAAGACATTGTTTTATTGCTATCCCAACTGTCGCCAAAGTCGCTAAAAATACATAAACATATTTACATGCTCTTTGAAAAGGTTTCGTGGCCTTTTGTATGAGACACTTGAACTTTCAGACTAATTGTTTGTTGTTGTTTTATAATACTTAATTTTTCTGTTTTTTATAATATTAGTGTAACTGACATGCATGAACAGTTCACCTCCTAGTGACTTTAAGGTTTTATTTATTAATGGTAATCTGTGAACAGCGCTGTGGGCTACATTATTACTTAAGTTATTTATAGGTATTTCTCTGTGTGTAATATTGCATAATGTAGCTGCTTATTGTTCCTATTGACTAAAAATAAAAATAAAATAAAACCTTCTTCGAGATAAATCTAAATTGCTGTAAGTACTGGTCAAAAACAAGCGAGTAGGCGGCCGCAATGTTACTATGAAAATTCATGTGTTATTTAAAAATGGAACTAACTTTTTACTTCGACCCATGGCAACCAAGGAGGTAACATTATCAAATATTTTATTTAAATTTCGAACTGGCTTAGCAAATAGAGCTGTTTAAAGTAAATAAGAAACAAATGAACATAATTATTGGCGCGTGAAAATATTTCGTTATTCAAAAAATTCATTGCGTCTCTCAGACCAACAAAAAAAGAAAGACGGCGCGCCGCGAACATTAAAAGTGAAGCCACAAAACCGTGCTCCTGCAAGTAAATACACCCGCTCACGCACACACCTACACTAAAACCATGCTCATCGCTCTTAGTACGTCATGAGTCGTCGTCTAGTTAACATTGATTAAAAAAAATATAATTATGCTTTCCTATGTAGTGAAAACTTATAAAAACAATAGCAAATCACAAAAAAAGTCTCACGGAATCACTTTTCACCCCTAAGCATTGATGTACTTGAAATAACATCGTTTTTTATTAAACGAATTTTAGGTTACTTGGAACAAATAACCTCAACAAACGAAAGCAGTGACTTAAAGTGCGAGGGTTGCCATAATTTGATTTAAATCTTTCCCATTCGATTCAACAAATTTAAATGTGATTTCTTACTTCGAGTTATATTCATGTTCTCTTTTTTATTTATTTAATATTTTAGATTTCTAATTAATACTGAATTAAAAAGTAAATGGATAGTAGATATAAGATAAAGTCGGAATGATCCAGAATGGCTGCCGTCGAAAACCAGCGTGGTTTGTTCCGATCATTTTGATAATAACGACCTTTATTCAACTAATCGTGGACCAAAGGCTATATTATGGTTAAAAAAACTTTTTGTTTGTTACGATTTATCTTGATATTACTTTTTCTTCAGAGTCAGTGATTTTGTTGTTGTGATCTTTTTGTATTTAATAAAGGTAATTGACAATATAATTACCTATATTATTTCAAAGTAATTTACATAATGACTTCATACATACCTACGACAATGTTATGATTTACGCTTCAACAAACTTATAATTGAATTTCTATGTGCATGGTTATCGAAAGAAGCTGTATTTCACTTCTTTCAATCCCAAGACACTGTCGCGGGTAGGGTTAACTTACACCTAAAGATATACCCTATAGTAGAACTAAATATTTGCAAATTTTAACCCTTACACCGTAGACAGAGAATGCTACACACTTCACACTCTCGTACTAGCGCACTCTCACCCACACTCGCACACGTCACACAATTAGGCGCATTTTTGCCTTTTTCTCTGTATTAAGCTCGTTCATTTATATAAAGTTATTTGATTTTTCTATAATTTAAAACTAACCTATTTATTTATATTTTGAATTTTTTACATTCAATTGCAAATTAATGGATATTTCTAAGGCCCGTATTACAGAACCTCACTCAAAACTCAAGCATTACATAAAACTCGTTTAAAGCCTTGTGATTGGTTAAAACTAGCTTTAAGTAATGCTTGAGTCTTGAGTGAGGTTCTGTAATACGGGCCTAAGTGGAACAGCGGAGTCTTCCAAGGCCCAACAATTCTTGCTTTAAAGGTGCACTTTGTAATTGTTTTTTTTTTCTGATGTAATTTTTTTTGTTTTTTTCGGAATAGAGGTCCTTCTAAACAATTGAGGTATAATGCCATACTTAACAATATCTTACTTGTACAATATTAGCCTACCCATAAAATATTATTACCCAAGTTATGGGGTATTTTTTATAAAAATGGCAACCCTTCGACTCACACATAGATAAAAAGGTGGCTTCAGTTTTGATGTTCGCAGCGCGCCGTCTTTCTTTTTTTGTTGGTCTGAGTTGCGTCTCAATAAAATCGCCAAGAATGATTGTGCGCAATACAATTCAATTCAATTTATTCAGCAACAATTAACATTGTGTTTGAAATCATAAATAAATAAAAACACGTTCATTAAAACTATAAAACTAACACATTCATAATACAATAAATTATAGAAAATAGGGATGGAGTTATGAACTATGGAACCACTGTCTCACACTGTCTCTTGACGCTGCGTGAGCGTGTGTGATCCATCGCCGCCCGTTCGATATCCACCGCGCACAGGATGGATGGAAAGCAGCACATGAAGTATTTTTTTGGGCCGTTGGTGTTATTGCTATATGGCGTTCCAGTGGGAGGATAAATAAATACACAAATCAAAAAACTCGGGACGTGTCGTGGGACACCCGGTTGGAACGAATTTTCTTTCGCAGTAAATTATGTATTAATACAGAGCCATCTAGTATGTTGTCAAGTATCAAGAGTTTTTGTTTTTTAATACAGAGCCATCTAAAAACTAACATAAATAAATAAAACATCTAAAATCTATCTATCTATCTTCTAATTTGCAAAAAAAAAGTAAAACTTATGGTAGGTATAGGTAGCCCATGACCAAAATTGTTGCCTTGTCGTTTTGCGAACAAAACCGTATAATACTAGATGGCTCTGTATTACAAAACAAAAACATTTGACACTTGAAACTGACTTTTTTTGGGCATAAGCCGATGTAAGCACGGACGTAATAAAATCGCGGCGATTTTTTTTTCGTGCACTGGGTTTTCAACGCTCTGTTTAGCGCCGAGAGTTGAAAATCCAACAGTGTTTTTTCAACGCGCTGGGACGAGAGTGCATTCCAGCGCGTTGGAATCTCAACGCTCGGTTTAACACCGAGAGTTGAAAATCCAGTGCGCGATAAAATCTCGCCGCGATTTTATTACGTCCGTGCGAATGTCGGCTAATTCTTTTTCGTTACGTGACGATTTCTACCATTTTACTCCTGTGCGCCGCTTTTTTATGTTAGCCTATACCCCACGGCTGAGCAAAGGCCTCCCCCAAATCTTTCCATGCATCCTTTTCCGGGGCCACCTCCATCCAGCCCTTGCGGTACGCGTCTAGATCGTCTCGCCACCTCTTCCTGGGCCGGCCTCGGCGTCGTCGTCCATCCTCAGGCACCCACCGTGTGGAGACTGAGGCCCAAAGGTCACGATGCATGCGGCTGACGTGACCTGCCCAATCCCATTTTAGCTTGGCAGCCTTTTTGCCAACGTCTAAGATCCCCGTTTTTGAGCGTAGTGTGGTGTTGCGTATTCTAGGTTAGTTCGTTTTACACCCAGAATGCTGCGCTCCATTGCTCATAAATAAAATAAATTATTCACGTGGTCGGTGTACGTGTGTACATACGGCGAAATCGTTGCGGTGCGGAATCGCACTCTCGAGGCCCGGACTCCATCAAAGCAGAGATGTGCGGAGATGTCCAAAGCGGAGACGAGAAGAGATGTTTTTCAGCTAGGGTGTATCCACCGAAGCTGTGCGGAGATGCGTTCTGGCTAGATTGGAGCGGAGATGTGTGCTGGCTAGAGTGGAACTGCACGCCACTCACATCTCTTCTCGTCTCCGCTTTGTACCGCCGCCCAGGTCTCGGCGAGGTAGGTATACAGCTGACATCTCCACTTCGATCGCGCCATATAAATATGATACATCTCCGCTCAGTGGTCTTCACTGAAGCTCAGTGGAGACGAGATGTGTAAATAACGAAATTCTATTGGTTGTTTAAAACACATCTCCTTTCGTCTCGTCTCAAAAGACATCAATGCGTTGATTACCGCGGTGCCGATTTTTTTTCAAGTTTTCACTTCTGTCGTGTCTTCTGTTTTTTTAACCGACTTCCAAAAGGAGGACGTTCTCAATTCGACGGTATGTTTTTTTTTAATGTTTATTACGCGATTACTCCGCCAATTATGAATTGATTTTGATGATTCTTTTTTTGTTTGGTAGATCATACTTCAGAGATGGTCCCATATAAATGTTATTAACTTTGCTTGGGTAGTTTTTGAGTTAGCTTCAATAATACGTATTTTTTCCCACTTAGTATGTGGATGATATGACAGAGCTGTTACTTACATAGCAGGTAGTGGTATTCGAATTTGTGTGGGGTATGTACCACAACACAAAAAAGTGAAAAATAAAAACTTTTTACAAAAAAAAAACAACCGACTTCAAAAAAAAAACACTACAAAGTGAAAAATAACTAAAACGGAAGTCAGTGACAAAGAACGAAAATTCAAAACCAAAGACAACGACTTCCGAAATTAAAGTTATTTATCACTTTGTAGTGTTTCTTTTTGAAGTCGGTTGTTTTTTTTTTTTTTTCTCGTTTGACCTTAGTTTTGTAGGACATGTGCGTTGAATTTTGACTCTACTGTTTCGTTTAGCTCCTACAAAACAAATGGCCACCGACTGTATGCCGTCTGCGAACGCTCATAATATTAGAACTAACTAAATTAAATTATTACAAGTAACGGAAGTACACCCATATATTTCTGAGCGCCACTAAAAAAAAACAATCGTTCCATAATGGCATAAAATTATTATTAATTGTTTAACAAAAAAGGCTCGCGGCTGTATGACTGATACCTTTGCCAAACTAAACGATGTAGTATGCTAAACGGCCATCGATACCATCGTTATTGTCTATGGGTGAGCGTTCCAATTTCAATATGGTGATCGCGCGCGTGATGTGGAGTCGAATTGATTTTTAGTTTTTGTTTATTTATTTTATTTAACTGTCACGTTGGTACTAATATAAGAGTAGGGAAAGATCAAAGAAACGATGTATGGACTGTGTGAAAGATAATGGTACCGATTCTCTTGTACACCGAACTAAACTGACTAAACTATCACTAACTTTTGACTATGAGAATCTCAAAGCTATTGTGCAAAATAAATTCTCTAAATTTAAAAATAATTTTGACACATCTAAATCGAATTTGACAATCGCGACTCCACACGTGATACCTAACCACGTGAATCTTTTTAGAGCCGGAGGCGCGCAGGGGGAGTAAGCTCGACGTGCTTTATATGGATTTTTTTACTTATTGTATGAAAAATAAGAAAAAATATTACCTACATGTAGAGTGTTAGGGGTTTAGGGCTTTTATTAAGGGTGTCGAAATTTTCATTATTTTTGCGATTGGACACACCGTTTTCGAGATACAAGCAAAAGAAAAAAAAATATTCAGTACCTACTGTTTTTGCATCTGAATGTGTTGGTGTGAATTTAAAGCTCATGACAACCAATTTACTCCACACATTTTTAGTCGCGATTAAAAATAGTCAGATTTAGTTAGAAAATCTAAATTTTAGGTGAAAAACGTCAAATTCAGAATAGCAAAACTGCCATTTTCACTAAACTAATATCTCAGTACCATCTTAATGCTGTCAAACTAAAATATAGTTAAGTTGTGTCACTTTTAGTCTATTTCAGAATGGGAAATCGTCGTTTGACAGGATTAAACTAAATTTTGGTGATTTTTAGTCTAGTTTAGAGGCATTTGTGACAAGAGAATCGGCACCAATGTGGCTAAAAAGGGGGTGACTACCGAGATTACGACTAATAGCAGGCCAGGCGTGGTACTTATAGGTATTATTATGTATTCTGTGCTAATAAAAATTGATAACTTTTTTCTAAGATATAATTTAGCTTTGATTTTGCTTGTCATTTAATTTTAAGCGAGTTTATCCTAAAAGTTGGCAACGTCGTAAATTGCTGTCAAATATTTACCTGTTTTAATGAATTTAGTAATATTATAGTATGGAAGAAATGTGGCTAACTAGGGAACTAAAATATTGATTATGAAATGCAATAATTAATATCGTAACACCGAATATTTAGTTTTAGATGTAAAAAAAGTATTTGGAAAGTTTCCAAATGCCTTTTTTACAACTAAAACGGTTACATCAAATATTCTAGTTCGCTAGTTAGCCACATTTATTTATTTTATTATTTATGTACACAGTAAAATACGTAGAGAAACGACATAATTATAATTTAGAGTACAAAAATACCTACTGCTTATTTCTTAAGAAATTTCTTCCAGCAGACCTGCGAAAGGAAAATGTGAAAGAAATGTAGACAATAGTGTGTGAGAACAAGAAGAGAAAATATCTTAAACTAAAATGTTAAAATATACCAACACATAAAAACGTAATAAATTAATTAACACATAACATAACATCACGCCTTGTTTCCCCGAAGGGTTAGGCAGAGGTGTCCCTGTAGCAGGTACACCCACATTTCGCCAGTTATGTTGAAGTCCCATGTAATAGGGGGCGAGCCTATTAATTTCTTATTTCCATACAATAATATTGCCAAATTAATAAAAACAGCGAAATTTTTGACATCTATTTGCGACGTTGCCCACTTTCAGAATAAACGCTCTTAGCAAAAATTCTGTTAGACGGCAAAATATAGAAATCTCTTTATCTATAACACCTATTTTTAAACCTATTACAAATAAAACTTTGACTTTTAAATAGAGAAGTATAGAAGAAAAAGACATGCTGCGCCGGCGCAGACTACAAATAAATTTTGATAAGGGCATGAAAATAATATTGGTTTATATACTCCATTTGAAATAAGATTAAGACATTTAACTAAACCTTTTTTACAGTCCGTTCAACCGATTTTGACTTCTATTGCGATGGTGGCATGACAAATGGCAGCTGCAGTAAACTGTTGGTATTGAAACCACTTTTTTGTGTTGTGCTCTGTAGCCACGCCACCGTATTTTTTTTTATTATGATATAACCCATTTTTATGTACGGCTGACGGTCATGACGTACATGCATTGTTTGTGAATGTACGACTTTTAATTTAAAAGAAAAAAGTAAATTAATGTGGCGTTGCTGCGGAAAATTCTCTGTAGCCACGCCACCTGTAATTAACATTTGTAGATACAATTTCAGCAATTTCTCTGAAGTTATATAATGTACGAACGCTGTGTATTATGTACACGTGATAAGTATGAAAAATATGTTAATTCTAAAGTTTAATTCTAAACTCACAAATTGTCCCTTTTAGTGTAGGTATTTAACTAATTTATTTTAGCGATTACTTCGGATTGACAGGAAAATTAAAATAAAACTAAACAGATTTCATAAATAGAAGTTAATTATTATAAATCCATTATAAAGGTAAAATATTTTGTAACCATTGTTGGTTACAAAATATTTTACCTTTATAATAATTACCTGGAAAAGCCTGGATCCTGGCCTTGGAGGCTCTCCGGCCACGACTAAGGGCTCCTAAGAGAGGGGCTAGTTCCCACTTCGTTGGAAGACAGGGAAACTGGTCCTCATCAGGAAGCCAGGACGCCCAGCGGACTCTCCGTCCGCCTATCGGCCAATTGTGCTGTTCGACGAGGTGGACAAGCTCTTTGAAAAAGTCATTGTAGACCGCCTCGTCGGGCAGCTAGTGCGGGTGGGGTCGGATCTGGCGGAGACCCAGTTCGGTTTCCGTAGAGATACATTTAAAGCTTATTTAAAAAAAAAATGAAATTGTCCGAAATTATATATTTTGTACATACTTTTCCATTTGATAATTTCCCACCCAAAAAAAAAGGGCTTTTACCCTTTTTTTTGGGTGGGAAATTATCAAATAACTCTAGCGGACCCCGTCAATTCTGCTGACATCTCTTTGAGGCGCGCGTGGAATACAACGCGCCGTCGACCTGAGCTTAGTCCTTATCGGACGGCGAGCTACCCATTGCTCACCGTCCACAAGCCCCAGAAATCGGCCTGCGATTCCCGACGCCCAGGGCGTCTCCTCCTGCGGCGGTTAGGGGCGTGAGGACGCGAATATTGCCTCTCCCTCACGCGTTCCGCCTCCTACTTCGCGAGCTTTACTGCTTCGCAGAAGGAGGTGACGGGCTCCCATTTCCTTTCGCTCCGTACCATGGCCTGAATCAGGGCCGGACGCGAGAGACACAGCGATGCTCCGCCCAAGCCGGGCAGACCTCCACCGTATGCTCCACCGTGTCCTCCGGGCGATCCACACAATGGTGACACCCTGGCGTTTCCTCCCGCCTTATCCTGAACAGGAACCTCCCGAAACAGCCGTGTCCGGTGAGGACCTGCGTTAGGCGGAAGGTGACGACGCCGTGGCGCCTCTCTAGCCACTCCTCTTATCGCCGTAATTGTGGCGTGCCCAGTGCTGGGTTGCAACAATCGCACTCTCCATGACGCCATGAGATCCCGCCGGAGCTCTGCCCGCTGTGCCGTGATTTCTCGCGGCAGCGGAGTTAAGCCCCGACGTTTCGCCCCCTCGCGCCACTGTCAGATGTGCGCGAGGACCTTTGCCTCCAGATCCCATGGTGGTAATCCGGCAAGTAGGCTCGCCGCCTCGCAAGAGACCGTGTGGTATCCTCGGGCTACCCGGATGGCATTGACCCCCTAGGACGCGTTCAACCAGCGGGCTGGCCGCAGCCTCAAAGAATGCGCCCACACCGGTGCCCCGTAAAGGGCCATGGACCGCACGACCCCCACGTATAGCCTCCGGCAGGAGGCGTTTGGATCCCCTAGATTGGGCAGGAGCCGCTTCAAGGCAGCCCCGGCCCGCTCCAGTCTGGGAGCCAAACGTCGGAAATGTTCGACAAAATTCCACCGGCTGTCGAGGACGAGTCCCAGATACTTCATCGTTGACTCGACACCGATGTGAACCCCTCCCGTTATCACCTGGGAACCTGACGATAGCGCATTCCGAGGATCATGAAAACCCATGGCCTCGGACTTGTGCTGGGCCACCTCGAGTCCCAACTGCCGGATCCTGTTGACGATTGTAGCAACCCCACGTGTCGCTAAGTCGGCCGCCGCCTAATACGACTTCCCCTGCGCCAGGACCAACGTGTCGTCAGTATAACAAACGACGCTGAGGTCGGCGCGCAGCACCCAGTAGTATCCGATGTCCCACAGATGCGGCCCCAAGATCGATCCCTGTGGGACACCGCACGACATCTCTTGCCGGTTCCATTCTCCCTGGTGACCGGAGTAGATGACGGCCCTGTCCGTCAGATAAGCCTCGACCACACGACAGAAGTAGGTCGACATCCGGTGATACAGGAGTGCCTCCCTGATGCAACTCCAGGGCAGGGTGTTGAAGACATTGGCGATGTCTAGAGGCACCGCCAAGACGACCCCACCCCGGGCCACAGCAGCCCCCGTCGTGAGGGCCCGCACGCGCATAATGGCGTCCACCGTAGAGCGCCCCCTGCGGAAACCGAACTGGCTCTCCGCCAGATCCGACCCCACCCGCACTAGCTGCCCGACGAGGCGGTCTGCAATGACCTTTTCAAAGAGCTTGCCCACCTCGTCGAACAGCACAATTGGCCGATAGGCGGACGGAGAGTCCGCTGGGCGTCCCGGCTTCCTGATGAGGACCAGTTTCCCTGTCTTTCAACGAAGTGGGAACTAGCCCCTCTCTTAGGAGCCCTTAGTCGAGGCCGGAGAGCCCCCAAGGCCAGGATCCAGGCTTTTCCAGGTAATTATTATAAAGGTAAAATATTTTGTAACCATTGTTATAACACGGATTTATAATAAATAACTTCTATTTATGAAATCTGTTTAGTTTTATTTTAATTTTCCTGTCAATCCGAAGTAATCGCTAAAATAAATTAGTTTAATACCTACACTAAAAGGGACAATTTGTGAGTTTAGAATTAAACTTTAGAATTAACATATTTTTTCATACTTATCACGTGTACATAATACACAGCGTTCGTACATTATATAACTTCAGAGAAATTGCTGAAATTGTATCTACAAATGTTGATTACAGGTGGCGTGGCTACAGAGAATTTTCCGCAGCAACGCCACATTAATTTACTTTTTTCTTTTAAATTAAAAGTCGTACATTCACAAACAATGCATGTACGTCATGACCGTCAGCCGTACATAAAAATGGGTTATATCATAATAAAAAAAAATACAGTGGCGTGGCTACAGAGCACAACACACTTTTTTGCTTTTATTGCCATCCTTATATCTACGATATAGAAGCCAAAATCGGTTGAACGGACTGTAAAAAAGGTTTATTTAAAAGTTTAATTCGGGTTTAGAGCCGGTCTGTCGACGGAGAGCGCCATACTCTGCCTGAAATATACTGTCAGGTACTACACAGAGAGCGCATATATCCTCGACCTATCAAAAGCTTTTGATCTCGTAGCATATGACGTGCTATGGGAGAAGCTAGGAAGCTCGGGTGTACCGGCGGAAAGTACCTCTCTTCTCAAGTACTGGTACTCAAATCAGAGAAATCAGGTGAGATAGGCCGGTACTTTGTCGGACGACTATAAATTGGAATATGGTGTGAGGCAAGGGGGGTTAAGCTCGCCACTACTGTTTAATCTGTATGTAGATAAACTGATTGAGCGGCTCAGTAGCACTCATGTCGGCTGTTTTCATTGATGACAAATGTGTTAACAATATTAGCTATGCAGACGACATGGTGTTGCTGAGCCCCTCAATCAGTGAATTAAGGAATCTGGTGTCTCAATGTGAGGCATTTGCGATGTCACACGGGCTTAAATACAACTCCAAAAAGAGCGAACTACTTGTATTTTGAGCAGGTAAATACCATCATGCATATGTTCCTCCTGTCATCCTTAACGGTGCAGCCTTAAATTAGTGGACAAGTTTAAGTATCTGGGTCACATAGTAACAGGTGACCTTAAGGATGACGAGGACGTAGAGAGGGAGCGCAGGGCTTTGGCGGTGAGAGGCAATATGCTCGCTCGCAGGTTGGCACGTTGCACCATCGAGGTGAAAATAACACTTTTTAAAGCATTCTGCCAGTCGTTCTACTCGAGCGGCCTGTGGGTGAAACATAGGCAGCAAACCTACAGAGCCCTGCGCACGCTTTTAGGATGCTGTTGTTGCTGCCGTGGCGCTGCAGCGCGTCTGCTATGCGCAAGAAAGCAAACTCTTTGCTGTACCGTCTACGAAGCAACAGCAACGGCATCCTAACTGCTATTGCTGCCCGTTTCGACTGTCCTTTCCAAAATCTGTGGATAAGGACAGCCATAGGCATCCGTTAGGTATAGATATTAACAATACTAATATATATATTTTTTGTACAATTCTGTTACTAACACACTAACATTTTATGATTTTTTTGTAACCTATTATGGAGTAATAATAATAATAACCGCACCGCCGTATCTCTATGTTGACGTCGTGGCGGGGCTTGCGTGCTCCGAACTCTAGGCCTAAGCCAGTAGAGTTTACTTTGGTACAGGTCTGGAATGAAGAGCCAGACCAAGAGAGATACAAAAACCCGCAGGGCAGCATGTGGCGAGCTGTTGGGCAGTAGCGACCCCACGGACGCTATCTCCCGGGAGAAGTCTTGTTCCTCACCTCTGGCTTCCCTTTATTGGCCGGCTATAGTGAACACTGACGAGGAACGGAGCTCCCACCTCATTCTTGCCTTTATTGGCCGGCTTGAGTGGAGATTCGCAAGAGCAAACGTGCTCGGAGGAAGGAAATATTCCAGTAAGATGCTGGTAGGGATCTTGACCGTACTTCCGGGATTGTCCTGATAGTCGTGGAATACCTCTCCACTCCTCATAAGCACCTCAGGACGTGTTGCCCCTTTATCGCTACGACACTATGTACTAGCGACCGTTTTTGGGGGCCCAAAGTCAAAGTCAAATAATTTATTTCAATTAGGCACAAAAATGCACTTTTGAACGTCAAAAACAAAAAATAGAATTGATTCTAGTCGCCCCTTCCAAAAGGTAGTTTTCGTATGGAGAAGAATGGGCAAGAAACTCCACCGTTACTCTTTTAAAATGTTTTACAATATTTTGTATACATTAATTATATAATTATATGTATGTGAAAACGATGCACCTGGAATAAGATTACTATACCACAATAGGTAAAAATAATTACAAATGAAGCAATAACAGAAAAAATAATTATGTAATGGATACATGGTGTTCACATATTTACAAGCATTGTAAATGTAGGTACCTATACGATATTCCTAAAAAAATTACCTACAAGTGATACTAATTAGTCAGTGTGTGAGTTCAAGTAATCACAGAATGTAAAAAAAAAAACAAATGTTATAATATTTAATTAAACAAATGTTATAATATTTAATTAAACAAATTTTATAATATTTAATTAAAAACTAACAACCAGTTTGATTTTGTCTAGACTCAAAATTGTCCTATGGAGCTAGACCAGCATGCTTCCAAGCAAGCATTCTTATCTTAGGATATAATCCTCTAATTTGTAATATGCTTGTTTACAAAGAGTACTTTTAATATGCGTTTTAAATTTTCTTTCAGTTAACTGTAATAGATCACAAGGTCTTTTGTTGTAACATTTAACACAGTAGGTACCCCATAAAAGATGTTTGTACTTTGGATAATCTAAAAAATGGTTGATCTATTTTATCTTTATTTCTAGTATTAAAATTATGTCTGTCACTTTTTTCTTATAAAGATGCAGATTTTTCCTTACATACATAATATTTTCATAGATGAATTGGCAAGGTACCGTCATAATATTAATCTTTTTAAATAGTTCCCTGAGAGATTCGCGACGACATAGATTATAAATGGCTCTGACAGCCCTCTTTTGTAAAATAAAGATGGGTTCAATGTCAGCAGCCCGACCCCACAGTAAAATGCCATATGACATAATATTGTGAAAGTAGCTAAAATAGACCAAACGCGCGGTTTCTACATCTGTTAACTGTCTTATCTTTCTAACAGCATAAGCGGCCGAGCTTAGCCGCCCCGCAAGAGATGTTATATGAGGTCATTGCATTGTAATTTCTCGTCTAGCGTGATTCCTAGGAAAACTGTTTGATGAATAAATTCCAGTTTTTCTCCATTCAATATGATGTCACATTCGCTACTTCTAACATACGGTAATTTAAATCGAATGCATTTGGTTTTTTTCTCATTAAGTAACAAATTATTTACCGTAAACCAATCTTGGACCTGAAGAATAGTTATTCACGTCGTCAAGATTTTGTGACCGTCGGTCTATTTTAAAGATCAATGATGATCTGCAAATAACACCATCTTCGGTTGATTTTGAAGTAATTGGGGTAAATTGTTAATGTAAACTAAAAAGAGGAATGGACCCAATATCGAACCTTGAGGAACACCCATTGCCATTTCAGACCCCAACGAGTTTACGCCGTTTACTTGAACTTTAATCTTTCTATCTTTTAGGTATGATCTTAGTAAATCAAGAGCTGTCTTTATTCCTAATCCCATAGTGTTCTAGTTTCAGCAGAAATGTTTCATGGTTTACGCAATCGAACGCCTTAGAGAGGTCGCAAAAGATTCCAATGGCATCTTGTGCTTCTTCCCAGGCATTAAAAATGTTCTTTATTAGGGTGACACCGGCGTCAGTGGTACAACGCCCTTTGGTGAAACCGTACTGTTGTTCATGAAAGATGGAATTTTTATTAAAGTGAAGTAACATTTGACTAAGCATCAACTTTTCAAACACTTTACTGAGAACTGGCAGAATTGACACGGGCCTATAATTGTTGGGTTCCTTACTATCACCGGACTTGAACCAAGGAACTACTTTACAGAGTTTCATGAGATCCGGAAAGACTCCTTGGTCTACACTGGTGTTAAATATGTAAGGTAAATAGGGCACAATGGTTTCGATGATAGATTTACAGACTTTTACAGACATTCCCCATAGATCTTCTGTTGATTTAATTTTAAGATCTTTAAAAGCTTTTATAACAGCCTGGGGGTTTGTATGCTGAAACCTAAACTCTAAAGGGCATGCATTTACATTATTTCTAAGTAAGGCGGCAGAAAGCGCGGGTGATGAATTTAAATTTTCGGTAGTTTTAAGGGGAACATTAGCTAAAAAGTTTTCAAATTCCTGAGCTATTTCTATTATTGCGTGTGCAAGTCACCCCCTGCCATTTTATCCGTGTGCATTTAAAATATAGATCAGGCAGGGACCATAGTCCTTCCATAGTCCCTGGTTACCAGTCCACTTTAGCAACCCAAACCCATAGTCCGATATCTTTGTTTCCATATCTTACAATAGTCCTACACCAACCGGGGGTTGTCCTTGGTTGCATATTGCGAACAGGGATAATCCTCAGTTAGTATCTCATTTAATTAAAAACGTCTAAGGGGCCTCTGCGAGTTGCCTTCGGCCCCTCGTACGGCTTCCAAAGGTCCGGGACCCCTGGGTCCCGAGAAATGTCAAAGACGTAATAAATAATAACAATACTAATAAGCCAGTGTGTGAGATAAAGTAATCACAGAATGTAAAATCAATGTCATAAAATAATAACATAAGACAGCCGTTTGTCGTTTGCCGTTACGGCACACGAGCCGGCGTTATTGTCAGACCGTTCACTGCTTTCTTAGGAAGCCAAAGCTTTAGTGGCTTCTTAAGAAAGCAGTGAACGGTCTGACAATAACGCCTGTCCAAATACAGAGCGTTTTTGACACCTTAGCTACTACTGGTTTAAATGAAAAGAAAAGAAAGAAAAACATTTATTTGTACACAGTTCGTGAAACACAAAATACAAATTGCAAAATGAAAAAGAGAAAAAAATTACAGAAAATGAAAAAAAAAACACAGACAGATAGAAGTGAAAACTTGAACAAGATCGCCTTGGTGGAAGAAAAATACTAGTATAGAACATTGGTTCGTAATTTTATCTAAATAAAGAGCACAATCGCGTTCACAAAAAAAAAAAAACTTCCAAAACCTTTAAGTTAAATACTTGCATAGAACATTGATCCGTAACAAAATATAAATAAAGAGCACAATCGCGTTTACAAAAATGAGGTGTAGGTAACGGTGTCGCGAGTTCAATTGTTTTTCCCATCTCAAAAATGCCCAACGCGTCTAAATAAGTTTCCACTTCAAAAAAAAAAAAGAAGACATTTTTATGACGGCCGCTATATGATGGCCACCGCTCTTTTAGGAAACCGTAGCATTACCCCCAAGCGCGGCAATAGATGTTTCAAATCAAAAGAAAAACCCACCTTTCACCTTTTAATAAGAATGTTGTACATGCGCATGTGTGATACCTATTATAACTATCCTTGTAAATATGTCATTGTTGTGCCTTTCATAAAAAATAAAATAAATATTTAAAAACAATTACAATATGACAGCTCCACAGCCTCCCTGTGCAACGATCAATACGTACAAGATGGCGGCGCAACAAATTGGTTCGATGACGCAGCAAAACACTAAATAACACTATTTACATATTGTACTGTCACTTTCCTCTCCACTTTATTATTTAATCTGTTGTTTAGAGATCCGTTGGCCTATAGTTCTTATTTTTAACCGTCTTCAATAAAAGGCGAGTTTTTTTTCAAATTAATTTATTTCACTTAAACCTTGGAAGCGGAAACGAACGTCAGAAGCTAGATGCACGGTTCCAATTGGTCGTTTCCTACAAGGGAATTATACTCTTTTACAAATATGTGTCGAGACTATAGAAATATGTGCGTTGTTCGTGCAACCTTAATGTTATTTTGTTAAATACCACTGTATAAATCTTTAATTATTTTAAAACTTAATTATATCATATCGATTTTATTATTATTTGCTGCACATATACATATATTATTTTTTTATTTAATTTTTATATACATTATAAAACCGATTTACCTCCGTAAGACGTCCTTGTAACATAAGGTTCATTCAGTTGAAAACACAGATATAGATAGACCTAGATAACGCAAGTATCACGATCTGTATGAAAACCAAGCGTGCCATTTTTTGACTACCTACCTACTATGACGACACAAGCACTAGAAAACGTTTCTTTTATTGTTTCTCCTCGCATTTGCACAGTTTTTACAATTTATAATAGCGTAATTAACCATTTTCAATTTTTTAACTGACTTCCGACAAGCGTGGCACCGATGCAGACTGAGCGCGAAAGTGGCAGCTTACGATTATTGTACGTAAGCTGGGCACGAAAATGGCACGCGAAGTAGTTGCTCTTGCGTTATCTAGGTATATCTATATCAGTGGTTGAAAACCAGCGTCAGGCACTAGGTGTTTGGCATTATGCTGAAATGGGCCTATTTGACGCAGCCGTAAGGCACACAATACTGTTTCAAGCTCCCTCTGTTTTTTTTGTTTGTTTTTGTGTGAATGGGTCAATTTTTTTTCTTTTTTCTTTAGACACCTATTTTTTCGTGATTACTGAGCCGATTTACCTAGTTCTTTTTCATTCGGTAGATAGAGCAAGCCTGCACGGTGGTCTTATATAAATTTGATTGATTTTACTTGAGAGGTTTTTGAGTAAGCTTCTTTTTGCTTTATTTTTTGTTTTTTTTTTTTCTAGTTTAAATTTTAACAATTTTATATAGGTAATGAAAATGTTTGCATGCCGAATGGTGAAATATGGCAGAACTCTGATGAAAACCTACTACTACCTACTTATGTATAACCCATATTTGCAAATAAATGCTATTCTATTCTATTCTACGTATTTGATTCACTGTATGTACTTATGTTGATGTAATAAAACTTCTTGTCAATGTTGTTTACAATTGTTTAAATAGCCACTAGTGGTAGTGATAGGAATTAGTGTGGTCTTTTCGTGTTTAGATATAATTATTAGGTACCCGTTACGTCCGTGAACTTTACATTAATATAAAAAAAACTGTTTTTAAACTGTTGCTTATCAGTTTGAAATTTTTTTTTAGATGTTAATACCTATCTAATTTAAATTGACCCTGTAGATATTTATAAGTACACTAGCAGCGCCCCGCGGTTTCACCCGCATAAGTCTCGATCCCGTGGGAATATCGGGATAAAAAGTATTATATGTGTTAATCCAGGTTATAAACTATCTGTGTGCCAAATGTCATCCAAATCCGTTCAGTAGTTTTTGCGTGAAAGAGTAACAAACTTTCGCGTTTATAAGTAGTATACTGGCTGGCAGGGACATCAACAGTTCAACTACATTAATTTTGTTATTTACGTTGTTGAGCAGACAAATTTTTAACCGACTTCCAAAAGGAGGAGGTTCTCAATTCTTTTTTTTTTATTATTATTATTTTTTTTTTTTTGTATGTTTGTTACGCGATTACTCCGCCAATTATGAATAGATTTTGATGGTTATTTTTTTGTTTGGTAGATTATACTTCAGAGGTGGTCCCATATAAATTGTATTAACTTTGCTTGGGTAGTTTTTGAGTTAGCTTCAATTATACATATTTTTTCCCACTTAGTATGTAGATGATATGATAACTTCCTGTCACTGTTATTTACATAGCAGGTAGTGGTATTCGAATTTGTGTGGGGTAGGTACCACAACTAAAAAGTGAAAAATAAAAACTTTTTACAAAAAAAAAAACAACAGACTTCAAAAAAAACACTACAAAGTGAAAAATAACTTTAATTTCGGAAGTCGGTGACAAAGAACGAAAATTCAAAACCAAAGACACCGACTTCCGAAATTAAAGTTATTTTTCACTTTGTAGTGTTTTTTTTTGAAGTCTGTTGTTTTTTTTTTTGTAAAAAGTTTTTTCGAACATAGGAAGCATTGGATTAGCAATATCCTTCAAAATTATTCAGTTTATGATTGATCGTGTCTTATGCAACTAGCTCAGCTAACTCCTTCCAGATTTATCCTTCTTGGACGATTTTAGTAATTACTGTTCTCAATACTAAAAACAAACTAAAAATACTACTCAATACTAAAAATACTAAAACTACCACCCACCTAACTATCTACTACTATAACTTTTTCTATAAACTGAACAGACAGAACCGTTAAAGTTGAACTTTTCACGCTTACCCGATATCCACAGATAATATCAATGCCAAGCAATAGAGCGTTTGTTTGGTAATTTTGGCGCGATTGTCTATGCCCCATTGTTTTCTTATTTGACAAGTCATTGAGTTTCATTGACTGTTAGAAATTGATCTGTTCACACTTGCCACATCCGGTCAGATAAGGATTTACTATTTATATTTTAATTTATATGTTTAACATAATGGGTTTTATAAAATGGGTGGGACTATGCCGTATGCCAGACATCTTAAATGCCACTCACTGCATTGGCAACAATTTATAAACATTGTACCATCGTAGATTTTATTAACTTACTAAGTATGTCCCGCGGTTTCACCCGCCGGCCATTTAAGGTGAGACTATACGACTTTTAATGATTTTATATATATAAATATAAAGTTATATCTAACGCGGATAAAAAACTGAGAATCACGCAAAAATTATCAAGCGTATTTTTCTGAAACCTTCACCATTTTAAGGATAATTTAATTATTTATCATATAATATACGTGTTTTATTAATAATAAAAGTAATAATTTTGTCTTCTTCCGGTTATTGATCAAAAGCCTAGATTTCTGTTAAAAAATGTAATTTTGTCGTAAACCTGTGACGTATAATACGATAACGCTGTTTTCTAAGTTCGCCTGGCTAGCTACCACCATATTATCTAAGTCTGGCGCCATAACAACAGTGATAAGAGACAGATATATGCTAGTAACCTTGAGTGGTTAGCTTGCGTGTTCTGTACTGAGCTCACGCAACGCGTCGTACGTCCAGCCAGTAATAGGACTCGCCCATCAAGGAACGCCGTCCCAAATTTAATTTATTATACATAAAACAAAAGGTATTTTAATAAAACACTTATACTAAAAGATCAATAATTAAATTATCTTTAAAATGGTGAAGGTTTCAGAAAAATACGCTAGATAGATTTTTTATCCGCGTTAGACATAAATTTAAAAGTTAATTTCACTATTTATAATAAAACATAATCTAAAATATTCCTTTTTTTTTTTTTTTCTAAATCTGTAATTTAAGGGCTTTAACGCTGAGCGATAACAAAACAACTAAACCTAAAAATAAAAACTTTTTACAAAAAAAAACAACTGACTTCCAAAATGTTGAGAAGTATTTTCGTGGATGAAAAATCATAAGACATATTCATTTAGATTTATTGACATTTCATTTTTGGAGTGTCAGAACAAGAACATATTATAAAAAGAAAAGATTATGAGAAAAAAACCTCCTTCAATATCCTCCCTTTTTCGATAATCTTTATCGTATAAGTCCCACCATTCCTGAAATTAGTTCCAGTCTAGGTTTATGCACAGGCTTAGTCAAAATATCAGCACACTGGTATTCTGTAGGAACATACTTCACTTGAAGTTCTTTTCCAGTAACTAATTCTCTAACATAAAAATGTCTAATAGAAATATGCTTTGTTCGACGATGTAGCTCTGGGTTATGTGAAAGCTTTATAGCAGCCTCGTTGTCAACTTGTAACGTAGGGACTTCTATCAAAGTAGTAATTTCATTGAAAAGTCTCTTCAGCCAAACAATCTCACGAGCCGCTTCACTAGCCGCAACAAGTTCTGCTTCGGTACTTGAGATAGCTACAGAAGTCTGTTTACGACTTGCCCAAGAGATTACGCCTCCTGCATACACGCATAAGATACCAGAAGTAGAGCGTCCTGTATCAAAATCTCCACCATGATCAGAATCACTAAAGCATTCTAAGGTTCCAATTTTGTATCCTTTTTTGTATACAATTGCTGTATCTAGGGTTCCCTGAATGTAACGAAGTATGCGTTTAACCTTGTTAACATCTTCTAAAGAGGGATTTGTAAGGTTTCTGGATACGACACTAATAGCGTATGATATGTCCGGTCTAGTACCTGTCATTAAATAAGCTAGCGCACCAACTGCTTCACGATAAGGAAATTTAATCTCAATCTCATCCTCCTTTACCGAGCTTGGTTGTGCTTCTTTGATGATTGGAGTACTAACGGCTTTACACTCACTCATTCCAAAGCGTTCCAGTAGCCTTTTAGCATAATGTTTTTGAGAGACTTTGATGGAACCATCATTGTTATTGAAGATTTCTAAACCCAGAAAGTAAGAGGCTGATTTTGTGGTTATCTTGAACTTCCTTTTCAAATCTGCCAAAAACTTTTCAGATTCCTTTGGGTTCGTTGAAGCTATTAGACCATCATCAACATAGAGTCCAAGAATTATCTTGTTGTTTAGTCGGTTTCTAATGAACAAACATGGATCTGTGTCACATTGTTTAAATCCTAAAACTTTCAAATAATCAACAATGCATTTATTCCAACATCTTGGAGCTTGTTTCAGACCATATAAACTTTTCTTCAACTTACATACTTTAGTCGTATTATCACTGTATCCTTCTGGTTGATTCATGTAGATATCTTCATCTAATGAACCATTCAAAAATGCAGTTGCTACATCAAACTGTCTGAGAGATAGTCCTTCATTTGCAGCAATGCTAAGAATCGATCTTATTGTGGCCATTCTGGCAACAGGACTAAATGTGTCACTATAATCAACTCCTTTCTTTTGTGTATAACCTCTAGCTACTAATCTGGCCTTATATTTGTCAAGGCTTCCATCAGCATTAGTTTTTACTTTGAACACCCACTTACAAGAAATCAGTTTTCTGTCTTTTGGTTTATCCACCAAAATCCAAGTTTTATTTTCTTGCAGAGATTTTATTTCACTTTCCATTGCTTTTAACCATTCCACTTTCTGAGGACTTTTTATTGCTTCTTTGTATGATTTAGGTTCATCAAAATCACTAACAATAGTAGACATAATAAAATCTTCAAATCGTTGTGGTGGTCGCAATGTCGATCTATCTCTTAGTGTCCGTGTCACAGAATTTTCATGTTCGTCATCATCATCTGAATGAACTTCTGATGATTCAGGCGTAATATAAGACTCATTAGATTCTTCTTCATTTCCACTAGGTTCATCCGACATTGTAGGCAAATTGGGAATTGTTTCTTCAAAACTCGCAGCATCATTCAATGTTTGAGGAACATCTGAAATAGTTGCGTCTTGTAAAATATCCTCCCTTGCATCTAACATTGGATGATTTTCTCTAGTTTTAGGGAAATGAACCTCCATCTCAACCATTGGATTTTGTTGTTTTGTGTCAGAGGCGTCTGACTCCAATCCAATAGATCTGATGACTGACTCGTTAAATATTACGTCTCTTGACCGTATCAATATCGGATTCGATTTATTGTCTAAGCTCAATAACCGATAACCGTCATCACCATCATAGCCAATGAGAATACATTTTTTAGCTTTTCTGGACATTTTCGTTCTTTTTTCTTTTGGAACATGAACATAACACTCAGTGCCAATGATCCTCAAATGTTTGATTGAGGGCTTCTTGGTAAACCATAACTCAAATGGTGATTTTCCTTCTATAGAAGTCGGTCCAGTTCTGTTTAGAACATAAGCAGCTGTGTTGATAAGCTCAGACCAACAGGAGAGTGGAAGTTCTTCATGAGCGTGCATCATAGTACGAGCAGCTTCTACCAAAGTTCTGTTTTCTCTCTCACTACACCCGTTTTGTTCCGGCGTATAAGGCATTGTCAAACGGTGTTGGATACCATGATCAGTCAAGATTTTCTTCACAGCTTCATTTTGGAATTCTCCTCCATTATCGCTGAGAATTGTCTGTATAATATGACCAGTAGTTTTTGTCTCGTTTATCATTTCTACAAGTTTATTCTTCACTTCAGACTTGTGCTTGATGAAGTAAACATGACGATACTTACTGAAATCATCTTTGAATAATACAAAATAACGAAACTTTTTGAATGAATTTGAAAATGGACCACATACATCTGTGTGAATGATCTCTCCTGGTGCTTTAGCTCGCTCTCTTGTTCCAAATTTATATCTATGTGTTTTACCATATACAAATCCTGTACATAATTCAGAATCGAGTTTTACTTTTATACCAAGTTCCTTTTCAATCAATTGTTTCACGTGTCTTTTGTTCTGGTGAGCAAATCTTTCGTGATACAGTTGTAAAATGTTTTTTGTTGACAGTGAGTTCAATTCAGGAGATGAATTTATAATAGTCTTTGCATTTAATTTATAGAGTCCTCCATTCTTGAATCTTGTGCCAGTTAAATTTATTTTTCCATCAACTATCAATTGACAAAATTCTCTTTCAGATGTGAAAACACTTTTCTCAAGTTTATCTTGAGCAGCAAGTACGGAAAATAAGTTTTTCTTTATTGCTGGAACATACCATACATCACACAGTCTAATGTTTTGTGTCTGACCTCGAACGTCAGCTATCAAATCAACTGTACCCTTACCAATAGCTTGAATTGTTGAGCCATTTGCAGTTGTTACTGTTTGATTATTGCCGAAATGTTGGAAGCTGGAAAATATTTCGTTTCGACAGGTGACATGACTTGTAGCACCATTGTCAACAAACCAACTGTCAAGATCTTCTTCAATAATATTTACAACCTCGTTTGTGTCAACTTCCATTAGTGACAGGGTCAGATTAGTATTGTTAGCTTGACTTGTCAATGGTCCAGGTGTTTTAGGAGGTTTCCCATCCGATATCCACTTGTGACATTTTTTAACTTTGTGTCCATATAGTCCGCAATATCCACACTTTTTCTTGTTCATATACTTATTTTGCACAACTAGCGCTTGTGCTTCAGTGTTACTTTCTTTGGTCAAAAGTGAACGTTCGTAAGCACATACTTGTGCTGTCAGATTGTCTATATTTCGATCTTTTCTTGACATCAACATCCAACTGGACTTGAAAGAAAAGTAATTCTCGTCGGGTAAAGTTTCTAAGATCTTACAGATTAGTAACATTTCTGGAAGGTCACATTTTGTTTCACCTTTTTGAAGTTCCACTTTCAATTCGTGCCATATATTTTTCAGTTTGGATATATGCATTGACATGTCATGTGAGGGATCTTTTTTATAGCCAAAGAAACTGTAGCATAGTAGATAGCTTTTGTCTTCTGATGTTCCATTGAACAAAGTGTGCAATTCATCCCAAACTTGTTTAGCGGTTGAGAATCTCATGACCTTTTGTAAAGTGGCATCCGACATGTTAGCCATCAAAATAAGCATTGCCGTACTATCTATCTTATGATATGCTTCAAAAGACTTTTCATAATTTGCTTTAACGTCTGCAGTTGCTGTAGTAGCTGGTTGTATAGGTTCTATAAGTTTTCCATTTATAGCGTCCAACCCACCAGGTGTACCCCTTAGAAGCAATAGTACTTTGCAGCGCCATGTTGACCAATTTTCTTTACCTTCTAAACGACCGATATCAATTTTGCAACTCGTAGATGAAGTCGACATTTTGACAGGCCTCCGTTAGAATATGCTTGAAAAATGTTTTTGTCTTTGCAAATTATTTATTAAAAACCTTACTTGATTTATTAAATAGTCGTTTCCAATTTAATTGAACGCTCTGCTACCATGTTGAGAAGTATTTTCGTGGATGAAAAATCATAAGACATATTCATTTAGATTTATTGACATTTCATTTTTGGAGTGTCAGAACAAGAACATATTATAAAAAGAAAAGATTATGAGAAAAAAACCTCCTTCAATACAAAAAACACTACAAAGTGAAAAATTACTTTAATTTCGGAAGTCGGTGTCTTTCTTTGGTTTTGAATTTTCGTTTTTTGTCACCGACTTCCGAAATTAAACACTTCGAGAGCATACCCTTTCAAACAAAAGAAGAATTTTCAAAATCGGTCGACAATTGACGGAGAAATCGGTGGACATACATAAAAAAAAAAAAAAAAAAACAAACATACGCGACGAACATAATTATAACCTCCTCCTTTTTGGAAATCGGTTAAAAACACTTTTTAATTCTAACATTATCTACAGACTGTTATTATGTCATATCATCAACGGTTATCAATCTGCCCTACGATATATTTCGTCTAGCGTGCCACAGGGATCTCATTTGGGGCCCGTTTTATTTAATTTCTTCATTAATAATATTCCAAATTGTTTTCATTACTCTGTTATCTTTATGTACACAGACGACTTAAAATTTGTTAAAATCGTTAAAACTAAAGATGATGCCTCTGCACTACAGATCAGGGTTGTAACGGATGTCGTATAGCGGATGAGGATGCGGATGAGGATATCGAGATAATCGGGTTTGAGGATGCGGATGAGGATACAGATATTGGAAAATTCCTTATTGAGGATACGGATGAAGGTGCGGATGCAGATGTCGTATGAAAAAAACACTAAATTTTTCACTTTTTATTTTTCACTTTTTAGTGTTGTGGTACCTATCCCACACAAATTCGAATGCCACTACCAGCTATGTAAATAACAGTGAGATGAAGTTATCATATCATCCACATACTAAGTGGAAAAAAATACGTATTATTGAACCCAACTCAAAAACCATCCAAGCAAAGTTAATAAAATTAATATGGGACCACACAGGAAGCACCAGCTTTCAAAAATCATCAAAATTGGTTCACCCAGTCGAGAGGTAACAAATATATAAAAATAAAAAAAACAGTCGAATTGAGAACCTCCTCCTTTTTATGAAGTTGGTTAAAAAGTACGTTCGTACAGTAACATAACATAATATAACATAATATCACGCCTGTAATCCCCGAAGGGTTAGGCAGAGGTGTACCTATAGTACACCCACAGACTGAAATACTTTAAAATGGTTTCGCTAGACAAACGCAGACGCGTTAATGACGCAATGTTTGTGTGCAAAGTAATGCACCACAAAATTGACTGCCCACAAATATTGTACACCCTTAATTTCCGTGCCCCCTCGAGAATTCCTCGCAGAGCAATAACACCACTCTGCCCACCGCAAAGTAGAACAGTTCTAGGCGCAAATTCCCCCTATGCAAGGGTATGCAAGGTTGTAAATAGCTGCAGTGAACAGATCGATTTGTTCTTTGAAAGTTTGGGCAAATTGAAAGCCAATTTTCATAAGTACATTCTAAAATAAATAGATCAGCCTTTCATTATCTCACTTAAAAATAAATGTGTCTACATATAATAAGTATAGTATAGTATAGTTTGTCATATTATATTGTTATTGTCTTTTATTTCATTTAAATACTTACTTATAAATTATATTTTTTAATATTAGAATAAAGAAAATATAAAAACATTTAAAAATATAAAAATAGTAGCCCACCGGTATCGGGAACAGGGTACAAGCTACCGGCGGTCAGGGCTCCAGAGAGAGGAACCTCCTGACAATGCGAGCCGTGTCCAGGAGTACCGCCTTCTGAATCAAGCCCTTGATCCAGCTGCTCAACGAGAGCCTCCTTAGGTGTTGGTCGAGGCTCTTGGCAATTAAGCCATTGGCTGATACGACAATCTCGCGAGCCAAGTCAAGATACTTGATTTGTTTGTTTTTCTCGGCTTTCGCGAGGTTCCCGTCATGCGGGACCGTTATGTCAATAATCATTGTGCGCCGCTCTACTCGATCCACCACCACTATATCAGGTTTATTGGCAACAATAGTCCTGTCAGTGATAATGGATCGATCCCAGTACAATGTGATATTTCCATTTTCGAGAACTGGGTCAAGCACATACCTGTAGTACGGCACTTCCGATTCCACAAGGCCGTATTTCAGAGCAAGTTCCTGATGGATAATCCTGGCTACAAGGTTGTGTCTATGCAAGTACTCTTCGTTAGCTAGACGGGAACACCCGGAGATAATGTGTCGGATTGATTCTCCCGGACGGTGGCATGCCCGACAGATGTCAACCGTGCCATCCTTCACAAAAAATCTCCGGTAATTGTTCGTCATGATTTGTTATTGTTATTATTAAGTTTTAAGACTTTTAGATATGTAATTTAAAAACTAGATTAATTTATTATTAAGTTTTGTATAACTTCTATATGCATGCGGAGTTTACCTGTAAGTGGTTGTTGCACTGTTGCATATACGTTTTTGCATGCTACTCACAAGCATTAATCCAGTGTAAACAATTGTTGGTGAACCTATAAATAAAAAAAAAATACTACATACTTACTTTAAAACAAAAAATGCCAATTTGTACTTTGTCCTAGCTTGTTCCGATAAAGGAAAAGCCAGGATAGCGTTACCGTCTCCGATGTCATACTTGTTTCTTGGACCAAGTAAATTAAATCCCAAAGCCTCATTCCACACACACTCAATCAAAACATGTTGTATATCTTCGACTACTCCACATTCTTCACAGTTGGGTGATGTAACTTTTTTCATAAAAAAACTAAACTTTCTTGATGGAATGTGACCGGAACGAAGTCTTAACGCCAAAACTAAATCACTTCTGCTGAGTACATTTTGATCGATCCAATTATACACTGGAAGCTGTGGTTGAATGGTCTTGTACCTAATTCTCTTTTCTGTTGACTTCTGGTTAAAGTATTCACTCCACACATGTGTACACCGCTGTTTTATTATTTTTATATAATCTGTATATAAAGGACGAATATATACAGAAATTCCATCTGTCACGGCTTGGTTGGCAAAAAATCCACTCTTTCATTGTCCTGAATCTGTACATGAGATGGGATTCACTGTAAAACTATCGAGATTGTACTTTGATCTAATTTAAATATAGACTCCAAAATCATGTAGGCTATCGGTACTTCTCACACGGGCGAAGTGTTGCAGCGAACTCTTCGAGTCTGTTAGAATGACAAATTTATCATGATTAATTGAGTTAATATAAGAGCCTCTGCTGTTGCAATTAACTCGACGTGCATAATGGAGATATCAGAGTCTATAACATGTTTGACATTTGTGTTTAATTGTGGATCCCAAGCCACAGCGCCACTACCAGCACTACTCTTAGAACCATCTGTGTAAATCTTGTGAAAACCAACATATTCATCTTCTATAAAATTTGTGCAGATTTGTCTCAGACGGTTGCAGTCATAATGTAGTTAAGGTTTTGTAATGGATGGTATATTCTGTTTAATAGACTAATAAGGCCGCAGGAATCCGCTGGATGCGGAAAGCACAGAATCGGTCGAAGTGGAGGTGCTTGGGGGAGGCCTATGTTCAGCAGTGGAAGTCTTTCGGCTGAAATGATGATGATGATGATGAGACTTATGAAAATTGATGTTGCTGACCCATGTCCCCAGAGAAAACATTTCAATCAACCTAACCGAGTGGACAGCAGAAGATTTAAGCTCATTGTTTTGAGACCAATAGAGATTGTTTTCTACCTCTCCACTATATTAAGTTATTAAGAAAATCCTCTAATTTAAGGTATATTTTTTCCAAATCATTAACACTACTCGTTTAGACGTGATCTTCAGTATAAAATCATTCAAAGAAGGTTATCGTCGTCTTATTAGCTATTACTTTTTCCATGGAACCAACATCGTAATCGTGAAAAAATTATCAAATATCACATATATTATAACATCACGACTATGTGTGTTCCCAGAAGAGTTAGGCAGAGGTGTACCTATAGTACACCCACATTTTATCAGTTATGTTTAAGTCCCATGTAATAGGGGGCGAGCATATTGCCGGCAACCGGGCACAAATCCAGGCTGCTACTGAGCACTTTCTGATGAAAAGACCCAATAAACTATACTTAAAACATAACGCACAATACGAAAAACAACCGACTTCCAAAAAAAAAAACACTACAAAGTGAAAAATAACTTTAATTTCGGAAGTCGATGTCTTGGGTTTTGGATTTTCGTCTTTTGCCACCGACTTCCGAAATTAAAGTTATTTTTCACTTTGTAGTGTTTTTTTTTTAAGTCGGTTGTATTTTTTTGTAAAAAGTTTTTATGTTTCAGTTTTTAGTTGTGGTACCTACCCCACACACACACATTCGAATACCACTACCTGCTACCAGTGACAGGAACTTATCAAATCATCTACACATACTAAGTGGGAAAAAAATACGTATTTTGTAGCTAACTCAAAAACTACCAAAGAAAAGTTAATAAAATTTATAAGGGACCAATTTGAGAGCATACCCTTTCAAACAAAAAAATAATTTTCAAAATCGGTCCACAAATGACGGAGAAATCGGCGGATATACATAAAAAACAAACATACCCTACGAACATATAACCTCCTCCTTTTTGGAAGTCGGTTAATAAAATAATACAAATTACTTTATAAATTAAATCGGTTTGCCCAATTTGCTATCTGTAGGGATAACCTCTGCACTTCTATACGCCGAATCATAATGTTATTATAGTCTTATAACAGCGAAATAGCTTTGACTTTTAAATTTTTTTAAGGTTCCGTACCCAAAGGGTGCCTATTAATATGGCTCTGCTAGACGCTTGAAATTTTTACAGAGTGTGAACTACTATGGCCGCTAAAATATCAATGAATAAAAATTAAATAAAGTTAGCACCTATATGTACCTACCTACAGATTTACAGAACCCTTCGTATGCGAGTCCGACTCGCACTTGGCCCCTATAGTTATTTGTTAAGGCTCCGTGCACGAAAAAAACCCTTTTTCGTTAATAACTTATCTAATTGTAAGAAAGCTTGAAATAATTGAAACATTAAGTCTGTGTAAGTATAAAAGTACAGTTTTCGTGGTGCCCTTCGTGTCAGTTACAGCACCTGATAATAGTTGCTTCACTTTTGCGCACTCGAAAATATGGTTTATTTCGCCTTTGATTTACTTAATGAAGATACAATATAATCATTAAATAATTTTTTAAATTTATTTCAAGGATAGCTGAAAACATAATGTATGATTTTTAAACTTGATATGGTTTGCTAAATAATAGGAAAAAATATATTACTGACAGGGTTTAAAAAAAATGGTTATTTTAACATTTTTTCTGTTACATTTTGTATGGAAGTTGAAAAAAGTGGCTCCCTTATGTACAAGTAGACCATTAATGATGTTGATGATATTTTTTAATTTTCAAAATCATATGTGGTTTCTTCAACAAAACGATCAAATGTCAGTCTCGCGTCAATTTTTGGAAACCTTGTTGCAAATTTGAGTGATTTTTCCACGAATCCTTAATTTATTTGAAAAATCTCTTTCCGCTATGTACCAGACAAAGAACACGACTTTTCAAATTACAAATAATTTTGTTTAAATTCTGTTTCCCTTTCTCACAACTAATGAACAAAATTGATCAAAATCAGTCGATTTCGTACAACGGTACACGTTAAGGGGGAAGCGTCAGGGTAGCCCGCGAAATTCAAATTTTCTTACGTTTTTTGCATTTTGCAATGTCGATTAAAATATGATTCGCGGTCGTAACAAATATGGCTTTACTCAGTTATAATAATTACAATCAGCAATACACACTGACCTGCAAAATGCAAAAAACGTAAGAAAATTTGAATTTCGCGGGCTACCCTGACGCTTCTCCCTTAAGTAAGATTAATATTAATGCACACAAAGAAATTAAAAAAAAACTAAATAACTGTGAAAATCCCATCTAAACCCGTTGTGAAGTTACAAGAACAACGCAGTCACACATACAGACACGAAAGGCGACTTTAATTTATTTATATGTAAGATATAGATATACTACAAGAGATATACATAAATGTCGGATCCGGTCATTAGTACGGACACGAAACGAATCGCAAGCGCGCCACTGGCGACACAACGTGATCTACCCACACCTAAAGCGCGCTTCTACAGAGTCGTGATGTTTTAAGAGCGGCCAACCCGTCATACTTTTCATACAAACGCTCGTACGTGATTATGGCGTTGTAACACATCTTTCTTTAATTCTTTTAAACTAATGGGTATCTTGTGCACTATATCTAGGTTTCTATGAAATCAAAAAATAAAAATTTGGCGAAACAAATTCAATATAAGCCTCCAAAAATCTGCTTTTTTGCACAAATTTTACCTCAACTTTGACCGTTCATAATGTACTTATAAATTGTAAAAGTAAAGAAAACATCTTTATAGAAACCTCGCCCATGTAATGGAGATTCTAAATTACAAAAAAATATTTTACAAACTTGTAAGGCGTATTCAAAAACACGTATTTCCTGAAACCAGTTATTTTTCGTACAATGTTATCGCGTTCTCACTTGCGCTGGATGAAACAACAAGCTTTTCGACCATGCTCGCGTTGACGATAGACGGATCGGGAAGGGCCCCCTTAAGGCCACGGCGAGGAGGATTCAGTCGCTGATCGCATCGGAGTTCAGACGTTGCGGAACTGTACTCGATTCGTTATGCTCAGTTATTGTGTTAATTTGTGATTTTAATAAACGCCGTGTATCGCACCCAGTGTGTGTATTACTAGTGTTATTAATTTGATAGTAAATTATAATGTGATCTGAACTGTAAACGGTTTTTCTATTGCGCATTAACCAACACTACCCACAGTACGCCCACAGTAGTTAAAATATCGCTGATAATAACGAAAGAGTCACATATCTGTCTCCGACATATTATACATACCTATGTATAAATAAACTAAATCACGTTCATTGTATTTTTATTTATCCTTCTGTTACAAGTATGGGGAGTGCCTTTTTTATTCGTAATTTTACTACATCATTGTTCAGCGGTGGACAGAGTACAACTTCTTTCCAATTTTCATCGATATAGTGTAAATAGTTTCCGAGTAAAATGACTGTGTGATATCCGGACGGACGGACTGTCGGATAAACTGACAGACGGACATGACGAAATTATAAGAGATTTTTCCTTTGGGTACGGAACCCTAAAAATTGGAACAAAAAATCGCATGATTAATGAGAACTCTTATCTATACATTCTTATTCTTATCACCAGTACATAACTTCCGAAAACCAGCGTTTTGCTTTAAAATTCTAAGAGCGTTCAGCAGGGGAGGACGTACCATCTAATTCTGTTGTAAAAACTTTGTATTTTCGATTATGAAGTATACAATGTGCAGAACGCAGTGTGTGCTGGCGTTGTTAGTGTTGTACGTAGGGTTGGCGCATTCTTGGGGTGAGTTCGAGGAGCATGGTTTGGTCTCATTACCAACGTTTTCATAATTGAATTTAATTTGTGTGACTTTTAGATAATACGTTTAAGAGGGCCCTTCCCGATCCGTCTATCGTCAACGAACGCAAGCATGGTTAAAAAGCATGTTGTTTCATCTAGCGCAAGTGAGAACTGCTAACAAGCAAGTGAGAACGCGATAACATTGTACGAAAAATAGTGTACGGAAATTTCATAAAACTTGTTTCAGGAAATACGTGTTTTTGAGTAAGCTTTACTAGTTTGTGAAATTAATGTTTGTCATTTAGAATCTCCATTACATGTGCAAGGTTTTTATGCCGATGTTTTCTTTACTTTTACAATTTACGAGTATATTATGAACGGCCAAAGTTCAGGTAAAAATTGTGCAAAAATACAGATTTTCGGAGGCTTGTACTGAATTTATTTCTCGATATTTTAATTTTTTGGTTTCATAGAAACCTAGGAATAGTGCACAAGATACCTATTAGTTTAAAATTTTCAAAGAAAGATGTGTTACGACGCCATAATCACGTACGAGCGTTTGTATGAAAAGTATGACGGGTTGGCCGCTCTTAACGCAAAAAAATAGTAACCTCGTTCCGTCTCAGCCATCTTCAAACGATTGATGGAAACAGAACGATGATTGAAATATGTTTAGCGTAAAACGTATTTTATTGATTTGTGGTGCAAGCGAGCTTTAATTAGATCTATCTCTTACGAAGCGTGATAGTAGGTAGGTTTACAGGCTGGACCAAAAAGTGACGTTATAAAAAAATATAGATTTCTCATATATCTGAAATCCGTAATTTTTTGTAGTTTTCGAGTTATTTCGTTTTCTGCCGGTGGAGCTTCAAAAAATCATTTTTTTTTGGGTGGTTATTTTTTATTTTTTACATAATCGTCTTGAATGTTACTTTCATACGTAAAATAATAAACTGCCTAACATTCGGATTGGATTTAGGTTTTTAGTGGGATAGACTAAAATTATAAATTTCAATTTAAAAATACAAAAAGAAGTTTCCATAGGTTCTAACTGACTTTAAAAACTAAGCAGATCCTTAAGCTATCCACAACATAAAAAAATAAGTACTAAACTTGCTATGATTTTGCAGTAATCGGCGTTCGAAGGTGGATAGGCTCGAAAGCCTTATCTCATCATCTGTTACGACGCCTTATTAAGGCGGATAACAATTAAAATTCTATTGTGTCTCGTTAATGACAGTTGAAGGGGCATATTATTTTAAGGGGCCGTGCACGAAATCGACTGATTTTGATCAATTTTGTTCATTCGTTGTGAGAAAGGGAAACATAATTTAAACAAAATTATATTTGTTTTGGAAAGTCGAATTCTTTGTATTGTACTTTAGATAATCTGAAAAATGGTTGATCTATTTTATCTTTATTTCTAGTATCAAAATTGTGTCATCACTTATTTTATTTAAAAGATGTAGATTTTTCTTTACATACATAATATTTTCATAGATGAATTGGCAAGGTACCGTCATAATATTAATCTTTTTAAATAGTTTCATGAGAGATTTGCGATGACATAGATTACAAATGATTCTGACAGCTCGTTTGTAAAATAAAGATGGATTCAATGTCAGCAGCCTGATCTCACAGAAAAATGCCATACGACATAATGCTGTGGAAGTAGCTAAAATATATCAAACGCGCGGTTTCTACATCTGTTAAATGCATCTTTCTAATGCTGGGGCCACAACAACGGGAAACGCCGTTAATTATCGCAATGATATACTTTATTCCGACGGGTTATGGTCCATCATCGTGATAATTAACGGCGTTTCCCGTTGGTGTGGCCCGAGCATAACAACATAAGCGGCCGAGCTTAGCCGCCACAAGAGATGTTATATGAGGTCTCCATTGTAATTTCTCGTCAAGCGTGATTCCTAGGAAAACTGTTTGATTAATAAATTCCAGTTTTTCTCCATTCAATATGATGTCACATTCGCTACTTCTAACATTCGGTAATTTAAATCTAATGCATTTGGTTTTTTTCTCATTTAGTACCAAATTATTTACCGTAAACCAATATTGGACCTGCAGAATAGAGTTATTCACATCGTCAAGATTTTGTGACCGTCGGTCTATTTTAAAGATCAATGATGTGTCATCTGCAAATAACACCATCTTCGGTTGATTTTGAAATAATTGGGGTAAATCATTCATGTAAACTAAAAAGAGGAATGGAACCAATATCGAACCTTGAGGAACGCCCATTGCCATTTCAGACCCCAATGAGTTTACGCCGTTTACTTGAACTTTAATCTTTCTATCTTCAGGTATGATCTTGGTAAATCAAGAGCTGTATTCCTAATCCCATAGTGTTCTAGTTTCAACAGAAGTGTTTCATGGTTTACGCAATCAAACGCCTTATTAGGGTGACACGCCTTATTAGGGTGGCAGTGGTACAACGCCTTTTCGTGAAACCGTACTGTTGTTCATGAAATATGGAATTTTTATTAAAGTGACGTAAAATTTGATTGAGCATCAACTTTTCAAACACTTTACTGAGAACTGGCAGAATTGACACGGGCCTATAATTGTTGGGTCCTAACTATCACAGAATTTGAACAAAGGAACTACTTTACTAAGTTTCATGAGATCCAGAAAAACTCCTTGGTCTACGCTGGTGTTAAATATGAAAGCTAAATAGGGCGCAATGGTTTCAATGATAGATTTACAGACTTTTACAGACATTCCCAATAGATCTTCTGTTGATTTAATTTTAAGACCTTTAAAAGCTTTTATAATAGCCTGGGGGTTTGTATGCTGAAACCTAAACTCTAAAGGGCATGCCTTTACATTATTTCTAAGTAAGGCGGCAGAAAGCGCGGGTGATGAATTTAAATATTCAGTAGTTTTAAGGGGAATATATTATTAGAAAAAAGTTTTCAAATTCCTGAGCTATTTCTACATCTGAGTTGTTGGGGCTATGTGCAGTCTCTAAATTTTATTCAGTATTACGCTGTTTTTTCTCCCTGTATCATTATTTATTATTTGCCAGGTAGTTTTTATTTTATCATCAGCTGATTTTATTTTATTGCTAATGTAAACAGCTTTAGCTATTTTGCACACACTTTTAAAAGTTTTAGAATATTTTGCAATCTTGTATTCTTCCTGATGAAAGCTTGTATTCTTCATTTGTTTCTTTAGGCCATAAAGTTCAAAAGTTTTTCCCTGCTTTTACGAATACCTGGAGTGTCCCAATCACTAAATAAGAACTTTGTGTACCTAAATAGTTTTAGTCTTTAGTGGAAAAGTGTCAATAAATTGCTGGTGAAAAGAACTCGGCGTAAAATTCATTTGGGTCAAATATATTATCAAAACTCTGAACACATAATTTACTTGCCAAAGAATTATTTAATTTCTCTAAATGTTTACATGTAATTGGCCTACACCTTATTTGAATTTTTTGTACAGGCATGTAGGAGCAAAATGTTATTGTTTTTCCACTGTGATCAGATAGAAACTTATTTATAATTTGTTTATGTAAGTAATTACAATTACAAAATAATATCATCCATACAAGTGGCAGAAGAAGCTGTCACTCGGATTGGTTCAATAAAAACATTTGACAAATCAAATGACCTAAAAAGACTTGTGTTCGAGTTATCTACACTAATATTATAAAAAGGAAAGATTTGATTGTTTTTTTGTTTGTTTGCATTGAATAGGCTCCGAAACTACTTGACCGATTTGAAAAATTCTTTCACTGTTGGGAAGCTACACTATCTCCGGTGAACATAGGCTATAAAAAAAAATATAACTTTGAAATGTTTGTTTAATACCCGAAAATTTCAGAAATCGCTGTAGGCGCAGGAGATGAGCTACGGTTTTACACCAACAATGTCGTATCAAGCGCCATAAGATTGAAGTCGCGAACCCTCACAGCATTAGCTTACGATGAAGTGCACAACATGATGCTGTACGTCGACAAACAGACCGACAACGACAAAATATGTGGTTATGATTTATCTTCCGTAGAAATCAAATGTTTCACTGAAGGAAAGGGTAGAAACATCCATGACATCGCCTTCGACCCCGCCACAGACACAGTATTCTTTACTGACACTAATGAGAGAAGCGTCAATTGGATTTCATTAAAACCTGGATCTGTTAACAATGCAAACGGAAATCTATTAATCAAGATGGCTGACGGGGTCCCCCGTGATATTGTCGTCGATAGCTGTAAAAGGTACGTTAACAATGATAGTTTAATTATGCATAACTCAAACTAAGTACATTTTGATGCAAGGGTGCAAAGTTTATCATTGCACACGGGATTTGATTGTAGATTAGAACTAAATGGAGCCGAGAGTGTAATAACAAATGCTCACGCGTATCAAACGACGATTTTAAACACAAATGTAAAGGAAAAATAAATATTTCATAAATATCTACACATAATATATATGTTACGGCTAAAACCCGAAGTGAGGCTACATCTAGTTTTAGCCGGCTAGAACTAGGTGCGGCCGGTAGCAGTTGGTTAAACTTGCCTAGATGGATCCTGGCACTCGCCGGCCGCTGCCGCGGCACCGCTCGCTTCGCTCGCTCGGCTCGTGCGGTGTGTTATGTGGTCACAGTTCTAACCTAACCTAACCTACCTTTCAGCCATTTTCCTTTGCTACAACTAACTTTAACCAACTGCTACCGGCCGCACCTAGTTCTAGTCGGCTAAAACTAGGTGTAGCCGCACTTCGGGTTTTAGCCGTGACATATATATAAATACTTACATACATACAAATAAATAAAATTGAAGTGTCTGTTTGTAATGTCAAAATAGCAGGTTTTTACTCAATGTTTTTTTTTTATATTGTTTGTATTTCTGTTTGTTTGTTCCGGCTAATCTCTGAAATGGCGGGACCGATTTTGACGGGACTTTCACCGGCACAAAGCTGATGTTATAAGAAGCATATTAAATATTGACTTTTATTTTAGAAAAAGAATTAGAGTCCGCGCGGGCGAAGCCGCGGGCACCAGCTAGTAATAAAATATTTAATTCTGTGCTGAGATTAAAATAAAAACTCAAGGCTCTGACCGGGAAGCGTAAATACATAAGCGGATGCAACACAGACACCCATAGTCTGTGCTGCATTATCTTGCGAAAGGTATAAATAAGTAATAGTCCGTCCGAACCATGTCCGAACCCAGCTGCAACACCGAGCGGTTTGGAGTGCAGCTGGATTTGTTTGTATAAGGCAATGAAAAGGCGGGTTTAACGCAGACACCCATGGTATTATTTCCGTTAGATTATAAACTGTCGAAAAATTGTGAACTCGGTGAAATGGGTTAGATAAGTTAAGTTAACTATGACCAACCTCGCGCGAGCCGGTCGAGTGAAGCGAGCAGTGCCGTGGCAGCAGCCACCGCTACTTCCAATTTGCTCGCAGCTAGGCAAGCTCAAGGTGCGTTACGTCGCAAGCAAGTTTGATACCTGTAGTGAGAGCTAGTACTTATTTATAAGCTGTATTGCAGTCGTTTTTGTTTAAATAATTTTGCTTTCAAAGACGATCACATTGCAGATAGTTTTCAAATGTCTGTGGTGTAATCTTCTTTGTAATACTTTATTCTTACGGTCGCGGCTGCGATAAGTAGGTACTGTATGTTTGCATCCGCCTTTGTATTTACGCGACCGGGAACGCAAAGTAAAAAGCACCTGTGTTCAAAACACTGCATTGTGAACCTAAAATCGGTGAAATAAGAGCCACTTTTCAAACAAGTGTATTGAAAAATCAATTTAACTTCATGATTATCATCACGCGATAGATAAATGAGCTTGTGTTATGTTATGTTATCTTGTGTTCCGATGATTTTTTTAATATAACTTCATGATTGTCACAACTGGTTTTCTTTTTAACAGATATATTTACTGGCTGAACACAAACCTGGCGAAGCCTACAATAGAGCGAGCTCGGTTAAATGGCACCGAGAGAGAAGTATTTGAGAATATTACTTCAGTGCCTTTCAACACAACCCATAATTTGGAGCCACACAGCTTGGCTTTAGACCAACAGAGACAGGCCATATACTGGGTTGAGCCTGTGGACACTACTAAATATTATCTGCATTCATCCCAACTCAATAAGAAGGATAAAACTTCTCTCATGCAATATAAAACATCGCATTTTCCACTGTTTTACCATCCAACAAATACATTGACTGCTTCAAAAAACTTCGTCTTCGCCGTAGACTTTCGCGATAAAGTGGCGAATGTTTATAAGTTTTCAATAATATCTGATATCGTTAAAAATATAAAAACTGTCTTCCATGTGAATCGTGATAAAAACATCGGTGTAATCGCCAACTATAAAATCGCAGACCAAATCGAGGGACAGGATTGCGAAGCATTAGAGACAAGGATTAAGATTGCTCCAAAATATGATGAACCGTTTTGTGTACAAGGTATGAAAGATAATAAACGATCTGTTTGCAAATGCACACCTGGTTACATCGGCGAGAGGTGCGATGTTTCAGTCTGTGAGAACTATTGTTTGCAAGGCAGCTGCAGTTCCAAAGATGAGGGACTTCCTAAATGCAGGTAAAACATATTCTACTACTTCCATTAGTTCAAAGTTGAAATTCAATATTTCTACTCTTTTTAGGGTTCTGTAGTAAACAAGGAACCCTTATAGTTTCGTCATGTCCGTCTGTCTGTCTGTCTGTCTGTCTGTCCGCGGTCTAGCTCCAAGACTGTTAGTACTAGAAAGTTGTAATTTGGCATGGGTATACATATTAATCATGCCGACAAAGTGGTAAAATAAAATTATGAAAAATATTTTTTTTTAGGGTACCTCCCCTACACGTAAGTGGGGATGTTTTTTTTTTTTTCTATCCCTTGTTGTGGGGTATCGTTGGAAAGGTCTTTTGAAAACATTATGAGTGTCTTGAAACCATTTTTGAATTCAGAGATCCGTTTGCGAAATATTAAGCTCTAAAGTGGAAAATTTTGTTAGAGTCAAGTGTCCCCCCCCCCTGCCAGCTAAATGGTTGGTTTTAGATATGTGAAAAAATTCACGGCAGTAGCTTATATAACGAATTTAAAAGGAAAACTATCACAGCTGAGTAGGCTTTACAAGTTAACGAGTAATAATTGACCAACTTAGATTTGCGGTTGTAAAAACATGTTCTCCCATACATTATGTATGAAAGATTATTTTTTTCAACTACAAAGTTAAGTTTGTTCTTGGGATAAATTCATCCCAACTACGGAACCCGACTGTGCGTGGTCCGACATGCACTTGGCCGGTTTTTTTACAAATTGCAGTTTGAGGCAATTATGATAACATAATTACCAACTAAATCGTAATTATTATCTAGAAATTAAATTTGCTGGAAATCGTCATTTTATTTTCACGAAACAGTCTTAGGTATATCTAGTAAATATATTTTCGAGAGCTATATTGATGTTCCAAATGAGTATAACTTAGTAATTATTTTATAAACATTGCCGCAATTTGCAAAAAAAAGCGATAGGTACTTAGAAATTTTGAATTCCGCAGTCTACTTTGACGGAAGCTTAATGAAATTCCACTGACATTTTAATTATTTCAGCTGTAATGCCGGTTATTCCGGGGACAGGTGTGAAGTCTACGCGTGTCATGGATATTGTCTGAACGACGGCAAGTGTTCCCTGAACAAGGATCATAATCCAGTCTGTAAGTGTGTTGGTAGTTACGAAGGTACCAGATGCGAAGCTAAAAAAAAAAATTAAGCTAACCTACCTCTACGTCCTGCTCAGCGGAAAGAAACCTTACTCTTTTCGTAGCTGATATATTGTCGATCCTGAGAAAGCCTTCCTCAGGAAAGTTCCTAATTGTTGAAGTATAATGTAATACGTGATTAATTATCTTTTAATTTTGTTTATCAGTAGTTTCTGTAACCGTTTATATTGCTACATTTCTGTTTTTATTTAAATTTTTTTTTAGTTTGTGTGTACCGAAACAAAGGTATCTTGAGTTTGCGAAATCGTTTTGCATTAATTCTGTTTCATTTTTTTTACATTAATAAACAAATTTTTTTTAATAACCGACGACAAATTTAAACCCAGGGGTGTTCAGAATTGTCTACTGAATCCATGGTAACAGTTTTCGCGTCGATGTCCTGCCACCCTGTATATCAATACCCATAATTTCTGCGGAGTTTCATCAGTAATTTAATTTGACCTTGTGCAGTAAAAACATGAGCTGTTTAGGGTCGAAACGTTTGAGTCATAACGCCCGAGTGCGCGTCTCCTTTCCAAAGTTTCTCTCCGACTGGTCGATACTTCTTGTGACCTGCACGCATACCATGGCTACAAGAATAAACAAAATGACAGATTCCAATCTGTCGTTTTGTCTATTCTTCCGTCGACAAAACCCGTTTCTGTGGTGGTCATGCTGCGCGTGCAGAGAGCTGGCTCGATCGTTGGTCTAAGAATTAGCATTGCCATTCAACGTGGCAACGTTGTCAGTGTTTTGGTCCGTTGTCGGATGACAGCGATGTGGAGGAGTATTTCGACTCCTGTGTCCTTTTTCTTTTTGTATTTATGAATGTAGTATGGTAAATATTAGTTACTAAACCAGTGGCACTTGTATGATGGTGCCTGTGACAGCTTACAGATTATAAAATTCAGCTTATCCATTCGATAAATTACAGTTCTAGCGGAACGTTATTACTGTGGCCAGTACATACATTTTGTTGACACGGCAATTTATTCTGTTTTTCAAAGTAAACGCGACCAGAATAAAAATGTCACATTGCAAAAATTATAAAAGAACGTGGTTGCAAAAATGCAGTAAAGTAGCATTCGACTTTTCTTAATTTAAATAAAACCATTATTTATAGTACCTACCTAGATCAATTATTTACTATTTGTTCATGGAATCTTGGATAGTACTTATGTATAACCATTTTAGTGTGATACTTACCTGAGATACAGGTTTATTCCTAGTTCAGGTAGAATCCAATTAATATATACCAACCTCTAGATTAAGGCCCTATTTTGTAAATATTTATGTAAATCAATTATTTAAATAAATTAATAAATAAACAATGTAGTATGGCATCAGTTTCCTCAAATTAAGCTGCAAATTCATTAAAACGATTGCAAACGTCACAAGCCATCATACAGTGCCGCCATTGTAGTTAAAATATTTCGTTGTTTATTTATATAACACACAATTATATTGGGGTCGGCTTCCGTTCTAACCTGATGCAGCTGAATACCAGTATTTTACGTGGAGCGATTGCCTATCTGACCTCCACAACCCAGTTACTAGGTAATACGATATCCCTTGGTAAGACTGGTAGTCAGACTTTCGGGCTTCTGATGACTCGTAACAACTGTCAAAAATCTACAAGCCGGTACCAACGGCTTAACGTGCTTGCCAAGGTACAGGGGGGGTCTTGGTATGTAAAGATGGTCACCTATCCACGGACCAACCCCGGCAAGCGTAGCTTAACCTGATCGATCGACCCGTGCGGCTGTTATTACTTAGCCACAAGCCCCTCATTATATGAAATAATAAATATAATAGGATTCATATATCCCTGTATAATTTTAAATAAATAAATAAATGATGTGTAATAAAATAATAATATGTATTGTCTTTATTTTCCATGAACTTCCTTTATAACCCAATAAAACAATGGGCTCGCCTCCTATTACATGGGACTTAAACATAACTGGTGAAATGTGGGTGTCGTACTATTGGTACACCTCTGCCTAACCCTTCGGGAATACAGGCGTGATATGATGTTATGTTATGTTCCTTTACACAATATTACACACAGACAGATCAGTTACCTAGTCAGAGTGATGGACGATTTCATAGTACACATTACTTAACAACTAAGTGCCATAGCAGAGACAATACTGACGTGCATCAGTGAGCGGCAATTTCCTGCAAGCTTCGCCGCGAGAGGGCGCTGAGTGTTTGTCACTTGTGAAAGTCATTAAGCGACTTCCAAAATGAGGAGTTTTTTTGTATGTTTGTTACGCGATTACTCCGCCAATTATGAATTGATTTTGATGATTCTTTTTTTGTTTCGTAGATCATACTTTAGAGGTAGTCCCATATAAATTTTATTAAGTTTGCTTGGGCAGTTTTTGAGTTAGCTTCAATAATACGTATTTTTTCCCACTTAGTATGTGGATGATATGATAACTTCCTGTCACTGTCATTTACATAGCTGCAGGCCTAACATGACACACGCGACAATTGTCCACTCTCGCGCGACAAATTTTTGTCCATTTCTGTAGTTTTATCGTTTTCTGACAGCTACGCCATACAAAATACTCGACTCGTTCTATCAAACTTGATGTTTTGTCGACAAACCCTAACATGACACGTTATTTATCTTGATTTTTAACCGACTTCCAAAAGGAGGAGGTTCTCACTTCGTCTGTATGTTTTTTTTTTAATGTTTTTTACGCGATTACTCCGCCAATTATGAATAGATTTTGATGATTCTTTTTTTGTTTGGTAGATCATACTTCAGAGATGGTCCCATATAAATTTTATTAACTTTGCTTGGGTAGTTTTTGAGTTAGCTTCAATTATACGTATTTTTTCCCACTTAGTATGTAGATGATATGATAACTTCTTGTCACTGTTATTTACATAGCAGGTAGTGGTATTCGAATTTGTGTGGGGTAGGTACCACAACTAAAAAGTGAAAAATAAAAACTTTTTACAAAAAAAAACAACCGACTTCAAAAAAAAAACACTACAAAGTGAAAAATAACTTTAATTTCGGAAGTCGGTGTCTTTGGTTTTGAATTTTCGTTCTTTGTCACCGACTTCCGAAATTAAAGTTATTTTTCACTTTGTAGTGTTTTTTTTTTGAAGTCGGTTGTTTTTTTTTGTAAAAAGTTTTTTGACAGTTCAACACGAGATAATCAGTCATTTTGTCGTATTTAGTCGTCCTCGATTTTGACGACGATAAGAGTAGACAAAAAGACAAAATTATGATACATAAAAAAACTCGAAAAAAATATGGCAGATTCATAGTCGCACTTATAGCAGGCAATTTTTTTTTTTTAAATGTGTGTTCACTCCGTTGTAGTGTAGAGGGAAGCACTATCACATAGATGACTATTACTTTCAGTAATAACCAGTCGCTTTGCCAATTATGGTGATTAAAATCAATAAATTAACGAAATATAGGGATGGCTGTATGGTAATATTAAACCTTCGCAACGTAATTACTAAAATCACCAGTTTATTTCCTAAGAGTGGTGATTAACAATTTTTATGGTTATAATAGCGAAATATACTCCACCTGCCAATTTATTTGAACGTCAGTCCTTTTGGTGAGTGTGGTGATTAACAAAATTTGCAATGTCATGGACTTTATGGTGACTGTTACCATAATTAACTTCGATTTTTCAAATTGCGATCGTCGGCCCATTTGTCATTTGTGGTGATTATCTAATGAGTATAGATGCCACTAATTTTAATTTCCGTCATTTTGTATTTTAATTTCAGCATGTCAAAGAAATCATTTAATTTTAATTAAAAAGTCGGTTACATAAAAAACTAATCATAAATAATTAAAAGAGAGAATAATTAAGAGAGAGAGGCGTTTATTCAATAAAGTACATAATTACATGCATACAATTGAATGAATGAAACAGAACTTTAAGCCGATGTTGCTATCATAAAAATAATTTGTTTTTAATAATTTGCAACATCGGTTTATCGTCGCGCGATAAAGAAGTGTCAAAGTGCCTTTGTCGTCGAGTTTACTCGTCGTTTGCGGTCATGTTAGGGATTAGAATGACGTCAGAATTGTAGACAAATTACGATAAAACGAGAAAAAGAGCGTTCTCGCGCTTGTCATGTTAGCCCTGCTGGTAAAGTCCTGTGTTTTAAATTTCACCTTCAACCTTACGTCTATCGGTCGGCCCCGCGCCGTTTGAAGGTCATAGAAAAGTCTTATTATAAGGCAAAAAAAAAAAAAAATATACCGTACTGAAGTTACGTATTACTTAATTATGTATTGTTCATTTTATAATAATTCATTCTTTTATTTCATTTCATATTACATAATTAAATTATGTTAGATGAAACGTTGATTTTTGTTGTTAAAGTAAATACATAATTGAGTTTCATTGAACCTGTTTTCATTGCCGCCCATAAACTGCGTCCTGCTTTTAATCCGAAATGTCCTGGTACTTTCACCTTCTAATCCTGGTTTAAAAAATTTGGGGATGGCATGGCAACCCTAATCTACGACATATATATCAGAAAGGTGAGCTCAAAAAGAGTGTGGTACGTCTGTACCAATTTTTTTTCGATTACAAAGTTAGTTCCATGGAGAACTTTGTTCAGTTAGATGAGACCGTCTAACTGAACAAAGTTCTCCATGGAACTAACTTTGTAATCAACTATTTATCAACTATCCCATATAACATAACATCACGCCTGTAATCCCCGAAGGGTTGGACAGAGGTGTACCTATAGTACACCCACATTTCGCCAGTTATGTTTAAGTCCCATGTAATAGGGGGCGAGCATATTGCCTTCAACCGGGCACAAATCCAGACTCCGGACTGCTACTGAGAACTTCCTGATGAAAAGACCCAATAAACTATACCTAAAACATGACAAAAAAAATCTGTTTTATTTTTAAATCGGTTTGCCCGATGTGCTATCTGTAAGATAACCTCTGCACTTCTGTACGCCGAATCGGCGGCCCAGCTTTATCTTTTTAATTTTTTTAAGGTTCCGTACCCAAAGGGATTTTATTACTATGGCTCCGCTGTTCGTAATAGGTAGACACTTGACATTTTTTACAGAGTGTTTAATACTATGGCCGCTATAATATCAAATAATAAAATTAATATAAAGTTAACAAGTAAAACAAGGAACCAATACAAGTAAATTATTTGCAAAAAATTAACACCGCATTTTTTTTTCAAATAATTTATGGTGGTATGGACTCGCGGAACCCTTCGTGTCCAACTCGCACTTAATAATAATAATAATTTGATGTAGCTCGTGCAGTCCGTCCGTTGCCTAACTGGAAATCTCCTGGGCCGGACGGGCTGCACAATTTTTGGATAAAATGGTTCCAAAGGTCGCACGCTCGATTGGCATCCCAGTTCCAGTCAGCCTTAGAGTGAGGGTCGCTGCCCCAGTTCCTAACGACAGGAATAACCCACCTGCTCCATAAATCAGGTAGTACTGCGGAACCCAAAAATTATAGGCCGATCACTTGTCTACCGACGGTCTATAAAGTTTTTACATCCATTTTGAAAGCTAAAATTAACAAACATATAGACACCAACACCATCATGTCTGCCTCTCAAAATGGATGTAGGAACGGGTCCCGCGGTACTAAGGAGCTGCTCCTCATCGATATGGCCATTAGCCAACAGGTCCGTCGTTCCCGAAGGGAGTTGTCGACATGTTGGATAGATTATAAGAAGGCCTATGACTCTGTGCCACATACATGGCTCATGAGGGTGCTGGAGTTGTATAAAGTAGATGCAACTCTACGCACCTTCCTGATGTCATGTATGGGGCAATGGAGGATAGTTCTTCGCTATCCAGGATGTCGACATATCCAGAGGAATAGCGAGCCGATAAGGATAAAGCGAGGTATATTTCAGGGCGACAGTTTGAGCCCACTTTGGTTCTGCCTAGCCTTGAATCCTCTAAGCACACTGCTGGAGGATTCAGGGCTAGGTTACCGATTGAGGAGAGGTGGTCAGGTTATATCTCACCTCCTTTACATGGATGACTTGAAACTCTTTGCCCACAACAATTTGCAACTGCTGGAACTACTGAAGGTAACCGAAACTTTCAGTAGCGCCATCAGGATGGAATTTGGTGTGGACAAATGTGCAGTCATGCATGTCAAGCGAGGGGAGATTGTGGAATCCACAGAAACCCACCTCTCGGACTCCATACACCTAAGATCCCTCTCCTCAACCGAAACCTACAAGTATTTGGGTATGTCGGAAGCGTTAGGTATCAACGCTGCTGACATGAAGCAATCGCTGAAGGAGCGCTTCTTTAGCCGCCTGAATAAAGTGTTAAATAGTCTTTTATCAGGTGGGAACAAGGTCCGCGCCTTCAACGGTTGGGTCATGCCGGTTTTGATGTACTCTTTCGGCATACTCAAATGGACTCAGACAGAACTTGACGCCCTGGATAGGAGGGTCTGCGCACTGCTGACCGCTAATCGGATGCATCACCCACGCTCATCGGTGATGAGACTGTATATGCCAACCCTGCACAACCGTGAGGTATGCAGTCTCAGGGAATACTTCCTAGAAACCGGCGCAAACCTATAGTACTAGATACTAATGACCGCAGGGAGGTATGGCAGAGCAAAGAGCTTCACGGGCGCTTTTACCGGGCCTTACATGGGCCCGATGTAGACCTGTTAGCGTCCGTATCCTGGTTGCGATTCGGTGACCTCTTTGGGGAAACCGAAGGTTTTGTCTTTGCGATTATGGACGAAGTTATGATGACGAACAACTACCGGAAATATATTGTGAAAGACGGCACGGTTGACATCTGTCGGGCATGCCACCGACCCGGAGAATCAATCCGACACATTATTTCTGGCTGTTCTCGTCTGGCTAACGGAGACTACTTGCATAGGCACAACCTTGTAGCCAGAATTATTCACCAGCGACTTGCTCTGAAATACAATCTTGTGGAATCGGAAGTACCGTACTATAGATATGTGCCCGACCCAGTCCTCGAAAATGGCAATATCACATTGTATTGGGATCGATCTATCATCACTGACAGGACTATTGTTGCCAATAAGCCAGACATAGTGGTGATAGATCTATTAGAGCGTCGCACAATGATTATTGATATAGCGGTCCCGCATGACGAGAACCTCGTGAAAGCTGAAAAAGATAAACAGATTAAGTATCTTGACCTGGCTCGCGAGGTTGTCGACATGTGGGATGTGGATACAGCAATCATTGTGCCGATAGTCGTGACGGCCAATGGCATAATAGCCAAGAGCCTCGACCAACACCTGAGGAGGCTCTCGTTAGGCAGTTGGATCAGGGGCTTGATCCAGAAAGCAGTACTCCTGGACACGGCGCGTATTGTTAGGAGGTTCCTCTCTCAGGAGCCCTGACTACCGGTGGCTTGGACCCGGTTTCCGACACCGGTGGGCGACTATTTTTTATGTTTTTAAATGTTTTTTTAATTTTTGTGTGAGAATATTTAAAAATATAAATGGTATGTTTTTAAATGAAATAAAGGAAATAATATTATTTTTTTTATTTCAAAAAGTAGTTTGTACATGGTATACAAAGTTGTCTTATATAATTAGATGTTATAAATAAATAGAACCAGTACAACACATATAAAAGTGGTCATAGGACTCCCTTTCCTAAACTAGGCAGAAAATCTGTCTGTATCTTAGGAAAGAGGCCTAAGCCTAACTAACTTACCTAACTTGGCCCCTATAGTTATTAGTTAAATACGAGGGTTTCGGCTTATTTTATGTCTGTTTTCTAAGTGCATTTTATTTGTGCAGAATAAACAATATTGTTTTAATAATTTTTTTCTTCTAGGTACCTGATAAATCAGTAATCAGCACGCGTAGCATGACCACCGTAGAAACGAGTTTTATCGACGGAAGAATAGACACAATGACAGATAAACAATCACAATCTGTCATTTTGTCTATTCTTCCGTCGACAAAACCCGTTTCTACGGTGGTCATGCTACGCATGCTGTACATAGTTTCAAAAGTTACTTTTCACGTCTCTCTGTCACCGCTTAGTTCTTCTTAAAGGCTTAATAAGCGATATCGCTGTCGCGCTCGGTATGACACAAAAAGTGAATTTAGTTTAGATTTACATATTTATTTATAACATAACATAACATCACGCCTTGTTTCCCCGAAGGGTTGGGCAGAGGTGTACCTGTAGTAGGTACACCCGCATTTCGCCAGTTATGTTTAAGTCCCATGTAATAGGGGGCGAGCCTATTGCCATCAACCGGGCACAAATCCAGACTCCGGGCTGCTACTGAGAAATTCCAGATAGAAAAATCCAATAACACTTTGCCCGACCCGGGGATCGAACCCAGGACCTCATGCTCAGCAGTAGCGCTTGCGACCACTAGACTATTATTGACTATTATATTTATATTTAAATATTATAGATAAAGAAGATACAAACTAAATCACGTGAATTGTATTTTTTTTCATCCTTCTGTTACATGTATGGGGAGTTTTATTAGTAATTTCACTATGTCATTGTTCAGCGGTGCACAGACCATCTTTCCAATTTTCATCGATATAGTACAAATAGTTTCCAAATAAAATAACTGTGATATCCGGACGGACGGACTGTCGGATAAACTGCTAGACGGACATGACGAAATTATAAGGGTTCAATTTTTCCTTAGTGTATGGAACCCTAAAAATTGGAATCGAGAGGGGTCATCAAGCTATCTGTTCGATGAGAAGGTACGGGAAAAACTGCTAAATAATGAGAACTCTTATCAGAGAGTCGTTCTTATTGTTATCACCAGTACGAAGGTGACACTGAAAGTTCTTAAAAAATCAAAAACTGAACAAAGTAGCAAGTTATTAGTTTTATTATATCTTTTCTAAATAGTGTTCATTTACATCAATACATCGCGGCATCCGATGAAACCACTGAGAAAAGCACTTTGACCACTCGTCCTTAGGGGTCTCTTCGAAGGCATTTTGAAACGCAGCCACTGCTTCCTCGTCGTCCATAAAACATTTTCCTCGAAGTTTTTCTTTTATTTTCGGAAATAAATAAAAATCGCAAGGTGCGAGGTCGGGGCTATAGGGCGGGTGACCCAGTAATTCCACGTCTGACGTCGCCAAGTAGTCGATTGTTTGCTTGGCGGTGTGCGACGAGGCGTTGTCGTGGTGAAGGAGGATCCTACTGCGAGGTCGTTTCTCCCGAACTTTTTCCAAGACAAGTGGCAAACAATTGTTAGTGTACCACTCTGCAGTAACTGTTTTTCGATCCAAAACAATTGTTGCGTAATGATCTGTCCTTCCGAAGAACGAGGCCACCATCTTTATTCCCACGCTTCGACCTCTCTTCACTTTAGTTGGCAACTCTTCGGAAGGAAACACCCAGACAGCAGACTGTCTCTTAGTTTCAGGATCATAACAATAAATCCAGCTTTCGTCACCCGTAAGTATGTCGAACACCGCATTTGAGTCACCTCCGTTAAATCTTTGAACCATTTCACGACACCAATCAACACGACGGAGTTTTTGGGCCTCTGTCAAATCATGAGGTATCCACCGGGCACAAAGCTTCCTGACCTCTAAATGTTCATGGAAGATTTAGTGCACTTGACTCATACCGATGCCTAAGCTTGTCCGAATCTGCTGATATGTCACTCTTGTCAGTCTCTATCATACGCCGCACAACACTGATGTTGTCGTTGTCGTAGAAGGCCGTCCCTCAGGCAGATCATCGGTGAGATTAGTGTGACCACGTTTAAACTTATTAAACCATTTATAAACAGTGGCACGAGATGGAGCTTTATCGTGAAAGGCCAATCGAAGTCTATCATAACTTTCTTGTTGATTTAAATTACATCGAAAGTCATAAAAAATCATTGTACGAAAATAATCTCGCGTTAAATTCATGCTGACGTGACACAGAGACAATTTTCAATTTGCCGCCAAATCGTAAACAAATGACAAATGAAAAAATTCTAATATTAATAATATTGGCAAAGAGTTCCATTTTCAAAATTTGAACGGTTTTTTTATTATATTGTTTACAAGTGGCCAGTTCTAAAAACTTTCAGTGTCGCCCCTAGGTATAATTTCGGAAATCAGCGTTTTGCTTTAAAATTCTAAGAGCGATCAGGGGAGGACGTAACATCTAATTCTGTTGAAACAATTTTGTATTTACGATTTTGAAGTATATTTTATTATAATGTTTAGAACGCAGTATGTACTGGCGTTATTAGTGCTGTACGTGGCATTGGCGCATTCCTGGGGTGAGTTCGAGGAGTAAATTTTTATATCATTATCAAGATTTTCATAATTTAATTTGTATGACTTTTAGATCCACTTGCACAATAAAATATCACTTAATACGTTTAACGCTAAACGAATTTAAAACATCGTTCTTTCTCATGTTCAAACGATTGATGGAACAGAACGATGATTGAAATATGCTTAACGTTAAACGCATTTTATTGATTTGTGGTGCAAGTGGGCCTTAATTATACCTATCTCTTACGAGGCGTGATAGTAGGTAGGTAGTATGTGTGTATGTCGGCAATGTAGGGCTCCATAATAGTATATAGGACTATAGCCGCAAGTCTCGGCATATTACCCTCCATACATCTTTATTAGCTGTCATCTCAAAAACACCCCTATTAAACATTTTATCTTACGCGTAATCCATCCATAGAATTTGTGGTCTGCGATTTTGTTTGATTTTATAAAAAATTGGCACTTACTTCATTTGCGAACCTACTAACCTATGTGTCAAAAGCTAAATAATGTTTAGGTTAGAGTTGCAAGCGGCATTCTATCACTATCGGTTATAGCACGGTTATAGTGCCGCAAGTGGCATTGTAGTACATCATTTTAAAAAGCCGCAAGGTGTAACATGGTACGGTGCCATGAACTTTCTACCGGAGATAATGTTTATTGTTAATTTCTAAATTAATATCTGTAATTTTTTTGGTGTACATAATAAAGAATATTCTATCTATTCTATCTATCTATTGGTTTGTCCAGAACCACTGCAGTTTATAACCCGTCGCTTTTTAACACGCTTTTATTAGGTCGACCTGTATGTAACTAACTATGAAATGGAATCTAAGGTAACTAATTTAACCATCTTCCAAGGGTCGTAGCGTAATGAAAATTGGCAGCTGTATGTAGTTCTGATGACAATACAATAATATGGTACTGTCGAACTGATCTGATGATGGAGCCGGAAGATATGAACTGGAACTTCATGATGGAAAATTGTATCATAGCTGTTTTGGATTTCTTAGAAAAGTCTTGTAAAAGACTTCATCATCAGACCTTAAAACCTAATCGTGGTCAAAGGGCCACGATTAGGTTTTAAGGTCTGATGATGAAGCCTTTTTTGTTTTTTCGTGCATTTATAAAAGCACGTGTGCACGTGTTTTTCTAGTGTTTTTTAAACTATTAATTTATTAAAGTAGCAATTTATTTTGGATAGAACAGACCCTTTTTTAACCGACTTCCAAAAGGAGGAGGTTCTCAATTCGTCTGTATGTTTTTTTTTTTTTGTTTTGTATGTTTGTTACCCGATTACTCCGCCAATTATGAATAGATTTTGATGATTATTTTTTTGTTTGGTAGATCATACTTCAGATGTGGTCCCATATACATTTTATTAACTTTGCTTGGGTAGTTTTTGAGTTAGCTTCAATTATACGTATTTTTTTCCCACTTAGTATGTAGATGATATGATAACTTCTTGTCACTGTTATTTACATAGCAGGTAGTGGTATTCGAATTTGTGTGGGGTAGGTACCACAACTAAAAAGTGAAAACTAAAAACTTTTTACAAAAAAAAAAACAACCGACTTCAAAAAAAAACTCTACAAAGTGAAAAATAACTTTAATTTCGGAAGTCGGTGACAAAGAACGAAAATTCAAAACCAAAGACACCGACTTCCGAAATTAAAGTTATTTTTCACTTTGTAGTGTTTTTTTTTGAAGTCGGTTGTTTTTTTTTTGTAAAAAGTTTTTTAGTGTAGGTACCTATATTTGAAAACCCCAAAGTGCGACAGGTATACATACAGAGAAGAAGAAGAGGGTATAAAGGTATCTTTCGAGATTTGAGCAATAGTGGGATATTAAGGTTGAGGAATATCACGTAGTGGGTCTAAATTTGTTTCCAAGCAATAATACGGCGTAGTCGACGTAGCCCCTGCGTCGCGGGGCTCCTATTTCTGAATGATCAAGTATCTTGACTTAGCACACGAGGTTGTCGACATGTGGGATGTGGACTCTGCAATCATTGTACCGATAATCGTTACGGTTACTGGCCTAATAGCGAAGAGCCTCGACCAACACCTCAGGAGGCTCTCATTGCGCGGCTGGGTCAAGGGCTTGATTCAGAAAGCAGTACTCCTAGACACGGCACGCATAGTGAGGAGGTTCCTCTCTCTAGAGCCCTGACCACCGGCAGCTTGGACCCTGTTCCTGATGCCGATGGGCCACTATTATTTATATTTTTAAATATTTTTTAAAATGATTTTTATAAAAATATTTAAAAATGTATTTAATATGTAAAAAAATGAGTAAAGGAATAAAAAACATCCAATTCGATCCTAACTTGCCCGAGTCGGGATGCCCCAAGTCCCGAGCTCGCTTCGCTCACTCTTGCATCCTAGGTTCTCCTAGAACAGTAGTAGTAACATTGTTTTTTTGTACATACACAAAATGTCAACTTCATTGCACAATGAAGATGTATTTTTAACTAACCTCAACATTCAATCAAAATAACAAGTGACACAGTGATAAAATGCCGCTAGCGGTACTCTAAACAATTCCATTCATTTATTTAAATCAAATAGGCACATAAAAGGATCTCTTGAACGTCAAAATTTACAAAAAAAAATAGAATTAATTCTAATCGTCCCTTCCAAATGTGCAAGAAACTCCACGTTTACTCTTAAAATATTTTGTGAAAACGATGTACCTAGAATAAAATTACTATACACAATACGCAAAAAAATAAAATAAATATTGTTTATTTAAAAATTATCAACGAGATACCTACATTCAAATTATCTTTTACAATAACAAAATAGTAGTTTATGAAACTGTTGCATAATGAGGGGTAATTATGCAAGTGTGAGGTTTTTAATAGTATCACAGCGTTGCTGCCCCACGCTTTAAAAGGTTCTTACAAAAAAAAAAAAATAATTGATGGAAACTCCTTGGTGATATTAACTTCTTGGATTTTCCCTGTATCGTAATGGTAAAAATAGTTTTACATCATTATTTTGTTAGAGAAATAGTGTTATAATATGATTCTATTTTTAAATTTCGTTTTTCTATACTGTAATTTATAATAATAATAATAATATCCCAACCGCCGTATTTCTACGTTGACGTCGTGGTGGGACTTGCGCGCTCCGAACTCGCCGAGGTCTGTGCCGGTAGAGTTCACTTTGCCGGAACGGGCCTAGGATGAGGAGCCATACCAAGAGAGATACAGAAATCCGCAGGGCAGCATGTGGCGAGCTGTTGGGCAGTAGCGACCCCACGGACCCTATCTCCCGGGAGAAGACTTGTTCCTCACCTCTGGCTTGCCTTTATTGGCCGGTTGGAGTGAACACTGACGAGGAACGGAGCTCCCACCTCATTCTTGCATTAATTGGCCAGCTTGAATGGAGATTCGCAAGAGCAATCATGCTCGGTGGTATTCCAGTAAGTGCTCGTAGGGATCTTGACCATCTTCCGGGCTCTGGGATTGTTCTGAAAGCCGTGGAATACCTCTCCACTCCTCAAGCACCTCAGGACATGTTGCCCCTTTGTCGCTACGTCACTATGTGCTAGCGATAGTTTTCGGGGGCCCATTATTGAGTGTGCAAGTTACCCCCTGCCATTTTATCCGTGTACATATAGACATTGATCAGGCAGGGGCCATAGTCCTTCCATAGTTCCAGGTTACTAGTCCACTTTAGCCATCCAAAACCCATAGTCCAATAATATCTTCTTGCAATAGTCCTACACCAGCCAGGGGTTGTCCTTTTTTTTTTTTTGGTTGGGAAATTATCAAATAACTTCTCCCGCTCTGGGTGGAGCGGGAGGGCGTGTCAGACTCTTACTGACTAAAACCCACCCGTGTTCCTTCGGTTGCCCTGTTGCCGGGGGCCACGATTTCCCTATCGGTTTTCTTCGAACCCCCGGCAGGCATTGGCCCTAGCGGGCCCCGTCAATTCTGCTGACATCTCTTTGAGGCGCGCGTGGAACACAACGCGCCGTCGACCCGGGCTTGGTCCTTATCGGACGACGAGCTACCCATTGCTCACCGTCCGCAAGCCCGCGCCTACGGTGGCCGGAAATCGGCTCGCGATTCCCGCCCCGGGCGTCTCCTCCTGCGGCGGTTAGGGGCGTGAGGGCGCGAAATTTGCCTTTCCCTCACGCGTTCCGCCTCCTCCTTCGCGAGCATTACCGCTTCGCAGAAGGAGGTGACGGCCTGCCATTTCCTCTCGCTCCGTACCATGGCCTGAACCAGGGCCGGACGCGAGAGATCACCGCCGCCGATCGCCTCTACGAGGACACGGCGTTGCTCCGCCCAAGCCGGGCAGACCTCCACCGTATGCTCCACCGTGTCCTCAGGCCGATCCACACAATGGTGACACCCGGGTGTTTCCTCCCGCCTTATCCTAAACAGGAACCTCCCGAAGCAGCCGTGTCCGGTGAGGACCTGCGTCAGGCGGAAGGTGAGGACGCCGTGGCGTCTCTCAAGCCACTCCTCAAAGAGGGGTCTTATCGCCGCAATTGTGGCGTGCCCAGCGCGGGGTTGCGACAATCGCACTCTCCATGACGCCATGAGATCCCGCCGGAGCTCTGTCCGCTGTGCCGCGATTTCTTGCGGCATCGGAGTGCATACATGGATAATCGTCAGTTGGTGTCGGTCGGGCCTCTGCATGTTGGCTTCGGCCCCTCGTACGCCTTCCAAAGGTCCAGGACCCCAGGGTCCCGATAAATGTAAATAACAAAAATAATTATATAATAAAAGTAGTAGTATTTAGTTTAAAGAGGAAATATTTTTTTGTTTGTTTGTACCGAATAGGCTCCGAAACTACGGGACCGATTTTAACCAGTATGTCACCAATAGAAAGCTAAATTATCAGAAACTAACATAGACTATAATTTATTTTCAAAAAAATTCGAGATCCTTAAGATTTAATTTAAATTGCAATAATGTAACTCAAAGTAGCAACATTTTGCCTATAAAATGCGCTGAAGAAACTATTGATGATACATAAAAATTAAGTACTACATGATTAAAGTACTCATTATTACCTTTAAAAAAGTACGCAAAGGAATATATGTAACTATCATAGTTTTTGCACAACAGCAGCTTTTGTGTTCTAAAATTTAATTAGTTCGCCGGTGTAAACAAAATTTTGTTACATTCGTATCGTAGCATTAATTCTTATTCATAAATATATAAATAGTTATTCTATTTGTTTAGGCTATGATAGGACTGTCATACGCATTGCGATTATAAAAGTCCCAAATTAAAATAGAATATAGAAAACGTGTGGCACTCGGAGACTGCCGCGGTAAAGCTATTGCATAGCATTTGTAACCTCCATACTTCCTTTTTGTCAACGCTACACTTGGGATGATGACGGATGATGACATGGTAGGCGGAGTGGGGGGTGTTAGGTTTTTTACGTTACGAAATTTCTTGATTCGGTCGCCGCGCTCAAAGCCCGCGATAAAAGCTATGCAATAATATACAAAAAAAAAAAAAAAAAACAGTTACACTAATATTAATAACAACACTTTTAGGTAGCTACCAGCGGCGCACGAGCTACCGCGCCTCCCGCGCGCTGACCTGTATGCAGTGAGCGCGGGGAACCGCTTGCGCATCGTACGGGCCCAGCTACGACGCGTTATGAAATGAGTGGTCACCCATCCACGGACGGACCGCGGCAAGCGTAGCTGAACCTTCGATGGACCCGTTGTTATTTAGCCACGAGCCCCTGCATGTAGTCTAACACCAAATCCAAGGAACACTATGACATCAGTTTCTATGAACGTACACAATAGACCAGATCCTAGTAAAGTGTTGGTGGAACAATGAGATGTAATGTGACATTAATAGGTGCCTAGTAGGTATATCTATCGGTAGCTGTATACGACGACCATGTGTTGGTTACGATGTTGAGTAGGCGATTGTGAAGACGTAAGTTCGAAGCCAGCTGTCTGAAAGGAAGAAATAAAATATTTTTTTTTGCATTTAGCTTTTGGAATTCTAAAAATAGAACCTCTGCGTGTGAGTCAGTAGTGTTAGGTTTCAATTTATTATACTGGCAGCACCGAAAGATTCGATGGCTTCTTCTGGGTTGGGCGCTCGTGACGGTAGGACGTGCTTAGTGGCGGTGTCGGTAAAAATACAGATTGATATTGGATTGGTTGGATATCTACTGTAAATTAAGGTAACCTATTAGTTTTATGGTAAATATAAGAATATGATTTGATGGTGAAATGAATTGTGATGTTATGTGGGGAATAGGAGATGTGATGGTATGGTGTAGAATATTGAATTTAATGTTGGCAAAGAAATATAAATGACTGACAAATATCTTGATGTTTCATATTATTTCCTTATCCCTGAAATACTGTAGATATGTAGTTTTATTAAACAGTTTTAGATTATGATATTGGGGTAACGACTTTAAGATTCATTTGGGGATTAGTATCCATTTTGAGGGTAAATAATTATATTCGGCATTAAGTTAGTTATTTTAGAGATGGATAGTTTATATTACAGTAGTAACGGTCTTCTTCTTTTTGTTTCGGTTAGGGTTGGTCCAAGGATGGGTGATCATCTTTACATACTGAGACTCCTCCGTGTTTTGGAAAGCACGTCAACCCGTTGGTCCCGGTTGTTAATCGTGGATCTTTGGCAGTCGTTATGGGTCGTAAGAAGTCCGAAAGTCTGACAACTTGCAGTATTACCTAGTTTCTGGGTTGTGGAGGTCAGATAAGCAGTGGCTCCATGTTAAATACTGGTATGCAGCTGCATCCGGTCACACTGGAAGACGACCCCAACATAGTTGGGAAAAGGACAGGCAGACTTTTTGCTGTACCCTACAGGGTCCGTAATTGTACCTTAAACCTTGTAACGAAGACGTTACAAGGTTGTTAAAGTCCAACTACTGATCCTGTAATATACATTTCATATGTTAATAGGTAAGAACCATTATGAAATGTAAATTAAGATATAAAAACATGATAAACTATAGCTACTTAAAATGCACAATAATAAAAAATATAATAACATGTTTACTTTTAAAAGTTAAATCGGTTTTTTCAATGCGCGGGTTATAAGATAACCTATGCCACTCTGTCACAGAGTAAGCAATGGACAGAGGGAAATAAATAAATAAATAAATCATAAATCTTTATTTATCTCAACATCTTATTACAGGCACTAATTAATAAAATGCACAATCTTAAATAGAGAAAGGTGTCTGAGGTAGGAAGGTCCTGTGTTACAGATCACCCGGCTCTCTTAGATAGGACATGTTAATTTACAAAACAGAAGAGTCAAGATATTATTAGTAAAGCAAAAGTTTGAAAAACCTAGGGAAATTAAAACAAATCAAAGAAAAGAAAAGCAAGTCAACATAAAATTCAAAGAAACATACAATTTATGTAGGTAACATACGCACCTATTTTATTATTCAATAATACTTAAGTAACAAAATAAGCAAATAAAATAATAATGAGCATAACAAAAAATTAAGAATGGAAATGGGGAAATGAATAATGTTGTGTGTATTGAATGTTTGTAAGTGTAGGTGTGTGAGTGTAAATGTGTGGGTGTTAAGACATTGGTTTTAATAAATTTTCTGTGGCAATGTAGTCCAGATTTAATAGCCAAAAGCGTAATTTTCTTTTACAAATAGATTTAGTATGGGTGTAGATAGATATTTTGTTATTAATTGAATTATAAAGAAAAGTGCCAAGAAAACAGAAAAACTTTTGGGAGAAACTAGTATTATAACGGATGATTGAACAAACATTTGCTGATCGTCTGTTTTGTGTTGGTAAATCGTGATCGAAGGGAACTTCAGTGTGTTTTTTTAGTACTGTCATGAGAATGAACAATTGCCGGACCGTTAACACTTGGCAGTATTGGTAAAGTTCGGAAGTTGGATAGAGGATTGGGAAAAAGCAACTAACTTTTAATATAGCTCTTTGGGCTCTCTCTAAATTTATCATATAAGTTTTAGAGGTACCGCCCCAAGTGGTAATGCAATATACTAGCAAAGATTGGCATAGTGCAAAGTAAACTGTTTTAATAACGAATGTATCAGATATATGTCTTAGATTTTTAAATATGTAGATTAATTTTCGAATTCTTTTAACTAGGTTTTCAATGTGTTGTTGGAAGCTGAGACGGTAATCTATGATTATGCCAAGATATTTGATAGAATTTGTTTTAACTAATACAGGACAAGAACAATGGTTGATGGAATTACATGAGTGGGCTTTCAAGTTGAAGTTTGGTTGATCCTGGGGTCTAAGGGAATATGTCATGTATTTTGTCTTATCGACGTTGAGGGTAAGCAAATTGGAATATAACCATTTATACACCGTATCAAGACCTTGTTGAGCATAATTTTGAACCTCATCCCACGTGTTAGCATCGAATATTAAGGCAGTATCATCGGCGAAAGTTACGATTTTACCGTTTTGTAGCTTGATATCACATAAGTCGTTTATATAAACTAAGAATAATGTGGGACCGAGGATGCTACCTTGAGGAACGCCGTACTGATTAGGAAGTTCGTCGCTAATCCAATTATCTATTTTAGTAGTTTGTGTTCTGTCAGATAAATAGTCTATGAATAGTTGAAGTGGTAGACTTCTTACTCCCATATTCTCTAACTTTTTTACCAAAATAGGAACAGATACTGTGTCAAATGCTTTAGCTAAATCTAGGTAAATGGCTAAGGTCTTTTTTTTATTATCTAGTTTGTTGACTATGAAAGCTTCTAAAGAGCGCGCAAAATTTATACCTATTTTGGAGGATTGGCGCAGCATGTAGGTATTTTCATTTATAAATTTAATTATTCAATAGCAAACATAATTATTCAATTACTAATAGGTCGGTAGGTATTACCTACATATTTCAATTCATAAACACCAATCATCTGGTATTAATTGTAAAAAAAATATTCTCAAGTAGTTGTTATTTTTGTTCTTGAACGCACCATTTACAAGATAGCTGTAGGTAACTATTTAGTGCCACTTACAAAAAACAATTAAACCATTTATGATCAATACCAAAACTTTGTTGCATGTTGAGGTATGAGGTATCTATCTAAAAATCATAAATTATAGGCAAGTTACCGCTTACCTAGTGGAGTCTTTGGGATAATTATGTGTTTCTGTTCCTATTAGTACATAAACACAGTACAGCGAACAACCATATTTACTTTTTATATTAAAAAAGTGTGTACACAGTTTGAAACACTATTATGTTTTACTCATTTCAAAACGTGAAACGTAAACAAACACGACGCGCGACGCGTACGCGCAGCCCTGAGCGATTCAACTGGCCGAGCCAGTGTGAACCGGTTTCTCTTCGTATACCTACGACGAAACCGCCAGTGCAAGTGGTACGCACACACGCGCCTCATGCTTGTAGTAGTGTACAGACGCCAGCACATCAAGCTATCCGAAACTGTCAAATATTCATCAATCAACTTTGAACCTTATGTTTCAGCAATAAAGTTGAAAATTTATTAAATAAATTTGACAGATTGTAGTAGCTTGATGTGCTGGCGTCTGTACCTATCATAGCGCGGTTGTATGAAGCTTACTCTCTGTTCTGTTTCTTTACTCATGTGACTCTGTACACCGTATCATAATATTATTTATAGTCTTACAACGGCGACTCGGTTAAAGTTGGTGCATACATTTTAAGACTTTAACTTTTTATTTTTTAGGGTTCCGTACCCAAAGTGTGCCAACGGAGGTACCGTTAGCACCCTTTGGACCTATTACTAAGTCTCCGCTGTCCGTTCATCAGTCACCGGGCTGCATCTTTTGAGCCAAATAGGTAGACACTTGATTTTTTTACAGATTGTGTGCTGCATGCTGACATGACCGCAATAAAAAATAAAAAGTAAAGAAAGGGATTTCCATACAAGTAAGATATTTTTACTTAAGTATCAACAAAAATATGCAATCTTTCGTCTAAATCACATGTATTGTTTTTTTTTTACATCCTTCTGTTACATGTATGAGTGCCCTTATTCGTAATTTCACTACACTCGTTTATACTTGTGGTAATTAATTAATACGCACACAAATTAATTAATTGTTCTTTTATTCCAACTTGACCATAGTCTAAATCAAACCATAGAGAAACGAATGTTGCCCTCCAGCATTCTATAACAAAAAAAAAAAAAACCATAGCAAACAAAGCAATAGTTATTTGTTACACAAGAGTGCAAAGTTGCTTTTTAACCGCGTGCTCAATTTTGATGACTGAGCAAGCGAAGGATTCTAAAATTGAATCACGAGCACAGCGGGTGATTCAAAACTAAGAATCCTGGGCATTAGCGAGGGAATCAAAGAATAAGGATATATTAATTTGTATGAAACACTGTATAAAAAGATGGTAAAAGAACAATTTAGAACAAAACATGTTTTACCAAAATAATAATAAGCATGCAAATTTTTCAGTAGGTTTGACTTGTTCATTAACATTTTTTGTCAATGAAATCTTTAACACTATAGAAACTATTAGCACATAACCATTCGTAAACTTTATTTTTAAATAATCTAGTGTTTAAATTTTTGAGCACGAGGTGAAAAATCTTTGTACTCGAGTGCAACACGTAACTTTTCATACCACCTCAGCGAGGAAATAATATTTTTGTTAGGTACTGTAATGTTGGTGTTAGTGACTTTATTCCCTTGGCGTAAATGTTGGCGAGAGAGGGCGATTAGGTTCTTCTTTCTTTCTTTTGTAACGGCTCATTTTTGATGTAGAAGGGCCAGTCCAAGGATCTGACTGAGGCTCTTTCAGAGTAATGGCTCCTACGATGCCTTTACATATTTTAGACTTATTTTGGATGGAATCCTCTATCCGCATTGGACTTCCAGCCTCCATGGCGCTTAAGAGACAGGAGATCAGCTCCTGAATCGTCCAAAAGTGTGGCTGAAGTTCGTCGGAGACAGTGACCCGTGTACAACAGGGGTTCTGGAAGTTCAAGAAATGTTGCTATTTCTCGTGGAATACTGCCAATTTTATTAGCACTCATAGGCTGTCGTAACACATTTTCCGTTCCGATATTGTAGAAAAAATCGATTGATTGGAGTGTTAGGCGTAAGGCTTGATATTTCTCAACAATTTTTATGTATTCCTTGCGAATGACGAAGTTGCTGTCTCTTTTTGTCTTGGTAACACAAATAAAATCCTTCACGATCAACAGTATGGATTCACCAAAGGACGTTGTACGACCGACGCCGGTGTAACCCTATTAAGACACATTTTTAACGCGTGGGAAGAGGCTCAAGACGCCATAGGGATCTTTTGTGACCTCTCCAAAGCATTTGATTGCGTCGATCACGAAACCTTACTCTTGAAACTTGAGCATTACGGACTTGGAAAACTTGCACTCAATTTAGTAAAATCTTATTTAAATGATAGACAACAGCAAGTTCAAATAAACGGTATCAATTCACTAGGTTTAAAAGTAAAAATAGGTGTGCCACAAGGCTCGATATTGGGTCCATTCCTCTTCTTAGTGTATATAAATGATCTACTCCATTTATTAAAAAATCAACCACAAATGGTGTTATTTGCTGACGATACTTCTTTAATTTTTAAGGTAGATAGACGTGCTACAAATTTTAACGACGTAAATAACGCCCTACTGCAGGTCCAAAATTGGTTCACTGCTAATAATTTAGTATTAAATGGAAAAAAAACTAAGTGCATAAAATTTTCTTTACCAAATGTCAAAAGTCAAAAGTAGTGATTGTGAGATAGTATTGAATCAAGAGAAACTAGAATTTGTCGACAAAACTATTTTCCTAGGGATCACGCTCGACTCAAGGCTGCAATGGGGTCCTCATTTAACATCTCTTGCAGGACGGCTAAGTTCAGCAGCATATGCTGTCAGAAAAATCCGTCAATTTACTGATGTAGATACCGCGAGGCTAGTCTATTTTAGCTACTTTCATAGTATCATGTCTTACGGTATTTTACTGTGGGGACGGGCTGCAGACATCGAGTCTATTTTTATTCTGCAGAAAAGAGCGATCAGAGCCATATATTATCTCCGCAGGCGCGATTCTCTAAGGAAACTGTTTAAGGATATTAACATCATGACGGTACCTTGTCAATATATCTATGAAAACATCATGTACGTAAGAAAGAATTTACATCTTTTTAGCAAAAGAGGTGATAGACATAATTATAGTACAAGAAATAGGGACCTATTAGTTCAACCAGGTTTCAGACTGGCTAAAGTAGATTCATCTTTTATGGGATACTGTTTAAAATGTTACAATAAAATTCCTCCCCACATACTTCAACTGAATGAGACGAAATTCAAATCTTGTATAAAACGCACACTATGCAGGCAGGCATATTATACGTTGGGGGATTACATCGCTGATAAAAATGCTTGGCTCAATGCTGGTCCTGCTCCACAACTAATTGATTAACATTTGCAAATACTGTTGGAGCTGCTGAAGATTGTAAGACTATCTTTGCATTGTATAAACTCAATCTCCATTGTATTATATAATTGCATAGCACAGGTGTGAGTACTATGTACTAAAGAGTTACCATTTACCGGGTAATATGTCTTGCATTGACTTGAATCTGCCCTGGCGGCTGTGAGTATGTCATGCTCACTCAAATGTTTCGCTGATGGTGGCGCGTGTGTTGGATCATTTAGCTCCCTTCAAAATGGGTCTCCCTTGTTTTACCGAAAAGAAATTGCCAAATTATCACTTCCCAAACAAATTTTCGCATAATTTCATTTGCCAAATTATTACTTACCAAAAAATCTCTGTACAAATAATTGTTACGAAAACCTATGTTTGGCAAGTGAACGTTTGAACAATAACTTGTTTACCAACTAGTACTTTTACCATTTTTTATCTAGTCAAATATTTCAGTTGGTATAACATATTTTACGCAAAATTAAATAAGCCAAATATTTTTTCTCTCGATAGCCTCTTAAAAATAATCTCCTTTTTCCATATTTTTTTCTATATAATCTAGTCGTTTCTGGCACTCGCCGGCCGCTGCCGCGGCACCGCTCGCTTCGCTCGCTCGGCTCGTGCGTAGGTGGTCACAGTTTTAACCTAACCTAACCTAACCATTTTTTTAAAATTAATAACCTACTGTAACTAGTTCCATAAATAACCTAATGTCTAGTAACCATAAATTTGACTTGTTTCAGACAAATTCAAGCACATAAGCTTACAAAGAAATACGCAAATGACATCAAATTTAACAAACAAATTCCCAAAAAAATCTTATTTTTGCCTTTATATTTTTTGTCATAACAAATCATTTGACTAAACAATTATTGTCTAAATATTGTTTGCTGTAATAAATCATTTGATTAAATACCAAAAGCCTTAATGACATTATCCTTGGTAACAATCTGCCAAGTAAACATTTGACCAAATGAAAATGTGCGTACTAAAATTATTCCAAATATTACATTGGTATAAAAAAAGGTTGCTAAAATTTGTTTGGGTAATGAAAATTTGGCAAAATCTTTTCGGCAAAACGGCAGGATCCCCTTCAAAATGGTTGAGCTGAATGGTGCTAATCCATGCGTCATGTTCGTGAACGGGCGCCGTCAGTTGGGACTGGTCATCTCTTAGCTGCCAGGGCTTATTTTTATTTTTATTTTTTGAATTGTTCTTTGTTTTATCTTTTTATTACGGACGCTTCTAACGTGCACGTCTTTCTACATTGTTCTCACATGTATAATTTCAACATGAATGATGTAACCAATATTTTGTAACAATTTTTTATTTAAAAGAGTGTCCGTGGAGTTTCTTGCCCGTTCTTCTCCATAGGTACCTACTACGCTTTGGAATGGGCAACTAGCTTCATACCTATTTCTGACTGACCGATTCCTTGACAATTCAAAAGTGCCTGTAAATGGTTTAATTGAAATAAATGCTTTGAGTTTGAGTTTGAGTTTGGTATTAGGTAAATTAATTAAAGGGTATGCTGAGATGGTTTGGGCATGTTGAGAGGATGAATGAAAGGCGACTAACAAAATTTATTTACGAGGCTGATGTGAAGGGAAAGGCCGGGCGGGGACGCCCTAGGAGGACATATACTGACCTTATTTGTGATGTTCTTCAGAAAGGCCAGGTGCGTAGTACTCGCAACCGGTGTGCGTAGTGTTGCCCAAATTCAGTCTTGGTCTTGCAGTCTTGGTCTTGTTCTTGCGTTTTTGCAAGACCAAGACCAAGAACAAGACCGCGTATTTTTAGCAAGACCAAGACCAAGACTGACCGTGCAAGACTTGAGCAAGAACAAGACATAGCCTGCAAGACTCTTGCGTCTTGCAGCTAGGACTTAGCGCTATTTCACTGAGTAGTTAGGTGTAACAGTTCGGTGTATAGGTAGGTACGCTTAGGAATTCTATGAGACGCAAAAAACTGTATCAAAGAATATGAAAAACTGGACCTATGCGCATTACGACTAATACCATAAACATAGCGAATAAAAAAATATCTATTAAAATCAAACTGAGTGCATGCATAGTTATGTTTTAACCATCGGCACTTTGATAATGCGGCATCAAAGGTTTTGTACTTACTTTTCAAAGAAATTTGCCGCTTTTCGGAAGTACATGGTTATGATACACGCGCCGGGGCTTCTTTTGAAATCTAAAACAATCGTTGCCGCCACGCCGAAATCATAACATTTGTGACACTATTTGATTGCCGCCATAGGGCGTAGGTATACTCATGCAAAATAATTTCGAATTTTTTTAAGAGTACCTACAGGTGTTCCAAAGAATAAATAAGTTTCAGAGTGCTTAGAATGAAAATGAATACATTATACTGATCACGCAAGTAGTATTATGATTAGGATAAAATGGTAAGGATAGGTAGTAGATGTCATATTAATTCATTCTAGTAAGTATATATTATAATATTGATTACTTATATGGTTTTAAACTAATTACTTAGGTACTATTATTGTACATTTAGTCATTATATTTCTTAAGTTTTTACAAGAAAAAATAGCAAAAAAGTGTTCAAATATCACCCGTTTAATAAATATTGTAGCCACTTTTAAATATACTTGAAACGTGTAAAAAAATTCTACAAAACTAATAAAATAATATAAAAAGCGTAGGTACTTACCTACTAATAAAATAAAAAGCCTGCGATAAGAGTTTTGTATTACTTACCAGCCCGAATATCTCTGAGAGAGATGATGAGAGTAAGTATTTACTAGCTGTGCCCGCGACTTCGTCCACGAGGAATAGTAACTTTGGAGGTAGGTATAGTGACGTTCAGGACTTATTTATTTATTTTAAAACTTCTGTCATCAAACATACAAACGAACTCTTCAGCTTTATAATATTAGTATAGATGTACGCCAAAACATTCACTTATATGTAAAGAATAGTGATTGGCACTAATTCTATTTTATTCACGCGTCGCGTCTGTACAAGTAGGTAATATTTAGTATGTGTTTGTACGCCGCACGCGGCATTGTTTGATTTGCGGCGGCATCCTTTTCATAGAGCCGGCACGTGGCGAGGCGGCGCGGTAGAAAGCAAGGAAACGTACTATAAATAAAGGAATTATTTTAATTCCAGTCATTTCCAATTGAGCTGTGCTTCGAGTCTAACTTAATAATTGTTTTTACTAATTCTCGTTGTTTTCTAAAAACGTATCACGTGTACAATTTAATATGAGTGACGAAGATTCAAATTATTCTAGTCCGAGTAACGAGAGTTTGAGTCACAGATCTAAAAGACCCAAAAGCAAATTTGAGGAGTTTTTCGAAATAATTCATGCATCCCAAACTGCCTTCTGTAAATTGTGCCAACATAAAAAGATTGAAATAAAAATGAAAAACAGAAACACTTCAGGCTTAAGGAAACATCTAATATCTTTCCACAAAAAGGAATCAGAAATATTTCTTCCTGTTAAACCAAAATTAAGTGGAGATATCACAAGCTTTTTAGTAACCGCTGGAAGAAGTGGACAGGTAAGAATATTTTTTTAACAGTTAAAAGAATTTTAACTCCGCGTAGCTATTCATGCGATACTTTCAAAAACGCCATTAACTTACGTAAGTATTTTTGAGTTAGTGGTGTTTTCATCTAGGGGTGCGACATATTAAGTATGTAATTATCGTCTTAAATATTTTTTATAAACACCCATATTTTCATTTAATCGGCCAGTAACAACTAAGTACTTTATTTTGGTAAATTACAGTACAGTGCAACCTTAATATAACAAATATCAATTTAACGATTTTCTCGATTTAACAACAACAAACCTCCTCCTCTTATACGCTCAAACCTAGTATGTTTTAAATAATAACACAAGATTTATTGTTTTGTTTCAGTCGGAAAACAGCAGTGACAACATCACGACAGCTACAGTTGATTGGGTGGTGAAAAAATATCTTCCCTTCTCATTTTTCGATGACGAAGCTACACAAGTATATTTTCGACGTATTTGCCCTAATATGGTGTTTCCTAAAAGGTCTACACTTAGAAGGAAAGTCAAAGAGCGATTTGAAGAGCTCCAATTGAATCTCAAGGAACGACTTCAACAATTATCATCTAAAATGTCTTTTACCATTGATGGGTGGACGTCAATTGCTGGTAGGAGTTACTACGGGGTTACTATTCATTATATAGACAACGAATGGAAGTATCAATCTGTAGTTCTTGATTTTATACCATCACGCGGTCGACATACTAGGGAAGATATTGCAACGATTTTCCATGAATGTTTATTGGAATATGGCATAATTGATAAAATACAAGGTATCACGGTCGACAACGCAACTGCAAATACCAAATTTATGTATGAACTGGGCAAACAGCTGCCGCCACACTTTGATTCAGACAATCAACATTTCCGGTGCTTTGCTCACATTTTAAACCTTGGTGTACAAGATTTATTAAAGACCTTAGCATTACACTGTGAGTCTGACACTAACGCGCAAGATCAGCAGTACGAAGACTATGCAGACGAAACTGAGGATGAGGAAGATGAAGAATCTGCACCAAATATTGCTGACTCGCGTACATCTGTAACAAAGTTACGCAGTATTTCCAGTAAAATAAAAAGAAGTGAGATAGTGAAGAAGAAGTTTCAGTCTGCTTGTGAAGCAGCTGGCGTGCCATCAAATCTAAATGCCATTATTGACTGTCCAACGAGATGGAATTCCACACATGATATGATTGGATTTGGTTTAAAAGTGAGAGCGGGCATTGACATATTGTGCAGTTCTGTCACCGAATTAAATGATTTTCAAATCACAGCTAATGAATGGCAGGTACTCGAAAAATTACATAAATTTCTAATAAACTTTAAACTTTTAAGTACAAAACTTGGTGGAGACAAATATGTTACATTACCGCTAGTCATTGTATCATTCAATCTCTTGCTAGATAAAATTGAATCCATGGTAAAACAGTTAGATGAGAAACCTAATCGATCTGAAGTGGATGAAAGGCTCATTCTAGCTTTCCAAGCAGCTCGAGACAAAATGCTTAAACATTACAAGAAGAGCAACTGGATTTATTGTACTTCTTTAATTTTAGACCCAAGGCATAAGGCTCAGACTTTTGACCTGACAATGTGGGGGAAGCAACTTAAAACAAAAAGTCTGCGCAAGTTCAATGAACTTTATGAAGAATATAAAAGTCTACACTCACTGAACAAATCTCTGGAATTACCAGAAAAAGAAAATAAAGTATGTGATGAAGATGAAGACGTAATAGACTTTGATAAACTCTATGAATGTCCCTCGACGTCATCTGGATCTTGTCTTCAAGGCTTAGTGATAGACGAGTTGGAGGAGTACCTGAGAAAACCAAGAACTGCCAGCTCGGAAGACATTTTAGATTGGTGGAGGACGCATGAGACAGAGTATCCGATTTTATCGAAAATGGCCCGTGATTTTCTCTCAATACCTGCAACTTCAGTACCTGCTGAGAGGTTATTTTCTAAAGCATCATTAGTAATTAGAAAACATAGAAATAGGTTAAGTGATGAGTCAGCCAGATGGTTACTTTGTATTAATTCTTGGTCAAAAAAATTGATATAAAGTATCATAACCTAATGATAAAGCTGTTGATTTGTGTTGTATTTTATTTTTTATTCAAATAAATGATAAATCGTAAAACTCTTTTATTAAATTTCTTATAAGTTGAGGGTTCAATCTCTTTCTAGACAGATAAGTATTGTTCTTTAAAATACAGTCAAGTTATTGTAATTAATTTGTTTTTTTACATGTTTTAGCAAATGTAAGCTTATAAATCATAAATGTTTATTAAGAAACAGTTACTTCCATGGAAAACGACATATAGGTCAGTTGATTTTTCGAATTTCTTATCAAATCTTCAGTTATTTATTAATCTGCTTGATCTTTACTATGGCTATGTTAATTCAAGCTCACAATGTTCCAATTCTAATACGTTTTTCTAAGATTTAAAGTAAACTTTAATAAATAGTAATAGACTAATAGGTAATTGCAAGACTTGCAAGACTCTTGCTGCAAGACCAAGACCAAGACCAAGACTGGGAGCGCAAGACCAAGACCAAGACCAAGACCAGGTGTATTGGCGCAAGACCAAGACCAAGACTGGCTAAGTCTCGTCTTGTTCTTGCATTTGGGCAACACTAGGTGTGCGTGTATGACCAGATGTATGAACGTTTACGAGGCAAAAGGAGTATGTAAGGATCGTAGCAGGTGGCGTTCTGTAGTTTCTGCCTACCCCCATGGGAAGAAGGCGTGAGTTTATGTATGTATGTATGTGTAAGTCATCTGAATGTTTCTCAATGTTTTTGACATTAAGTTGTGTTAGTTCATTAGTTTGACATGCTCCGTTTATACCAATAATAAGAACAACCTGTAACGTAAAGTGTATTGTAGTAGATAAATTAATAAAATTATATGCATGCATAATTATGCCTAACAAAATCTACTAAGTACCTACGTATTAAATTATGTTAAGTAGTTGATTAATATACTTAAGTAGATACTGAATGTGCAACTGACTTACTTTTGTCGCCAAATACGAGTAGGTATACGGAATCAGGTGTTTCGTTAAGAAACATTTTAATTTCAGATGCTGTGAAAACCTTCGATTTTTTTGGTGGATGACCAGATGAGGCTTTTTTAAAAATGCCACTAATTTAGGATATGTGTCGATATGTATGTCTTTTTTCATCTTTATTGTTGCTTTTAGCATTGAATACGTACTCCATAGAGTGCTTGATTCCTTGGTCTCGGATAATTCAATAAAATATGCCAGCAAAACTTTTTCTGAGAAAGTTTTGGTTCCTTTAGCTAGTCGCCACGTGTTCATATCGTACTGTTTCAAATACTTCTCGCGTGATTGTTGAGGGAGAAAGCTCATTTACGCATTATTAACAGTTTCAGTCAATTCTGCTGGCGTCAAATAAACTTCCTCGTCGCTAGAGCCATTCATTTTAGGTTTTTCACTTGTTTTCAAGTTTCTTGTTTTTCACTTAAGGTTTTAACAATATGACGTGAAAAGAAAATAGCGCGCGCAAAGCAAATTAAAAAAAAGTACACCAACAAGGTTCCGAGTCTGAGTTTTTAACAAATTAAAAAAGGTTGTGTGATAAATTCGGCACCACAGAGAGAGAAGTAAATAGGTTTAATAATATTTTGAATTCAAACTTAGTGCACACGATGTTCTAAATTCAATTTACTTTATCCTGTAGCCGCTAGAGGATAAAGTAAATTGAATTTAGAACATCGTGTACATCCGTATAAACAGACAAAAACGGCTTTTGCATTCAGATATCGAAGACCAAAAATACTCTTTCCGAGATGGGGGGATGAAAAAGTTTTTTTTTTTTTTTATTCTAAATTCTGCCCACATTCAAGCAGTTGATTGACATGTCGTTTCCATTGAAGTCCATCTACCTCTACCGTGTTGGTTACATCTGGTACACACATCAAGCTATACAAATCCAGTTGATGCTGATCTCGCATTGTATAGGATTTCCGTACAATGCGGGGTCTGACTACCTGCAGTATTGTCTCTCCTTTTCCATTTAAATCCATCCAAAGGTTGTCTGTAAAAGATCGCTTTTAGCAATAAGTCCGTCTATTGTGTCACCCAATGTAAAATTTCTAAATTAATGTCTGTAATTTTTATGGTGTACAAGTTTAAGTAATGAATTAATACGCACACAAATGAATTAATTGTTCTTTTATTCTAACTTTGTAATGATCGATATCGATTTAGTAATCAAGTACAATGCTAGATGGCGTTACTAGGCTCGCCACAGTAGTTGTAATAACATATTTTAGACGATTGACAAATGACGGTGGCAGTAAAATAAATAATTTCGGGGAGATGTAAACGGTTGCTCCGTGATTGATTATTCTAATTCTGGAAATTAAAGCCATCATTGCCGGGAAATTACTGCAGAGTATACATACGTATTGTCGTTGGTGCAATATTGTGAATTTGTGTGCGAGTAGTGGAAGAAACGGGGTAAGTGATTGCGTCTATTTAACGAAGTGTAGGTTGGACGATTGGAGATGTTTTGCAAGGCTGACTGTTCTCATTTTGTCCTCAGCTTGCGGAAACGCCCTTATCGTCCAGGCATATTTATTGTGGATAAAAGGTCCAGCTTCAACTTATGAAGCAGTATTTTGATTTGTTGCGGAATAAGAACGACATATTCGCCACGGTCAATTAGCAACCGATTGGTTTCGAGGCACAGCCGTGGATCGACATTTCTTGACCTCGGGTTCGATCCCGGCCACTGGAATTTCTTTTTGTATATGTTAAAGATATTTTATTGCATGTTGTGTACTTTTATTTTGTTTTTCGTTGTTATTGTTAATTTTCCGTTACGGCCAATTAATCGGTTAAGATTTGTAGTTATTAAGGTGTTAGTTTGTATTTGAATGCATAAATTTAAATGGTAACTTATAAAATTAAATTGTTTGTGCCACCTATGTTCTTCTTTCATTAGGTAGTCAGTTTACTTGGAACCCCGGTCATCACAACTTGACCAAAGTCTAAATCAAACCATAGAGAGACGAATGTTCACCTTCCGCCTGACGCAGGTCCTCACCGGACACGGCTGCTTCGGGAGGTTCCTGTTTAGGATAAGGCGGGAGGAAACACCCGGGTGTCACCATTGTGTGGATCGGCCTGAGGACACGGTGGAGCATACGGTGGAGGTCTGCCCGGCTTGGGCGGAGCAACGCCGTGTCCTCGTAGAGGCGATCGGCGGCGGTGATCTCTCGCGTCCGGCCCTGGTTCAGGCCATGGTACGGAGCGAGAGGAAATGGCAGGCCGTCACCTCCTTCTGCGAAGCGGTAATGCTCGCGAAGGAGGAGGCGGAACGCGTGAGGGAAAGGCAAATTTCGCGCCCTCACGCCCCTAACCGCCGCAGGAGGAGACGCCCGGGGCGGGAATCGCGAGCCGATTTCCGGCCACCGTAGGCGCGGGCTTGCGGACGGTGAGCAATGGGTAGCTCGCCGTCCGGTAAGGACCAAGCCCGGGTCGACGGCGCGTTGTGTTCCACGCGCGCCTCAAAGAGATGTCAGCAGAATTGACGGGGTCCGTTAGGGCCAATGCCTGCCGGGGGTTCGAAGAAAACCGATGGGGACATCGTGGCCCCCGGCAACAGGGCAACCGAAGGAACACGGGTGGGTTTTAGTCAGTAAGAGTCTGACACGCCCTCCCGCTCCACCCAGAGCGGGAGAAGTTATTTGATAATTTCCCACCCAAAAAAAAAAAAAAAGAGAGACGAATGTTGCCCTCCAACACCATTGTTCAGCGGTGCACGAGATATACCTTCTTTAAATTTTTAACCGACTTCCAAAAGGAGGAGGTTCTCAATTCGTCTGTTTTTTTTTTTTTTTTTTTTTTTTTTTTTTTTTTTTTTTTTTTTGTATGTTTGTTACGCGATTACTCCGCCAATTATGAATAGATTTTGATGATTCTTTTTTTGTTTGGTAGATCATACTTCAGAGGTGGTCCCATATAAATTTTATTAACTTTGCTTGGGTAGTTTTTGAGTTAGCTTCAATTATACGTATTTTTCCCCACTTAGTATGTAGATGATATGATAACTTCTTGACACTGTTATTTACATAGCATGTAGTGGTATTCGAATTTGTGTGGGGTAGGTACCACAACTAAAAAGTGAAAAATAAAAACTTTTTACAAAAAAAAACAACCGACTTCAAAAAAAAACACTACAAAGTAAAAAATAACTTTAATTTCGGAAGTCGGTGACAAAGAACGAAAATTCAAAACCAAAGACACCGACTTCCGAAATTAAAGTTATTTTTTACTTTGTAGTGTTTTTTTTTTGAAGTCGGTTGTTTTTTTTTGTAAAAAGTTTTCATCGATATATTGCAAATTGTCTTCGAATGAAATGGCTGTGTGACATCAGAACGGACGGAGACGCGGACATGACGAAGTTATAAGGGTTTTGTTTTTGCCAGTTGGCTACGGAACCCTAAAAATTGGCACCTAGAATGCTAAAGGGTCACAAAGCTATCTGTTTGATGAGTAGGTACAAGAAAATCCGCTTAAAATACTAAAAACTCTTATCAGAGAGTCGTTCTTATTATAATTATTATCAGAATAAGACCTAGGTATATAACTTCCGAACACCAGCATTTTGCTATAAAATTCTACGAGCGATCAGCAGGGGAGGACGTCTGCCATCTACTTCTGTTGAAACAACTTTGTATTTACGAGTATGAAGTATATAATGTTTAGAACGCAGTGTGTGCTGGCGTTGTTAGTGCTGTACGTGGGGTTGGCACATACCTTTTTTTTTTTTTTTTTGGGTGGGAAATTATCAAATAACTTCTCCCGCTCTGGGTGGAGCGGGAGGGCGTGTCAGACTCTTACTGACTAAAACCCACCCGTGTTCCTTCCTATGCCATGTTGCCGGGGGCCACGATTTCCCTATCGGTTTTCTTCGAACCCCCGGCATTGGCATTGGCCCTAGCGGACCCCGTCAATTCTGCTGACATCTCTTTGAGGCGCGCGTGGAACACAACGCGCCGTCGACCCGGGCTTGGTCCTTATCGGACGGCGAGCTGCCCATTGCTCACCGTCCGCAAGCCCGCGCCTACGGTGGCCGGAAATCTTCCTGCGATTCCCGACGCCCAGGGCGTCTCCTGCTGCGGCGGTTAGGGGCGCGAGGGCGCGAAATTTGCCTCTCCCTCACGCGCTCCGTCTCCTCCTTCGCGAGAATTACTGCTTCGCAGAAAGAGGTGACGGCCTCCCATTTCCTCTCGCTCCGTAGCATGGCCCGAATCAGGGCCGGACGCGAGAGATCACCGCCGCCGATCGCATCCACGAGGACACGGCGATGCCCTGCCCAAGCCGGGCAGACCTCCACCGTATGCTCCACCGTGTCCTCCGGGCGATCCACACAGTGACGACACCCGGGCGTTTCCTCCCGCTTTATCCTGAACAGGTACCTCCCGAAACAGCCGTGTCCGGTGAGTACCTGCGTCAGGCGGAAGGTGAGGACGCCGTGGCGCCTCTCTAGCCACTCCTCAAAGAGGGGTCTTATCGCCTCAATTGTGGCGTGCCCAGCGCTGGGTTGCGACAATCGCAGTCTCCATTCCGCCATGAGATCCCGCCGGAGCTCTGTCCGCTGTGCCGCGACTTCTTGCGGCATCGGAGTTAAGCCCCGGCGCTTCGCCTCCTCGCGCCACTCCCAAATGTGCGCGAGGACCTTTGCCTCCAGATCCCATGGCGGTACTCCGGCAAGGAGGCTCGCCGCCTCGCAGGAGACCGTGCGGTATCCTCGGGCCAGCCGGATGGCCATGACCCTTTGGGACGCGTTCAGCCGGCGGCCTGGCTGCCGCCTCAATGAAGGCGCCCACACCGGCGCCCCGTAAAGGGCCATGGACCGCACGATCCCCGCGTAGAGCCTCCGGCAGGAGGCGTTTGGACCTCCCAGATTGGGCAGGAGCCGCTTCAAGGCAGCCCCGGCCCGGTCCAGTCTGGGAGCCAAACGTCGGAAATGCTCCACGAAGTTCCACCGGCTATCGAGGACGAGTCCCAGATATTTCATCGTCGACTCGACGCCGATGTGAACCCCTCCCGCCAATACCTGGGAACCCGACGGTGGCGCACTACGAGGACCATAGAAACCCATGGCCTCGGACTTGTGCAGGGCCACCTCGAGTCCCAGCTGCCGGATTCTGTCGACGATTGTCGCAACCCCGCGTGTCGCTAAGTCGGCCGCCGCCTGGTACGACCTCCCCTGCGCCAGGACCAGCGTGTCGTCAGCGTAACAAACGACGCTGACGCCAGTAGGGAGGTCGGCGCGCAGCACCCAGTCGTATCCGATGTCCCACAGATGCGGCCCCAGGACCGATCCCTGTGGGACACCGCACGACATCTCTCGCCGGTTCCACTCTCCTTGGTGACCGGGGTAGATGACAGCCCTGTCTGTCAAATAGGCCTCGACCACACGACAGAGGTAGGTCGGCATCCGGTGATACCGAAGTGGGTTGGCACATACCTGGGGTGAGTAAGAGGAGCATGTCTTTTCTCATTTTCAACGTTTTCATAATTTAATTTATTTGTGTGTCTTTAAGATCCACTTGCACGATAAATCACTACGTATGTTTAATTACGACTAAACGAATTTAAAACCGCGTCTCTGTCATCTTCAAATGTTTGATAGAAACAAATCGATGATTAATTAATTTAATGTCAAAATCTGTGTGTGGATGTGAGATTTTGAAATCGCCAGCGAATTGTCAGCGACTAAAGTACCTACCGTTACTATTTTCATTCCCAACGGGTAAGCTCTTGGCCTGCATCTCACTTGATGGTAAGTGATGTCCGAAAGTGGAAACGAGTTTCACTCGGAATTCTCAACAACAGAAGAACTGGCTATCTTAACATTTTACCCCTTTAATTTTTTTTCCCGGGATCTCTAGGTCTGAGATAGGTGGTCTAACCACAAGACTACAGAGGCGGAAAATTATTTTTGTGCTTAATTCAAGCAGTAATCGCACTTACAAACTTACCTTAGTAAGAATTCAAGCAGGTTGGTAAGAAAAGATATGTTATTCACATGCCTTTTGAGGTCAATTCCGAGATTTTCGAAGATGACGCGTTTTGATTTTGCGTTCCGTTTCACCAAAGAAGCAAAACAAATAATGAATTGTAAAATTTCAAATGCAATGAAAAATGTAAAAAAAAAATGGAATTTGTTTCTTGACCCTATATCATAGAATTGTATATTTAAATCATGAATAAGTTTTGAATTACGTGCATATTCCTTATTTTTAACCAACTTCCAAAAGGAGGAGGTTCTCAATTCGGCTGTTTTTTTATGTTTGTCACGCGATTACTCCTCGAATTATGAATTGATTTTAATGATTATTTTTTTGTTTGGTAGATCATACTTCAGAGGTGGTCCCATATAAATTTTATTAACTTTGCTTGGGTAGTTTTTGAGTTTCAATAATGCGTATTTTTTTCCCACTTAGTATGTGGATGATAATTATGATAACTTCCTGTCACTGTTATTTACATAGCAGGTAGTGGTATTCGAATTTGTGTGGGGTAGGTACCACAACACTAAAAAGTGAAAAATAAAAACTTTTTACAAAAAAAAACAACCGACTTTAAAAAAAAAACGTTGCAAAGCCAAAAATAACTTTAATTTCGGAAGTCGGTGACAAAGAACGAAAATTCAAAACCAAAGACACCGACTTCCGAAATTAAAGTTATTTTTACCCGACTACGGCGAAGCAAAAAGGAGGGTTATGATTTTGACCGGTATTGTATGTATGTATGTATGTATGTTCATCTGTTACCTCATAACTTCTAAACTGCCGATCATAATTTGACAAATGAGATATCATTGGAAGAGTTTTGATTGTCCGCTGGTTATAGGCTATGTGACGTCACATTAAATGCAATATGGCGCCCTCTAGAGGACATAAAGTAACGAAATAAAAAATAAAAATAATTGAATTGTGCCATGTTGGGTATCAAATGAAAGAGCTTGACGAGCACATTACAAATATGTATATATATATCATATTATCCAAGTAAAAAAATTAATACCTATTTTACCATAAATGTCGTGATAGTCCAGTGGTTAAGACCTCGCCTCTCATGCACGAGGTTGTGGATTTAAATCCGGGCAGGTACCAATGTGACTTTTTCAATTCAAATGTAGGTACCTACTTTCTTTGTTTATCTTGGACATTACCAACATCGGTGAAGGAAAAACATCGTGAGGAAACCTGTACCCTAATTGCGTAATACAACACAACCACAATCTGTTTCGATTTGAATCCACCAAAAAAGGCGCGCTTCTACAGAGTCGTGATGTTTGAAAACCACGGCGAGGAGGGCATTCAGCCTCTGGTCGCATTGGAATCAGATGTCACGGAACTGTTCTCGATTCGTTATGCTCAGTAATTGTGTTAGTTGTAATTTGTGATCATTGTGTTAATTGGTGATTTTAATAAACGCCGTCGCACCCAGTGTGTGTATAATTTAGCTAGTGTGATTCATTTGATAGTAAATTAAAATGTGATCTGAATAGGGCGTGCAAAACCGGAAGGTCTTCAAAACCGGTTTTGAATTTCGGTTTAGAGGGCTCAAAACCGGAAACCGGTCTTAGCCCCGGTTTCGGCTACATTTTTATTATAGTTTTTAAATAGTAGAATTTTAACAAGAAAACAATATTCTTAAATACCCACAAAATCTACAAATAAAACAAATTTTATCATATACCTTTTTTTAATCAACCATGTATGCCTACCAATACCAAGTAGACAACATTAATAGTTAGGATAACATGAACTTTAAATAATATAAAGATTAACTAACTGAGATCAAATCAACAACAAGTTTGTGGTACCTTTAGTAGGTACCTAACAATAAAATACTGTTATAATGAATAATATATTTTAAACATACAAAACACATTCATCATCTTAAGATACTAAACACAACCACAATTACTATACGACTCAATTTCTTGAATCTTGAGCTCTTTAATTACGAACCACTAGCAACAGTAGCAACATTATTAAGGGATTCACAATATTCATATTTGACTTTCATATATACTATAAAGCGAGATCAAATCAACTGTGTACCGTACACTAATTTAAGTGTATATAACATTTTATCAGATAGCGTACTTCTTATTTTGTTGTAAAAGTACCCAGCACTCGAAAAGGCCCTCTCACTCTCAACACTTGTTGGTAGTACACACATCAAATAGTCGTAAGCTTCTGTGAGATACACACCTCGATGCCCTCCGCTTTGCTCTACCTTGAGAAACCCTGCAAGGTCGAAATCAGACCGATTCTTGAGGGTTTTCCTGCATTTATCCAATTCCTTATCAAGCTGCTCTTGAAGAGTTAGCTCATCAGTTACAACTTCAGCGTCAGATGTTGACGATAACAATGGCACAGACCGCTCGGAGAAATCTACGGGGATGGTATCAAAGTCCTTGGGCTTATATTTTAGCTTTTGCAATAAGTTTGTAATAGTATCAGATATGTCAGCATTAAATTGAATATTAATTCTTGAGTGCGTTCGAAAAAAGTTGCTTTAAATCAAAATGTAATTCAATAACGGGAAAACCGGAGGTAACTCCGGTTTTATCTCTTAACACCGGTTTTTAGAAAATCAGCAAATTTTGTCCGGTTTCCGGTTTTTTGCAAAACCGGAAAACCGGGTTTGCACGCCCTAGATCTGAACTGCAAACTGTTTTTCTATTGCACATCAACCAACACTACCCACATACGCCCACAGTAGTTGAAATATCGCTGATAATAACGAAAGTCACATTCCCGTCTCCGACATATAAATATGAAATAGCCAACACGTCTTGAGCGCGCGTGCTGATCAATGCTCGTGCCTTCTCTGTATGAGAAGAGGCCTTTTCCCAGCAGAAGGACAGTAATAGGCTGGTATTAGTATACAATAAAAACCCAAAAAAAAAAAATAAGCTGCTCTGCAAATACTTTATCACGAAACTATAACCCCAAAATAATTTAAATAAAAAGTAAGTTCAAAAACTAAAACCCGACTAAAAGGTATGAAACAAGAAAATATTTCAGACAGAAGTCAAGACATAGGTACAAAAATGATCAAGGTAAAGCCGTGGTCGCATGCCATTATAATTTTGTAGGTGTTCAAGCATGCGACCACGGCTTTACCTTGATCATTTTTGTACCTATGTCTTGACTTCTGTCTGAAATATTTTCTTGTTTCATACCTTCTAGTCGGGTTTTAGTTTTTGAACTTACTTTTTTCACTTTGTAGTGTTTTTTTTAAGTCGGTTGTTTTTATTCCACTACTTGCTATGCAACCAACAATGACAGGAAGTATTATAAGATCATCAAGATCATCATTTCAGCCGAAAGACGTCCACTGCTGGACATAAGCCTCCCCCAAGGACCGCTACTTCAACCGATTCTGTGCTTTCCGCATCTAGCGGATTCCTGCGGCCTTCACAAGGTCATCGGTAAATCTTGTGGGAGGCCTTCCAACGCTCCGTCTTCCGGTACGTGGTCGCCACTCGACCCCATCGGCCATCCGTTCTGCGAGCAATGTGCCCTGCCCATTGATACACAAAGTGGATTAATGAAATACGTATTATCGAAGTTAACTCAAAAAATGCCCAAGCTAAGTTAATAAAATTCATATGGGGTGGTCCTAAACTTCCTCAAAAAAATTTAAAAAAAAACAAAATCGGTCCACAATTGACGAAAATTTGGATGACAAACATAAAAAAACATTCTGCTCCTTTTTGAAGTCGGTTGAAAAGCGGTGACGAAGTAGTCTTTGTGACCAAGGTGTAACTTTTTCACAATTAGGGGTTCCGTAGTTGGGATCAACTTATCGCAAGAACAAACTTTAGCATTGAAGTTGAAAAACATGTTCTCCCATGCATTCCAACTGCAAATGTAAGTTGGCCGATTATTACTCGTTAACTTGTAAAGCATACTTAACACTTTAACAGCTAACTATTTTAAAAGCAACTTTCCAGGGTATGCCAGCGATTTTTGCCGATATTGTAAGTAAAAAAAATTATAGATGTATCACAAATAGATCTTAAATAATACATTATTTTATAAATAAAAACTATTTGTGATACTTATTTTTTTAGTATCACAAATAGATCATAAATAATACATTATTTTATAAATAAAAACTATTTGTGATACATCTATAATTTTTTTTTATTTATGCTTTGGTCTTATATATTTTTAGGATAGGAATAAAAAACATATGTAAATTATTTATTTTTATTTCAAAATCTCAATTAAAAAATGGTGTTAGAGTGAAAATAAAAAACTCTGACATGAACTTTTTATCATTTTGAATGTAGTATTTTTTTTTTTAATTTGTCTAATGTGAAAATGAAAAAACCAATAAAAATATGTGCGACGAAAAGTAGGTATATTCAAACAAAAATAGACGTACTCTCGCGTTATCAGCGTGGGAGCGATTGCGCCGCGCGACGCTAGATCGCTTGTCCCGCCCAAACCCCGCAACTCCCATCCGTGAATCATCCATGTATGAGTAGCTTAAAGTGTTACTATACACACCGATCACGTACCACGGACGTGATTTAAAAAAAATACTAAGCCACTCAATGCCGTACCCAGTACGTGATTGGCTGTTAAAGTTTTGTCATAGTTTTCCTTTTAATTTCGTTATATATGTCACCGTAAGATTGTAAGAAGCGTTAGTTTATAATCTGTCGGAATTATTTCCGTTAGATTACAAACTATCGAAAAATTGTGAACTGGGTGAAATGGGTTAGGTTAGGTTAGAACTGTGACCAACCGCGCGCGAACCGAGCGAGCGAAGCAAGCGGTGCCGCGGTAAGGGCCGGCGAGCGCTACTTCCAAGTTGCTCGCAGCCAGGCAGGCCATTTAATATTAGCGCAAGGTGCATTACGTCGCAAGCAAGTTTAATACCAGTTCACAATTTGACAGTTTTTCATGGATACATTATAAACTATCGAAAAATTATGCGTTAAATTGTAAATGATTTGTCACAGTTCACAATTTTTCGGTAGTTTATAATTTAACGGAAATAATACCGATAGATTATAAACTAACGAAGTTCATAATTATTCGGTGACACATATAATTCTGCCGAGATTTTTTTTATACATCCAAAAACAACCATTTAGCTGGCAGGGGGGACAACATTTGACTCTTAACAAAAATTAGCGCTTTAAAGCTTAATATTTCGCAAACGCACACAACACTCCATAACATAGGAAATCATCTCCACTTTACGTGTAGGAAGGGTACGTACCCTAAAAACAAATATATATCATGATTTTATTTTACCACTTTGTCGCCCGGCGTGTTTAATGTATAGGTCACGCCAAATTACAGCTTTCTAACACTAAGATTCTCTGAGCTAAACCGCGGATAGACAGACAGACAATCAGACGGACATGGCGAAACTATATCGTTTTCTTGTTGACTACAGTACACTAAAAACAAAAAAAAATATGAGTAAAAATATGTAGGCCAGTTAGAAAAATTAACGAATAGGTTTTATTAAATAGTGAGCAATTTACTGCATTTTGAGAAGCTGTTCTGCTCATCATGCTGAAGATCCTCATCAGATCTTCACCAATTTTTTTTGAGACCTACATAGAGTTACCTTTCAAATAAAAAAAGAACCATCGAAATCTGATCTCATAAAGCGGAGATATCCAGTTGCCCCATTTTGGAGGAAGTAACCCTCCAACAAAAATCCCCGACGTCTAAAAATTACAAAAAAATCGTCAAACCTGTACACCAAATTTCGTCCAGATCGGTTGTAAAATACGACCTGTAGACAAGTACGTACAAACTGACACACTAAAGCAAATTTTGCCAGACCTGATCCAGAGACGCTTCGCTCGCTACGCACGCTCGGTCAATGAAAAAAATGAGATGTTCTTCTTTATAGGTTTCTGTACCCGATGGAACCCTAAAAAGAAGAACATCTAATTTTTTTATGATCTAACTAAAATAAACAGAGTCCATCGCAGGAATATTATTAACCGACTTCCAAAAGGAGGAGGTTCTCAATTCGTCTGTATGTTTTTTTTTTTTTTTTTTTTTTTTTTTTTTTCTGGTTTTGATTTGAATTTCCTCAGAGTGTACCTAACGAGTCATTTTGCTAAGTATATTTCTCTTGTTTCAGACTTCGCCGTAAGCGTCAGAGATGAGCTAAGGTTTTATACCAACAATGTCCTAATAAGCACCATAGGATTTAAGTCCCAAACCCTCACAGCGTTAGCTTACGATGAAGTGCACAACAAGATGCTGTACGTCGACAAACAGACAAACAACGACAAAATATGTAGTTATGACTTATCTTCCATAGAAATCATATGTTTCACCGAAAGAAAGGGTAGAAACATCCATGGCATCGCCTTCGACCCCGCCACAGACACAGTATTCTTTACTGATACTAATGAGAGAAGCGTCAATAGGATTTCGTTAAAACCTGGATCTGGTAACAATCCAAACGAAAATCTATTAATCAAGATGGCTGACGGGGTCCCCCGTGATATTGTCGTCGATAGCTGTAAAGGGTAAGTTACCAATGATAGTTTAATAATGTAATGCTTCAAAATTGTTAATTTTGATGCAAGTGTGGAAAGTTTATCATTGCACTCGGGATGGGATTGTAGATTAGAACTAAATAGAGCCGAGAGTGCAACACATACAAAGGAAAATAAATAAAATTGAATTGTTTGTTTGTAATGTCAAAATAACTGCGTTTTACTAAATGCACATAACGAAAAAAAAAGTTTGAATGTCTATCTGTTTGTTCTGGTTAATCTCCAAAACAACTGGACCAATTTTGACGGGACTTTCACTAGCAGATAGCTGATGTTATATTAACTTTTTACTTGTATTTTTAGAAAAAAAGCACTAGGGTCCACACGGGCGAAGCCGCAGAAAGCAGCTAGTTATAAAATATACAGTTTTTTGCTGAGATTAAAAGAAAAACTCTAAGCTCTGACCAGGAAGCGTAAATACAAAAGCGGATGCAACATAGACACCCATAGTCTGTGCTACATTATCTTGCGAATGGCATAAAGCAGTAATAGTCCATCCGAACCCAACTGCAAAACATCGGTTTGTAGAGCAGACGCATTTGTTTGTAGGTACAATAAAAAGGTGGATTCAACGCAGACACCCATAGTATTATTGCCGTAAGATTATAAACTGTTGAAGAATTGTGAACTGGGCGAAATGGGTTAGGTTAAAACTGTGACAAACCGTGCGCCAGCCGAGCGAGTGAAGCGAACGGTGCCGCGGTAGCGGCCGCCGAGCGCTACATCCAATTTGGTCGCAGCTAGGCAGGCTATTTAGTATTAGTGTAAGGTGCGTTACGTCGCAAGCTTGGTACCTGTAGTGTAGACAGAGCGAGTACTTTTAAGCTGTATTGCAGTGGTTTTTGTTAAAACAATGTCTTTGGGAGCCGATCACATTGCCGACAATTTTCAAATGTCTGTGGTGAAATCGTCTTTGTAATATTTTATTCATGCGGACGCGAACACACAACAGCTACTGTCTGTGTTGCATCCGCCTTTGTATTTACGCGACCGGGAACGCAAAGCACCCGTGTTCAATACACTGCATTGTGAACCTAAAAGTGGTGCAATAACAGCTACTTTTCGAGGAAGTGTGTTGAAAAATCAATTTAACTTCATGATAATCACAACTGGTTTTCTTTTAACAGATATATTTACTGGCTTAATACAAACATGGTGAAGCCTACAATAGAGCGAGCTCGGTTAAATGGCACTGAGAGAGAAGTATTCAGGAATATTACTTCAGTGCCTTTCGACAAAAGTCACAATTTGGAGCCACACAGCTTGGCCTTTGACCAGCAGAGACAGGCCATACACTGGGTTGAGCCTGTGAACACTACTAGATACGATATGTTGTCATACCAACTGAATATGAAAAACAAAAACTCTATCATGGTTCATCCAACACCACACTATCCACTGTTTATCCATCCATCAAATACATTGGCTCGTTCAAAAAATAAATTTTACGTCGTAGACTTTCGCACTGAATTCAGGAGTTTATATGAGTTTTCAATAAAATCTGATGTCGCTAACAATATTGCAGAAATGTTCAAGGTGCTTCGTGATAAAAACATCGATGTTGGTATAGTTGGAAACTTTAAAATCGCAGACCAAATCCGGGGACTGGATTGCAAAGCACTTGAGAGTCGGGTCATGATTGCTCCAAAATATGATGGGCCGTTTTGTGTACACGGTATGAAAGTTAATGGACAATCTGTTTGCAAATGCACATCTGGTTATATCGGCGAGAGGTGCGATGTTTCAGTCTGTGAGAACTATTGTTTGCAAGGCAGCTGCAGTTTCAGTGATGAGGGACTTCCTGAATGCAGGTAAAACATATTCCACGACTTCCATTGGTTCAATGAATTAAATTCAATGTTATTTTCTTAACCCAGAGCGGGAGAACACCCAAAAAAAAAGTGTGTAAAGTTCCCTCATCCTCCATGGAAAATTGAGATCCTCCCACCAGACGGGTGTTGTGTCTGGTGGACAACTGCCCATCAATGATTGATATCGGGAAAGTATATAATTATATGCTGCTTGCGCGCTGCACGTGCCCGGCCGTATTTTTCTGAATATTTATGAAAAGTTGTCCAAAAGTAATTTTAAAAGGGGGGTCTATCTTTAATGTTTTTCATGTTATTCAATTTTTTATGTTTTGTGTAGCGTTTGCCATATCTCCGATGTTATTGACTCGATTTGGATTCTGTTTATTATTTCTAAAAGCTTATGAGTTAAGTATTTATCGGATTAACTAAGTAACATTTTTATTAAAATTTGTCAATTATGCAAAAAAAAACGGAGGTGATACATTTTTTCTAAACAAAAACAGTGTTTTTTTTAAAAACACAAGTGTATGTTTAGAAAATAAAAGGGGGGGGAATGTCGAATTTTTTTTTTAGATAAAAAAAAAAAAAGTTAAGATAAACCCCAAACTTTTACAGTGATAATTTTTCATGAATATTCAGAATAATGCAGGCGGGCACATGCCCATGGGTGACATTGTATATTATACTGCTTGCGCGATGCAGGATTTCACGTGACGTCAGTGTTATGCGGAGTTCGTATATGGCGATGTAGATGCCGCCACAGTTAGTTTTATCATCAATGCCGCAATTTGCAAAAAAATCGATAGGTACCTAGAAATCTTGAATTCTGCGACCTACCTTGACGGATCCCCCTTAATGGAATTATACATATTCACATTTTCATTATTTCAGATGTGTAGCCGGATATTCCGGGGACAGGTGTGAAGTCTACGCGTGTCACGGATATTGTCAGAACGAAGGCGGCTGTTCCCTGAACGAAAAGGATGAGCCAGTCTGTCAATGTGTTGGTAGTTACGAAGGTACAAGATGCGAAGGTTACACCGGTGAGAGGAGCAAAGTTTCAGTCTGTGAGAACTATTGCTTGCAAGGCAACTGCAGTTTCAGTGATGAGGGACTTCCTGAATGCAGGTAAAACATATTCTACTACTTCCATTGGTTCAAAGTTTCCCTGGAAATTCAACATTTATTACACTTCTTACAAATTGATGCGCTGTTTGAGGCAAGTTTAGGGGGTCTCCTTTGTTTTACCGAAAAGAAATTGCCAAATTATCACTTCCCAAACAAATTTTCGCATAATTTCATTTGCCAAATTATTACTTACCAAAAAATCTCTTTACAAATAATTGTTACGAAAACCTATGTTTGGCAAGTGAACGTTTGAACAATAACTTGTTCATCAACTAGTACTTTTACCATTTTTTATCTAGTCAAATATTTCAGTTGGTATAACATATTTTACGCAAAAATTATATTATTTCTCTCGATAGCCTCCTAAAAATAATCTCTTTTTTCCACATTTTTTTCTATATAATCTAGTCGTTTCTGGCACTCGCCGGCCGCTGCCGCGGCACCGCTCGCTTCGCTCGCTCGGCTCGTGCGTAGGTGGTCACAGTTTTAACCTAACCTAACCTAACCATTTAAAAAAAATTAATAACCTACTGTAACTAGTTCCATAAATAACTTGACTAAACGTTTATTGTCTAAATATTGTTTGCTGTAATAAATCATTTGATTAAAGACCAAAAGCCTTAATGACATTATCCTTGGTAACAATCTGCCAAGTAAACATTTGACCAAATGAAAATGTGCGTGCTAAAATTATTCCAAATATTACATTGGTATAAAAAAAGGTTGCTAAAATTTGTTTGGGTAATGAAAATTTGGCAAAATCTTTTCGGCAAAACGGCAGGATCCCAACTTTAGGATGTCCAGTCATTTCACCATAAAATTATTAACAACTTTTCACTGGACAAGTAACGATTGACAAAAACATGATTATTTCTCTCGATAGCCTCCTAAAAATAATCTCTTTTTTCCACATTTTTTTCTATATAATCTAGGCGTTTCTGGCACTCGCCGGCCGCTGCCGCGAAACTTTTTTAATAAATACTTTAGTAGGTTTAGAGAACTTCAGTACTTGCCTGTAAATTGTTTGACCCAATTATGAACGCTTTGTGACTGGTTTAGAAGATTTATTATAAAATTTTATTTAGTATAAACATGGTTTTTCCAAAAGAATCTAAATGTTAAATGAAAAATGTATAAATGATTAAATATCATGCGAAACATTTGTAAAGAGAAGCATTTGCTAAATAAATGTTTGTAGACCGAGTGTTTATTAAATAAAAGATTTGCGAAATAAGTTATTTGTAAAAAATTAAACACTTTAACGATATTTCGGACAGACTTTCTAAAATAAACTTACATTAGGCATTCACCCTTATCAGATACTGCTGTTTCGGTCCAAATTTTATGTACTTTCTCCACTCTTCCCCTTTATGGAAGAAGCCACACCTTTTAGACAAAATCGATCAAATTATTCGAAGTACTCTAACATCAATTATAAATGTGGCATTGGACGACCGCGCGTGGCTGCAAGCCACACTACCCATCCGCTTCGGTGGGCTCGGCGTCCGCAAAATGTCTAGTGTAAGCTTACCGGCGTTTCTGTCCTCGGTCCACAGCACCGAAGAGTTAACCAGAAAAATCTTAACCGCTTCTCAGGTTGCCTCTGAAGTGCCGTGTTTGACTGATGCGATGAACGCATGGAAAATGGCTTGTCCGGATACGGAGCAGCCCGAGAACCCGTCTTCCCAGAGACAGTGGGATGAGCCGCTCTGCAGGTTGGTACGGAATAACCTTATAAATACGTCCACCAACACTGCCGAGCGTGCCCGCCTGCTAGCTGTGGGAGAATGGGAGTCGGGCCTCTGGCTTCAGGCGCTACCGTCACCTAACATAGGCACTATGCTGGGTGACAACACTTTCCGGCTCGCTACAAGTCTGCGTCTGGGTGCTCCTTGCGGGGCTCCACATCGCTGTCAGTGCGGTGAAGCTGTCGACCGCCTCGCACACCATGGCCTTTCCTGCAGCAAGAGCGCTGGTCGGTTGGCACGGCACGCAAGCATTAATGACATCCTCCGTCGGGCTCTTGTCATCGCCGGGGTGCCAGCTGTTTTAGAACCCAATGGCTTGACACGTGACGATGGAAAGAGGCCAGACGGAATGACCATAATGCCTTGGAAGTTGGGTAGGCCTTTGGTGTGGGATGCAACCTGTGTCGACACCCTTGCGCCATCCCATCTTCCTAGCACTGCGGGCTGTGCCGGGGCGGCTGCTACAGGTGCAGAAAACCTCAAACGGCGCAAATATAGCAACCTTACTGGTAGCTATATTTTTGAGCCGTTTGGGGTTGAAACACTAGGGCCATGGGGTCCGAGTGCTCACCGAGTATTCCGGGACATCGCCAAGCGGTTGGTTGACTCTTTACGTGACCAGAGGGCTGGCCAATTCTTAGGCCAAAGAATCAGCATCGCCATCCAACGTGGCAATGCTGCCAGCCTTTTGGGCACTTTTCCCGTTGACAGCGATGCGGACGAATTTTTTGACGCCCAATGAGCTCTTGTCTTTATTTTTAACTTTTTCTTTTACATACTTGTACATAATATATATAGTAGTTAGTTGTAAATATGTTTGTGTATATTATATGTTAACATGGTAAACAATAAAAAAAATCAGCAATAAAAAAAAGTTATTTGTAAAATATATAGTATACGAAACGTTAGTTGTAAACCAAAAATTTGTCAATTGTGTTTTTGTGAAACATTAGTGAACCCTACTTGAGGCAACTATGATAAAATAATTACCTACTAACTTGTAATCATTCCCTCGAAATATGTGTGTTGGAAATCGACATATTTTCACGAAATAGTCTTATTTCTAAGAAATATATTTTCTAGAGTTATAATGATGTTCCAAATGAGTATAATTTAGTAATATAATTGTATTAACAATCTCGCAATTTGCGAAAAAATCGATACTGAGAAATTTTGAATTCCGTGGGCTACCTTGACAGATCCCCTTTATGAATTTCCACAGTTTAAATTTTTCATTATTTCAGATGTGATGCCGGTTATTCCGGGGACAGGTGTGAAGTCTACGCGTGTCACGGATATTGTCTGAACGACGGCCACTGTTTCCTGAACGAGGAGGATGAGCCAGCGTGTCAATGTGTTGGTAGTTACGAAGGTACAAGATGCGAAGCTGATACAAAAACTTTAACCAATACCTCTACGTCCTGCTCAGCGGAAAGAAACCTAACTCTAGCTTATTTTTGGTCGATCCTACAAAAGCCTTCCTCAAGAAAGTTCCTAATTGTTGAAGTATAATGTAATGCGTTAATTAATTACCTTTAAAACATTAATAAATAAATTAGTTTCTCTAACTGTTTACTGTTTTTTTATTAATATAGGTAGAACAAAGCTTCTGGTCCACAGCGTTCCGAAACAAAGGTCTCTTGAGTTTTCGAAATCGTTTTGCATTTCTGTTTTCAATTTTTTTATTAATATTAAATAAAAATTTATTGGTAATACAGGCTCATAATAAATTAGCTAGTGAAACTCCGCACATTTGATGGGTACTAGAAATTATTTTTGGGATATTTTTCTTAGTTTGATATATAGATGAAACAGGATACCTCCTGTTTTGGGACGCGAGACACCACATACTAAGTAGTATGAAAAGACGATACTCTTACGGCCTGGGGGCCGACCACAATCTTTTACGAAACAATCTTACTTCAAGAGAGTTTTGTTTCAAGCTTATAATAACATTACTCATATTCGTACCATGACTTTCTTCATTCAATATTGTTTTATTCCTGCTTAGTGTTGGGAAAGAATTTAGTGGCATGAGGAACAGGGTGTAAAGTTCACTCATCCACCATAGAAAAGGGAGGATCCTCCGACCAGACGGGTGTCGTGTCTGGCGGGCAACTGCCCATCGGTTTGAAGTTGAAATCTTGTATGTATGTCGATCGCTCGGTAAACTGTAACTGCGCGATGCAGGATTTGTGTGACGTCATGTCTGCGTAGTTCGTATGTGGCGGTGTAACCGCTACAGAACTATTGTCTATTGCCTGCTATAGTAGAAAAGAAACAACGCTATAAGAACTGTATAGCGCTGTCCCTTTTTCACACGTTGGTCCGAAATGCTACTACGAAGAGTGTTCTTGAAGGAAAATATTATTTTCCTTTACTTAGAAAATATTACTTTGCTTTAGAATATAATTTTTATGAGTAATTTCCATGAAATTTACACAAATATTAAAAGATTTGTCTTTGAAAAATAAGAAAAACAATTGAATAAATTAAAATAAGCTACGGCTAAGCTGTAACATGATATGAATGGCAACAAAAGCCAGAACGAAATTTGAAACTCGGGCCGCATTCCCAGTTACGCCTCAATCGCTCACGATTTATATATCACAATTATGACAGCTCAAAGCTGTCAACAATTCGGAACGCTTGTGAACGCGCTCACACTGCTCCCTCAACGTCAAAACTTTTAACGTAACCCCAAACCTTACACAAGATGGTTAAAGTATTTCTTTGAGTATACACAACAAATTTCTTCTTCTTCTTTGGTTAGGTGGCGACCGTAGCTAGAAGCACAATTTCGAAAATGCCACGTTAATTTGAAGATATGGTGCAACTCAAAACAAAACGGCACAACTGTCATTTTGACAGCGCTCACGGTGATATTAATTTAGGGCATGGTCAGCATTATCGCAAGATGGCGCATGTTAAGACGTCATCTATATGACGATTCACAGCAGGTCGTTATCCCGCTCACGCTAATTCGTTATGGGTGTTAGCACCCTCAAATCGATTACAGCGTAACTCGAAACGCAGCCTCGATGTAGCGATATTTTTGTTTACAAGTGGTCACTACTGTTTTGTTAATAATTTTGCAGTCGGGTTTCCGAGCGGCAGCTAAAGGTACTCTGGGAATTTTTATTTTTCTGCGTTTTCAGCTTCCAAAAACTCAAATGTTTCGTATGCAATCTACAATCAAATGTACTAAAATCTCTAGATATATAATTCATTCGGCAATTTTATGTAAATAAATACATTTTACTAACTTTACATGATACGAAAATGTTTTTTCTTAATATAAATTTGCAAAACAATAATATTTCCGTCGAGTCCGAGGAACTTTTTTAAATTGCTAAATTTGACATTAAAACAATGGGTGTACTATGCCAAATCGAATGCCAAACAATCGAATATCAATTGATCGACCACTATAAATCGAACATCTAAATACTCGAACGTTCTTAAAATCGAATGGTTATTAAATCGAACATTCAATATATCGTACACTCAATACATCGAGTGTTCAAAATATCTAATGTTTGTTTGATCGAGCGATCAGCGCATCGCATATTCATTCCATCGAAAGATCAATATACTGAAATGAAATAGAATTCAAGAAAAACACAAAATTTACTAATAAATCACATTTTAATCTTTAATTATTATCTTTTATAGGTACATTTTAATATTTGGTGTGAATTGCAATTGCACAGAGAAACTCTAATAAATCCATGTTATTTTTATTGGATTTTATGAATGCAATAAATTACTTATAGCATGCTCATCACCGATGTTTCCACAATCTGTCAAATTTATTTAATAGATTTTCAACTTTATCACGGAATGATAAGGTTCAAAGTTGATTGGGAAAAATTGACAGTTTCGGGTAGCTTGATGTGCTGGCGTCTGTACAGTAAGCGTTCAAAAGTGCATAAGCACGCTAAGAGTCGTTTTGCTGTGAACACGCGGTATAGTCCGTACATTTGTATGTGTAAACAGTCAGACGTCTGTGGTGTGTGTGGCGTACACACACCACAGAAAACGCAGTTTTGCACTACACACTGTCGTATCGTCGCGGTTCGCGAGCGCCGCACTTTATTGTTAGACACGCATCATACGCGTGACCTTGGCCAGTGTATGGCATTGCTAAAATTCGAAAGTAAATTGTATGTGCAGATAGCAGAAGGCGATAAGCGTTGGTCTTGGATTCAAGATGGCTATGGTTCTAATCTCGTAAATCACAGTGCTGTTTTTGCAAATATTATTATTTTTGTTTGCAATAATAATATTTTTTTAAATATTGCTGCCTTTTTACTAACTGTTGTTATTGCAATAAAGGGTTTAGAATAAAAAATGCGTGATATGTGATAATAAAATTAAAAAACATTTATTCGTTATATTTTATTTTAATTAAGTGTAGTTAACAAACTGCTACAATTATTTATCATTACTTCAGCTGAATAAGATGTGAAATAGATGTCTACAAACTTAGAAGCAATTTGTATCATTTTAAAATTTTGAAATGTTTTAAATTTGAAAAGGATTTTTTTCACCATAAATATAAAGCTTTGATCATGGTCGAAGTAATTAAGCTATAAATAAGAATATTAGACTACTTAAAATGTAAAAAAAAACTACTGGCAAAATAGTTGATTTTAAGGTTAAGTATAGGCAGTTTCGTTTACATTAATTATTTTAAATTTTATTTGGCTTTAGTAAATATTGGTTGGTATTGAGGTTATAGCTTAAGTATTCATTTTCTTTACGAAAAGAAGATTGAAACTAAACCTCAAATTTTAATCCTAAAATAATAATATTACTAAACTAATATTAAACATTTTCGGTCTATCTGCAAGAAATACGACAAACACCCTATTGAAACGTGCTTAAAAAATTACCATAAATTCATGCAATAACGAATCTGTTGTTTATTAAGTTGGTACGGTCAATATTTTAAGGTCAAAAACGGTTTTCTAGCTGGTCTTCAGTGATGCAAGCCTTCAGAGTGCACGGCGAACGGTTCATAATGACGTGTTTTTAATAATTCAGCAAAATATCTCGTTGGTATGAAACCATTTGTTTCATATTCATTCACCATTTGACGTCGCTGCTACTCGATAATAAACCCCTTCTTCATATCTCTTAACCCTCACAGTATTTCTCTAGAACAAAGAATAACATTGTATTTATTACACAAAATACCTAATTATTTATTATTCACTAATCGAATTAACCGCTCAGTCGCCGTGGGTGGTCCGCGCCGTGACAGTTTTACGACCGCACTTAAATAAACAAACACTCGGATTTCTTTACAACGTCTCAAGTAGTATTGTTAATGTTTTTTGCTACTCGAATAGATTAGGAATACGTTTCAAATGGTTACAGTCTTTGTAAACAACGTTCACTTATCTTTATTACCCGCTTTTGTTATTATTTCTTTTGTTCTTTGTGATAACGATTTCTGATAAAACTACCGTACCAATTCACACGAAATTTTGCAGGGTACATTATGGATAGATAAGTTATCTAACAAAAGCGTTTTTAGAGACAAACATTCAAAACAAAAAAATCCAAAAAATCTAGATTTTAGATGATCTAGAATTTCTAATGCTTACGTAACTTTCTCCGTCCCAAAAAATTTTTTTTTGTATTATTTTGTTCTAAATGTTGTCTAATACGATGATACATGTAATATAAAAAAGAAATAAAACACTTACGGATCAGATCCATACAGAAAAACCACAAAATATCACAACTTTCACTTTGACGGGAACTTTCTCTTATCTGTTTGTTTACACTTTTTTGGTTGGGTCAAAATAGGTATAATATGATGTTATTTAGTGCGAATATTATCTAAAACGATGTAATATTTACTTCAAAATGAAAATATCACCACTTTCCGACGATTTACACACAAAAACCATTAAAAAACGAATTATTACAGCGAACGCGCGCGTCCCGGGAGTGACGTTTGACTGACATTTTACCGCGTGGGAATGTCATTTTCAACATTTTTTTAAAATGTTGCCTATTCATATTTTTGCTTTTAGTCGATTTATTTGACAAGAATATTTATCCGACCATAGACAGAAAAATCCACAGACGAAAATAGCCATTACAGCTACTACAAATAGAGATGTAAGCCGCGTGGGTGATTTGTATCCGCTCGGATACAACGGTCCTTTACCGACCTCATAATGAGTTTAAAACTTTAAAGGCATCTTCTGTCTCAACAATACCCTTGATTAAGATTTATGTTTAGTAAAATATGAAATATTTAAATGATAACACTCACACTTAGTCCGGTTTCATTAGATATAGCACTATAAATGCTATTTACACAAATAACATTCGCTTTTAGACTGCCTGGTTGGTCTAGTGGTCGCAAGTGCTACTGCTGAGCATGAGGTCCTGGGTTCGATTCCCGGGTCGGGCAAAGTGTTATTGGGTTTTTCTATCTGAAATTTCTCAGTAGCAGCTCGAAGTCTGGATTTGTGCCCGGTTGATGACAATAGGCTCGCCCCCTATTACATGGGACTTAAACATAACTGGCGAAATGTGGGTGTACCTGCTACAGGCACACCTCTGCCCAACCCTTCGGGGAAACAAGGCGTGATGTTATGTTAGCATTCGCTTTTACGCAGCGCAATAATAATTTTGATATCCGTTCAATATTTGCTTTTTGAAAATAATAACCACAACACTGCGCTAAATACTCGTCACCAACATTATCTACGAACTAACAAAGTTCTATTAAATGAATACTCGTAACGAACTGAATCTGTCTACCCCACAAAAATCGAAATAATTTAGTTAGTTTTCTGTGGTCTACCTGCTAAACTTTAATTTTTATGTGAACAAGATGAATGAAACAAAAAACGAATGATTATCGAACTAGTCATTGGTTGCAGACAAAGTGAGTGTGTGTGTGTGTACTGTGCGTGTTTATAGTATTGTAACAACTTATAGAAGAAGGTCGCAAGTCAAACCGAAGCGTCAGTCTATTGCTTTGTGAGATTGCTTATGGACTTTTGGTCGGTACTGTACAATTCGCGAGGCCCTCTGGTGGCGCAAGAAGACGAAAAAAGAACTGTTGAACAGTTGTAAAATTTTTAGGTAGGTATAAGTCGAGTTATAGGATAGGCCGTTCAAAAATATTGCGTTCTATGTGAAAATAATTTTTCTATTCAGGGATCCGTTTGCGTACTATTAAGGTTTAACATGTTCAGTGCCGAGAACCCTCCTGGAGGGCACATGTCAATATATTTATCGTTTTAGGACGAATTTTTTACGACGCGTTCACGATTTTTATGTAATGCATATACCTTCGAGGTGCGAGGCCCCTTGGACCGCGAGGCAGTAGGCAGTGGCCCACGTCACCCACGCCTTACGCCGCCTCTGTTCCTGCCGCTCCCCGCACCGCGCGCCGCTGTAGAGATTCGCTCGGATAAAACCGCGTGCGTTTTCGCTATGAGCGGCGTCTCGTGGCGTGCTTCAAACATTTTTATAAGTACTTTTGATCTTAGGCCGTATTCTCGGTGGCATCGGCAGCGGGCAGCGAGGCGGCGGCGGCGCGGTGGCGGCCACAGCGGCACTTTTTTTTTTTTGCTTCTCGCAGTTGACCTATGAGGTCATGGCTGCTTAACCGGACTTTCCTGTGGTTGCCTTAAGCTTCTACACTTAAAGTCTCCAGCCAGGGGCAAAAACTATTCTAAATTAAGACTAGGCGAGCGCTCGCTAAGGGCACCCCCTGTGGGGTACGAACCTCGGCTTAGGGCGTCGCTGGGGGGAGGACCGCAAGAAGGGACAGGCTGGATCGAATATAGATTTTCATCTTGATTATTATACGGGGTATTTAAAGCTACGTGCTCAACTGCTGGCACCTCGTTTTCGAGCAATGGTCGGGCCCCCCGACCCTTGCTCGAAGTGTTACTTTTATTCGGCTGCCAATGAAGTTCCTTGCTGAAAACATTGCCGCGAGATGGCGCTAAATGTGTTGTCTTGTCATTGCTTGTTATTGACTGGCCGCTTTTGTAGTACTTACAGTCCTTCCACAGTTATTTCATCTTTGATATTGCATCACTGTCAAAATCATAGTGATCTTTATTTTCTTTAATATAAGGTTGATGTTGGATTGCTGCTGTCAGTAAAATAACTGTGAAAGGACTGTACTAATTCGTCGCTTTTCATTCAAGATGACTTTCACAAGTGACAAACACTCAGCGCCCTCTCGCGGCGAAACTTGCAGCAAATGCCGCTCACTGATGCACGTCAGTATTGTCTCTGCTATGGCACTTAGTTGTTATGTAGTGTGTACTATGAAATCGTCCATCACTCTGACTAGGTAACTGATCTGTCTGTGTGTAATATTGTGTAAAGGAACATAACATAACATCACATCACGCCTGTATTCCCGAAAGGTTAGGTAGAGGTGTACCTATAGTACAATACATTTCACCAGCCATGGCCGTCTTAACCATATTGGGCGTCAGAGTGCGAAAATCAGCCTGCGCCCCCTTGCCAAAGGAGATACATTTATAAATGAGGTACATTTACAAACATCAAATTATTTTTTTCTGGCTTTCAAATTTCAATATCATTAAAAAAGTTAGTCAACTTAAGTTGACAAACTTTTTTAATGATATTGAAATCTGTTTTGAAATCTATGTTCGATTTCAATACAAATCGATCGGCTCGATCGGCTTGCGCCCCCTTTTTTTTGGTTGGGAAATTATCAAATAACTTCTCCCGCTCTGGGCGGAGCGGGAGGGCGTGTCAGACTCCTACTGACTAAAACCCACCCGTGTTCCTTCAGTTACCATGTTGCCGGGGGCCACGATCTCCCTTTCGGACTTCTTCGCAACCCCGGCAGGCATCGGTCCTAGTGCACCCCGTCAATTCTGCTGACACCTCTGTGAGGCGCGCGTGGAACACAACGCGCCGTCGACCCGGGCGTGGTCCTTATCGAACGGTGAGCTACCCATTGCTCACCCTCCGCAAGCCCGCGCCTATGGTGGCCGGAAATCGACCTGTGATTCCCGACGCCCAGGGCGTTTCCTTCTGCGGCGGTTAGGGGCGTGAGGGCGCGAATTTTGTCTCTCCCTCACGCGTTCCACCTCCTCCTTCGCGAGCATTACTGCTTCGCAGAAGGAGGTGACGGCCTCCCATTTCCTCTCACTCCGTACCATGGCCTGAACCAGGGCGGGACGCAAGAGATCACCGCCATCAATCGCCTCCACGAGGACACGGAAATGCTCCGCCCAAGCCGGGCAGACCTCCACCGTATGCTCCACCGTGTCCTCCGGGCGATCCATACAATGGTGACACCCGGGCGTTTCCTTCCGCCTTATCCTGAACAGGAACCTCCCGAAACAGCCGTGTCCGATGAAGACCTGCGTCAGGCGGAAGGTGAGGACGCCGTTGCGCCTCTCTAGCCACTCCTCAAAGAGGGGATCGCCGCAATTGTGGCGTGTCCAGCGCTGGGTTGCGACCATTGCACTTTCCATGACGCCCTGAGATCCCGCCGGAGCTCTGTCCGCTGTGCCGTGATTTCTCGTGGCAGTGGAGTTAAGCCCCGGCGTTTCGCCTCCTCGCACCACTCCCAGATGTGCGCGAGGACCTTTGCCTCCAGATCCCTTAGCGGTAATCCGACAAGGAGGCTCGCCGCCTCACAAATTTTAGATTAAGCTATGTTTAAGTTCCATATAATAGGAGACGAGCCTATTGTTTTATTGGGGTGTAAAAGAAGTATATGAAAAAAAAGAAAAAACACTTAAATTATTATTTTATTATACATGATTTATTAATTAATTAAAAATTATTCAGGTATCTATTAATCCTATTATGTATGTATATAAATTATTTCATATAATGAGGAGTTTGTGGCTAAGTACAGCCGCACGGATCCATCAATCAGGTTAAGCTACGCTTGCCTCGGTTGGTCCGTGGATGGGTGACCATCTTTACATACCAAGACACCTTCGTGCCTCGGAAAGCACGTTAAGCTGTGGGTCCCGGCTTGTAGATCTTTGACAGTAGTTACGGGTCATCAGAAGCCCGAAAGTCTGACAACCAGTCTTACCAAGAGGTATCGTATAACCTAGTAACTGAGTTGTGGAGGTCAGATAGGCAGTCGCTCCATGTAAAATACTGGTATTCAGCTGCATCAGGTTAGACTGGAAGCCGACCCCAAGATAGTTGGGAAACGGCTCGGCAGATGATGATATATTATTTCATACATATTCGATATGTTTACTATTTAAATAAACAATTTAATAATTTAACTACAATGGCGGCACTGTATGGTGGCTTGACGTTTGCAAGTTTTAATGACTTTGCAGCTTAATGTGAGGAAACTGATGCCAAACTACATTGTGTTGTACTGGTCACAATAATAACGTACCGCTAGAACTATAATTTATCCAATGGATAAGCTGTATTTTATAATTTGTAATCTGTAACAAGCGCCATCATACAAGGGCCGCTGGTTTAGTAACTTATATTTACCACACTACATACATAAATACAAAAACAAAAAGGACACAGGAGTCGAAGTATTCCTCCACATCGGTGTCATCCGACAACGGACCAAAACACTGGCAACGTTGCCACGTTGAATGGCAATGCTAATTCTTAGACCAAAGATCGAGCCAGCTCTCTGCACGCGCAGCATGACTTCCATAGAAACGGGTTTTGTTGACGGAAGAATAGAAAAATGACAGATTGTGATTCTGAATCTGTCATTTTGTCTATTCTTCCGTCGACAAAAACCATCTCTGTTGTAGTAATGCTACGCGTCAGTTCACAAGAAGTGTCGACCAGTCGGCGAGAAACTTTGGAAAGGAGACGCGCACGTGGGCACCATGACTCAAACGTTTCGATCCTAAACAGCAAATGTTTTTAACCGACTTCCAAAAAGGAGGAGGTTATATGTTCGACGCGTATGTTTGTTCCACCGATTTCTCCGTCATTTGTGGACCGATTTTGAAAATTCTTTTTTTGTTTGAAAGGGTATGCTCCCAAATTGGTCCCATATAAATTTTATTAACTTTGCTTGGGTAGTTTTTGAGTTAGCTACAAAATACTTAGTTTTTTCGCACTTAGTATGTAGATGATATGATAAGTTCCTGTCACTGGTAGCAGGTAGTGGTATTTGAATGTGTGTGGGGTAAGTATCACAACTAAAAAGTGAAAAATAAAAACTTTTTGCAAAAAAAAACAACCGACCTCCAAAAAAAAAAAACTACAAAGTGAAAAATAACTTTAATTTCGGAAGTCGGTGGCAAAAAACGAAAACACAAAACCCAAGACACCGACTTCCGAAATTAAAGTTATTTTTCACTTTGTAGTTTTTTTTTTTTGGAGGTCGGTTGTTTTTTTTTGCAAAAAGTTTTTTACTACACGAGGTCAATTTAAATTACTGATGAAACTCCACGGACGTGGTGGGTATCGATATCTAATGAAGTCAAAAGAAAAAAATGGCGTCTCGTACCTACCTACTTGGATATATGAGTTTAGAAAGTAATTTTTCTTTTCGTTTTATCGTCCTTAGATATCAAAATCTACCCATGTAAAGGATGTGTCGTCAACTCGTCACCGTTTCCGGCACAAAGAAGTCCGGTGATGTTTAGACAAGGATTTTATTACTTTAAAACGTAGACGGTACAATAATATTTATTTACTCAAAAATGCATGTAATGTGGTCATTAAAGTCAAAGTCAAAGTCAAAGTCAAATAATTTATTTCAATTAGGCACAAAAAGGCACTTTTGAACGTCAAAAACAAAAAATAGAATTGATTCTAGTCGCCCCTTCCAAAGGGTAGTTTTCGTATGGAGAAGAATGGGCAAGAAACTCCACCGTTACTCTTTTAAAATGTTTTACAATATTTTGTATACATTAATTATATAATTATATGTGAAAACGATGCACCTGGAATAAGATTACTATACCACAATAGGTAAAAATAAAAATGAAGCAATGATAGAAAAAAATAATTATGTAATGGATACATGGTGTTCACATATTTACAAGCATTGTAAAACCTATACGATATTCCCAAAAAAAAAAAAAATTACAAGTGATACTAATTCGTCAGTGTGTGAGTTCAGGTAATCACAGAATGTAAAAACAAAAAATGTTGTAATATTTAATTACACAATTAAATTAGCAACCAGTTTGATTTTGTCTAGACTCAAAATTGTCCTATGGAGCTAGACCAGCATGCTTCCAAGCATTCTTATCTAGGATATAATCCTCTAATTTGTAATATGCTTGTTTACAAAGAGTACTTTTAATATGCGTTTTAAATTTTCTTTCAGTTAATTGTAATATATCACAAGGTATTTTGTTGTAACATTTAACACAGTACCCCATAAAAGATGTTTGTACTTTGGATAATCTGAAAAATGGTTGATCTATTTTATCTTTATTTCTAGTATTAAAATTATGTCTATCACTTATTTTCTTAAAAAGATGCAGATTTTTCATTATTTTGACAACCTTGTTTGAGCAAAGTCGACCTTGCCGTTCTGTTTCAAGGAGCGGCCGGCAAAGTTTTGCTGGTCGCTCTAACAGGCCGGCAAAACATTGCCGGCCGCTATTTTGACGTTTCAACGTTTTAAAAAATCAAATGTAAAAAGATTTTATTTAAAACACAGCTGTTTGTATTTATAGAGATAGGTACAAAAAGATTTTATTCCATATTTGGCTGTATAGTTCCAACTACAATTGTTGAAAAAAAAAACAAAGAAGTAACAAAAGCGCGGTTCAGCGAAAATTTTATTTTTATTTAGTGACTTTTTTGCTAAAATGATCTCTCAAAGCGAAAATTCTTTCGATTCAATGTGTTTAACACCGCCAGACATTAAAGATGAAGCTAAATTAGTGGTTGAAAATTTAATACCGCGAAACTCAAAGGAAAATATAAGCTTGCATATGAAAAATTTGTGCAGTGGAAAATCAGTAGGAAATCTAAATCTTTATCCGAAAATGTTTTTCTTGCGTATTTCAATGATCTTTCCAACAAAATGAAGGTACTTGCATTTTTGAGTAAAGCGCTATACAAGCCTTGGCCCACTATGACTGCTTCGCTGGTCACGCTATGATTGCCTCGAGCTAGCCTAGCTACGCTCTAGGCCTTCCAGCTTGGCCATCATTGCAGCCCTTGCTGTCCTCGCTTTATCTCAGCTCGTCCATAAAGTGCTGCACGCTGACCGCGCTGTGTCGGCCTGGAGCTGCGCTACGCTGCCCTGTCGACCATCATCAGCGCGACCAGCAAAGTAGTCATTATAGACCGCGGCAGTAATGTACTATTATGACGAGCTCACGTCTCTTTTTACCAGAAGGGACGAAGGAGGGGAACGGGGGTCCTTTAGACCAAAAATTTACATTTGATACTGGAGTCTCATAAAATTATTCCAATTAGGACGTAGCTGACGAGTGCACCATTGGTTCAGTCTATCAAGTACAATTCGAAAGATTTCGCTACGCCCCCGCAAGGGGGCGTGGCAAGCGGGGTCAGGGAGTAGCCCCTCGCCCGCGGAGGCTATACAGTGGCCCCCCCCTGTGTCCGCACCAGCACCGACGGGCACTCGCGCACACACAGAACGAGCACTAAAGTTTGCGGTCCGCGTGGAAAAGTTTTTCACGGGCACTCTCGAACACGTGGATTTTTAGGTTATATTGAACCGACTACGTACGTGCGCGAGGTGGCGACCGGTCGCCAATGGTCGCAACCATGTGTGGTCACGAGCCAATCCATCAAGTACAAACTAAAATTCTAGTGGAGGAATTTTGACACCGTAATTCATAAAAATAACGTATCGCGACAACGCCATCTAGTGTCGAGTAGCGGCATTTTGTAGTGTCTCACATTCGCGCTGGTGGATTAAAAGGTTTGCTACACCCATCAAATGTACGGAGTTTCACTGGCAAATTTAATATGAGCCTGTATTACAAATTCATCAATTATTTTTATAAAAAAAAAATTAAACGTAACGAATGCAAAACGATTTCGAAAACTCAAGAGACCTTTGTTTCGGAACGCGGTGAACCACAAGCTTTGTTCTACATTAAAAAAAAAAGATAAGTAGTATATATACAGAAAACCAAAATTAAAAATAATTAATTATTCGCGATTATATATTACACTTCAACAATTAGGAACTTTCTTGAGGAAGGCTTTCGCAGGATCGACAATAAATCAGCAACGAGTAGAGTAAGGTTTCTTTCCGCTGAGCAGGACGTAGTGGTTAAAGTTTTTGTATCAGCTTCGCATCTTGTACCTTCGTAACTACCAACACATTGACACGCTGGCTCATCCTCCTCGTTCAGGAAACAGTCGCCGTCGTTCAGACAATATCCGTGACACGCGTAGACTTCACACCTGTCCCCGGAATAACCGGCATCACATCTGAAATAATAAAAATGTGAAACAGTGGAATTTCCTTGATCCATCATAGAAGCCCACGGAATTCAAAATTTCTTACGTTTTTTTTGCAAATTGCGGCAATGGTGCCGATTCTCTTGTACACCGAACTAAACTAACTAAACTATCACTAACATTTTACTTTTGTCTATGAGAATCTCAGCTATTCTGCAAAATAAATTCTATAAATTTAAAAATAATGTTGACACATCTAAATCGAATTTGACAATCGCGACTCCACACGTGATTCTAACCACGTGAATCTTTTTAGAGCCGGAGGTGCGCAAGGGGGACAGCTTCGACGTGTTTTATATGGAATTTTTCTAAAGGGGGTTAAAATTTTCATTATTTTTGCAATTGGATACACCGTTTTCGAGATATAAGCAAAAGAAAAAAAAAGATTCAATACTGTTTTTGCATCTGAAGTCGAAGTGTTGGTGTTAATTTAAAGTTCATGACAACCAATTTTATTCCACACGTGTTAAGTCGCGATTAAAAATAGTCAGATTTAGTTAGAAAATCTTTATTTTAGATGAAAAATTCAGAATAGCAAAATTGCCATTTTCACTAACTTAATATCTCAGTACCATCTTAGTGCTGTCAAACTAAAATATAGTTAAATTGTGTCACTTTAGGCTATTTCAGAATGGGAAATCGTCGTTTGACAGGAATAAACTAGATTTTGGTGATTTTTAGTCTAGTTTAGAGGCATTTGTGACAAGAGAATCGGCACCAATGTTGATAAAATAATTACTAAATTATACTAATTTGGAACATCAATATAGCTCTCGTAAATATATTTACTGGAAGTAAGACTAAGGGTTCTTTCAATTTAAGAAACTGCGGCGGGGCCGGCTTGAGCGGTGCGGGAGTCGAACTGCGCAGAGACGGTTGATTTTTTCCATACAATTGACATTGTGAGCGCAGTGTGACGCCTGCACTTTGGGCGCGCAGTACCGACGTCAAACGCTTAAATCGAAAGAGCCGCTCTATTTCTTGCAAATATGACGTTGTCTATTTAATTTAATTTTGAGATAGTAACAAAAATTTTGTAGGTGATAATTTAATCATAATTGTCTCACTTTGAATAGTAACTTTGAACTTTGAACCAATGGAAGTAGTAGAATATGTTTTACCTGCATTCAGGAAGTCCCTCATCACTGAAACTGCAGTTGCCTTGCAAACAATAGTTCTCACAGACTGAAACTTTGCTCCTCTCACCGGTGTAACCTTCGCATCTTGTACCTTCGTAACTACCAACACACTGACACACTGGCTCATTCTCCTCGTTCAAGGAACAGTCGCCGTCGTTCAGACAATATCCGTGACACGCGTAGACTTCACACCTGTCCCCGGAATAACCGGCATCACATCTGAAATAATAAATATGTGAAACATTGTAATTTTCATTAGCCCCCCCCCCTTACGGAAATTACACTGTAATCCGTCAAAGACAATTTTGCGCTACGCCAATTGTGCGAAAAATACAGACGTGCACACAAGAATTTACTTGTATATGGTGTTCATTGATCTGGAGAAAGCGTATGATAACCTCAGGATGTGTTGTAGTGAGCCTTGAAAGAGAAAGGTTTGCCCGGGAAGTATGTAGAGTTAATTCGTGCCATGTATAATCGATCTTGTACCTACGTCCGGTCGGGTAAGTTGGAGAATGTTGGCTTGAAAATCAGCAGAACCAAAACTGAACTTACCATCATCAGTAAATGAATCTCTAAGAGAGCATCAAGTAACGCAAAAAAATCGTGAGCAACCAGAACAAAGTTGTAACTATGCCAGTAAACTTCATGATTTTCGGACAGCTATCGCTGAGATGCTACAAAAATCTAATAGTACCCAAGAAGCTACAATGATTTTCATGCGTGATAATATTACTGAAATAAAAACTCAGTAGGAAGACATTAAAGCGTCTACCGAAAGTCTCAAAAACGAACTGATACCTATGAAGGCTCAAATATCAGTATAATATAATATGTTCTGCGATTTCGGCGGTCACTCCCGTTCTGGAGCCATAGCGCTTGATGGCGCACTTCTCCAAGTCCACTCCGACTTTCAGTATCTCGGTTCACTTGTGCAAAGCGATGGCGAAGTAGATCGGGCGGTTAAGCATATAATAAACACTGGATGGATGAAATGGCGGCAGGTCACGGAAACAATCTGCGACTCCCGCATTTCCTTTAAACTTAAGGGGAAGATATATAAAACAATAGTTAGACCTGCTCTCTTGTATGGATCAGAATGTTAGGCCACAAAAGGGATAACTGAAAGGCAATTGCATGCAGTTAAGATGAGAATGCTAAGAGGGATGTGTGGTGTTACACGAATGGATAGAATAAGAAATGAGTCCATAAGAGGAAGTCTGAAAGTGTCACCGACTGTGTGACTGAAAAGTTGTGCAGAAATCGGTTGTCATCGTATGGGCATGTGATGCGGAGGAATGAGGAAAATGTCGTGAGGAAAGTTTTGAGTATGAATGTGGATGGCTATAGGAGTAGAGGAAGACCCAAGAAACGAAGGATTGACTGTTTGAATGATGATATGGCTAGAAAGTGGGTGATTGATATAAATTGGGATAAGGGAAGCCTCGCCTCACACAGCGCCGCAATTGGCAAGAAGCGTAAGATTTTTTGAATTTCAAGGGAAACTTTGAACCAATGGAAGTAGTAGAATATGTTTTACCTGCATTCAGGAAGTCCCTCATCACTGAAACTGCAGTTGCCTTGCAAACAATAGTAATCACAGACTGAAACTTTGCTCCTCTCACCGGTGTAACCTTCGCATCTTGTACCTTCGTAACTACCAACACATTGACACGCTGGCTCATCCTTCTCGTTCAGGGAACAGTCGCCGTCGTTCAGACAATATCCGTGACACGCGTAGACTTCACACCTGTCCCCGGAATAACCGGCATCACATCTGAAATAACGAAAATGTGAAACAGTGTAATTTCCTTAATCAGTGTAATATCCGTCAAAGAAGCCCACATAATTCAAAATTTCTTACGTTTTTTTGCAAATTGCGGATATGTTGATAAAATTGTTGCTCAATTATGCTCATTTGGAACTTCAATCGAATCGATCTCTCGAAAATATATTTACTAGAAATAAGACTATTTTGTGAAAATATGACGATTTGCAGTTTAAATAATTTCCAGAGCTTTATTGGTTTAAAACGATTACTATTAAGACGCAGATATATGACAGTGACCTTGAGTGGTTAGCTTGCGTGTTCTATACTGAGCTCACGCAACGCGTCGTTCGTCCAGCCAGTAATAGGACTCGCCTATCAAGGAGCGCTGTCTCAAATTAGACGCATTATTAATTTATTTTACATAAAACAAAAGGTATGTTAATAAAACACGTACTTACACTAAAATATCAATAATTAAATTATTATCTTTAAAATGGTGAAGGTTTCAGAAAAATACGCTTTGATGGATTTTGCGTCATTTTCAGTTTTTTGTCCGCGTTAGACATAACTTTACAAATTAATTTCACTATGTAATCTAAACATAATCAAAAATATTCCTATATTACGTTATTAAAAAAATGCTCTTATTTAACTTTTATTTTTTCCAAATCATTAACACTACTCGTTTAGACGTGATCTTCAGTATAAAATCATTAAAAGTCTGTTATTGTCGCCTTAAGTAGGTTATTATTTTATCATGATGGCCACACACAGCGCCGCAAATTTAAAAAAAACCAGCCAAGTGCGAGTAAGGATTCCGTACCGTATTAATATCGAGCAAAAAACGCCGGAAAACACATGTTTTTGGTATGGGAAACCCTTTAATTATAAACTTTATTTGATTTTTATTAGTTGTTATTATGGCAGTAATAGAAATACACAATCTGTGAAAATTTCAACTATCTACCTATTACGGTTCATTAGGTACAGCCCACCGACAGACAGACGGACAAGCGGAAACTTAGTAATAGGGTTCCGTTTGGCACCCTTCGGGTACGGAACCCTAAAAATGTAAGAAATATTGAATTTCGAGGGTAACATTGAACCAATGGAAGTAGTAGAATATGTTTTACCTGCATTCAGGAAGTCCCTCATCACTGAAACTGCAGTTGCCTTGCAAACAATAGTTCTCACAGACTGAAACATCGCACCTCTCGCCGGTGTAACCAGGTGTGCATTTGCAAACAGATTGTCCATTAACTTTCATACCGTGTACACAAAACGGCCCATCACATTCTGGAGCAATCATGACCAGATTCTTAAGTGCTTCGCAATCCAGTCCCTGGATTTGGTCTGCGATTTTATAGTTTCCGACTATACCAATATCGATGTTTTTATCACGATGCACCTTGAACATTTTTGCAATATTGTCAGCGATATCAGATTTTATTGAAAACTCATATAAATTCCCGATTTCTTGGCGAAAGTCTACGGCGAAGAATTTATTTTTTGAACGAGCCAATGTATTTGATGGATGGATAAACTGTGGGTAGTTTGGTGTTGGATAATACATGACATTGTTTTTGTTTGTCATATTCAGTTGGGATGAAAACAGATCGTATCTAGTAGTGTTCACAGGCTCAACCCAGTATATGGCCTGTCTCTGCTGGTCAAAGGCCAAGCTGTGTGGCTCCAAATTGTTGTTTTTATCGAAAGGCAGTGAAGTAATACTCTTGAATACTTCTCTCTCGGTGCCATTTAACCGAGCTCGCTCTATTGTAGGCTTCGCCAGGTTTGTGTTCAGCCAGTAAATATATCTGTTAAAAAGAAAACCAGTTGTGATTATCATGAAAGTTAAATTGATTTTTCAACACACTTCCTCGAAAAGTGGTTATTGTAGCACCGTTTTTAGGTTCACAGAGCACACGGGTGCTTTACATTACCGGTCGCGTAAATTCAAAGGCGGAAGCAACACAGACAGTAGCTGTTGTGTATTCGCGTCCGCATGAATAAAATACCACAAAGAAGATTACACCACAGACATTTGAAAACTGTCTGCAGTGTGATCGACTCCGAAAGACATTGTTTTAACAAAAACGACTGCAATACAACTTATAAGTACTCGGTCTGTCTACACTGCAGGTTTCTTGCTTGCATTATAATAATGAGAAAACCAATTTTACCACATATTCAGACCTATTCAGACCTAGCTAGATCGATTTTTTGCCCTCGTAAACCCCTATATTGCATCTTAAATCGAAATCGTTAGAGCCGATTTCGAAAATATGAGTACAAATATATTTACTAATATTGCTCGTTTAATAGGAAGTTTAATAGTATAGGATTAAACTATTATTGGTAACGTACCCTTCACAGCTATCCACGACAATATCACGGGGGACCCCGTCAGCCATCTTGATTAATAGATTTCCGTTTGCATTGTTACCAGATCCAGGTTTTAACGAAATCCAATTGACACTTCTCTCATTAGTATCAGTAAAGAATACTGTGTCTGTGGCGGGGTCGAAGGCGATGCCATGGATGTTTCTACCCTTTCTTTCGGTGAAACACTTGATTTCTTTGCAAGATAAGTCATAACCACATATTTTGTCGTTGTCGGTCTGTTTGTCGACGTATATCATCATATTGTGCACTTCATCGTAAGCTAACGCTGTGAGGTTTTGGGACTTAAATCTTATGGTGCTTGTTATGGTATTGTTGGTATACAACCTTAGCTCATCTCTGATGCTTACGGCGATGTCTGAAACAAGAGAAATATACTTAGTTAAATGACTCGTTAGGTACACTCTGAGGAAATTCAAATCAAAACCAGATAATATTCCTGCAAGATGGACTCGCTGGCGGTATTTTGTAAACCGTAACAGGTAGACAATTAAAATCTCACAGATTACAAATTAAAGGGGATCCCAAGAAACGTGTTTTTTTCGGCGTTTTTTTTGCTAAATATTGTACGGTACCAACGAACAATATTTAGCAAAACCTGTAGTGTGCGAGCCCGACTCGCACTTGGCCGGTTTTTTATCGAGTGGCCCACAGTTTTTTCTGGTGGGAGCGTCCGATAATACGTACGGGCGGCGCAGACGCCCGACGCTGCGACAACGCGGTAATAGATTTTCGTGGAAATCAATCAATAACGCACAACATCCCAGACAAAAGTTACAACTTGGTCACGAAAAAGACTACTCCGTCACCGCATTTTAACCGACTTCAAAAATGGAGCAGTATGTTTTTTTTTTTAGGTTCCCTATCCATTTGCATAAAATTTTAATACCTTATATAATTTGGCATACTTTTGTTTGTCGTAATTATATTTTCGCATAATATAAAATATTATTTACGCATAACAGCTTACGCATAATTTTTTACGCATAATTTCACTAATCATGATAATTATTAAGTATAACATTCTAAAGCATAACTTTATTAAGTAAACATGCATACACCAGGAGGCCAATTCTCGCGTTTACACTCGACTTGTCGAATATGACATTATCGCTCGTCTTCCTATGTCGCTTATAAAATGGTGACATTATCCTGATTCTAGTCGTTCATACATCACGAGTCAAAGGAAAAACCAGCCAAGTGCATGTCGGACTACGCACAATGAAGGGTTCCGTAGTTGGGATGAATTTATCCCATGAAAAAACTTAACATTGTAGGTAGTTAAAAAACATATGTTTGAGAAAATTCTTTTTATGAGTATGTATACCTATCGTTTAATTCTAGTGACAAAATAACCTTTACATAAATATCTTACAGACTGGTAGTTCCAGAGATTAGCGCGTTCAAACAAAAAAAGAAACAAAACTCCTTGGCTTTATTATTAGTATAGATATAATATTTAATAAGCTCTCCTTTGTATTTGCTACTACGGAATGCATGGCTGATGATACAGAGTATTTTTAAGCGTATTATCTATGGTTCATTTTTAGATGCCGATTTGACAATGTCAAAGATTTTTCACGTCATAATTATGTAATCAAATAAAAACAGAATTTCTGCCAATGATTAAACTGACTAAAATGATGAACACCGATATAACATCAAGGCTTATCAAGATGGAGAAGAGGAAGCTTGATGGTCGTAAAGACCGGACCGAATCACCGGCTCTCAGAATGCCCTCATAATGCCTGCTGCGTCTTACTGTTCCAACGACGCAGTTGTAATCTACATGTTCCAGCTACATTAAACTACAAAGCCTGAAAATATTGTTAATCCTTGCAAAAACAAATTTCCTCCCTGTGGGTCAAGCGGTAGCAGTCTCGTCACAACATGAATTTAAATTTTTTTGTGTTGAAAGTCCTGGACAACATCTGTCGAAATTCATGAAGACTGGGCAAGAGGTGTTATGATCCGGCGATTCCTAAGCTGGCTACTAAACAGCACGCCACAAATGACGCCGACTAATCTTGTGAACTAGTGATTCTGATAATGTATAAGCATAGTATTTTTGTTAGTTATTAGTTTCATATTAAAAAACAATTACACATGTTTAAAATCTTTATTGTTTGAATGCTTTTGAAATTCTACTTCATGTTTTTGGCCCTGCTGTAATACAATAATAATAGCTATATATTCGGGTGACAAAAGACCCTTTACATAAATACATCACACATGTACTTGGGTTTATACCACAAAAATATAATTATTATCACACCACATGGTTTGGTCATGCTTCCCTGTAACATCTACACATAACTCCCGCCTGGCAAAATTCTGGGTTATGGATGGCAGCCTTTTTAGCGCGGGAACGTCGAGGATGAAGGATTTAAAATTTGTAGTACAGCTCGAATACATCTGCGACAGCTTCAGCAAAGTCCTTGCTTCGGCATTGATTAGACCTTGGCTCCTTCTCTCTCAATGTCTGTGCGTACAACCGGGAAATATGCATGAGAATGGTAAGCACTGCTGCTTAAAAATAATCGCTTGCAGGAGTGGTAGGATGTTTGTTGTGGCTGCTCCACGATCGGCTTTTCTTGCCGTCAATCAGAGTAAAGCTGTTTTCGTCCATTTAACTGGTTTTAGAAGCCTTCCGCTTCTATTTCTCAGATGTGGGTCTTAGCAATTGACGCCGCACAAGCAGTGGATGATAGTTGACAACTTTGGCGGAGGCGTGAAGTTTTCTTCATGTGTTTTTTCTGGTTGTGGCGATCGCAGCGTTTTCTAAGATGTTTGTAAAGTCGTAACACATTGTATGTATTAAAAAATATTAATTATTTTCTTCCGCACTGACTAATCATGAATGACACAACAACTGTTTGACGTTGGTCTGACGGTCGACATGACGTCATGAACGTGTCGACTGGTCCCGACCACTCTTTGCATGTCGCATGTAAACTAAGGCATGTCGCGTGGCTTCCTGCGAGAAATGCTCGAATCGACATGGCGAGAATAGCTCGACTTGATTTTTACGAGGGAAAACATCATTTTTACGAGGGAAAAGTACGAATCGAGCGACAATGACGAATGTGAGATGCGTGAGAATTGCCTTCCAGGCATGCAAGCAAGCATGCAGCATGCAAACAAGCATGCATCATGCAGCAGGCATGGTTTCTGTCACGGCTCCGGCGCTATGGGCCTCCGGCAGCTCCACGCGCCTACGCGATTTTAAATTACACTCTAGGGGTAGGGCAGACAAGACTACGTGGAGTCGGTTTTGCAGCGATTCGGTTCTGTCACTAACTTTTGTAGCACAACATAATGATTTTTTAAGACAATACTTTCATTTGTTTTTTTTTTTATAAATCATTTGCATCAAAATCCAAAATAAATACGTAAAATAACTCAAAGGAGATTGAAACGATTACATGCACTCTTGGGCCTGAATAGTAACGAGATGTAAATGGTGTGAATTTATAGATTCATACATACATTAGTGTATTGCAGTGACTACTTGCTATCCCACAATTCACATAGCGATCCATAGTTTCAACAATAACCAATCCACAAAGCGGCGGTAAAATCAATTCCAAGTCAATCGTGTGAGCGATCTTCGGTGTCCAGTGTGAAAGCAAGGGTCGTACAAGGTAAGCAGGGTCAGAATCCGTAAAAATCAAAGCAGTGATCGTTGAAAATGAAAAATAATTGGGAAAGTACTCAAAACACATCCGAAAACACGAAATAAGTGACAGCTGTCTAGTTCTAGTAGGGATGGGCATTGGGACAACGAACCGTTTACAAAGACCGTTTTGTGATGATGAAACCGTTTTACGTCCTGAGTTTAGTATATTTATAACAATCAACATAAAAATGCTATGTTTTATTTGGAATTTTTTACTTTTTGTATGGAAAACATGAAAAAAACAAACCTACATGTTGAGTTTTATGGGTTTATGAGTTTTATAAAGGGGCCGAAATTTTCATTATTTTTGCGATAGGACACACAATTTTCGAGATATAAGCAAGAGAACAGAAAAAAGATACAGTACAGTTTTTGCACCTGAATGAGTTATTAATTTAGTGAAAATGGCAATTTCGCTATTCTGAATTTGACTTTTTTCACCTAAAATTTTGATTGGTGCCGATTCTCTTGTACACCGAACTAAACTAACTAAACTATCACTAAAATTCCTTACTATAAGAATCTCAAAGCTATTCTGCAAAATAGATTCTCTTTTAAAAATAATTTTGAAACATCTAAATCGAAGTCAAAGTCAAATAATTTATTTCAATTAGGCACAAAAAGGCACTTTTGAACGTCAAAATTTACAAAAAATTGAATTGATTCTAGTCGCCCCTTCCAAAAGGTAGTTTTCGTATGGAGAAGAATGGGCAAGAAACTCCACCGTTACTCTTTTAAAATGTTTTACAATATTTTTATACACTAGTTATATGATTATATGTGAAGACGTTGCACCTGGAATAAGATTACTATACCACAATAGGTAAAAATAATTAAATATGAAGCAATGATAGAAAAAATAATTGTGCAATGGATACAATATGGTGTTCACACATTTATAAGCATTGTAAAAGTAGGTAATTATACGATATTCCAAAAAAAAAAAATTACAAGTAATACTAATAAGTCAGTGTGTGAGTTCAAGTAATCACAGAATGTAAAATAAATGTTATAATAATGAATTATACACTTAAATTAGCAACCAGTTTGATTTTATCCAGACTCTAAATTGTCCTATGGAGCTAGACCAGCATGCTTCCAAGCATTCTTATCTAGGATATAATCCTCTAATTTGTAATATGCTTGTTTACAAAGAGTACTTCCTTTTAAGCGCTTGGCTAAATTAAATATCAATTGGCGTGCCCCTAGCGCGCGGCTACAAATCGACAAAATAATACCTACTTACAATAAATAAGGAGGAGCAATCCTTGTATCGATAAAAAAAATTGTCAAAAAGTTTTTATGTTTTTATTTTAAATCGGCCTTAATTTAACCACCCTAATCAACAGAAAGACAGAAAGAGTCGTTAAAGTCCATACCTACGGATTTTAAAGCAGGTAGGTATAATATAAACGGGATATTTTTAAATGCACATCAAAGAACTTATCACCCATTCATCATCATCATTTCAGCCGAAAGATGTCCACTGCTGGACATAAGCCTCCCCAAGAGGGGGTTTTGCCATAATCGCCACGCTTGGCAGGCGGGTTGGCGGTAGCAGTATGAGAACGCTGCTGCCCATTCTCTAGTTAGTTCCTTAGTCGCCTACGACACCCACGGGAAGAAATGGGATGGTGCTATTATTTTACTTCCAGCACCACACGGAACTTATCACCCATCAATTAAATAAGTTTTATAAAAACGTGCCTACGCCAGGCTCTGACAGACTTCGGTTTATCTAACCGTGCCCGGCGCGTGGCGTCGTCATAACTCAAACGTGCCGCGCTGAGTGTCATCGCCGGAGCACAGTAAGAGACAACACCATAAGGAACTCGAGTGCGAGTGCCTGTCCGACTTGGTAGGTACTGTCACAGTACCATTTTAATGGTAAGGACAACATTCAACACGGTTCCAAATTTGAACAATCAATAGGATATGTAGATAAGTAATATAGTAAATAACAGAATTACATCACAATATTTAAATAAAAAAGTGATGAGCTGTTGGCATTAGGCTAATGTAACTTAGAAAAATTACAAATTGACCCACTAAAAAGCGAGAAATAAAAACATTTTTACAAAAAAAAAAACCGACTTCCAAAAAGCTACTAAGTACAAAGTGAAAAATAACCTAAATTTCGGAAGTCGGTGGCAAATAACGAAAATACAAAACCAAAGACACCGACTTCCGAAATTTAAGTTATTTTTCACTTTGTAGTAGTTTTTTGGAAGTCGGTTGTTTTTTTTTTGTAAAAATGTTTTTATTTCTCGCTTTTTAGTGGGTCAATTTGTAATTTGTCTAAGTTACATTAGCCTAATGTCAACAGCTCATCACTTTTTACAAAATATTGCTTTTCCCGATGCAGGGACGTTCATCGTTGAGGAGTTCTCCTGGTACTTCACCATCAGCTCCACTTCTCCATATGCATTGTGACGAGCATAAATTGCATTGCAACTATACTAAAGTAATCGAATCGCAACCCGTGAAATACTTATTATTGAGTAATTCCGGTGGCTATTTGTGGTCTTCATCATCAGTTCCACTTAACCAAAAGGTGCTTTCCAAGAGCAACTGCACGAGTTACTATAAAAAATACCCAAATCGCTATTGGTTTGCCTATAACATTTGAAGAGTTCCCTCGATTTATCTAGGATGCCATCATCAGATCCTGGTTTCCTTATAATGGTACTACCCTTGGGATATCTCCTTTCCAACAAAAAATAATCATCAAAATCGGTTCACAAACGACGAAGTTATCTGCGAACACACATAAAAAAAACTCCTCAGTAGTCGTCATTGTTGAAAAGTGACTATTTTATCGACAATGCGTGTACCCACGAACAACATTATCCATTCGTTTGATCCGCTTGTGACGTAGGCAGTGGTCGCATTAATGCGACAGCCGCGCTAGACTAACTAGAGAAATGTGTTGCAAACATAAGCGTCTAGGGATGGGAACTAACGTGAAATGTTATCATTATACAAAGATCCTGAGGGATATTTTTCTTATGAAAAACAAGGAAAAAAAGAATTCATAACACAAGGCAATATGTTAAATAAACTTTATTTCGTTTGACACTGTTTATTTTATGCTGAATGACGCATTATACCTGATTATTTAACTGTTTGTTATTTAGTTTTTAAAATGCGCATTGCATTGTATCCCATCCCTATGGTCATATATATGCGACACGCGCGATACACACCGAAGAAAAGTCCAAGCTTCCAATTACTTATTTTTGTTTAAAGCTTTTTCAAAACTTAGAGCAACGAGACATAATTTTAAGTAATTGTTTTATATAATATCTCTATTTAGTAATGGTTAGTTGAACCACGCAGTTAATAGGACGAAAATTGAACGAAAAAATCATACATGTTCTCTGTCGCAGAAATACGACACGAGCGGTCTTTTTTTTTTTTTATTTTGTGTGGGAAATTATCAAATAACTTCTCCCGCTCTGGGTGGAGCGGGAGGGCGTGTCAGACTCTTACTGACTAAAACCCACCCGTGTTCCTTCCTATGCCATGTTGCCGGGGGCCACGATTTCCCTATCGGTTTTCTTCGAACCCCCGGCAGGCATTGGCCCTAGCGGACCCCGTCAATTCTGCTGACATCTCTTTGAGGCGCGCGTGGAACACAACGCGCCGTCGACCCGGGCTTGGTCCTTATCGGACGGCGAGCTACCCATTGCTCACCGTCCGCAAGCCCGCGCCTACGGTGGCCGGAAATCTTCCTGTGATTCCCGACGCCCAGGGCGTCTCCTCCTGCGGCGGTTAGGGGCGCGAGGGCGCGAAATTTGCCTCTCCCTCACGCGCTCCGTCTCCTCCTTCGCGAGCATTACTGCTTCGCAGAAAGAGGTGACGGCCTCCCATTTCCTCTCGCTCTGTAGCATGGTCCTAATCAGGGCCGGACGCGAGAGATCACCGCCGCCGATCGCATCCACGAGGACACGGCGATGCCCTGCCCAAGCCGGGCAGACCTCCACCGTATGCTCCACCGTGTCCTCCGGGCGATCCAAACATTGACGACACCCGGGCGTTTCCTCCCGCTTTATCCTGAACAGGTACCTCCCGAAACAGCCGTGTCCGGTGAATACCTGCGTCAGGCGGAAGGTGAGGACGCCGTGGCGCCTCTCTAGCCATTCCTCAAAGAGGGGTCTTATCGCCGCAATTGTGGCGTGCCCAACACGAGCGGTCTGCACGGAAATATTTGTCGCATAAATGCGACACAAGCGGTCAAAAGGTTAATAGGAGTTTTAAATTTTCTTTCAGTTAATTGTAAAATATCACAAGGTATTTTGTTGTAACATTTCAAATTCAAATTCAAAATATTTTATTTCACATAAACCTACATGGGCACTTATGAAACGTCAGAAGCTAGGTGCACAGTTCCAATTGGTCGTTTCCTATGGAGAAGAGCCGGCAAGAAACTCCACGGTTACTCTTTTAAAAATAATTGGATTTTACGATACTTTCAAATAACAGTGTTACTAGGTATGGAAGGACAGTGTAGGTCTTTCAATAAGTACTAAGTACTTAACAAAATAGAAAATGGTCTACAGGTCTACAATCCACTAATCCTACAGCGTTCTCACATTCACAAAATAGAAAAGAATCTATACAAAAGTACTATTTTAATAAAACGCAATTATATGATTGCTGTAATCAATCTGAATAATTATCATGTCCACAAAAGTCACTAATAAAGAGTTGAAATTAAATCGTAGGTATATAATGTAAAAAATAGAATAAATATGTCAAGGACGATTGTAAAAAATAAAAATTAAAGATTAAAATAAACATGGTAATTTGGGAGCAGTTAATAGACTCTTACTTATTTATGCCGTTAATGAGGTACCAGGGAAGCCGCATGTGCAGAAGGAACTATTGCCAAATTTCCACCATAAAAGATGTATGTACTTTAGTTAATCTGAAAAATGGTTGATCTATTTTATCTTTATTTCTAGTATTAAAATTGTGTCTATCGCTTATTTTATTAAAAAGATGTAGATTTTTCCTTTCATACATCATATTTTCATAGATGAATTGGCAAAGTACTATGCGAAAAGAAGGGATCCCTTTTTTATGTTTGTCATCCAAATTTTCGTCAATTGTGGACCGATTTTGTTTTATTTTTTTTATGTTATAATATTTCCTGTCACTGTTGTTTCCATAGCAAGTAGTTGTGTATGAATAAGGAATATGCACGTAATTCAAAACTTATTCATGATTTAAATATGATATTCAATTCTATGATATAGGAGTCAAGAAACAAACTCCAATTTTTTTTTTACATTTTTCATTGCATTTGATATTTTACAATTCATTATTTGTTATGTTTTTTTGGTGGAACGGAACGCAAAATCGAAACGTGTCGTCTTCGAAAATCTCGGAATTGACCTCAAAAGGCATGTGAATAACATATCTTTTCTTACCAAACTGCTTGAATTCTCACTAAGGTAAGTTTGTAAGTGCGATTACTTCTTGAATTAAGCACAAAAATAATTTTCCACCTCTGTAGTCTTGTGGTTAGACCACCTATCTCAGACCTAGAGATCCCGGGAAAAAAAATTAAAGGGGTAAAATGTTAAGATAGCCAGTTCTTCTGTTGTTGAGAATTCCGAGTGAAACTCGTTTCCACCTTCGGACATCACTTACCATCAAGTGAGATGTAGGCCAAGAGCTTACCCGTTGGGAATGAAAATAGTAACGGTAGGTACTTTAGTCGCTGACAATTCGCTGGCGATTTCAAAATCTCACATCCACACACAGATTTTGACATTAAATTAATTAATCATCGATTTGTTTCTATCAAACATTTGAAGATGACAGAGAGGCGGTTTTAAATTCGTTTAGTCGTAATTAAACATACATAGTGATTTATCGTGCAAGTGGATCTTAAAGACACACAAATTAAATTAAATTATGAAAACGTTGAAAATGAGAAAAGACATGCTCCTCGTACTCACCCCAGGTATGTGCCAACCCCACGTACAGCACTAACAACGCCAGCACACACTGCGTTCTAAACATTGTATACTTCATACTCGTAAATACAAAGTCGTTTCAACAGAAGTACGAGTAGATGGCAGACGTCCTCGACTGCTGATCGCTCTTAGAATTTTATATCATTTTATACCTAGGTCGTATACTGATAATTATAATAAGAACGACTCTCTGATAAGAGTTTTTAGTATTTTAAGCGGATTTTCCCGTACCTACTCATCAAACAGATAGCTTTGTGACCCTTTAGTATTCTCGGTGCCAATTTTTAGGGTTCCGTAGCCAACTGGCAAAAACAAAACCCTTATAACTTCGTAATGTCCGCGTCTCCGTCCGTTCTGATGTCACACAGCCATTTCATTCGAAGACAATTTGCAATATATCGATGAAAATTTAAAGAAGGTATATCTCGTGCACCGCTGAACAATGGTGTTGGAGGGCGACATTCGTCTCTCTATGGTTTGATTTAAACTTTGGTCAAGTTAGAATAAAATAACAATTAATTAATTTTTGTGCGTATTAATTCATTACCACAAGTATAAAGGAGATACAACATTGACGACGAGTATAAAACGAACCCAAAAAAACTTTTTACAAAAAACAAAGTGAAAAATAACTTTAATTTCGGAAGTCGGTGTCTTGGGTTTTGTATTTTCGTTTTTTGCGACCGACTTCCGAAATTAAAGTTATTTTTCACTTCGTAGTGTTTTTTTTTGGAAGTCGGGTTTTTTTTTTTGTAAAAAAAAATATTTTTCACTTTTTAGTTGTGGTACCTACCCCTCACACATTCGAATACCACTACCTGCTACCAGTGACAGCAACTTATCATTTCATCTACATACTAAGTGGGAAAAAAAAACGTATTTTGTAGCTAACTCAAAAACTACCGAAGCAAAGTTAATAAAATTTATATGGGACCAATTTGAGAGCATACCCTTTCAAACAAAAAAATAATTTTCAAAGACGATCCACAAATGACGGAGAAATCGGTGGACATACATAAAAAAAACAAACATACGCTACGAACATATAACCTCCTCCTTTTTGGAAGTCGGTTAAAAAGTGTGTGAATGTGGACGATAATAAGACAACAGTATTTTTAACAACTTCACAAAATAGAATCGCGAACTAACCTTAAAACGAAAAACGCATGGATCTAGTTCAAGAACAAATCGAACAAGGAAAGAAATAGCAAATAAACTAAAGCTCAGAAAATCATATTCTCAGACTCACATTCTATTCAGGAACTAAGAACATTTTTACGTAATTATACACACATTTACACACATTTTATATTTTTACGTATTATTTCATGGCTGGCCACAAAATAAATATTTTGGTGAAAATTATGAACCATATTTCAAAAGAAAGAATGCGATAACTGTGGAGAAAGAACGTAAAGAAGAAAGAAAGAAAGAAAAAACATTTATTTTGACACAGTTCGTGAAACACAACGTATACCTACATAAAATGAAAAAAAAAAAATGAAAATAATATTTTAATAATAGTGTGTGCCTCACGGCTGCGCCAAAAAAGGTTCATTTCAGCATTTGCCAGACAGATGCTGTCTGACGCTGGTTTTCTAATGAACCCTTAAAAGGACAAGTGACGGGGAGTAGGTATAAACAGTTTCAACATACCTAATACATAATTTGTATACTTAAAAAAAAAAAAAAAAACTAAATAAATAAATAATATGTAGGTATACTATGGGGTTACAGGGTAATCATACCCAAGAATATACAAGATGAGGTCATGGCAGAGCTTCATGATAGTCACTTAGGAATAACTAGAATGAAAGAGATAGCAAGATCATATTTTTGGTGGCCAGGCATGGATGGAGACATTGAAGGGATAATGAAAAACTGTTTAATTTGTTTGCAAAAGCATAAAAACCCAGAAAAAACCAAATTATCAGTGTGGCCACAGCCACCAACAGTTTGGGATAGATTGCATGCAGACTTTCTGGGTCCTCTATATTCAAAGATGTTCTTGGTAGTGATAGATGCATATTCCAAATGGCTCGAGGCATTTATCATGGGCAATATAACTGCCAAGAAAACAATTGAAGTATTTAAAAAGATTTTTGTACGTTATGGGTATCCTTTACACTTGGTGACCGATAATGGCCCAACATGACCAGTGAAGAATTTAAAAAAAATTGTAAGATGGTGGGAGTCAAGCAATCTTTCTCCCCTTCATACTATCCTGCTACAAATGGGTTAGCAGAACAGTTTGTAGAGAAATTTAAGCCACATATGGTGAAAATTATGGAAAATGGGCAGACGTTGGAATAAAGTCCTGCAAAAATTGTGTATGGAAGAGAATTAAGATGTCGTTTCTCATTGCTGCGGCCAAACCCAGTACATGATAAAATTGATGATGATCAAGTAAAATTAACAAACAACAGTAAAAACTTGTATAAACCATTTGAAACTGGAGAAAGAGTAATGGTTAAAGATTAAAAAAATAAATAAAGAGAATTGGTCTTTAGGTAAAGTTATTGAGATTCTAGCACCAGGTGTGACCTACACGGTAGAAGTAGATGGACTTCAATGGAAACAACATGTCAATCAACAGCTTGAATGTGGGCAGAACATAAAATAAAATAAAAAAATTGCTTTGTTTTCTATTGTTTTTTTTAGGGTTCCGTAGTAAACAAAGAACCCTTATAGTTTCGTCATGTTCGTCTGTCTGTCTGTCCGCGGTCTAGCTCCGAGACCCTTAGTACTAGAAAGCTGTAATTTGGCATAGGTATACATATTAATTACACCGAAAAAGTGGTAAAACAAAATTAAGGCTTGTGCAGACCAGCGCAACGCGCGACGCGACACAAAGGCACCGCTCGTCGCGCGACGAGCGGTGCCTTTGTGTCGCGCCTGTTTGAAAGAGCCTTTATGAAAAACATTTTTTTTTAGGGTACTCTACACGTGTTTTTTTTTTAACCCATGTTGAGGGGTATCATTGGAAAGGTCCTTCAAAAACATTGTGAGTTGGTAAAAACCATTTTTGGATTCAGGGATCCGTTTGCGAAATATTATGCTTTGAAGTGCTAATTTTTGTTAGACTCAAGTGTCAGCTAAATAGTTGGTTTTGGGTGTGTGAAAAAAATCACAGCAGTAGTTTATATTACGAAATTAAAAGGAAAACTATCAAAGCTAAGTAGGCTCTACAAGTTAACGAGTAATAGTTGACCAACTTAACTTTGCAGTTGCAAAAACATGTTTTCCCATTCATTCCGTATGGGAGAACATATTTTTCAACTATAAAGTTAAGTTTGTTTTTGGGATAAATTCATCCCAACTACGGAACCCTTCATTGTGCGTGGTCCGACACGTACTTGACCGGTTTTTTTGTTATAAATGGGGGAGAGTTTTGGAGGGCAACATTCGTCTCTCTATGGTTTGATTTAGACTATGGTCAAGTTGGAATAAAAGAACAATTAATTAATTTGTGTGCGTATTAATCCATTGCCACAACTAAAAACGAGTTTAGTGAAATTACGAATATAATAATAAGGGCACTCATACATGTAACAGAAGGATGTAAAAAAAAAACCATACTTGTGATTTAGAAGAAAGACTGCATGTTTTTGTTAATACTTAAGTAAAAATGTCTTACTTGTATATTACCCTTTCTTTACTTTTCACTTTTGATTGCGGTCATATCAGCATGTAGCACACAATCTGTAAAAAAATCAAGTGTCTATCTATTTGGCTCAAAAGATGCAGCCCGGTGACTCAAACTCAAACTCAAACTCAAAGCATTTATTTCAAATAAACCAATTACAGGTACTTTTGAATTGTCAAGGGGTCGGTCAGTCAGAAAGATGAAGCTAGTTGCCCATTCCAAAGCGTAGTAGGTACCTATGGAGAAGAACGGGCAAGAAACTCCACGGACACTCTTTTAAATAAAAAAATTGTTACAAAATATTGGTTACATTATTCATGTTGAAATTATACATGTGAGAACAATGTAGAAAGACGTGCACGTTAAAAGCGTCCGTAACTAAAAACAAAAATAAAAACAATTCAAAAATTAAAATAAACCGTGGCAGCTAAGAGATGACCAGTGACCAGTCCCTACCGACGGCGCCCGTTCACGAACATGACGCATGAACTGACAGCGGAGACTTAGTAATAGGTCCAAAGGGTGCTAACGGTACCTCCGTCGGCCCACTTTGGGTACGGAACCCTAACAAATAAAAAGTTAAAGTTTTAAAATGTATGTACCAACTTTAACCGAGTCGCCGTTGTAAGACTATAAATAATATTATGATACGGTGTACAGATTCACATGAGTAAAGAAACGGAACAGAGAGTAATCATACAACCGCGCTATGATAAGGACACTACTACAAGCATGAGGTGCGTGTGTGCGTACCACTTGCACTGGCGGCTTCGTCGCATATGAAAAGAATCCAGTTCGTACCGGCTCGGCCAGTTGAATCCCTCAGGGCTGCGCGTATGCGTTGCGCGTCGAATTTGTTTACGTTTCACGTTTTGAAATGATTAAAACAAAAAAAAACAACCGACTTCAAAAAAAAAACACTACAAAGTGAAAAATAACAATGTCTCTAAATAGCACACTTTACCCAAAAATCATCCACTTAAGTTACATTAGTTCCACTATCGGTCAAGAGATGGCGCTGACCTAAAACTGCAATATTCTACACGGCAGTGTGCAGTGTTAAAATTCTCTGACGGTTAAAGGCCTCGCCGATGAAAATTTAAAATGGTTCGGAACCCACAGTGCGCGAGTCCGACTCGCTCTTGACCAGTTTTTTTAATAAGTGGCACTGAATAGGTACGAGTAACTACCTATCTCTTAAATGGTGCGTAAAAGAACAAAAATAACGACTATTTGAGAATACTTTTTTTACAATTAATACCAGATGATTGGTGTTTATGAATTGAAATATGTAGGTAGGTAATACCTATCGACCTATTAGTAGGTAATTGAATTGTGTTTGCTATTGAACAATTTTTATAAATGAAAATACCTACATGCTGCGCCAACCCTCCAAATAGGTATGAATTTTGCGCGCTCTCTAGAAGCTTTCCTCTGTCCATTGCTTACTCTGTGACAGAGTGGCATAGGTTATCTTATAACCCGCGCATTGGCAAAACCGATTTAACTTTTATAAGTAAACATGTAATTATATTTTTTATTATTGTGTATTTTAAGTAGCTATCATGTTATCATGTTTTTAACCGACTTCAAAAAAAAGGGGTTCTCAATTCGCCGGGATATATATTTTTTTTTTTATGTTTGTTCCCCTATTACTCGAACACGGCTGGACCGATTTGAAAAATTCTTTTTTGTTTGAAATGGTATACTTTCAAGTTGGTCCCATTGTCATTTGGTCACGATCTGATGATGGAATCTTGGAGAAATCGAGGGAACTCTTCAAATATTAAAGGCACATCTATAGCGATTTGGGTATTTTTGATGAGCGGTTGACATAAGGCTATTGTAACTTAGATAAATTACAAATCAACCAACTAAAAATGAAAAAAAAAAACTTTTTCCAAAAAATACAATCGACTTCCAAACTACAAAGTGAAAAATAACTTTAACTTCGGAAGACGGTGTCAAAAAATTAAAATACTCATCCAAAGACTTCCGAAATTAAAGTTATTTTTCACTTTGTAGTTTGGAAGTCGGTTGTATTTTTTGGAAAAAGCTTTTTTTATATCTTTATTTACATTCCATAGTGTTAATAGATAAGACGTTACAAAGTTGTTAAGGTAAAAAAGTAAAAAATAAAATAAAAGTCTATCCTTTTCCCAACTATGTTGGGGTCGTCTTCCAGTCTGACAGGATGCTGCTGCATACCAGTATTTTACATGGAGCAACTGCCTATCTGACCTCCACAACCAGAAACTGGGTAATACTGCAGGTTGTCAGACTTTCGGGCTTCTGACAACCCGTAACGACTGTCAAAGATCCACGATTAACAACCGGGATCAACGGCTTAAGAGGCCGGCGACACGGCTCGCAACTACAAATCGAGATGTTTGCAAAATTCATTTCCAAGCACGTTGCGCTAGTGTGAGTGCCTGTCGGAGCGATATACACCTACAGTGAGCAATACTACCACGCACACATTGACAATTATTGCTTGACGCGATAGCACTACTAGCTTTCGAAAATTTATGATAAATTTGGATGTGTTCCGTAATACAAAAAATTATGAATGAAAACTTAATGTAGTTCCATTTTTTTTTCGATAATTTGTAACTTGATAACATAAACTATGCTTCTGCGGAAACAATGTTACAAATATTGTTGTTTATAATACAGAAAAAACAATATGAAAACATGTCATTTACGCTGTAAAAATGTACGAAACGCAATTCGCTTACACTTCATTTAAAGGTAAGTTTTTGGAAATAAAAAGACGTAGGAGCCTAGATAAATACTGTCTCAATCTAGGGGTGGGTCGTTACGTGATTTTTGTGAAACGTAACGTAACTAGTGACTTCGAGGACGTCACCGGTTTTGAAAACTAGTGATTTTAGTAACTAGTTATTTTTCAAATTCTATTCTCATTGAAGTGTTACTGTTATTTGCGAAACGAAAATGTAAATACGTACCTAATACGTTACATATCACAAGCTTGTTTCGTTTCACTCTTTTCATTCGATCACTGCATTGTGATGGAACTAGTTACAAAAATCACGTGTTTGTGTGTGACTCGAAACTAGTTATTCCGTTACATGCCCCGTAGCCAGTTATTGTAACTAGTGACGTTAAATAACGCCCATACCTATCTCAATCCGAATATCAACATAATATGGTGGAAATATGCTCAAATTGCAAATGATTTATGTATTACGTTTGTATGGACAATTCATGCGTCGCCGCATTCTTAACGTGCTTTCCGAGGCACGAAGGAGTCTCGGTATGTAAACACGATCACCCATCCTCCGATCAACCCTGGCAAGTGTAGTTTAACCTGATGGATCAACCCGTGCAGCTGTTATTACTTAGCCACAAGCCCCACCAGGTACTAAACTACTAATACAGTATAATATAGATGTACCGTCGAAAGAAAAAGAAGAAAAAAAGAAAAAAAAAAAAAAAAAAAAAAAAAAATTGGATCCCTTATAATTTTATTTTATAAACCCGCACTGGGCCCGCGTGGTGGATTACGGCCCACTACCTCTCACAGAGAGGAGGCCTGTGTCCCAGCAGTGGGAACATTATAGGCTGATGATGATGATGATGATGAAGCTCCACCAGGTACTAAACTACTAATACAGTATAATATAGATGTACCGTCGAAACAAAAAGAAGAAGACCGTTACTACTGACTCACACGCAGAGGTTCTATTTTTAGAATTCCAAATGCTAAATGCAAAAAAATGGAACCCTTATAATTTTATTTTATTTCTTCCTTTCAGACAGCTGGCTTTGAACTTACGTCTTCACAATCGCCTACTCAACATCGTAACCAACACACGGTCGTCGTATACAGCTACCTATAGATATACCTACTAGGCACCTATTAATGTCACATTACATCTCATTGTTCCACCAACACGTTACGAGGATCTGGTCTATTGTGTACGTTCATAGAAACTGATGTCATACTTGTGTTCCTTGGGTTTGGTGACAGACTACATGCAGGGGCTCGTGGCTAACACGTGGATTACACCACTCATTACATATCGAGATCCTTCCAGACTTCGGAAAGCACGTTGAGTCGTTTAGTCTCGGATGTCATTTGTAGATTTTTGAGCCTGGACAGTCAGAAGCCCGAAAGTCTATCAACCAGTCTTACCAAGGGGATCATGTTAACCAGTAGGTAACTGGATTTTGGAGGTCAGATAAGCAGTCGCTCCATGTAAAATATTAGTATTCTGTATCCGGTTAGACTGGAAGCCAACCCCAAAATAGTTGGGAAAAGGCTCGGCAGATGATGATGAAGTTTTTGGGTGATTCTCATTCAGTCACCGCGGTAGTTAAGTAAGCGGCGTAGCGCGGTAAGTTATTTATTTCATAAACAAACGTAACATTTGTGTCGTAACATTGATCCTTATAGCCGTTATTATAAGGTCGCTGTTGAGTTGCTGCTGTCAGTAAATAAATAAAAACATTTATTTGACACTTAAAATACAAGGTACAAACGAGTAGATCGTAATAATATATAGCACACAAATGTATTGCCAAGAATCTGATCCTAACCCCCAAACTAGGCCTGAACCTGTATTTTGGGGGCCAGCGTTCAGCCAAGGGCTCTATTATTGCTCTTACAAAATTGTGGAGAAGTGTCGCTACATAGTTGACCGACAGAGTTTATCAGTTTAAAACATAGGAAAACTTATGAACTACAAAAACACGGTAAAATACAACTGAGTTATGCGTATGTCTGGGCGTGTGAATGAGTGTCTCTCTGTGTGTGTGTGTGTGTGTGGGGGGGTGTGTGTGCGTGTGTGAGAGAGAGGGGTAAGGGTGTGTATGAGTGTCTGTTTATGTTCGCACCTTTGAATGTGTGTAAGTATGGATCAGAATATGTGAAAACTTCCAGCAAATTGCCGCTCACTGATAATGTCAATGGTGCCGATTCTCTTGTCACAAATGCCTGTAAACTAGACTAAAAATCACCAAAATTTAGTTTATTCCTGTCAAACGACGAAAACGACTAAAGTGACACACACAACTTAACTATATTTTAGTTTGACAGCACTGAGATATTAATTTAGTGAAAATGGCAATTTCGCTATTCTGAATTTGACGTTTTTCACGTAAAATTTTTATTTTCTAACAAAATCTGACTATTTATAATCGTGATTAAAAAGGTGTGGAATAAAGGCTTGTGCATACCAGCGCGACACTCGACGCGACACAAAGACACCGCTAGTCGCGTGACGAGCGGTGCCTTTGTGTCGCGTCTGTTTGAAAGAGCCTTAAATATGAACTAAAATTCACTATATGTATTATTTTTGCACCTGAAGTCGAGGTGTTGTACCTCGACTTCAGGTGCAAAAATAATACTGTATCAGTTTTTTCTTTTGCTTCTATATCTCAAAAATGGTGTTTCCTATCGCAAAAATAATGAAAATTTTGACCCCTTTTATAAAACCCATAAACCTCTAAAACTCAACATGTAGGTAATAATTTTTCATATTTTCCATACAAAAAGTGAAAAATTCCATATAAAAACAACTCGAGGCCGCTCTAAATGCGCGCCTTCGGCTCTAAAAAAAATTTATGGGGTAGGTTTGGCAAGGCAAACAAGTACCACGTGGAGTCGCGATTGTCAAATTCGATTTTAGTTGCAGAATAGCTTTAAGATTCTCATAGTCAAAAGTAAGGAATTTTAGTGATAGTTTAGTTAGTTTAGTTCGGTGTACAAGAGAATCGGCACCAGTATCGTGTATGCTATGGTACCTACTTAGTTGTTCAGTAGTGTGTACTATGAAATCGTCCATCACTCTGACTAGGTAACTGATCTGTCTGTGTGTAATATTGTGTAAAGGAACATAACATAACATCACATCACGCCTGTATTCCTGAAGGGTTAGGCAGAGGTGTACCTATAGTATAACACCCGATTTCACCAGTTATGTTTAAGTCCCATGTAATAGGAGGTGAGCCCATTGTTTTATTGGATTGTAAAGGAAGTTCATGGAAAATAAAGACTTAATACTTATATTATTATTTTATTACACATCATTTATTTATTTACTAAAAATTATACAAGTAGGGATCTATTAATCCTATTATACTTATTATTTCATATAATGAGGGTCCGTCATTGTGGCGTACCAGAGCAGGGAAAAATAGCATATCTGGCTCTAGGGGAAAAAGTAATTTTTGTCTGTATCCAACGAGCCTACAAAAACAAATAATGAATGTGAAGCCAAGTCAGAGGCCCATAGGTGGCATAAAAACTCTAACACCAGGTTAGTCACTAACCAAACAAAAAATAAGATGTGGGTAAATTGATATTTGTTTATGTGGAAATAAGATCAAATGGAAACAAGGATTTGAATAAGTATTGTTACATAGTATGTCTTTATTCTCCAAACGGTTATGCAGAGGTTATTCTTATGAAAAACTAGCTTTTTACTACCACATACCAGGATAAAAAGCTTCCTTAAAAATTCAGAGTAAACAAATTGTATATTTTTTTAAATAAAATACTTAGACTGTTTAATATTGTACTGGATTATTTTATTTTCTCGCAATCGTAGTGAAAAGTAGACTGTAACACACGGCGCTAAAACCCATTCTAACTGAGTTTCTATTCACTCCCTCGCTAAAGATCACAGTGGTCAATCCGTAACTTTTGAGTCTAACATACCATTACAAAAAGTGAAGATACAATTCAGACCAATAACAGCTGTTAATTTAAATAAATATAATAGCACTTTAGTTTGTAAGTTAAGTAATCAGGTCCTTACAATGAACAATGTTAATATTTTGTATAAAGAATTCTTTTCGTTAGTCCAATCCGAGTTCGATAATTGTTTTAAGAAGAACACTAAATCTATCAGCCCTAAGTTTTTATTTAGTGACTGGGCAACTACAGGACTCAGGAAAAGTAGGGATAGACTTTTCGAGCTGTATGGCCTTAAGCCTTATATAAACACGGAAACTTTTAATAAGTATGTTGCTACTTACTCTAGAACTTTTAAGAACACTTGTAAGGCAGCTAAAGCCTTATACATTAGCAACAAGGTTAAATCAGCAGACAATAAAATACAGACAGTTTGGAAAATTATCAATAATGAAACGAATAGAAACAAAAAGCATAATTCTGATTATACACTGAAGAAGTCATGTGGTGGTCTCATTTTCGATAGCAAAGAAGTTGCTCAAGAATTTGTAAATTTCTTTACCAGTATCCCACTTAAAACTACTGAAACCTTAAATTCCTCGCCCTCGCTCTCTTTTGATTTAGTAAGGGCCAACGTTTCAGCATGCCCGATTGAATTTAACTTTAAGCATATTAACCCCATAACAGTAATAAAAGCTTTTAAACAAATCAAGATCAAATTGACCGAAGATCTTTGGGGGATGTCCATTAAAGTCTGTACCTCCATAATTGAGACCATAGCGCCTTACTTAGCTTTAATATTTAATTTGTGTGTGGATCAAGGAGTCTTCCCGGATTTAATGAAATACAGTAAGGTAATACCACTTTTCAAATCCGGGGACAGTAAAGACACCAATAATTATAGACCCGTATCCGTGTTGCCGGTATTCAGCAAGGTGTTTGAAAAGGTAATGCTTAATCAAATGCTCAATCATTTTAACACAAATAAAATCCTTCACGATCAACAGTATGGTTTCACCAAAGGACGTTGTACGACCGACGCCGGTGTAACCCTATTAAGACACATTTTTAACGCGTGGGAAGAGGCTCAAGACGCCATAGGGATCTTTTGTGACCTCTCCAAAGCATTTGATTGCGTCGATCACGAAACCTTACTCTTGAAACTTGAGCATTACGGACTTGGAAAACTTGCACTCAATTTAGTAAAATCTTATTTAAATGATAGACAACAGCAAGTTCAAATAAACGGTATCAATTCACTAGGTTTAAAAGTAAAAATAGGTGTGCCACAAGGCTCGATATTGGGTCCATTCCTCTTCTTAGTGTATATAAATGATCTACTCCATTTATTAAAAAATCAACCACAAATGGTGTTATTTGCTGACGATACTTCTTTAATTTTTAAGGTAGATAGACGTGCTACAAATTTTAACGACGTAAATAACGCCCTACTGCAGGTCCAAAATTGGTTCACTGCTAATAATTTAGTATTAAATGGAAAAAAAACTAAGTGCATAAAATTTTCTTTACCAAATGTCAAAAGTAGTGATTGTGAGATAGTATTGAATCAAGAGAAACTAGAATTCGTCGATAAAACTGTTTTCCTAGGGATCACGCTCGACTCAAGGCTGCAATGGGGTCCTCATTTAACATCTCTTGCAGGACGGCTAAGTTCAGCAGCATATGCTGTCAGAAAAATCCGCCAATTTACTGATGTAGATACCGCGAGGCTAGTCTATTTTAGCTACTTTCATAGTATCATGTCTTACGGTATTTTACTGTGGGGACGGGCTGCAGACATCGAGTCTATTTTTATTCTGCAGAAAAGAGCGATCAGAGCCATTTATTATCTCCGCAGGCGCGATTCTCTAAGGAAACTGTTTAAGGATATTAACATCATGACGGTACCTTGTCAATATATCTATGAAAACATCATGTACGTAAGAAAGAATTTACATCTTTTTAGCAAAAGAGGTGATAGACATAATTATAGTACAAGAAATAGGGACCTATTAGTTCAACCAGGTTTCAGACTGGCTAAAGTAGATTCATCTTTCATGGGATACTGTTTAAAATGTTACAATAAAATTCCTCCCCACATACTTCAACTGAATGAGACGAAATTCAAATCTTGTATAAAACGCACACTATGCAGGCAGGCATATTATACGTTGGGGGATTACATCGCCGATAAAAATGCTTGGCTCAATGCTGGTCCTGCTCCACAACTAATTGATTAACATTTGCAAATACTGTTGGAGCTGCTGAAGATTGTAAGACTATCTTTTCATTGTATAAACTCAATCTCCATTGTATTATATAATTGCATAGCACAGGTGTGAGCACTATGTACTAAAGAGTTACCATTTACCGGGTAATATGTCTTGCATTGACTTGAATGTGCCCTGGCGGCTGTGAGTATGTCATGCTCACTCAAATGTTTCGCTGATGGTGGCGCGTGTGTTGGATCATTTAGCTCCCTTCAAAATGGTTGAGCTGAATGGTGCTAATCCATGCGTCATGTTCGTGAACGGGCGCCGTCAGTTGGGACTGGTCATCTCTTAGCTGCCAGGGCTTATTTTATTTTATTTTATTTTTTTTGAATTGTTCTTTGTTTTATCTTTTTATTACGGACGCTTCTAACGTGCACGTCTTTCTACATTGTACTCACATGTATAATTTCAACATGAATGATGTAACCAATATTTTGTAACAATTTTTTATTTAAAAGAGTGTCCGTGGAGTTTCTTGCCCGTTCTTCTCCATAGGTACCTACTACGCTTTGGAATGGGCAACTAGCTTCATACCTATTTCTGACTGACCGATTCTTTGACAATTCAAAAGTGCCTGTAAATGGTTTAATTGAAATAAATGCTTTGAGTTTGAGTTTGAAAGCTCGGGAGTAAAAAACTACCTCGATAGAATGGGTTATTTTAGCCCCTCGTATAACAATCTACTATTCTATTATAGAAATGCTACGCGTGCCTACCACCAGCTCAAAGGCAGTATTATTTTAATATTACTTCAGTGGGAGAAAGAGATGGAGGTATACGTCCTGTAGAGCTTCATCTCTTTCCCACACTGAAGTAATATTAAAATAATACTGCTTTATGAGTTTGTGGTAGGCCCCCTGGTCACAAGAAATTTCGACCAGTCGGTGAGAAACCTTGGAAAGGAGACGCGCACTCGGGCGCCATGACTCAATCGTTTCGACCATTTTTTTACTATAAACGACAGACAGCTTAAATTAAATTACTGATGAAACTCCGGCGAAATTATAGGTATCGATTTATATAAATATAACGATAAAAGAAATCTAAACTCTTAATTTCAAGTTACTACAGCTGACTCCGGCGTCAACGGCCGCTGATCTACCTACTTGGAATTATGAGTTTAGAAAGTCTTTCTTCTTTTTGTTTTATCGTCATTAGATATTAATACCTACCCATCAAATGTGCGGAGTTTCACTAGATAATTTAATATGGGCCTGTATTACCAATTCATCATTTATTTATTTTTATAAAAAAATTAAAACATAATGAATGCAAAACGATTTCGAAAACTCAAGAGACCTTTGTTTCGGAACGCTGTGAACCAGAAGCTTTATTAAAAAAAACAGTTAAGTAGTAAACGGTCACAGAAACTACTGAAAAACAAAATTAAAAGATAATTAATCACGTATTACATTATACTTCAACAGTTAGGAACTTTCTTGGCTTTCGCAGGATCGTTAATAAATCAGTCACGAGTAGGGTAAGGTTTCTTTCCGCTGAGCAGGACGTAGTGGTTAAAGTTTTTGTATCAGCTTCGCATCTTGTACCTTCGTAACTACCAACACATTGACACGCTGGCTCATCCTCCTCGTTCAGGAAACAGTCGCCGTCGTTCAGACAATATCCGTGACACGCGTAGACTTCACACCTGTCCCCGGAATAACCGGCATCACATCTGAAATAATAAAAATGTGAAACAGTGTTATTTCCTTAAGGGGGATCCATCACAGAAGCCCACGGAATTCAAAATTTCTAATGTTTTTTTCCAAATTGCGGCAATGTTGATAAAATAATTACTAAATTATACTAATTTGGAACATCAATATAGCTCTCGTAAATATATTTACTAGAAATAAAACTAAGGGTTCTTTCAATTTAAGAAACTGCGGCGGGGCCGGCTTGAGCGGTGCGGGAGTCGAACTGCGCAGAGACGGTTGATTTTTTCCATACAATTGACATTGTGAGCGCAGTGCGACGCGACGCCCGCGCTTTGGGCGCGCATTACCGACGTCAAATGCTTAAATCGAAAGAGCCACTCTATTTCTTGCAAATATTACGTTTTCCATTTAATATAATTTTGGAGTAATAATTCAAATGTTGTAAGTGATTTTGATTACTTTATCATAATTACCTCATACAACAACCACACAACAACGCCAGTAAGGTTCAGTCCAAAGATGACTGAATAAAAGAACGATGGAGGATTTATTTTGAAAAGCTAATGAACGAAGAAAATAAATGGAATGGTGTGCTCAAAGAGGTACAAGTAAATATGGGCTTGGTGAGGGAAATTAGCACGGAGGAAGTAAAAAAAGCGGCCAAGTGCGAGTCGGACTCGCCCATGAAGGGTTCCGTAGCAGCAAGTGACATAGAATGAAAGGTAAATTGTGGTTTACGATTTATGACGTATTAAAAAAAAACTACTTGCTAGATCTCGTTCAAACCAATTTTCGGTGGAAGTTTACGTGGTTATGTACATCATATATTTTTTTTAGTTTTATCATTCTCTTATTTTAGAAGTTACAGGGACACACATTTTACCACTTTGGAAGTGTCTCTCGCGCAAACTATTCAGTTTAGAAAAAAATTATACTAGAAATCTCAATATCATTTTTAAAGATCTATCCATAGATACCCCACACGTATGGGCATGATGAAAAAAATTTTTTTGAGTTTCAGTTCTAAGTATGGGGAACCCCAAAATTATTTGTTTTTTTTTATTTTTGTGTGAAAATCTTAATGCGGTTCACAGAATACATCTACTTACCAAGTTTCAACAGCATAGCTCTTATACTTTCGGAAAAAAGTGGCTGTGACATACGGACGGACAGACAGACAGACAGACAGACATGACGAATCTATAAGGGTTCCGTTTTTTGCCATTTGGCAACGGAACCCTAAAAAAGCAGTTAAAGTATGAAAAATGGAAAGGCCATGGGCCCAGATGATATACCAGTAGAAGTATGGAAGTTGGTATGGCAAACTACCAATTTAGGTTGATGAATTAAGTGGACTGTATTTACAGGTTGGCGGTAATAGGTGATGAACGGGCGATCAATTGTTAGGAATTCAAGGAGAGCACGCCTTACCTTATCTTCCCTCGCTACACGCGTTCAGCTTGAAGATGGCGGCGACGGGATCCTGCTTTGTTAGCTCGGCACTGTCTTGTCATTGGAGTCCCACATGCACCAAATCACTCAACGGCACCCGCGGGCGGTTATTGTAAATAGTTCAATCACAGATTTATTGAAAGCGGTTGGAGCGGATTAAGCGAGCAGAGCGGCGTGCGCGCAGCGTTGTCACACAGCTACGCGGCTTGACCGTCGGAAGCGGAATCTGTCACGCCTCGGTAAAAGCGTGCTTTATTAGGAGGGAGAAAGGGATATATCTCGCCTGTTGTAATTAATTACTAATCCCACAAGAGATGGCGTTACCATTTCCCCCCGGCTTTAAAGGGTTGCCTTTAGAAGGAACCAAATTAAAATAAGCCATGTTAGGTATACTACCGCATAACCTATCCATAAACTAAGACAGCGTTATGATATTAAATAATCTAAATTAACTTTAGCGGAACACTTATAACGAAAGCTATTAACTAAATACCTAAACTAAGAGAGAGATCCAACTTCAGGCTAGATCTCACTGAGTCGGTAGCGGACAGAGACGCACAACAGGGCGCATATAGCTACCCTTTGCGGTTTTAACAGTAACAACGCGGGTTGTACCGTCTTTAGATGTGTGCAATTTCTCTATGAGGGCTAAAGGCCATGAAAGCGGCGGAGAATTATCATTCATGACAATGACTAACGTACCCTCCTGTATAGGGGATGCAGGACTATTCCACTTGGATCTAGTCTGAAGCTGGTGAAGGTATTCAGAACGCCAGCGCCGCCAGAACGACTGCACGAGCTTATCAAGCAGAGTATGTCTCTGAAGCAAACTAGAAGAGTCTGCTTCAGGAGCGGGAAGTGACGACAATGGCGCTGTGTTCAAGAAATGCGCAGGGGTTAACGCAGATGATTCTGCAGGGTCACTACTCAGTGCTGTGAGCGGACGCGAGTTAACCAGTGCCTCGACTTGAGCGAGCACAGTTAAAAGCTCTTCGTAGGAGAGAATCTGTTGACCTATGACCTTGAAGAGATGCGTTTTTATTACCTTGACCATGCTTTCCCAACATCCACCAAAATGTGGAGAAGCGGGCGGAATAAACTTCCAATCTATATGATCCATGGAAAGTTCTTCCTGAAGACGGGTACGATATTCTCTGTTGAGAAACTTATAGAGATCGCGTAAATAAGAATTTGCACCTACGAAACAAGTGCCGTTGTCCGTGTACAAACATTGTATAGGGCCGCGTCGCGAAAGAAATCGTTTTAGGGCTGCCAGAAATGACACTGTGCTTAGATCCGTCGCAACTTCAATATGTGTAGCGCGCGTCGTCAAGCATGTAAAAATGCATAGCCAAGCTTTACGGCTTTTAACGCCTCGACCACGCACTGGCGTGTACTGCAGCGGTCCTGCGTAATCACAACCGGTATGTGTGAACGCTTTATCTACCTGCTTGACGCGATGGCTAGGAAGGTCAGCCATGAGAGGAAAGACCGGGCGAGGACGGAATTTAAAACAGACGTTACATTTATATATTCTGTGGCGAATTATTCGCCGTGCAGCCAAAATCCAATATTTATGCCTGAGTAAGGACATAAGCAACTCTGGACCGGCATGGAGATGCTTCCTGTGATAGAAATCAACAAGAAGGTCAATGACATGGTCGTGACGCGGTAAGATGCAAGGATGCTTATAGTTGTAAGGTTCGTCCGAATTAGACAGACGACCGCCAACGCGTATGATGCCATGCTCATCGAGAAACGGCTTGAGCTTAAGAAGCGCGGGAGAACAAGGTACGTTATTTATTAAATTTTTAATGTCGTTACCAAAATAAATAGCCTGGACAACTCGCAACAATCTATACTCTGCAAATTCAAGGTCAGAGCTTGAAACAGAAGCCCCAATAGGAAGTTGCCTAAGAAACCTACAGACATAAACGATGGCGCGTAGTAACTTAGACCACGACGACATGCGAGGCGCGAGTGCATAGATCGGAGATTCTACGACCTCGACGACCACGGGATGAGAAACAGACTTTCGTTCGGGTATATCCTCGGCTTCTGCACTGTGGTCACAAGATTGTATGGTCCACTCTGACGGATCATGGGAAATCCAAGAAGGCCCATGATACCACAAAGGATGTTGCAGAAGTTTAAATGGAGTAACCCCACGTGAAAGGCAATCAGCAGGATTCTCAATACCCGCGACGTGATGGAAACAAGTAGCGGGAACCAGCTCTATTATTTTAGTAACGCGATTGGCGACAAAAGTCTGCCAGCGGTGCGGTGAGGAATAAATCCATGCGAGCGCTACTTTGGAGTCAGAAAATGCGTATATTTTATTGATGGGGTAGTGGGGCAAAACTGTGTCTTTAACCTTGCAGAGCAACTGAGACACCAGAAGGGCCGCGCACAACTCCAGTCTCGCAACCGAAATGGTTTTGACAGGCGAGACCTTGGACTTGGCACAAACTAACTGCACCGAGTAGTTAGAACCAATGCGGACTTGCAAATATACGACTCCGCCGTAAGCGCGTTCACTGGCATCAGCAAATCCTATTAGATTGACAACACATCCGTCGACCAACCCAAGATGACGTGGTATAACAATTTGATTGAGCGCGGAAAGCTCAATACAAAATTGTTTCCAAGCGGCGACAATATGGTCGGGAGGTGCGTCATCCCACTCACACTTTGATAGCCAAAGCTCTTTGATCAAGAGCTTGGCGTACAAAATTGTGGGAGCCACAAAACCCAGTATGTCCCATAGTCGAGCCACTGCGGAAAGCATGGTGCGCTTGGTGCACTTATCATCAGGAGGTGCGACGTCAAATCGAAAACTATCACAGGATTTATCCCAGCGTAAACCGAGAACCTTATGCGGTACAGACCTCTCAAACTCAATGTCTGGAGAAGCCTTATGAGAATCAGGTATGTGTGCGAGAACCTCTTTACAGTTGCTTGTCCATTTGACAAGATCAAACTGGCCTCGCTTGAAGAGCTGAATAAGCTCTTCACAAAGCGAAATTGCTTGCGGAGCGGATGTGACACTACATGCGATATCATCCATATATAAAGCGGAGGTGGCGACAGCTGCTGCAGCGGGAAAGTTGTCGCCTTCATCAGCGATCAACTTGCGGACTACACGTAACGCGTGATATGGACTGGACTTGAGTCCAAAACAAACACGATTAAATTGATATACGGATAAAGGTTCACTGTTGTCAAAACAATAGAAAATCCTTTGAAATCTACGGTCAGATTCGCAAATGCCGATATTTAGAAACATTTGGCGGCAATCAGCTGACAGGGCGACTTGGAAAAGACGAAACTTTATTAGGATGTTAAATAAGTCACCCTGTAGATTAGGGCCGGCATGCAAAATGTCGTTAATCGACTGACCCGATGTAGTCTTGCAACTAGCATCTAAAACCACACGAAGTTTAGTGGAGGTCTTATCTTCGCGAATTACGCCGTGATGCGGAATATAATACGAGGGAAGGGAATTATCCTCATTGTTGACAACCGGACTTAAAAAACCCTTATTCATATAGTCACGCATGACGTCATTATAGGCGCCGCGTAACTTGAGCGATGTATTAAGTTTGCGTTCTAAACAATAGAAGCGTCTAAGTGCGGCAGCGTATGAGTCACCTAGCGAATACGGGTCACCATAAAAAGGTAACGCTACAACATATCTGCCACTGTCATCGCGAACAGTGGTAGCGCGGAAGTGTTCTTCACACTCGAGTTCCTTACGGCTCTGCGAGGGCGGTGCGGAAATCTCTTCAAGCTCCCAAAATCGCTTAAGAAGAGAATCAATATTATTTTCTTGAAGAACAGCACAACAAGACATAGTATAATTAGAAGTATGTGACGTAGGCACGGTACCCATAATCACATATCCCAATATCGTCTCAATAGCGGGAGGTATATTATGTTGTTTACTGCGTACCACATTATTTAAAAATATATGTGGTAATATGGAGGCCCCTAACAGGGCGTCGATGTCTCCCGGCTGCGCAAAGTCAGAATCTGCCAGCGGTAACATCTCGAGATGTTTTAGTTGGGAAACGTCCACTTGCGCGTTTGGCAACGTGTCCGTAATACGTTCTACGATAAGAGAAAAAATGTCAAAACTAATGTCCATATTAAAACGGGAATATATTTTAATATCTACGGAACCCTTGCAAGATTTTTCCGACCCACCGATCCCTTTAATTATTAATTTCGTATTCTTAAAGTTATTCCACAGTCCGAGGCGTTTGAAGCAATCAGAAGTAATAAAATTACTTTGTGACGCACTATCGAGTAAACAACGTATTGTATGTGGTCTGTTATTGACATCGTAAACAATAACTTGTGCTGTTGCCAACAAAACCGTTGTTGACGCCACACATTGCTGCTTAATATCGCGCTGAACAAGACAAGTGCCTGAGCGCCGACGACCGTGCGCATACGCAATGGACGTCGTACACAGCGATACCTCTGACTGGGAGGCGAGCGGAGCAGCTGTATTCGGAACCGCTCGCGGTGACGTAACAGACTGGTCAGGTTTACGTGACTCATCCGATACCGGCGATTTTTTTTCAAAATGCAGCAATGTATGGTGGTTCTGTTTACATGATCGACATTTAGAATTACTAGAACAATTACTTGTTTTATGTTTTAAGCTTAAACAATTTACGCAAGCTTTGTTCTCTTTTACACATTTAAAACGCGCAGTCGGGTCTAAATTATTAAAAGCGGGACATTTAAAATAGTGGTCGTGCTCAATATTATTGCACAGACACTTATTAGAATTATTATTGTTAGACTCCGAACATGCTACGTAAGATTGCGGGTTAGGGACGGGATTACTCTTGTTATTTCGCGATTTATTCGACCTCTGTTTAACATTGTTATCATTTGACGAGTTAAATGCACTAGGCTGCGTATTATGATATATTCGGCACTGATCTTTGATGAAGGAAATAAAGCTATCTAGTGTAGGTATTTTATTATTACGTTCCGTCATCTCGAAGGCACGAACCGTTTCTGGGTCGAACTTTTTTAAAGCAAGTTGTAATAGTATAAAGTCGGAAAGATCCTTTAATTTTAAGTTTTTAAGGGCGCTAACGGCGGTAATAAAGTTATCTATGAACAGCTGGAAATTCGAAACAGAGGCGGGGCCAGACAATTTAAGATTCAAAGCCTGATCAAAGTAGGTAGACGCTAGGACACGAGTATCTTGATACCTATCAAGGAGTGACTGGAATATGACTTGATAATTCTCAGCACTGGGAGTTACACCTGCAAATACAGATTGCGCTTTCGGTGACAGTTTACCTATTAAATAGTACAACCTGTCTGCATCTGTCAGAGAGCCATTATCGTGCACTGTTGACTTAAAGCTAGCATAGAACAATGGCCAGTTCCGTATATCGCCATCAAACGACATAAGTTCAATTGGGGGTAGACGGGGCAATCGGCCTGACGGCGGAGCTTGCGCGGTTGTGTTACATCTACCCTCTAGCCGCGATTGTATGCGTTTAATGATGCAATAAAGATCCTCGAAAGAAGTGTACGCCTGGTAATTCGGCTTCGTCTCGGGATCAAAAGAGAGTAACTTTGCGTTATAAGTGTCTAACAAATGATGAAAGTCTGTTCGAATATTATCTACTGTCATACAATAACTAAGAAACGATTCTGTTTTAGTTTCGGAAGTATGGGCAGTTTTTGAGCGCTCATAAATGTCTTGAATACGCTCAAATAAAACATTGCGTTTAGCTTCCAAAATTGACAGTTCTCTTTCTTTCGACATGTTTATGTTGGTATAAGTATATACAACCTATCCAAACTATGATTATCTAAAGTTCCTATTAAGTATATATTTCTTAGATGAAATAAGATAACTAAATGTAAGGTAGGTGTAGTTATGCGGCGGTATTACCTAGCTTGGCGAGAACTTTAATAAAATTGGCGGTATTACTAAAAGATGCTTGAAATATGGAATTTACAAGACAACTATGATAGTTTTTATTATAATAATTACATATGTAGTAGGTAGCTACTTTGAGTATATTACCTACTAGGTGCGGGAATGACCACGTAATGGGTATTGCTAGGTTTTTAACCACTTACGTAGGCACTTCTAGAAGATACCTACGAGTTATATGGCAGAATATGGATTATAAATCCTTCTCTTGCGGGGTAAGCGATGAATCCGGCTCGCTAGGACCAAAATTATGGTATGGCAAACTACCAATTTAGGTTGATGAATTAAGTGGACTGTATTTAAAGGTTGGCGGTAATAGGTGATGAACGGGCGATCAATTGTTAGGAATTCAAGGAGAGCACGCCTTACCTTATCTTCCCTCGCTACACGCGTTCAGCTTGAAGATGGTGGCGACGGGATCCTGCTTTGTTAGCTCGGCACTGTCTTGTCATTGGAGTCCCACATGCACCAAATCACTCAACGGCACCCGCGGGCGGTTATTGTAAATAGTTCAATCACAGATTTATTGAAAGCGGTTGGAGCGGATTAAGCGAGCAGAGCGGCGTGCGCGCAGCGTTGTCACACAGCTACGCGGCTTGACCGTCGGAAGCGGAATCTGTCACGCCTCGGTAAAAGCGTGCTTTATTAGGAGGGAGAAAGGGATATATCTCGCCTGTTGTAATTAATTACTAATCCCACAAGAGATGGCGTTACCAGAAGTGTTTAAAAGAAGATGGATGAATGTGGCTGACTTTATTCTTTTCTAAGTTGTTGCATGAAGGAGCAATCCCACAAATAAAGTATGGATATATAGATATAAATTGGGATAACACGTGCCGCAATTGGTAAGAAGCGTAAGAAATTTTGAATTTCAAGGGTAACATTGAACCAATGGAAGTAGTAGAATATATTTTACCTGCATTCAGGAAGTCCCTCATCACTGAAACTGCAGTTGCCTTGCAAACAATAGTTCTCACAGACTGAAACATCGCACCTCTCGCCGGTGTAACCTGGTGTGCATTTGCAAACAGATTGTCCATTAACTTTCATACCGTGTACACAAAACGGCCCATCACATTCTGGAGCAATCATGACCCGACTCTCAAGTGCTTCGCAATCCAGTCCCTGGATTTGGTCTGCGATTTTATAGTTTCCAACTATACCAATATCGTTGTTTTTATCAGAATGCACAACAAAGATTATTTTCAAATTTTCAGCCTCCCCATTTATTATTGAAAACTCATAAACTTCTCTGAGTTCATCGCGAAAGTCTACGGTGAAGAATAAGTTTTTCGAAGCAGTCAGTGTATTTGTTGGATGAAGAATCAGTGGATAAGGTGATAGTGGATAAGACACGACAGATTGTCTGTGTTCTCCATTAAGTTGGGATATATACAGATTGTATGTAGTAGTGTCCACAGGCTCAATCCAGTATACGGCCTGTCTCTGCTGGTCAAAACCCAGGCTGTGTGGCTGCAAATAGTGAGTTCTGTCGAAACGAAGAGAAGTAATATTCTCAAATACTTCTCTCTCGGTGCCATTCATAGATATAAGAAAGAAGGAGATATGCCCGGTAGTTGAAAATGTATCGAAACCCAATGTCTCCACTTTGTCCCCACTACCTCGCTACAATTACACATGCAGATCAGTAAACCAAATAGAAACGAGGCTGCGCTCACTCGTGCAATTCATAAATCAGAACGTACTACACAATCAATTATGAACCTTATCCCATCAAACACAGCGTGCATTTACCATGCACCGTACAACTCACTCACACGAAAACATCTTTTCTATCGTTGTGCTGTACAGAAACAATTTATTTTACATATACGCTAGTGATTGACTAAATCGGAAAGGTATCGATTCTTCCATTTAATATTATCGACGGTGAAGTAGCAATATCTAATAACTAACATTTTGGCGGTTTTTAACCGACTTCCAAAAGGAGGAGGTTCTCAATTCGTCTGTATGTTGTTTTTTTTTTTTTTTTTTTTTTTTTGTATGTTTGTTACGCGATTACTCCGCCAATTATGAATTGATTTTGATGATTCTTTTTTTGTTTGGTAGATCATACTTCAGAGGTGGTCCCATATAAATTTTATTAACTTTGCTTGGGTAGTTTTTGAGTTAGCTTCACTAATACGTATTTTTTCCCACTTAGTATGTGGATGATATGATAACTTCCTGTCACTGTTATTTACATAGCAGGTAGTGGTATTCGAATTTGTTAGGGGTAGGTACCACAACACTAAAAAGTGAAAAATAAAAACTTTTTACAAAAAAAAAACAACCGACTTCAAAAAAAAAAAACACTACAAAGTGAAAAATAACTTTAATTTCGGAAGTCGGTGACAAAGAACGAAAATTCAAAACCAAGACACCGACTTCCGAAATTAAAGTTATTTTTCACTTTGTAGTGTTTTTTTTTTGAAGTCGGTTGTTTTTTTTTTGTAATTACTTACTAATGTTTTCTTCAAATGGTCAAAAACTATAGAAATTAAACGTTTTTTTCTCCTCCTGTAAAACCATGTTTTTGTAGTTATTAGATATTGATACCTCACCGTCGGCGTCGTTGTACTTTAAAAAATTTGGTGTCCTGAAAATAAAATAAATAAAAACGATAAGTCCAGAAAATACTATAATAAAAATAAATAATAAGCAAAAAATTCAAACAATAAAAATCCAGTTACGTTGGTTTAACCTGTCATAGTTTATTTGAAACAGTAGATATTGTTGAACCCTGCTATGATGTTTACTCACTGACCTGTAAAGTGGAGGTATTTGTGCAGCACTTGACGCTTTGATATTACTGGAGTGGCATTTTTTGTCAAATAGTGTAATCTTAAATTAATATATTTTTCCATGACTGCTTTAATTTGAAATATTATGTGATTATTCATCGGAGAAAGCTCAAATTGGTGAAACTTAATATTTTCAAATCAAATCAAATCAAATCAGATCAAATCAGAAAGAAATCTAATCCTATGAAGTGAGGCAAAGCCTTTGCCATGAGTTCCTGTTTGACATTTTTAGTTTTAACTGTTAATTTATTATTGGTGAGACAAGCTGTTTTTATGATTATTTCCACTATCTTACAAATCATGACGACATCAGGAGATGGGTACATAAGCCCACCTTTGTCCTTATACTTTATAAAATGATGTGTTTCTTCATATTTGTAATTATCTGAACCATGCCGATTACTATAACGCATTCGAAGCTTTTGAAGACTTTAACGGAAGTAAAATACCAAAACCATAAAAAAGTAAGGAAATAGCACGAGTATAAGGCATAATAGACCAGCGATAATTCAAACCCAAAACACTCAACCAAAATTTTTATTAACTTTACGACCGTTGGTTACGCATTTCTCTATCACGCTGTAAAATAATCAAAATAAGTAAAACACATTATTTCACATCGATCTTCCACCCGGGTAAAAGAGTTGACAAATTGAAGAATAAAGTATAATAGCAATAAATTCATTCGCCAAACGACATTGTTGTCGATAGCCTACGTTAGTGGATCTGCACAACCACATCACTAGCTCGTCGCCAGACACAGCGGCCGTACTGCGCGATGCATCCGCAGTCCACAGTATCGTTTTGTGATTTTTACATTGCTTGTTGAGTCACTGAGCGACATATTTAGGTAGTGGTTAACGAGCAATGTATGTAGTGCAAAAATAGTACAGTCGCTGTGATATTTTGAAACAAAAATAACGTAGTAAAAGCAAGAAATATTTTACGATTTGTTGTTTTTCATTATTTTAAAGACAAATATAGTAAAATACTTGTAATTACATATGGTAAGTGATTCCATGATTCACAAAGTTTTTGTTTTGACTTCGGTTTTTACAAGAAACCACTGAACAACACGGCATTCTTATAAATTGTCCCGATCACGGCCGAAAGCACACTAGTTCGCGGAGACGGCCATTTTCGTATGCAATGATCACTTTGATCATTACGCGCGGACACAGATACGCCCCCATGCCACTTCTCCTGTTTTTTATATTTCTATGGTGCCATTTAACCGAGCTCGCTCTATTGTAGGCTTCGCCAGGTTTGTGTTCAGCCAGTAAATGTACCTGTTAAAAAGAAAACCAGTTGTGATTAAGTTAATTCATGAAGTTCAACACACTTCCTCAAAAAGTGGTTGTTCGTTTTTAGGTTCACAATGCAGTGTACTGAACACGGGTGCTTTTACTGCACTTTACTTTACCGGTCGCGTAAATACAAAGGTGGATGCAAAACAGACAATGGTGCCGATTCTCTTGTCATAAATGCCTCTAAACTAGACTAAAAATCACCAAAATTTAGTTTATTCCTGTCAAACGACGATTTCCCGTTCTGAAATAGACCAAAGTGACACAACTTAACTATATTTTCGTTTGATAACACTATAAGATGCCAGGAACAGGAGCTCGTGGCTAAGTAATAACAGCCGCACGGGTCGATTCGTCAGTTTAAGCTACGCTTGCCTGGGTTGGTCTGTGGATGGGTGACCATCTTTACATACCGAGACTCCTCCGTGCCTCAGAAAGCACGTTAAGCCGTTGGTCTCGGCTGTCATTCGTGGATCTTTCACAGTTGTTACGGGTCGTCAGAAGCTCGAAAGTCTGACAACCAGTTTTACCAAGAGATATCGTATTACCCAGTTACTGGGTTGTGAAGGTCAGATAGACAGTCGCTCCATGTAAAATACTGGTATCCAGCTGCATCCGGTTAGATTGGAGCCCACCCCAATATAGTTGGGAAAAGGCTAGGCAGATTGATTGAGCACTATAAGATGCCATCTGAGTTAAAACTTTAATGAAAACGGCAATTTTGCAATTCTGAATTTGACATTCTTCACCTAAAATTTCGATTGTCTAACTTAATCTGACTACTTTTAATCGCAATAAAAAAGTGTGGTATTAAATTAGTTGTCATGAACTAAAATTCACATCAACACCTCGATTTCAGGTGCAAAAACCTTTTTCTTTTCGTGACCATTTTCATTACCATTTTCGAGATATAAGTAAAAGGCTTGTATCTCGAAAATAGTGTGTCCTATTGCAAAAATTATGAATATTTCGACCTCCTTTATTAAGCCCATAAACCAATAAAACTCAACATGTAGGTAATAATTTTTCATATTTTCCATACAAAAAGTGAAAAATTATATATAAAACACCTCGAGGCTGCCCCTCCTGTGTGCCTCCGGCCCTAAAATTCACGGGGTAGGGCAAACAAGTATCTACCACGTGGAGTCGCGATTGTCAAATTCGATTTTATTTTGCAGAGTAGCTTTAAGATTCTCATAGCCAAAAAAAGTAAGGAATTTTAGTGATAGTTTAGTAAGTTTAGTTCGGCGTACAAGAGAATCGGCACCAGTAGCTGTTCTGTAACGCAGCCGCGTCCGTATGAACAAAGTATTACAAAGACGATTACACCGTAAACATTTCAAAACTGTCTGCAATGTGATCGGCTCTAAAAGACATTGTTTTAACAAAAACACTGTATTACAGCTTGTAAATAAGTACTCGCTCTGTCTACACTCTGCAGTGTAGATCAAACTTGCTTGTGACGTAAAGCACCTTGCGCTAATACTAAATAGCCTGCCTAGCTACGAGTAAATTGGAAATAGCTCTCGGGGGTCGCTGCCGCGGCACCGCTAGTTTCACTCGCTCGGCTCGCACGCGGTTGATCACAGTTCCAACCAAACCTAACCCATTTCACTTAGTTCACAATTTTTCGACGGTTTATAATCTAACGGAAATAATACTATGGTTGTCTGAGTTGAATTCGCCTTTTCATTGCCTTATACAAACAAATGCGGCTACACTAAAAACCACTGTGTTGCAGCTGGGTTCGAACGGACTATAAAGCAGTTCTTTATATCATTAGACTATGCGTGTCTGTGTTGCATCCGCCTTTGTAGTTACGCTTCCCGGTCAGAGCTTTGAGTTTTTATTTTAATCTCAGCGAAGAACTACATATTTTATTATTAGCTGCTGCCCGTAGCTTCGTCCGCTAATTCTTTTTCAAAAATAAAAGTAAAAAGTCACGTTACTTCTTATAACATCAGCTATCTGGCAGTTTAATTTCCGTCAAAATGGGTCCAGCCGTTTCAGAGATTAGCCGGAACAAATGGATAGATTGACAAAAATTTAAAATATATGGAGTGGAGCATAACATTACTATCATTGGTAACGTACCCTTTACAGCTATCCACGACAATATCACGGGGGACCCCGTCAGCCATCTTGATTAATAGATTTCCGTTTGCATTGTTAACAGATCCAGGTTTTAATGAAATCCAATTGACGCTTCTCTCATTAGTATCAGTAAAGAATACTGTGTCTGTGGCGGGGTCGAAGGCGATGCCATGGATGTTTCTACCCTTTCCTTCGATGAAACATTTGATGTCTTTGGAAGATAACTCATAACCACATATTTTGTCGTTGTTAGTCTGTTTGTCGACGTATATCATCATGTTGTGTACTTCATCGTAAGCTAACGCTGTGAGGGTTTGTGACTTAAATCTTATGGTGCTTGTTATGGTATTGTTGGTATAAAACCGTAGCTCATCTCCTGCGCTTATGGCGATGTCTGAAACAAGAGAAATATACTTAGCAAAATGACCTGTTAGGTACACTGAGGAAATTCAAATCAAAACCAGATAATGTTCCTGCAAGATAGACGCTGTTTATTTTAGTTAGATCATAAAAATAATATGTTTTTCTTTTCAGGGTCCTGTACCCGAAGAGTGCCAAACGGAACCCTACTACTAAGCCTCCGCTGTCGGCCCATCCGTCTGTCTGTTATCGGGCTGTATCTTGTGAACCGTAATAGGTGGACAGTTAAAATCTCACTGATTGTGCCGCTATAACAATAAATAATAAGTAAATTAGAGTTAAAATTAAAGGGGGTCCCAAGAAACGTGTTTTTTTCGGCATTTTTTGCTAAATTTTGTACGGTGGTACAGCACCTTTCGTGTGTGAGTCATACTCGCAGTTTTCCGGTTTTTATCGAATGGCCCATAATAGTGTTTTTTTCTGGTGGAAGCGTCCGATAATACGTACGGGCGGCGCAGACTCCGCGACAGCGCGGAAATAGATTTTCGTGGAAATCAATCAACGCACAACATCCCAAACAAAAGTTACAACTTGGTCACGAAAAAGATTACTCCGTCACCGCTTTTTAACCGACTTCAAAAAAGGGGCAAGATTTTTTATGTTTTTCATCCAAATTTTCGTCAATTGTAGACCGATTTTTAAAATTCTTTTTATTTTGTAGAGGAAGCTTGCACAGTAACCGTATATAAATTTTATTAACTTTGGTTTGGTATTTTTTGAGTTAGCTTCGATAATACGTAGGTATTTAATTAATCCACTTTGTGTATCTTGATGATGTTGCAAGTAGTGGTATACAAATAAGGAACATGCACGTAATTCAAAACTTATTCATGATTTTAATAAACAATCATATGATATAGGAGTCAAAAAGCAAATTCCTATTTTTTTTTATTGCTTTCGATATTTTACAATTCATTATTTTATGTTGTTTTTTTTGGTGGAACGGAACGCAAATGCGTCGTCTTCGAAAATCCCGGAAGTAACCTCAAAAGGCATGTGAATAAATATATTTTCTTACCAAACTGTTTAAATTCTCACTGAGGTAAGTTTGTAAGTGCGATTTCTACTTGAATTAAGCACAAAAATAATTTGCTGCCTCTGTGGTCTAGTGGTTAGACTACCTGTCTCAGACCCAAAGGTCCCAGGTAGAAAAAGAATTAAAGGGTTAAATGTTAAGATAGCCAGTTCCTCTGTTGTTGAGAATTCCGAGTGAAGCTTGTTTTCACCTTCGGCCATCACATTCCATCAGGTGAAATGCAGGCCAAGAGCTTACGGGTTGGGAATTTAAAAAAAAATTGCGCTTGGTACTTTCGTCAATTTCAAAATCTCACATCCACACACTTTGACATTAAATAAATAAATCATCGATTTGTTTCCGTCAAACATTTGAAGATGACAGAGACGATGTTTTAAATTCGTTTCAGTGATTTGTCGTGCAATTGGATCTTAAAATCACACAAATTTAATTAAATTAATAAAACGTTGTTAAAGAAAAAATACATGCACCTTGTACTCACCCCAGGTGTGCGCCAACCCCACGTACAGCACTAACAACGCCAGCGCACACTGCGTCGTACATATTTTTAATTTCATACTCGTAAATACAAAGTTGTTTCAACAGAATTAGATGGTACGTCCTCCCCTGCTGATCGCTCTTAGAATTTTAAGGCAAAACGCCGGATTTTCGAAGTTATACCTAGGTCTTTATATACTGGTGATAAGGAAATAATGACTTCCTGTTATGAGTTCTCATTAATAAGCGGTTTTTCCCGTACGTCCTTAACACAAAGGTAACTTGGTGAACCTTTAGCATTCTCGGTGCCAATTTTAGGATTCCGTAGCTAAGTGGCAAAAACAGAATGTCATGTTCGTGTCTCCGTCCCTCTGAATGTCACACAGCCATTTCACTCGGAGACTATTTGTACTACTTATGTCGATGAAAATTGAAATGAAGGTGTATTCCGTACAACGATAAATAATGGTGTAGTGAAAATAAGAAAGCAACAGTTTGTTGCGCCATTTTTTCTTCCCAGCTAAACCACTAGGAAATGGTGAAGGGTGGGCGTTTTGAGGGACTGTCTTATGTAATTTTGACCTTCGAAAAGTGCTGATTCTCAGCCTAGTTTGAATAAATGACTTTTGAATTTGAATTTGTCACAGAGGTATGAAAACAAAACAATGCACATGTCGGCGTCAACATTGTAAACAGCGCGAGTAGCCGGCGTAGCCCAAGTTACGCAGGTGCAATGCGTCACTAAGGCTTCCCCACTCTGTCCACTACTCGAGCCGCTCTACATAAGCGAGCGCGTAGCGAGGAGAGGATATAATCCCTGGCTGGAGGTTTTAAGTGTAGCAGCTTAAGGCACCCACAGGATTGACCGGTTAAATAGTCATGGCCTCAGAGGTCAGCTAAGAGATGCTAAACAGAAAAAAAAAAAGAGATGATCATTCCCCGCGACCTAGTAGCCTGGTACCCCATTCACCGGATTGACGCCTCGAGTAAGCAGAATCCAGGTTACACGCAGCTTACTCGAAATAATAAGACTCCACAGATGTACACATACAGCTGTTGCGGGTTTTTTTTCGTTTAGATAGGGCATCTCGTAGCTGACCTCTGAGATCATGACTACTTAACCGGGCTTTCCTGTGGGTGCCTTAAGCTACTACACTTAAAACCTCCAGCCAGGGGTTGCTGTTGCGTGGCGTGTTCTAGGTTAATATAGGCATGTCATGTAACTAAACACAGATACCCACTACTAAACAGACGCCTATATGTACATAACACGCACACTGAGTGTTATATTACAATACAAGCCACTCACACATACACGACTCAACGAATGTTTACCCCTCAATCCGTAAACGGCTTGATCTGTAAGCGAGGCGAGGGGGGGGGGAGACTATATATCTACCTGTAGGAGCGTCGAGTCGGCATCTCCGTCGCTGGTCGTTCTCGTCGGGCCTCTCCCAGGCAACTGGGGGTCTCACCTGGCGGGGACAGACCGCCAAGATGTCGTGAAGTAATTAGCGTCGTGGCGCGCCTACAGAAATATTCATAGCAACCAATTACACAGACGCATTTCACCTAACGAAATGTGGTCATTTTTATTATGCCATCCGAGGCAAACACAAAGAGCGGCCCATATTGATGGGCCAACGTATAGCCTCCGCGGGCAAAGGGCGAAGCCCTGACCCCGCTCGTCACGCCCCCTTGCGGGGACATCTCGAAGAAGGGATCATTCTTGTCGCAGGCTCGGCCCGGTGCACATGTTGTAGCGTTTAGAATACTGTGATACTGTTTTCATGGAGTTTCTTGTCCTTCTTCTCTTGAAGACCTAGCTTTGCGAACGGACAACTAGCTTTCTGATTTATTACTGACAAGTCTAATTAAATAAATGTCTTTAAATGTAGTTTTCATCCAGTTTGCCTACACACATAAACGTGTGGGGTATTGTTGAATGCCATTATTAAAAAGATTGTTACGGTCAATATTTTTGAGATATGGGATATTTTCTTAATTCTTAATTCTTTATTGCATTCCATAATGCTGGTAAAACAGTTAGTAGGCTTAAAATTAATGAAACATTTATGGACCCTGTCGGGCACAGCATAGTAGGAGAGAGGAGGAAGAGGCGTTTATATTTATTTATGTAATCTGGTAATTTTATTTTAATACAACTTTTTAATTCTTCTTCTAATATTTATTTTATTTTAATAATTAATATATTAAGTAAATATTTAGGCTTTATTTCTTTTAGTTATAAATAATACCTGCAATAGACTCGCCCCCTGTTACATGGGACTTAAATATAACTGGCGAAATGTGGGTGTACTATGGGTATACCTCTGCCTAACCCTTCGGGGATTACAGGCGTGATATTATGTTATGTAATACCTGCTTGAGTAAGTAAGTCTTTGTTATTTTATACCTATATAGTTGGAACGAAGTTCCTTATCGCGCGTTGCGAAAGGGGGCTAGACGGAAAAAATTAAGACCAAAAGTTGTAACGACACTTTTTTAAGACCAAAAGTTGTAACGAAACTTTTTTTATTTTTTTAAATTTTAAATATCTCGGAAACGGCTGGAAATATCAAAGTTTAGATAAAATTCCCCTCCCTAATATCCCTCTCTCAGCTAGAACCAAGATTAATATCACGGGAAAACGCCGCATTATTCCCTATTTTGGTATTGTGTGGTGCTGCGGTGTACGCTGTGTGTGTGGCGTATGCACTCACTTACCTACTCATTTTGTTACAATTCCTTCACTAATTAATCGAAAGGAACTTCGTTCCATCCGGGTGTCCCTTGACACCTCTCAAGTTTTTTTAGTTATTCCAGTTGTTCAGTATTTGTTCCTATTTGGTTATTTTAATAAATTTATTGCACGATTCTTTATTTATTAATGACTAGAGTGTATTATTAATTAAAAATAAGTTATTGCACTCTGTATTTAATATATTTATTATGAATTGCAATTTATAAAAAAAAATATGATGTGTTTAATTATGTAGTATTAAATGTAAATGTTTAGTTGTCTTTCTTTTCTTGTAAATTATAATATATCGTCTAAATTTTATTTTAAGTTATAGTAGCTTTCATAATGGTGTCCCCTTATTTCGCAGACAGAAGTTTCATAGAATTTCGTTTCGCAGAATTTTTTTCATAATATAATATTTGGTCTTTGTATTTATATTTCGAATATTATTGGTTTAACGACTATTTAATTGAATTTAACATATTTCACAGAAACACAATTCAATGAATTTTGTGAACACATTTTTTTAACAAACTTATCAAACAGTAGATTTTTTTTTTAATGAATATTGTTTGTTCGGTATATTTCTCCAGTGTATTTTATTTCAACGAAAATGTAAAATAGACGTTATGCTATCCATAATTTTATAAGGATGTACCCTTATTTATTTATTTAGTTAATAAGGCACCAAGTCCCAATACACAAATCACAAATACATACAATTCATTCAATTCATTACACCAATAAAAAATAAGTACATTACAATTCATTAGACCATTAAAATAATATATGTACATTAAAAATTAAATTAAAAATTCCATAAATTCACAAAATAAATTACATTAAAACTGAGTAGTCATTAAAATTATGGATAGCATAACGTCTATTTTTATTTGAACGTTGAAAATTAAGTATCGAATTAAAGTCGAATGAGAACTTGGGCTGCAAGAGCGAGCGAAGCGAGCTCGGTACTTGGGGCACCCCGACTCGGATAAGTTAGGTTAGAAGGGGATGGCGGGGTCTTTACACCCCGCCATCCCGTCATCCCATCATTTTTTGCGGTCGATAAAATCCATGCATAAGTAAATATTCAACTCGACTACGGAACACTTTACCATGCGTGGTCCGACTTGCGGTACAGTTTTTAGATGATAAGCTTTTTCGTTATCGCGGTAGTACACCACGCGGGCGAAGCCACAGGCAAAAGTCAGTAGTCGCGGGCTCGAACTCATTGGTGGGCTTGGTCAAAAAGCACGCTATCTCACCTGGCATCGTGTCCGACAGAGATAGTATCAGTGATGAGCAGTTAGACGCTGGTTTAAACTCTTGGTTAAACTCTAGTTCGCACGCATACAAACACCGTTCAGAACGATTTTAGTAAAACGAGCGCGTAAAAAATTACGAAAAGTCCTTTGGAAGGTGGAGTTTTATGAAAAAACTACTGCATAAATCAATAACGAATAAAGTTTATTATAATCTTCGACAATTGAGCTTTGTCGGAACGAGCTTTGTTTTGGAGATTTTATACTTCTTTTATTACTTATTTACTCCCAAAGTTGCGTTAAAATTAGCAGGAAAAACGAATCTTTGTTGGCTCATAACTTTTTAATTGCTTTTATTTTACTATTCTGCTTCTGTACAGACAAAATTTATAATAAGACAAAACGATTTCATGTTTTACTTTGGATGTACAATGTGTAACAGTGGAGTACAACCCCCCCGAAATTTGTATGGAAAAAGTATCGGCTAGTTGCGCCTTAATGTAATTCTGTACACTAGCAACCCGCCGCTGTACGCACGAGTGCAATGGTGGCATGACAAAACATCGAGGTTTCTGTACTAAGTTAAATGTTACACATAAACCTTTCGGAATAAATTCTCTAACATTCTACATAATTATATGACGGTGAAACCCGCATCGAAATCTATCGTGTAGTTATTAAGAACAATTTAGTAGTCACACAGACAGACACAAAGAGAGAAAATTTAATACTGTGAATTGATTACAGATTTATTTACTTTTTAGTATTAAAATTCGGTACATACTTTGACTTAATCGCCGCTGTCACAGTATAATAAAGTAAGCAGTATTACGTCTTCATACAAAACGTCCGAAATGACGCGTTTCGAAATCTCGGTGTACACCAGTACTCAACAGTCTTGAGTGCGCCGCTGTTACGCCGCCGATGTTTGAATTCATCAATATCGAAACCAGAAATAATATTTTTAAATAATCAACGCAGTCGGCACGGTAAACCTACAAAAATACCATTATTTTTAGTTTTATTTATTTATATAGTATTCAGGTATTTGCATATTGATTGAAGCTAAGCGAGCATAACTTTCTTACGTACTTAGTAAGCGAGTATCTCTCTTCTTTCATGCGATCGATGTCCGAGTGAAGGAACGAAATATTCCCATCCTAGCTTCTGCTTGCGGCTTCGCCCGCGTGGATTCTGTCACAGAAAGCCTTTTAATATTATTTTTCAGAATACAGTTACAACTCAAGAGACACAGTCAGTGGGCAACCCTGGTGTGTGTTTATCTACCGTGTGGCCTATCGTGCGGCGTATCTACAGTGTATAGGTTATCCTGTAGCCTGCGTATTGGGAAAACCGATTTAATTAAAAAGTAAACATTTTTTTTTTAATCTAAGCATGGCATAACATGATTTAGAATTTTATAATAATTGGGTTTTTCCAGTCCTATCTTTATTTGCATTCCATAATGTTAATAGGTAAGATATTACAATGGTGGGCGCGCTATGAGCATTTTGCCGCCCGCGCTAAAAAAACGTTAATAATTTTTAAAACAACTGTCCGTTAGGCTTGCGCTTTTCAGTAGCTGCCTCCACTCTTGTTAGCAACGCGTGCCTAAAGGCTGGACGCCGTCAGTGCGCGGGGGACCGCTTGAGGAGAAGTTTGTTACCACCAGGTGTCGCCGAGCGGCAAATTGCTCACCGTGCGCCCACTCACGTAAGTAATATTGTGTAATGTATTTTTTGCAAACTTGAAATGTAGACTATATTTTATGGTGCATTTATAGTTAAAACTAAAAAAAAAACATGTTTGTTTTAGGACTTAAAAGTATCAATTGATAATAATAAATGAGAATGGACAAAATGGAAGCTCAAATTGTGTCTTGGCTACAGGAAATATCTGATTTTGAAGATGCTAGTGCACAGATTGTTGATGAAAATGTGTCAGATAGTGATCGATCAACATAGTGAGCACAACACAGAAACAGAACAGTCAGCAGACAGCGACGCTTCTAACAAAAAAGAACCTTCCCCAATTGTTGTGCTTTCCGAAATACTACCTATTCGACGCCAACGGACGAAACATTTGATGCTACGCAGAGAGTATTTGAAAGAAATTGCCATGGTACTTACCAAGCAATATGACCACAAGGTCTGCTATAGATACTTGAAATATTCCTTTGAATAACCAAATTGCTCGCTTTGTACCAGCAGAACAAGCATCTTTTTCAAAAAAGGAGGGCAAATGCAGTATATGTCTCTCGAAGAAAAACAGGCGCACGAAAAAAGGGTGTTCTAGATCCCAAAAGTTACTGTGCAACGAACATTGCACATACCTTTGTGAAGACTGTTTTGATAAAGCATATCCTGTAGATTTAGAAAATATATAATTTAGTTATTTTTTTATTTTTTTTAAAGCATTATAGAGTATTATGTAGGATAAGGGAAAAAATGTCAATTAAAATATTAAATTTCTTAAAGTGTTTTGTAAACCAAAGTTTTTAAAACGGAGTTTAATAAATATGTTGATTTATTATTACTTATTAGTGTATTAATTAAATCCTAAGAAAAAAAAACTGATTAAATTGCTGTATTACTAGTTAAAGTGGTCAAAGAAAGGGGGCGGAAAAACGCTCCCCACGCGCCCACTGACGTTTCGCCAAAAGACGCGCCCACTCTAGGGTTAAAATTGTTTGTCCGAAAATCATTATCCACAACACGTTTGCTATAAACTTCAGTAACCATAATGTAAAAAAAATTCGTAATTTTGTTTTACATGATTTTCTTTACTTTTAAAACTGTTCGACCTCAACCCAGGTTCAAAATCTGATCGAGGTCGACAGGTCTGCGATACGTGGAGGCAAATCAAATACAATAAATTTTATACCAAGGGTCCGAAGTTAAATATCACTTACCAACTTCCTGGCGAGGGTCCTTATTAGGCCAATTCGGTTCTCTGTATGTTTTTTATGTGAGTATAAGGGAATGTGTTATGCGTGTAAAAGTGTACCGAATGGGCATCCAATATGGGGAGTTTCCAGTCCCGAGCCTCGCGCCATCGATTACACCTTTCAGCAATTGTCCAAGAATTCCACTCCAAATCGCGGCAAGGCCGTTCAAAACGCCAACAAGAAGACTTTTATCACATCAGAGGCCTTGCGGTAGGGACTAAGTTAACCTCAAACGATTTTCCAACAAGTCGACAAATAACCCGTTTTACAAACGACAAGTGGGGTCATAACAAAAGTTACGAGTCCTAAAACATTTGCTAAAAACTAGCAAGTAGTCCACTTAGAGCACCAATCCGAATAGCACCTGCGACCAAAGACTACTATTACTACCTGCGACTCAGCAGCCTACTGCTGGGATGTATTTGTTTTACAGGACGTTATCAAATTCTTATTAGGCAACATTTGGCGCGTGACATGTTGCACAACATGTTGCTCAACAAGTTGAAAGTTAGCGCGAAACTTTTGTTTTGCAACATTCTCTCTCTACGCATGATCAGTAAATGATAAATGATTTTATTTCTGTAAGTAGGTTTGTACAAATACTTTTACACGTTTTAAAATATGTAAAACTAGATGAGGTCGGCGTTTCCTATCTGACTACTCTGAGAAGAAAGGCCGAAACAAACTCAGAGGTCTCAGTCTCTTTTAAAGTCCAGACATAATCTTGGTCAGATCATGTGAAGGCCATGTGGATTGGTGTCTGAAGTGGTCTTTTGAGGAAAGCACCACACAGATTGAGAGGGCCTGTCCAGTCAGTGCACGCATTTGTCAGTTATCGTGCAGCTCAACTCAGAATTTAAGGAGCTCAACGATTCGACGAACAATACCAAAAAAAGGACATTTGGGTAGGCCACTTAAATTACTCAAACTGTCAGACCATGATTAGAACTAACTGAGAAAAAATTAAAAACAAAACTGTCGTTGACAACATGTCGCCAGAGGAACTAGTGTTGATTTCAGCGGCGGTAGTTATACTTTTATCGAAAAATGCATCAAAATGTAGCAGCAACAGTATTCCATAAACATTCATAGTTTTGGTACAGTTCAATTAATTTGAGCACTCGTTCGTTACACCACGTTACGGACCTTTCTACGCGTCACGTCTCCACTCGACAACATTTGATGCTCAATTACATGTTGCACGGAAACAAACAACAAGCCGCACGTCATTTTGCGCTCCAGCTGGCAACGTCGCGCGCTGTTGTGCAACGTTGCCGAACATGTTGATCGTCACGTGTTGGGCGTCAATTATTGCAAGTTTTTAGAAGTTCAAAGTAGAGGATCAGTTATATATTTCCCCGATAAATGTCTTCCAAGAAAATCAATCATTTAGGCCGTTAAAACCTTAAACATGTAGCCACTTATCTATAACGATATTCAGTTACACAGAAACCATAAAACTATTACTATTCAATACCACATTTAATTCGGAAGTAATCATAGACACTTTATGAGTGCTAACAGGTACTATAGACACACCTGGCTGAGTATTAATATCGTTGTTTATGGTTGGCATAGTTTTATTGATGTCTTTATGAGCTAGTGAGTCATAGTGAATGTATTGTTTATGGTTGGAGAATGTCCTGTGACCCCGAGATTATAATTACGTGGGTTGTATGTAGACGTTAGGGATTATTTAACTTACATAAACAAAATATTGTGAACCATTTTAAAAGAGTACCGTTGGAATTCTTGCTCATTATTCTCCATACGAAAACTACCTTTTGAAAGGGGCGACTAGAATCAATTCAATTTTTTTGTAACTTTTGACGTTCAAAAGTGCCTTATATGGGGCCAATTTGAAATAAATGATTTAACTTTGACTTTGAGGTCGACCGAAAAAAATATTTTTTTGTGGCGAAAACGAAATTCGACCTGATTTGCATTTTCGCCCGTAAACCGACACGAAAAAATCGCTTTTGTTTGTCGATAGGTTTTTCTTCCCAGTCTGAGTTGTGGAGGTTAGATAGGCAGTCCTCCAAATAAAAAAAAATTAAACGAGTATAGCCGACTTTGGCCGAAAATTGGCGAAAACCGAAAACTTAATCCGGTCGGATTCTAATTCAATGCGATTACCTACCTCGTTGATCAAGTTCGTCTAGTAGTCACACACAAACGCGAGTGCTGGGGTCTAAGGACACTTGAATTGTCAGGGGGCCGGTCAGTCAGAAAGAAGAAGCTACTTGCTCATTCCAAAGCGTAGTAGGTACCCATGGCGAAGAACGGGCAAGAAAACAACCTTCAACAACGTTCTCGTCTAGCTTCCTTGTTTTGCCAATTAAATAATAGGTACCTGGGCGACCGAGCTCTGCTCTGGTGAAAATAGAGAATGCTCATTTAATAGTATAGGAAAGTTCATACTAATCCATGTATAGTACCTACTTATTCCATGCTGCCATGTTTTAGAGTTGTAAGACGAAGGAAACTAGTCTCCACGACACAGGGAATCCTAGTGTGGAGGCTAATGCTATTTGAATTTGTACTGTTTACTTGAACAATAAAGTTTTTTATGTTTTAAATTTATATGTCTTTATTCTAATGTCATTATTCTAATGTCATTATTCTAATGCCATTATTCTAATGTCATTATTCTAATGTCATTATTCTCATCTCATTATTTATCTCTATATTGTGCTAAACTTTGGGCGTTCGAGCTCTGCTCGAGTGAAAATACGGAAAAATCAAATTTTCCCAGATATGAGACCTAGCTAGATCGATTTTTCGCCCCCGTAAACCCCTTTATTGCAACTTTCATCGAAATCGTTAGAGCTGTTTTCGAAAACGTGAGTAGGTACATATTATATACCTATACAAATATTGCTCGCTTAATAGTATAGGATAGTATTTAAAAAATTAAAATAATTCCAGCTTATTATAGCCACTGCAGCACGCTTAGCATGACCACAATAGAAACAGATTTTGTCGACGGAAGAATAGACAAAATTCTTCTAAAAAAGTCACAAGTCTATTCTTCCGTCGACAAAACCCGTTTCTATGGTTCTCATGCTACGTGTGCTGGGCAAAGGATTCTTCTCATATAAAGAAGGCACGAGCATTGATCACCACGCTTGCTCAAGACGGGTTGGCGATTTCAGACTTATATTAACCATAAGTCCAGGTTTCCTCACGATGTTTTCCTTCACCGATGTTAGTAATGTCCAAGATAAACTCAGAAAGTACATTAGAATTAAACAAGTTATATTGGTACTTGCCCGGATTTTAACCCACAACTGGGTCATCACGACATGACCTTTTTTTTTGGTGGGATTTTATCAAATAACTTCTCCGGATCTGGGCGGAGCGGGAAGGCGTGTCAGATTCTTACTGACTAAAGCCCACCCGTGTTCCTGCGGTTGCCATGTTGCCGGGGGCCACGATCTCCCTTTCAGTTTTCTTCGCAACCCCGGCGGGCATCAGCCCTAGTGGACCCCGTCAATTCTGCTGACGTCTCTTTGAGGCGCGCGTGGAACACAACTCGCCGTCGACCCGGGCCTGGTCCTTATCGGACGGCGAGCTACCCATTACTCATCGGCCGCAAGCCCGCGCCTACGGTGGCTGGAAATCGGCCCGCGATTCCCGACGCCCAGGGCGGCTCCTCCTGCGGCGGCTAGGGGCGTGAGGGCGCGACGTTTGCCTCTTCCTCATGCGTTCCGTCTCCTCCTTCGCGACCATTACCGCTTCGCAGAAGGAGGTGACGGCCTCCCATTTTCTCTCGATCCGTACCGTGACCTGAACCAGGGCCCGACGCGAGAGATCACAGCCGCCGATCGCCTCCACGAGGAATCACGACGTGACCTGAAACCTAAATTCTCACAATCATAATCGGACTCATCAAAAAGCAAAATAAGCAGAACAATTGAGATGTTAGGTTCAACAACGGATATTGAAGACCTATTTTTAGATTCAACTGAATCTGCCCTCGACAACAAGGAAAATGGCGCTAAAAAATAAAACAATGCATTAACCAGTCTGGTTCTAAACAGCCGCAGAATTCTAATGTGCCAACACAATAGCAGCTTCTTAAAAACGCAATAAAAAAATCCTAATAATTTAATTAAGTACCATTAAAGAATCTATATCCTTATATCGTAAAATCGATTCTCGAAAATCGATTTCTAATCGGTAATCGGGATATTTGTATGCTGTCGATTGGTGGGATGTGGTTCTCAACATTTTTAGTCTAGAGATTTACATTACATTATGAATTCAAGACCTATCTTACACTAATAATGGGGTTGGTAGGGCACTGTCAGTAGTGAGATTAATGTCTTATCACAGATTATTAGGGTTCCGTACCAAAATGGTAAAAAGGAACCCTTATGGTGCGTCTCAGTCTGTCTGTCCGTCTGTCTGTCACAGCTGGATATCTCAAGAACTACTAATGCTATCAACTTGATATTTGGAATAATTTTAGATGACGTTTGCCCTACTATTTTGCAAATAAGAAAGAAAAATGTATATACGTTTTTTGCAAACAGGGACTGAACGGGGGTCTTAAAAATTCGAAGTGGGGCTATTAGGGTATGTGGTATCATATGAAAGAGCGCTATTTGCTCATACTCAAACATTTTTTTTGGCGCATTGTTTTCGACTTGTGACGAAAAATTAAAAAAAAAAAATACCGTTCCCGAAAAATCTGAAATTATTCTATGGGATAGAAGTTTATGTAAAGATTACAGGAAAAATAAAATGATGTCTCTAAATAGCACACTTTTTCAGAAATCATCAACAAAAATTACATTAGTTCCACTATCGGCCAAGAGATGGCGCTGACCTAAAACTGCATTATTGTGCACCGCAGTGTGCAGTGTTAAAATTCTCTAACGAATATAGGCCTCGTCGGTGAAAATATAAAATTATAGGGAACCCTCGGTGCGCGAGTCCGACTCGCTCTTGACCGGTTTTTTTATCTTTGACAGCAACCCAATGAACCTAACTGTGCGTTTACACTGGCGAAACATTCACCTAAAAACATGTTGAAATCTCTGTTTTCTATCAATGTATCGACTCGCGTTCTCATTGTCATAAAACTTTTTGACGCGAAACATGTTTGACGTTTCATACCACTGGACATGTTTTACAAACAAATTGCTTATCAAAATGTTTCTAACACATAAACCTTGCACTAAACACAAGCTATTGACAAGTTTCGAGACACAAACGAACAACAGTGCGAACTCAAACGTGATAAATCTCTTTATTTTTTTTCTTAATTCAACAAAACAAGTTGCGAGATTTGCTTCATGTGACAAGTTTCGAAACATCTACATGTTGAATGTTTTCTGGTGCAAACGCATAGTAATTGCAACGAGATTAAGCCGACGTACGCACGGACGTAATAAAATCGCGCCAGGATTTTATTGCGCACTAGATTTTCAACTCTCAATGTTAAGCCGAGCGTTGAGAATTCAACGCGCACGAAAAAAAATACGCCGCGATTTTGTTACGTCCGTGCGATCGTCGGCTAAAGATCACTGTGATTTTGATAGTGATGCATTAGCAAAGGTACTGCTGGGGAGTTTATTGCGCCACTTCTTCTTCCCAGCTAAAGGCACTAGGAAGTGGTGAAAGGTGGGCGTTTTTGGGGGACTTTCTTATGTAATTTTGACGTTCGAAAAGTGCTGATTCTCAGCCTAGTTTGAATAAATGACTTTTGAATTTTGAATTTTTTTTTTTTGGTACCTACAATAAAATATGTTTTGGCGCCTGAATGACATTGACAGGGGGGCGGCGTTGTAGGTAAAAATTTGTGATATTGTCACTGTCATTGTGTAACTAAACAAGATGGCGCGGCGGCTTTAGTTCCAATTTCGACCACGCACAAAAAAAACCACAGTAGGGCCCGTATTACAGAACGTTACTCAATACTCAAGCATTACTTAAAACTAGATTCAAGCCATTGGATTGGTTGAAACTAATTTTAAGTAATGCTTGAGTATTGAGTGACGTTCTGTAATACGGGCTTAGGTACTGTAGTCAGTGCATGAATTTGTTCAAGACAACAGTGATTAAGTAGGTAGTGACTTCAGATTCGGCCTCTTCGGTGATTGTAAAATCGAATTCGATTTTTGAAAGCTACGTAGAGTAGTACTACCCGTGCACGATAAGTTGCGACCTGGAGGCCTACCACAAGCTCATAAAGCAGTATTATTTTAATATAACTTCAGTGTGGGAAAGAGATGAAGCTCTACAGGACGTATAGCTCCATCTCTTTCTCCCACTGAAGTAATATTAAAATAATAATTGCCCCTGCTTGGAATTCGACGTCACCGCGCTCAGGTCCCAACTTATCGCGCACGGGTAGTACAAGAATCTGTTGGCGCTTGAATGACATTGACCTGGGGCGTTTTATGTACAGACCGTTCACTATAACTTGTCCCTTACCATCATGTTGGCACCATTGCTTGTCAAGCTAAGTTTCAATACTAAGGCTCGGTTTATACAGAAGAGATGTGGTGGGGGCGCGTGGCGGTGGTGGATATGTAAAGAAACCTAAAATGAACCTAATAGTTATCTCGCATAGCGTTTGATTACCCGCCACCGCCACATACCCTCGCCACGTCTCTTCTGTATAAACCGCGCCTTATAGAGTTAAAAATGGTGACTGACAGTACAGTGCTACCAATCGCGTCACGGGACAAGTTTTAAGGTACTTATACATTAATTTGTGAAACTGTTTTATAAAATTGTCATGGAATAATAATTGTCATGCATTAAGTCCGCCTCTGTACATTTGTGTGCTTGAAGTATTAAATAAATACATAATATTAAGTACAACGGTCAAGGTTATTTTGGCGCATGACAGCGTGACCAAAACCGGAACTAACGTTGCCATTTATTATAGATAATACTTACAATTTCTGTGACACTAAAAAACATTTTTTTTATCAAGAACGCCCCCTGCCAATGTCTTTCAGATGCCAAAATATCCTTTTATCACAGTATTAAATTATGTACTCTTTGGAAATTACATTTTTAAAAAAACAAAATGGCGGTAAATCGGTTTTCAAATTCCATACAGTTTTGATTAGTTCTTATAATTATTTTGAACAACCAACATCAATGACAACAGCAAACACATGAGATTTAGCCCAAAAGACCTTCAGCTTCCAGCACTTGCAGTTGGGCTACTCCAGTTTAGAACCGAAAACAATAAATTAGGCAGGTCACCATAACTTTGGCACACACAGAACAATCAATCAACTTCCAATGCATAACAATTTTGCATACAATCGATTCGGAACGTATTCGGCGCGCAATTGACTCATAATATATAGTACATACTAATTCCATAGCTCATAATTGTCGGCCATATTGGTTTCATTCGCGCCAATTCGCGCCCGCCGCCATTGTGACCAATTTGTAACAATGGCAGCAATTACTTTAAATATTAATTAATTAATGACGACATTTAATTGTTTGACAATGATAATATGTTTAATTGTATGTTGGTATAATTTTATTGTTTTTCGCTAATGGGTTTGAGTAGAATTGTCGATTAACTCGCCTTAGTAGGTAGTTGACGTGTGCGAAAATGAAGGACGTATAGTGCGCACCTCGAAAGAAGGCCCTTTGACGCGGCGCTAGTGTCAATGCCATTGCATCACAAAGCATAAAAAAATTTAGTTCTAGAATTTTCCGCGGGCTTTCTTTCGTGTAACTGAGTCAAGGAGGAAACTATCTGACGAGTGTGTTTCAAAAGTATGTCATGATGCCAATTTACTTATTGTATGTAATATAATATTATACAGAGAAAATATTAGATTTTTTGTGTATTTATTTGTTTGTTTATAATGGATAAACTCAAAAAATACTTAACCGATTTAAAAAATGATTTTACCTATAGAAAAAAAATATTGCCCCCATTGAGAATCGAATCCGGGACCTCTAGACCTCATAGGCGTCGTTTCTCGATGACGCAATTTCCTAATGGCTACGTTTTGGCCTAGTACTACCACTAATGCCTAGTATAAATTGGAAAGACGTTGTGGCTCTCCTGACATCATCTTCTGTCATCAGAAGACAGACGCTACGCAACCATCGATGCGACGCTCAGCTAGAGTAACTGTCACCTGCCAGTGTCACTCATAAGCGACCTTTTCAGTGATTCCACTGGTTCCAGTAAGCCAGTAACTTCGTAACAAACCGAGGCGGCGCCACTTGCTGCGCTGTCCTAAAATTGTTCAATGTTCATTATTTTGGTTTCTTCATAAATTGTGCTACGGTAACATACCTAAGTTATTTATGTGCAGACTACTTAGACTGGCAATAAATTTTGGTCTGTCCGAATGTGCCAAGTTACCTGATGACTAAGATAACTCTGCCACAAGTTTAAGTTATTCCGAAGCGCTTATGATTATGATAATAAGCGCAAATTGCGGACTGAACGTGAATGCCAATTGTTTCGTACCGTTCTAATCATTGCTGACTGGTGACGTAAGATGGTCTGATTATGACGTCATTTAGTGGGTTTCTTGTTCTTTACTTGGGTGGCCCGGAAGTTGGAACCAATAGGGATGAAGCCTGGAGAAAAATAAAACTATTTAGTCCGTCAGTCAGGTAAAAAAAAAAATTCTTCGATAAAACGCATCAAAGTTGGGGTGTGGGGGTCGCTAGTAGTCGCTACGTCACAAGTAACTATAAAATCTACATACTCGTGACGTCATGGCACATTTTAACTTAATGTGTCGCTGTGATCTTTTGACTACGTACAGTACCGACCAAAAGTCCATGAGCAATCTCACAAAGCAATAGACTGACGCTTCGGTTTGACTTACGACCTTCTTCTATAAGTTGTTACAATACTGTAGACACGCACATTACACACACACACTCACTTTGTCTGCAACCAATGACTAGTTCAATAATCATCATTCGTTTTTAGTTTCATTCGTCTTGTTCACATAAATATTAAAGTTTAGCAGGTAGACCACAAAAAACTAAGTAAATTATTTCGATTTCTGTGGGGTAGATGCAGTTTGTTACGAGTATTTAATTAATAGAACTTTGTTGGTTCGTGGATAATATTGGTGACGAGTATTTAGCGCAGTGTTGTGGTTATTATTATCAAAAAGCAGGCATAAAATATATTGAAGAGATCAGATCAGATCAGAGAATATTATTGCGCTGCGTAAAAGTGAAGTGAATATCTAATGAAACCGGACTAAGTGTGAGTGTTATCATTTATATATTTCATATTTTACTAAACATAAATCTTAATCAAGGGTATTGTTGATAGAACAGAGGTATTGTTGAGACAGAAGATGCCTTTAAAGTTTTAAATTCATTGTGAGGTTTAATTCGATTAGTGAATAATAAATAATAAGGTATTATGTGTAATAAAAACAATGTTTTTCTTTGTTCTAGAGAAATACTGTGAGGGTTAAGAGATATGAGGAAGGGGCTTATTATCGAGTAGCAGCGACGTCAAATGGTGAATGAAACAAATGGTTTCATACCAACGAGATATTTTGCTGAATTATTAAAAACACTTCATTATGAACCGTTCGCCGTGCACTCTGCGTGCTTGCATCACTGAAGACCAGCTAGAAAACCGTTTTTGACCTTAAAATATTGACCGTACCAACTTAATAAACAACAGATTCGTTATTGCATGAATTTATGGTAACGAATTTTTTAAGCACGTTTCAATAGGGTGTTTGTCGTATTTCTAGCAGATATACCGAAATTGTTTAATATTATTTTAGTAATAGTATTATTTTAGGATTAAAATTTGAGGTTTAGTTTCAATCTTCTTTTCGTAAAGAAAATGAATACTTAAGCTTTAACCTCAATAACAACCAATATTTACTAAAGTCAAATAAAATGTAAAATAATTAATACAAATAAAATATAAAGAAACTGCCCATATTTAACCTTAAAATTACCTATTCTGTAAGTCGTTTTTTACATTTTAAGTAGTCTAATATTCTTATTTATTACTTAATTACTTCGACCATGATCAAAGCTTAATATTTATGGTGAAAAAATCCATTAAAAATTTAAAATATTTCATAATTTAAATATGTCAAAATAATACAAACTGCTTCTAGTTTCTTGACATCTATTTCACATCTTATTCAGCTGAAGTAATGATAAATAATTGTAGCAGTGTGTTAACTTATGTAAAATAAATATAACGAATAAACATATTTTTTTAATTTTGTTATCATATATCACGCATTTTTTATTCTAAAACCTTTATTGCAATAACAACATACAAAAGCAGCAATATTTAAAAAATATTATTATCGAAAACAAAAATAATAATATTTGCAAAAAACCGCACTGTGTTTTACGAGATTAGAACCTGAGGCAGTTTGAATTCCATACCAACGCTTAACGCTTTCTGCTATCTGCACTTGTTAAGTTACTATCGAATTTTAGCAATGCCATTAACTGGTCAAGTTCACGCGCATAGTGCGTGTGTGCTAGCATGTTTAAAGCGACGGAAATATATTGTTGTTTCGTGTAGCGCAAAACTGCGTTATCTGTGGTGTGTGTATCGTGTTGCTTACACATACAAATGTACGAGCTATACCGCGTGTTCACAGCAATACGACTCTTAGCGTGCTCATGCACTTTTGAGCGCTTACTGTACAAGAAAAAAAAAATTGTCATCATTTCTATTCTCAAAGCTCAAAATGTGGAGAACCGTAAGAAAAATAAATGAAAGTTTTATAATCTAGCGCCGACCCTGCTTCGCACGGTATTATGACTTGAAAAAATATCGAAATTTATTTATTTTATTTAAGTTTAATATTATACATAGTATACCACCGCCATTTTGAACCAGAGTGGTGTACAACAGCTTATAGCATTTGGATTGAAAAAGTCACAAGCATTTCGCGAAACAAATCCCAAGCGCCTGAAAGATTCCTTTGCAAGGGCAGAAACGTATTGACCTCTAAAAGTCAAACAGCGGTCGAAAGTCACTCCCAAGTCTTATGTTGGTAACACGAGTAATTATTTCACCTTCCAAACAATAGATGTAATGGATTGGTTGTACTACCGTATTTCAAGACGTAGCACATGCTTGTATTAAAAAATAGCTTGTTCACAATGCTCTTCTCATAGAGGGCATCAATATCCCTTTGTAGGAGTTTTCAATCCTCGTCCGTTCAGATTTGTGCAACTAGCTTGGTGTCGTCGGCTTATAGCAGGCATTTGTCAAATTTAACATTAGTTACGAGGTCATTGATCATGATCAAGAATACAGGCGGCCCTAATACGGATCCCTGACTTACGCCCGAGCGTGTATTGGGAACGCGTGAGGGAGAGGCAAATTTCGCGCCCTCACGCCCCTAACCGCCGCAGGAGGAGACGCCCGGGGCGGGAATCGCGAGCCGATTTCCGGCCACCGTAGGCGCGGGCTTGCGGACGGTGAGCAATGGGTAGCTCGCCGTCCGGTAAGGACCAAGCCCGGGTCGACGGCGCGTTGTGTTCCACGCGCGCCTCAAAGAGATGTCAGCAGAATTGACGGGGTCCGTTAGGGCCAATGCCTGCCGGGGGTTCGAAGAAAACCGATGGGGACATCGTGGCCCCCGGCAACCGGGCAACCGAAGGAACACGGGTGGGTTTTAGTCAGTAAGAGTCTGACACGCCCTCCCGCTCCACCCAGAGCGGGAGAAGTTATTTGATAATTTGATGTTGCATAATTGAGCAGAAACAATGGCGGAAGACCGGACGAGAAACGTTATCATCGTCATATCGTTGTCAACTCTGTCGAATGCTTTCCAGAAATCAAAGCCACGGGATATATAGTCTACGTGAATCAGTAAATACGAATTTAGGGAGCGACCCGGCCGAAAACCGTGTTGGGCATCACATAAGGATATATTTACGCGTTTGTAGCTAAATGAAAGCATGGAGTATATGCTCGAAAACCTTAGCAATTGTTGGCTGGATAGCAATGGATCTGTGTTCTTCTACTGATGTTTTTTTACTGGTTTTTGGGATGGGAGTGACTCCCGAAATTTTTAATTGCTCAAGATCCACCTAACCCACAGACACTGTTACTACGGCTATAGCAATCAACTTCATAGTTCGCTTCTTAGCCATTTAATTTGAAGAGACCTTCAGTTTGGTGGTGAACGCTTGTGACCAATAATATGAAAATAACCGGATGAAAATCATCGTTAGCTAGGTAGCCTGGGGTTAAGCCTTTCCTCGTCACATGATCCACTGTCACGTCACGGACTGCTTAGTTAGTCTAGTAGTCGCAAACGCTACTGCTAACCATGAGGTCCTCGGTTCGATTCCCGGGTCGGGCAAAGTGTTATTGGATTTTTCCACCAGGAATTTCTCAGAAGCCTGGAATCTAGATTTCTGCCCAGTTGATAGCAATAGGCTCGCGTCCTATTACGTAGCTGGCAAAATATGGGTGGCTACAGCTCTGCCAAAACCCTTCGGAATCAAATTCAAAAGTAATTTATTCAAACTAGGCTGAGAATCAGCACTTTTCGAACGTCAAAATTACATAAGACAGTCTCCCAAAACGTCCGCCCTTCACCACTTTCTAGTGCTTTAGCTGGGAAGAAGAAGTGGCGCAACAAACTCCCCAGCAGTCTGTTCAGATAGAAAAACTTGATTCTATACAATAGTATTAAGGAACATTTTAAAACTATTGTGACACGAACACTTAACGTTGTTCTCAACTAGTCAGCTGAATGAATGTAGCATCATACGATTTACTGCTTCAAACGCATAAAAAATAATGATAGCATATTAATAATCAATAATTCGTAAATAAAACCATCGATATATCCGTTCAGAGGCACAATGTTCGATGATTATCATAATAAATACATTTGTCGGCGCCCGTGTCTACCGGACGCTTTGTCTCTCGCGTAGCGTTAGCAAATTAATTGATGTGATTAGAAATCTTTAAATAATACTTATTACATACATTGATATTTATTTAAGAAGTATGTATGTAAGTATATTCTCATATTGTATGTTGTTTATATTGAAATGAGTGAATTGGTTATTTTTTCTTCTTTGATTTATGTTTTTGTTTTCTCTTTTACGGTCACACACGTTGTCTACATCTCTTTTTACATACTTGCTTGTCGCAGGTATGCTGGAGGAGATTTCTTTAGAAATAAGCATTACCTTTGTACGTATTTTTCTGTTCCTTTCTTCTTGTCTGTTTATATGTGTGTGCATAAATGGTTAAATAAATAGATAAATACATTTTAACTATATTTTTGGTCTAGTGGTTGCAAGTGCTACTGCTGTTGAAATCCCAAGTCAGAAACAAAGAAATAAAATACGTTTATTTGCGGTAAATGTAACGCAAAAAAAAAAAAAAACACGTAAATAAAAATTTGGGGGAAAATATGCGTCATATCCTCGCAAAATGGCCATCGCTCAGCATAATGCTGCGAAGTGTTAGTGGGTTTTTCCATCTGGAATTTCTCAGTAGCAGCCCGGAGTCTAGATTTGTACCCGGTTGATGGCAATAGGCTCGCCCCCTATTACATGGGACTTAAACATAACTGGCGAAATGTGGGCGTACCTGCTACAGGGACACGTCTGCCTAATCTTTCGGGGAAACCAGGCGTGATGTTATTTATGTTATTAGATTTTAATGGCAGTTTTGTGAAGGGAGGAGCTCGTGGCTAAGTAATAACAGCCGCACGGGTCAACCCATCAGGTTAATCTACGCTTGCTGGGGTTGTCCGTGGATGGTTGACCATCTTCACATACCGACACTCCTCCGTGCCTCGGAAAGCACGTTAAGCCGTTGGTCCCGGCTGTCATTCGTGGATCTTCGATAGTCGTTACTGGTCGTCAGAAGCCCGAAAGTCTGACAACCAGTCGTGAAAAATAACTTAAAGGAGATTGCCACGGAGCAGGTCCCTTTTGTGGTATCGTGTGCCTGATTTTAATAATAACCTAAAAATATTATTCATTTTTTTGTGTACAGGGTATTTTTTATACAATTTCTTTCACCCTGGGAATAAAGTTAAAGTTAATTAACTAGTTAAACATTACGTCGACATCCGTTTGATTGGTATACAAAAAAAAAGTTGCCAGGTATCAAAGAATTAAATAACTAATGCCATCTTTTAATCAATTGATTAATCGATATCAAAATAAAACGATTATGAAACAATAAAAAACAATTATTTTTAATTAAGTATATATCGCATCTTTACTTCAATAACGTGATAAGTCCGACAATAATATTGTCAGATTTTTCACGTTATTGAAGCAATAATAACGTGGGAAGTCTGACAATAATATTGTCGGACTTATCACGTTATAACGTGATAAGTCCGACAATATTATAACAAAAAACCAAATAACCTATGGGCGGTTTACATCTCAATGGGGTTAAAAACTGAAAGCTCATAGCAGATGGCAGCACAGTTCTACGTCTTTATAAACCGTCATTGTTGTGTTTGTTTACTTTTGTGTCGATCACAAATTATACGAAAACTAGATAAATATGTATGAGACTTGGAGTGTAGTCACTATTAATAGACGAGGTAAGGACAGAGGAAGCGTCTACCAATGGTAAAAAAGCAGCTTTAGGGGAAAGGTCAATAAATTATGAACGTTTTATTTATTTATATGTTATTTTATGTTTGTCGGCTTTAAGTTCGTTTTTTGTTAAAGACTGGAGGCGTGCGATAGAACTAACCTGATCAGAGTTGAAAACCAACTCGGCCTTGATGTTCTTGACTGAAAAACCTTAGAGATAGCACTTCTAGCACTGATCTAATATGATATTATAAACACACACACATACTTTACTATAATTTACATAATATCACATCACAAGTGCCTGTATGTAATGAAAACAGACTTAGTTCTCTTGGAAACATCACCTATAAACCACTTTCTCCCATAAAAGGCTTAAAGGATAGCACATTGTCTCGACAAAATATTGGATTCCAATTTTTTTCGGAGAGCTTTCTCCCACAGTTTTCTTCTTATAACATCTTTGGCAAATACATGGGGCCCATATTTTTGCAGTAAACAGCTGTGCAACTGGGCTCAATAATTAATTATGCGTAAAAGAAGTCGCTTGTTTACGTAAAATGTATGGCTAGCTGTCTTCGATCAATATTATTGATCGAAGCTAGCTGTCAAATTATAAGACGCTGGAATCAGCGCCATCTGAAGTGAGCAAGTGGCAGTTTTTATCCCCATTAGATCTCAACATTCGATCGACAACTTCAACGCTACTGTGTTAGCATTTTGTTTTACGACGATGAGGTAGAATAATGGTATCCGTGTCCTTTTTATACGTATTATTGCACCATAATCTGAAATGAACAACAATAGGTGTTCACCAAAAAATATGAGTTTGTAAAGTATTCTTGATGACGAAAACTATTGGATAAATAAACACTGCTCATAGTCGATGCGAGTAAAACCGATGGAACGATGACAATAATAGGTTGTATAAATTCATAAGGCCTACATTGATAAATGTTCACAAAAGCAATAGACACAAAAGTAATAGCAAACCCCTAACAAAGTAGTTTTTAACGATTGATCTATAACGATTTATTAATCGATTATAAAAAAAAAATATCTGGCAACATTTACTTGCGCATGTCACAGAACTCGCTGACTTCTGTGGTTCGTTACGTGCGTGATTGCTTTGTTTAGATATCTACATTGAGTTTTGAATTCCGTAATCTTTTAATTAGTAATTCCCATCCCCATACTATAGTCCATGAGACAGGCTCGACCTAGTATGGAATCCACAAGTTAAAATATTAAAATTAGGTTTCCTTTATGTCAATAATTTTTGAAATAGTTTATTTGTATTACTTTTAAGGAAATGTAAACATTCTTTTTTTGGTCAATAAACGATTTTATTATTATTATTATCTTAGTAGATAGGTAGTAGAAGTAGGTACTCAATCTAAATAGAATAAGGAGGAAATGTCAATGTCAATTTCTAATTATAACCTAGATTTTTACAACAGAAAAACAATGATATCTCTTGAACCAGGGTGAATAAATGAAAAATAGTTTCTGATTAAGAAAATACTATATTTTAACTATTATTTAAAATAAAAATCTTCAGGGCACAACCATTTTCCACTGGGACCCAACTTTCCTAACAAATCGGGCAATCTCCTTTCGAATAGTAATGATAAACAATAATTTAACTTAGAAGTCGGTTGTTTTGTTTTTGTTTTTTTTTTTCGCTTTTTCGTGAATCGGTTTGTAATGTATCTAAGATACAATAGCTTAGTGTCAACTGCTCATCACCTTTTACAAAATATTGCTTTTCCCGATTCAGGGACGTTAAGCGTTGAGAAGTTCTCCTGGTACTTCACCATCAGTTCCACTTCTCCATATGCATTGTGACGAGGCAACCATATTAAAATAATCGAATCGCAACCCGTGAAATACTTATTATTGAGTTATTCCGGTGGCCATCTGTGGTTTTCATCATCAGTTCCACTTCACCAAATGATGCTTTCCAAAAGCAACTGCCTCTATAAAAAATTTTACAATTATGTACTATACTGTTACTATATAAAATACCCAAATACCTATAATAAGATTTCCCTCGATTTCTCCAGGATCCCATCATCAGATCCTGACCTGATGACAATGGGACCACTTTGGAAATATTCCCTTTCAAACAAAAAAATTAATTTTGCAAATCCGTCTATACATATATGACGGAGTTATGCTCGAACATACATTTAAAAAAAAAACATCCGATTTGATAATCCTCCTTTTGGAATTCGGATAAAAAGACATGTTGCGCAGACCCCGAATAAATTCGGATAAGTGCAGGAGAATGGTGATGACAAATGCTAGTAAAATTTTAATAACGAATAAATTAAGTTTGGGTTGTGTGAGGTCACTAAATTCAAAGATTCGAGTAAGTGGCTACTCTAATTTTACTCGAAATGAATGAAAATGTCTAAATAAAAAAAAACTTTTTGTCTTGTTTTTTTTTTGGGTCTTTGTGTACTCATGAATTCATGAGTCACAAATGTATGTTTCGAAAACAAAATATTTTGCTTAAATTTTAATGTTTTTGTAAACAATTTCGCGTTGAGAATTATTTATGTGGTACTATACTTTATTTATTGTCAATATTAAAAGGATTCGAACAACAATCAGCAATAAAAATAAAAGATATAAATTTTCATCTTAACCTGCTGTCTGTACATGTTTCGTGAAGGAACGCGGGTTGCTCCAGCAAATAATCAATTTACGTCTGTGAACCACTCTGAAATATTGTATTATCTGTGGTATGTGACACTTTGACGTTTGCTGACAGTTACGAGTGATCAGTTTAATTTGACAGTTGGCGTAATCTGGTACTCAATTCAAAGGTGTTGACTTGGTATTTATTCACTTACTAGCTGTTACCCGCGACCAGGCGATCCAGGGTGAAAAGTAGCCTGTCTTCCAGGTCATGGTTTGACCATGTGCCAAATTTCACCCAAATCCGTTCAGCCGTTTTAGCGTGAAAAAAAAAACAAACAAACTCACTTTCGCATTTCAAACTTTTCATATTAGTTATGATAGCATTTGCCCGCGGATTCGCCCGCGTTGTCGGCAGGAAGCATCCCAGGAGAACGTATTACCGGGATAAAAAGTATCCTATGACCTAACCCAGGTCATGGTCTATCTGTGTGCCAAATATTATCCTAATCCGTTCAGCCGTTTAGGTAGGAAAAGGTAACAGACAGACAAACTTTCGAATTTATAAAATTATAGTATGGATGGAATATGGACTCGTAAAAGTCAAATCGTTTATTTGAAACAGGCGCATAAAAGGCACGTTTGAACGTCAATTTAAAAGAAAAAAAAAATACAGTTTAATTGATTTTAAGTTGCCCCTTCCAGGAGGAGCTCATTGCTAAGTAATAACAGCCGCACGGGTCGATCCATCAGGTTAAGTTACGCTTGCCGGAGTTGGTCCGTCTAACCCAGCGCATCGCATTGTAGCAGCGCAGCGTATCGTATTACCCAGTTACTGGGTTGTGGAAGTCAGTTAGTTAAAATACTGGTATTCAGCTGCATCCGTATCCTAATTGCGTAATACAACACAATCTGTTTCGATTTGAAACAGATTGTGTTGCTCGTTGGTCTAGTGGTCGCAAGCGCTACTGCTGAGCATGAGGTCCTGGGTTCGATTCCCGGGTCGGGCAAAGTATTATTGGGTTTTTCTATCTGGAATTTCTCAGTAGCAGCCCGGAGTCTGGATTTGTGCCCGGTTGATGGCAATAGGCTCGCCTCCTAATACATGGGACTTAAACATAATTGGCGAAATGTGGGTGTACCTACTACAGGTATACCTCTGCCCAACCCTTCGGGGAAACAAGGCGTGATGTTATGATGATGTTATGCTAATCCATTGCTTCATAAGTTGGAAAAAAAAATCTGCTCAACAACGTAAATAACGGAATGAATGTTGTTGAACTGTCAAAATGGAACAAATTAGGAAAAATTGGTTTCGAAAATAAGTTACGCAATTAGGGTACCTACCGGCTAGACTGGAAGCCGACCCCAACATAGTTGGGAAAAGGCTGGGCATATTGATATTTAGTTGCCCCTTCCTAAAGATAGTTTTGTATGGAGAATAATGGGCAAGAAACTCCACCGTTACTTTTTTAAATGTTTTACAATAGTTTGTCTATAGGTACTAATTATATCATTATAAGTGAAGACGATGCACCTGAAATAAAATTACTATATCACAAAAGTTAGCAAGTAACCTCCTTATCATTTCCTGGTAGCCTACCAGAAAGAGAACCTTATTCTTTTTACGAGAATCCTTAAAAACTTATTGTCAGAGAGATGGACCATTTAGACGAGGCCAATCCCCGAGACAATCCACTTAGCCAATCCATTAAGCCAGTAAAATGAGAAGGCAAAATGGCATAAGGATAATCCAATGCAGTGGACTGTCTCTACGAGGCTATTACCTATTGATAAATGATACATGATTTTATTACTGTAAGTAGGTTTGTACAAACACTTTTACACGTCAATCATATTTTAAAACTAGATGAGGTCGGCGTTTCCTATCTGACTACTCCGAGAAGAAAGGCCGAAACAAACTCAGAGGTCACAGTCTCTTTTAAAGTCCAGACATAATCTTGGTCAGATCATGTGAAAGCCATGTGGATTGGTGTCTGAAGTGGTCTTTTGAGGAAAGCACCACACAGATTGAGAAAGCCTGTCCAGTCAGTGCACGCATTTGTCAGTTTTCGTGCAGCTCAACTCAGAATTTAAGGAGCTCAACGATTTGACGAACAATACCAAAAAAAGGACATTTGTGTAGGCCACATAAATTACTCAAACTGTCAGACCATGATTAGAACTAACTGAGAAAAAATTTAAAAAAACTTGTGTCGGGGATTGGCTCCGTCCAAATGGTCCATAACTGTAGTGCTATTCTACCGTGAAAACTTAGGTGAATTGTCAATAGTGTCAATCCCTAGAATCAGGCAGAATGACAGCTCACTTAAGGCTCGGCAGAAGTCGGTACGATGTCCTATTCCTGTTTTGTCCGTGTCTGTTTGTCTGCCTGATTTGAGCGTTCAATACATGATTTGAGGTCCGGATGACACAGGAAATCCTTCGCTATGACTCAATACCGTTGAAATTGACAGAAAAAAACGTTGACAAATTTTATTACTTATTAAACAGAGATAAAAAGTAACAATAAATAATTTTGTGTTGACTTTTATGTCAACACCTGTAAGCTATAAAAATAGAAGCCATTACAAAAAAAAACTATTTTTATGGTCATCATCCTGAATTAAGGGGTTGGACACACTTTTTTACTTAGATATTTAGTTCTGTTTACGTTTATTTTTTGTTTCTGCTTGAGTATAGTTCTCGATGTTTTTGGTTGGTATATTGGCGTGTGCTAGCTGATAAATAACCAATAATTTATCATTTAAATTATGTTTTGTGTTGCGTAATGTAAATTATTTTGCATCCTACTATAGTACTTATAGAATTTTTTTTTTCTAACTGAACAGACAGCTGTGCTGCTGGGAAGTTTGTTGCGCCACTTCTTCTTCCCAGATAAAGTACTAGGAAGTGGTCAAGGGTGGGCGTTTTGGGAGACTGTCTTATGTAATTTTGACGTTCGAAAAGTGCTGATTCTCAGCCTAGTTTGAATAAATGTTTTTTTTTTTTTTTTTAACTAGGTACTTGATGGCACCGTCTTCGATTTTTTTTCTTTGACATTGACATGCTGAGTTGAGGCCCTTTTGGCATTATAATCATTGTTTTCTGTTTTTATAGTTTTTAAAGTGTGTAATGTCAATAAACGCATTTTTCTTTCCTTCTTTCTTTTCTTTTTATTGACAAGGTGTACTTAAGATTTTGCCCATGTTTAAAGTTTTCAATTTTGCGACAAGAAAAGCATATTTTACTTATTACTTGTCTACCAAATTACATCAAATCCGTTCGTTAAATCCGTTCTGTAGTTTCGGAGTTAAAACGAAACAAACGGACAGACAAAGAGACAGTTTGGCTATTGCAATAAGCGTGTAGATAAGCTCGCAATTGACCACACGCATGAGAATAATTAATCAATATTCTTGTGCCATAAGCTCAGTCTCGCTGAAGAATAAAGCTACTGTTTCGTATAAAAACGGTGGCCGTCACATAGCGTCCGTAATTTACCGGCGAATGACGTCACTAAAATGTTATTTATGAAGCTAAGTTGGTGTGTTTTCCTAGAGACCGAAAATCAACACAAAAATTTGCCAATTTTTTTTTAAGAGCTGCTATATTTCGAGCGGTGGCCGCCATACAACGGCTTGGTCATGAAAAATACGGCAGAGTTTGACTTTACGAAGTCAAAAAACGCTCACTAGGAAAACACACGTTAAAAATACACGTATAAATAACGTTTCAGTGACGTCATTCGCCGGTAAATCGAGATGATGCTTGGATAAAAAAGAAATTCTATTTAGTCCGTCTTTATCATATTAATAAAAAAATACTTACTTCGATAAAAAGCATTAAAGTTGGGGAGTGAGGGTTGTTATGTCACAAGTAAGTATAAAATATACATACTCGTGACGTCATGGCACATTTTAACTCAATGCATTGCCGTAATTTTTAGATTAGTACGTAAAAAGTAAAAAGAATACTTGTCCAATATGTTTTAATAATCTAACAGACGGACAAGAATTTTTTTTGAAGTTAAAACTTCTTTAGGCGCGTTGGGCATTTTTGCGATCGGGAAAAACATTTGAACTCGCGACACCGTTACCGACACCTCATTTTTGTAAACGCGATTGTGCTCTTTATTTATATTATGTTACGGATCAATGTTCTTTGCAAATATTTTTACTTAAGTTTTCACTTCTATCGGCAATCCCGGAGTGCAACTGTTTTTTTTTTTAATTTAGTAATCTAGCGGACAGACAAAAAAAAAAGTGTGGCACTCGGGGACTGCCGCGATAAAGCTATTGCATAGCATTTGTAACCTCCATACTTCCTATTTGTCAACGCTACACTTGGGATGATGACGGATGAGGACATAAAACAAAAATTACGTCATCATCCGTCATTACATGGTAGGCAAAGTGGGGGGTGTTAGGTTTTATTTTCGTTACGGAATTTCTTGATTCGGTCGCCGCGCTCAAAGACCACGATAAAAGCTATGCAATAGCTTAATTTTTTTTGTCGTCATCCCTATTGTGGACACTGGTGCCGATTCTCTTGTCACAAATGCCTCTAAACTAAACTAAAAATCACCAAAATTTACTTTATTCCTGTCAAACGACGATTTCCCATTCTGAAATAGACTAAAGTGACACAACTTAACTATATTTTAGTTTGACAGCACTAAGATGGCAACGAGATATTAGTTTAGTGAAAATAACATTTTTGCTATTCTGAATTTGACGTTTTTCACCTAAAATTTAGATTTTCTAACTAAATCTGACTATTTTTAATCGCGACTAAAAACGTGTGGAATAAAATTGGTTGTCATGAACTATAAATTCACACCAACACCTCGACTTCAAATGCAAAAACAGTACTGAATCTTTTTTTTTCTTTTGCTTATATCTCGAAAACGGTGTGTCCAATCGCAAAAATAATGAAAATTTCGACCCCCTTTATAAAACCCTTAAACCCGTAACACTCTACATGTAGGTAATAATTTTTCTTATTTTCCATACAAAAAATGAAAAATTCCATACAAAACACGACGAGGCTGCCCCCCCTGCGCGCCTCCGGCTCTAAAAAGATCACGTGGTTAGGTATCACGTGTGGAGTCGCGATTGTCAAATTCGATTTAGATGTGTCAAAATTATTTTTAAATTTAGAGAATTTATTTTGCAGAATAGCTTTAAGATTCTCATAGTCAAAAGTAAGGAATTTTAGTGATAGTTTAGTTAGTTTAGTTCGGTGTACAAGAGAATCGGCACCATTATATATTATTATTATGTCGGGTCGGCCACTGCTCTTCTAGGAAACCGTAGCTTTAATTTAGAACTACTAATAAAAATTCTACTTTCATATAAAAATTATTAAAATCACCAGTGAAACCAACCTTAACTTACGATTTTTAATTGCGGCCCCTTCAATGTGCGTTAGTATTATGCGTCGCGCGTCCCGTCGGCGTCGGCAGCATAAAGGAGTCAACGCACAGCATTGCATTCGTAATGCACTTGAAATGAACGCGCCTCTAATTGATTTGTACGCGCCTGTCATGTTGGTAACGCTTATCATTTTTTGTGACGTCACTGTTTTGAAGTTTAATTTTGGAATTGTTTCTTTATTAGATTGTCACATGTTTCTGCATGAGCTGCGCTGCAGGAGGGTTGAAAACAAAATACTTACATTTTGATTTATCGTGTATCGTGTTTCCCAGTTACTGGGTTGTGGAGGTCAGATAGGCATTCGATCCATGTAAAATACTGGTGTTCAGCTGCATCCAGTTAGACTGCCGACCCCATAGTTGGGAAAAGGCTAGGCAGATTTATTGATTTGGTTGACTTTTGATAGCTTCCTCGCACAGCTCATCTCGCAGAATAGAATAACGATTTTTCTTCTTTTCTCGTGTGAACTGGAGTAGAATTCCGCACAGACTTATTCTCGGTAATCTAACTAACATCAAATAAAGAAATTATGTGTATTTTAGCCAATAACTCAAGTGTCAAACTTTTATCGCCACAAAAAATCAGTAAATTCAAATCGAAACAACATTTTGACAGCAATACGGCGGGAAATCGTACAAAAACGTTTTCCCAAGACAATTCCATGAACGTACCGTGGAGTGATGTGAAAATTAAATTAAATCGAGTTAGGTACGTTTTATTGATCGGCACAAAACTGCACTTTGTCGCGCCGACGACCGCTCGATTCCAATTAATCAATTACCATAACATAAATACGCGCGCGAAGGCCATTTTAAGTGCGCCATCTTGCGTTGAGCTGTCAGTTTTGGCACGGTTTTTTTTTGACGAAATGTTTTCAAGGGAAATCGAGTTAATTTTCGGGTAAAGAAAACTAGCTACCGTGATAAATGTAAATGAAAAGATAGAACTAAAACCTCCATAGATTTATACACACTAAAAAAAGACTCGTAAAGTCATCATTAATGATCACAGGAACAGCTTGCATCATGAATTTATCTCAGAAAAATGTTCACAACTTTATTCAACATAGGTTGCCTCCTACAGCACAAAAAAAAAACGTAATAAAGTAAGTTTATTATGTAATTAAGGACCTCTGGGCGGGTTTAGAGGCCTCCTTCAGTAATTTCCAATATTTCTGGTTTTTTTTATTTCACAAGCCATGATTTGCGAATCAAATCCACTATCTCGTCGTGCCAAAGGTTGCCTCCTTGCCTCGAGTTAAACCAGTTGCATCTGAATTTCTATTAGAATTTTCCTCAACCTACTAACCAGAACAATTTCACATTTTCCCATCTCAAAGCTCAACACAAACTGGCCGTCTAGTTTGTAGCAAAAACGCTCTAACCATAAACAATGAGCGCTAACTTTTTTCACGTCCAAGGCAAAGGGCATAAGGCTGTTATTCCTCAACTGTCACTTCACTGACGTTACATTTAACTTTGTATGTGCATCAAAGACGGATGCTATCAGGCGTACGCGTATTAAATACTAAGGGGTATGGTAGCCCTTTTTAAATGGTTGTTGTTTTGTTTAAACGATTTCTGCGTTTGAATGAGGGTTTTGATGATTCGTATGGATAAAAAGATGGATTTAAATTTTATGAATGTTCTTGCGGCAGTTTTAGTGACCCTGCAGCTTTGCTGCTTCTTTGGGTAATTTAATGCGTAACATTTGGTTGATAAAAACCAGGTCAGTCAGTTCTGCCACCTTGCTGACTAGTAAATATTTAAGGGACCACCCCTCGAGTACCGCCCTTTTCCAAAAAAGAATTGCCCAAATCGGTCGACGCTGGAAAGAATAAAATTGTCGCTGAATATACTTACCATATATTTAAAAAAAGATTCCACCTCCTATTTTTGAAGTCCGTTATAAGTGTAAAACTTTTGAACTTAAGCCTTAAAAGCGTAAGTCTTTGAAGAGTTTCATCTCGAGAAAATGGTGCTGCAATGTTATTTACTCTCAAATATAACCCAGTTGATCCACAGCTGAAGTATGCAGTCATTTTTCGAGCCTTCGCTGTCGGCATTCGATTGTTTACAACAATGGCTTATCGCACACGACGATCATAAAGAATGACAATAATATTAATGGCTTTCTAAACTTTCCTGTTAATGCCTACAAAGAAGGGCTCGTGGTTTAGTGGCTACTGAGTAGAATGACTGATCTGAGAGGTAGTGGCACTTGTTTCGAGACATTGAGAGACATTTAGCTATACCTTAGTTCTTCTAACTGAACAGGTGTGCTGCTGTTGAGATTGTTACACCATTTCGTCTTCCCAACTAAAGATGCGAACGGCTGCCCCATTTCAAAACCTAGTAAGGACTTAAAACGAAATATTACAGGAGAGCGCAAAACCGTAAATAGGGTCAGCCTTTGAAAAGTCCAGGTTTCGAAATGTAACTTACCAGGTTTTAAAGTGGTCACGGGGCAGTTAATGGGGCACTTTCTAGATTTCGATGTTTAAATATATATCTGCATAAAAGTGAGTTTTCAACGCTGGTGTTTTTGTATTTGGTGGGGACTTATTAGATTACCAAGATTATGCAATAAAACGATTTTTGTAAAGAGTGTCTCTTACTAGGTTTTGAAATGTAATTTTGACGTTATAAAAACTTTTAAAACAACCAACTTTAAAAAAAGAAACACTACAAAGTGGAAGTCGGTGTCTTTGGTTTTGAATTTTCGTTCTTTGTCACCGACTTCCGAAATTAAAGTTATTTTTCACTTTGTAGTGTTTTTTTTTTTGAAGTCGGTTGTTTTTTTTGTAAAAAGTTTTTATTTTTCACTTTTTAGTTGTGGTACCTACCCCACACAAATTCGAATACCACTACCTGCTATGTAAATAACAGTGATAGGTACTATTCATATCATCCACATACTAAGTGGGAAAAAATATTATTGAAAGTTAATAAAATTTATATGGGACCACCTCTGAAGTATGATCTACCAAACAAAAAGAGAATCATCAAAATCAATTCATAATTGACGGAGTAAACGCGTACCAAACATAAAAAAAAAACATACCGTCGAATTGAGAACCTCCTCCTTTTGGAAGTCGGTTAAAAAATGCTGGCTGTCAGCCTAGTTTGAATGAATGACTTTGATTTTGATCTTGCTGGACGTCGAACCTAAAATAGTGAAGATAATCTACATAGTGCCAGAGCTTATCATGATCAGACAGTAGAATATTTGTGTTGAGTGAAGACTATGACGCTGGGTCCTTCTTCTGACGTGTGATATAGTGATCAAAGACCAGTAGTGCTATTCTGTAAAAATCTCACCGTGATGTCTTAGGTGAAGTGAGCTGCCAATAGTGTCAATCCTTAGCAACTGACAGCTCACTCCACGCTCACTTCACCTAAGATAATACGGTGAGATGGTTACAGAATAGCACTACAACTTAGTCTGTGACTACAGTTTACGATAGTGTTAGGTTCACTCTACTTTTGCGCGGGCCTAAAACGTCGTGAAGGAACTGTACCTATGTCTTATTTCAATTTAGAACCACACAATATAAAGACAATTTAGTAGGTAAAGAGGGTTGAAATTAATGTACCTATTGTAAAATCTTAACCTCAAAAATTAGCATCTTGTTTTCAGTTATCAAGTCATTAGTCATTTGTTAAATTTTTTCAACTTAAAAACAAAATTCAACTAAAAAACTCAAAACAAGATAATTAATTGAATCAGGCGTGACCTTGCGGAAATCCATTATAAAATACAATAGACGTGGATATTTTTAGTAACTTGTTCCGCTTAGCTATTTCTAAAGAGCCACAAAAAAACTGAAAGAAATCGACACGTGTTTCACCTCTCAACGAGGCATCCTCAGGATGACGATGGACTTGTTGCGAACTCGAAACCGGGAACAAGTTACTGAATATATCCACGTCTATTGTATTTTTTTAACTCAAAACATTTAAATATTTCTTCACAGGCACTTTTGAATTGGCAAATAGTGTCAGTTAGTCAGAAAATTGAAGCTATTTGCCCATTCTAAAACGTATATCTCTATTATCTATAAAAAAGAACGGGCAAGAAACTCCAAGGACACTCTTTTAAATCAAGATAAATTACAAAATCCTGGGTACATTATTCTTTTCTATAAGTGAGGAAATGTAAAAAAAAAAACAATTTAAGTAAAACAATTCGAAATATAAGACTCCTTCAATGTCCAACTTTAAATCGAAAGCCGAAGGCACAGTTGTCATACAGATGGGACACTCCGTAGTTTAGGTATGAAGCTACAAGTACGCGGCGGGCCCGTCTTGTCGGGCCAATTCATTGAGTGTAACGTAGTCAGAAGATATAAGAGTTACGCGATAGAAAGAGAGGCAACTTCTAGGTGAATATAACTGTATGTCAAATAACACTTTATTGTATCGACACAAGAGTCGCATTTTATTTAAATGGTTTTGCGGAGTGTCTCATCTGTATTAATCTGTGGCGAAGGTAATCGTGAACATACCTATTGATAGATAATCGAAAAATTCAACATGGCCGATTTTCCCTGCTTATAAGCCGAATCGATCAAAATGTACCTCACGCACTCTAGTCGATTATTCACAATATTCACCGAACGCATGATCGGCGGCGCTGTAAAGAAATTAAAAAGAAATAGGGGCATAGACAACACCGCATTGTCTATGGCGGCGCCTCAAAGAAGGTTCGTTGCAACACAGAATTTCTAATGAATTTGATTAGTTTATTACACGTGACAAGATAGACGCTTTTGATTATTTGAAACAGTAATTGTTTGAATTTTAAGTCAATTGAACGTTGTGTCTTAAATATTTAATTTTGGGCAGCTACTGAATTACCTTTTAAATAGCAGTTTGAGCCACTTCAATATTTTCTTCATGTCTACTTTACTGCACCGTCGACGCGGTTTGTGTTCGGTTTTGTTGACCATTTTCTATTTTGATAAGTCTTACCTGTTACTTGTTCACAGGCCTACACTGTCCTCCCATACATGTTAACCCTGTAATTTAAAAACATCGTAACAGCCAATTGAAGACATTATTTTAAAAACCACCTTAGTTAGTTTTACAGTAGAGTAAAAAAACATTTCATATCATGAAATTTTTGACAAATGTGGTTTTTAAAATAAAGTCTTCAATTGTTTTTAAGAGAATAATCGTGGAGATTCTTGCCAGCTCGTCTCCATGTGAAACGACCAATTGGAACCGTGCACCTAGTATACGTGGAACGTGGATTCTGACGTTTTATGAAGAAAGAAAAAAGCCCATGGGTCATAAGTACCCATATCGGTATCAGCTTCGCCCACGTGATATCTTTATAAATTATAACCTATGTTACTCAGTGATAATATAGCATTCTACTGGTGAAATATTTTTTTAATCGTTCCATTAGGTTTTGAGTTTATTCATTACAAACAAAAATACAAATATTTTCTCTATATAATTTATTTATTATTTCTTTCCACGACTTCGTCCACGTCCTATAACTTTCCTCAAGAATTGGGCTGTTCAATGCAAAAAGATTTTTTCGAATCCGGAGATTACCCCTACATACAAACTTACAAAAAACTTACAAACAAAGAATTAAACAAGTTTTACCTCTTTACAATATTAGTAATGAAGTATATAGTAGATTATAAGTAAGTGTAGATGAAATAATTTGAATTTGGTAACAATTTTCTTATTAGTTCTAGTCTTATAAACAGTAATTGGGTAGGTATGGGTTTGGTAGGTTGGTTTGGTTGGTATGGTGGTGGTTTGGGTGGTGGTTTGGTTTGGTGGTTTGGGTTGGGTTGGTTGGGTGGGTATTGGTTGGGTAGGTTGGGTATTGGGATTGGGTAGGTTTTGATCCCTTACGTACATTTACAAATGAGCAATCAAGCCGGTGGCAGCTTATCTGATTTTAGTCACTTGCTTATAGAAACCTGCACTCTAATTGCGTACAGGCGCGGTCGTAGCCGAAGATTTTAGGGGGGTCACCATGGGTGCCGAGGAATATTTTTGTGCATATTATAATATCTCCAGCTTCACATTACTTATGCTGGGACGCAGTTTTTACATGCGGGGGGCTGTAGTTGCGGGCAAATTAGTCGCAGTAGCAGCACTTCTTGATACAACCAGCCTTGGATAAGTAAGATTGTGTTAGATATTTTCAATTCTAAGAACTTTTTAACTGAATGCAGAATGTAATAGGTTAGATTTTCTTTTGATTATTCAAAAAGAACTAGGAATTAGTTGCTATGTCGACTTATGAAGAAAAGCTCAAGAATTAAGAGAATGTATAAGGCGTGCGTTGAGCGAGGGAAGAGAGCCTGAAAATGTAACCCATGGCTGTAGTACAGTTTTAAAAGTTAGTAATACAAGTAAATCATTAAGGCTGCCGACAGCTTGAAAGATTTTGGGGGGGGTCATGACCCCCAGGACCCCCCAACTCGGACCGCGCCTGATTGCGTAACACACTTCCAATCACAATCTGAATGATTTTGAAGGATATTGCTAATCCATTACTTCATATGACCACCTGACCTGATTTCCGTAGGTACTTCTTTTTTGACCACTGAAAATCAGCGCCGTGCTGTGGGTCCCCCACAGCACAGCATCATGCTGAGTGGAAGCCTTCTTGTCACAGTCATGACGTGCAGCTGCCAACTCAATCTGCCAAGCCTTTTCCCAACTATGTTAGGGTCGGCTTCTAGTCTAACCGGATGCAGCTGAATACCAGTATTTTACATGGAGCGACTGCCTATCTGACCACGATCTCCTCCTCCTGTCTGTCTGACTGTCTATGTAATGTACTATAATTTGCTGTTCCTTAATTATTTATTTATTTATTTAAACTTTTCACACACAAAAAGTTACAAAGGCGGACTTAATGCCATAGGCATTCTCTACCAGTCAACCAAGGGTGGTGAAGAGATTATATGACAGGTGGTCTGTTTGAGAGGAACAAAGAAAAAAGTATTAAAAATATATCATTAGAAATAAAATGTAGGAACAACAGTACATAAATAGGTTATAACTTATATAATACACATACATATATATTTAATATAATATATACCTGTCGGATCGGATCCGGTCATTAGTACGGACACGAAACGAATCGCAAGCGCGCCACTGGCGACATCAAGAGTGATCTACCTACATCAAAAAAGGCGCGCTTCTACAGAGTCGTGATGTTTTAAGGCCACGGCGAGGAGGGCATTCAGCCTCTGGTTGCATCGGAGTCAAGACGTCACGGAACTGTTCTCGATTCGTGGTACTGTTATTGTGTTAGTTATAATTTGTGATCATTGTGTTAATTGGTGATTTTAATAAACGCCGTCGCACCCAATGTGTGTATAATTTAGCTAGTCTACTTCATTTGATAGTAAATTATAATGTGATCTGAACTGCAAACTGTTTTTCTATTGCGCATTAATATCGCTGATAGTAACGAGTCACATACCCGTCTCCTACATACCTATATTATATATATGTATAATTATAAACCGTATAATTATGAACTTTGTTAGTTTATAATCGATCGGTATTATTTCCGTTAGATTATAAACTGTCGAAAAATTGTGAACTGCGACAAATCATTTACAATTTAACGCATCATTTTTCTATAGTTTATAATGTACCTACTTATCCATGAAAAAATAGCGCGCGGTTGGTCACAGTTCTAACCTAACCTAACCCATTTCACCCAGTTCACAATTTTTGACAGTTTATAATCAAACGAAAATAATACCGATAGATTATAAACTTACGGTTCTCACAATCCTACGGTGACATATACATATATATAGATAGTGAAATCCACGAAGACGCGCCCCACTCCGCTCCGCTCCGTACTAACAGCTTACAGCTACTACAGCTTACAAACAGTAATCGCGGAGTGGGGCGCGTCTTCGTGGATTGCACAATCTGTACAAATTCAAGGGAGAGGGGTGTTGAGATGACTCTACTCTATTTTAGTCTTTTTGTATGCACGTGTTTCTGTGACAAATAAACCTATTTTTTAACCGACTTCCAAAAGGAGGAGGTTCTCAATTCGACTGTATGTTTTTTTTTTTTGTATGTTTGTTACGCGATTACTCCGCCAATTATGAATAGATTTTGATGATTCTTTTTTGTTTGGTAGATCATACTTCAGAGGTGGTCCCATTTAAATTTTATTAACTTTGCTTGGGTAGTTTTTGAGTTAGCTTCAATTATACGTATTTTTTCCCACTTAGTATGTAGATGATATGATAACTTCTTGTCACTGTTATTTACATAGCAGGTAGTGGTAATCGAATTTGTGTGGGGTAGGTACCACAACAAAAAAGTGAAAAATAAAAACTTTTTACAAAAAAAAAAACAACCGACTTCAAAAAAAAACACTACAAAGTGAAAAATAACTTTAATTTCGGAAGTCGGTGACAAAGAACGAAAATTCAAAACCAAAGACAGTTTTTATCTTTCTTTCTATATGTTCGAAAAATGTGTCTGCTCAACAACGTAAATAACGCAATGAATGTTGTTGAACTGTCAAAATGACAGCCACTGCTACTGTTAGTGTGTTATGCAATTACTCTGCGGGTGTATTAAGAAGCTAATATTCAGCAGTGGATGGAAGTTAACAGACTACTCTTATGATGAGCACTAAACAACATGCTGGCTTAGAAAAAACTTTTGAAAAAAAAAACAGCCGTTTAAAAAAAAAGTGAAATATGACTTAAATTTTTTTTTTTTGGTTCTCTTTTTTTGCCACCGACTTCCGAAATCAAAGTTATTTTTCACTTTGTAGTATTTTTTTATGAAGACGATTTTTTTTTTGTACTTAGTTTTTATTTTTCACGCTTTAGTTGTGGTACCTACCCCTCACAAATTCGAATACTCACTACCTGCTATGTAAATAACAGTGAAATAAACTTATTATAACATCATCCACATAAACAGAATAAGTGGGGAAAAATACGTAGGTATTATTGAAGCTAATTCAAAAACTACCCAAGTAAAGTTAATAAAATTTATATGGAACCACCTCTAAAGTATGACCTACCAAACAAAAAAATAATTATCAAAATCAATTCACAATTGGCGGAGTAATAACATAACAAAAAAAAAAACATACCGTCGATTTGAGAAGAAAGAAGCCTCAATACATTTTTTTGGCTATCTCAAATGATCCTTGAAATAATATGGTGAAGATTTCCTCAGACAAAGCAACTGAAACACCGATAATGTGCCAACAAGAAAATGCAGATGAGTGATAATACAACAATACAATGATGATTCTGCATTACGTATGCAATAATCCTAATTTAATTTCCATTCTAAACACGTATTTCCCCGGCGCCATTGTTTTTTTAGGGTTCCGTACCCAAAGGGTGCCAACGCGACCCCTATTACTAAGCCCACGTACGCACGGACGTAAAAATATCACGGCGGGATTTTTACGCGTACTGGATTTTCAACGCTCTGCTTAACACCGAGAGTTGAAAATCTAACAATGTGTTTTTCCGACTCGCTGGGATGTACTCTGTTGAATTCTCAACGCTCGGGTGTTAACCGAGAGATGAAAATCCAGTGCGCGATATAATCCCGCCGCGATAATTTTACGTCCGTGCGAACATGTGCTAAGGCTCCGCTGTCTATCCATCCGTCCGGCTATATCTTTTGAACCGTAATAGGCATACACCTGAAATTTCCACAAATTGTGTACTACTATGGCCACTGTGACAAAAATAATAAAAAAAAAGTTTAAAACTTCATACAAGAAACGTGTTTTTTTCGGCGCATTTTGCTCGTACTTAATGGTAGTAATGTATTTACGTACCATCTTAATGAGGTACGGAACCCTTTGTGTGCGAGTCCGACTCGCACTTGGGCGTTTTTTTTAATAAAAATTTCTATGATATCCTTTTTTAATACCGCCGGATTTGACAAAAAACTGTTACAATAACTTTTAAATATTCATTTTTATTAAAAAAAAAAACTTGGCGCCTTTGCTGCCACCAACGTTTAGAAAAAAACGAACAATACGAATTATATCAGAAAAAAATATTAAGATTTATTTGGTCTATGGTAACGCTTTTTAGTATTCAGAAAGGATAATAGATGGCGCCAAAAGGTATTTGAACATTGTACATTGTATCCAAAATCGTGAGAATAATGTTATGCTTGTGCTTAAATTAAAATATGACTAACAAATCAAACTGTCGTGGCCGTTACCAGTTTAAGAAGATTCGGGACAGACCAGATTCAAGACTTGACATAATGTTTAGTCAAAGAGCACCGAACTAAACTATAAAATTCCTTACTTTTGGCTATGAGAATCTTAAAGCTATTCTGCAAAATAAATTCTCTAAATTTAAAAATAATTTTGACACAACTAAATCGAATTTGACAATCGCGACGGTGCTTGTTTGCCCTATCCCGTGAGGATTTTTTTAGGCACGCAAGGGGGGCAACCTCGACCGTGTTTTTTGAAGGAATTTTTCACATATTGTATGAAAAAAATTACCTACATGTTGAATTTTTGGAGTTTATGGATCTTATAAAGGGGGTCGAAATTTTAATTATTTTTGCGATAGGACTCACCATTTTTGAGATATAAGCAAAAGAAAAAAATGATACAGTAGGTACCTGTTTTTGCATATGAAGACGAGGTGTTGGTGTGCATTTAAAATTCATAACAACCAATTTTATTCCACACGATTTTAATCGCGATTAGAAATAGTCAGATTTAGTTATACAATCAAAATTTTAGACGAAACACGTCAAATTCAGAATAGCAAAATTGCCATTTTCACTAAACTAAAAACTCAATTCCATCTTAGTGCTATAAAACTAAAATATAGCTAAGTTGTGTCACTTTAGTCTATTTCAGAATGGGAAATCGTCGTTTGACAGGAATAAACTAAATGTTGGTGATAATCTAGTTTAGAGACATTTGTGACAAGAGAATCGGCACCATTGGCCACCTTCTCGAACTGTCAGTTTAATTCAAAATGGCAGTTGCCCAGACAGCAAATAAATTGAGATAAAGGTAATCTAAAGAAATTATTAATTAAAGAAGAAGAAGGAAAGAAAAAAATAAGAAATTAATACATTCACTTGCACCTTGAAAGTAAAAATTTAAGGTGCCTAATTATATTGTTATTGCCTAATTGTACCTAATAAGTGTGAGTTGAGGCAATTATCACTCCTCAGTCAGGATTTCCAACAGAGCAACCGAAGGAACACGGGTGGGTTTTAGTCAGTAAGAGTCCTGACACGCCCTCCCGCTCCACCCAGAGCGGGAGAAGTTATTTGATAATTCCAAACTAAAAAAAAAAAGATTGTTAAATTTCAACTTATATATAACCACTTAATACCTTTAAACGAGCAATTCTTGTATATATATAATCTGAATCTCGGAAACGACTAAAAAAATTTTCATGAAATTTAGTTTGCAGAAGGTTTCGGGGGCGATAAATCGATTCAGCTAGGTTGAATTCTTAGAAAAGGTCGTTAAAAAAAAAACAGAAAGAGTAACTTATTGGTAATCAATCACAAAAAGATATGATAACTGCGCAGAAATCAAAGACATTCAAACTTAAAGCGTTTATTTTAATTATACCAATTATCGCCACTTTTGAATTGTCAAGGGGTCGGTCAGTCAGAAAGATGAAACTAGTTTCCCATTCCAAATCGTAGTAGGTACCTATGGCGAAGAACTGGCAAGAAACTGTTTTTATCGTCTGATCCTATAATTTTATTATCTGCATCCATAACAATAATAATATTCTTCTCGTAAGTGACTTATCACCAGTGATAGGAGTAGGTAGTGCCTATTTGCCTAAACTTCGAAGAACAGAGACGAGACTTCTTTAGGACTAAATTTTTTCCGGGACACTACAACACAACACTTTTAAATACATTAAAAAAATATGTTATCTGGAATAAGTAATTCGTCTATATTTACGTAAAGTTTGCGATTAGACATAACATTTATAATTTATAAATGTTTGAAACTTTAGGTAAATATAGACGAATTACTTATTCCAAATAACATATTTTTTTAATGTATTTAAGAGTGCTGTCCCGAATTTCGGGACAGATGTCCCGGAAAAAATTTAGTCCTAAGGAAGTCTCGTCTCTGTTCTTCGAAGTTTAGGCAAATAGGCACTACCTACTCCTATCACTGCTTATCACTATCAGTCATGTTTCAGATCTCGTCGGCGGCTGTCGCGGGGAACACGACTATGAATTTTATGCATCGCCTGCTCGCTTTCCGGAGTAGTGATGTGACTGTGTGTCGATGTTTTCGATATCTATAGTAGAACTGTCATTATTTTCTTGAACTATACCTTCTTACTTATATTTGATGGCCCAGTGGTTAAGGCAACTCTCATGTACGAGATAGATAGAATACTCTTTATTATGTATACAATAAAAATTATACAGGTGGCAGGGGGGACATCGACGCGAAAACTGTTACCATGGATTCAGTATATGATTCTGAACATTATATATACCTATTACATTTTTACATTATACATTTTGACCGCGTAGGTTTTGCACTTTTCTATGAAACAGCAGATTTTTTTTTTAAAATAACCGACTATTAATTTCAACGCATGAGGGTTCAGAACCATGTACTGAATCCATGGTAATCGTTTTCGCGTCGATGTCCCTGCTACCCTGTAGATACATAAATGTAGAAACTACGAGCTTTTTGTTTCAAATCCAGACAATTACCAATGTGACTTTTTCAATTAATACGCACTTTCTAAGTTTATCTTGGACATCAAGACATCGGTGAAAAAAAACATCGTGAGGAAACCTAGACTTGTAATTAATATAAGTCTGAAATCGCCAACCCGTCTTGAGCGCGCGTGGTGATCAATGCTCGTGCCTTCTCTGTATGAGAAGAGGCCTTTGACTTGCAGTGGGACAGTTATAGACTGGTATTATTATTATTACATACTTACTTAGTATTTATATATTAAAACCTCAAACCGCGCAAATATAACATATTTATTGGTAGCCATATTTTTGAGCCGTTTGAGGTTGAAACACTAGGGCCATAGGATCCGAGTGCTCATCGAGTATTTCGAGACATCGCCAAGCGGCTGGTCGACTCTTCACGTGACCAATTTTTAGGTCAAAGAATCAGCTTTGCCATACAACGTGGCAATGCTGCCAGCTTTTTGGGCACTTTTCCCACTGACAGCGATGCGGATGAATTGTTTGATGCCCAATGAGCTGTTCCTTTATTTATTTTTCCTCTATGTACATACTTGTACATAATTTACATATTTTAGTGTTAAATATAAATAATAAAATAAATAAAGAAAACATAGTATTTTGCTGTAAATTGAAAGACAAGCATTGAAATGCTGGTCTAAATTAAATGGATGTTAAGTTAAGAGGATGCCATACAGCCACTGACTAACAAAACCGTTTATATACGTTCTTTGATTGTTTCTCTACAATTTGTACACCAAAGAAAAAAAAAATTGTACTGTTGAATAATTTTCTAATATGTTTTTGTATTACTTTAGTACTTATTATCATTTTACACACTAACATAGCTTTTAAGTTTGGATCATTGTTGTCTAACTGTGCGTTTGCACTGGTGAAACATTCACAACAAAATATGTTGAAATCTTTACCTACTTTCTGTCAATGTTCCATACAATGTTTGACAGAAACTAGAGATTTCAACATGTTTTGTTGTGAATGTTTCGCCAGTGCAAACGCACAGTAAGTAAATCTTTAATTTAATATAGTACCTAAACAGCCCGATATTTAGATTTTTTCCATAATCCTTACCCTAAAACATTTTGTACAGGCTATCAATAGGCACATATTCGTGCCAGACAGATCTTTAACTTTATTAAGAAGTCACACTTCACTGTTCACTTTAATTTCTGTTTTGTTTTGTTGAGATTATTTTGTTTCTATTAATATTTTAATTTATGTTTAAATTTGCACGCCGTAAGGTAGACTGTAGCCGATCTCATCAATTTATGTACAACATCTTATAACTGTACCTACATTCGTAGCAAATAAAGTTCTGATTCTGATACCAATTTTATGTATTTTTTCTAAGTTCCTCTCTTTCTAGTCTTTTCTTTTTTTTTCAAAAATAAATCTATCGACAACTCGTCCCCTCCCTACAGGGGGATATCATTTACACAAACGGCCATCTGCATAACAAATAAGACATGGAAATTGATTTAAACGCCGCGTGGATAACGCCATGGCATGGGGTGGATATAATGTTGAGCTATAGCTATAAGCTGTGAGCTCTGGTGAGCTGTGGTGAGCTGAGGGGGATGTGGTTGATCGCTTTGTTATGTTGGTATCGCGATTATGGGTAGGTACTTATAAGATTATTATGGATTATCCAAAAGAGTTTAGTTTTTCGTCGTGGCGTTTTTCTATGTTCAGTTCTAATTCAATATTTTCGACTTTATAATATTTTATTGACTTGATTTTTTATTTTTGTATAGGCACAATAAGATAGTAAACAAAGTGAGTTAAGTTTATTAATTTAGAATGAATAAACAAAGTTTACCTATTATAGGTATATTGTAGTAACAGTGCAGTACTTCTATTTTCTTAATGTCCCTCGGGAATCATCGCATTTCCGAATACAAACGAATGCTAATTTCCATGTCCGTCAATATTATTAGATTTATCATGTATAATAATTTGAATTCAGAACTAAGTATTTTATTGTTGTTTTGTTTTTATTTCCGTGTGAACTATATACAGCTGTAAAACTATTTTCCTATCTGTCGTGCCTACGACTTTAGCGGCTTTCCTTCCATTTGTTAAATAAATTATTAACTCAAAAGAGTATTAACAACTCTACATACTTCCAAGTCGATTAAGAGCGTCCAGCAGTCTGCGCCAAGTGCAAAGGGCAACTGATTGAAATCCGACGACTGACGAAACACGAAGTTTGCCGAGGGACATTAAGAACATAGTTTGTATACTATGTTATGTTGTTGATTTTGCTTTGCTTAGTTTAAATAATTACTAGTCATATTATAATATACTATATTTTTATACGATACATAAAAAAATACACTACAAAAATCTTAAATATGTACTTTTTTAATTTTAAACAAATATTTACATTCCTTAAAAATTTGACTTGACGTACTGACTGTAACCTCATCATCAGATAATTTTCAGGTCGGCGAAACTGGATTAAACACCACTCATGTAGGTATTGGCGTTGATTAAACTGTACTGAGAGCAGTGGTGGCCTATAAGAGAGCAATGGTGACCCAGTGGTAACAGCCCCGACTTACGAATGCTTGAATTCGAACCCAGACAAGCGCTTTACTTTGTGTAAATAATTTCATCACAACTGCTCTCAAAACGGTGGAAAACACGAAAGGAAAACATCGTGAGAAAACGCACATGTCCTCGAACCAAAAATACGAAGACATGTGACATTTTTTTTAAATCCCCAACCAGGCAGCTCTTGGCCTGCATCTCACCTGATGGGAAGTGATGATCAGACCGAAGTAGCAAGCGAGCTTCACCCGGAAACCTCAACCACAGAGGAACTGGCTATTATCTTCTAACTGCCGAAACACAACAATACTGTTTACATTGTTGTTACGACGCCAGACTTAGATGATATGGTGGTAGTTAGCCATGCGGACTTAGAACAAGCCCTACCACCAACCAAACTGAGCAGAAAGTTTTGCCGCCTCTGGGTCTGAGACTGGTGGTCTAACCACTAAACCACAGAGGCGGTTCAATCTCTCTAACAACCCACACTGGCTCGCGTGGCATAGATCACAGTCCACTCCCTCTCAGGAGGCATTTGTCCCAGCAGTGGGAACATTATAGGCTGATTATGCTCATGCTTTTAGGAGTATGAGGAACAGGGTGTAAAGTTCACTCATCCTCTATAGAAACGGGAGGATCCTCCGAATAGACGGATGTTGTGTCTGGCGGGCAACTGCCCGACGATTGATGTCGGGGAAGTTATATACAATGTGGCCCATGGGCATGTGCCCGCCCGCGTTTTTCTGAATATTCATGAAAAAATACTTTAAAAGGCCTAGCTTGCCTTTTTTTTTTCAAAATGTTTTTATGAACTTGTGTTTTTTAAATAAACACAGTTTTTTTTTTATCTTTTCTTCTCTGTTTTTTTTTTGCATAGTCAACAAATTTCTATAAAAATGTTAGTTAATCCGATAAAATAACTCATAAGCTTTTAGAAATAATAAACAGAATCCAAATCGAGCCAATAACATCGGAGATATGGCAAACGCTACTCAAAACATAAAAAATTGAATAACACGAAAAATTTTGATAAAGATAGACCCTTTTATTAAAGTTATTTTTCGATAAATTTTCATGAATATTCAGAAAAATATGGACGGGCACATGCCGATGGGCGACATTATTATATGGTGTTCGCGCGGTAAACACTAATTGCGCGATGCAGAATTTGTGTGACGTCAGGTCTTTGATGCGTCGTTCGCATGTGGCAATGTAGATGCCGAAATAAGCTAAAGCTGTTCCTTACTACTGCCAATATTTTTGCCTTTAAAATACTGATACCCATGGTTACCTTTCAAACGGTAATACTTCATTACTGTTTAGCGACAGTATCTAACGCGGATAAAAAACTGAGAATCACGTAAAATCTATCAAGCATATTTTTCTGTAACTTTCACCATTTTAAAGATAATTTAATTATTTATCTTTTAGTATACGTGTTTTACTAAAATACCTTTTGTGATATGTATAATAAATTAATAATGCGTCTTATTTGGGACAGCGCTCCTTGATGGGCGAGTCCTATTACTGGCTGGACGTACGACGCGTTGCGTGAGCTCAGTACAAGCTAATCACTCAAGGTCACTGGCATATATCTGCGTCTTAAGGTTACGCTAGTCGGTCATTCTTCAATACAAACGTAGTATAGCGATTACTCGTCTGTTTGACGGTATACGTTCAAAACTAAATAATTTATATCAATTTGTTTTGTCATTATCAAGCCCTGTATGGAAGCAGAATTGGAAAATAAAATCGGTTTGGAAGTTACGAGCATCGAAACTTCCATATTTCAACACTAATTTTAACTCATCTTTGGGCGTAAATAAATAACATAATGTAGTATGAAAATGGCAAAATATAAACCATACAGGGATAGATAATTTATTCGAAAGTTCAAATAGTTTTATTTTGTGTAGATACATTCAGTAGTTTTTCCATAATACCTATACGCCCAAAGATCTGTTAATGAAATTTTACGCGCTCGTTTTCGTTATAAATCATCGTCTTTGTCACTAAATAAATAAATAAATCAAGAAAAACTAGATAAATAAATAACTATACTAAATAGCATGCTTTTAACTAGTGCTACCTTAAGAATCTAATTTCAGTAGGTAGAAAACAAAACTCTACTTACCAAGAAAATTAAAACAGGCGTGAACATACAGTTCAATAGCCAACACAAGCCATTTGACAGTCAACTGTTTCACTTGACATGGATTTTTATAAAATTCCCTTTTTGGATTCGCCACCCCAGTAAATAGTAACAATTAACAAGGTCACAATAGATGAATTAAACTGCCAACGCCCCTAAACAGTTAGCCATTCTGTCAATTTAAAAAGGGCGTGACAGTAAAATGACATTTTGAATAGACCAACCGATGAGGGATGAAAGAACGGGCTTTGTGAGATTACTGGCAGATCTAGCCAGATGGAGCAAACGGCCTTTCGAACTGTAGCTGGTACTCGTATGTCATACAGGTGATGATTATCGCTAAATAAATTAAAAAAACTTTTTACAAAAAAAAAAAACAATCGACTTCCAAAAAAAAAACACTACAAAGTGAAAAGTTTTTATTTTTTTGTAAAAAGTTTTTATTTTTCACTTTTTAGTTGTGGTATTCGAATGTGTGGTGGGTACACACATTCGAATACCACTACCTGCTGCCAGTGACAGGAACTTATCATATCATTTACATATTAAGTGGGAAAAAAATACGTATTTTGTAGCTAACTGAAAAACTACCCAAGCAAAGTTAATAAAATTTATATGGGACCAAAAAAATAATTTTCAAAATCGGTCCACAAATGACGGAGAAATCGACGGACATAATATATATAAAAAAAAAAACATACGCTATCTTTTTTTAATCTATGTAAATACGGTAAAACAAAACTTTTTACATAAAAAAAACAACCGACTTCCAATAAAAACACTACAAAGTGAAAAATTACTTTAATTTCGGAAGTCGATGGCAAAAAACGAAAATTCGACGAAAATTTTCGTTTTTGCCACTGATTTCCGATATTAAAGTTTTGATTTGAAGGATTGCAATTCTTCAAATCAAAACTTTGCTATCATTCATTCATTGATTTTATCCATTGCTTCATAAGTTGGAAAAAAAATCAGCTCAACAACGTAAATAACGCAATGAATGTTGTTGAACTGTCAAAATAAAACAAATTTGTCCTAATTGTCTACGAAAATAAGTTACGCAATTAGGGTTACAACACCATACATACACACTAGACTCTAGACACATTAGTTGTAAACAAAATTCTTGTTACTAACAACCTTGCCTTGCCGATGGATTTTTTTGTCTGAAATAAAGGTGTTTTTATTAAAGTGAAACTTTTATTACATCGTCTCAAACTTTTTCGTCTGTGTGTTGCATGTCGCGTGACGGTCGGCCGCGGAGTAGGGATAAAGTGAAAGGCGCTCGTCAGAGCAGCCAAGGCCAATATGGCGGCGCCTATAGTTCGCTTAAAAGTTTCACTTTTACTGTGGTTTCATAAAACCACACAATCCTTTTTTTTTTAACACTAGATTTTAAGTTGTAGACCTGTTATGCTGTTTACCGGGGTGGTTAGTCAGCACTATCACCCGCCTCACAGTTGGAAAATACCACTACAACATACGACTTTACAGAACTGTACAAATGCGCGTCTCACCCCAATACACGCTAACCACGCCCCCTGTCTGTCTGATGAAATAAATCGTAACTATTAAAAATAATTATTAACGATAGTGTGTTTGAGATGGAGCTGATGGAGAACCGCAAATGGGTATGATGTCTGCGCGATTCTATAGTTTGAAGATGTGTTAGCTATCCCACACCCTGGCAAGTTAATGTAAACACTTGACTTTCAACTCATCTTGGGCGACGATAATCGACTTTTAATGATTTTATACTGAAGATCACGTCTAAACGAGTAGTGTTAATGATTAGGAAAAAATATACGTTAAATTAGAGTATTTTCTTAATAGCTTAATATAAGAATAAATTAGATTATGTTTATATTACATAGTGAAATTAATTTATAAAGTTATGCCTAACGCGGATAAAAAACAGAATCACACAAAATCTATCGAGCGTATTTGTCTGAAACGTTCGTCATTTTAAAGATAATTTAATTATTGATCTTTTAGTATAGGTAGTTATAGTAAACAAAAAATATTGAATTAAAAATATTAAATTTATTTTTTGTTTTATGTATAATTAATTAATAATGTGTCTAATTTGGAACAGCGCTCCTTGCTGGGCGAGTCCTATGGCAGGACGTACGATGCGTTGCGTGAGCTCAGTACAGAACACGCAAGCTAACCACTCAAGGTCACTGGCATATATCGGCGTTTTAACCGGACTATCCTGTGGCTGCCTTAAACTAACTTAAAGCCTCCAGCCAGGACATAAAAACTAAACTAAGCGACTGCTCGCTAAGGACACCCCCTGTGGGATACGGACCTCGGCTTAGGGCGTCGCTGGGGGAGGATAGCAAGGGATAGCCTGAGTCATATCTGGATAATTATCAAGGAAAGGCTCAGCTTTGGCGTGGGCTGGCACGTCAACTAGCAAAGGGTTGGGGAGGCATGTTGTGTTCAGTTGAGTTTTGTCTTTTAAGTACCTTCATAGTTGCAACGTAATTACTCGTGCGTTATAGTTTTATAAACCGAATCGGTGCGTTAGAGCTAGAGCCGGCTAGAGGCTTGCGTCTGTCGTTAAACTAGACATGCTCATGGATCACAAAAAGCAAATTATTAAAAAAAACAGTGGCACTCCGAGAGTGCAGATGGCAAACTTTGAAAAAAAAATCGGCACCGCGGTAATCAACGCGTTGATGTCTTTTACTCCACGGTGTCGGTAACAGATCGCGAGTTTAATGGTTTTCTCCCATCTCAAAAATGCCCAACGCGCCTAAAGAAGTTTTAGCTTCAAAATGCTTATTTTTCTCTTTTCTGCTTTGTGTTTTTGCAGTCAGGTTTTATTGTATTTTTTAATAATTTGCTTTTTCAAAGCTGAAGTCAATTACAAAGTGACATCACTACCATTTTTGACTTCATAACAAGCAGCTGACAAACAACCATTTAGTTGTGACTTGTTAAACTCCCGATTAAAAGCATAATGTCGTATAATGTGTCATTGTTATTGAGCTCACTCCCTGCGCCCGCGCTTGTGCCACGCCCCCAGATTAGCGACATACACAGCTATTAACTGCACATCTGTCGCCAATGTTGCTATTATACCAACTATTAATAATTGTTGAAGCTTGGATGTTGTAAATCTATAGATAGTAGATACAACGGTTAAGGCGCGGAATGGCGTGGCGAATCGGGAGGTGTAGAGAACCGAATGCCAAGCAAACCAGACAAATATTAGGTACTCAAAAATACACAGCAAAAATACGATAAAAAAAAACAACCCACTTCCACAAAAAACACTACAAAGTGAAAAATAACTGTAATTTTGGAAGTCGGTGGCAAAAAACGAAAATTCAAAACCAAAGACACCGACTTCCGAAATTCTTCCGAAGTCGGTTGTTTTTATTTTTCACTTTTTAGTTGTGGTACCTACTTATCCCTCACAAAATTCAAATACCACTACCTGCTAACTGCTGTGTAAATAATAATGATAGGAACTTATCATATCATCCACATACTAAGTGGGAAAAAATACGTATTATTGAAGCAAAGTTAATAAAATTTATATGGGACCATCTCTGAAGTATGACCTATCAAAAAAAAAACCGGCCAAGTGCGAGTCGGACTCGCGCACGAAGGGTTCCGTACCATTGAATTGGTAAACAGCTACCTGTTACCATTTATTGATATCGAGCAAAAATAGGCAAAAAATGGCGTTTTTTGTATGGGAGCCCCCCTTAAATATTTATTTTATTTTAATTTTATTATTTATTATTAAAGTAAAAATATAACTGAGTATTTTGTGAATATTTGAAGTGCCTACCTGTTGCCATTATTGATATCGAGCAAAAAAGGGTAAAAAAATCGCGTTTGTTGTATGGGAGCCCCCCTTAAAGATTTATTTTATTTTTAGTATTTGTTGTTATAGCAGCAACAGAAATACATAATTTGTTAAAATATCAACTGTCTAGCTATCGCGGTTCTTGAGATACAGCCTGGTGACAGACAGACAGACGGACAGACAGCGAAGTCTTAGTAATAGGGTCCCGTTTTTACCCTTTGGATACGGAACCCTAAAAAGAATCATTAAAATCAATTCATAATAATTGGCGGAGTAATCGCGTATCAAATAAAATAAAACATACATTCGAATTGAGAACCTCCTCCTTTTTGAAGTCGGTTTAAAATAGAAATTAGCTTCTACTCTTATTTCATTCATTCGCATTTTACCTACGATTATACACGATCACATTAAATTAGTTAGCAAAACTCCGCACACGTGATGGTTATCGAAATCAAATTACTTTTTTTTTTAGAGAGATATTTTTTGATGATTATATTTACTTAGTAGGTATTTTGTTTATGTTATGTTTTGAATGTTTGTTGTTTTCATTTGATAATGCAAACAAACTTGTAAATTGTGTTTGGTATCTGGTATTGACAAAATTTGTCGAACTTCATTAGTTTTCGAATATTGAATACGAGGCTTTTGGCTTTTGGTGAATGTGTATTTTATGATTTACGTAATTTTTTTTTTTGTAGTGTGCGTTTATTTTGTGCAGAATAAACAATTTTTCTTTCTTTTCTTTCTTTAGATATTACTTGAAATATTAGTTTGAAAAATCTTTTTTTTATGTAAACTTCACAGACGTAATGAGTAACGATGTCTTAAGAACGCGGCGACGCATGAATTGTCCATACAAACTTAATAGGTACCTAAATCATTTGCAATTTGGACATATTTCCACCATATTATGTTGTTATTCGGATTTAGACAGTGTTTATCTGGGCTCCTACGTCTTTTTTTTTCCAAAAAACTTTTCTAAAATGAAGTTTAAATGAATTTAATTTCGTACATTTTTACAGCGTAAATGACATGTCTTCATATTGTTTTTTCTGTTTTTTTTTTCTTAGCCTTTTTGTCCCACTGCTGGGCAAAGGCCTCCCTACTCTCTCTGTCCAGAGCTTCCACCTCTCTCTGTCCAGAGCTTCCAAAGACCAATCTTTCTTAAAGGAGTTCAGCTCATCCCGCCATCTCCGTCTGGGCCTGCCGCGGTGGGCGGCGGCTGATGAACGTCTTGTACGTCAAAGGCGGCGCCCACGGATCCAGTCAGACGATCCACTGTACACCCACCAACTCGCACTAGACAAGCGCGATGGGTTAATTTGTCTAAACCCCTACTCTCTCATGACACACAACAATAAAAATGAGCCTCAAGTACCCGGTATCGGTTCCAGCAGAGCCAACGCCGAGACTGAACATCTGCCGCATGTCAAACGATCAATGGCATTATAGAGAACAATACTTTATAATATTGTTTCTGCAGAAGCATAGCTTATATTATCAAGTTACAAATTATCAAAAAAAAAATTGAATAATATTAAGTTTTCATTCATTATTTTTGGTATTACGGAACACTTCCAAATTTATCATAAATTTTCTAAAGCTAGTAGTGCTATCGCGTCAAGCAATAATTATCTATGTGTGTGTGGTAGTATTGCTCACTGTAAGTGTACCTATATCGCTCCGACATGCGACAGCACTCACACTAGCGCAACGTGCTTGGAATTGAATTTTGCAAACATCTCGATTTGTAGTTGCGAGCCGTGTTCGCAGGCCTCTTAAGTTAATCGCACCCACGATTATAGAAGGAATTATCTAAGTTCTTACACAGTTGCTGTTATTTTTTCAGGAATATGCATGGTTATTACAAGGTACTTACTTACTCAAAATATTGAATACCGCTCCTGCTTCGCGTCGTTTTTCGATTTGACAAAACATGAAGATTTCTTAGTTTTATGTAACTTTAATACTAACGTATTATATACATAGCCCTTCCGGAATAAATTCTCTAAACGATGGTGAACACCTCATCAAAATCTGTTGCGTGGTTTAGAAGAACAACGCGGACATACAGACAAACACGAAAAGCGACTTTGTTTTATAATATGTATAGATATAGATAACATAACATTACATTACGCCTGTATCCCCCGAAGGGTGAGGCAGAGGTGTACCTTTATTTATTACACCCACATTTCGCCAGTTATGTTTAAGTCCCATGTAATAGGGAGCGAGCCTATTGCCATCAACCGGGCACAAATATAGACTCCAGGCTGCCACTGAGAAATTCCAGATGGAAAAACCCAATAACACTTTGCCAAACCCGAGAATCGAACTCAGACCTCAATGAGCTCAGCAGTAGCGCTTGCGACCACTAGACCAACGAGGCAGTCTAAAATATTGAAGCGGCTAAGATATTAAATTAATATGTAATTATTTATAATTTATTAATATTCAATTACTTAATATCTTAGCAGTAAATACTGTTAAATTCCTACGCATTTCAGCTGCTAAGATATTAATTTAATTTTAATAAATTACAAATAATAATTATTAGTTCCTAGCTAGGATAGCCAGCTATTTAGTCATCCTGTATATTCAACTAACATTAGTTGCTCAATTGCCATAAATAAATCACTAATCTATTACCAATGTCAAAGGGCAATCACATAGTCTGCTTATGACAATATTAAAAAAATACGATAGTTTCCAAATCAATGTAAAATAAACCTTACAAGCTTGTAGCAAAGTCTAATTTTGGTAGACGGACGAAACTAGGGACAAGGTCTTACTTGATTTAAAACAAACTGAACTTTAGACAGAGGACCATAGGGTTCAACATTGATTGCAGTCTCCGGGATAGATTTTATCTGATCGAATTGTGAACATAATGCGTCTGCTTCATGTATGTAAATGTAGTAATAAGTCTTAACGTGTTTCTGTAAGGTTGAATTTGGATTGCAGGTGTTGTCTAAATAAAGAAATATTTGCTAGACACGCCCCCTGCGGTACAAATACAGGCTGTTTCCAAGATGAGATGTATTTTAAGAGATTTCATATTTTGTCTCATAGTTTTTGCATAGGTTTTTAATAGTTTTGGGATTTTGCAAAGCTGTGGCCCAGAGCCAGAGGTAGCGGCCGCGACTCTTACGAGATGTTAGGTCGTGGGTTCGAACCCAAGTAGACACTTTACTTTGTGTAACTTATTTCATCACCACTGCTCTCAAAACGGTGAAAGAAAACACCTTGAGGAAAGCGACATGTCCTAGAACCAAAAATTCGAAGATGACATCTACCAACCAACCCGACAGGGCCCGCGTAGTGGATTACATTACATTACAGCTCACTCCCTCTCACCGAGAGGAGGCCTGTGTCCCAGCAGTGGGAACATTATAGGCTGATTAGGTATGCTAAGCTGTCCTTGACTTATGCTATCTGGAGTCTCTGATAGAAGGGTTTGATTCGTTAGATCAATTTGAGTGGGTCCAGGCGCGGTCGCAGCCGAAGATTTTGGGGGGGGTCACCATGGGTGCCGAGGAATATTTTGTGCATATAATAATATCTCCAGGTCCACATTACTTATGCTATTCAGGGGGGGGGGCTGTAGTTGCGGGCAAATTAGTCGCAGTAGCAGCACTTTTTGATACAACCAGCCTTGGTTAGGTTAGATTTTCTTTTGATTATTCAAAAAGAACTAGGAATTAGTTGCTATGTCGACTTATGAAGAAAAGCTCAAGAATTAAGAGAATGTAGAAGGCGCGCGTTGACCGAGGGAAGCGAGCCTGAAAATGTAACCCGTGGTTGTAGTACAGTTTTAAAAGTTAGTAATACAAGTAAATCATTTAGGCTACCGACAGCGTGAAAGATTTTGGGGGTCATGACCCCCAGGACCCCCCCCCTCGGACCGCGCCTGAGTGGGTCACGGATACTTTCGGAGTCAATAATACCTATATTTACTTCGTGATTCATAGTTTACCAAATTTACCACATCGTGCATGCAACCTTCTTTAGATGTACCTATACAAGGTGGCAATGGACATCAACGCGAAAACTGTTACCATGGATTCAGCACATGATACTGATGAACCCTCCTGCGTTGAAATTTTTGGTCGGTATTTTAAAAAAGTCTGCTGTTCCATACATTTTGACCGCGTAGGTATTGCACTTTTCTATGAAACAGCTGATTTTTATTTTAATAACTGACAAAAAGTTCAACGCAGGGGTGTTCAGAATCATGTACTGAATCCATGGTAACAGTTTTCGCGTCGATGTCCCTGCCACCCTGTAAGTATAAGTAGCTCCATTCAACAAACTTTTCTTCTGGTTTTCTAAAAAGCCAATAGGTACCTACTTTTCTTTCTTGAAAATGACCAAAAGTCCACCTGGTTAGCTACCATCATCATAACTAAGTCTGTCGCCATAACAACAATGTTAACAGCATTGTTGTGTTTCGGCAGTTAGAGGTAAGATAGCCAGTTCCTCTGTGGTTGAGGATTCCGGGTGAAGCTCGCTTGCACCTTCGTCCTGATCACCACTTACCATCAGGTGAGATGCAGGCCAAGAGATTCATCGTAATGGATTTAAAAAAAAGTGATACCAACCAACACCCCCTTGTTTTAAAGGCAATGAGCAAAAATTTGATAATAATAAAGCTTCTGAAAAAAAAATGACTTCCGAAAATCTGTGGTTGACAAATTAAATTTCCAAAAAAAATACTAAACTTCCGAAAAAATAAATAGGTACAAAGTTTCTGGAACATCTGTAACAACCTTTAGATATTCTGTTTTTTTTTGCAAATAAAGATATATTAATACTCCCTTATTTAATTTAGGTACACTACATAATCCAACTCCGGGCTCGTGGCTAGTAATAACAGCCGCACGGGTCGATCGATCAAATTAAGCTACTCTTGCCGCGGTCAGTCCGTGGATGAGAGACCATATTAACATACCGAAACCCCTCCGGGCCTCGGAAAGCACCGTTGGTCCCGGCTGTTATTTTTGATCTTTGACAGTCGTTACGGGTTGTCAGAAGCCCGAAAGACTGACAACAAGTCTTACTAAGGGGTATCGTGTAACCCAGTTACTGGGTTGTGGAGGTCAGATAGGCAGTCGCTCCATGTAAAATATTGGTATTCAGCTGCATTCGGTTAGACTGGAAGCCGACTCCAACATAGTTGTGAAAAGGCTAGGCAGATTGATTGACTACATAATCCAACTACATACCGTCAACTACCCTAATTTTGCCTGGCGTGGCCCTAAACATTGGATGCTTGCCTTGTATGGCAATCGAAACTTTATTATTCTAAAAATGTATCATTTCGATTGCCATACAAGCAAAATGCAAAAGATATTTCATTTTTTTCAATATAGGCAAACATAGGACGCGAGGCAAAATTAGGGCAATTGACAGGTACCTAATTTGAAATCAGTTTCATCGATTCGGTTATAACAACATCGTACAGAAAGGTAGATAAATAAATCACGGAAGCTTGATCACACATTCTTTAATATTGATAATAATTTGACATTATAGGCATTGCTTTTATATTTTAAATATTATACATGTTAAGTTACAGCTATATCTACTTGGTTCCTGGAGCTTTGCTGTACTGACCTGACTGCGACCAGATTTCACTAAATAGCTTTAAATTATTGTTTAGAACAAAAGTCAATGACAGTTTTTGAGTTTAATTATTTTGTTAAACATAGTTCAAAGACCGGTCCAAACTGTGAAGTAATTACGTAACACACTAACACAGTATCAATGGATTTCATTTTGACAGTTCAACAACATTTATTGCGTTATTTACGTTGTAGAGCAGACGATTTTTCAGACCTATGAAGCAATGGATTAGCAATTTCCTTCAAAACTCTCGGATTATAATTGTGTTACTCAATTAGGGTACCGGCGACCTAAGTCGCTGCGTGTGTACCTAGCATTAGTTTTCATTCGATTCTTCATTGGAAGAATCAGCGTTAGAGGAAAAGTGGTTGGATCTAATATTAAAAAAGTTGTACCGTCTTTTCACTAACCGAGACTGCAGTTCTAAGCCAGTAAGCTCTAAAGAAACCATGGTCCATAAACGAAAATATCCAACCGAAAATTAGCTAGGTCGGCCATTTTGAAAATGTCTCATATTCACTTGACTCATTGGCGCCATTCTGCCAGGCATAGACACGTCAAACATAGTGCTGCGACCGTTCACAATCGGTTCACGATCTAGTCGATTATTCGCATCGATTTTCGTTGCACTTAAAAAAGCTGATGTCTGTGATTGGAGTAGGCTCCCAGGCAGAGGCTGTTGTCTTTCTAATCTATACTGTAGATTCTGCTTCTCCATTTGGTGATGTTGAGTTCGGATCGCGAATCGGTTGACGTGGACCGGTATCGGTACGACTATTTTCGTGCCGGATCCGTTTTTGCTTGAATGACTACCGGATGCGAGGCCTGCTTTTACACGTTTCCATTTCGCGCGACGATTTTGGAACCATATTTTCACCTGGGGAAAAAAATTGATTTGTAAATGATTGAAGTAGTTTATCTTGCTAGGGTCATGAGAGATTCCTATCAATTTAGAAGAACTGGATACGAATTTTTCTTTTAACGTGGTAGAAACTAGAGAATAAGATTTTTTTTTAATTTTGATAAATTAAAGGCAGTGAACAGACTGGGTTTTTTTTTATAAAATAATCTTTACAAATATCTGTTATTCAAACCACACACATAGACTTTTTTATTTTAACGGGGTAGAGAATAATTAAAAACTGGCCAAGTGTCTGACCACGCGCAATGAAGTGTTCCGTAGTTGGGATGTATTTATTCCAAAAACAAACATAACATTGTAGTTGAAAAACATGTTCTCCCAAACATCTAAATACGTTACAGTCAATTTCTAACTGCAAATGTAGGTAAGTTTGTAGTCTCTTAAACCCATTATATATAGCGTTATTCCTTACCTGTACTTCACTAAGCTTCAATGCAGATGCAATCTGCGACCTTTCAGTGAGACTCAAGTACTTCTTGGCATGAAACTCTCTCTCCAGCTCGAGCAGCTGTTCAGAGGTGAAAGCGGTTCTTCTTCTGCGCGCTTTGCTCTCCCGCGCTGTGTCCGTGCTTGAATCTTCTGGGTCGGGTTCTGAGTCGTTACCTGGGGATGGAGGAGTGGATTTAGTTTAGAGATTCTTACAATTTTGTTGCGTTTAACTGGCGGAGCCTTCTACTTCGGTCACATCGGTTTATACCGGGTGACACGGGCACACATACATCTAAATGTTTATGTAGAAGTCTCTCCAAGAGCAATTCAAATTCAAATCTTTATTGCATATCACATGTGTTTACAAGGTCTTAGTAATGGTAAAGTTCACATGTCTAAAACTGAATAAATGGTGCAAGTCATCCCATTTTGATGTCATCATTAAAAAATTAATTTAGCATTTATCCACCATTAGTTTTTTGCGCCGTTTAATAAATATTTTTTTCATTCTGTTCCATTTTTATGTCGTTTGGTATTTTATTATATATTTTAATTGATGTTACGTGAAGACTTTTGCTGTGTAATTTTAGCTTAGATTGTGGTATGACGAGCGTATTTTCAAACCGTGAACGTGGTGCATATCGGCGAGGTTGGTCTGTAACTTTAAGGTAGAAGTGTGGATTGTGTGTACCGAATTTACAGATTTCTAGAATATAAATTGATGTCAAAGTAAGAATGTACAGTTTCCTAAAATGCCGTCTACAACTGACGTCCTTGTCATTATAAACCATTATCCTAATACATTTTTTCTGTAGGATAAATAAGTCGGTGCTATCTACACTATTTCCCCAAAGAATTATACCATACTTAAGCCATGTGTATGCATAAGCATAGTAAGTGGATGGAGCTTTTTAAATCTGTAGTCTTTTTGAGCTCACGTAATGCATATATAAAACTAGATAGTTTTGATAACATTTTTTGTATGTGCGCTTTCCAGGTCATGTAGATATTTAAAGTCTAGAACCCAACAAAGTAAAAGTATCTATTAAACGCAGTCCAATTTGATACTGTCAAACGTAAAATTTTTACACATGGGATATTTTGGTAAGATCTGAATTGCATAATTTTTGTTTTCGTGGTCTTTCATCCAATTTTGTATATTAAACATTATTATATTATTTAGATTCTCATGTAGGTGTTGAGAGTCATTACGGAAAGCTATTAAAGAAATATCATCGGCCAACGGTACGCACGACTCTGTCATAATTTTAGGGAGGTCGTTGATATAAGAATAGCAAACACCCGACAACACTACCTTGCGGAATCGAATTTTTAATGCAAAGCCTATTCGATCGTATTAGGCTGAATTCACGTTCAGGCAGTGTCACGATTCCAATGTTCAATTTCTACAAATTGTTCTTGGTTTTGTAGGTAGAATTCGAATCACTCGTGAGTGATTCCTCTAACGCCGATACTGTGTACCGAATCACTGCGTATTCAGCGTAACTATTCATAGTTTAGGAGCTATAGTACGTCCGTCGTGAGAATACATTCCTGACACCTGTCAGTACAATTTCTAGTAACTATAAGTATGGATCAAATTCGCAAAACACATATTCATTCGTTACTATATTTTTAAGCTATTGCACAGCTTTTATCGCGGGCTTTGAGCGCGGCGACCGAATCAAGAAATTCCGTAACGAAAATAAAACCTAACACCCCCCACTCCGCCTACCATGTAATGACGGATGATACGGATGATATGATGATGTTGTCATGGGAACGTAGTTTTTGTTTTATGTCATCATCCGTCATCATCCCAAGTGTAGCGTTGACAAATAGGAAGTATGGAGGTTACAAATGCTATACAATAGCTTTACCGCGGCAGTCCCCGAGTGCCACACGATCTTTTTTTATTTTTTTTTTGTTGCGCTATACTGGTACAGCGTCTTAATATTTGTTTGCTGCACCGGTCGACGTCATTACGTCGGCGCCGGTTGTCGCTGAAAACCAGCGCTGGGGCTCTGTCTTGCATAGGGTCGCAGCATAATACTGAGCGATAGCCGATTTGCGTGGATGTGACGCATGTTTCCCCGAACCTTTCACATTTTTGTGTTTTAAGCTCTTTTTTGCGTCATGTTTACCGCAAATAAACGAATTTTCTTTCTTTCTTTCTTCTTTTTAGTATGAAACTGACTGAACACGAAATTTCACGCGGACAAAGTCGCGGGCAAAAGCTAGTACCTAACATTATGAAGTGCATGATGACATCAGAAATACGTCGATTACATTTACAGACAGTGTCGCAGATATAAATAGGTAAAATATAGCTGCAGTTCGTAGCGGGCTTCAATGAAAACAGCAAACATAACATCACACGTTGTTTCCCCAAAGGATTGGGCAGAGGTTTGTACCTATACACACACATATCGCCAGTCATGTTTTAAGTCCCATGTAATAGGGGGCGAGCCTATTGCCATCAACCGGGCACATATCCGGGCTACTACTGAGAAATTCCAGATAGAAAAGCTCAATATCACTTTGCCCTAATCGGGAATCGAACCCAGGACCTCATACTCAGCTGTAGCAATATTTTTATATAATTGCATTGCAATTGATTAAACTATGCAAAAATGTATCTACATCCGCGATAAAACTATCACAATATCATATAAAAGCCATAATTTATAAAAAATCAATGATCGAGAAGAAAGCGAGGAACCATTAAAAAAATAATACGTCCCTATCTGTCAACAGAACTATTAGTCATTGGTCTCCCCATTTCCCGCGCTTTCTGCAGTAATGGCCGCGCGGCGGGAACTTTATGGTCGATCGTTTAGTCGATTTTATTGGCATGTCGTTTAGTTTCAGGCGATTATGAATTTTAATCTAGTTTCTTTGATGGAACTACGGTTTTTTTATTACTTATTAATATACTAGCTTTTGCCCGCGGTTTCGACCGCGTGGATGTCGGAAAATTTCCCACAGGAACGTAAAAATCTCGGTAGACCGGTAGTCTACCGAGATTTTTAACGGGGTTTTCATCTATTGGTTTACGCGGCGCATGCCAATAAAGCTCACAATAAGCATGATTTTTCCGACATCTTCAATAATCGTCGTCATATTTTAGCCAATTTAGACAAAACCCTAATGAATTTACAACTAAACCTTACTCATGAATCACTCAGTCCGTTGGTGAAAACCAAATGAAAATCCGTTCGGTTGTTTTTGAGTTTATCGCGTTCAGACAGACAGAGGAAGCGGGGAAACTTATAACATGTAAAGAAAGAAAAGAAAGAAAGAAAGAAAAATTGGTTTATTTGTCACAGAAACACGTGCATACATAAAAAACATGAGTAAACAAAGAATAACACAAAGTACATAATAAATCACGAGCATAGAACAGAATTTACTAAGGCGGCAGCTGCACGACATTACTGCGACAAGAAGGCTTCCACTCAGCATGATGCTGTGCTATGGGGCACCCACAGCACAGCGCTGATTTAGTGATAGTGATGTAGTGATGTTAATATGTATAACATTTTCTAGACTGCAAAGCCTATCACAACAAATGGTTACTGCTCAAGTTTTACAAAATAAATAATTTATTATATATTATCTTTATCTCTATTTGCCTTAGAGTTTGACAAATTGATTAAAATTGCAATTGGAAGATGCTTGCCCATTCATTTAATTAAAATTCATAGTTCATAGGTGTCATAAAAGCCCTTTTGACTTAAATTGTCCTTCCGTAGGACTTTTAAATGTTTATTCACTTTATGTACAGTATTTCTATTTTCTTAATGTCCCTCGGGAATCATCGTATTTCTGAATACAAACAAATGCAAATTTCCATGTCCATCAATTATTTGATTTATCATGTATAATAATTTGAATTCAGAATTAAGTACTTTATTGTTGTTTTGTTTTGATTTCCGTGTGAACTATATAGGTACAGCTGTAAAACTATTTTCTTATCTGTCGTGCCTGCGACTTTAGCAGCTTTCCTCCCATTTTTTTAATAAATTACATTAAGTTAAAAGAGTATTAGCAACTCTATATACTTCCAAGTCGATTGAGAGCGTCCGGTCTGCACCAAGTGGAAAGGGCAACTGATAAAAACCGACGACTGACGAAATACGAAGTTTGCCGAGGGACATTAAGAAAGAATAAATACTCTAGGTACCTACCCCTGCAACACAAAATAAACTAAAATCTACAGTGATTTATTACTTTATCCAAGTCTCTTATTATTTTAGATAAGTAGATACTTTCGAAGAAACAACCATACATTTGGGTCAAGTAGGTTATGAAGTTTTGTAAATGCTTCGATTTTAAAACCAACGCATATCCTACTAATAAATCTTGTTAAAATAAACATCAGATTTTATTTTCACGGTTAATAATACCGTATTCGCTAGAAAGGGCTCCCGGCACTGAACGTGTTAGATATGACCACACCTTCTGGTACATGCTGTATTTCAGTCTCATTATTTTAGCCTTTTTGTTTTGTTTTTAATTTTTTCTCAGTTAGTTCTAATCATGGTCTGACAGTTTGAGTAATTTAAGTAGCCTACCCAAATATCCTTTTTTTGGTATTGTTCGTCGAATCGTTGAGCTCCTTCAATTCTGAGTTGAGCTGCACGATAACTGACAAATGCGTGCACTGACTGGACAGGCCCTCTCAATCTGTGTGGTGCTTTCCTCAAAATACCTCTTCAGACACCAATCCACATGGCCTTCACATGATCTGACCAAGATTATGTCTGGACTTTAAAAGAGACTGAGACCTCTGAGTTTGTTTCGGCCTTTCTTCTCAGAGTAGTCAGATAGGAAACGCCGACCTCATCTAGTTTTAAAATATGATTGACGTGTAAAAGTGTTTGTACAAACCTACTTACAGAAATAAAATCATTTATCATTAGCTGGCAGAAGCCGACGGCCTACCGCCTAACTGACGCGAAGTGTTTTCCGCCGCCCTTCAAATCGAAACACGAAACAAAATAAAGAACTAAACAAAAATGAATAAATTAACATTTTCCGAAAAATGCTTTGACAAAATCTTTTGATTTTCCAAAAAAAAAAAACTCGCAACTCGACTATACTAAAAATACGTCCTTATCCGACTCCAAATCATGTTTTTCGCCCATGTCAATCTCTCCCTAAGTTTTTGCGGAGTCATAACCCCGGGGCCGAATGGACGATAAAAAGCGACGGCCGAGAGCTGAAAAGCCGAGAGCCGAGTCAGCGCCACGCCCCGTGGTGGACAAATCTTATGATTAGATTGTTAGGGTGAGGAACTGAGGAGCCCGGGGTGAGACGGACTTGATGTAGTTTGTAAGATTTTGTCAGGAATTTCTTACGAAGACAATTTATTTTAATAATTTCTAGTTAACTTTTGTGGCGGATAATTTGATAACTGAATACAAGAAACAGGAAGAGATACCCTGTTATACGTTAAAGATAAAGATAGAGATTATGTGGGGGCACGGAAGTGTGGGCCAAGACGAGCCAAACGAAGCGCAAGGGCAACCTACCTTTTCTCAAAGCGCTTCGTCCTTTTTTTAACAGACTTCCAAAAGGAGGAGGTTCTCAATTCGTCTGTTTTTTTTTTTTTTTGTATGTTTGTTACGCGATTACTCCGCCAATTATGAATAGATTTTGATGATATTTTTTTTGTTTGGTAGATCATACTTCAGAGGTGGTCCCATATAAATTTTATTAACTTTTCTGGGTAGTTTTTGAGTTAGCTTCAATTAAACGTATTTTTTCCCACTTAGTTTGTAGATGATATGATAACTTCCTGTCACTGTTATTTACATAGGAGGTAGTGGTATTAGAATTTGTGTGGGGTAGGTACCACAACTAAAAAGTAAAAATAAAAACTTTTTACAAAAAAAAACAACCGACTTAAAAAAAAAACACTACAAAGTGAAAAATAACTTTAATTTCGGAAGTCGGTGACAAAGAACGAAAATTCAAAACCAAAGACACCGACTTCCGAAATTAAAGTTATTTTTCACTTTGTAGTGTTTTTTTTTTAAGTCGGTTGTATTTTTTTTGTAAAAAGTTTTTTTTAATTTTCATAACTTGGGTTTGGATTATACCAGATAAACAAAATTCTCAGGATATGATGTCAATAGTAGACTTATTAAACTTGTAAAGTTTCAGTTGCATAGCTCTTATACTTTAGATTTTATTGATATCTAAAAAACCCTAACTTCGTCACTGACTCACTCAGTCACTGATGATCATCAAAATTCTGAGGGAGCTGAAATTTGATATGTAAGCTAGTATTAGTACACAAACAACAAAAAATCTCTAAAATTTAGAACTTTTCTCCCTAACCCCTTAAACTAGGGGATGGAAGTTTGTATGAGACTTCCGCAAATTTTGATGCTAGAGGTCTGAAAATTGATAAAGGTACTCCTTAATAATAAAATAATTATTTCAGGATTTTTATTAAATCACCCCACCCTTTAAATTAGGGGATAGAAGTTTGTATGGGTTTTCCCTAACAAACTCAAGAAAAAAAAAGGCAAAGGCACCTCTGATGGTGAAGGTGAAGGGTGGGCGTTTTTGGGGGACTGTCTTATGTAATTTTGACGTTCGAAAAGTGCTGATTCTCAGCCTAGTTTGAATAAATGACTTTTGAATTTAGAATTTTTTGAATTTTGATGTGCAAGAAATAACTCCCAAAAAAGAAGGAAAAAATTTAAAAAAAAAATCCTTATTCAAAAAAATTTACAATTAAATGTCAAAGTAATTAGGAATATACGTTATCTTTACGTTTATGAGAACGATCTAGAAACTCCACGAGAAAAATAAGTAGGAAAACCTGTGCTCACTTGAAAAAATATTAAAAACAAAGAAAAGTTATTTTCTTAGTAATTGACAGTTCTAATAAATAAATTTGTACATTTAATTATTTCTACAAGCCCCATTTTTGGATTAGTGCCATAGTTAATAAGTAACTGCTTTTTTCTAAAAACTCATAATGAAGAAGATAGAACAAGAAAACATTAAAATAGGTTCCTTATAAAACCGCCCAAGTGCTTGTCAAACCACGCACAGTGAAGGGTTCCGTAGTCGGGATGAATTTATCCCAAAAACAAACTTAACATTGTAACCTAACACTTCTTTGTGTGCTAATCGCGTAAACCCACGTCGTCTGCTTCTACAAAACTAACGCAAGCATAGGTTTTTTCTAAGAAACAAGTCATAAGTTCTTTAAAATCTCAATAAAATACCTATTACGATACTAAATACGTGCTAGCCAACACGTAGCCACTTCTTAAATACCGACCGCACCAACAGTTTCCATGAAAACCTCGATAAAGGATCCCTTTAGCAAATAAATATATTTATTCCTTACGACCGAACAGCGATTGACAGTTATCGAGAGCGCCAAATGAATTGTAAAATCCGCCATCTTTAATTTGCCGTCAAAAAAGAACGATTTGAACGGGGAATAGACAATACAACTGCATAAGCAAACTTTGTAAACGCATAAAGTCCCCGCGCGATCGCGTTTCGAATTTTAAATTATATTGTTCGAGCGGCGAGTTAAATCGATTGTGAAGTCGAATGCATTTTAGTCGAATCAGATGTATCGATTACGTTAAACAGTCCGTTCAAAATGGCGGTCACGTCCTATTCAGTTTAAATTTTCACTCTGTCACTTTGGCAGTTTTCCTCGAATGAATGATGAATTAGGAATCAATGTGGCGTAAAACTGTTGATATATTTGTTTACTTGGTTGTTTTAGCGTTAATGCTGTACCTAAATTATACTGTCTGCCAATTTTCTTGCTTGCGGACTGGACTGAGTGAGAGCGAGACTGACCGGCGGTGAGAAGGCTCCAAGGCGCCAATAGTTATAGTTAGAATAATAAAGGTGCGCCTCATTAGGTGCGCCTCAAAACGGTGGCGCTTCGAGGAATACCTCCTATCCGCGGACTCTAGTAACAACCAGTCATAGACAATAAACATTTTAATTCAGAAATATATATGCATATTATCACTGACATTCGAAACTTACCCATTAAACGATTTAAAATCTGTATTAAAACCAAACTTTGTGAAAAAGAGCGTACTACATAAACAATTTCAGATTATTTAGAAGATAAAAAAGCTTGGGATTGAACTGCTTGCTCTGCTAAGCCTTGTGATAAAACCATAAAACTAGACATTTTAATTATTATGGAAAATCAACATATACCAGTTTTATAAACACATTGACATTGTTGAAAATTTTATTCAAAATGACATGGTTACTTTGTAAAGTATTATATTATTTTAACTATTGTGAATGTGAGGACGATGTGGATATTGTTTTTATTTCTCTGCTAGTTTTAATGATGGTCTAGCAGTTTGAGTAGTTTATGCGGCCTACCCAAATGTCCTTTCTTTGGTATTGTTCGTCGAGTTGAGCTCCTTAAGTTCTGAGTTGAGCTCCACGATTACTGACAAATGCTTGCACTGACTGGACAGGTCCACTCAAATCTGTGTGGTTCTTTCCTCAAAATACCTTTTCAGACACTTATCTACATGGTCCTCATATGGCCTGACCAAGATTATGTCTGTACTTTAAAAGAGACTGCGGCCTCTGAGTTTGATTCGGACTTTCTTCTCAGAGTAGTCAGATAGGAAACGCTGAACTCATCTAGCTTATTTTTTTTTTATATGACTTGTAAAAGTGATTTCGATATTCTATTTACAGAATAAACAATTTCATTTCATTTCATTTCACTCAGAAAATCCGGCTGATTATTTCATTCAAATTCCGTTCCTTTCCGTTCCACATTCAGTTCTCTTCTTCTATATTCGGTCCCTCATTACTGAGGTTCGTGGTCACCACTGGACCTCTTTAAACGGACAATCTGCCTCCATCGACTCCGGTCCAAAGTTGCCATCACCACCTGCTGAAATTTGCTTGAGGACGTAACTTCTTTTACTTGGTCGGACCATCGTGTTGGCAACCGGCCTCGTGCTGTCTTTCCTTCGATATTGCTAACAATGACCAGCTTTTCAGTAGTTTCCATATTCAGTTACAGAGTCCAAATTACTTAAGCTACGTTTTCTTAAAAGAGCGGTGGCCGCCACATAACGGTCGCAGTGACGGCTGTCATAAAAATGATGGCAGCGGGGTTTGACTTTATGATGTCAAAAAACACTCTCTAGGAAAGCACACTACCTTACTTTCATATGTAACATTTCAGTGACGTCATTCACCGGTAAATTGCAGATGCTATGTGACGGCCACTGCTTTTCTAGGAAACCGTAGTTTTAGTCCAAAATTATCATACCCCTTGACTGTCACGAGCTCTCCTGGAGATCGATAACAATTAAAATTCTATTGTGTCTCATTAATGACAGTTGAGCTCCTTTAAGTCAATTTATAACCTTGTTTCCAATTGATGTTATTTCCACTTAAACAAACATCAACTTGATATTGGTGTAAGTAATGTTGATTTTAGACTGACTAGTACTGTTGAGAAATTCATAAAAAGATGAAGTTGTAGCGCAAACTGAACCTTATGTGTAGGCGTTACATTTGTTTTTCCTAAAACCCGCCTTTGTTTACATGTTTGGCTAATATGTTGCGAACGCAGATTAGCTTGTTTTATTTTTCATTACTAGCTTTTGCTCGCGGCTTCGCCCGCGTGGGGGTCGGAAATTATCCCAAAAAGTATTCACCCATGTGTCAAATTTCATCTAAATCCGTTCAGCCGTTTTAGCGTGAAAGCGTTACAAACAAACAAACTCAATTTCGCATTTATAATAATTTAAGTTAGGATGTTTTATTCAGTTTTATTTTAATTTTATTTTAGTTGCACTTCTTGTCTGCATTACAATACAAAAAATATAAAGAAAAAGGTCAAGAACCTTTCTGATCGATAGAGCTACTTGATTGACATTGACATGATTGCACTGACGAAAAAAGCAACAATGGATAAATAATTTATTTTTGCAAGCACTATGTAAATAGACTTAACTAAAGCATTTGACTGCATAGGTAATGCTGAGCATAGATATACATCTATGATGCTGAGTCTGCCATAAATAAGTGTATAGTCATAATAAAAAACAAGTGATTGACAATTTAGCAGGAATAGATAGATAGTAACATCCAATTAAAATCAGGAGTACCTCAAGGCAGTGTTTTGGGACCTAGAATAATTTGTAATACCTACTTAGATGCTTACTTATTTTGACTTTATTTTGTACTGTGGGCTACCCCGTTAAAAAAGATATTTTAGACCATTCGTTTTTTAAACGACTAGGTACTTATCTTCACAGATTTTCATGTCTTAATAAGTTTTATACTTTAGTAGCGAGGTGGCGAATCCTTTTCAAAGACAGTAAATACATTTATTTGACAAAGACTAAAAGCATTAATAATCTTCCGAGATTGCGGAGGTAATTATGACGCTGATCTTTAGTCATAACGTTTCATTTAAAAACACCATAAAAATATTTATGTCAACAAAAAAAAGAAAAAAGTGACAGATGTCACCTGGACAATTCGCGCCAAAAGCTAAATAGTTCAAATGCGTTTGGATACGCGTCAATTTCACGCTACAGATGCGTTCGAGTGGCGTGAAATAATCTTTGTAATGTCAAGCAGCCATTTCTAATTGGTTTATTTGTTGATTTTCTACGTTTAGGGGAATGTATGTGAACTGTTTCGAGAGCCTATGAATTGTAGGGTCGAGAATTGTTAGCTAAGGGCATTAGTTTCAGTCAATTTGGATTCGAAATTGTGATAACCAAGTAGAGATCAATTTGTGTCATCTGGAAAACGACTCATATGAGGGTGTCAAATGAATAAGTTCTCAGGCAATTTTTATTATTGTTGTGTGTTAGCACAGACGTTCTTTATTCTGTATATTTTGGAGTTTATTTGTAAGTCGCTTAAAGTTAAGTGCTAAGCTCGTGGCTAAGTAATAACAGCCGCACGGGTCGATTAATCCGGTTAAGCTAGGCTGCCGGGGTTGGTCTATGGATGGGTGACCATCTTTGCATACCGAGACTCCTCCGTACCTCGGAAAGCATGTGAAGCCGTTGGTCTCGGCTGTCATTCGTGAATGTTTGACAGTTGTTACGGGTCGTCAGAAGACCGAAAGTCTGACAACCAGTCTTACCAAGGGGTATCGTATTACCCAGTTACTGGGTTGTGGACGTCAGATAGGCAGTCGCTTCATGTAAAATACTGGTATCCAACTGCCTCTGGTTACACTGGAAGCCGACCCCAATATAGTTGGGAAAAGGCTATAGGCAGATTGCAGAATTGATTGATTGTTTTTGAGAGAGTAAATTATTGTTGAATCGTTGATTGCTTACAGTTAAGTGACGTTCAATCGTCAAAAATGATGATTAAACAGTCGCTAATCACTACTTAATCTAATGGATTGATTCATGCGGCTGTTATAACTTAGCCACAACCTCCTCACGACAAACGACAACAACACAACGCTGACCGCTTAAGAATAAATTTCTTATAAAAATATTTGTTCTAAGTATGTGATTAACTATAACGAATAATTAGCTCGAATAGGAGAAGAGGATAAGTCAGTCTGTCTAGCTCTTTCCCAACTATGTTGGGGTCGGCTTCCAGTCTAACCGGATGCAGCTGAATACTTTTACCAGTATTTTACATTGAGCGACTGCCAATCTGACCTCAACAACCCAGTAACTGGGTAACACGATACGCCTTGGTAAGACTGGTTGTCAGATTTTCAGGCATTTTGAGAACAGGAGAAATCACAGGAGTTAAAAGCTGTTTGTATTTTACTACAACACAAATATCATGAAGAATCATACGTAAAGTCTCAAAATATCCAAGGTGTGTTCGTAATAGTCGAACTGCCGCGAAGAGTAGGGCTATTTGTCATAATCCATTTGATATATCGCCGGGAAAAGGTGGTTCCAAATCTATTAGATAGAGACGTTTCAGGCAATTATTTCAAAGCATTTTGGGGAATCTAAGTGTATATAATGGTTTCAGTAATTCTAAATTGTAAGCGAGTAATGAATCAATCAAGTACAACTTGTCGGCAACAATTATTTTGAAAATTATGTATCAATCTGACCGTTTTTGTTATGGGCTAATGGACAATAGGGATGATGTCTGGGTCAAAAAAAGAAATTCTATTAAATCCGTCATTCAAATAATAAAAAATATTAGAATCGTATTTTTTGCTTTATCATATTAATTAAAAATTACAGATAAAATGCAAAGTTGAGGAGTGGGGGTCGCTACGTCACAAGTAAGTATAAAATCTACATACTCGTGACCTACCTAATCTTTTGACAACGTAAAAAAATAAAAAATACATGTACGTTATTAAGCTATTGCATAGCTTTTATCGCGGGCTTTGAGCGCGGCGACCGAATCAAGAAATTCCGTAACGTAACGAAAATAAAACCTAACACCCCCCACTCCACCTACCAAGTAATGACGGTTCGAAAATTACGTTCCCATGACAACATCACGTTGTCATGGGAACGTAATTTTTGTTTTATGTCATCACGTCATCATCCCAAGTGTAGCGTTGACAAATAGGAAGTATGGAGGTTACAAATGCTATGCAATAGCTTTACCGCGGCAGTCCCCGAGTGCCCCCCTTTTTTTTTTAAATTTACATTACGGACAAAAACATAAACACCGAAACGTTTGATTCCGGTTCCAATGCATATATCCCATAGGCTATATCTATTTTATAATGACAATTATTGTATCAAAAAAATCTCGATTATTACAAGACAAGGAGTTGAGATAATGCTTCGAGATATTTCGAGCTATGAATATTATTTATTAGATAGGTATATTAAATGCCTATCAATAGAATATTTTCCTAGGTTAGATAAGTAAATTGTTCATTCTTCTTATACTTATTCTAGCCACTAGAGTTTCGTTCAAAAACAATTTTATATAATCGTTAACATAATTTATATATTAAAACATAGTTGTTAAGAAATATTATTATTAACATATTGAGTCCATTGTTACTTATGAATTAAATATAAATAAATAAATATATGTTGCTGGAAATTCAAGACGTTTATTCTACGAATCATGGATTTCAATTATTTGGATAAAAGACGTCAAGAAACTTAGTTTTTTGTGGATAAAGAACATCTTTATTCAGAACCAGCTGCGCCCCGCGGTTTCACCCGCGTAAGTCTCGACCCCGTGAGTATATCGAGATGAAAGGTATTATATATGTTAATCCAGGTTATACCCTATCTGTTTGCCAAATTTCATTCAAATCCGTTCAGTAGTTTTTGCGTGAAAGAGTAACAAACATCCATCCATCCTCACAAACTTTCGCATTTATAATAAAGTAGGATATAGTAAGATTAAAAATGAAATGTATGTACATAAATAACAACTTATTAATTAATAAAAATAACAATAAAATATTCTAACTTAACTAAAACTATTAACAAACTAAAATATGGCATCAAATAATTCATCCGCATCGCTGTCGACTGGTAATCACCCAAGAGACTGGCGGCATTGCCACGTTGTATGGTAATGCTTAGCCTCTGGCCAAGGTAAAAGTCAGGCTTTGGGTCACGGGAAGTGTCAACCTGAGCACTCGGACCCCACGGCTCGTTAACTAAAGTGAATATTCTTCGTCATATGGAAGTCATATTGCTATGTTATGCCAGACTCCTATCCGCCTAAAACTCGAAGGAGAACGTTCTTTATCTGTTTTCATGGGGGAAGTTAATGGATCGGATACTTTTCGCCCTGGGCAAGACAAACGGTCTATGATTTGGGATTTCTACTGATTTAAACCTACTGGTTGTCCGTGGTTCCGGCAGATGAATTTAATAACATTCTTATGTCTCTCTCTCTCTTGCTTGTGTTGCGTCTATTGTGTAGCTAACTCCTTGGAATTCATAATCAATTTGATCTATATGTTAGTTACTTTTAAATCATGCGTCAGTGTTTAATGGTTCAATCAATCTGCCCAGCCTTTTCCCAACTGTGTTGGCTTCCAGTCTAACCTGATGCAGCTGAAGTACCACTATTTTGCATTGAGCGACTGCCTATCTGACCTCCACAACCCAGTAACTGGATAATACGATACCCCTTGGTAAGACTGGTTGTCAGACTTTTGGGCTTTTGGCGACCCGTAACGACTGTCAAAGATCCACGAATGACTGCCGAGACAAACAGCTTAACGTGCTTTCCGAGGCACGGTGGAGGCTCGGTATGTAAAGATGGTCACCCATTCACGGACCAACCCCGGAAAGCGTAGCTTAACCTAATGGATCAACCCGTGCGGTTGTTATTACTTAGTCACGAGCTCCCCTCAGTGGTTGTGATCATTTTTGCTCATTAATTTGGTAAGTCAATCACATTTAAGTACATCATTGGAGGTCTGTCATCTACTTAACCTATCAGATTTTAATAATACATTTCGGTATAAGGGTGAGCTTGAAATGGTATTTTGGCCTTCTACAATCTGACAATCACAAGGAATACGATAGGCCATCAGATAGTGACAGTACTGAGAGAGTATCTAACAAAGATTAGGGATATAATGCTGCCGTCCTTACGAAAAGTGCAATAACTAGGTTAAACCTGATTTCGAGAAAAACGCGGGTAAAGATTTTATTTTTGGTTTGTTTGTACTAGATATTGCAGTTAGTTTTAGTATTAAAACCGGCTTCGTTATAGATACGTAAAAAGTGTCTAAAAAGAATATATATAGATCTTGTTCTGCAAATTCCGAATAATATGTACTTATCTCAATTCGGCGCAAAACTCGAGTTATTGCAGTTTTGGTAAGGACGGTAGAATGGATAAAGGGTTATTACAAGCCGTGTCCTCGATGGGTTTTCACATTGGCAGAAATTACAAAAAGTCATACAAACTTTCATCCCCCTATTTAACTCCTCTAAGGGATGAATTTTCTAAAATCCTTCCTTAAGCTTTCGTTTTACCTATAAGGAACTTTTGCGCAAAATTGAATGCTTCTACATTCAGTTCTAGGTTTAGGCAGTTCGTTGTCTGTCAATAATTCGAATTTAGTAAGATTTTTATTAAGTAATAGATTGAAATCTTCTTCTTCTTTTCTTGTGGGTAGTGATTAACCTGGTGTCAGAGTTTTAAAGCCGCCCATCGGCCTCTGACTTGGCTTCACATGACGGCGAGAAATATCGCTTAGGTTTTCTCACGATGTTTTCCTTCACCGTTTTTGAAGCAAGTGATAATTATACAATACGCACATATATCCGAAAAGTCAGAGGTGCGTGTCTTGGGTTCGAACTCGAGACCTATGACTTATCAGTCCGACGGTCACACCACTAGGCTATCACTGCTTATTGATTGAAATCTACGAGTCTTGTGTCTATAAGAGTATCGAATCGTTACAGATAGTCTAACAAAGATTTGAGATAGCATTTTTTACTTTGATTTTTAGATAGAGCCAAGAAAATTTACAAACCTTGATTAGTTTCTTCTCCACCATCACTTTCTGCTTCACTCCCTACACTGACAGGACTCTCTCTCTTCTCCTCCTCTCTATTCTCCCTCACAGGAGCTGCTCCCGACCCTAGCACCCTTGACAACCACGGCTCAGAATATCCCAATAAAAACGGGAAGCCGTTTTGTTGCAAAAATGGCGCGTAATATCGCATCCGATTCAATCCGTCTAATCTTTCATTTTCTTCCTCTTCCGAATTTCGAGAACTTTCAGATATATTATTTTCTATATCGATTTCAGGTGATTTTCGGTCACCGATTATCGATTCAATTGAAAATGGTTTTGGTACTTTCTTCTGGGTTTTGGTCTCGCCTAGTTCTATTTTTGATTCCATGATTACCACACACTGTTTTGCAGTCACTTTTGTGTTAAAAATCACTAAGAAACAGTCTTTTTTTCTAATACTTCGTTATGTAACTGTTTTTTTTCTGTTTATAAACTTTTTAATACGAGTCTTATTTTCTTGTTCTTCACAGGTTTAAATTTTTCACTGTCCTGTAGAATATTTTATTTAAAAAAAACTATACTTAGCACACCGAAGTTCAATATTTTAGTATCTTAATACTGAATTTAACAATATCACTCTTAATACATGGCAAAAAATACTGTTAAATATTTTTTAAATTAATATCAAAGTCCTATTTTCAAACTTAAACTTAAAAATAAAAATCACTAAATGTAAACGCAATGTCCATACGTCTACACTCCGCGAGCATCGCGCGTAAACTCTCTCGCGGCTCGCCACGCCTCCATACGGGGTGTAGTCAAAACGTTATTTTATTTTATTAGTACTAACCACTGGACGAGGGAATGTAAGCTTTATTGCTAGCGTCATAATACTTCTGTCATTATATTCTAACTACATTGCTAACGAGCCTATTATTTACTACTACAAATCCAAAACCACCTCTACCTTCGTGAAATTAAAGATAACTTTTGTTTGGCACTGATAAAGTCGGGATTCAACCAATTAACATTGCAATTTGAACCCTATTTACTTCAACACAACGTCTAACACCAAAAAGGCCTACATAAACATACCACCTTATGCTTCTGCCAAACAAATGATTAAGAACACTTTTGTGTGAAGCGCGAAAGGGATAGCTAGTTCCTTTTTGATGGGTTAGAGGGAGATAGTGGTAGTGATATTTGTGGAGGCAGTGTGCAGTGGTAATTGGTGGTGATCACAATGTTTTGCCAGTGTCAGCACGGGGTATAAATTTCATCGTTTTGTGCCCCGTTTGGTGGCGGACAGATTACTTACTTTTCACTTTTGATTTTGACGTTTTAATTTTTCATAGAAGGGATTTTGTATGAGATGTTTTTTTTTTGCTGTTTTGAAGGAAAATGTTGTACAGCTTCAGAGTGTTTGATGATAATTATTAAAACTCTTATCGAAATGGAATTAAATAATCTATTTATTGACATAAAAAAATATTTAAACTACATATCAACCATATTGCGTAAAAATACATTTGTAGTCTATAATGAAAATAATACAACATAGGAGCATCTGCAGCCGAACTAGGTGCAAAACCTGTATCTTAGCATACAGCGCCAAACCTCTCTGATAATAGACTGAAAAAATTTAGCCAACATTTACAATTTTGTTAAATCTTACAGAAAACGTAAAATTTATACACAGTATTTTTAAATAGAGAAATTGATCGATTTCACTTAAATGAGTTGTGGAGTGTGGACGAGAGTGAGTAAGTCAGGGTGTGTGGGTGAGTGTGTATTTTGGTGTGCGGGGGTGAGTGTGAATGTGTGTGTGATAGTATACGTTGAGAAGTTAGTAAAAAAATATTTTTAAGATGTATAATTGCTTAAAGGAAACCTGGTTGCTCTGGTACGATTAACAGTTTTTCTGTCTCTTCATAAGATAGTGTCAAAAAGTACTCTTTGACCTTATTTTTAACCTGGGTCTTGATAGAACGAACTGCCGACGGACAAATAGGCACTTAGATAAGTGTAGGTACCTACTTAATTATTATTGGTCGTGTTCTTATCATCCGTTACATTGTAGATAATTATTCTATTTATTGTTGGTGTCGATATAATTTGTAGGTACCTATTTTATTTGCCTCACATACCTACTTACTCACATATCTACGACTGCGTTCGATATGAGTCTCATAGAAATAATTTATTTGGGGTCTTGAGGTTGAACCGACTTGATATGGGCACATTCCAAAGAATTCTGTCTCAACCAAATGGTAATGATAAGAAGAGTCTTTTTAAGTTCTAAAGAAGGAAAATACATTTATTTAGCACAGACAAATAGGCACACAACACAACATAATTATAACACAAGTAAAAAGTAAAATAAAAAAGGAAACAAAAAAAAAGTGTAAAATAATCATTAAACAGGAAATGGTGACTTGCGGCTGCATCAAGTACCTAGACCCAGAGCAATAATGCCAGACAACTAGTGCCTGGAGCTGGTTTTCAACTGTAGGTGACAAATATCCATAGCAGTGTATATTTTGGATACGATGGGACTGCCTTACTTACCATTGCGGTTAGGTTAGGTTACGTTAGGTTAGGTTAGGTTATTAAATAAAAATTAAAAGCCGGCTAAATACGAGTCAGACTGACACATAAAGGGTTCCGTACTACCGTACAATATTTAGAAAAAAAACCCTGAACGTTTCTTGTTTATCTTTAACTAGCTTTTGCCCGCAACTTCGGCCGCTTGGAATAGTTACTTTGGAGACCAACAGGAGAGCTATTGGTCTTAGCATGATGATAGCCTTCCTCGATAAATGGGCTATCTAACACTGAAATAATTTTTCAAATCGGACCAGTAGTTCCTGAGATTATCGCGTTCAAGCAAACAAACAAACTCTTCAGCTTTATATATTAAGTATAGATTTTTTTTTTGTTGTTATAGCGGCAATAGATATCTGTGAAAATGTCAACTATCTACCTATTACGGTTCATGAGATACAGCCCGCTGATAGACAGACGGACAGCGGAGGCTTAGTAATAGGGTTCTGTTTGACACCCTTCGGGTACGAAACCCTAAAAAAGGAAATACTCTTCATCTGATTAACACATCTAACAAAAATCATAGGTACCATCGAAGAAACGCATAACTATACACCGTAAGGACTATGTTATCTGTCTATGTTATGGGGTTTTGGTTTCCGCACTTAGTCCATAAGGTGGACCATTGTACGTGGGCCATGGCGGCCGTTTGGTGGTTATTCCAACCAGCCCACCTCCCTCCAGAAGTTAATTAAAACTCCTGGTCTGTTCAGAACATCTGCAAAAGATCTGGGTGACCCGAGAGTTTCTGTTCTAATCTGGGTGACGCCTGTGCATTCAAAGAGCACATGCGCGACGGTTTCCTCAGCCTCCATGCACGCCCTGCACAGAGGACTGTCCGTTATGCTTATTGTGTGGAAGTGTTTGTTTAGCGACCGTAAGGACTATTTCTGTTTGCAGCGCTCGGCCGATATTAGTAACCTACGAAAAAAAGGGTCGTGTGCACGGGATTTTGTTTTCAAACTGCTTAGGTATGCGTTTCTTCGATAGTACATGCGCTAAGTTGTACCTACGAGAAGTGTTGTTCACGTAAATTCCTACAGAAAAGTCTCAGATATACAATTATTTAAACATATTCACGCCTTTAATCCCCAGAGTATAAGCAGCAGCACTTAATTCAATGTCTATCACTGTCAGGAATTATTTGCGTACATCTCTACATAAGCCTCGTGGGAATATAACACGTAATCTGTACCGCAAGCTATGTCAGCTGGCAAGTGCTTTTGTTCCTAACTGATGACACTATAATCAGCAGCACATTAAACTTTTTGTATTTAAGAGGCATGCGAACACGGCTCGCAACAACAAATCGAGATGTTTGCTAAATTCAATTCCAAGCACTTTGCGCTAGTGTGAGTGCTGTCGGAGCGATATACACCTACAGTGAGCAATACTACCATGCATATATTGTCAATGTAGCTTATGAAAAATTAGTATAATGTTAGTTTTCGAAAAATTATGATAAATTTGGATGTGTTCTGTAATACCAAAAATGATGAATGAAAACTTAATATATTTCCATTTTTTTTTTCGTAATTTGTATCTTGATAATATAAGCTATGCTTCTGCAGAAACAATATTAAAAATATTGTTGAAAAAACAATATGAAGACATGTAATTTATGCTGTAAAAATGTGCGAAATTAAATTCGTTTAAACTTCATTTTAGAATAAGTTTTTTGGAAAAAAAAAGATTTAGGAGTTTAGATAAAAAATCCGAATAACAACATAATATGGTGGAAATATGCGCGTTCTTAAGCCAACCATCAAGTCATCAAGCCTGTATTCCCAGAAGAATAAGGCTGAGGTGTACTATCGTGGTCACGCATAATGTAACAACTTTGAAAACAAAATCCCGTGAACACGACCCTTTTTTTTCGTAGGTAAGGGTTACTATAGCGGCTGAGCGCTGCAAGCAAGAATAGTCCTTACGGTGTTCAGATGTATGCATGTCCGCGATAGTACTTACATATCGTAAATCCACATTTCGCCAATTATTTTTAAAGCTCATGCACAAACGGGTACCTACATACAGAAGGTGTTATAACCTTTCAACTGTCATTAACGAGACACAATAGAATTTTAATTGTTATCCACCTCAATGAGGCGTTGTAACAGATGGTGAGATAATACATAAGATCCGAGCTGTGTCCAGCTAAAAGGCATACAAAATATAAAAGGTTTTTAAAATAAAAGAAACAAAAATTACAAAAAAAAAAATTATGTCACTAATTCATTAACCAAAATGAACAAAATTATTTAGTGTGTCACATAACATATGAACAGATTGGATTTAGTTAACAGCTATTATAATTATTTATCATTTAAAATAAATATTTTTCAACAGAATAGTACCTAACCTTGTTATTTAAAAATTTGAACAGATTTCTTTAAAATTCGTTAATATAATTGAGATATCCAATAACACTTTACCCTACCCGGGAATTCACTAAACTCTTAGGAATTTAATTTTTTCAGAAATCATTCTTAACCACCTCTGACACACTGTATTTTGCGAGCTACTCGTTATTATTAGAATTTTACTATCCTCGTTTTCACTGTCTGTCTCTCCAATCTACTCTCCCACATCTAAAGCCAGCACCGCCACTTGGCCGGCGCGGTGGTCATTAGCGAGCAATTTGTCCCCTCCCCCCACACTTCACCACCCCCTCTAAATTGATTGTGGCTATTTGGTACACCGCTGATGTATACAAGATAATTTACGATTTGTGTGGGTAGTTTGATGGCTTCTTATGTGACTGAAGGAATTGCTTTGATTTCGTCTGACGTTTTGTCGTATTTTTGTGATGAATAGAATGAGAAAGGAAGATTCGGAAGGGAGGTTCGGATTATATCCAAAATGGATGAGTCGGTGGTTTTGTTAGGAATTTTAATGAAACTTGCACCGGTAATAACATAACATACCATCAATTCTGTGTTCTCCCGAAGCGTTGGGCAGAGGTGTGCCTTTTAGTTCACCCACATTTCGCAAGTTATGTTTAAGTCCTATGCGAGCCTAATACATGGAAATCTCCACTTAAAACTTAAGTGGGCTTGTAGCCATTTTAATTATATTTTCCTTATAATTATGCTGCATAAGTCACGTCAACACCGGCTGTCGCTGAACCAGAGCTGGGGTTCTGTTTCGCACAGGGTCGCAGCATTATGCTGATCGATGGCCGTTTTGCGTGGATGTGACGCATATTTTTCCCCAACTTGTTTTTTTTGTTTTTTTTCTTTGTATCATGTTTCCCGCAAATAAACGTATTTTCTTTCTATCTTTTTCTTCTTACGTTAAATTCGTTTGCTTTTCTTTCAGTTAGACTCTTTGAATCTTTTTCGGTTGAAAATATATAGTAATCTTTCCTTCCGGAAGATGTGTCCATATACAAACGCAATACCAAAATCATTTGCAATTCGAGCATATTTCCACCATATTATGCTGTTATTCGAAGTGAGACATATTTCATTTAGTGTCCTTTTGATTTTTTAGAACGAAATGACAACGAATTGTATTGCACACATTTTTACAGCGTAAATTATATGTTTTCTTCGTATTGTTTTTTTAATTTCGTTCGGGCTCTATTTTGTTTAACCGATTTTTTTTTTTAAACGCTCCCATGGTAAAACTTCTTATAAATAAGTACCTCAAAGTCAAAGTATTTATTAGTGTGATTTTTGGTGATACAGCAGGTCTTATAGTTAGGTTATGGTAACTCAAAGAACAACCCATTACACTATTTAACAATTTAAAATCGATATTACATATCTACAAATTAACAAAAATTTCAATATAAAGAATACAATCAATTTTTAATATAAACATTTAGAATACAATTATTTTTTTATAATAAATATTCAGAACACAATAACCTCACCTCGTAATGGCCACCTTCATAAATATTGCTGTCCTCTTCATTATTCAATCACTCCAAATCATTTTCGGCCATCAAAAACTTCCTAGTCGAGTCTCGTATAAAGTTCTCACAAACAAAACTAAACCTAAGCTTTAAATTAGCTCCCCAAATATCTTCACGAACTGAATGCGTTATTGCAATGGCTATAAATTTTATAACAATAGCTCATTCAGTCATATCGACCCATTACCTGCCAATGCAATGGACTTAGGACATAAGGATTCTAATGCCGATTATATGAGTCGTGAAGGAAATCATTAATTGACGGCCGATGCTAGGACTTAGGACATAAGGATTTTAATGCCGATATTAAAATTCGTGAGGGAAATCATTTATTGGATTTTGATCGTAAAGATACGCGTAGTGAGTCATCTTAAGTACTAGCTGACGTTGTGCTCATGACTCTGTCTGCAATACAGCCGGAAGATATTGATTTACAAGGCTTTGCTGTTCTGCATCCGTAGTTGGAGTTTAATGAAAGTATATCTGTTATTCCAAATGATTACCACATTGATTGATACAGTATTTTGGCCTATCTCGATAGATTCCTCGGCTTTTCCTGGATCACGAATACCATACTTAGTTTTAATAATGCCGATCCTTCCAACACCCAGTGCAAGTGCAGTGCTCTTGACCAGACTGTAGAATAGAATATTGTTTGTGGCTTACAAATAAAATTAATCAAAATTGAAAAGTATCTCTGCATGATACTTCATTTGTAAGAGTATCCCATTCAATTCAATTATTTATTGCATATTACATGTGTTTTACAAGATCTTGATAATAGTTACAAAGTTTACATGGATTGTCGGGCACAAAAATTTAATAAAAAGTAAGTATCTATCCAAGTATCCATACACGAATACCACTCAAGGAATATTCCATGTAAGTATTAGATCTTTATCTAGTTCAGAACTAAGTTTCTAACCTATAGATAAATCGATGGCGTCACAAGGTCCTGTATTGTCTTCTTAAGTCACCATTGTATATTTTGTCATTGTATTTGCATTTTGCATTAATGTAAGACGGTTCTTTACGATGATAATAATTATTGTGATTAGTCATGTGCTGTGCCTATTGTAATGTTTTTAATAGTTGCAAGGATCCTTATTTGGCATCAAAGATACCGTGATTATTGTTGTCATACTTATAATACCTAAGGTATCGCTAATGCGAGTAATGCAATAAAGTCGGATATTACAGAAACGAATTTTATTATTATTTGTATTTGTTAACTTTTACGTTATACTTGTTATATTTAATATTTTAGTTTAAGAATTCTTATTATATTCATTTTTTTTCTCTTCTTGTTCTCACATATTCTCCTACATTTCTTAAACATTCCTGGAAGAAATTTCTTAAGAAATAAGTAACTTAAAACACAAACATAACATCACGCCTTGTTTCCCCGAAGGGTTGGGCAGAGGTGTCCCTGTAGCAGGTACACCCACATTTCGCCAGTTATGTTTTAAGTCCCATATAATAGGGGGCGAGCCTATTGCCATCAACCAGGCACAAATCCAGACTCCGAGCTGCTACTGAGAAATTCCAGATAGAAAAACCCAATAATATTAAAATAAGTAACTTTGTACTCAAAATTATAATTATGTCGTATCTCTATTTAGTTTACTGTGTGTACACTGGCAGTGATAGCCTAGTGGTGTGACCGTTAGATTGCCAAGTCATAGGTCTCGAGTTCGAACCCAAGGCACGCACCTCCGACTTTTCGAATTTATGTGCTTGTTGTATAATTATCGCTTCAAAAACGGTGAAGGAAAACATCGTGAAGAAACCGGCATGCCTGAGAGATATTTCTCGACGGCATGTGAAGCCAAGTCAGAGGCATTAAAACTCTGACACCAGGTTAGTCACTAACCACACAAAAAGAAAAAGACTGTGACTACATTATTAATAAAGTAAATAAATGGATAAAAGAACCGGTTTGTAAACCAATCCTAACTTTTAAGCCTGACGTAGGTTACTTAGGTAGGTAGATATATAGTTTAAAAAAATGCTCTGAAGGCAGTTTCATCTGTAGGTAACTTAAACTTTAAGGCTTGTGCAGACCAGCGCGACACGCGACGTGACACAAAGGCACCGCTCGTCGCGCGACGAGCGGTGCCTTTGTGTCGCGTCGCGTGTTGCGCTGGTCTGCACAAGCCTTCACTTTCCAATAATATTCGCTTCCGTCCGTCCATGAAAAAGTGTACACTATGTAAGTACTTACTCCTATGGTGATAGTAAATTCTAACGCTAGTCTTCTTCGATCAATATTATTGATCGAAGCTAGTCTTTAATAAAATTGTTATGTAGATAGGTACCTAAATAATACCTATTAGACACACCACAGAACAGATAAAACTTTTATATCTGTTCTGTGAGACACACATTATTGTTATAAGATTATTTGCAGTTTTTTATTTTGTTTACATTTTGTGTTTCAAAACAAACTCAGAGGTCATAGACTCTTTTAAAGTCCAGACATAATCTTGATCAGGCCATGTGATGTTCATGTAAGTAAAGTGGAGATTATTGTAAAGACTAGGAAGATCGAAGCATATTGACAAACGGAGCCAAAACGTGGACACTTACGGTACGGCTGGTCCATAAAATTCAAGGTCCATAAAACGAGCTATGCTTGGAATCTCTCTGAGGGATAGAATCCGGAACGAGGGAGGTGATCCGGGACAGAACCAAAGTCGTCGACATAGCTCACAGAATAAGCAAGCTGAAGTTGCAATGGGCCGGCCATATTAGCCGTAGAACCGATGACCGTTGGGATAGACGTGTTCTCGAGTGGAGACTGCGAATCGGCAAACGTTAGGTAGGACGCCCTCAGGCTAGGTGGAGTGACGATCTTCGCAGCGTACCTGGTAACAGCTGGATGAGAGTTGCCGAGAATCGAGCTGAATGGCGTGCAATTGGAGAGGCCAATGTCCAACAGTGGAGTGCTGTAGGCTAATGATGATGATGATCGAAGCATCAAACTAAATATTTTCACAAAGTCAAAATCGACTCCAATTCTCAAAAGCATAGCTGCAACTAATTCCCAGAATAAACTATCTCCAGGGATTCCGTTACCCCAACGATTCCCAATAAATGACATTCGCTCGCACCAAACTCAACCTCTAATCGAATCACAGCGACATCTAACGTGTAATCCAAACAAATCACACTTCCAAGCACTAATACGAAACGGGAACGCGCCATTAACGCGCCCCCGACATAAATCCACGATAATATAATAAACTTATTCATAACAAACTTAATATGGCTATAACATTAAATATTAAAACACGCTGTGTAGGGCTCAACGATCCACGCAAATTGCTTTCCGTATCCACCCATCTCTTTCTAATCTTCATACAAAAGACAGAGATGGATAGATATTTGTCAGTTCGTCGCTGCAGTTGTTCTGTAAGTAATGAGGACCGTCACGCCCCGCAATCAAATTCCGGCGCCATGATTGGTCGTTTAACAGGGTTCGAAGTTTGAAACGCTTTTTTTTTCGCTGTAATTTTCGTTCATTATCTGACTATGACTATGACTATGTGTAAATGACGCGTTCAGCCGACGGTAATTTTTAATCTCGTTAGCGAGTTTACGATTCATTAAATTGTTTTGTAATTTGTTTATTGTGGGTAATTTAATTTTGGATAGTTAGTTTTTTTGTTTGTTTAGATATATTTTGGGGTGTGTGACTGTGTGGTATCTTTTTTATTTTAGTTTCGAGATTCTTAATTTCCTATTGGCCTTCACGGCACATCTTCAAACTTACTTGTCTTGGTAGGTATCTTGACTTTCAAGAGTCAGAATCGATTTAAAGTAATTTGGCGGAAAATTCTCATTCACTCCTTAACAGATGCTACGTTTATAGGGTAAGAGCGGTTTAGCACTACGTCCGATCCGAATCTGAATTCAAGATCCAAATTCAATTCGAGTTGGGAATGTTCTAAATTCGAACGGACAATGATCGGATCTAGTAGGTACCTACCTACCTTCACAATCCCTCATACAAAAATAGTAGGTACCTACCTATTATGGATACTTCAGACCGACATTTCTCGGATTTGGATCGGACGTAGTGCGTAACTGCTCTTAGGATGCCTCACTTTTTCTATTCTATCCGTTCGTTCTGTTCTGATAGACTCCGTTCTTTCGATGGTTTTCGAGAAAAACTATAAAATTAGAATCACCAATTAGATATTGTAGGCATTAATTATATATAAGTAAGTAAAAAAAATTGCCAAATGCCAAATGGTAGAATATACCTGAAACTAAACATTAGTTACGTACCTACCTATTTTGTAACAACTCACCCGTATCATCAACTTACTCATTCTATGTGACTAAACATTTTCTATTCTATTCTATTCGAAACCACATCAAAAAATTGCTAGGAGAAAAAATCAATACCTACTCACGATCTAACTCAGCCTAAATAGGTAGGTAGCTTAGGCCAAATTAATTTTCTTTACAGACAATGCGTTTGCCCCATTCAGCTCCCCCCTACAAAATCACTAGCACCAATAAAATATTCAAAACATCATAGAAAATATGAATTGCAAATGCTTACAACAAACACTTTTGCATCCCTACGGATATTCGATAAAATTATAATAAAATATTTCGTTACGCGAATCCGAATGTCATCTCACATCACTATTTGAGTGCACTTAAAAACCGTTACTAATGTCACATTTTGATTGCAAACTTATTATTATATCTAAATTGTAGGAAATTGAACCTTACTGAAAAAGAAATAAGTTTTATATGAGAGGAAATTGAAATTCGTATTTTGTTGGCGAAATAGAAAAGTGGGTGAAACGTGAGGCAAAGGAAATTCAATTTTATGATATAAAAATAAGCTGCATTTTCCAATGAAATGTAGTTAACATTTTATTGGTGCAGAACTAAAATAAAGATGCACTTAGTAAATTAGTTGTAGAAGTCTATTGCTTAAGAAATAGAGCTCAAAATCGGTTAAATAATATTTTATGTATAGTGCAAATTATTTTTGTAATAGCGATGCGATTTCGCGCGTTTATCCCTCGAAAATAGCGGTCTTTTGACATTTTTGACAGTTGCTAAAGGGAAGTCGCATTTGTGATGAAATCAGTTATCCCTAGAGGGGTAGGCAGAGCCTAGAAGAGTTTAATTCAAGTGCTGTGAACACAGACTCACTGTTTTTAATACTTAACTAATAAAGTAATAATCTTTGATTATTTATATGTCTAGATAGTGTCGCGCTGCAAAAGCACTAAAACAAACAGGCCAACTTTTTTATGCTGGTGTGCGTGACAGCTACGTCTTACACTTGCGCCACGTCATTGTGTTTTCATTGTGCGTACATTTTGCGGCCAACAGTTGGACGCAATTTTTTTCGACGAGTTCACAGCTTTAACTGTCTGAACATATTAATTTATATCTTTAATAATAATATGAAGAAGAAAAAAACAAAGTGTGTTATCCTGTATTTTATGTAAACAAGCTAAAAATAAGCTAATTACGATATACTTATCAACAACTTCGTTAACAAGACAGGTACCTACTTTACTTCAAACTAATTACATCTAATTGCCTATTAGGAGATGCAGCGACGCAGCGTCCATTTATACCAACCTAAACTAATAGGGAAGTTGCCTAGGTAAAAAAAAATCTGTTTAGTCCGTCTTTCAGATAATAAAAAAATATTAGACACGTATTTTTTGCTTTATTAATCAAAAATAACTTAGAAATCACGCATTAAAGTTGGGGAGTGGGATTCGCTACGTCACAACGCAGTACTAAATCTAGCAAGGCGTGACGTCATGGCACATTTTAACTCAGTGTATCGCCGTAATCTTTTGATTACGTCAAAAAATTTAAAATACGTGTTCAATATTTTTTTCACTCCTCTTGCTCAAAAAGGCCGTCATTGTAGAGTAGAGTACCAGAGCGGGGAAAAAATTGCATTTCTTGCTCTAGGGGAAAAAGTAATTTCTTTTTAATTTTTGTCTGTTCTAACGAGCCTTGAAAAATGAAAAAGTCTTTATTCTTATGTAGAATAATCATGATTATGGACTCGACTTATTACTGGTTCACAAAAAAATGAAAAACATTTTATTTTTGAAAATGGAACTAAATGTGGTTATCTCTTCGGTAGAATGCGTTGCGTTGCGGCTACAGAAGAAGTAAAAAGGCGTTGGCGCGAAATCTTTAGAATTTTTCTCTAATTACGAATTGAATTGGTGACCGAAACATAATTTACAACAGTGAAAATGTCAACATCTAGTGAGAACATCTTCACAGAGGACTGAAATTAAATTGCCGGAAAAAAACATCTCGTTAAATATCCAGAATTGAACAAATTGTACATTTAAATAAAATAAACTATTTAATATTGTATTGGATTATTTTATTTTCTCGCAATCGTAACACACGGCGCTAAAACCCATTATAACTCGGTTTCTATTTACTCCCTCGCTAACTACCTCGTTACAATGGGTTATTTTAGCCCCTCGTATAACAATCTACTATTAATAATCTACAAGACGTACAAAAAAAATGTTTGGACACATTAGAAGTGTTACGCTAAGATGCATCATGAATTCATGATTCATGACACTGCATGACAAATACAAAAAAAAAACTGTTAAAAAATCTAATGTCGTATGTTAACTTCAGTCCTTTGGTTACCAACTTACTAGAACTTTTAGTATCTTTTATAGAATAGAATAATAATGTCCTAAACTTTTCTTATACATGCTGTTTCTATTTGTAACAAGGTAAGTTTAAAACAAGATTTTAAACCGAAAATTAAAAATATTTATCGTTTAAAATATTTTTCTTTATTTCATTTACATACACATCGTTTACATTTTTTTAAATATAAAAACTTTCAAAAATTTTAAAAATAGTTGCTCATCGGCATCAGGCAGGCCCCTTTTTTCCATTGGGCGCTCTGGGCAAGTGCCCAGGGCTCGTCGATCGACGGAGGCCCCAGCCTGCCCTAAAAAAAACGTTATTTGCAGCCGCCACGTGCCGTTCCATTCTACGCATTATTAGTACCCGATTCAATGACAAAATAATTGATTTGCAGTGCGATTTACAATAAGTTTCTAGCCCCAAACTTATGAAATATTAGTATTATGTTTTGTTATTGATTTTTATATTATTTAATTAGGTTCAATTGAACATTGAAAGAAATTCAATTTACCAACTATCAAAATACATAAAATGGAACCAAATGCGGCAATGATAGTGAATAACTATATAATTAGCATACTTATTAAGTCGAAAACTTATACAAGGTTAACTATACTAATAAAACACTACTATTTTGTGACAGAAAATCAGATAATTTCTTAGCACATATTTTTTTTATACACTGACACAAAGAGTGGGCCTGTCCAGAGGCATTCTCCTTTAAAATAATTATTGATTAATTTTAGAATTTTGCTTATCTACACGGGGTTCCGTGATCCTTATGTGCCCAGGGCCTCCAATAGATTAAAGACGGCCCTGGCATCAGGAATAGGGTCCAAGCTGCCGCTGGGCAGGTTTAACAACAAAATAAGGATTTGAATACTCGTACTAGATGACAGTTCGATTATAAATTACTATAGCATTTATTAATAAATTACTGAGAGTTAATTTCCTTGCTTACCTACATTATTTTAATCGTTTTTATTTTTGATTTCGCACGGTTTGTGTATTTAACCAATGTCACGTTTAGATTTTAAGACTTAAAAGGAGAGGAATTCCTCAAAAAAAAAATGCATTGCTATGCTTCACCTATGCGTCTTTACACCATAAAAACAAATACTTACCAACATTCTTACACACCCTGTATTTACAAAATATGAAAAGCTAAACAAATCATAACAGTTTATTGATTTATACATAGCCGTCTCGCCACTTAAGTGCGAGCACGACGTTACGAGTCCCCCAACTAACCACAATACACGAAGGGGAATGGGCGACCGTCGGAGCAACGTTGGTAAAGGTAGATCCCTAACATAGCTAACTTTGCATGGGAGTTTACTTGAATATTTTGTCATGAGCATTTATAGTTGTATGTCTCTACAATTCCATAGACAGGACCTTGCAAAATTCGGTGGTTTTGACAACTGGACGAGTAGCATGAAAACCATAGAAACGGGTTTTCTACGGTTTTTTCGACGGAATAATAGACAAAATGACAGATTGTGATTGTTTATCTGTCATTTTGTCTATTTTTCCGTCGACAAAACCCGTTTCTATTATAGTCATGCTAAGCGTGCTGAATGACTTATGGAGCCTGCAACATCTAGCAGTAGAGAAACACCAATGACTTGCAGTTTTTTTAATTTTTTTCACGCTGTTGAGACGATGGTTTTGTTGTGTGTACCATAAAAAAAAAAATTGTAGATATATCTATTACTACTGTAGTGTGACTGAGCCCTTATCTACACAGGAAGGTACATGATACTTTTGAACAAATATCCATTTGTTAATATGTAGTTTCCAAATGGTAAAAATGTCCGTGTCGGATATTATAAACATGTTATTGTAACTAGTAATTAACTGTTTATTTATTTTTTACCTCGATGGTCCTAGTTTATCATTTATAACTTCCAATTACAGCTTTAAATAGCTTTATGTAAGCGGGCACGCCCTTTACGCCTGGAGGCCTTTATTTAGATATTTAGTTCTGTTTACGTTTAGTTTTTAATGCTTGAGTACAGTTCTCGATGTTTTTGGTTGGTATATTGGCGTGTGCTAGCTGACATATGGCCAATAATTTATCATTTAAATTATGTTTTGTGTTGCGTAATGTAAATTATTTTGCATACTATTGTATAGAATTATTTTTTCTAACTTGAACAGACAGCTGTGCTGCTGGGGAGTTTGTTGCGCCACTTCTTTTTCCCAGCGAAAGGCACTAGGAAGTGGTGAAGGGTGGGCGTTTTGGGGGGACTGTCTTATGTAATTTTGACGTTCGAAAAGTGCTGATTCTCAGCCTAGTTTGAATAAATGACTTTTGAATTTTTAATAAACATGAATACAAGACATAGCCAAAAGGTTCAAATAAAATCCTAAGCTAGGCATCTAGAACCTCACGTATGTTGTTCTAAGACTAAATCGAAATAGAACAGCTACTCAATCCTCTTTTCCGCAAACTCGAAACCACAACATAATCTGTGGCATGTAATTTGGCGCGCTGTCACGATGACAGCCCGGCGGAAGGGGCGTGGCTTCCGGCCGCGTTCCGTTTTACTTAACGCACGCTCGCAAAATGACACGACCCATTAAAATCGACCAGTCTTACTTGAACTACCCTCCGATTTGCTTTGATCTTAACTGTTGACAATCTTTGAGATTCAAGTGGTTGGGGAAGTGGGTATTTCGAATTGTTAACTGATTACGTTTTTGGTATATTTTTATGCTTGATTTGTGGTCGCTGGAGAATTTTAATGGAATCTCTTATTCAGTTTATGAATTTCTTTCTTGACTTTTCGATATAGATATCTATTGTTAAAATTAGGTAAAAAGATTTCTGAAAACCATTCGGTATTAATTAATATATGTGTTGGATCCGGTCATTAGTACGGACACGAAACGAATCGCAAGCGCGTCACTGGGGCGACCTCAAGAGTGATCTACCTACACCAAAAGCGCGCTTCTACAGAGTCGTGATGTTTTAAAGCCAGGGCGAGGAGGCATTCAGCCTCTGGTCGCATCGGAGAGAAGACGTCACGGAACTGTTCTCGATTCGTGGTGCTCAGTTATTGTGTTAGTTGTAATTTGTGATCATTTTGTTAATTGGTGATTTTAATAAACGCCGTCGCACCTAGTGTGTGTATAATTTAGCTAATGTGATTCATTTGATAGTAAATTATAATGTGATCTGAACTGCAAACTATTTTTCTATTGCGCATTAACCAACACTACACACACTACGCCCACAGTAGTTAAAATATCGCTGATAATAACGAAAGTCACATACCCGTCTCCGACATATGTTTATATCAATGAAAGCTCACTAAGACACCAAGCAGAGTAAGTATTATACGTCATAACGATGAGGTGTTGCCGCGAATAGACTGTGGATGAATTATTGTATAGAATCAAGTTTTTCTAAGGAGTCTTCTTCTTCCCAGCTAAAGCACTAGGAAGAGGTGAAGGGTGGGCGTTTTGGGGGACTGTCTTAAGTATAAAAACGTTTGAAAGTGCAAATTCTCAGCCTAGTCTTAATAAATGACTATTGATTTTGATTTGGAAGCCCAAAAATTATATCATATCTTATCTCGAGTTCGAAACCAAGGCACGCACGCCTCTGACTTTTCGGATTCATGTGCGTATTGTATAATTATCACTTGCTTCAAAAATGGTGAAGGAAAATATCGTGAGGAGCCTGAGAGATACATTTCTCGAAGGCATGAGAAGCCAAGTCAGAGGCCCATGGGCGGCTTTAAAACTCTGACACCAGGTTAGTTTCTAATCACACGAAAAAGAAGAAGATATTGATATTGCCCAGTCCTCTAATAAAGTTTGGGATCTCAAATGACAGTCGTTCCGCAAATTCCGCATCCATTGTTAACAAAGTATCTAACTAATGCCTCTAATATTTTCCTTCAATAATCATACTTACCGAAATAAACCACCATTAAGGGTGGTCTCCTATAAATAATCTTTTCAACAATATATCGAGAGCTCCTCTCAAGCTGGTTATCTTCACTAATGGGATAATTAATAATGCCAAGATTTATAGCGCGGAACGGAACAACGCGACGCCATTTTGACGACAGAAAAAAAAAAGTGGAAATATTTTTGAAGACGTGTGTACAAATTATTGGTGATACGGTTGAGATGTTTTTACGCTAATTTAATTTTGTGTTGCGACCGCGACTTGTGAAACAAAATTGGAATACTTAATCAATGTTTTTGCAGGGAAATATTTTGACATCTTAGGTTATCCGACCTTCCAATAAAAAAATACCTTCCTACCTATGGCACCTGTCACCGACTATGAAGCGACTAGCTATCAACGATTTTCTTGCTCAAGAAACGTACAAAATATTACAGGTATCTTGTAAGTATAAGAGGTACATAATATATTATGACGTAGATATATGCCAGTGGTTAGCTTGCGTGTTCTATCCAGCCAGTAATAGGACTCGCCCATCAAGGAGCGCTGTCCCAAATTAGACGCATTATTAATTTATTATACATAAAACAAAAGGTATTTTAATAAAACACGACGTACACTAAAAGATCAATAATTAAATTATAAGTATTTACAATGGTGAAGGTTTCAGAAAAATACGCTTGTTCGATTTTGCGTGATTCTCAGTAATTTTTTCCGCGTTAGACATAACTTTACAAATTAATTTCACTATGTAATATAAACGTAATCCAAAATATTCTTAAGTTAAGTTATTAAAAAAATACTCAAATTTAACATATATTTTTACACTACTCGTTTAGACGTGATCTTCAGTATTAAATCATTAAAAGTCGGTTATCGTCGCCTTAATAGTTAAACGCTGACTGTTCACCCTGCCCCGGCGAGTGGGCAGAGCTATCAAAGAGAGTACTCGCTCAGCAATGCTCGCTTAGCGGGTAGAATACTCGCTGTGAGACTATTAAAAATAAGTCAGGACTTTAAAGGGGGAAGCGTCAGGGTAGCCCGCGAAATTCAAATTTTCTTACGTTTTTCGCATTTTGCAGGTCAGTGTCAGGTTTTATTTTGATATAAGTATGATTCGCGGTCGTAACAAATATGGCTTTACTCAATTATAATCATTTCAATCAGAAATAATGATTAAGCAGAAGATAAAGGTTGCTAACTTATGGAGTTGTATTGCTGATTGTAATGATTATAATTGAGTAAAACCATATTTGTTACGACCGCGAAACATATTTCCCCCTTAAAAGAGACTTTGACCCCTGAGTTTGTTTCATCATTTATTCTTCTCGGGTAGTCAGATAGAAAATGTCGACTCCATCTGGGTCTTTTTTTCATATGACTTCGAAATCCTATTTACAGAATAAAGGTACCATTCCATAACCGACCGCAGGAGACAACTGAAGGCGACGTGTCGCCGCGACACGACTGGTTTTTATGAATTTCTATGAAATACCTTCGGTAGCTAGCGACACGTCGTTGGCAACTACGGGCGAGTGACAGGTGACACGTGCAGCCCGACAGCAGACCAGTAGTGCCGCCAACGCTCGAGCGACAACACGTTTTTTCTTTAACATGGTTGGAAATTCAAGCTTACAACCTTCTTCGAGATAAATCGCCTGCAGTTGCCTCCTGCGGTCGGGTACGGAATCATGACTGCAGCGACATGACGCCGCGGCACGTCGCGTTGCCTGCAGTTGCTTCCTACGGTCGGGTATGGAATGGTACAGACGCCAGCACATCAAGCTACCCGAAACTGTCAAATTTTCCCAATCAACTTTAAACCTTAAACTTTAGCAATAAAGTTAAAAATCTATTAAAGAAATTTGACAGATTGTAGTAGCTTGTGGTGCTGGCGTCTGTACCTTAAACAATTTTATTTCATTTCAGTGACCTCAAAAAATACTCTATTCGAGTCCGAAATACTTCAAGCATTCCCGAAACCTGAAAACACCTGAATAAAGCCGAATTTATATTACTGTGTTGTGTCGTGTCGTGACGCCTTCTGACGCAGAGTTAGCCAATCACAACGAGTTTTGTTTTGTTTGTGCGTAACACACGATCAATCATAATCTGAATAATTTTGAAGGATATTGCCATTGCTTCAGATGTTAAAAAAAAATGTCTGCTCAACGGCGTAAATAACGCAATTAATGTTGTTGAACTGTCAAAATAAAGTACAGGGTGTCAGGGACATCGGCGCGAAAACTGAAACCATGGATTCAGTAGGTACATGATTCTGTACCCCCCTGTGTTGAAATTTTTCGTCGGTTATTAAAAAATAAATCAGCTGTTCCGTACATTTTGTCCGCGTAGGTATTGCACTTTTCTGTGAAACAGCAGATTTTTTTTAAAATAACCAACGAAAAATTTCAACGCAGGGGTTCAGAATCATGTACTGAACAGTTTTCGCGTCGATGTCCCTGACACCCCGTAGATTGTAATTGATATCGTGTGTTACGTAATTAGGGTGCTGAACAGATTCGTTTTATTGGTGTATCCCGCGTCACGACACAACACGACACAGTAATGTGTCGGTGGCCTAAAACCATAAACATTCATACTTACTATAAAATTAAAAAAACTATTTACAAAAAAAAAACAACCGACTTCAAAAAAAAAACACTACAAAGTGAAAAATAACTTTAATTTCGGAAGTCGGTGTCTTTGGTTTTGAATTTTCGTTCTTTGTCACCGACTTCCGAAATTAAAGTTATTTTTCACTTTGTGGTGTTTTTTTTTTGAAGTCGGTTGTTTTTTTTTTGTAAAAAGTTTTTATTTTTCACTTTTTAGTTGTGGTACCTACCCCACATAAATTCGAATACCACTACCTGCTATGTAAATAACAGTGACAAGAAGTTATCATATCATCTACATACTAAGTGGGAAAAAATACGTATAATTGAAGCTAACTCAAAAACTATCCAAGCAAAGTTAATAAAATTTATATGGGACCACCTCTGAAGTATGATCTACCAAACAAAAAAAGAATCATCAAAATCTATTCATAATTGGCGGAGTAATCGCGTAACAAACATACAAAAAAAAAAAAAAGAACATACAGACGAATTGAGAACCTCCTCCTTTTGGAAGTCGGTTAAAAAAAAGAAACTTGGAACTTGTTGTTTAAAATCCACTATAAACGCAAATATTCATTGAAAAGTAAACACTACAAAGGTATAATGAAGCTAATGGCTACCTCGTAACAGTGGGGTGTACGTACCAATTACCGGCCAGCACAAATTGTAGCAAATTATCGAATTAATATTGATATGTCATTATTGAGGCAATGTTTGGGCCAACTTTTTCGGGCCAATGTGTGGACAAAGGTTTGTGTTGCTCATTTTTTTATTTTAATTATTTGGAAATACTTATAATTAAATAATTTTATATTGTGTAACAGTATTTTTCTGTGATGGTTACCTAAATACCTGGACATTTTACTGTTTTTTCGTCTTGTAGTAAATAACTTCAGAAAATAAGTATTTGATAGTTGTAAACTATCTTATAGTGAAAACAAAATAAGGACAGGATAATTGCCAGCACTTCTGTATGTGGAGACTACTTTTCCTTGCGCTGTTAGATATTACTAGCCAGCAACGTTGTTTTCAACTATCTACCAAAAAACCAACCTGAAAACAGTAAAATCAATCTGCTTAGCTTTTCAAACTATGTTGGGGTCAGCTTCCAGTCTTACCGAATGCAGCTGAATACCAGTATTTTATATAGAACGGCTGCGTATCTGACCTTCACAACCCGGTTACTGGGTAACAAGATACCCTTTGGTAAGACTGGTTGTCAGACTTTCGTGGGTCTGACTACCCGTAACGACTGTCAAAAGAACCTGAAAATATTGACCCAAATGTTCAGCAAACATTAGTGGCCAACATCCACAGTCCACAGTTCCACACGGTGATACTCATAAAGCTGTAATGGATGGGTGCCTATGGCTCATGGCTCAATACGTGTTATTTGTGCCACAAACGGTGGGGTTCTGTTTGTTTTGTCATATAGACTATGAGGATTCGTAGAAGCGGCATATTTAATTTTTCTTTTCAGGCTACCTTAAACCACTTTTCATATTTGTTTCACAGTTTGTCAGATATAAATAGCTACCTTTACAATGTTGATGTTGTATCTTGACAATATAAAAGCGTATGCCAAAGTCTTGCTTCAAAAACGGTGAAGGAAAACGTCGTGAGGAAACCGGCTGCGCATGCCTAAGAGATATTTCTCAACGGCATGCGAAGCCAAGTCAGAAGCACATGGGTGGCTTTAAAACTCTGAAAGACTCGAGAAGAAAGAAAGATGCCTAAGTCTTTAGAAATTATTTTCGATGTAGTGAATTGTGAAAGCAAAAACATAGTTAAAGTGACAGTAGAGCTTTCAAATAATTCATAAGAAACTGCAGAATGCCATCTAGGTACAGACGCCAGCACATCAAGCTACCCGAAACTGTCAAGCACATGGGTGGCTTTAAAACTCTGAAAGACTCGAGAAGAAAGAAAGATGCCTGAGTCTTTAGAAATTATTTTCGATGTAGTGAATTTTGAAAGCAAAAACATAGTTAAAGTGACAGTAGAGCTTTCAAATCATTTGTAAGAAACTTCAGAATGCTATCTAGGTACATATAGTGGGAAATTTTTCAGGCAGCAAGAATACAATCTAATAACAAAAATGTTACGTTAAAAGTTATTACGGTACCAAGTCTAAAACTTCATAGCTCTGTGCGCTCATTTGTGTAATCAATATATAATTTGATAATGAACGGGTGTGAGCTGCGCTTAAGCATCATTCGATTCATTGTCAGTCACGCCATCAATAATATTGAATTAGAATTCTATTCGCGAGCATGCGGTGACCAAGCTTGGTGATCAATGCTTGTTTCATCTTTGTGTGAGTTCAGACCAAATAAAAAACAAAGACAACACAATACAGCGAAGCATGCCAAAACTACACCTCCGCTCAGTGCATACACGCACACATTTACAATCAAACTACACCTCATTATATGCACACATGTTTAGGAAACCGGCCTCACATCACGGTTGACAGCGATATCTTGGTTTTTTATTTGATCTGAGTATGTGAGAAAAGCTATATTTATTTTGGTCTACAGTGGGATAATTTAGGTACCTACCTTCAGGCTTCAGGCAGGAAAATAAATTTATTTGACCAGATAAAATAAATTAAAGAAAATAAAAATAAAGAAAATAAATTTATTTGACCAGATTTAGGCACACAATATTCACACAAAAACAAAAAAAAAGTATAAATAGTAGTACCTATCAGTAAGTTACTAAACTCGTAGCCGAATTTGGCCGAAACAATTCAGTAACGACTATCAAGACGGCAAGAAGAAGGAGAAGAAGCAAGTAAAAAAACACAAAAAATCGTAAGTATCCCGACGGACATTGGCAACGACGACAATACAAGTCTCTTGAGGGTTGTTGAGGTCAGATGATCCTTCCGACCGTTACTGTGACCCAAACGGTTGCAATGATCCGTCTTGTGGTTCTTTTTTTTACCCGACTGCCTCAGAAGGAGGGTAATATTTTTCGAGAGTATGTATGTATGTATGTTTGTTGTACGTATGTATGTCTATTTCTTTGGCACGCTCTGTAGCCTAAACGGCTTGATGGATTGATGGATTTTAACATATGAGGTGTCGTTAGGTTCGTCTAAATAGTGGGAGGGACATAGGCTATATAATATTTATGTATTGCATCTGCAAATACAAAAAAGGGAGGGGTAGGTTTAAAAAAAACACATTATTGGTATCAAATAAAAGTTAGTAATGAGTCAATTCCAAATATATATAGGTACATATTTATATATTAATAAAACTAAAAAGTTTGAAATAAAACAAATTATTAAAAAAAACAGTTCTCTTTTCAGTTATGCTGTTTTTTACTGTTTTTTTTAATATTTTGTTTTATAAACTTTGATAAGAATTCATTGCAAACAGTCTGTTGTTTTTTTAGGGTTCCGTACGTCCGGATGAAAAACGGAACCCTTACAGGATCACTCGTGTGTGTTTGTCTGTCACAGACAATTTGCTACGAATCTACTGGACCGATTAAGTTGAAATATTGTACAAATTTGCATTTCTGTGACCCAAATACGGACGTGTAACGTAAATAAATGAATTTTGAATATGTTATTGAACAAGTATATGATAATAACATAGGTATCACTTTTGGGGGAAAATGATCAATTTGAAAATTGACCATTCTCCCCCTCATCTGCGAAACAACTGAGCCATTTTTTTTATTTTTAAGTACAGAATTTACTTATAGATTACAAGAAGTCTTTAATGGTCTTAAAATTAGGTACATGGTAAATCTCTCAATATTGTGCGAATATTATTAAAAATTATATTTGCAGTTGTAATGTATGGAAGAACATCTTTTTCAACTACATACAATGTGAGGTTTGTTCTTGGGATTCAAAAAAACATAGTACTTAGATAACATATTCATCGTACGAGACCCTCACCACGCTAGTTTAACTTGCACTGGTCCGGTTTTTTTTACTTTAAATAAGATAAATTTTCAAAAATATATTACTCATCAATATTAAAGCGATAGATGGTAAGTAATTTTATTTCCAATTCTAAAAAAAATGCAGTTAAGATAAAGAACAAACTTTCTTCTATCGAACCAAGCAAAATCAAGTGCATTCAAAAGTGTGACACTTTAAATCGAGTGCAACAAAACTAGGGTCAACAATTGGTGGTGTCACCCTTTTGTATTGTTTAAATTCAATCGATCATTGATATGCACACAATAATGTGAGGGTGAGTTTGTAAAGGGTGATTATTAAACTCATGCTAATATGTAACAGCCGCACGGGTCGATCTTCAAGGTTAAGCAACGCTTGCCGAGGTCGGTCCGTGGATGGGTGACCATCCATTACATACCGAAAGTCCTCCGTACCTCGAAAAGTGCGACAAGCCGTTGGTCCCGGCTGTCATGCGTAAATCTTTGACAGTCGTTACGGGTCGTCAGAAGCCCGAACGTCTGACAACCAGTCTTCTTACAGTCGTGTAAAATAGGTACTGGTTAGACTGGAAGCTGACCCCAACATAGTTGGAAAAAGGTAGGCGGATGACTAATGTGTAGGTAGGTAGGATATTTATAATTTAATTTTGAGACATGATTCTTATTGCGACAAAATGCAAAACGGGGTTTACAAATCGTGTAGCAGAATTCATTGCGCTGCGCTGTATAAAATTTGGTTAATTATACTAAGAATTTTAATTTCTATTTTAATAATTATAGCTAGAGAAAATTTATAAATAGTAGATTTTTACGTATTTTTATTATTTTACGTATTTTTTAACTGCCTCGTTGGTCTAGTGGTCGCAAGCGCTACTGCTGAGCATGAGGTCCTGGGTTCGATTCCCGGGTCGGGCAAAGTGTTATTGGGTTTTTCTATCTGAAATTTCTCAGTAGCAGCTCGGAGTCTGGATTTGTGCCCGGTTGATGGCAATAGGCTCGCCCCCTATTACATGGGACTTAAACATAACTGGCGAAATGTGGGTGTACCTGCTACAGGGACACCTCTGCCCAACCCTTCGGGGAAACAAGGCGTGATGTTATGTTATGGTATATTATATTTAACTTTCAGAACAATAAATATATTATTTATTTTTTAAACTTGGTGGACTATTCTTGGAAGATAATAAAGTAAATCAAAATGAAACTATAATAATTCTTGAGCAAGGCTATTGATACAAATTACAACAATTAGAAAGGGTAGTACTGTTAGTGGTCTCTATGCAATACTCAGTTGAAAATTAATGTAGTATGTCGCGACTTTTACAATACCTAGATATATCTAGCACGTGTAGCTTGACAGAAACAGATTTTGTCGACAGAATAATAGACAAAATAACAGATTGTGATTGTTTATAAACAATCACAATCTGTCATTTTGTCTATCTGTCATTTTGTCTATTCTTCCGTCGACAAAAGCCATTGTCCTGTCCTGTCATTGTGGTCAGGCTCATCTCTTCTCTCATTACATGAGCAGTGGTAGCCCAGTGGTAACGGCCGCGACTTACGAGTTGTAGGTCGAGGGATTGAACCCAAGCAGGGACTTTACTTTGTGTAAATTATTTTATCACCACTGCTCTCAAAACGGTGAAGAATAACATCGCGAGGAAACCGGCATGTCCAAGACCCAAAAGTTCCAAGACATGTGACATTTATTATTTATTTATTTATTATTATTACAACACCGTTCTGTAGTTTCTGCCTACCCCCATGGGAAGAAGGCGTGTGTTTATGTATGTATGTTTGTATTACAACACCTTAATCTATCTATAACATCTACCAACCCACACTGGACCCACGTGGTGGATTATGGCCCACTCACAGAACAGTGGGAACATTATAGGCTGATTCCTATGCTTATGAAGCATTTCTATTTGTTAAGAGGGTAGCCAGTCTGGCATCCATCAAAACAAAGAACACCTCGTTTGCAACAAACCGGGAAGTTATTGCCTTTAACTCTGTCACCAGCTCCAAAGCAGACAATCTATTAACAACAAAGTAATCAAAGGACACAAACTATGCAAACACAATATTCGTGCTTCTCACAAGTGAATTACAACCAGGTGCCAGAAACTTACTAAGTAGCCGTTCAATTATGGTAAGTTCTTTGTATTAAACAGCCCCGACTTACGAGTTGTAGGTCGTGGATTCAAACTCAGACAGGCGCTTTACTTTGTGTAAACAATTTCATCACAACTGCTCTCAAAACGGTGAAGGAAAACATCGTGAGGAAACCAGCATGCCCTAGAACCAAAAATTCGAAGACATGTGACATCTACCAACCCGCAGATTATAGCCAACTCCCTCTCACAGAGAGGAGGCCTGTGTCCCAGCAGTGGGAATATTATAGGCTGACTATACTTACGTAAGTGGTTAAGTATGCACTTAATTATGGATGATGTGAAATGTGAATTAGGTCGAATGGCGTCGTAATATAATTGTCTAACTTTTAAAGTAATGGTACAATTTTAATTTATATTTGTCGATTCAGCATAATGGGGAACTGTCTGCCAAATAAAGTTTAAGGCCAATGAAAGAATAAACACTGCACCAATCTTCTTCTGCAGAAAAAATCCTGTAAGTAACTTATTAGCTCTGCCTAGTGCCGACATTTTAAGAATAAAAATAAAAAGCGTAACACTATTAACCTGACTCAGCTCCCACCAAAAAGACTCCATGACATAATTAATTATAAACCCCGTCAACTCACATTGTCAACAGCCCTAATTAGAAATCCACATTCTAATTTTAAACATAGCAATTAAACAATTTGTTTTCGACGCTGGCAACACGCATCGCTTGCTGCAGTTTATTACTGTGGCAACATTTTACTTGCAAGTGTGAATTACGTTTTCAAATGTCAATGAGTCGTGAAATGGAGTGTTTTCGCGCCTTTGAATCTAAAAATGGCCGACAGTTGACAGCTGTGCCACAGACGTTGTGGTTGAGTTGAGGATGTTTTATTTGTTGTGTTTAACTTGCTAAGTATACCTAGGGATTTGATGCTTTTGTTTTAGTTTTGGTGGCTTTGGAACACAAAAATGCAGATTTGTAAAAAATCTTATATAACATCACGCCGACGATATTCCCGAAGGGTTAGGCAGGGATGTAGGTACCATCGAAGAAACCTATAACTAAGCAATTTGAAAATAAAATCCCGTGCACACGACCCTTTCTTTTCGTAGGTAACCGTTACTATAATGGCCGAGCGCTGCAAGCAGAAATAGTCCTTACGGTGTATAGGTATGGGTTTCTTCGATGGTACTTTAGTACACCCACATTTCGCCAGTTACGTTTTTAAGTCCCATGTAATAGGGGGCGAGCCTATTGCCATCAACCGGGCACAAATCCAGACTCCGGGCTGCTACTGAGAAATTCCAGATGGAAAAACTCAATAACATTTTTAACATTTTGCCAGACCCAGGAATCGAACCGAGGACCTCATGCTCAGCAGTAGCGCTTGCCACCACCAGACCAACGAGGTAGTTTCGAATTTGACATTTGGACCTGTCAAATTACTATCTGGGATTAAAAAACGAACATGACACTGGCAGAATAGTCGACATCGGCTCAGTTGCCAAAAGGGAAAAAAAATAATCTTTGTCTATTTTTTTTATTAATCTTTTAAAACAGACCTACCTTTCTGCCTAGCCTTCGCTCAACTATGTAGGGGTCGGCTTCCAGCCTAACCGGATGTAGCTGAATAGCAGTAAATAGCGAGCGACTGCCTATCTGACCCCCACAACCCAGTAATTGGGTAATACGATACCCCTTGGTAAGACTGCGTTGTCAGACTTTCGGGCTTCTGACGACCCGTAACGACTGTCAAAGATCAACGAATGACAGCCGGGACCAACGGCTTACCGTGCTTTCCGACGCAGGAAGAGTCCCGCTATGTAAAGATGGTCACCCATCCACGGACCAACCTCGGTAAGCTTGGCTTAACCTCATGGATCGACCCGTGCGGCTGTTTTTAAAAAAGACACCCGATTTCTGATAACTCAATACAAAATTTGCTAACAGACTGTCAAACTCGTTGAGTGATTGATTAATTTGAATAAGTAACTGGAGACATTTTCTGTAATCCAATCACAGCTGTTAACATGAGTTTTACACTGTAGGTAGATACCTACTAGCTAACTTTGCTAGCTCTTTATTTGAGAAATCAGGATCCTAAATGGTGACACACGATTTAAAATCACTAAAAATAAATTAGCCATCGATTGTACTAAATACTCGCATCATGAAACGAACGCGCCTCGATCTGTTCGCGCCAAAACAAACGTCAAAATTCCCGCCCATTTGTATCAATCACTTTGACAGCTCGCGTATAGATAGGGTTGACAAATTATGATTGATAGAAAAATAAATTCACAAATGGCTATTTTAATGTGAAAGCTATTAAAATTATCTGCGATAGGCCACTTCATTTTTAGTTATTTTAGTTTGTAAAAGTTTACTAACATAATTTTTAAGTCATTGTTACTACCTAAGGCGGGTAGCACACCTCCCGCGAAACCATAGCATAGGGATCTATTAAAAATTAATATATTTGAAAACATTGAAAAAAAGCCAATATTTTTAAAGCCGGAAAAAAAACTCCTCGGTTACTCCGTGAATTTTGTGCCCAGCTCTTCGCCATAGGAAACGGCCAATAATAATTGGAACCATGCACCTAACTACCTAGGTTAATGTGAAATAAAATATTTTTAATTTGAAGTTTGTTTTGCAGGCAGCAATGGATCATAGAGATACGATGGCACAGAGATTGCCAAATGAGTAAAGTTGAATAATATACTTTCATGATTAGCTAAAATCTCTTGTTTAGGAATAATGTCTAGAGAGTTAGGAGAAGCAGTAATCCAAATATAAATACATTCAAATGTAAATAAATAAAATTCAAGTGTATGTTTGTAATGTTAGAATAAGAGCTTTTTACCAAATGCTTTACTTATAACAAAAAAAACTGTTTTAATTTTTTTGTCTGTCTGTCTGTTCCGGCTAATCGCCAAAACGGCTGGACCTATTTGGACGGCTAACCGACTTTCACTGGGAGATAGCTGTGTTGTATGAAGTAACTTAGACTACCTACTGTTATTTTAGAAAAGAATTAGGGTACATGCGGCTGAAGTCGCGGGCAACAGCTAATTATACTTAAATTAGTAGATTGGATCTGCTAATTTTAACTCCACCCACTTTTCATAGAACTCATACGCCTTGACGCCATACATATTGGAAGTGAACCCTCCGGGAGGGTTACCGGCATTACGTTTGCGCTAAAGTTAACCATTGCGGACGGTCAACGGCATTAGGGTTAAAACCGTATTATAAAATACTGTAAAACGAAGTAAAACTGTAGTATACGTAGTTTCCAACCTTTTAAATTTTTTGTGAATATTTGTAACCGTAAACAAAAAATTACATGCTTTGATTTTAAAACCAACGCATGTACTAACAAATTTGTTAAAATATACATCCAATTTTATTTTCACGGTTACACTTAGCAAATACTGCATTATGTGCAGTATTTGCTAAGAAAAACCTACATTTAAAAACAGCCCTCCAGGCGGGCTCCCGTCCTTGTATGTGTTAACACAAAGAAGTTAGAAGACCTATAAATACCTTCCCAATATCTTCCCTTGTAAGTACTTGCCTCCAATACATTATTAAACATTGCCGACAAGCGGACGGAAAGATCCAGGTCCTACCTTCGTCAATTTTCTAATAATTCTGTTCTAACCCATCAAATGCCTTTTTTTATCAAATAACTTCTCCCGCTCTGGGTGGAGCGGGAGGGCGTGTCAGACTCTTACTGACTAAAACCCACCCGCGTTCCTTCGGTTGCCATGCCACCGGGGTGCCACGATTTCCCTTTCGGCCCTTATTCGCAACCCCGGCAGGCATCGGCCCTAGCGGACCCCGTCAATTCTGCTGACATCTCTTTGAAGCGCATGGAACACAACGCGCCGTCGACCCGGGCTTGGTCCTTATCGGACAGCGAGCTACCCATTGCTCACCGTCCGCAAGCCCGCACCTACGGTGGCCGGAAATCGGCTCGCAATTCCCGCCCGGGGCGTCTCCTCCTTGCGAATGTTATAAAAAACATCACAACTGACAGTGGTCAGAAAAGCTTTGTCAGCTAGTAACGCAAACTATTTGAACGCACCGATAAACCGATAATTATAACCTCAAAACACAGCCCTCAACTCCCCACAATTGCTCGTTAAGCATTGATGGCTTTGTTAATTGCAAACTGACACAGAATTAGTGTTGCGGACGGTAGAGGCGCTTCTTATACCTCCAGTCGCCCTGGGACGATCTCCCAATATTATTTAGCGTGCGCTCCCTGTTCCCTGAGCCTAGGTGGCTCCGCTGGCTAGCACACACCCCACGTACCCCTGAATACGTACCAGGATACTGCGACACACAGAGACTTATACGGTGGCGAAATGAAACATCATTATTCTTGCAATTTTCTTGAGACTTCGGCTTGCACTATTATTTTGATGTTTCCTCTTCGGTGGCTGGGCTGCGACTGACTTTACCCGAAAAATGGCCCTCCTTTTATACTATTTTTGTTAGTGCATGCCGAATTCCAGGAAATGAGTATTTCTTTATTTTTTGTTACCAACCTTATAAATTCTTATTTTATATGCTAATGTACATAGAAAAACACTAATTTAAGTTAATTACTAAATAATTACATCCTTTTAAATAGCCATTTAAAAATTATTAGCAATGTAAAATTTTATACATAAAAATGACCATATCTTCTTGTTGCGTGAACCGATTTTTATCAAACAAACGTGGAAAAAGGTTTTGAGTCTAGACCTTTCGATCGACACTAAAATCAAAGAGATATCTCTATAAACAAAAAAGTGAGTTTTCAAGTTACGTAATTATGACAATTTTTAAACTCTTTGAATTTTTTCTTAAAATTTACTTTAAACACATTCAACATATTCAACAAGCATCCGATTACTATTTTGACGTAAATCTAATATAAATCTAATAGAGATTTCTCAAATAACTGTAATTTTATTACTAAATTATAAGTTAAACATAAAATTCTTTAAACCTTTCGATATTACATGAATCTAACATCGCGGCCTACCCGCTACTTGTGCTATTGTGCACAGATAGGGTCATATTTTGAAAATTAAAATTCTAATTAGAAACATATCTAAAACATTAACATTTTACAAGAAACTTACAAACTATTATGCCTTGTATGACGCAGGGCCGCACGCTACTTGCGCCCTAGTGAGCTGCAGGGGTCTGGTCGCCGACATTCTCCCCCTCGTGCGTTGCACCTTTCTTCTGGACTCGGCGATACTCCCGGCACCAACAACACCACTCTCGTACTGGGTCGCCGCAGCACTCCTCCTCTGGTCTCGACGTCGACGATCCGGACTCGGCCATCTGGTCCTGGGTATACTTGCTGGATTCTGCCGCGTGGCCAAGTACATCTCGGCAGGCTGTGGTCGACGATCAACACGATGTCCCCGACGTTAAGGTTTGAAGCGCTGTCGCTGCTCGCAGTCTTCCTTGGTAGTAGGGTGGGTAGGTACTCTCGCAGCCAACGTTGCCAGAAGTGGTCGGCAAGTCGCTGCGTGGCCTTCCAGGTGTGTTTGCCCACGAGCTCGCTGTCCGTGAAGCTGCCAATTCTTGCCGCGCCGCATGACCGCCCGAGGAGGAAGTGGTTTGGGGTGAGTGCTTCCTCCTCAAGGCTCTCGGAGATATGGGTGAGGGGCCGAGAGTTAACCATATGTTCGGCCTCCAGCAGGAGAGTGTGGAGTACCTCTTCTCTTGGTTGTTTTTCGTTGAGTGTGGCGTCTAGGGCGGTTTTTATTGATCGCACCAGACGCTCCCATGCGCCGCCCATATTAGGCGCTCCAGGAGGGATGAATTTCCACTGCACGCCAATCTTCTCAGCTTCTGATGCAAGGTCTTCTTGTTTCATTGTTTCTATGGCTTCTTTCAATTCTTTATTCGCGCCGACGAAGTTTGTTCCATTATCAGTGTAGATTATCTTCGGCATTCCTCTTCTGGCAGCGAACCTCCTCAGCGTCATAATCATACTACCAGTGGAGAGCGACGGTGTGAGCTCAATGTGTACAGCCCTTGTGGTTAGGCATGTAAACAGGGCTCCCCATCTTTTCTCGTAGCGTCTTCCCACGGTGATTGTCATAGGGCCGAAATAATCAATGCCGGTACACGTAAAAGGATGAGTGTTGTGCATCAGCCTCTCAGCCGGTAGGTTGCCCGTCGGTAGTGCTTGAGGTTTCGCCTTCTTCGTCTTGCACCACTGACATTGATGTCGAACTGTCTTGATCGCCGACCGTAGTCCCAGTACCCAGAAGCGTTGCCTTATCTCGTTCATGACCGTTGCGTGATTACCGTGATTGAAGCGGCAATGGAAATCCTCCAAGATGAGTCGTGTTATCTTTTCCTTACTGTCGAGCACGACTGGTCGCTTGTAGTCTCTGGTTACGCCTTGTATAGCGTCGATTCTTCCTTTTAGCCGCAGGAGACCATCTTCCAGCACTACGTCGAGCTTCTTTAATTTGCTGCTGTTTTCTACTTGTTTTCCTTGTTGTAGTCGCCTGATGTCTTCTTTAAAGCTTCTTTCTTGGCTTCTTCTTAACAGTAGAGTTTCAGCTTGCTCCAGTAGGCCTGTGTCCAGCGGTTTGAGTTTTCTTTCGGTTGCTTTTGAAGGCCGTTGTTGCTTCTCGACTGTCTTCTTTTTTTCTCGCGTCGTTTTCCAGGTGGGGTCTCCTTTGCTGACGTTGACTTTCTCTTTGCGCCTGCAGATTTGTATAAACTGCAGTGCTCTTGCTGTGGCTCGCCAAAGTCTCTTCCATGACGAGAACCTCTCTGGATCTGGCGACGGATGCGTGATGCTCGCTGCTGCCACGACGTCTGCTGTCCTTTCTTCGCCGGTGGTCTCCTTCTTGAAGGTTCTTGCTGCAGGCCAGTGAACTTCGTTTCTTCTCAGGAAGTTCGGTCCCGTATACCATCGGTGATTGCAGTCGAAATCTTCTGGCACGCTGCGCGTCGCATCATCTGCAGGGTTTTGTGCCGTGGGGACCCACCTCCATTCTTGAGGCTTGGTGAGGTCTTCTATCTCGGCCAAGCGATGGGCCACGAACGTCTTGAATGTTCTCGGGTCTGTTTTGATCCAAGAAAGTACGATGCTGGAGTCTGTCCAGTATGTTTTCTTTACCACCTTCAGATCCATTTCCTTTTCTACCGAATGCGCCAGTCTGCTTCCCAGGAGAGCTGCTTGTAGTTCGAGTCTAGGGATTGATACCGGTTTCAACGGGGTCACTCGCACCTTTGCTGCTACTAAGCTGACGTGGTAAGCTCCTTCTTGATTTTCTGTTCTCCAGTAAACCGTAGCTGCGTACGCTGTCTCGCTGGCATCGGTGAACGTGTGTAGCTCCCCCTCGGTGCTATGTGGCGCGAGGCATCTTGGAATTTGCAGACCTTGAAGTAGCTTCATCTTCTCTAAGTATGTTTTCCATGATTCATACTCTTTTTCTTCTATTTCTTCATCCCAACCGACACCACTTCGCCATGTGTCTTGAAGCAGCTTCTTGCCCTGGACGAGAACTGGTGACGCCAATCCTAGTGGATCGAAAGTCGACATGACAGCGCTGGTGACTTCTCTCTTGGTAGGCACCTGTAGTCCTCTTGCTATTTCTTCTGGTGTATTTCGGAGGTTTGCCCTGAAGCCAATGGAGTCCTTTTCAGTGAACCAGCGTAGTCCCAATGTCTTCTCTTCCTTCTCGCCAAGGTCCACTTCTGTCTTCTCGGTTGTTTCAGTCTTCACGTTCTGTAGCAGCTCAGGTTGATTTGATGCCCATCCTCTGAGTTCGAAGCCTGCTTTCTTATGTATGAAGTTCACTTGCTCTGTCACTCTTCTGAAATCTTCTTCTGAATGGAAGCTGTGCAGATAGTCGTCCATATAGTGGTTCAACTCGATCGCTCTGGCTGCCTCTGGATACTGTTCTTTGTAGTCAGCTGCGTTACGATTCTTCACGTAGATTGCTGTGCTTGGAGATGATGTTGCACCGAAGATAACAGATGTCATCCTGTACTTCTTTGGCGGCACGTCGCGTTGCTCCCCTCGCCACAGGAACCGTAAGCTGTCTCGGTCTTCTGGTCTGATGCGAACTTGCAGGAACATTTCTTTGATGTCAGCCGCCACTGCTAGAGGTCCTCTTCTGAATCGCAGTAGTACTCCAAACAGCGATTGCAGCAGGTCTGGTCCAGGCAGCAGAGCGTCGTTGAGGCTTCTTCCCTTTGACTTGGCTGCAGCGTCGAAAACGATCCTTATCTTTTTCTTCAACGGATGAACCACGGAGAAGTGTGGGAGATACCATGTCTTCTTAGGATCTTCTTGTCCATCAGGTGCTTCTTCCGCGTACTGGCTGTCTATTAGATGCTGGATCTGCTTGCAGTATTCCGCCTTCAACTGAGGATCCTTGTCCATCTTCTTCTCAGTGTTTGTCAGTCGATTCTTGGCAGAAGTGTAGCTTTCCGGCATCTGGTCCTCTTCATTTTTCCACAGAAGTCCAGCTTCGAATCGACCATCTTCTAGTCTTCTGCAGGTCTTGTCCAGGATGGTGAGCGCTCTTCCTTCTGAGTCTGTAGTAGGTCTCCTGGGCTGCACGCCGAGTGCTTCAATGGCGAAATGATCCTTGATGGCTTGATGCATTTCTTCTTCTGATGTGTTGATATGCAGACATGTGTTCAGGAAGTGTACTGGCTTCACACTTCCTATGTCTGACCCGTGGAGCACCCATCCCAGTCCTGTTCGTGACGCTACTGGCTCTCCTGGTTTCCCTTTTCTTATTTCTTGAGTCACGATCAGCTCCCAGTTGTCTTGCCCGATGAGCAGCTGTGGTGACTTTCCTTCGTAGTACAGTGAATCGGCGATCTTCTTCAAGTGTTGACATTTTTCAATCCTCCTCTTGTCCAGGAACTGCGGCGTAAGCTTCAACTCGTCGACGGTCCGGACTCTTTTCAGTGTCTTCTTATCTTCTTGATGGACCCCTTTCACCGTCAGGTCCAGCACTTGAGAATCCTTTTTCCTTATCAGCTTGCCTCCCACTGTCTCGATGACTAGTTCCTGGTTATCTCCTTGAGCGCCGATTTCTTCTGCTATCTTTTTGTCTAGAAGCGACACCGTTGACCCTTCATCCATAAGGGCCAATATCTTCTGTGATCCTTGTGACCCGAAAACTTCCACTGGAACTATCTTCAGGTATGCTCTTGCGTTGTTGACCGCATTCACTGATGCAGTGACACTGGCCACCTCTTCCGACGGCTCCTTTTCTTCTGATGCCTTTTCTTCCGACTTGACGTGCAGCAAATGATGATGCCACCTCTTGCATTCCTTGCATGGTGGTTTCTTGCAGCTCTCCTTCCTGTGTCTCCCTTGAAGACATTTGAAACAGACGCGACTCTTCTTGACAGCTGCCCAGCGATCTTGTACCGATGCTTTCAGGAACTTCTGACATTCGACGAGGAAGTGTTCACCCTCACATACCGGGCACGTTTTTTCCGATTTTTTCGAATCTTTTTCTTTGAAGTCCCTTTCTTTTGTTGAATGCGTCGCTTGCCGCTGGGTTCTTCTGAATCCACCTTTTTCTTCTGAAGTCGCGAAGGCTCCACATTTGTCCGCTTCTGTGTTCAGGAATCTGGATACCAGCGTCAGGTCGGAGAACTCGCCTTCTACTGACGCTGCAGTGAAGTCGTACCACCGGAACTTAAGCACTGTAGGTATCTTCTCTATTATTTGTTTCACCATTTCAGGTGAATGCAGGTACTGTGGTTTCTTCAATCCCTTGATGGCTGCTACACTGTTGTTGATCTGGCTTGCGAAGATGCATATGTCTCTTGGATTTTCTGATATCTTCGGTAGTGCCCTGACCTTGTCCAGTTCGGCTAGCACCAGCGCATCAGGTCTTCCGTATCTTCTCTTGAGGGCTTGCATCACTTCCAATGGAGAGGCTTCGGAGTACAGCAGACTCTTGATTGCTTCTCTTGCGTTGCCCTTCAGCGCTCTTCTGAGTCGCGCCATGTTCTGGACGTCGGTGAACATCGATGCAGTATCTTCGTAGACGACCTTGAACGCCAGCCATTCACTGCTGCTGCCGTCGAAGTAGGGTAACTCGTGGATGTACTTCGGTTGCGCTGCTGGTCCTCCTCTTGTGGTGAAGGCTTCTCTTAATGCTGTCGCCAACGCTTGGATCTCGATAGTAGGTCCCTTTGTTGCGGAGCTTTCTTCTGGCTTCACCTTACGAGGTTCTTCTGACGTGTGCTGATCGCGTTGTTCCGGTTGTTCCATGTTGCCGTCTTCCAACACCGATGACTGGATCCAGTTCTGCACCTGTGCTGTTCTATCTTCTTGGTCTGCCTGGTCTTCATCCACGGAGTCTTCATCTTCACATTGTGCCAGCTCCAATCTGACGCGAGCAAGTTTCGCCGCCGCCTGTGCTTGTTTCAATTCTAGACGTGCTACTTCTTCTCTGGCTGCTAACTCGCGTCTTCTGGCTGAAGAACTCGTGGTCTTCGTGGACCTAGCTTGACGACTAGTCCCCTTCGGTTTCAAGGTCGTGGCGGAGCCATGAACGCCCTGTTCCGTAGCTTCTTCTGGGGTTTTTCTGGTCGTTTCCTTCTGTGCGGCATCTTCTTTCTTCTGTCCTTTCTTCTCGGATGCCGCCGTGGTCGCAGTTGTAGCCGTAGCCTCCGTAGTCGTAGTCTCTTCTGTGGTCGCAGTTCCCGATGAAGTGTTCGTGTCCGATGTAGTTTCAGTTCCCGATGATCCTGACGCTGACGTGACCCCTTCTGATGCAGATGCTTCTTTTGCCGCGTCCTTTTCCGTTGGTCGCGACGTCGAACGTGAGGGGGCATCCTTCTGCGATCTGGTAACCGGCATCTTGAAATCTTCTTATCTTCTTATTTTTGAACTCTTCTGTCTTGCAGGGAATCCGGAACTCGAAGGACCAACTGTTGCGGACGGTAGAGGCGCTTCTTATACCTCCAGTCGCCCTGGGACGATCTCCCAATATTATTTAGCGTGCGCTCCCTGTTCCCTGAGCCTAGGTGGCTCCGCTGGCTAGCACACACCCCACGTACCCCTGAATACGTACCAGGATACTGCGACACACAGAGACTTATACGGTGGCGAAATGAAACATCATTATTCTTGCAATTTTCTTGAGACTTCGGCTTGCACTATTATTTTGATGTTTCCTCTTCGGTGGCTGGGCTGCGACTGACTTTACCCGAAAAATGGCCCTCCTTTTATACTATTTTTGTTAGTGCATGCCGAATTCCAGGAAATGAGTATTTCTTTATTTTTTGTTACCAACCTTATAAATTCTTATTTTATATGCTAATGTACATAGAAAAACACTAATTTAAGTTAATTACTAAATAATTACATCCTTTTAAATAGCCATTTAAAAATTATTAGCAATGTAAAATTTTATACATAAAAATGACCATATCTTCTTGTTGCGTGAACCGATTTTTATCAAACAAACGTGGAAAAAGGTTTTGAGTCTAGACCTTTCGATCGACACTAAAATCAAAGAGATATCTCTATAAACAAAAAAGTGAGTTTTCAAGTTACGTAATTATGACAATTTTTAAACTCTTTGAATTTTTTCTTAAAATTTACTTTAAACACATTCAACATATTCAACAAGCATCCGATTACTATTTTGACGTAAATCTAATATAAATCTAATAGAGATTTCTCAAATAACTGTAATTTTATTACTAAATTATAAGTTAAACATAAAATTCTTTAAACCTTTCGATATTACATGAATCTAACATCGCGGCCTACCCGCTACTTGTGCTATTGTGCACAGATAGGGTCATATTTTGAAAATTAAAATTCTAATTAGAAACATATCTAAAACATTAACATTTTACAAGAAACTTACAAACTATTATGCCTTGTATGACGCAGGGCCGCACGCTACTTGCGCCCTAGTGAGCTGCAGGGGTCTGGTCGCCGACAATTAGATACCTACTAATGAAACAAACTAACGCTCTAAAGACATCGGATTGATTGTCGTGCATGCCTCTTAAACACACGGCATGTTAATTTGAATTCTTTTGACGAGGTGTGTCGGTATGTTTTTGTGAATGTCTTGTTGGATTCCGGTACGAGGATGTAGCGTTTTCGCTGTTTGTTATGGTGATTAGTTACTTAGGTTTAAGTTTAAAATAAACGATACCAAATACGATTGTCAAATTAAAACTACAAATTGACTAACGCCCCAAATAAAAAAACGACTGAGCATTTTTTTTTTCCGCATTTAACAGTGGTTAGTATAACAGTACCTAGTCGCATATGATGTCTGACATCTCACCTTTGACCTTGATAATAAGCAACATTAAAAGGGGTGGGGCCTCTTCAAGGTCTTGCTCGATAACTGAGAGCCAGCAGTTGTTGCAGCTGAGCACGTAGCTTTAAATTCCCCGACTAATAATCATGATCAAAACTTTGATCCTGCCCTTCCCATCCTTGATGTCCTCCCTCCGGTTGACGCCCTAAGCCGAAGTTCGTACCCCACAGGGGGTGCCCTTAGCGAACGTTCACCTAGTTTTAATTAGCATAGTTGAATAACCCCTGGCTGGAGGTTTTAAGTGTAGTAGCTTAAGGCACCCACAGGAAAGCCCGGTTAAGTAGTCATGATCTCAGAGGTCAACTACGAGGTGCCCTACCTAAAAAAAAAACCTCTTCAAGGTCGTTTCTGACGACGAACTCTAAAACCGCCCGCGCTCATTGGTCAAATGAAATAGTGCGCGGCGTATTTCCAATCTATACAAGGCCAGAACGCAGCCATAGGAAACTGCTCGCGTATACATTGTAATACTATTTTTAAATCTGTGATTACAATGTATACACGAATTTTGCGTATTGCTGGTGTATAGTTTGTAACGTGGACGAGCGCGTCCTTGTTCCAAACTATACTACATCACTTGCGCCTGATAAGATTTTTAAAGATAAAGTCTATAAAAAAAAAGAAAAGAACAAAAGTGTGAACTTGATGAAATGGCTTAGGTTAGGTTAGGTTAGAACTGTGAACAACCGCGCGCGAGCCGAGCGAGCGGTGCCGCTGCAGCAGCCGGCGAGCGCTACTTCCCAGTTGCTCGCAGCCAGGCAGGCTATTTAATATTAGCGCAAGGTGCATTACCTCGCAAACAAGTTGGTTCCCAGTTCACAATTTCTAGCAATCTAAACTCGAAATGGAACTAAATGCGGACATCTCTTCGGTAGAATGCGTGTATTGCGTTGCGGGTACAGAAGAAATAAAAAGGCATTGGCGCGAAATCTTTAGAATTTTTCTCTAATTACGAATTGAATTGGTGACCGTAATATAATTTATAACATTGAAAATATCATCATCTAGTGAGAACATCTTCACAGAAGACTGAAATTAAGTTGCCGGAAAAAAACATCTCGAATTGTACAAATCGTACATTTAAATTAAATAAACTATTTAATGTTGTATTGGATTATTTTATTTTCTCGCAATCGTAGTGAAAAGTAGAGTGGCGGCGCTAAAACCCATTTTATCTCGGTTTCTATTTACTCCCTCGCTAAAGCTCGGGAGTAAAACTACCTCGTTACAATGGGTTATTTTAGCCCCTCGTAAAACAATCTACTATTTCACTCCTCTTGCTCAAAAAGGCCGTCATTGTAGAGTACCAGAGCGGGGAAAAAATTGCATTTCTTGCTCTAGGGGAAAAAGTAATTTTTTTTTAATTTTTGTCTTTTCCAACGAACCTTGAAAAACGAAAAAGTCTTTATTCTTTTAAAGAATAATCATGAGTATGGACTCGACTTATTACCTACTTGTTCACAAAAAAAAGAAGAACATTTTATTTTTGAAAATGGAACTAAATGCGGCTATCTTTTCGGTAGAATGCGAGCATTGCGTTGCGGCTACAGAAGAAATAAAAAAGGCATTGGCGCGAAATCTTTAGAATTTTTCTCTAATTTAATGCTTAAAACAATTTTATTTATATCTTCGATTTCTGACATTCCACATATTAATTAATCGAGTCGATCAAAATTGAAAAAAAAAATCGTTTGGCATAATTGTTTTCGCACATCATAACAATAAAAAAAAAAAAATGGTCGGCGATTTTTAACACAAATTGAGTAGTGGTAATGAATATTACGTGTTATTGGACCTGTGTTCGTATTTACGTTAAGATCTGGGCATTTTCTAGTTGTGTATAATATTTTTAATAATATTTGTCACATTTTAAATCGTATCTATATGTATGATATTTGTGAAAAGTTAAAATGTAAACTCGCACGATTGGCGCGAAACTTCGACTTTGGATATCAAAAACATAATTACCACTACTCATTTAACTTGAACAATGGATGAACTCGTCAAATAATTAAATGATGTAAGTATTCACTGCCCCTGTGGTGGAGTTTGGATGTTCGAAATCCCCAATTTTTATGTTTTTAGCCTCGACCTCGACTGTCATCAACGTGGCGATGATCGCATTTACAGATTTGAATTTTATAAAGGTAAATTAATATTGTATTGGATTATTTTATTTTCTCGCAATCGTAGTGAAAAGTAGAGTGTAACACACGGCGCTAAAACCCATTATAACTCGGTTTCTATTTACTCCCTCGCTAAAGCTCGGGAGTAAAACTACCTCGTTACAATGGGTTATTTTAGCCCCTCGTATAACAATCTACTATTATCACAGTATAAAAATAAGATACTTCGCCAGCGTTCCGCGTTTTTGGGTTTTTCTTAAGCTTATTAGTTATCACATGAAACAGTTTTTTCCGACTCATAAAAACTTGATAAAATCCACAAAGATACGTGTTTTGGCAAGCGCACCGACGGACGATATATACGCGTATTGATAATATTAGTTAGGAAGTTAGGACATTGGCTATTAAAAGTAATTTCAAGCAAAAACCGACACTTTAAAATTTAAGCTCCTATGTCTTCGAGAGCCTTTTTTCGATTCACAGTGCGGCGGCCTGAGGATCGAACTCAGGATTTCATACTTAGCAGCAAGTTTGCTAGTTGTGACTAGCTGGGCAGGCCATCTATTATCCGATAGCACTTGTTTAGTTTCCGTTATGTAAAATTATGAAAGTGCAGTGCCATCTAGTGTCGAGTAGCTATTTTCCAAGGTCACATGGAACAAATCATAGACAACAATATAAAATCATTCAACTCGGTTCAATTATTACCCGGCTATTTGCACGGTTCGATTCTCGTTAGAAAATATTGCTGCAAGTACTGTTTTCTAATTGAGTCAGTTAATAGCAATGTCATGGTCACGTTCAGAACATTCAAACTGTACCAATACATTTATTATAGTAAAATGTAGATAAGAAGATTATTTATTTAGAGTAAAGTTTATTTATTGAAAACAAAACAGTTATTACTTAAGAAATTAAACATAAAAAAAATAAACAGAACAACATCTCAAATTAATAAATATTTCAAATGCACTTGCTTAAATCTCTCTGGTTTCCAAACGCACTTTTACAGCGGCAAGAAAAAAGAACAAAAATAAACACGTCAGCTGTCAAAATTTGTTGTGTCATGTCGCTGTAATATTTTTGTAGAAAACCAAACACTGTTTGTCTGAAATAGAAATAATTAACACTCGTAGTTTATAACTGAGCTAGAGAACTACCGCATCGGTCTCACCACCATGCATTGGTACGGGGGCAGTATCGCAGAAGCTGTAAATCTATCAAAACAAAAAAATGCCATTTTCGTGGTGTTCGTTGAAGGTAATTCTTTTTTTTTCTTTTGTACTTCGGTTTCAAGACTTGTGCAACATGATTGATCAGGAAAATGCAGTATTTTAACCATTTTTGTTTGTAGAAATGTAGGTCAAGTCCTATGTCAAATTGGTGAGGTTATTGGCAAACATTTTGACGTCATAGAAAGGAAGAACGTAATATATTTATTTAGGTATATTGTTCATAAACACTGAAAAACAATTGATTAAGCTTACGTACCGGTATCCGCTGCTAACTGTAAAAGATGAATCACCTTTTGTGTGTACATAATTATTGAAAATAATGTATGCAATGACAGCAAGTAATTTCAGTTATTTTGTATGTAAATAGTTTAACACATATCCATTCTTGTTAATTTAGCCAAAGCTGATTGTACAATCCTATTTATGAAACCTATTATGTGAAAGAAGGAATTTTATTAATTTTGCCTGCGTGGAGTTCAGATACCCACGGAAACATACTACCAAATTGTCCCCAGTCAGTATGATTTTTCCGACATCTTCAACAATCATTGTCATATTTCAGCCAATTTACACAAAACTTTAATGAATTATACACCTAAACGTTCCTCATGAATCACTCCGTCTATTAGTGAAAACTGCATGAAAATCCGTTAGGTAGTTTTCGAGTATATCATGTTCAGACAAACCGACGCGACGGGGGGACATTGTTTTATAATTTGTTGCGATTATGATAAGTATAATACATTAAGACATAGTGTGTGAGCTAAGAGCTGTGGAGCTCTTGGTGAGCTAATCCAGAGAAGTACCACAATATTTGTAAGCCATATTTTTTATTAATCATGACTATTCACTACCCTTAGATATGGTTCTGTGCCGAATTGAACATCTATCAATGTTATCAAAACAATTCCCTAAAAACTGTTCACAAATACATAACCAGATATTTGAAGTGAAAACTTCTTTAGGGGTTGGGCATTTTTGAGATGGAAAAAAACAATTGAACTCGCGACTCCGTTACCGACACCTCATTTTTTTAAACGCCATTGTGCTCTTTATTTATATTACGCTACGGATCAATGTTCTATACAAGTATTTTTCTTCCACCAAGGCGATCTTGTTCAAGTTTTCACTTTGTCGCCACTCCCGGAGTGCCACTGTTTTTTTACACTTTAAATCAAATATCTGCCATTCTTTGAAAATATTTCATTTTCGGTTCGACAATCTGTCCAATGGTTGTGAATTACTAAGCTGGTCTGTGTGTCCCGGTGTAATTACAAACATGTGTTCGTGTGATACTGCATATGAAAATATTAGGCTGTAGTGACCAACTACCATCTGCACGCTTAGCAAGACCACAATAGAAACGGGTTTTGTTGATGGAAGAATAGACAAAATGACAGATACACAATCTGTCATTTTGTCTATTGTTCCGTCAACAAAACCCGTAGAAAATCCATTTCTATGGTTGTCATGCTACGCTTGCTGATGGGCCACCTCCTTGTTTGCCACCCATCATCATCTTCCTGCCCTTGTCCCTTGGTACGTGGGGTTGGCGCACACGTTTTCTCTTTCCACTCTCCCCTGTCAACCGTCACGCTATCATTCACTCCCTTCTCTTTCATATCATTCCTCATACAGTCCATCCATCTTTTCTTTGGCCTTCCAATAACATATAAAGGTAAAACATTAAACAAGTAAATCTTAAATGTGAGTCATACCATGACACAATATAACATTGATCTTTGTGACTTGTATCACAGATGGTTCACTACGCAAAATCATTTAAATAAAAAGCGACTCTTGCTACGACACAATAAAGTGCAATTCAGGTCGCACAGCGCTAATTACCTACAGTTATATTCACCTAGAAGTTGCCTCTCTTTCTAACGCGTAACTCTTATATCTTCTGACTACGTTGTTACGCCTACTGAATTCGACAAGTCGAGCCCGCCGGTCCCATCTGTTTTCATTTGTGCTTGTATGCAGTTCCTATTTGCAAATATAGATTGTTATAAATACTTATCAGCAACAGTTAACTCTCTGATTTATTGAAACTCCATGATAAAATCAATAATAATATAATACTTGCAGTTCATTTGCCAAGAAATTGCTTTCCTGGGAGCCAACTATCACCTCTAACTGTGCGTTTGCACTGGCGAAACATTCACATAAAAACATGTTGAAATCTCTATTTCCTGTCAAATATTATAGTAATTTTAATATAGTAATAGTAATTTTTATTTTCTCTCAAAGAAGTACAAATTTGGTACATGGTATCTAGGTTACAGGCAGATTTAAACCTTTGTGAGAGCTGGAGTCTGTACTGTGTTCGGGACCTGTATGACAGATTTCCAGGCCGTACTACAACATTGTAAAAGCTCCAAGTACTGGGAGGAAGGGAAATTAATATAAAAAACAAAAGGAGATGTGCTATGTGTGTCTTTGGAGAGTGTTGTGTGTCCGTGAGTGCAATATAAGCCCTCGCGCCTAGCACCCACGAAGGGCACTGGGCGCGAGCACCTACTTGCTCGAGGTGAAACGCGATCGAAGATTAATTTGAGTAGGTGAATATTCCCGGTAGTCGTAATTATTTTAAAATATTTAGTATATTTTCAGTCTGCATAATCCAATTCAAGTAGCCATTTCGTAATAGTTTTTTTTTTTACATTTTGATCTGCTCATAGGGTGTATATGTATATATTTTTTATTAACCTTGTTATAGACGTAACTACTAGGTACATTGTATCGAACATTGACAGAAAAATAGAGATTTCAACATGTTTTTATGTGAATGTTTCGCCAGTGCAAACGCACAGTTATAGCAGTATTATTTTAATGTTACTTCAGTGTGGGAACGAGATGGAGCTATACAGGACGTCTAGCTCCGTCTCTTTTCCACACTCAAGTAAGATTAAAAATAATACTGCTCTAAGAGGTGGTGGTAGGCCCCCTGACACCCTTTTTTTTTTTTGGTTGGGATATTATCAAATAACTTCTTCCGCTCTGAGCGGAGCGGGAGGGCGTGTCAAACTCTTACTGACTAAAACCCACCCGTGTTCCTTCGGTTGCCTTGTTGCCGGTGGCCACGATCTCCCTTTCGGTTTTCTTCGCAACCCTGGCAGGCATCGGCCCTAGCGGACCCCGTCAATTCTGCTGACATCTCTTTGAGGCGCGCGTGGAACACAACGCGCCGTCGACCCGGGCCTGGACCTTATCGGACGGCGAGCTACCCATTGCTCACCATCCGCAAGCCCGCGCCTACGGTGGCCGGAAATCGGCCTGCAATTCCCCCTGACACCCTGTCAGTTCCATACAAACAAGTATGTTTTAAAACAAGTGTAATATTGTCCAACTGTCAGATGTCAGAAATCGAGGGTGCTCGTGGCTAAGTAATAACAGCCGCACGATTCGATCCATCAGGTTAAGCTACGTTTGCCAGGGTTGGTCTGTGGATGGGTGACTATCTTGGGTGCCTCGGAAAGCATGTTAAGCCGTTGGTCCCGGCTATCATTATTTATTTAAACTTCTCACACACAAAAAGGTACAAAGGCGGACTTAATGCCATAGGCATTCTCTACCAGTCAACCAAGGGTGGTGAAGAGATCAGATGGCAGGTGCTCTGTTTGAGAGGAACAAAGAAAAAATTATTGAAAATATATCATTAGAAATAAAATGTAGGAACAACAGTACATAAATAGGTTATTACTTATAATACACAAACATAGAAGGAAAAAAAAAGGGAAAAATTTATATAAACTAAAAATAATAAATGAATAATAATAATTATTATGAACTAAGTATTTTTGTTTTAAATTAATTTTGTAAACATCTACCTTTTAAGTACAAACAACAACCAATCATAACAACGAGTTAATAACATCACAAATAAACAGCATTGCCCACCTGTTAGTGAGTCAGCCCGTATGTCACACGCTATATTGCCAACTGTACACTCAACAGCAAATATATGGAGAAACTTTGTAGACAGATAGATAAATTGTTTATTTGGTGCACACAACAGATATAGCACAACATAAAAACACGATTAAATAATAACAAATTACATGTATATTAAGAAAATACGTACAAGTTTGCCAATATACAAAAAAACTTTTTATAAATAAAAACAACCGACTTCCAAAAAAAAACACTACAAAGTGAAAAATAACTTTAATTTCGGAAGTCGGTGTCTTGGGTTTTGTGTTTTCGTTTAATGCCACCGACTTCCGAAATTAAAGTTATTTTTCACTTTGTAATGTTTTTTTTTGGAAGTCGGTTGTTTTTTTTTTATAAAAAGTTTTTATTTTTCACTTTTTAGTTGTGGTACCTACCCCACACACATTCAAATACCTGCTACCAGTGACAGGAACTTATCATATCATCTACATACTAAGTGGAAAAAAAATACGTATTTTGTAGCTAACTCAAAAACTACCTAAGCAAAGTTAATAAAATTTATATGGGACCAATTTGGGAGCATATCCTTTCAAACAAAAAAGAATTTTCAAAATCGGTCCACAAATGACGGAGAAATCGGTGGACATACATTAAAAAAAAAAAAAAAAAAAAAAAAAACATTCGCGACGAACATATAACCTCCTCCTTTTTGGAAGTCGGTTAAAAAACAATGAAAGCAAAAACATTTTGAAGACACTATCCTACTAGTCCTACTAATTTTATAAATGTGAAAGTTTGTGAGGATGGATGAATGTTTGTTACTCTTTCACGCAAAAACTACTGAACGGATTTGGATGAAATTTGGCACACAGATACTTTATAACCTGAATTAACACATAGGATACTTTTAATCCCGATATTCCCACGGGATCGAGACTTCTGCAGGTGAAACCGCGGGGCGCTGCTAGTTGGTCTTATACTAGGTACTACGATTTTCTCACTGAAGCATTGATTGTAGTTTTAAGATATAGTGCTTTATAGCACCTTCGCATATATTATTTTGGGAATTATTGCACAGTTAAACCAATACTGTATTAAAAGCTTGCCTTTAAATTTTCCTAAAAGTGTACTTACCTACATATTTTTGCTCTCAACTGTACTAGTCTGGCAAAATGCCACGTTGCAGCATCATTGTACGAGAATTGGCAATTGGCACCACTGGCCGTGACAAAAAACGTTTTTATTGGTTAAACTTGCAGTTAAAAATGAAATTTGTGATATAAATAACTTTGTCATTTTTAATAACGGACTAACAGCGTCCCGCGGTCTTCTTTTCAAATGCTTAGTGACTAACCTGGTGCCAGTGTTATAAAGCCGCCCATGGGCCTCTGACTTGGCTTCACGTGCCGTCGAGAAATATCTCTCAGGCATGCCGGTTTAATGGGAGGCCGTTACCTCCTGGGAAGCAGTAATGCTCGCGAAGGAGGAGGCGGAACGCGTGAGGGAGAGGCAAAATTCGCACCCTGACGCCCCTAACCGCCGCCGGAGGAGACGCCCTGGGCGTCGGAAATCGCGAGCCGATTTCCGGCCACCGTAGGCTCGGGCTTGCGGACGGTGAGCAATGGGTAGCTCGCCATCCGATAAGGACCAGGCCCGGGTCGACGGCGCGTTTGTTCCACGCGCGCCTCAAAGAAATGTTAGCAGAATTGACGGGGTCCGCTGGGGCTGATGACACGCCCTCCTGCTCCAGAGCGGGAGAAGTTATTTGATAATTTACCAGAAAAAAAAAAACATGCTGGTTTTCTCACGATGTTTTCCTTCACCGTTTTTGAAGCAAGTGATAATTATACAATACGCACATGAATCCGAAAAGTCAGAGGTTCGAACAAACTCACTTTCGTATTTATATTATTAGTTAGTATTAATAAGTAGTATTTAGGGTTAACATTGGATGAGAATACAGGAATACCTATACGAAAAATTTACCTATTTACATTGTTGAGTTTTGATCCTTTTTGTACTGACGAAAGTCTGCATATAAGTAACAATTTGATGCAGCCGGCTTCTGCATCAAATTATTAAATCTATGCGACTATTGCACAACTCATAATGCGAAGCATTAGAGAGTGCTCTGCGATCAATTAATTGAGTCAATTAAACTTTTGAAAATGGCTCTTTTATTCAAAGTAGTTTAATTATAATTAATAAAAAACTAACTAATATAAAGGATGATCTCTGAGAGGCCAGTCTGCATTGCTGGGTAGGTTCATTCGGCTTCACGTGACGATGTTTTTTTTTTTTTTTTTGACATGAGTGATTTAATTATTTATATTTGGAATTATTTGTATTTGGAATTTTTATGTATTTTGAATTTAATTATCAATGATCACTAACATAGTTTTAAGAACTTTGTAACTAACAATTTATGGACATATCAATTAGTCTGTATTAAATGAATTTAATTAATTAATTAATAAATATCTTTAGCAATATATATTTCCAACTTCGACCCTCTTCCGTTGCCTAGCAACCAACAAAACAAACCTAAATAGTCTTTGACAGTACGTAAAAATTGTGAGGTGAGAAATGTTACCCATATTGATGGGTAAAAAAGCAGTCAAAACATACTTCATGAAAAGTTGTTTAAAGTATTTTTCTGTTTTTGAATGAGCGTTATGAGGCGTGCACATGCTATTTGTTATGGGGGATGAGCAATATTACATTAAGTTCGTATTCTTCTATAGTTTACCGCAAATTGTGAAAAGGCTAGCCAAAAGGTTAGAATATTGCAGAAAGTTACGGATTTAACTTTTTTTAAAGATTATCATCACGCTATAGCTTTATGGATCTAATCAGTCAATCATAACATATACAGGGTGGATTTTGAGATGGGGCAATAAGGGCAGGTACCTTAACCGTTGTCGCTACAAGAAAACAGTCTTAGGAGACTGTCCTTAACTTTTTGAAACTTGTTGATCTGCATTAACATATTTTGAAAAAAAAATATAGTCAGCAAGAAAACTTTTTTGGTGCCAGTCGATTCTATTTCTTATTACTAGGGTCAAAAAACTATATCGAGCCAACTGAGGTTTGAGTACAAGAATGTCGGTCTGTATGTTAACTTTTCACGCCTAAACAACTGAACGGATTTCTATCAAATTTGACATGAAGATAAATGGCATCCTAGGATAGGACATAGGCTACTTTTTGTCTCAAAAATAATCATAAAGGATCCTCGCCAAACTTCATGCTGCTAGGTCAACGGAAATACCATATAGGCTTTATTTTATTTGCGAGTGTCAACATAAATATGCGGTAAAATTAAATGGCCGTAATTTTTATTGCATTGACTTGGAAGTTTGATTTTCTTTACAGCTCCAAGAGACCGTAGATCTAAGTTTTTAATATCTATTTCAACTTGATGCATCCAGGTGTTTCTGAAAAAAAGGGTCTTGACAGACAACGAAGTCATCCTTTAACGGTTTCAATTTTGCATTTTGAGTACGGAACCCTAAAACAGATTTATTATCTGCCTATTACCTTTTAATACCGTAACGGCTGAACGTATTTAGATGAAAGGCATACGGATAGGCCATAATCTGGCTTAGAACATAGGATACTTTGAATTCCGGTAGCATGTTCCTGTGGACATCCATTTGCGACATCCACGCGGGCGAAGCCGCGGGAAAAAGCTAGTTAAATATAAAACAACACGTTATGTCAGTAGTCATGCCTGATACTGATCTAAAATAACCGGCCAAGTGCGAGTCGGACTCGCACACGAAGGGCTCCGTACCGTATTAAGATCGAGCAAAAACGCCGAAAAAAGAACACGTTTCTTGTATGGCCCTTTAATTTTATACCTCCAAAGAATCTATGACTTGGGCAAGTTTTTCTAGCACGTAGTAAACTTTCGCTAGTATAACTTTTTCCCACGAAAATTTAGTAAAATTTTTGCCAGACTGAAGTCTTTGCCGTAAATATTTTTTTCTTATTGAACACATCTTTTCTAACTGCATAAAATTATTACCACAGGAAAGACCCTCACTATTACAACGTCACGAAAAAAAATAAATTAAAATGCTGAAAGTTTTTTTTTTAATGATTTTTTCTTTGAGCACTATGCGAAGTGATAGAAAAAAAACAAAAATTGGTCGTAACTTTTGAACCGTCATTAAAAAATTGCACCGACATTCTCAGGGTTAAAAAGTTTGGTAATGAGGGACACCTGTATAAATGTCGTAAGCCAGGATCGTCTCTGCACAAGGAAATACTTTTAACGGTTACTAGTATACTTTGTTTTAATGAGTTTTATCTGGCCCTCAGGTGACAATGAAATGTCAACGGAGATGGCGGCCACAATCGATGACAGCGTAGTGCTGAGCCGTCTGTCCAACGAGGGCAACTTCCTCGCTGTCAAGCTGAAGAGTGGATCCACCAACTACATACACTTCGCGCAGATTTGTATCCTTTATATATAACAACTAGCTGCCCGCCCCGGTTTCACACGGGTAGCACTTAGTACTTTACCTACCCTACCTACCCTACCTACCCTACCTATCCTATCTCTCAAGTTGGATCGAACTGCACATGGTGTGCAAATTTTATTATAATCGGTTAAGTGGTTTAGGAGTCCATTGAGGACAAACATTGTGACACGAGATTTATATATATTAAGATTGTTGTTACCAGAAGTAGAGCTCTGGGTGAAACAACTAATAAAATTAACGCGTCCTTAAATATGTCCATAATTTACCACACCGCAAATGCAAACAGGGCGTGTTCCGTACATTTCTCCTGAATAAAACCTACGTTGAGACTGAAAAGTATTTATTGTCACTTACATAAAGCTCATTTCCTATTATTCAAATGCACACACACACACTCACCCCCACACACTCATACACACACATACACGCACTCACTCGACTCAGCACATCTACACTCCTCATTCTACTTTGTTTTATTTAATTTTAATTGTAAGATTTTATCTTTTGTGTTTTGATACTGTAATCTCCAAAAAGCATAAAAACACGATTTTTTGTGATACTCAAATTGGGAATCGAAACTGTCTCTCCTAAATACAGATTACTCAGTGATCTAGCTAGGAGAGCAGCGATTCACCCAACAATTAATTGTACCTACACCATGTTATTAATAATGGTGCCGATTACCTTGTTCACAAACTAAACTAAATTTAAATTCAGTGCATCTTTTTCTTTCTATCTCATTAAGAAAAGGATAGAAGATAAATTTTAGTTTAGTCCTGTCAAATTAATCGGCGCTTGACGTAAATTGACGTAATTTTAGTAGGCAAGTTTTTAATCACGTCTAAACTTGTGTGGAGTAGTGACAGGCACTGATTAATTTGACAGGACTAAACTAAAATTTATCTTCTGTCCTTTTCTTAATGAAATAGAAAGACAAAGATGCACTGAACTTAAATATAGTTTAGTTTATGAACAAGGGAATCGGCACCATTGTATACTTAACTAGTCCGTGGAAGTACACAAAAAACCGGTCAAATGCGAGTCCACAACGGTTCTGTACCACCGTACAATACTTAATAACTACATATTTTTACCCGACTCGTGGGAATTCAAGAATGGGATGCCCAGCTGTTCCACGTGTTATTTAGCTGCAGGGACTTGAAAACGAAATGAATTTCGTTCCGTTACACAAAATGTTATCTAATAACGCTTCAAATTTTGTAACGATACTAAAACCTAAAAATATTAATAACGTTACAAAAAAAAAAAACGTTACAGAATATAATTTTTGTAGAACAACATTTTAAGTAACGTTATAGGTATCAGTAACATTATGCTTATATCCGCTTGTAATAAATAACGTTACAGATGCATATGTTTAACGTTATTCTTAAGAACTTTTCCCGCTGACCACTGCTCCGTCGTCGCCCATCACCACCACCACCACCGGCCAGCCCCGTTACGGCGGCCGGTGGCCGGCTGGTGGTAAGCCACCGCCGTATTCAAACATAAGTTCATACGAAAGTGCACATTTTTTACAGACAGTGTTGTGAATGAATAGTTATGGTTACCTACCTACTTTTATATTCATGTGATAGTGTCATCTTCACAATTTTTTTTGGCAATGTTGCGTATCGGAATGAAAAATGTTATTATTTCGTTATACCGATATATTAATAACGACATATTTTTAATAATGTTTTTAAACAGTTTAAGATTTCATTCCGTTTGTTAGTATCGTTATAGCCAAGGAATTAATTTTGTTACGATCCTGGTGGAACGGTACAAATTATCGTTACCGGAACTTCGCGTAACGTTATTTTGAGTAACGTTTCAAGTCCCTGGTTAGCTGTGGTGTATTCGACCACCTTGGTGGTGAGGTCACACTTGTTGCCGACCAGGAGCTTAATGACGTTGTCGCACGCGTAGATTTGGTCATCTCCTCCAGCCACTGCTTCACGTTGATGATAATTCCGTGCGCTCCTCTGTAGTATGATGAATTGATTGTTCGAAACCGCTCCTGTCCAGCTGAGTCCCATATTTGTAACTTTATTGTCTTGCCGTCTAAGTCTACACTCGACTAGAGTTAACTACTCATCATAATTTGACAAATGAAGTATCGTTGGAAGCAAGACTGGTTGTCAGACTTTCTGATTTCCGACGTCCCGTAATGACTGTCAAAGATCCACGAATGACAGCCGGGACCAACGGCTTCACGTGCTTTCCGAGGCTCGGAGGGGGTATTGGTATGTAAAGATGGTCACCCATCCACGGACTAACCGCGGCAAACGTAGCTTAACCTTATCGATCGGAAAGTGACAAACCAAAAGTGCACGTAAATGGCATAGTATAAAGAGTTCTAGTAGGCTATCTCCTGCCCAATCCGCGATGTAATTGCCTACCATACTTGCCTGTCTCAGGGTTGTCACTTTTAGCTAAATTTTAATTCAGTGCCTAGAAATTGGCAAGGGCCGGGAAGTTCTATTTTTTACTTATGTGTTGTCTGGGTTCAGGGTTTGTGAGGTCGGTTTTACCTAAACGATGATGTTCATAGTGTTTGTATTAATGACAAAGTTATATTTGCGGCTTTTGAAAAAGTGATATATCTCAAAAACTGCTAACTATATCTCCTTCAAACCAATTTTCGTTGAAAGTGTTTTTTGACACCTACAGCATATATTTTTATTAGATTTTTTACTCTCTTACTTGTTCTGATTCACAATTCGTCAAATATTTGAAATTACGATTTTATAACTGTAAGTACTTAGTTACTTTACTATACCTACAATACTGAGAAATCGGCATGACTAAACGTAAACAAAGTATTAGCGGCATATCAATTGACAGATCAAAAGTAGGTACCTAATACATTTTAGTGGGAAAGTAGGCCTGCCTACTTCGTCTGTCTGATAATTATCTAATACAACAAAAAATAAGTAGTTATCTCATCATCAAGTTAAAATTATATGCTAGAATAAGTGACTTGGTTACCTTTCCTGTTCAGTAGGTAATCTGAACAGAGACAACTCTGGAATCGATGAATTATTTAGACACCCAAACGCACAGCAATAATTTCTCCTGTGATTATCACTCATTTTTCATACATTTAGCAGTGCCGAAAAGCCGCGACGCGCAAACCACAGCGCAAACCTTGTGCGGCGTTAGCCCTGACTGGCGCACTGAGAAACGGGCGAGATTTTGTTAAGTGTGCGTGCGGCGACGCATAGATACAAGCCGCGCACACATACAAGCCGCGCGCGGTGCGTTTCTATGAAGATAGCTTACTACCTCTCTTTATACTATGTAAATGGTTTAATTAAAATAAATGGTTTGAGTGCAGTTGTTATTAGTTATGCCTTAGCCACAATACAATGAGTATCGTACGAAAGAACTGCCTGAAAGATTACAACATTCACTTTACACAATAAGATGTTCCCTAACTCCACCAACAGATCAATTCGTGCCAGTTCCCTCACTGTTCTTCATAGGTCGGAATGGCACGCCACTGGAAGTGGTCTGCGGCGGCGTGGAGCCCAGCAACCTGGCGACCAGGATAGACAGGATCCTTGAGGAGCATTGTGAGTATCAATCCGTTCCTGTCCGTTTATAGGTCGGAATGGCACACCACTCGAGGTGGTCTGCGTTGATGTGCAGACCAGCAACCTGGCGACCAGGATAGACAGGATCCTTGAGGAGCACTGTGAGTATCAATCCGTTCCTGTCCGTTTATAGGTCGGAATGGCACACCACTCGAGGTGGTCTGCGTTGATGTGCAGACCAGCAACCTGGCGACCAGGATAGACAGGATCCTTGAGGAGCACTGTGAGTATCAATCCGTTCCTGTCCGTTTATAGGTCGGAATGGCACACCACTCGAGGTGGTCTGCGTTGATGTGCAGACCAGCAACCTGGTGACCAGGATAGATAGGATCCTTGAGGAGCACTGTGAGTATCAATCCGTTCCTATCAGTTCATAGGTCGGAATGGCACATCGTCATGGACAGCGACTATGCCGAATATGCATGATTAAAATTCAAAACATTTTTGCTATCTTTTTACCCGACTGCCCCAGAAGGAGGGTAATGTTTGCAAATCTGAACGCAAAGATGGACGTGTTGACAGCAGCAGCGACTTATTATTTCCTCTGTGTCAATTACCAATACATGTTCGGCGTACATAGAACACCGCACTCTACTGAGCAAGCCATGTATGGACGGTAAACGAACTTATTCGGTATATCCGCAATCCTTTGATATGTGACCAAAATCCGACAATCGGCGGATACGAGTGTTCGTGTATTTGTTAACCGACTTCCAAAAAGGAGGAGGTTATATGTTCGTCGCGTATGTTTGTTTTTTTTATGTCCACCGATTTCTCCGTCAATAGTGGACTGATTTTGAAAATTATTTTTTTGTTTGAAAGGGTATGTTTTCGAGGTGGTCCCATATAAATTTTATTAACTTTGCTTCGATGGTTTTTGAGTTAGCTTCAATAATACGTACTTTTTCCCACTTAGTATGTAGATGATATGATAACTTCCTGTCACTGTTATTTACATAGCAGGTAGTGGTTTTCGAATTTGTGTGGGGTAGGTACCACAACAAAAAAATGAAAAATAAAAAGTTTTTATTAAAAAAAAAAACAACCGAGTTCCAAAAAAACACTACAAAGTGAAAAATAACTTTAATTTCGGAAGTCGGTGTCTTTGGTTTTGAATTTTCGTTTTTTGTCACCGACTTTCGAAATTAAAGTTATTTTTCACTTTGTAGTGTTTTTTTGGAACTCGGTTGTTTATTTTTAATAAAAACTTTTTATTTTTCGTGAAAAATAGGCAAATATAGGCGAATAGAGTAACTTCACATCGTCGTATTTGGGCAAATATGACGAAAACGCAAACACGAATAGCGATCTGAAGTGCCACAATAAGAAGGGGTTTTTGAAAATCTATATCTAATAATAAAGTTTTGTTTATTTGTTTGTACCCGCAAATCTCTGGAACTGACCGGACTGCTAGTCGTATTTGAAAAAATCTATAGGCTATTTCATTTCACGCTAGGACCTTGAGGAGCCGAGCAAACAGAAGGTAAGTCAGAGAGAAAGAAAAATAAATAATAGCACAGGCAAGCGATGCAATGCGACGGGGGAAAAGAAATTTCCACTCGGACGAACTCGTGCACAGACGCTAGTTGATAAATAAAATTCTGGATAAAAGTTTTTATGGAAGTTGTCATTTTTCCGGTGGAAAAACCCAGCTGCGCACAGCTTGTAACATAATAATTATAACGCCTGGGTCCAGGGTTGGCGGAGATCACACATTTCGCCAGTTATGTACAAGTTCCAAGTAATCTAGAGGACGAGCTCATTGCCATTGGGCATAATTACAGACTCGGGTACTGCGAATTTCCTTACAGAAAAACTCATGACAATGGCCGATTCGTCTTTGAACCCAGAAGACTAGAAATTCAGTGAATGATGGTCTTACTTGCCAACAATCAGTGAGGGAAAGCTGACTCAGGCAAATAATTTAATTAAATATTTTGTGTTGCGTAGTGTTGCATACATTTTGTATAGAATCAAGTTTTCAAACTGTATAGACAGCTGTGCTGCTGGGGAGTTTGTTGCGCCACTTCTTCTTCCCAGCTAAAGCACTAGGAAGCGATGAAGGGTGGGCGTTTCGGGGACTGTCTTATGTAATTTTGACGTTCAAAAAGTGCTGATTCTCAGCCTAGTTTGAATAAATGACTTTTGATTTGATTTGTTCTTTGTGTGCATTAGAAGTCGCAAGATTTCGGCAGTTCACGTCTGGGTAGTCTGGCTTGCCAAATATATCATCATTAGATAAACTTAATTAAATAAAAATATCCTCCTCTTCCAGTCAAAGGCAAGCAGCAATCCATGTTATCTTCCGAATCCCTCGGGGTGCAGGCAACCACGTCATCTACCACTACCGCGCCGGCCAACGTCCAGCCGACCGGCTTCCAGCAAAACTTGCAGCAGACAGTCAGCTTCGTTAAGACCGAGGCGGCTGCTATGCAGCAGCAGACTGCCACAGAGGAGAATAAAGTGGAGGCTGAGTCAGGTTAGTGATTTAAAAGGATTACAGTTAGATTTAGAACTGTACTCCATCGATTTAGTTAGTTAAATAAAGGTAAACTAAAAAAAAACACGTTACGAGACAGCTGTCAAGTAACCGACTAAACGTTACATCTGTCACTTCAGTTGTCATGTTACGTCACAGTTGTACTCTTCAATTTAGCAACGTTATAGTTCGTTGACGTTTAGAGATTGGGCTGTTTACAATAGATATATATGTTAGGGTTTCAAAGTGACCCACTTTTATGTCTCAATATAAGTCGCAGTAGTGCCTAAAAGGAATGACTAGCCTTATTTGAGCTTGAAGTAAGTCACACTTGAACCATTTTTTTTTTACCCTCAACTTGGAAGCTTTTGGCCTGTTAGCTCACCTAATGGTAAGTAATGTTCAGGCCGAAGGTGGAAGCGAGCTTCACCCGGAATCCTCAACCACAGAGGAACTGGCTATCTTACCTCTAACTGCCGAAACACAACAAAGCTGTTAACATTTTTGCTATTGCGTCAGACTTAGATAGGATGGTGGTAGCTAGCCAGGCGGACTTAGAACAAGCCTTACCGCCAACCAAACCGAGCAGAAAATTTTGCCCCCACTGGGAATCGAACCCAGGACCTCTAGGTCTGAGACAGGTGGTTTAACCACTAGACCACAGAGGCGGTTAACGAACAATACGTTCTGTTTTACAGATTTAGTAAAAAAAATATGTCAAACCGCCATATTTATTCTACAAATAAAAGTTACATGACGATTGAAAAATTGTCCTTAAATGAGAGATTAAATTTAGCTAATAAGATTTGCTAAAACCCCAGGTGTGGCTCTAAATTATCAACTCTACATTTAACATTCTCATTCCCAGCATCCGGTTCCCCGAAAGCCAAGATCCCTAAGACGGGCTCCGCAGACAAGCCCCTAGCTCTGAACGACCTGGTTTGCGACGACGACGTGTGCGTGCGGCGCCCCGTCAAGCCTGATGAGCCGGGGCCCAGCCAGGCCCCCACAGCCAGCCTGCCCCCCACAGCCAGCCTGCCCCCCACAGCTAGCCTGCCCCCCACAGCAAGCCTGCCCCCCACAGCCAGCCTGCCCCCCACCGCCAGCCTGCCCGACTCACCAGAAAATGCACAGGTGGGTTTTCAAATTAAATAAGTATTATTTCTTTGCAAACATAGGTAATTGGTACATAAAATTATAACAAAGTCGACCATGTTCCGTCACATGGGCATGCAAATCATAAAAAAGGAGGTTTAAAAGGTGGGGATTTTTTTGGTTTTGTTTTCTTGATGTTAGTCATTTTTGTTTTGTAGTTGTAGTCGTTTAGCTTTAGTTTGGCCGAGACCTCTGTACCGCGTCTTAGGCTTTGGTCTCCTATTTTATGCTGTATGCGGCGTCTGACATGTCAGCGTCAACGTTCCGTCGTCTGAAGCGTTCAGACGACGGAACGTTGACGCTGACATGTCGCACAGTCAATACGTCAGTAGTGGACGACAACGCTTCAGTCGCTGTTCGCAAGTGATCGTATGGCATTTGACACGACCTGACGCTGCAATGGTTCGAAATAAATAGAGACGCGACGCAAAGCGTTTGAATGCCGCGTACAACGTCAAGACGTTGACGTGTCTAGGAGACCACAACAGTACAGTATTTCTATGTTCTTAATGACCCTCGGCAAACTTCGTGTTTCGTCAGTCGTCGGATATCTATCAGTTGCCCTTTGCACTTGGTGCAGACCGGACGCTCTCAATCGATTTAGAAGTATATAGAGGTGTTAATACTCTTTTAACTTAATGTAATTAATTTTAAAAATGGGAGGAAAGCCGCCAAAGTCGCAAGCACGAGAGATAAGAAAATAGTTTTACAGCTCTATATAGTTCACACGGAAATCAAAACTATACAACAATAAAGTACTTAGTTCTGAATTCAAATTACTATACACGACAAATCGAATAATTGATGGACATGGAAATTAGCATTCGTTTGTATTCGGAAATGCGATGATACCCGACGGACATTAAGAAAATAGAAATAATGTACACACTTATAAACTCAGAAGAAAGTAATTAATTGATTCAGGCGTGACCTTGCGGAAATCCACTATAAAATACAATAGACGTAGATATATTTAGTAACCTGTTCCGCTTAACTATTCCTCGAGCAGTCAGTGTATGCCTGGCGACTGCTTGACCGCACGACTGCCCGAAGCAGTTGCAACTGCTCGAGCGGTTTCGTGTATGTGTGAAGACTGTAGTTCACTATGCAGTCGCAGCTTGAAGCAGTCCGTGTTTGGCGGCCCTTACATGGAACTGCTCGAGCAGTTGCGATTGCTCCGGGTGATTGTTGCTGCTGCAATGTTGTTGAACTGTCAAAATGCCAGGCATTGGCATTGTAAGTGTGTTCCGCTGATGCTGCTGCCAGAATCGTCGACACACGACGAAACTCCGTTTTGGTAATTCGTATAGTCATTATACACATGTAAAAAAAACCCTATCCGATCCGTGAGGGTGTCGTTAAATATCGTACTGAGAGTATATTTATGTGCTAGTTTTCAGGAAAAAGTAGAAAAAAATCGCCTCTTTTTTTTCAGATTAGCAGAAAGGACTTAACCCACACTATGGTCAAAAATGAAAAATGTCCTAAAGGACAACAACCAACCTTTAGGTCCTTTTTAGGGTTCCGTAGTAAACAAGGAACCCTTATAGTTTCGTCATGGCCGTCTGTCTGTCTGTCTGTCCGCGGTCTAGCTCCAAGACTGTTAGTACTAGAAAGTTGTAATTTGGTATGGGTATACATTTTAATCATGTCGACAAAGTGGTAAAATAAAATTATGAAAAATATATTTTTTTAGGGTAAAGTGGGGATGTTTTTTTTTTCTATCCCTTATTGTGGGGTATCGTTGGAAAGGTCTTTCAAAAATATTATGAGTGTGTGTGTGTGTGATTTTTTAATTCAGTTAGAGTCAAGTGTCCCCCTCCCCCCTCCCCCCTCCCCCCCTGCCAACTAAATGGTTGGTTTTAGATATGTGAAAAAATTCACGGCAGTAGCTTATATAACGAATTTAAAAGGAAAACTATCACAGCTAAGTAGGCTTTACAAATTAACGAGTAATAATCGACCAACTTAACTTTGCAGTTGCAATAATATGTTTTCCCATACATTCCGTATGGGAGAACATATTTTTCAACTACAAAGTTAAGTTTGTTTTTGGGATAAATTCATCCCAACTACGGAACCCTACATTGTGCGTGGTCCGACATGATGACATAATTTTTGACCATAGTGTGGGTCGAGTCCTTTCTGCTAATCTACGTCCAATTGTACCGGGTTATAACAGGGGGCGCGGGTGATCGTCGTTTAGCGACAAGGCAAGGCAAGGCATAACTTATGACCCCTGTTGAAAATTTGCTAATTTCTAATAGATTTGCGGTAATTTTGGTACTAAAAATGTTAATATTTTAAATAGCAAAAACTTTTTTTTTTCCATAATAATGTTTAACTTTTTGGTAATGTTTTGCAGTACCTATGTGCCCGTTTCAGATTGGACAGTTTTTTTTTTACATATTGTATAGTATTTTGCACGTTCATTTTATATAAAAGCTTTTTTTATTTTTATGAAAGGGGTCGTTGTTCATTGATGTATAAAAAATACCCAAGATACACAATTCTTTTAAATTATTGCATTAAAAGTCAAACATAAACACGAACTTGCACTTTAAACCGACAGATTTAAAGCAGCTTTTCGAATAATACGAAAAACGAATCAAAAGCATAACATCACAAACTACGATTAGATACACATTCTAATTTTAAACTACCCTACGTATAGCAGTTTTTCGAACAACATTGAATCCTATATAAAAAAGTCTGTCGTTACGGGTCGACAGAAGCTTGAAAGTCTGACAACCAGTGTTACCAAGGGGTATCGTATTACCTAGTAACTGGGTTGTGGAAGTCAGATAGGCAGTCACTTCATGTAAAATACTGGTATTCAGCTCCATCCGGTTGTACTGGAAGCCGACCTCTACATAGTTGAAAAAAGGCTAGGCAGATGATGATTATAACCGAAAATAGAAATAAGTGTAAAATACGCATTTTTAATACAGCGCCATCTAGTATAAGTTTCTAAAAATTTATACTAGATGGCTCTGCATTACATACGCGTCTGTGAGTGGGTAAAACAGTAAATGCGAATTAAAAGAAACTTCGAAAAAATATGTCAGTTTCTAGTGTTTTTTTTTTTTCAAATCATATGTGAAAAGGAACGTCGTTCTAAGCGGGGGTCCCCCCGACCGCACACTTTTTTTTTATACAACAATGACTATCCGAATCGGCCATATTTTAGGAACTATTTTTCTTAATTTGCAACCATATTACAGGAATCTCTCCTTCAGACTACAGAAAGTACAGGCAGTGTGGAAGAAAAGATGGAACGAGCGAAGGAGCTGATAGAAGCTAGGAGAAGAGAGAAAGCTGATAAGGATAAAGAGGTAGGGAGTCCTTATCACTAGTATTTTGAGGTGAAGGCGGGCGGGGATATCATCAGCGTCGTTATCAGTCGAAACATGTTCTAAAAAAACAGGTATGCGCTTCGGGAATCTTCATGTTTCCGAATTAGAACGAACGTCGCGCCACAGAGTAACCTCCCACAGAAGCAAAGCTTCTAAGTTTTCTACTGCTGCGCTTTGTTGTAGAGCACATATCATCACGCGTTTGTATGAAGTTTTCTCTCTGTCGGATGACGTACTCCGGTCGTAGATCGTCATCAAAGTTTTTTGGAATTGCATAGAGTTGTTAATCTATAATTTTGTAACAAAGGTAAAACTAAATACGCAGGTAGTTCAGTGGTTATAACATCTCTATATTAGATCTCATCATCGTGTGTTCGTATTTCCGAAGATAGACGATGTTTGACGAAGCGCATACTTTCTTCGAATATATATATATATATATGATAGGGCTTGCTTGAAGAAGAAATTGCCATACACGTTGGCTGACAGCCTGGTGAATAAAAAATATTTTTTATTTATTTTAGTTTGGGGTTGTCCATTGATCACGTGAGGCTCGAAAGGGGGAAGGGGGGGTCGAAAAAAATCATGAAATATCACACGAGACGGTGGGGGTGTAGTGACATATCACGTGTATTTATTTTTTCGTTGAACTAACCCGAAAAGACTACGACTCGCCGTTGCCAGGCAACGATAATACCTGTATTTAAAGATAAATATTCTGAATTTTTTTGAATTTACTTTGTACCAAAAAGTAACACGTGATTTTGAGTCGGGGTTTGGGATTTGGGTAGTCTAAAACTTCAGCACGTATCACAAGTGGGGAGAAGGGGGTTAAAAATTTGCTAAAAAAACATCACGTAATTAATGGACAACCCCTTTGCATGTTTTTTGTGTTAGTTAAATATAAAAAGATATGTTTACAAAACGTTACTTATAATGAAATAAGTTTTCAGTGGCCATGACGGAGAAAATCATCAAGTTATTGCTAGTCTTCTTTTCGTATGGTTAGTGACTAACCTGGTGTCAGTTTTAAAGCCACCCATAGCCCTCTGACTTCGCTTCACATACCGTCGAGAAATATCTCTCAGGCATGCCGGTTCCCTCACGATGTTTTCCTTCACCGTTTTTGAAGCAAGTGATAATTTGCAATACACACATCATTGTTGCTACAGTTCTAACTGTTTTCCTTCTCTTTTTTTCTCACAGTTGGAGAAAGAGAAAGAGATAGAGCGTCGGCAGGCAGGGAAGGGAGTTGCAGAGCTTAAGAGATGGCAGGCGGACCAGGAGCTTAAACAGATACAGGTACAGCCTTAAATCTAATGTTAGCTGTGTGATTTGTTGGCTGCAATAAAAACAATTAATCTTATTCATGCGATAGTTTGAGATTTTATACAATACGCTTTCTGAATCAAGCCCTTGATCCAGCTCCCAACGAGAGCCTCCTTAGGTGTTGTCGAGGCTCTTGGCTATTAAGCCATTGGCTGACATATTATTATTATTACATAAAAAAATGTCTTTGACAAATCTCGGGACCCTGGGTTCCTAGACCTTTGGAAGGCATACGAGATATTTTAATAGATTGGTTTCGAAACCTAAACCAAGCTACCGAAAGTCAGGGCTCTAAAGAGACGATACTCCAACCAATACGGACTGTTTCAAAGAGCACTGCTTTCTGTTATGAACCCTTCAATTAGGTCGTAACCTCTTCTTGGACGTGACCATTGGCACAGTATAATTAAGTAACAGTATTATATCTCGGCAGTGACCTTGAAATTCCGTCATTCCGACCTCGCCGCCGAGGTCCTTTGCGATCGCGACCGCGTCCCCGAGTAAATGATACTCCCCCCCGACCCTTGCTCGATAACGAGGTGCCAGCAGTTGTTGCAGCTGAGCACGTAGCTTTAAATTCCCCGACTAATAATCATGATCAAAACTCTGATCCAGCCCATCCCATCCTTGATGTCCTCCCTCCGGTTGACGCCCTAAGCCGAGGTTCGTACCCCACAGGGGGTGCCCTTAGCGAGCGTTCACCTAGTTTTAATTAGCATAGTTGAATAACCCCTGGCTGGAGGTTTTAAGTGTAGTAGCTTAAGGCACCCACAGGAAAGACCGGTTAACTTAGTCATGATCGCAGAGGTCAACAACGAGACGGTCTAACTAAAAAAAAAAGACCTTGTAATAATTACCTACGGGCGCTCGGTAGATAAACCTTCCGCATCCGTGCGCAACTGCCGCCTGTTGGTACTGCTATATATTGAGATTACGAAGCGCGTCGTTTCGGCCGTTTTGTCTGAATGAAATATTTATATATTATTATTCCTGCTACCCACAGGAGGAACGTCGCCGCGAGAAGATGGAGAACAACTTAGCTCGACAGCGTATCCTCGAGCAAATAGCGCAGGACCGGCTCGAGCGACGCGCGCGGGACTTGCCGCAGAGCACGCAGCCGCAGCAGTCCGTGCAGCCCACACACAGTATGATAAACTACTTCTACACATATTATACAGGGTGGCAGGGACATCGATGCGAAAACTGTTACCATGGATTCTGTACATCATTCTGAACCCCGAGGCGTTGATTTTTTTTTGTCGATTATTTAAAAAAAAACTGCTGTTCCTTACATTTTGACCGCGTATTGCACTTTTCTATGGAACAGCAGATATATTTTTTTATAACCGACGAAAAATTTATTTACTACGCCACATACGAACTACGCATCAAAGACCTGAAGTCACACAAAATCCTGCATCGCGCAAATAGAGTTTACCGCGCGATCAGCATATATGTAGCTTCCCCGACATCAACCGTTGGGCAGTTGCCCGCCAGACACGACACCCGTCTGGTCAGAGGATCCTCCCTTTTCTATGGTGGATGAGTGAACTTTACACCCTGTTCCTCACACCTCTAAAAGCCGTTGGTCCCGACTGTCATTTGTAGATCTTTGACAATCGTTACGTGTAGTCAGAAGTTCAAAAGTCTGACAACCAGTCTTACCAAGGGGTATCGTGTTTTTGATGGAATTTGAACCCCTGTTTTGCCCACAATTTTTGTTTTAAATTTCATTGAGCAGTGGTCCTTTTTCCAGCATCAGGTGACGGCGGTGGCCGGGCTCGCATTCAGTTCAAATTACCGGACGGCACATCGCACACGGCACACTTCGACGCCGAAGGCACACTCCGAGAGGTGCAGCGATATGTTGCTGATAATCTTCGGGTGAGTAACAATACTCATTAGGTGACGGCTTGCATTTAGTTCAAATTACCGGACGGCACACTCCGAGATGTGCCGCGATATGTGATCGATAATCTACGGGTACAGTATTTTTATTGCACGAAGTGACGTGCGCTTTACTTGTGGTAACCAAGTGTATAAACACGATGTGAATGTATGTGCAAAAATGCGTAGCGTCAGCACATAACACACGCACGCACAAATTTCCGACGTCGCCATTGTCTTGGACGGTACCGAAAGCTCCTGCGCTTACACACACATTCACAGCGTGTTTGTACACTTGGTCACCATAAGTGAAACGCGCGTCACTTCGTGAGATAAAAATTATATAAGTAATAATAACTCATTAGGTGACGGCTCGCATTTAGTTGCAAGTTCCGAATGCGAATCAAAATTTTTGCTCAGTATCAGTTTGCATGGTAAGTAATAAAAAAGCTAACAGTGACGAATATTTACATACTAATAATAATTAAAATCATTAATTTGATCTATTTATTATTTATATTATTTTGATGATACACAGATATTGGGTATTTATTTTAGTTACTCACTAATCACAACACAACGCACACAGACATGTATGTCACAACATTTTATTTGATTTAGTATGAGCTTTTCTTATATTATCCTATCTTATAATACCTTTTTTTTTGGAACGAAGTTCTTTAACGCGGCTTGTAAAGTTTCAGAAATCGTCACTCTAAAAAGTGTTAATATTTGCGACAGTCTTCTTCTAATTCAAAGAGAAAGAAAAAGAGAACGCCGGCAAAAAGAAAAGAGTAAAGTGATTAGTGAGTGTCATGGAATAAAATTGTACACATCGACCCGAGTACACTACATGCTGCGAGAGAGAGAGAGAAAGTGTAAATTTGGTCAAAATGAAAATCCAAGATGGCGCCTCTGATTTTTTTTCTTCTTCGTGGTTATCGTTTTCATGGTTTTCAAGGGTGCAAAAGCCGATAGTGAGGTCAAAATGAAAATCCAAGATGGCAGCGTCGAAAATTTTCAAATTTTTCGTCATGGGTATCGTTTTCATGGTTTTCGAGAGTGCTAAAGCCGATAGTAAGGTCAAAATGAAAATCCAAAATGGCGGCTGCGAAAATTTTGTTTTAAATCATACGTGAGAAAGAACTTCGTTCTTGACGGGGGTCCTCCGACCGCACACGTTTTTTTTTTAAACAGACCGTTTCTTCTCTATTTGTGTTTATTATTCTAGCGTATGACACTCGTGGGTTGCAGCTGAAAATCAGCGTCAGGCGGTACACTTTGTGTTGTCATCTGACATTATGCTGAGCTGAGGCTATTTTGGCATTATAATCAGTTTTCTGTTTTTTATAGTTTTAAGGTGTATTTTTCAGTTTGAATGCCAGTAAACGCATTTTTCATTCTGATACAACTCTTTATAATTGGTCTCAAACTTGCCAATTGGAATTTTTTGTCCAAAATAACAAGACAGACAACAGCCGTAAAATGGCAAAAGATTCGCCAACTGGTTTTTAAAAACCTCCTTCATAAATGTATTGTGAATTTGTGATGTAACTCTAATTATATATTTTTTTCAGATGTCAACATCATCATTCGCTCTCTGGACAGCATTCCCTCGTCGCGAACTAACGGAAGTCGACGCAAGTCTCCGAGGCTTACAACTAGTGCCCTCAGCCGCCTTGCTAGTTCTACCACGACGCAATGCGGCCGTCGTGGCCAGGTCTTCCGCTGTGTCCAGCCTTATCAGTGAGTATCATAGCCTTATCATTATCATAGGCTCACAACTAGCGCCCTCAGCCGCCTTGCTAATCCTACCACGACGCACTGCGGCCGTCGTGGCCTGGCCTTCCGCTGTGTCCAGCCTTATCAGTGAGTATCATAGCCTTATCATTATCATAGGCTCACAACTAGCGCCCTCAGCCGCCTTGCTAATCCTACCACGACGCACTGCGGCCGTCGTGGCCTGGCCTTCCGCTGTGTCCAGCCTTATCAGTGAGTATCATAGCCTTATCAGTATCATAGGCTTATAACTAGCGCCACCTGCTTCCTTTTGCTAGTCCTACGTCCTACCACGATGCACTGTAGCCATCGTCACCAGGCTTTCCGCTGTGTCCAGCCTTATCAGTGAGTATCATAGCCTTATCAGTGAGTGTCATAGCCTTATCAGTAAGTATTTTAATAGCCTATATAAGTGCAGGAAGAAAATTAAGTGGCGATGCTTATACAGGGTTAAAAAACCCTATTACAAATCCCTATTAAAACTTGTTTTCGTAAATAAAATCGTCAAAAAGTTGGAACTTTGACCTTATATGTCTTTGAAAACAGAAGGTTCCCAGGAATGGACGGGAACAAAAAAAAACATTAACGGGATGAATAACTTGACTTTCGGCTGCGTTAAGGCGAAAACATCAGGGTAGCCCGCGAAATTAAAATTTTCTTACGTTTTTTTGCAATTTGCAGGTCAGTATCAGGTTGTATGTTGATCTAAATATGATTCGCGGCCGTATCAAATGTTTATTTATAGAATTATAATTATAAAAATCATCAATACAACTCTCTAAGTTCATGTAATCCTATTGAATGACTATTTCATTAAATCATGACATTTGAGGATTATTCTAACTTAATGGGGAAGCGTCAGGGTAGCCCGCGAAATTTAAATTTTCTTACGTTTTTTGCATTTTGCAGGTCAGTGTCAGGTTTTATGTTGATTAAAATATAATTCGCGGTCGTAACAAATATGGCTTTACTCAATTTTAATCATTACAATCAGCAATACAACTCCATAAGTTAGCAAAGGTGTCAAATGTCATGATTTCATGAAATCATGACATTTGACACCTTTATCTTCTTCTTAGTCACTATTGCTGATTGTAATGATTATAATTGAGTGAAGCCATGTTTGTTACGACCGCGAATCATATTTTAATCAACATAAAACCTGACGCTGACCTGCAAAATGCAAAAAACGACGCTTCCCCCTTGAGAAGTTGTATTGCTGATTCTAATGATTATATTTCTGTAAAGCCATATTTTTTGCGGTCGTGAATCTTATTTTAATCAATATACGACCTGACTCTGACCTGCAAATTGCAAATATCTAAAGAGAATTTGAATTTCGCGGGCTAACTTAGCGCATCCCCCTTTTTACAACCGTTATATTCGTCTGGCACAACCCGGCAATCAGATACCATGAAAGTAAAGATATCTATCAATATTTAAGATGTTTTAATCCTAATTCCTAGCTCTCCGTTTGAGGGCAAACTAGTCAGGCAAACCCGAAATAATCCATGAGTTAAGCCATAAACGTTAATGTATTTTAACCAGTTTATGTACTGTATTTTTATTTTCTTAATGTCCCTCGGCAAACTTCGTATTTCATCAGTTGTCGAATTTCTATCAGTTGCCCTTTGCACTTGGTGCAGACCGGACGCTCTCAATCGACTTGGAAGTATATAGAGTTGTTAATACTCTTTTAACTTAATGTAATTTATTTAAAAAATGGAAGCAAAGCCGCTAAAGTCGCAAGCACGACACATAGGAAAATAGTTTTACAGCTCTATATAGTTCACACGGAAATCAAAACTATACAACAATAAAGTATTTAGTTCTGAATTCAAATTACTATACACGATAAATCGAATAATTGATGGACATGGAAATTAGCATTCGTTTGTATTCGGAAATGCGATGATACCCGACGGACATTAAGAAAATAGAAATAATGTACACACTTATAAACTCAGAAGAAAGTAATTAACTTATTCAGGCGTGACCTTGCGAAAATCCATTATAAAATACAATAGACGTAGATATATTTAGTAACCTGTTCCGCTTAACTATTCCTAAAGAGTCATAAAAAACCCTGTAAGAAATCGACATGTGTTTCACCTCTCAACGAGGCATCTTCAGGATGACGATTGACTTGTCGCGAATCTGCGTCCGGCGCTCGACGTGGCAACACGCCGTGTTCGGGTTCGCGACAAATCAATCGTAGCGGAATAGGTTACTAAATATATCTAAGTCTAATGTATTTTTTAAGAAGAAAATAACTGAAAAATACGTAGGTACAGTGATTATTGTTTCTAAAGACATTTCATAGTAAAGTTTCATTATATAAAAATCGTGTGTTAAAGATATCTCTCAAAAGTCATTATAATTTTTTTTTTTTTTTAATGCGAGTGTTCGACTGTAACCATTTACTACCAGATGGCTGATAACAGCCAAACGGGTCGATCCAAGGTTAAGCTATGCTTGCCGAGGTCAGTTCATGGATGGGTTACCATCCATCACATATCGAGACCCTTCTGTGCTGGTTCCGGCTGTAATTTGTAGATCTTTGACATTCGTTACAGCTAGTCAGAAACCCGAAAGTTTGACAACCAGTCTTACCAAGGGGTATTGTATTACTTAGTAACTGGGTTGTGAAGGTCAGATAGGAGGTCGCTCCATGTAAAATACTGGTATTCAGCTCCAGCCGGTTAGACTGGAAGCCGACCCCAACATAGTTGGGAAAAGGCTGGGCAGATTTAATTTTATTACGGTTTAGCATTTTAACGTTCACATCAGTTGAAAAAACTCTTGTAAAGAAGTTCGTATTTTTACATCTCATGTGTTTGCGTTTCTCATTAGTCAATTTTATTATTTCTTATGTACTGAATTACTATATTTTAGTTTTAATTTAGTCGATAATTTAAAGCATGCTGTGGCCTCCTGTAATTGAAGGAGTGCACTAGACTAAAATTAAATTTTTAGGGTTTCGTACACGAAGGGTGCCGTCAAACGGAACCCTATTACTAAGCCTCCGCTGTCCGTCCGTCTGTCTATTCAATTCAATTAATTTATTCACAAACAAATATTCTAAACGACACAAAAAAATATATACATTCATATTAAAAGTAACACATTTAAAAATTAACATCATGCATGAAAAATATAAAAATTACCTACAATAAAAAAATTCAAAGTCAACTCATTAAGAATTTAAGATTAGGAATAGAAAATCACTATAAATATATATATATATACATATATATAATTAAATTAAATAGTTCAATGTCAACTCAAATAATTAATAGGAATAATAATAATACATTTGTCATTTATAAATAATGTCATAATTACATAAAATAACAATTACAGTCGGCTCTAGTAACATACCTACTTGAGTTGACAGGAGAAAACACAAAGTAACATAATATTACATTTCGTCAATGGAGAAGAGACACTTATCTAGTTGGAATGATTGAAGCTTTGTTTTAAATGCAGATGTATAATCAAACTTTTTAAGTGTAGTGGTAGGTAACCTATTGAATAATTGCACTGCTTGATAATGTGAACTGTGCTTCACAATGTTGAAGTAAAAAAAAAAATAAAATAAAATTCATTTAATTCAGGCAAAACCCATATTACATCAAACAAAATTGAACTGCCTCGTTGGTCTAGTGGTAGCAAGCGCTACTGCTGAGCATGAGGTCCTGGGTTCGATTCCCGGGTCGGGCAAAGTGTTATTGGATTTTTCTATCTGAAATTTCTCAGTAGCAGCTCGGAGTCTGGATTTGTGCCCGGTTGATGGCAATAGGCTCGCCCCCTATTACATGGGACTTAAACATAACTGGCGAAATGTGGGTGTACCTGCTACAGGGACACCTCTGCCCAACCCTTCGGGGAAACAAGGCGTGATGTTATGTTATGTTATGTAAAATTGAACTAAACTGCAACACACAATAGAACAAAACCAATAGAATAAAAATAATGTCAATGCAATCTAAATAGGTACACATTACAAAGTTACACAGAATTCAAATAAAAATAAAATGTCAAACTCAACCAAAACAAACGAATGACCAATACGAATTACAGGGTCACAGAATCGAAATTAAAATGAAATGTCAAATTACACAGAATTAATCACAGAATTAATGCTAAATTAAAAATTAAGTGAGGACTTATCTTATTTCTCAATTCCTTCCTACGTGTGCTCTCTCTAACCAGTCTTTCCTCATCCGTCTCATATTCATGTATGTACTTTTTAAGATTAGTCAGAAGGACTAGAACATAAAGACTACTGTAAAGATGTTTAAATCTAAGAAATGTGGACGTGTGTGTCTGTCTGTCAGCGGGCTGTATCTCATAAACCGTAATGGGTAGACAGTTGAAATTTTCACAGATTGTGAAATTTGCCGCTATTGCCGCTGTAAGTTATAACACAATACAAAAAACGTGTTTTTTTACTCCCGACTCGCATTTGACATGTTTTTTTTTAAATTAAATTAAATTGAAATTCATTTATTTCGGACAACAGTGATCCATATTATGTTGGTATTACAAAACAACTTATATTTTAGTGTTAGTAGTATTAATTTAAAATATTTGAAATAATAAACATTCCATGCAGAGGACGACTAGACAAGAAAACATGTTTCCTACCTGAGCAGCCTACGCATAAAATGTCTCATATCTCACCATCTATTACAACGCCTCATTGAGGTGGATAACAATTAAAATTCTATTGTGTCTCGGTAATGACAGTTGAAAGGTTGGAGTATAGCTCTCCGCCACAGCTTTCAAGTTATACTTGCGACTACCCTGCACTTTGCTCAGCAGCGACGGTTTATGTGTGCTTTTAATGTGTTAATCATCCATTTAAGGTTTTTAGAGACAGAAAACTGCCTCGTTGGTCTAATGGTCGCAAGCGCTACTGCTGAGCATGAGGTCCTAGGTTCGATTCCCGGGTCGGGCAAAGTGTTATTGGGTTTTTCTATCTAGAATTTCTCAGTAGCAGCTCGGAGTCTGGATTTGTGCCCGGTTGATGGCAATAGGCTCGCCCCCTATTACATGGGACTTAAACATAACTGGCGAAATGTGGGCGTACCTGCTACAGGTACACCTCTGCCCAACCCTTCCGGGAAACAAGGCGTGATGTTATGTTATGTTAACTTTGAAAAATACCTCGTTGTTTTTATTAATTATTTACTAAAATTTTGACAGGACGTCTGTCGGGTCAGCTAGTTCATAAATAAAAACCATATTTTCTTCTCCACAGCGTTCTTCACACAACTCTTCACCACCATAATCCTGGAACCATCCCAGAACCTCTTTACCTGGCTGCGCACGCGCCTGTTCCCACCCCCGGCCTCGCCGCCCCGCGCCCACCCCCCCTCGCCCCCCCCGGCCCCCGTTGCCCCAGCCGTCCCTCCCCCCGGGCCCCTGGGCCCGCGCCGCCGCGGCAACATTCACCGCCTACCCACCGACCGCGCCCCCGATGATGATAATAACACTTGGAACGGTAATTCTACTCAGCAGATGTAATTGCGACAATGTGGAATAATTATAATACAAGAAAAAGAATTCACTTCGTCTATAAACGAAACTCTCTGTTTGTCAGTGAATTTCAGCTTAATCTATGGGACGATGAGGAGTCTGGGATGACTCCGATGATGCAGGTAACTGTACATGGCGCCGACTCAACATCGGGGCGTCGGCTTGTATGTTATCCAAATTACTTAAGTTATTATAATACAATAACACACAAATGGACATATTATTAGCATTGAAGCTGTACAGCAATTTTGAAAGCAATCAGAGTTTGTTCCGTTTTCAAACGAAGTGTATTTTTTTTATTTTTTTTTCGATTCGCCTAGTCCGCACTAGGGTATTATGTCAAATATATTTTGTTCCTATAATAATTTATGGTTTTATTGCGTATCGCGACTCTTTCGAGCTCGTTAGTCATTTGCTTGTCTACTTTCGGACTGGCACGCGAATACTAAAAATTGTTGATTTTCGGCCATTTTGTATATTTTTTTTTTTATATTGCTCTAATGCGGGCATGGCTTGAACGTATTATGAGCTTTACGCCTCTCAGTATGAGCGCAAATGGCGCTAATTTTGCGCATAAATTTTTTGAGTATAAGGTTGACCGCACATTGACGATAATCGCATAAGCAGCTAGTTGCTATGCCCGATGCAAATTGCGACTGGCGATCGCGACTAAAAGTAGCTCGATATCCCCACAATTGAAGAAGCGTTTGCGAAAATCTTATGGCGTATAGAGTATAGTAATTTATGAGTTTTACAAATGTATATTGGTTTAAGAGGGTTTATTCTGAAAGTTGGCAACATCGCAAATAGATGTCAAATATTTCGCTGTTTTGATTAATTTGGCAATATTACTGTATGTAAATTAGAAATGTGGCTAACTAGTTCCCTAGAATATTAATAATTAATTGCAATTATAACACTGAAGTTGATGTTGTTACAATTTTAGGTGTAAAAAAGGCATTTGGAAAGTTTCCAAATACTTTTTTTTACATCTAAAACTAAATAATCGGAATTACGATATTAATTATTGCATTTCATAATCAATATTTTAGTTCCCTAGTTAGCAACATTTCTTAATTCCATACAGTAATATTGCTAAATTAATCAAAACAGGTAAATATTTGACAGCTATTTACGACGTTGCCAACTTTTACGATAAACCCTCTTAACAAACAAGGAACTGTTGCTTGTCCGATTTATTGCCCGCGTGTAGCCAGCCTTAGGCTTTGGCCACACTGAAGCGAATCCCGCGCGGGATGCGGGATGCGAGATTAGGAAGCCACGAGACTGTTCGCAACAGTTCGAACACCTCCATACAAGTAAATTGACGCAAGCGAATTTCGTGTCGCATCCCGCGCGGGAATCGCTTTAGTTTGGCCAGCCGATTTATTCAGTACAAATCTTAAAAATTTAGGTGAAGTGAACTGTCAATAGTCAATCCCAAGCATCTGCTCGATTCAGGTGGAATGACAAATCATTTCAAGTTCACTTCACCTAAGTTTTTACAATGTGATTTTTACTGAATTGACCGGCAAAGCTGTAAATTAGTATCACCATAGATATATTATACGTTAGATTGGCAATGTGGTGATTAGGGCGAGATCAAAAAAAAAAGAAAAAAAAAAGTCTTATTGTTTATTAAAATCAAATTTCACCAGTGTCCGTGTGATGTGCATGTGTACGAGACAAATTGTGCTGTGCTCCCTGGCTGCCTCAACCAGGGCTCGGAAACCGGTTAATTTTCAAAACCGGTTTTGGTCATTACCTCGAACCAGTAGCAATTGGGGTTTAGGTACGGGTATTTTAACCAGTTATTGGAGAAACCGTTTATATGAAACCGATAATGAGTAATAGATACCAGTAGATTATTATTCATAATATGTGTTCGTTAATGTGCACGAGTGTTGGCGATAGAAATTAAGTACTTAGCGAAACTTGCCATTATGTTTTGTCTCAAAAAGTCTGTGAAGTGCCACCCATGCCTCTACTTTATTTAAGACCCGGCACTCTAAAGACAGTTTCCACGCAAGCTCCCCCCCTCACCCCGCCACCCCACTATGTGCTAAACGCTAACACATCAGTAATAAAGTTGAATATCGCGTGCGCTCTTTGATCGTGTTCGAGCACGGAACTAAATGTCGTAAGTCTCAATTCTTATTTCGTTTATAACGAACGTAATAATTGATCTACAGAAAAAATATCTTGTGGCTGGATAAGGAACTATTTTATTCTTCCTGTGAATACTTTTAAACATAAAAGCTGAGTAATGATATGATTTCCGAAAAAAACTAAATCGAGCGAAAATTTTACAATTACGTAACTGTCTTGTACATGGAAAGAAAAAGATCCAATAAATCAAATACTAAAGTTCCATTTTGATTTTATGCGTGACTGTTTCAGAATATTAATGCAAATTAGGAAGCCTGCTCTTAAAACCTCCGTTTTATTTTTTAATAAGCGTGATTTATTTCGTTTACGACTGACGTAGATATGATACAGGCCGATAGCGTGTACGCAAATTGTCTCGTCTATCTATCTCGCTCTAACCTACACTTAGACTATACTCTTTCTCGTTTGCATTGCCAATCTAACGCTAGATATAATAATACATCTATGAGTATCACAATTCCACTCGCCCGGTGCAAATGCTGTACTTTTAGTATCAATGGTAACAGTCTTCGTAAATACAGGGATGCTTTGACGCGTTTTGTGTAAGATAATATTCTGGTGCTCTAGAAAGTAAAATTTCGCTTCAACTAAGCGACTAAGTTGCTGATTGCGATGCTAAAAGTATCAAGTGTGCACCGGGCCTTAGAGCCAGTTTCTCAAGCGCGCGTTCACTACTGTAATTGGCTGTTGATAAATCATTCAATCTGCTGACACCAATCACAGCGCTGGAAAATGTGTCTCATTAATATTGCGATAATTTTCGTTCTAGAAACTGGCTCTTAGTCTGCCATATTAAACGATTTGAAAGGTATGGTTGGATCCCTGCATAGTTATAAAATCACTGCAGATTTAAGAATATCTCTACAGTCTTTACTTAAAGTTGTTGATATGATTTGCAACACTATAGGTGTTTAAATACGCTTGACTGTTATTTTAATATTTCATGTTAGTCATTCATATCACATACTTTCTTAAATAGTTAATCTATACAGTTGTTCAATGCAAGGGAAATGGGCGTCCCGAGTTGTCATACTGTAACTTGGGCGGTATAACAACGGTGACGCGTTCTAAGTTTGAAAAAAAAATAGTTTTCATTTATTATCTGTGCCATTTGACAGCTGTCTTTGGTCTTGTCATTAGCATTGAACTACTGTCACGAAATAGTTGTACTGTGGTTATTATAAATGTGTACGTTAACTCTGCAACTCTGCATTCATATCACATTACTCTGCATAAACACTTATTTCATGTGAAATATCAGTGATTAAACTTAAATTTTACCTTAGATATTAATATTTGACATAAATGAAATGTATAATCATTTCTTGTCACTATAAAATAAATGTATGAATATTTTCTATGTATATATTGACCAATGTTTAAAAACATAAATAAAAATTTACACTTTCGAGTTTCAAAAAAATATGTATAATTGTAAAATTAGTTGGAAATTATAATGTTTTGCATTTTGTTTTCAGCCATGAAAACGGGGACGGTTCTTTTATTATTTATTTTACTATTTATGTTTCGTATTGAAGAAATTGAATGAAAAGTTTTGACCCGTTCATTGTTATATTTGACCTTTGTTACTTTTTACACTGTCTACTTTCATCTAAAAATCATGCTATAAGGTATTGAAAAACAAAAAAAAATTGCAATGATGCTTTTTTCTATGGGGATAAGCAGAAATTACAGATAAAAACAAAAAAAATGCATATATTTTCGTTAGCAAACAAAACTTTTATTTTTCAAAATGGCGGCCATTCCTATTTCTTTTCTAACGTCACATTAAATGGGTCAAGACTACAATAATTAAGTTTTCTAGATTAGTTATGAACTATTATTATTATCAAATTTTCGTTGTAATTTATGTTTGAAATAAATATATGTTAAATATGTACATTGGTTTTGTTTTATTTTCTGTGTTTTTATTCCTGTAGATATTAGATTTGAGAGGGGCTCATGGCTACATGATAACAGCCGCACGGGTCGATCGAAGATTAAGCTACGCTTGCCGCGGTCAGTTCGTGGATGGGTGACCATCCATTACATATCGAGACCCCTCCGTGGCTCGGAAAGCAAGTTAAGCCGTTGGTCCCGGCTGTCATTCGTAGATCTTTGACAGTTGTTACGGGTCGTCAGAAGGCCAAAAGTCTGACAATCAGTCCTACCAAGGGGTATCGTGTAGCCCAGTAATTGGGTTGTACAGGTATTCAGCTGCATCCGGTTAGACTGGAATCGGACCCTAACATGATGGGAAAAGGCAAGGCAGATTGAGATATAAGATTTCTATAAAAGTATCTTGGAGACCACGTTCTGCCGGACGTTCGGCCTCGGTCCTCAGTAGCCATTCTTATAGTTATCAGCACGCTTAGCATACAACCATAGACACGGGTTTTGTCTACGGAAGAATAGACAAAATTACTGGTTTTGATTGTTTATCTGTCATTTTGTCTATTCTGCCGTCGACAAAACCCATTTCTACTACACGTGCTGTTTTTTTTTTATATGCGCTGCCGCTGGCCGAGCGCCGCGTCTCCGTCAGCGATGCCAACGCGCCCGGCGAGATGGAGCTACTCGACAGGTACGAGGCGTAACGAGTATTGTATGAGTCTTAAAACAGAAGCCCAAAACTGTGACTGTTTACAACATAACTAACGTAATTGATTTAAAATTGACTTCTTCCATTTAATATCATAAATTGGCATAATTGTCGACAACGGTACTGCTTGCCATAACAAAAAATAGAATAGATTTGTTGTTTTTTATTCTCAGTTGGCAACTTCAGCCCAAATTGTTTTATTATTCTCATAAGTTGGCAACTCTGTTCAACCCAAAAACTTAAGGCGAAAGCGTCAGGGTAGCCCGCGAAATTGAAATTTTCTTACGTTTTTTGCATTTTGCAGGTCAGTGTCAGGTTTTATGTTGATCTAAATAAAATTCGCGGCTGTAACAAATATGGATTTACTCAATTATAATCATAACAATCAGCAATACAACTCCATAAGTTAGCAAAAGTGTCAAATGTCATGATTTCATGAAATCATGACATTTGACATCTTTGCTAACTGTACCTGCACCTTTTCTAATTGAAATGATTATAATTGAGTAAAGCCATATTTGTTACGACCGCGAATCATATTTTAATCAACATAAAACCTGACACTGACCTGCAAAATGCAAAAAAAAACGTAAGAAAATTTGAATTCCGCGGGCTACCCTGACGCTTCCCCCTTAATTCTGTGCAAAATTTGGCCTGACGGATTCTCATATTTTTTTTTCCTTTTTGTTCAAAGATATCGAGTGATTTTCTGGGACTCTACCGGATAATTATACACTGAAAACATGCTACAAGAAAATGTTTTATTCGAAATGCTGACAATATTTTGGCTTTGCCCAATTAGCACTGCAATCGACTCGTGGTAAAAATACTGACCTACCTACTTATTCGTCGCATTTGCTTAAAATGGAAGCTACTACCAATGGCGGACTAAGCCTGTCGGGGGCCCGGGGCGGCAAAACCAAATGTGTGTCGTCGTCGTCCGTCCCCCCCCGTCCAGAAAGAGAAAAGCTAGAGCATCAGATGAATAGAGGATGATATTACCTACATGTCTTAAATTTTTACACCCAGCCTAGTTTAATTGAAATTTACAATAAACATCGCCCATTAAAATGCAAAGAATTTAGTAAAAACAAATGTCAGTCACGTTTATTCTCAAACTGTATTTCCTCAACAGTATTTTCTGGACTGCCTCGTTGGTCTAGTGGTCCGCGAGCGCTACTGCTGAGCATGAGGTCCTGATTTCTATTCCCTGGTCGGGAAGTGTTATTGGGTTTTTCCATCTGGAATTTCTCAGTAGCAGCCCGGTGTCTGGATTAGTGTCCGGTTGATGGCAATAGGCTCGCCCCCTTTTACATGGGACTTAAACATAACTGGCGAAATGTGGATGTAATATAGGTATACCTCTGCCTCACCCTTCGGGGAATACAGGCGTGATGTTATGTAATGTGTGTGTATTTTCCTTTCTACATCAATCAACCTGTTTATTACTTGAAAAGCCATTTTACTGTCACGTGGAACCGAAATTCCAGAACGGATCAGTGTCTTTACGAGCATAGTTTTACTTTATAGCGAAATCAAAGAAATAGGCATTGAATTAATAATTTCGAACGACAACAGCTCACGAATCACGAAAGAAGATTAATTACTGCGTGACTAAAAAGCATTGAAATGCCAGTGTTACATATTATGAAAGTTTGTCGGTAATTACCGAGGAGAATAAAGTAATTAGTTGCATAACTGTTGGCTTGCAACGACATGCTCTTTACGTCGTGAAAATATAGGACCGAGTGCTGACCCCTGTAGGACTCGTTCAGAGATGGAAATATAAATAAATATTTTAAACAGGTTATAGGTAAAAATAATATTTATAAAGGTTTTTAAATGATGAATTTTGTAGGTAGGTAAGTTTTTAAAACTCTATTCCGATATCGTTCCGTTTTACTGTAATATTTTTTGCTTGATGGAGTCAAATGCCTTGCTAAGCGTCGAGTTGTCGACTTTTTATTATGTTTTACGGTGTCATCACAGGCTCAAGCGAAGATAATAAATTGTTGCCACTTACGTGCGTAACCAACTTAACTGTCTTCTCTTTTAATACGATGAATTAACCTTAGAACTCTGCTTAATGGTAATATTTCTGTTTTTGTATACTTTGGTACAAATATACCTATTATTGTAGTTACATTAATATACGGGTCATCATCATTTCAGCCGAAAGACGTCCACTGCTGGACATAGGCCTCCCCCAAGCACCGCCACTTCGACCGATTTTGTGCTTTCCGCATCCAGCGGATTCCTGCGGCCTTCACAAGGTCATCGGTCCATCTTGTGGGAGGCCTTCCAACGCTACGTCTTCCGGTACGTGGTCGCCACTCCAGAACCTTTCGACCCCATCGGTCATCCGTTCTGCGAGCAATGTGCCCTGTCCATTGCCACTTAAGTTTGGCAATTCTTAGAAGATACGGGAAGCGTCAATAATATATGGATAATTATTAGCTGCGTCGCTCATTTTCAGTATAAATAACAATACAATGCAGTAGTAGGTTTTACAGCTTTTTGAGGGCTTGTCCCGTCGCCACAATATTGAAAAGACATTACTTTGTAGATATTATCTTTCTCCCTTTCATATCTTAGCAAAAAAAAAAACACTGGAAAGAGTGGTTCGTCTTCGTGAAGATGAAAACGAACGTAAACAGTAAGTAAATATTTATGAATTCATCAACCTGCACTTCAGGTAAATGAACTAATAGTCTCATTATCAAGATCTACACGTTATAACAGTCAATCACGCTTCGCTGTCCGTTGACTTGGATGCACGATCCGTTACGTTGTATCTGTTTTAACATAAGTTTGGTGTCAAATCATGAATAATTCAGTAAGTAGCTAATATTTTGGTTTTAGTAGGTAAGGCACAGTTTTACCTAGATAGGTTCTGATCGATAGGTATCAGTTGGCGACCTAAGTCCATTAACACTTCTGGTTTTTTTTTCTCTAATTCTGCTGCTATCTGTCCACCTATTGACATTCAGCATTTTTTGTGTTGTTCGTTTTTGTCACTCTTGGTATGCGTGCTCAGGCTCATCCCCATCAATGAATATTATACTAGCTACGCCCCGCGGTGTCACCCGCATAAGTCTCGATTCCGTGGGAATATCAGGATAAAAAGTATCCTATGTCCTTCTCCGGGTCATGATCTACCCATAGGCCAAATTTCATCCAAATCCGTTCAACCGTTTTAGTATGATGCCGTGACCAAGGAAAATAGGAATTCATTTTTAACACGCTTTTATTAGGTCGACCTGTATGTAACTAACTATGTATGGAATCTAAGGTAACTAATTTAACCATCTTCCAAGGGTCGTAGCGTAGTGAAAATTGGCAGCTTTATGTAGTTCTGATGACAATATAATAATATGGTACTGTCGAACTGATTTGATGATGGAGCCGTAAGATATGAACTGGAACTTCATGATGGAAAATCGTATCATAGCTGTTTTGGATTTCTTAGAAAAGTCTTGTAATGAACTTTGACCACGATTAAGTTTCAAGGTCTGATGATGAAGCTGGAAGATAGGCACTGGCATTCCATGATGGAATATCGTATCATAGTCGTGTTTGCACTTGTGAGAAAGGCCACGTAAGTGCATTTATAAAAGCGTGTTTTTCTAGTGTTTTTTATACTTCTCACCCAAAAAAAGTAAAGGGAATGACTCGTTTGATTAGAAGTCGCATGTACAACTACTGAGCATGTGGTTTGATTCCCATGTTGTTTAGTGTTATTGTGTTCTTCTCGCTAGGCAGGCCTCCTATTTGGCTCTTCTTAAAACATAACGGTTCTTTCAACATCTCTACCTACCCCTAATTTAACACTTTCGTTTTTTAGGGTTCCGTAGTAAACAAGGAACCCTTATAGTTTCGTCATGTCCGTCTGTCTGTCTGTCCGCGGTCTAGCTCCAAGACTGTTATAGTACTAGAAAGTTGTAATTTGGCATGGGTATACATATTAATCATGCCGACAAAGTGGTAATATAAAATTATGAAAAATATTTTTTTTAGGGTACCTACCCTACACGTAAAGTGGGGATGTTTTTTTTTTTTTTCTATCCCTTGTTATCGTTGGAAAGGTCTTTCAAAAACATTGTGAGTATGTTACAAGCATTTTTGAATTCAGAGATTCGTTTGCGAAATATTAAGCTTTAAAGTGCAAATTTTTGTTAGAGTCAAGTGTCCCCCCTACCAGCTAAATGGTTGGTTTTAGATATGTGAAAAAATTCACGGCAGTAGCTTATAATAATATAATGAATTTAAAAGGAAAACTGTCACAGCTGAGTAGGCTTTAATTCATCCCAACTACGGAACCCTACATTGTGCGTGGTCCGACATGCACTTGGCCGGTTTTTTTATGTATGTCCACCGATTTCTCCGTCATTTGTGGACCAATTTTGAAAATTATTTTTTTGTTTGAAAGGGTATGCTCCCCAAATTGGTCCCATATATTATTAACTTTGCTTGGGTAGTTTTTGAGTTAGCTACAAAATACGTATTCTTTCCCACTTAGTATGTAGATGATATGATAAGTTCCTGTCACTGGTAGCAGGTAGTGGTATTCGAATGTGTGTGGGGTAGGTACCACAACGAAAAAGTGAAAATTCAAAATTTGTACAAAAAAAAGCAACAGACTTCCTAAAAAAACACTACAAAGTAAAAAATAACTAATTTCGGAAGTCGGTGGCAAAAAACGAAAATACGAAACCCAAGACACCGACTTCCGAAATCAAAGTTATTTTTCACTTTGTAGTGTTTTTTTTGGAAGACGGTTGTTTTTTTTTTTGGAAAAAGTTTTCATAGAACTCATACGTCATGCCGCCATACATATTGGAAGTGAACCCTCCGGGAGGGTTAGCGACATTACGTTTGCGCCAAAGTTAACCATTGCAGGTGGTCAACAGCATTAGGTCTAAACCCGTGTTATAAAACACTGTAAAACGAAGTAAAATTGTGTTTTCAGGGGGTCTTGTCGCTAAACGTAGTTTCAAACCTTTTATTTTTGTGAATATTTGTAACCGTAAACAATTTTTTTTTTTAAATTTTTATATTTTAAAACCAACGCATAAACCTACCTACTACTTAATAAATCTTGTTAAAATATAGGTACATTAAGCGTTCAAAAGTGCATAAGCACGCTAAGAGTCGTTTTGCTGTGAACACGCGGTATAGTCCGTACATTTGTATGTGTAAACAGTCAGACGTCTGTGGTGTGTGTGGCGTACACACACCACAGAAAACGCAGTTTTGCACTACACACTGTCGTATCGTCGCGGTTCGCGAGCGCCGCACTTTATTGTTAGACACGCATCATACGCGTGACCTTGGCCAGTGTATGGCATTGCTAAAATTCGAAAGTAAATTATATGTGCAGATAGCAGAAGGCGTTAAGCGTTGGTCTTAGATTCAAGATGGCTATGGTTCTAATCTCGTAAATCACAGCGCTGTTTTTGCAAATATTATTATTTTTGTTTGCAATAATAATATTTTTTTAAATATTGCTGCCTTTTTATTAACTGTTGTTATTGCAATAAAGGGTTTAGAATAAAAAATGCGTGATATGTGATAATAAAATTAAAAAATATTTATTCGTTATATTTTATTTTAATTAAGTGTAGTTAACATTCAGCTGAATAAGATGTGAAATAGATGTCTACAAACTTAGAAGCAATTTGTATTATTTTGACATATTAAAATTTTTAAATGTTTTAAATTTGAAAAGGATTTTTTTCACCATAAATATAAAGCTTTGATCATGGTCGAAGTAATTAAGCTATAAATAAGAATATTAGACTACTTAAAATGTAAAAAAAAAACTACTGACAAAATAGTTGATTTTAAGGTTATAAGTATAGGCAGTTTCGTTTACATTAATTATTTTAAATTTTATTTGGCTTTAGTAAATATTGGTTGGTATTGAGGTTATAGCTTAAGTAAGTATTCATTTTCTTTACGAAAAGAAGATTGAAACTAAACCTCAAATTTTAATCCTAAAATAATAATATTACTAAACTAATATTAAACATTTTCGGTCTATCTGCAAGAAATACGACAAACATCATATTGAAACGTGCTTAAAAAATTACCATAAATTCATGCAATAACGAATCTGTTGTTTATTAAGTTGGTACGGTCAATATTTTAAGGTCAAAAACGGTTTTCTAGCTGGTCTTCAGTGATGCAAGCCTTCAGAGTGCACGGCGAACGGTTCATAATGACGTGTTTTTAATAATTCAGCAAAATATCTCGTTGGTATGAAACCATTTGTTTCATATTCATTCACCATTTGACGTCGCTGCTACTCGATAATAAGCCCCTTCCTCATATCTCTTAACCCTCACAGTATTTATCTAGAACAAAGAATAACATTGTATTTATTACACAAAATACCTAATTATTTATTGTTCACTAATCGAATTAAACCTCATAATGAGTTTAAAACTTTAAAGGCATCTTCTGTCTCAACAATACCCTTGATTAAGATTTATGTTTAGTAAAATATGAAATATTTAAATGATAACACTCACACTTAGTCCGGTTTCATTAGATATAGCACTATAAATGCTATTTACACAAATAGCATTCGCTTTTACGCAGCGCAATAATAATTTTGATATCGGTTCAATATTTGCTTTTTGAAAATAATAACCACAACACTGCGCTAAATACTCGTCACCAACATTATCTACGAACCAACAAAGTTCTATTATATGAATACTCGTAACGAACTGAATCTGTCTACCCCACAGAAATCGAAATAATTTAGTTAGTTTTCTGTGGTCTACCTGCTAAACTTTAATTTTTATGTGAACAAGATGAATGAAACAAAAAACGAATGATTATCGAACTAGTCATTGGTTGCAGACAAAGTGAGTGTGTGTGTGTGTACTGTGCGTAGTATAGTATTGTAACAACTTATAGAAGAAGGTCGTAAGTCAAACCGAAGCGTCAGTCTATTGCTTTGTGAGATTGCTTATGGACTTTTGGTCGGTACTGTACATCAGATTTTGTTTTCACGGTTTATAATGATGTATTCGCTAAGAAAAACCTACATTTAAAATGAGCCCTCCGCGAGGGCTCCTGGCATCCTATATGCGAGCAGGTGAACCGTCCAGGAGGGCTCCAGCACTGAACGTGTTAACGAACAGCTGTTAAAGACATTGTACAGAGCAATACTCTGATTCGTAGTCAACCGTGACCGACTCACACGCAACACGTCCGCGACTTGTTGTTAATTTTCACATCTTTGTGTGTATAGAACATCATATACGCTTTCCTCTTTCTCGGAGTAACAAACCTTTACTAATTTAAGTAAATATTAACTTAGGTACAGACGCCAGCACATCAAGCTACTACAATCTGTCAAATTTATTTAATAGATTTTCGACTTTATCGCTGAGACGTAATGTTCAAAGTTGATTGGGAAAATTTGACAGTTTCGGGTAGCTTGATGTGCTAGCGTCTGTACCTTGAAAGAATTTCTGGATGAAACTTAGGTACATAAAGTACACACGGCTATACATCAAGCTATACATCTCCAGTATAAGCTGACCTCGCTTTGTACGGAAATCCTATACAATGCGAGATCAGCATAAACTTTGAATGTGTAGCCATGTGTACGACCGATGACGGCCTTGGCCGGTCCGAACTTTACGCAGAAGGCTGTGCAATAACATTTTTAGGAACCAAATGTGTGCAGTGGTGACTAACCACCACCACCACCTCTGCTCTCAAAACGGTGAAGGAAAACATCGTGAGGAAACCGGCATGTCCTAGAATCAAAAATTCGAAGTCATGTGACATCTACCAACCCGCACTGGGCCCGCGTGGTGGATTACAGCCCACTCCCTCTCGAAGAGGAGGCCTGTGTCCCAGCAGTGGGAGCATTACAGGCTGATTATGCTAAATGGCGACATGAGGCATGTGAGTGAGAGGACATGCGCGAAAGTTCGGAGAGCCTGTTATATCTTTGGGGATATAATGGTACAAAAAAAGGCCCAAGAATTGCAGTTTGTAATTATTTAATTTTACGACGACAATCTTACAAGGGTATTGGCGGGAAAAGTCACCACAGATAAATTATAAAGTCACAATGTCACTATGAAGTTTTTGACAGCGATGGCGATGTTGCCATTGTAAAAACACTATAAAATGTTGCCACCTTTTGAAGGCCTTTTGAAAGCCTGAACAGAGCCTATGTTCAGATCGGCCATATTATGATTCATCGGCCGTACTGTTCTGCACAGTAGGTAGGTCGTATGTCAGTGGTAATAACACTTTGTCCTTGAATTGACCTAGCGTGGAATTTAGTTTCAATAGAAGAGGTCAGATTTAATACTGGGTGGCATGGACATCGACGCAAAAACTGTTACCATGGATTCAGTACATGATTCTGAACCTGCGTTGAAAACTGTCGATATTTTTTTTAAAGCAGCTGTTCCATACCTTTTGACCGCGTCAAAATTAACATAAAATCAAACAATTAACAAAAAAAAACTTTTTACAAAAAAAAACAACCGACTTCAAAAAAAAACACTACAAAGTGAAAAATAACTTTAATTTCGGAAGACGGTGTCTTTGGTTTTGAATTTTCGTTCTTTGTCACCGACTTCCGAAATTAAAGTTATTTTTCACTTTGTAGTGTTTTTTTTTAAAGTCGGTTGTTTTTTTTTTTGTAAAAAGTTTTTATTTTTCACTTTTTAGTTGTGGTACCTACCCCACACAAATTCGAATACCACTACCTGCTATGTAAATAATAGTAACAGGAAATTATCATATCATCTACATACTAAGTGGGAAAAAATACGTATAATTGAAGCTAACTCAAAAACTACCCAAGCAAAGTTAATACAATTTATATGGGACCACCTCTGAAGTATGATCTACCAAACAAAAAAGAACCATCAAAATCTATTCATAATTGGCGGAGTAATCGCGTAACAAACATTAAAAAAAACATACAGACGAATTGAGAACCGCCTCCTTTTGGAAGTCGGTTAACAAAAAAGGATTTAGTTTCATATAGTCATATACTGTTTACGGTAAAGATTACCTAAATCACTTTTTTGTTCATTTTAAACTTGTTTCGTAAGTTAAAAATCACAAAATAGCAGAACTAAGAACGACGTTGTTTCATCCGCGACAGTCAGTGGTCAAATGAAATAGACAAAAAGAAATCACCGCTAGGCGCAATGCGTTTGGCGACATTTTTCAAAGGGCGCCTAGGCGGTCGGCGCGTAACTGTAGTAGAGCGAGTGGTCGATAAAACAATTGGTATCTTATATTTACACAGATATAGTTGTATATGTTTTTGAGGTTTTCGTAAAGTAATAGTTTAAAGTTCGTGTTTTAACACTTAGATTATAATAGATTTTGGAATGTGACGTCACGAAATTTAGGACTACTTCCACCCCCTTGTCACACAATGTCACACTTCATCGACCCCCCCCCCTCCCCTTAACGTGTGACGTAATTTATGGATGGCCCCTTATCTATGAAACAGCAGATTTTTTTTAAAACAAACGACGAAATATTTCAACGCAAGGCGGTTCAGAATTATGTACTGAATCCATGGTAACAGTTTTCGCGTCGATGTCCTTGCCTAGCCACCCTGTAGGTATACAATACGGTCGATATAACTTGGCATTTGGCAGGTCCGAACTTCGCGCAGAGGGCTGTGTAGTAATTTTTTTTAGGAACCTAATAGGTAGTGACATGAGGCGAGTGTGCGTTCTCGAGAACATGCGCGAAAGTTCTTAGTGCCTATGTTCAGACCTGCCAAGTTATATCGGCCGTATTTTAATTGTTTTGTTACCACTGACGTATCTAGGTACAGTACGACACAACTTAGATGTAGCATCGACAAAATTCGTAAAACCGATCACATCCAAACTTAGTGCGCCTTCAATCACTAATTTTTATTACTACTTTAGGCGAAAATAACCTTTATAATAATAATATAACTTGACTTATTGAGTGTGCAAGTCACCCCCTGCCACTTTATCCGTGTGCATATAAAACATAGATCAGGCAGGGGCCATAGTCCTTCCATAGTTCCAGGTGACCAGTCCACTTTAGCAACCCAAACCCATAGTCCGATATCTTTGTTTCCATATCTTACAATAGTCCTACACCAACCGGGGGTTGTCCTTGGCTGCACTTGCATAGTGCGAACAGGGATAATCGTAGGTTGGTACCTCATTTCATTAAAAACGTCTAAGGGGCCTCTGCGAGTTGGCTTCGGCCCCTCGTAAGCCTTCCAAAGGTCCGGGACCCCTGGGTCCCGAGAAATGTGAAAGACGTATAAATATAACTTGTAAAGTCATATAGGTAACGAAATAGTTACATTCGTAGAATTGATGCGTAGATTTTGTCGATGCTACATCTAAGTTGTGTCGTACTGTATGTATTTGGTGTGTCCACAGATATAGATAGACCTAGATAACGCAAGTATCACGATCTGTATGAAAACCAAGCGTGCCATTTTTTTATTACCTACTATGACGTCACAAGCACTAGGAAACGTTTCTTTTATTTTTTCTCCTCGCATTTGCAAAGTTTTTACAATTTATAACAGCGTAATTAACCATTTTCAATTTTTTTACTGACGTCCGACAAGCGTGGCACCGATGCAGACTGAGCGCGAAAGTGGCAGCTTACGATTATTGTACGTAAGCTGGGCACGAAAATGGCACGCGAAGTAGTTGCTCTTGGGTTATCTAGGTATTTCTATATCTGTGGGTGTGTCATTCTTGGAATCTTGGCCATCGTAGGTGATGGGTTAACCCATTCTCTTGACTCATGGCAGCCAGAGGAACATAAGTAGTGGGGTTTTAAGGTGCCATTCCGTATCCGACCGCAGAAGGCAACTGCAGGCGACGACGAGTCTATGAATTTCTATGAAATACCTTCCGTAGCTAGCGACACGTCACCTTCATAGAAAAACATAGAAACCAGTCGTGTCGCGGCGACACATCGCCTGCAGTTGCCGCCTGCGAGCTGCGATCGGGTACGAAATTGTACCTTTAATCGGTAGGTACTAAGGAGTACGTACCTACTTGGATTCCGATTATCCTCCAAGCTAGACGAAATGAACAGAGGGATTCCCAACGAAAAATGATTATTAACAACCGACTTCCAAAAAAAACACTACAAAGTGAAAAATAACTTTAATTTCGGAAGTCGGTGTCTTAGGTTTTGTGTTTTCGTTTTTTGCCACCGACTTCCGAAATTAAAGTTATTTTTCACTTTGTAGTGTTTTTTTTGGAAGTCGGTTGTTTTTTTTTGTAAAAAGTTTTTATTTTTCACTTTTTAGTTGTGGTACCTACCCCACACACATTCGAATACCACTACCTGCTACCAGTGTCAAGAACTTATCATATCATCTACATACTAAGTGGGAAAAAAATACGTATTTTGAAGCTAACTCAAAAACTACCCAAGTAAAGTTAATAAAATTTATATGGGACCAATTTGGGAGCCTACCCTTTCAAACAAAAAAAGAATTTTCAAAATCGGTCCACAAATGACGGAGAAATCGGTGGACATACATAAAAAAAAAAAAAAAAAAAAAAAAAAAAAAACAAACATACGCGTCGAACATATAACCTCCTCCTTTTTGGAAGTCGGTTAAAAATAGCAAAGGAAAAGGCCGTAATGGAAAATTTTAGAGGTATTCGTCAAAAGACAAACTGAATTTAAAATTTTAACCGATCGCCGATATTATTTCTATATGCAACGGAACCCTTGTAGAATCACTCGTGTGTCTGTTTGGCTGTCTGTCTGTCTGTCTGTCTGTCCGTCTGTCACAGCCAATTTGCTACGAATCTAATAGACCGATTAAGTTGTTTAGTACACATTATGTATTTCTGTGACCCAAACACGAACGTGTAACGTAAATAAATTAATTTTGAATATAGGGGTCACTTTGACAAACAATGAAAATTAAAAATTAAATTGTTTTGTTAACTGTACCGTGTGACATATCAAATGAAAGGGCATAAAGTAAGGATCTAAAAAAAATTATTTTAATATTTGAACATGAATGCTTTTAAAGATATTTAAGAAAATTTACTATTCTCCCCCCCCCCCCCCTTATCTCCGTAACTACTGAGCCTAAAATTTTGGAAAAAATACTTAGAATGGTGCCTTTACACATGGACTACCTACAGGAAAACCGATTAGAAGTCTATGGTCTTAAAATAACATCTCTCAATATTGTACGTACAAACTTACATTTGCACTTGGAATTTATGGGAGAACATGTTTTTAAAATACAATGTTAAGTTGGTTCTTGGGATAAATTCATCCTAACTACGGAACCCTTCATTGTGCGTGGTGACGTGGTCCGACACGCACTTGGCAGGTTTTTTATTCCCAGATAGTAATTTGACAGGTGCAAATGCAACTCCAAATTGAAAAACAAACAACAAAGATTTGAAATGTCAAAATAATTATTGATGATTAAAATTCGAACTTTAGTGCGTTGAAAAAATTGCCCGTGCGAACCCTGTACCCTAATTACGTAGGTACCTTATTTTCGTAAACGATTATGACTAATTTGTTTCATTTGGCAGTTCAACAACATTCATTGCGTTATTTACGTTGCTGAGCAGATCTTTTTTCCAACTTCCGAAGCAATGTATTAGAATTGTGATTGATCATGTATTACGCAATAATAATTATAGTACAGTACCTAGGTACCCTAATTGCGTAATACACGATCAATCACAATTTGTTTCGATTTGAAACAGATTGCTAATCCATTGCTTTATAAGTTGGAAAAAAAAACTAAATAACGCAATTAATGTTGAACTGTCAAAATGAAACAAATTAGCCAACGTTCACACGGACGTACCATCGAAGAAACCTATAACTAAGCAATTTGAAAACAAAATCCCGTGCACACGACCCTTTTTTTTTCGTAGGTAACCGTTACTATAGTGGCCGAGCGCTGCAAGCAGAAATAGTCCTTACGGTGTATAGGTATGGGTTTCTTCGATGGTACCTAATAAAATCGCGGCGGGATTTTATCGTGCACTGGATTTTCAACTCTCAGAGTTAAGCTGAGCGTTGAGAATCCAACGCGCTGCGACGAACTCTCATCCCAGCGCGTTGTTAAAACACACTGTTGTATTTTCAACTCTCGGCGCTGAGCAGAGAGCGTTGTAAATCAAGTGCACGAAAAAACTCGCCGCGATTTTATTACGTCCATGCGAACGTGGGTTTAGTCATAATTGTTTACGAAAATAAGTTACGCAATTAGGGTACTGGGGTAATTTGTCGTGAGTCGTGACAAAGGGAATGAGATACGCCAGCATGAAAAGCTGGTACCCAATAACATTTTTTTTTAAGAATTATCTATTCTGCCCTGCTAAGCCCAAAGGCGGTATCTCTGAGACACGCCCTTTTAATTTTTTTTATACCATTCAATAGCTTTAACAATTTCGCATCTAATGGTATAAGCGGAATAGCGCTATCTAACTTAAAACATTTAAAAAAACCACTAAGAAGTTTTTATATCTTCACTTTTCCTTAAACTACAATTTACAAAAAGTTAATTTTCTCAAAACTTACTCCGGTTGAGATACCGCCTTTGGGCTTAGCAGGGCAGTATTACGCGTAGAGAGAGGCGGCTTCTTCTTTTACAAATAAAAAACATGTAGGTCAGTGTAGGTACCATAGTACATATTTTGCTAGTAGCCACAAATTAGAAAGAATGCAATACAAAATGTAAATAAATAAACTATGCTAAGTGTAGCCAAGCGACACTTTCGCTCTCACAGACATTTTCCTGGCACATACACATGTCATGATTTATTTATCTTCTTGAAGAAATGGCGTATGGCCCGTCTGATGTCCGGTACAGTTCTCGCAATACTTTATGATCGAGCTCTCTGAACGTAGGCCAGAATACGAAATCGCGAATGGCACAGTTGAGTACACGATCATTATTGTAAGATGTGAATTTTTTTTTTACTTATTGGCAGATCATAAAGTTTTGCGCGTACTGATACCTCGCCTTTGACCACTAACTAGGTACAGTACCGACCAAAAGTCCATGAGCAATCTCACAAAGCAATAGACTGACGCTTCGGTTTGACTTACGACCTTCTTCTATAAGTTGTTACAATACTGTAGACACGCACATTACACACACACACTCACTTTGTCTGCAACCAATGACTAGTTCAATAATCATCATTCGTTTTTAGTTTCATTCGTCTTGTTCACATAAATATTAAAGTTTAGCAGGTAGACCACAAAAAACTAAGTAAATTATTTCGATTTCTGTGGGGTAGATGCAGTTTGTTACGAGTATTTAATTAATAGAACTTTTTTGGTTCGTGGATAATATTGGTGACGAGTATTTAGCGCAGTGTTGTGGTTATTATTATCAAAAAGCAGGCATAAAATATATTGAAGAGATCAGATCAGATCAGAGAATATTATTGCGCTGCGTAAAAGTGAAGTGAATATCTAATGAAACCGGACTAAGTGTGAGTGTTATCATTTATATATTTCATATTTTACTAAACATAAATCTTAATCAAGGGTATTGTTGATAGAACAGAGGTATTGTTGAGACAGAAGATGCCTTTAAAGTTTTAAATTCATTGTGAGGTTTAATTCGATTAGTGAATAATAAGGTATTATGTGTAATAAAAACAATGTTTTTCTTTGTTCTAGAGAAATACTGTGAGGGTTAAGAGATATGAGGAAGGGGCTTATTATCGAGTAGCAGCGACGTCAAATGGTGAATGAAACAAATGGTTTCATACCAACGAGATATTTTGCTGAATTATTAAAAACACGTCATTATGAACCGTTCGCCGTGCACTCTGAAGGCTTGCATCACTGAAGACCAGCTAGAAAACCGTTTTTGACCTTAAAATATTGACCGTACCAACTTAATAAACAACAGATTCGTTATTGCATGAATTTATGGTAACGAATTTTTTAAGCACGTTTCAATAGGGTGTTTGTCGTATTTCTTGCAGATATACCGAAATTGTTTAATATTATTTTAGTAATAGTATTATTTTAGGATTAAAATTTGAGGTTTAGTTTCAATCTTCTTTTCGTAAAGAAAATGAATACTTAAGCTTTAACCTCAATAACAACCAATATTTACTAAAGTCAAATAAAATGTAAAATAATTAATACAAATAAAATATAAACAAACTGCCCATATTTAACCTTAAAATTACCTATTCTGTAAGTAGTTTTTTACATTTTAAGTAGTCTAATATTCTTATTACTTAATTACTTCGACCATGATCAAAGCTTAATGTTTATGGTGAAAAAATCCATTAAAAATTTAAAATATTTCATAATTTAAATATGTCAAAATAATACAAACTGCTTCTAGTTTCTTGACATCTATTTCACATCTTATTCAGCTGAAGTAATGATAAATAATTGTAGCAGTGTGTTAACTTATGTAAAATAAATATAACGAATAAACATATTTTTTTAATTTTGTTATCATATATCACGCATTTTTTATTCTAAAACCTTTATTGCAATAACAACATAAAAAAGCAGCAATATTTAAAAAATATTATTATCGAAAACAAAAATAATAATATTTGCAAAAAACCGCACTGTGTTTTACGAGATTAGAACCTGAGGCAGTTTGAATTCCATACCAACGCTTAACGCTTTCTGCTATCTGCACTTGTTAAGTTACTATCGAATTTTAGCAATGCCATTAACTGGTCAAGTTCACGCGCATAGTGCGTGTGTGCTAGCATGTTTAAAGCGACGGAAATATATTGTTGTTTCGCAAAACTGCGTTATCTGTGGTGTGTGTATCGTGTTGCTTACACATACAAATGTACGAGCTATACCGCGTGTTCACAGCAATACGACTCTTAGCGTGATCATGCACTTTTGAGCGCTTACTGTACATACTATACTCCATAGGTTTAGGTAGTTAAAAAAGGTAAACAAATCGTAAAAAGGGTTTTTATAGATGACACTTTCTTGTTAAAAAACAATAAAACCAAATTAAATTTATTTTAGTGTTTTACCATAGTTTCCTCTTTTGTATGTATGTTAAACTTTATCGTTTATTCTTCAACTACTTTTCGTAGATGTAACTGCTTAAGCACATTTTTTTTTGTCTGGTTTATAAGATTTTGTAATCTGTCTATTGTAAAGAACCCAATTTCTAAACGTCAACGAAGTATAACGTTGCTAAATTGAAGAGTTCAACTGTGACGTAGCATAACAACTGAAGTGACAGGTATTACGTTTAGTCGGTTACTTGACAGCTGTCTCGTCACGTGGTTTTTTTTGTTTACCTTTTTTTAACTACCTAAACCTATGGAGTATAGGTACAATATTTATTTATTTATTTAACACGAACACAAATGATTTATATTGTTGTTAGTAACACTTATACAACTATGTTAGTAACATTTCTAAACTAAATAAAATAAAATAAAAGTAATTCATGAACCTATGTCCGCTTCCCGCTGCACCAGACCTGCAGCTGTGCTTACGGGTACAGTGCCCCAGGAACGGGCAATCAGGATTATTAACAATCACCTTTAAAATGCTGTTGGTGCTCCCCCGAATCGTTCGCATCAGGGATGCTGTTCTTTTTCGCATAATAGCCTGAAAACTATCTGTATCTGCTTCAGCTTTTTAAAAGAGTAGCCGTGGAGTTTCTTGCCAAAAAATTTTCTTTGATTTACATTAATTTAAACATTTAATGTTATAAAGCATTATGACACTTGAATTTTAGACATGTTTTTTTTAATGCAAGAAGTGCAAAAAATTTAGTTTTTATAAAAATTAATAAGTAACAAATATATCTTTGTCCATTTTTAGGTTTTTCTATGAAATACTATATTTTTTGAAGCGTACCTACTTTATTTTTTTATTGCTTATTTTGAAAAATACTATTTTTCGTTTTTCGCCGAAGAAATGTTGACAACCCTAGTACATACTCATCTTATGAACAACTTACCAAGGCTCAAATAGCAAAAAAAAATCTGCTGTTCCCGAAATTCTGTCGAGTTATGTGATCATAACTGTACGAATCAGCAGACTTTTTTTACAAAAGAGCTTCATAAATTATGAATCACTAGCTTTTGGAAGAATTGGTCTATCCCTTATATATTTCTATGGTCTATCCAATGCAAAAAGAATCATTCAAATCCGACTGGTGGTTCCAGAGATTACCCCCTACATACAAGCTTACAAACAAACAAACAAAATTTTACCCCTTTAGAATATTACTAGCTGCGCCCCGCGGTTTCACCCACAGAAGTCTCGATTCCGTGGGAATATCGGGATAAAATGTATTTTATGTGTTAATCCAGGTTATAAACTATCTGTGTGCCAAATTTCATCCAAATCCGTTCAGTAGTTTTTGCGTGAAGAAGAGACAAACATACACACATACTCGCAAACTTTCGCCTTTATAATATTAGTAGGATTATAATCTCGTATCGTATCGTATGCACACTGAATTCAATAAAACTTTTGAAAAGAAAACAAAAAATATTTGCACTAATTTTGTATTTAGTAACTGGGCAACTAGAGGTATTAGAATAAGTAGGGAAAGACTTTTCGAGCTTTATGGCCTTAAGCCCTACATTAACACTGAAACTTTCAACAAGTATGTTGCTACATATTCCAAAATTTTTAGAAATACCTGCAAGATAGCTAAAGCCCTGTACATTAGCAACAAGATCAAATCGGCAGAAAATAAAATAAAAACAGTTTGGAAAGTTATAAATAATTAAACTAATACGAAAAAAATACGAAACACTGATTAATTGATTATAGATGACTATAGATGATCAATAATAGGTACAAAGTTTTCCCTATTGTCAGATAGAGTAATTCGAAATAGACGCGACAATAGCAAAATTGCATACCTAGATCCAGGACAGCTCTACTGCGTAAAAGCATATTCTGTATGGCGCCAATTCTGTATAATAAGTTGCCAAAATATTGGAGGGAATATACAACGGAAAAATTAAAAAGTAGGTTAAAAAACCTTCTTTTAGAGAAAGCCTACTACAGCACTGACGAATTTCTGACTGATAAATTAATCTAATTCTTATAATTGTGTATTCCTAATTACTTTGACATTAAATTGACTAATTTTTATTATACATTATGAGTTGTTGACTCTATTCTGTAGAACATTTTAAATTTTTAAATTCTAATTTGGACTATAAATTATTTGAATAATGGATAAATTTATAATGATTTGATTAAATGTAATAACCTACCTACTTATATTTGTACGCCGTTGAGGCAAAACATGACTGTGGTAAAATTTTATTGTAACATCTTGCATGCCATGTGTGTGTATACTCATGTTTTGAACAAATAAATTATCTTTATCTTTATCTTTAAAAGTTATTTCAATTAAACCTTGTAGGCAGAAATTCGTCTTACTTTTTAGATTTAGTGAATTTTTAGCTTGCTTTACATTTCTAGTGCCTTTAATATAACTCTACCTAAATTACAAAAATGCTTTACCTTTCCTTTCACGGTTACTTGGTTACTGGTGTTAAGATCTGTCTACAGATAACGTTTAGATGTGTTACAAGATAAACTTTGCAAGCCACTTTGTAATTAAAATTGTGCTTATTACCTATGGAAGCGAAATTGGCTTAATTAGTGTTATCCACCTACTTATAGTCTCAGAGTCAGCCTATAATGTTCCCACTGCTGGGACACAGGCCTCCTCTCGGTGAGAGGGTGAGGGCTGTAATCTACCACGCGGACCCAGTGCGGGTTGGTAGATGTCCTCATGTCTTCGAATTTTTGGTTCTAGGACATGCCGGTTTCCTCACGATGTTTTCGTTCACCGTTTTGAGAGCAGTGGTGAAGAATTATTTACACAAAGTATAGCGCCTGCCTGGGTTCCAACTTCGAGACTACGACCTACAACTCGTAAGTCGCGGCCGTTACCACTGGGCCACGACTGCTCAATGCTGCTTTTTAATAGCTACTCGATCCATATGTATGGGACAGTTGACAAGTATTTTTTAGGTAGAGGTACCGTGGCCCATTCTTCTCCATACGAAAATTACCTTTCAGAATGGGCGACTAGAATCAATTTTATTATTTTGTAAATTTTGACGTTCAAAAGTGCCATACATGGGCTTCTTTGATTTAAATGATTTGACTTTTTGACTTTGACTGACCGTAACTTAGTGTTTAGAAAAATGTGTTATTTAAACATAGCTGATACATTACATGGTACTTATTTCTTTTGATGACAAAGTTATCATCCTACTATCCTACTGTTCTACGAGTATATATATGTTACCGGCCAAACCCGATTTCAGGACAAACTAGTTTTGCCTAGGCTAAACTAGTTCGTCCTATACACAATCGGATGAACTGGTATAGCCTAGGCCAAACTAGTTCATCCTAAGACCAATAGGACAAATCAGTTTAGGCTAGGCCAAACTAGTTCATCCTAAATATAAGCACGCACACACCCAGGATAAACTTGTTTGGCCTTGTCTAAACATTTTAGAATACCTGGAAAGGCAAAATAAATTGGTATTTTATTAAATTTTAATTATTATTGGTAAAATAAGATACTCCGTAATTGGAAAATAATCTTATTTATTAAAATATAATATTTTGTCGTTAAAACTAATGGTACTAACAATTATGGTACCTAATACAAATAATCACAGTATCGATTATTATTACTTCACTTCGAGCTGTCAAAATCTTAATGTACTAATTGGAATCAAGTAAACTGAACAAAAAATACTCCGTAATTGGAAAAATAATCATACTTATTAAAATTATTAAGATTTGTCGTTGAAACTATTGGATAATTGGTAATACAAACAATCATAGAATCGATTATTATAACTACACTTCGAGCTGTCAAAAATTTTATGTACCTCAATTATTTATTTCTACACGGTTTGCTTTGGTGGCACTTAGAATTGCAAAGTATCATTGCTTTCTTGCATTTGCATCTGTTCGTGGAACAGTTTTTGTTGCAACTGCATCTCACAAAACCTTGGCCTGATCCAACTGAATGTCTCGTAGCTGCAGTCCTTAATGATATTTCAGAGCCTTGGTTCACATCTGCAACTGCTAAAAAAGCTTGATTGCAAATGTCGAATTCTGATCTGAAAGAAAACATATTACTTTAGAATATGAATGCTCCAAAAAGAAAGATAAATAATTTAGTAAGAAAAAACAAAACCTGCAGTATAGTTTCTTAAGTACACCATGTTTGGTGCCAACTTTGTAAAAACCTTCGTCATTTGTCTGAAGAATAACTCCAATGATGTTTCTCAGATCACCTTTGCCTTTATCAACATCTGGAATTGGTATAGTCACATTATCTCCAATGTTGGCAGGTGGATGAGACTTGTCAGAAGTAGTTTTCATTTTCTTTGCTTGTTTAACAAGATTTTTTGCTGCAGTTTTTCTAGCTTTCTGAATTTCATTTTCAGATGAACAAACTTCGTTTTAGTAACTTACTTCTTCAACGTTATCATCACTGTCTTCTGTCAGATTAACATTGCAATCTTCTTCGATTACCTTTTTCAAGTCTTCTTCATCCTGAATATATTTTATGATTTCTTCCGGCAAAGAGGAAGTCGAAAGTCCCACTCTGGGTTCTATTCCAAATAATGCTTTGTAAGGCGATTGTTTTATCCCTGAATGGTAGGCACGGTTTTTCATGAATTGGACATATCTCAAGCCTTCTGACCATTTCGTTGAAACGTTGTCCTTCATCCAAGAACCTATCATATTCTCAATATCTTGATTTGCACGTTCAACGGATCTCTGACTTTGACTGTGCCTTGGTTTTCCGTGCACAATTTTGCAAAAGACTAGCTAGCTCACTTATGACATTATTGACAAATTCCCTACCGTTGTCAGATTGTAGAATGCACGGCGCTCCTACAGTTAGGAATATATCATTCAACTGGTAGGCTACCTCTGTCGCTCTCTTAGATTGTAATGCGCGTAGTAAAACAAATTTCGTTAGATGGTCTTGGTAAACCATAATAAATTTAAAATTTCCATCTGGTTGTGTCTGAAAATCGATCAGATCCACTTGGCACCTACTATTCATTTCCGAATGTAGAATAGGCTTAGAAACTAATCCCCTTTTCTTCTTTGTTTTCTTTTGATGACAGACACTACACATAGATAAATAGAGATTTATCATTTCTTTTGTAATATTGGCATATTTTTTTGATGTCTCGGCTAACATTCTGTCACGGCCACCGTGGCCGACAGCCACATGAGCTGCGTCAATAACATCATAAAGTTCATCGGATGAAAGATAATATTTTATATTACCTTCAGTTCGCGCAATCAATTTTTTCACATCCCCGATTTTTAGCACAGCAAATCGTTTCAATCTTCTTCGTTGTAATGGTGTCTTCTTTTCACATTTTTCTGCATCTTCAACTTGTTCAACGAGTTCCAAATAGGTATTGGTCTGATGATAACACATTATAGTGAGATGACTTTTTATTTTCACTTTGTAATACTTCCGTCAAAAACTTTTCCCTCCATTGTTTTTGATCTGCTTGTCGACTTGAAGTAGGTAGTTCATCCACAGTGAAAAAAAAAAAAACTTGCAATGTACAGACGCCAGCACATCAAGCTACTACAATCTGTCAAATTTATTTAATAGATTTTCAACTTTATCGCTGAAGTGTAAGGTTCAAAGTTGATTGGGAAAATTTGGCAGTTTCGGGTAGCTTGATGTGCTGGCGTCTGTACTTTAAGACTTAAACCTTTATTTTTAAACTGCAGCCACTAAACTAAACATAAAAATCACTAAATACGTTACGCACGGCTGGCACCTAGAAGCAAAATGAGTGTTTAAAGCGACGTACGGGCGAGCGAAGAGCGGCGCCGCCCGGGCGAAACTGGGGAATTTCCGCATGTACAAGTCCTGACATGTTCGCTCAATTACTTTCGACTTGGCAAAATTAGTTTAGACTAGGCCAAACTAGTTTATCCTGGGTGTGTGCGTGCTTATATTAGGATGAACTAGTTTGGCCTAGCCTAAACTGATTTATCCTATTGGTCTTAGGATGAACTAGTTTGGCCTAGGCTACACCAGTTCATCCGATCGTGTACATAGGACGAACTAGTTTAGCCTAGGCAAAACTAGTTTGTCCTGAAATCGGGTTTGGCCGGTAACATATATTAAGAAAGAAAGAAAAGAAAGTAAAAACATTTATATATAATACTAGCTTTTGCCCGCGGCTTCGCCCGCGTGGATGTCAAAAATATCCCACGAGAACGTACTACCGGGATTACGTACCTACCTAATAGCCGAGGAAAAGGTCATTGACTCCTACTGCTGTGCCGTCAACCATAATTATTTTGTTACACGTAATTTAAAAACTGTGATATCTTTTAAACTATTAATTTAAATGATATGATAAAAAGGCATTATTTTAATCTAAATGAAATGCCCAATTTAAATAACATAATTTATTGGATAAGGATTAATATGATACCGGTCAAAATAGCTTCGGAAATAACAAATAAATTTTTATAAAATTCTGAAAGATAATAATGGTTACTGTAGCAGTATTGACGGGGTCCGCTAGGGCCAATGCCAATGCCGGGGGTTCGAAGAAAACCGATAGGGAAATCGTGGCCCCCGGCAACATGGCATAGGAAGGAACACGGGTGGGTTTTAGTCAGTAAGAGTCTGACACGCCCTCCCGCTCCACCCAGAGCGGGAGAAGTTATTTGATAAATTCCCACCCAAAAAAAAAAAAAAAAAAAAAAAAGGGTCATACTTAGAAGATAGACATAATATCATCGGGGACTTTTTTGTTGAAATTTTTAAAATGTACAAAACTGTAATACGTAAATTTGATGCATGTGTAACGGTTTACGCAGCCAGTAAAATCGGCATGATTTTTTCCGACTTCTTCAACAATAATCGTCATATTTCAGCCAATTTACACAAAACCTTAAATAACTATAAACTGAAACCTTTCTTATTCGTTAACTCCGTCCATTGGTGAAAACCGTTAGAAAATCCGTTCGGTAGTTTTTGAGTTTAACGCGTTCAGACAGCCAGACAGACGCGGCGCCACGGTGGGCTGAAAATCGGCTTTCATAGACTTAGGGATTTCAATTTGCAAGTGCTTGTTTTTATGCTGGATATCGCTTCTATTAGTCATTACTATGCACAAAAATGACACCCGAGTTAATTCTGCCCAAAAACGAAGGAAATATAATTTTTTTACGAAAAATGTGTATGAAGCTAGTATGAAAAATCGAATTATCTCCTAAACGGCATGTTTAACCGTAATATCCTTGGAGGTGGTCATAGTGCTAATTATTTATAATTTTTTGGTTGCCGTTTTGACGAAAAATTTCAAGCCGTTTTTTTTTAAGAATCGTCAAAATATTTTTATTTGTTTTTACATATGAAACGATTCCTTTTAGTGTTTATGTTGAAGAACACGGACTTTTAACTACACGTACCATAAAATAGCATCACTCCTATATTTCCGAAGGAGTTGGCAGAGGTTTATAGTACACCCACACGTAGACAACTATGTTTGAGCTAGATATTTATCAACACATCATGAGTTTTAAAACTTTTCATACAACCAAATTACCAATTGTTTACTCTTCTAATGAGTCCGAAAACAAGTGATTAAGTAACTTCACTAATTAGGTCTTCTAATGAGTCTTTATAGGTGATTTAATGATTTTCAATATCTCACGACAATGCCTACTATGGATGTACTACTATGAACTATGAACTTTTCCTGATAAGTAAGCTAATTTGTTAATTAGCAGTGCTATGAGTTCTAAGAATAGAGCAGAGAAGCAAATATTGATTGGCCGAATTTTGCGCAAACTTTAGTTAATCAAGAACCAAGTGTTGATGAGATACCAAGAGCGCCCTCAGTCTCTCCAGAACCGTCGACATCAACGTCCATTGGAACAATGACGAAAAGATCCTGTAAACCATTCGAAGATCTGGGAAGTAAACAAAAAAAGAGAAGATCTGATGAACACACAGGCGAAGATTCCAGTGAATTGGCATATGCAGCTGCAGCACGTTTAAAAGTAGAAGGGCATGGAGATATCGCCTCTGTCATCGAATACATGATGAAAAATCCTGAAGCAGTCGCTAAATTAAATGAAACGCTTAAGAAACCAGCGAAAACAATCATATTTACGCCAGAAAAGGCGCTTGGATTGCTTCTTTCGCTAAAACTCTCAAAGTGGCAATATATTACGTTGCGAGAGGCTGCCATTCGGGAAAGTGCTAAGGATATTTATCCATCTTACTATAAAGTGCAACAAACTAAGCTTGATTGCTACCCTCCGAAGCAATCAGTGACAGTTACTGATTCATCGGCTAGGATTACACTTCAAGCTTTACTTGATATCACAGTTACAAGAATCCTTCAAAGCCTTTCTAAGGAAGAGCATAACAAGCAGTTGAAGCTGATATCCAAGTGGGGATTTGATGGTACTTCTAACCAAAGCCGATACAAGCAGAAAAGGGAGGGTGAGGAAGATGACTCGCGCATTTTCATGACCTCCTTGGTGCCACTAAAACTGACATATGGAGACAACATCTTATGGACGAACCCAAAACCATGCTCAGTTTTGTATTGTCGTCCAGTTCAGTTTACTTTCGTAAAGGAGAGTGAAGCAGTTGTCCTTGAGCTGAAAAAACAAATGGATGAAGAAATTGAGGCCCTTATCCCCACAGAGTGCAATAATAATAATAGGGTGACTCATGAACTAATGATGACGATGATCGACGCTAAAGTTTGCACTTACCTTTCTGAAGCTAGATCAAATGCATCGTGCTACCTGTGCTTAGCAAAGCCTACAGAAATGAACCGCTTAGATGCTGTAACATCAAAAATTGTGTGTTCTGACCTGTATGAATTTGGCTTGTCATCCCTTCACGCCCGTATAAATTATATGGAATGTATGTTACACATTGCATACAGGCTCGACTTCAAACGGTGGGCAGCGAGAAGTGATGAGCACAAAGAAATGCTACAGACAAGGAAGAAAATAATTCAAAATAAATTCAAAGATGAGCTCAATCTGTTGATTGATATAGTAAAACAAGGCTCGGGAACCACCAATGTCGGGAACACTGCAAGAAAATTCTTTGAGTTTCCTAATAAAACCGCAGCTATAACCGGTTTGTATGAAGACCTCATCAAAAGATTTGCTGTAATTTTACAAGCAATTACATCTGGAGAGCAGGTCGAAATAATAAAATTTAGAGATTATGCCCGCAAAACAGCAGAAAAGTACGTATTATTATACGACTGGTACTACATGTCGTCAACCGTTCATAAATTATTAATCCATGGGGCTGACTTAATCGAGAAAAATAATATTGTGCCGATTGGGACTCTCTCGGAAGAAGCCTCAGAGTCTCGAAACAAAGATTTTAGGAGGTTTCGAGAACATCATTCGCGGAAAAGAAGCAGGTAGGATTCCAATCAAGACATTTTAAATATGCTTGTTGTTTCTTCGGATCCTTTGCTAAGTGCACAAAGGCCTAAGTTAGATGCCAAGAAAAAGCAGAGCTCTCGCCTTAATTCAATTTCAGGAAACTGAGTTCGAGTTTTTGGATATATTCAATCTGGATGCTGACTCAGAATTGGAGTCTGACAACGAGAGTGATAAGGAAAATTTGTAAAAAAATTATATATGTACATATTTGTAAATTTGTATTTGAGTGTGTTTGGGTTTTTTTTTTTTTGTAATATTTAATGATATTGTCTTTTTTTATTTATTTTACTTTATTTTACAAATGCTTAGTATTAATTCCTTAAATTAAATTATTTTGTACATAATATAACTTTATATGTTACTTAAATAAGAGTTTGATAATCTTTTTTTAAAAAAAAAATACAATAGACGTGGATATATTTAGTAACTTGTTCCGCTTAGCTATTTCTAAAGAGCCATAAAAAACTCCTGAAATTGGATTTCTTTCAGGAGTTTTTTATGGCTCTTTAGAAATAGCTAAGCGGAACAAGTTACTAAATATATCCACGTCTATTGTATTTTATAATGGATTTCCGCAAGGTCACGCCTGAATCAATTAATAATCTTTTTTTATTTAAATGAATAAAAATGTGTCAAAAAACAGCAATTTTTTTATTTAATTTTTCTTGTTTTGTGTGTTCTTAATATTTGGGTTAATAACATATCGAACTTTTTAACTTGGACACTAAAAGGGATCGTTTTACATGTAAAAATAAATAAAAATATTTTGACGATTTTTTAAAAATGACCACCTCCAAGTATATTACGGTTAAAGATGCCGTTTAGGAGATAATTCGATTTTTCATACTAGCTTCATACAAATTTTTCGTAAAAAAATTATATTTCTTTCGTTTTTGGGCAGAATTAACTCGAGTGTCATTTTTGTACATAGTAATGACTAATAGAAGCGATATCCGGCAAAAAATCAAGCACTTGCAAATTGAAATCCCTAAGTCTATGGAAGCCGATTTCCAGCCCACCGTGCGGCGGGAGACTTTGTTTTATAATATGTACCTAAGGATTATAAACGCGAAAGTTTGTGAGGATGGATGAATGTTTGTTATACTCTTTCACGCAAAAACTACTGAACGGATTGGAATGAAATTTGGCACACAGATAGTTTATAATCTGGATTAACACTTAAGAGTTTTTATCACGATATCCCCACGGGATCGTGCATGCTGTGGTCTCCTATCCTATGTGGTCTATGAGTCATTGTAACTCAAATTAATAAATTAATAATTGTTGTCCTTTATTTTTGTGTTCTATCTTTATATGGTTTATCTTTTGTTGGGCACCATAAAAATATAAAGTGTCGGAAGAAAATTATAAATCAAGAAACAACTATTATTTGGCTTGGTTATAAATGCATGCGAGTTGATTCGAGTAGGATGCAGGAAGTGTCAATTAGCCCAACATAATCAACTCTCGTTTAATTCCTTTTGAAAGTATGGCCCCTTCTATTCAGCCTGGATCATACTGCTAACTACTGTTTTGCAAAACTGAAATATTTTCACCTTAGAAAGTGGTTACGTTAATATTTCTTAATTATTCTTCAAACTGTGTAACAAAATATCTACTTAAAACTGACAAATGATTGACAGATTGTGACATAAAAGCTAAGTAAAAACAATAGGTACACTTCCGTCTTCGCCATTGATAAAACAATTGTTAAAGCGAACGCGACACAAAATAAAAAATAAACTTTCTTTTTCAAATTCACGCATTTTCTCCCGTTTTCATAAAATCGCTCGTTGGTTGCACATTTTAAGGTAAAATCGGACAGGACATGAATTTTAATGTGTAAAAAAGCGAAAGTTGTGACAGAGTTGTTTCATTTTCTAGTGCCGCACTGTGCAGATGTCTTTAGGTGAAAGAAGAAATGGGTTACCGACCTCTTCGCGCGCTTAGTTCGGACCAAGCGTTTGGCGCGAAATGTCGCCTGACGGCTTGAGGTACTTTTTAGTTCGCCGCGCGTGTATTTTAACAAAATACGTTCCTAAATACTTGTAACAAATATATAATGGATTTAAAAGAAATAATAAAGTGGTTTATACCGTGTTTTCATATTTTCTTATTAAAAAAAGTGAAAATGTACGGTCGCTTGACTTACATCTGTTTGTTTTTACTTTTTATTTTGCGACCCAGTTATGGCGCGGACGCAAACAGCCTAGTTAGTGATGATAATAATATAAATACCAAAAATGTAGTTAATTTTAGTTATTTAGAAAACAAAAATAACCAAAGTGATTATTTTGATGTGAAAATGCAAAGGAATGAAGGGAAAAGTCTTGACACATCTGTCGGTAAGTTAAATATTTAAAATATAATTGTAAATCGTCTAATTGCAATCGTTCGTTATTTAAATATGTATGAGATACGCTGGCAGGTATAGGTAAATAAAATTAATATGCTGTAAATGATTCATTATCCACGAAACAATTAATAAGCACAAACGCGGAATATTTTTATATGAATATTAATTATAATACCCAACCTAAAAAAAAATATATAAATTCTTATGTAGCTTCGCCTCACGGTTCCACCCGCATAAGTGTCGATCCCATGGGAACATCGGGATAATAAGTCCTATGTATGTCCTAACACAGGTCATGGTCTAAATACCAAATTTCATCCACATCCGTTCAGGTAACAAACAAACATAAAAAATCTAATCTTTTTCTCTTCATAATATTAGTTTAGATAGTTTAGATTTAGAAAAAAATCCTAGTTTAATTTTAATTTTTGAAAAGGACTAGGACTGAAGTGCACGTTTCAAGATTGCTTGAATTAATTTATCCCCTTTTCGCTTCGCCCTTTGTCTCAAAAGGAGGATTAATGTCTACTTTTTAAACTGGAATACCGTAGGGTCTATGGTATTCCCCATTCCTCGTTGGTGGTGACTGGTATGGTATGGTTTGGTGGCCCTATGATATAAAACTCTATATCCTAGGCTTTTTAATTTTTATACTTATTCGTCTCTGAAAGAGTAAATGAAATCTCCTTTTAAATTGGTAAATACTATGTATGTTTATACCATTCCCCCTTTAAAAAGTTTATTTTATTCACTGAAAGCCGTAAATAAAAAGCACTTTTAATCACTATTTTGGTGTTTGAATTTAGAACACACCAATATATTCGACCTCGATCTCAATGCTATAGAACATCCTTGCGAAAAAATACTCGATATAATTTTAGTAACTGTTATAATTTTAATGGGCATTTTAATTCATTTAACCTTCCTTTTTTCTTAAATGTCTATAATCGCTTAAATATTTATTTTTCTCGTAGTCATGGTATAAAAAGTATAGTATGCAACTCTTGAATAAAACGGATTTATATCGAGGGCCATGAATCACTTGCGTCGCTCAGGGTTCCCTACGGTCGTGATTCAGTCGTTAGAATCCTTCACTTGCTCGTGATTCATCTATGGCCCTCGCTTTAAATCCGTCCTTTATTCACTAATTGCATAGTATACTATTGTTACTTACGCAAAGTGTACAAAAAAATGATTACGTCAAATCCATGACCGAAACTCGGTTTTTACCGCGTATTTAACAACGTGTTCTGACAATGCCTGCATTCAGTTCTTCTAATATTCAAATCAAGAATAGCTTAGGCCGAGGTAAGAATATTAGCCACTTAGAATATTAGCCACATATAATATTAGCCACTTTAACCAGTCAGCAATGTAATTTTATTTCGAATATTTTAGAAGGTAAAAAGTTGAGCTCGCTTTCATTGGCATTACCAGAATTTTTTGCCCTATAAAGCCTATACCTCAGACTAAATAAAAACCAAGCGAACAATACAGTGAAGCATACCAAAATTATACCTCCGCTCTGTGCATACACGCTCACACGCACACATTTATAATAGAACTACACCTCACTAAGTGCACACATGTTTACGAAACCGGCCTCACCTCACTATTGACAGCGCTGTCTTGGTATTTTATTTGGTCTGAGCCCTATGAAGGTGACACTGAAATAACTGAAAAGCTCTGACGGGTCATTGTACTCATATTTATGAACAACTTGTATTATGGGGTCAACACTGAAATCGTCAAAAAGTCAACTGCTCCATACATTTATGTTCACGTCATAAAATCAAATAATTTATTTCAAATGCATAGGCCCGTAGAAGGCACTTTTGAACTTCAAAATTTACAAAAAAGTTTAATTGATTCTAGTCGCCCCTTCCAAAAGGTACCTAGTTTTTGTGTGGAGAAGTATGGGCAAGAAACTCCACAAATGTTTTACAATATTTTGTATAGGTACATTAATTATGTAATTATATGTGAAGACGATGCACCTATACTCTATTTGAAATAAGATTAGACATTTAAACAAACCTTTTTTACAGTCCCTTCAACCGATTTTGACTTCTAAACCGTTGGCTTAAGGATGGAATTAAAAGCAAAAAAGTGGTTACAATACCAACTGTATACTGCAGCTGCCATTTGTCATGCCAACAACGCAATAGAAGTCAAAATCCGTTGAATGGACTGTGGCCGTGTACGAAATCAACTAATTTTGATCAATTTTGTTCATTAGTTGTGAGAAAGGGAAACAGAATTGAAAAAAAATTATTTGTGATTTGAAAAGTCGAATTGTTTGTCTTGTACATAGCGGAAAGGGATTTTTCAAATCAATTAAGAATTCGTGGAAAATCACTAAAATTCGCAACGAGTTTTCCAAAAATTGACGCGAGACTGACGTTTGATCGTTTCGTTAGAAGAAACTACTTCTGATTTAGAAAATTAAAAAATATCATCAACATCATTATATGGTCTATTTGTGCATAGAGGAACCACTTTTTTCAACTTCCATACAAAATATAGCAGAAAAAAAATGTCGAAATAACCTTTTTTTTAAACCCTGTCATTAATGTATTTTTTTCCTATTATTTAGCAAACCATATTAAGAAATTTAAATTTTTAATCACAAATTAGTCTTCAGCTATCCTTGAAATAAAATCAAAATTTTAATTTATGATTATACTATATCTTCATTAAGTAAATCAAAGGCGAAATAAACCATATTTTCGAGAGCGCAAAAGTGATGCAACTATTAACAGGTGCTGTGACTGACATGAATGGTTTAGCACCACGAAAACTGTAGTTTTATACTTACACGGTAATGTTTCAATTATTTCAAGCTTTCTTACAATTAAATAAGTTATTGACGAAAAAGGGTTTTTTTCGTGCACGGAGCCTTAAGAGGGTTTATCCAAAAAGTTGGCAACGTCGTAAATAATAAAATAAAATTAATTTAATTCAGGCAAAACCCATATTACATAAAATAAAATTTCACTATACTGCAACAGAATAAATCATAATAGAATAAAATGTCAATGCAATTAAAATAGGTACAAATTATAAATGTCACAGAATTCAAATTAAAATAAAATGTCAAATACAATTAAAATAAACGAATGAGTAATACAAATTATAATATAAATAGCTGTCAAATATTTACCTGTTTTCATTAATTTAGCAATATTACTGTTTGAAATTAAGAAATGTGGCTAACTAGGGAACTAAAATATTGATTATGAAATGCAATAATTAACATCGTAATACTGAATATTTAGTTTTAGATGTATGTAAATAAAGTATTTGGAAACTTTCCAAGTGCCTGTTTAGGGTTCCGTAGTAAACAAGGAACCCTTATAGTTTCGTCATGTCCGTCTGTTTGTCTGTCTGTCCGCAGTCTAGCTCCGAGACTCTTAGTACTAGAAAGCTGTAATTTGGCACGCCGACAAAGTGGTAAAACATAATTATGTAAAAAAAAAAAATACTGTAGGTACACACGGCTACACATCAAGCTATACATTTCCAGTTTATGCTGATCTCGCATCGTGAAGATTTTCGTACAATGAGAGGTCAGCTTATACTGGAAATGTATAGCTTGATGTTTAGCCGTGTGTACCTCCCCTATACGTAAAGTGGTGATGTTTTTTTTTTCTATCCCATTGTGTGGGGTATCATTGAAAAGGTCCTTCAAAAACATTGTGAGTAGGTATATGAAAACCATTTTTGGATTCAGGGATCTGTTTGCGAAATATTAAGCTTTAAAGTGCTAATTTTTGTTAGAGTCAAGTGTCCCCCCCGCCCCTGCCAGCTAAATGGTTGGATTTGGATGTGTGAAGAAATATAACGAAATTAAAAGGAAAACTATCACAGCTTTACAAGTTAACGATTAATAATAATCAACCAACTTATATTTGCAGTTGCAAAAACTTGTTTTCCCATACATTCTGTATGGGAGAACATGTTTTTCAACAACAAAGTTAAGTTTGTTCTTGGGATAAATTCATCCCAACTACGAAACCCTTCATTGTGCGTGGTCCGACACGCACTTAGCCGGTTTTTTACACCTAAAATTGTTACAACATCAAATTCAATGTTATAATTGCAATTCATTATTAATATTCTAGGGAACTAGTTAGCCACATTTCTTATTTCCATACAATAATAGTGGTAGTTTAGGGTGCTGCTGGGGCTACCACGATTCTGCAGTGCTTCGACTATGTTCGCAGAAGCGCACACTGATGGGTTTCATGCTCTTATAAGGAAGCAGTGTGCGTCGCTGCTGAGTCGTGTTAGGTCCAGTAGCAATAGTATAATAAGCGTGTTCGCGGACAGGTGGGACTCTCCACTGCTGCGCCACTGGATACGTTTGCATACCTACTGCACTGTGAGCAGTGGACAGTTCCTCCCAGTCTTATTGTATGTAACTGTGTCCTTAACTGTTTTTTATTTTGTGTATGTTGTTTTGTTTTGTTTTTATTTTGATGTGAATTAGTTGTTTATAAAATGTGTGTGTCGAAATATGGATGTTTTCTGAATTAAATGATTATATATATATATATTGCCAAATTAATCAAAACAGCGAAATATTTGACATCTATTTGCGACGTTGCCCACTTTCAGAATAAACGTTCGAAGAGGTTTTCAGTAATTGCACTGATAGGTACAGACGCCAGCACATCAAGCTCCCCGAAACTGTCAAATTTTCCCAATCAACTTTGAACCTTACTATTCAGCAATAAAGTTGAAAATCTATTAAATAAATTTGACAGATTGTGGTAGCTTGAAGTGCTGGCGTCTGTACCTACGTACTACTTACGGTAACTGAGAAGTGAACGTCGTTAATTCTCAAGTGACGAAATGGTAGAAGAAATGCTAACGGGATTGTCACCAGATATTTAAATGTCATATGATCCGTTACTGATTGTAATTGTAACTGCCCCAAATAGTCCAAATCTAAGAGAAATCTCTTCATATACAGAGACTATACTCCATTTGAAATAAGATTAGACATTTAAACAAATCTTTTTTACAGTCCGTTCAACCGATTTTGACTTCTATACCGTAGGCACAAGGATGACATTAAAAGTAAAAAAGTGGTTACAATACCAACTGTTTACTGCAGCTGTCATTTGTCATGCTACTAACTAACGCAATAGAAGTCAACATCGGTTGAACGGACTGTAAAAAATGTTTATTTAAATGTCTAATCTTATTTTATATGGAGTTAACTGCGACAGCATGTTAGAGGTGTGTCCCTCACTCATGAGGTGCCTTGTTTAAGGTACTCGTGATCGCAAATTGAAAGAGTTACTCGAATTTCAACATTGAACCACCTCACTCGTTCACACGTCCTCACTTAAAAATTTGACATTGACATTATTGACGCGAGTACTCGCGAGTGAGTATTGAGTGATTGAGTGAGCTATAGAATGAGTGAGGTGAGGTCTCGAAATTTTGAAAACACAGTATAAACAATACAGCAGCTATTACTATGACCTCTAAACGTTAACTATGAACCCTAAAAACTTTTTACAAAATAAAACAACCGACTTCAAAAAAAAAACACTACAAAGTGAAAAATAACTTTAATTTCGGAAGTCGGTGTCTTTGGTTTTGAATTTTCGTTCTTTGTCACCGACTTCCGAAATTAAAGTTATTTTTCACTTTGTAGTGTTTTTTTTTGAAGTCGGTTGTTTTTTTTGTAAAAAGTTTTTATTTTTCACTTTTTAGTTGTGGTACCTACCCCACACAAATTCGAATACCACTACCTGCTATGTAAATAACAGTGACAAGAAGTTATCATATCATCTACATACTAAGTGGGAAAAATACGTATAATTGAAGCTAACTCAAAAACCACCCAAGCCAAGTTAATAAAATTTATATGGAACCACCTCTGAAGTAAACAAAAAAAGAATCATCAAAATATATTCATAATTGGCGGAGTAATCGCGTAACAAACATACAAAAAAAAAACATACAGACGAATTGAGAACCTCCTCCTTTTGGAAGTCGGCTAAAAACATTAGCATTAGATTGGTAATCAAGTGTCATTGATTCGTTTATTTTGGCGATCAAAAACTTATTAGCGAAAGAAAGTTATGTGTATGAGGGAGACGTAAAAATCGGAATCGTGAGTACTTATGAGTCGACGCACCCGTCCGCCCCGCTGCCTCGGACTATCAGCTGAATTCGGCTCGGGCTCGGCTCGTGAGGTGAATACGTATAATCACGTACGACTCTTCGCCTCAAATGAGGGGTACCCATAGTTCTTATATCTATGGGGGTACCTCATGAGGACCTCGCGAGAGAGGTAAAATGAGGTACTCCCTCAACCTCATATAAAAATGATGAGTTACCCATCGCTAGACAGAACTGTGACAGCATGTAAATGGGGGTACAGCCGGTAACTGGTACTTCTAATGAGCGAAGCGCGATTGTGAAGCCACATTGCAAACTATGCTCCAACTCTTGTTCTGCTCTCTGCGCACTAACACCTGTTTTTTGGAAGACCTTTGCGAGGCCAACGATAAAGCTGTCGAAATGGCCGAACTCTGGTCGAATCTTATTTAATTTTAAGACCCCAATTACACTATCATAAATTTATCATACAAATATGATTTCATATCTGTCAAATTCTTTGATCATAGTTAAATGATGCTGTTCTTCATTTGTACTTATATGATCATATAAGCGTCCCACTTAATCAAGATGGATAACGGTTTAGCCGTGTTTGATTTAGCAATTTTTGAGGTCGATGGATATGATCATATTAATTTGTACGCTTGCTGTCAAATAGGTCTCTTAACTATTAAGTATCATAGACGATATGAATCTATATGTAGTTATTATACCGCCATGGGTTCTTCAAATACAAATGACTCGTACATCTCTGACCATATTTCTAGATAGTCTAATATGGCTCTTAAACGACTAAGTATCGATTTGTGACTATCAAGTTTATGATGCCAATCGAAAGAATGACCAAAAACTAATAACTCTTCTTAAGTAACATAGTATTTTAAAAGAAACGAACAACGTAAAATGTTTGAGTGAAATTTCAAGAAAGTTATTGATTGCCGACGACGACGTTCGAAAAGTAGTGAATGTTTTCCTACTTGGATTGGTACGAATGGACCGATTAGATGGCCGGCCAGATCCCCGGACCTTACACCATTAGATTTCTTCTTTTGGGGATACGTGGAAGATATGCTATACAAAAAACGATACGAGAACGGGCGAGTAACAAACAGAATTGTGCCATATCATATCGAGTATTCACCATAAAATGATAAGAAAATCAACAGGCAGCGGACTCATTAAAAGATTGGCGATTTGCGTAAGACAAGAGGGATCACATTTTGAGCATTTAATTAATTAATTTACAAAAAAAATACCCACTTAATTGACTACGGCAGTTTCATGTATGTTTTTAATTTGATTAAAATGATTAATTTCACGCTGTTCCTTTCTTTTAAAATACTATGTTACTTAAGAAGAGTTATTATTTTTTGGCCATTCTTTCGATTGGCATCATAAAAGTAGGGGTGTTTTTTTCTTACATTTAAGTCGGTTCGATTCCCAGAGGCAAGTAATTTTTAGAAAATCTTTGAATGCAGAATTACTAACTTTTAAAAATAACATAATGTCTTCTTTCAGCAAAATACCCTATCTACGATATGTAAGGTACTTTCCCGTCATGTCCCATAACTTTGGGACGCCCTGTATAGTATACGGTTATCTACAAAATCATGATTTTACAGGAGAGCGTTTTGAACGCAAAACTGTGATAATTAATAGAAGAACAAAGCTATCTTCTCCCATTTTCCATAATTTTGTTAATAGGGCACTAGTGCCGATTCTCTTGTCACAAATGCCTCTAAACTAGACTAAAAATCACCAAAATTTAGTTTATTCCTGTCAAACGACGATCTCCCATTCTGAAATAGACTAAAGTGACACAACTTAACTATATTTTAGTTATACAGCACTAAGATGGCACTTCTGGCAAATTCTTCGGAGAACAAGGCGTGATTATGTTGACTAGGAAAATTGAGAAACTGACGATAACTTAATTTTTAACCGACTTCCAAAAAGGAGGAGGTTATTATGTTCGTAGCGTATGTTTGTTTTTTTTTTTTTTGTTTGTCCACCGATTTCTCCGTCATTTGTGGGCCGATTTTGAAAATCCTTTTTTTATTTGAAAGTGTATGCTCTCAAATTGGTCCCATATCAATTTTATTAACTTTGCTTGGGTAGTTTTTGAGTTAGCTACAAAATACGTATTTTTTTTCCACTTAGTATGTAGATAATATGATAAGTTCCTGTCACTGGTACAACTACAAGGTAGTGGTATTCGAATGTGTGTGGGGTAGGTACCACAACTAAAAAGTGAAAAATAAAAACTTTTTACAAAAAAAAAAACAATCGACTTCCAAAAAAAAGTTGGTGGCAAAAAATGAAAATACTAAAACCCAAGACACCGACTTCCGAAATCAAAGTTATTTTTCACTTTGTAGTGTTTTTTGTTTGAAGTCGGTTGTTTTTTTTTTATTCGCTCATCGTCATATCGTATCGTATCGACAAGCCCTCAGAAGACCTCCAAAAAACCAGCAGCATCCATCTCTTTCATATTGTTATCATTGATGGCTCTATCACGACATAAAACGGCCCTTGGTACTTTGTTACCTATCACGTTGAGGTCAGCCTGAAGCTGGCAAGAAAATGGAAAACAATAAGGAATGTTCAATGTTTATAAATTGTCATTTATTCTTAAAACAAAGGCATTTGTATGTGCCATTGAACCATGTTCATTGAATGAAGCACACAAAGTGTCAAATTAGAACCTAATTAACATGTTTCCGCTAAAAGCCATACTGAACAGTCTTGATGGTAATTTCAATTAAAGACAAAGTCGAAGTCAAAAAAAATATTTCAAATAGGCACATTAAAGGTACTTTAGAACGTCAAAATTTACAGAAAAATATAATTGATTCTAAGTTGCCCCTTTGAAAAGGTAGTTTCGTATTAATATGCGAAGACGATGCACCTAGAATAATATTACTACATCACAGTAAGTATAAACCATTCAACCATGCAGAAACCATTTATTTTTAAAAGAGTAACCGTGGAGTTTCTTGCCGGCTCTTCTCCATAGGAAACGACTAATTGGAACCGTGCACCTAGCTTCTGACGTTTCATAAGTGCCACACTACAAGGGCACTTATTTTATGTGAAATAAAATATTTTAATTTTTTTAAAATAAAGTATAAAGCTGAAGCAATGACAGAAGAAAAATTTGTGATAGATAAGTACATGGTGCTTATACATTTACAAACATTGTAAAAATAGACGATTTTCCAAAAAATATTTTAATAATTACAATGACTGTTATACCATAAAATATACATAAATTTCCCCTCAATCAGACATATTTTTCCGTCGTACCGGAACTACTGGTTTAAGTCCTTATTTTTATTATTTTATTTATCTTTTATCTAGATTCTTTTCTTTTAGATTTTGTGAATTTGAGAACGTTGCAGGGTGTAGACTTGTGGACCGTTTACTATTTTGCTAAGTACCTGGTACTTGTTGATAGGCCTACACTGTCCTCTCATACCTATTAACACTGTAATTTGAAAACGTTGTAAAAACCGTTGTTAAAAGACTGGACGCGGAAGGTGAAGAACCGCGTGTTATGAGTCTATGATGTAAATTGCCGAATAACAACAACTTGAACCTGTTACTGTCCCAAATTCCAAGACAAAGGTATTGCCTATTCAGAGAGGGCAAGCTTGCTTACTGCATGTTGGTGATTCCAGATTCCAGGTTAACCTAACAATATTCTCCATGAGGTCTAGGTTTCCACATGATAATATGTTCCTATATTTAAACTCTGTAAAGTGATCTGGTGAAGATAGTGAGTATCCGGTGGATGCGAAAAGCACTGGTCCAGAAGTCGATGTAGTGGTGCTTGAGGAAGGCCAGTGCAGTGGACGTCTTTCGGCTGATGATGAACGTCAGTGGTGTCTAGATTTGCTAAGAAAATACAATGTCATGTATGACGTAGGTACTCCAAAAAAAAATTAAAACGTTGTGTTACAATTTCTCTAGAGTTTGCAGTAAAAGTTATAAAAGATGATGAAACAATGGTTCTGAAAGCAAAGCAAAATAAATCAATTGTTTAAGTAGGCGAATAATTTATGCATTGAATCAATAAATTAATTGTAATGGAGGGCAATTTCTCCAACGGTAAACCGGCTGGATTGGTTCGAGTGAGAGCTGAAACCAATTATTAGATGTCAACAATAGATTACTTTTAGGCCTATTTCCTGTGGTTAACTGAAATAAAGATAATGTTGATGAACCAAAACCATAGAAGAATACCGGTGATTTTGTTTTTGGTCAAATACTTTTTAAGCTCGAGGTTTACCAGCGAGCCATGGCGCAGTATCCTGGGGTTTCGAATTTCGAACCGTATAAGGAACACAACACTGCACGCCAAAACCAAGGTCACGGACGTTATCCAGAAAGCCGCTAAGCTGAAGTGGGGCTGGGCCGGACATGTCTGCGGCATGTCAGATGACAAATGGGCTAAGAGAACTACCGATTGGGACCCACTAAACGCACGACGACATCGTGGCAGGCCGAGACGAAGATAGCGGGATGACCTTGACTCCAACTGAAAGGACTGGCTGACACTAGCAAATTAGCAATAGACAGAATTGTGTGGAAAAGGGAGACGGAGCCTTTCCATTGCAGCGGGACAATACAGACTAGTTATTAGACTTTTCATAAGTACAAATGAAAATAAGAAGTATTTTTTTGGAAATTTGCAATAATAAAGGAGTCGTAGTTGCATTTCCATTCCCCAACGACAAAGCTGCGATGATCACTTGCAATAATAATTCGTCCAAAAAAATCATAAATAAAATAAAAAGTTTCCAAAAATGTAACTAGATGGCGTTGGCGTCGAATTAGAAGTCGCTATGGTTTCGTTACCGCGGCTCGTATAAGTTGAAGCGAAATTTAAATATACGTTGACTGGCAAAAAGCCGGAGTCTGGATTAATAGGCTTATAATTTTATTTTTGATAGCGAGATCGTCACTTAGCGTGACAAGTCGCTTTATATTAAAAACTAACGTAACTGGTAATATTACATAATACATAAAAATGAGCAAATCTCTGCTGTAGGACTGTTGATATTTTTAAAAATATCGGAATTTCGATAATTATCGATATTTTTAAATATATCAATATCGGAGTTTGATATATTGAAAAAAAATATCGATATTTCGATATATCGGCTATATTTAAAAAAAAAAAATCGTAAGGCAGCTCAAAAATGATTACACAGTTTATAGTCCAGTATATTTATTAAGCAAATTAAATTATAAATGTATAAAAGTGTTAGGTTATAACTAAATATAGTTCTTAGTAATTATTGTTTAATTTAAATAACACAATAATGTGTACCAATATTTTTCAATAAGAGTTTTTAAAAATACTCGTTGTTTTATATGTTCAGCTGTTTGACTACTACGATTATTAGGCACTAAAAGATTGATTGTAGAAGCAACTCGTTCAGATGCTACAGATGTAGCAGAAGAAATTAAATATTTAACAGTTATTTCTGATAGCACGGGAGTAAAATGCCTACTATCGATCCAAAATTTTTGCGCATTCGATGACCTTGAAATATTTGGCTGATCTAAATACTGCTTTAATTCAGCAGGCATTATACCAAAACTTCTGCCAGAAACTTCATTGGCATTGGCCATATTTTTCAAGAGCATATCTTCCACAACTTCCACAGACTAAATAGAGGTAGATAATTGGAGCTTAGGTAAATAGGTGACAACAAACAATAACTGTAAGTAAAGTAGGTACTCCATATCATAGAGTATAGTAATTTTTATACCACAGAGGTACCTATATCTATATAAAATTACATTTCGTTTTAAGATAATAAGTAAACTAGGAATAGAGAAAAAACATAATATAGTGTAAATGAAGTACAATAGATTAAGTTTACGATGATTTTGTAGATTTAATAATTTATGAAAAAAAATAAAAAATAAAAATTTTATTTTTAAAAAATATCGACCATCGATATCTACATTTCAATATCGAAATATCGATATATCGTTAAACAAAATATTAGTAATAAATATCGATATTTCTAAATAATAATATCGATATTTTATCAACAGTCCTACTCTGCTGCGGTCTAGTGCTTACTAGGGATGCAAGAAGTGCCAAAAAGTGTCGGTCGATATTTAAGAAAAAAAAAAAAAACGACAACGCAGAAATTTTCAAAAAATGTGTTATATAATTTTTTCCACAAAGATTACACGAAACTTTTTCTTAATTTTAACTGTTGAAAAAATTCCATTCAACACTAGACATGATTCACAAAAACGTTATCGAATGCCGGTTGCGTTCGGTTTTATGTTAGCATAAATAAGCCCAATTGTTATATTTTTCCGCGCAAGCAGTCACGTACAATTTTAAAAAAGTGTACGTTTTACGGGTCGGACTCCCAGCGGTTTTAGTCAGTGTCAACAACGGTGTTGTTATTGGAAATATATCGTATTTGATATATTTTCGTTACTTGATATTTTATATCGATAATATTGAAATAATAAATATCGAACAGAAAATATCGATGTATCGATATTTTTTCTGCTTACCCTCTCGGGAAATGTAGGCGTCATAACATCAAAGTCAAAGTCAAAGTCAAATCATTTATTTCAAATAGGCCCATGTATGGCACTTTTGAACGTCAAAATTTACAAAATATTAAAATTGATTCTAGTCGCCCCTTCCAAAAGGTAGCTTTCGTATGGAGAAGAATGGGCAAGAAACTCCACCGTTACTCTTTTAAAATGTTTTACAATTGTTTGTATATGCACGTACATTAGTTAAATAATATTACCTATATGTGAAGACGATGCACCTAGAATAAAATTACTATACCACAATAGGTAAAAAGAATTAAAAATGAAGCAACGACAGATAATTTAATATGTGATAGATACTTGGTGCTCACATATTTACAAACATTTTAAAAATAGACATCACGCCTGTATTCCCCGAAGGGTCGGGCAGAGGTGTACCTATAGTACCTACAAGGCTCAAAAACGATGCATAAGGCCAATGTGTAACATGAAAATAACAGATAGTTGCGTACCTGTATTCAAGTCCCTAAATTTGCTAACATTCCCATCACTTTACATTTTCGAAATAGCTGCTTTTGTAAAATCAAATATGCATCTTTTTAATAAATTGTCTGACAATAGAACACGTCCAGTTAGAAAGCAGTATACAAACATGCTGTGTGTTAGTGGTCATAACACTGCATTATTAAGGAAAAGTGTTATATGTATGTGCCCGGTTATCTTTAACAAAATACCCGATGGAATAAAAAACGAGTCAATTCCGTTGTTTAAAAAGAAATTGTCAATCTTATTAATTGATAAATGTTATCACTCCATTTGTGAATTTCTAAATGATAAAACTTTATAGTTACCTAATGAATCCTGATATCTTTAAATCTTTATTTTATTTTATTGACCATATTATTATAAGAATTTTCATATTGACAGTATATCTAGACTATTGAGCACTTGTACTAAATGTTTGCATGCCTAATTTAAAAAGTATAAGGATCTCTAATTATAAAACATCTGCATTTTTTGTACCTACTTTCTATGCAAATAAATAATTATTCTATTCTATTCTACACCCACATTTCACCAGTTATGTTTAAGTCCCATGTAATAGGGGGCGAGCCTACTTACTGCAATCAATCAGTCCATCATCAATATTTTCGTATTCTCATATATATAAAAATGGGTTTTGCAGGTTAGTTAGTATAATCAGCCTATAATGTTCCCACTGCTGGGACACAGGCCTCCTCTCTGTGAGAGGGAGTGGGCCGTAATTCTTTGTCTTTGAATTTTTGGTTCTAGGAAATGTGACACGATGTTTTGACCGACAAACGTAAGGTAGGACGCCCCCAGGTTAGGTGGCTATTTTGCATACTGTTGTATAGAATCATGTTCTTCTAACAGAACAGACAGCTGTGCTGCTGGTGAGTTTGTTGCGCCACTTCTTCTTCCCAGCTAAAGCACTAGGAAGTGGTGAAGGGTGGGCGTTTTGGGGGACTGTCTTATGTAATTTTGTCATTCAAAAAGTGTTGATTCTCAGCCTAGTTTGAATAAATGATTTTGAGCAAACACATTGCATCTAGCTCGCGTGTTAAATAAAAATAATAATAGATGGACGCTTGCAGAGTAGAAAGTGAAAATTGTTCATCTTTCTTGTTACATTTAAAAGTTGTAAAAACGAAACCAATCTTAATTAATTCTGAACGAAGTCGTTAATTATCATTGTTTACGCTTTTACTCTCATTTAAATTGCAGTACAGAGCAGTGGTGGCCCAGTGGTAATAGCCGCGAATTACGAGTTGTAGGTCGTAGATTCGAACCCAGACAGGCGCTTTACTTGGTAAATTATTTCATCACCATTGGTCTCAACACAGTGAAGGAAAACATCGTGAGGAAACCGGCATGTCCTACAACCGAAAATTCGAAGACATGTGACATCTACCAACCCGCACTGGGCCCGCGTGGTGGATTACGGCCCACTCCCTCTCACAGAGAGGAGGCCTGTGTCCCAGCAGTGGGAACATCTATAGGCTGATTGTGTGTGTTCTGTGTAAATAGTTTTTCAGGTATATTTACCTAAATAAACAATACTCAAGGGGTAGGTAATTAAAATGACTGAAACTTCTAAGTTATTCATACAGGGTAAGTTTTTAACCAGTGCGCAAACTTAAACACGTGACTTTACTCATCATTATGTATGAACAACTTTTACTACGGGACTAAATATGAAATCGCGAAAAAAAAATCAGCTGTTCCCTACATTTTGACGAGTTACGCGAACATAAATGTAGGGAACAGCTGATTAGAAATACAGAGCTATTGGAAATATATCGTATTTGATACATTTTTGATGCTTGATTTTTTATATCGATGTATCGCCTAAAAACATCGATATTTCGGACAAAAAAATGTGTTCAGTTATATCAGTTACATCTTGTAATGTGTTCACAATCTGTGAAAATTTCTACTGTTTACCTATTACGTTACGATTCAAGAAACGTGTTTTTTTCGGCGTTTTTTTTTTTAATATTTTGCGGTGGTACATTACCAGTTTATACTGATCTCGCATTGTATAGGATTTCCGTACAATGCGAGGTCAGCTTATACTGGAAATGTATAGCTTGATATGTAGCCGTGTGTACCATAGCATAGATATAAAAACAAGGTTCGTACGGAACCGGAATTCCGGAACCGGATCAGTGAGTCCGACTCGCATTTTGTCGGTTTATTTCTGACATTTTAATCCTATACTATTAAACGAGCAATATTTGCATATAGATTTGTACTAACATTCTCGAAATCGGCTCTAACGATTTGGATGAAAGTTGCAATTTATGGGTTTACGGGGGCGAAAAATCGATCTAGCTAGGTCTCATATCTGGGAAAATTTGTTTTCTCCGTATTTTCACCAGAGCAGAGCTTGGTCGCCCAATGTTTAGAACAAGATAATTAACAATGACATTCAAATAATGATCATGGCAGCATGGAATTAGTAAGTACCTACTATCATGGCAGCACGGAATAAATAGGTACTATACATGGAGTAGTATGAGCATTCTCTATTTTCACGAGAGCAGAGGTCGGTCAACCAGGTACTAAATAAAGGCTCTTTCAAACGGGCGCGACACGAGCCTTAATAAATCAGTGCCGTCATAATATTGTCATCCAAATGTTAACATTCTTCCAACTATGTCATCTTTCACTAAAAATTCCATGTTTTCTATCATCTTACTTAACTCGGAACAAATGACAAAACAAAAGCGTCATAATATAGCGATTACCTCTAATTTTCTCTGAGCTATAACGTTTTTACGTATACTGCATTAAGGTCAGTGGACCGAAGCATTTCCTGGTCATTTCACGTTTGTGGAAAGCTGTTTTTATATAAATATAGTAAATTGTCTTTAGAAAGGGAATGGAAGAAGAAAGGCTCTCCCCCACAGGCGCGTTATTATCGGTCGATAATATCGGATGCGTTATTGCGATATCTGTTTTCAGTACATTTTGTATTAGGACGGCCACAAAGTTACACACTACTGCGATAATAACGACGCAATAGAAGTAGGACGCTTGATTTCCTCCGTCCTGCGATATTCCGATATGATTTCTTAGAACATTTTGTGTTAGGGGACGCATACGATCTTACACACACCTGCGTTAATAACGTTAGTACCTAGTATCTCAATAATTTGGTTTTACCGACTGGTATTCTAATACACAAACACGTTCTAACTTGTTGCACGTTTAGCATGACAGCAATAGAAACGGGTTTTGTCGACGGAAGAATAGACAAAATGACAGATAAACAATCACAATCTGTAATTTAGTATAAGTACTCTTCCGTCGACAAAACCCATAGAAAACCTGTTTTTCGAGGCATGTGCGGGCTTCGTTCACGTAGCCGGAGACGGTGTAGTGCGGGCGCCTTGTAGTAGGTATAGGTTCAAATTCAAATTCTAAATATTTTATTTCACATAAACCTACATGGGCACTTATGAAAAGTCAGAAGCTAGGTGCACGGTTCCAATTGGTCGCTCCCGATGCAGAAGAGCCGGCAAGAAACTCCACGGTTACTCTTTTAAAAATAAATGGTTTTTACAATGTTTTCAAATTACAGTGTTAATAGGTATGAGAGGACAGTGTAGGCCTATCAACAAGTACCTGGTACTTAGTAAAATAGAAAATGGTCCATAAGTCTACAGCCTACAACGTTATCACATTCAAAAAAAAAAAAAAGTATCTATAAAAGAGATAAATAAAACAATAAATTTATGGACCTATTTAAACCAAATGACATGATTACCACTACAGCTGTAACAAATCTAATTTGATAAAACGTGTGGTTACACGCACACGTTAGAAATATTGGACGATAGAAACGCAGCTGGCGGCAAGGAATCGGAACGCATTACGCAATAACGGATCCGATATTATCGACCGATAATAACGCGCCTGTGGGGGAGAGCCTGAAAACGTGTTGAACTGACCCCAAGTAGCATGGACAGGAAGAAGATGATGTCTTTAGAGGGACAGTGTTAAACTATTTTCGAAAGAAGAAGGTTCAATAATACGGCAGTTGCCTAGGTAAAAAAAAGAAATTCTATTTAGTATGTCTTGCAGATTAAAAAAAAAAATATTAGACACATATTTTTTGCTTTATCATATTAATCAAAAATAACTTAGAAAGCAGTTGGGGAGTGGGGGCTCGCTACGTCACAACTCAGTATTAAATCTAGCAAGGCGTGACGTGATACCACATTTTAACTCAATGTATCGCCGTAATCTTTTGATTACGTCAAAAAAGAAAAAATACGTGTTCAATATTGTTTTAATAATCTACAAGATGGTCAAAAAAATATTTAGAATACAGGCCTATTCATCAGCGTATGTTCCCACCACTGGGACACAGGCCTCCTCTCTGTGAGAGGGAGTGGGCCGTAATCTACCACGCGGGTCCAGTGTGGGTTTGGTGGATGTCACACGTTTTCGAAGCGTTTTGGTTCTAGAACATGCCGATTTCCTCACGATATGTTTTCTGACGTGTAAGTTCGTGTGTGCGTAAGTTCTTAATTCAGCCTTATTTTATTTAAGTATGTGTGTTGCATATGTCATGCATTAGGCACCTACTTAACTAATATGAATTATTGTTTTTTTGCTGTCTGCGTACATTTAGTCCCACATAACTTTGTCTAAAGTATCGTTTTTGCTTATTAAGAAAATAAGAAGCTAGCTCCGAAAAATCAAGTGTTCAGCAAATACGCCCGTCTTGAGATCTTGCCTTTTTTTGTAGGTTTTGAGTAAGCGTCGTGAAGAAGCCAGTAGAAACAAAAATACTGCAGGAATTTCTGTTGTTCCGGACTAAGTATACCTAAGTTCGAGGTTTGCAAACAAAAATAGAAACACAATATTGCAGACTCGGAACAAACTAAGTCGAGGGGTGAAAGGCTATTTGGTTTAAGCGACATCTTGGGCGATATTGAGTTATATACATATTCGGAATCAGCAATTTTTTCTCCGTCGGATGATGCCGGATTCATTTAAATCTGAGCACTTTTTTGGCGCTTCAAACAACTCTATTTTTGGGTTGTTTCCAAAGTGGCAGTGGAAATTTTAAACTTTGAATGGCTCTCCTGTAAAGTTGCAAAAATGTCGCTTAAAACAAATAGCCTTTCACCCCTCGAAGTATATGTAGGCACATATACTTCGAGGGGTGAAAGGCTATTTGTTACTGTAGGTATACTTAGTCCGGAACAACAGAAATTCCTGCAGTATTTTTGTTTCTACTGGCTTCTTCACGACGCTTACTCAAAACCTACAAAAAAAGGCAAGATCTCAAGACGGGCGTATTTGCTGAACACTTGATTTTTCGGAGCTAGCTTCTTATTTTCATAATAAGCAAAAACGATACTTTAGACAAAGTTATGATGTCACAAATATTTGAAATCGAACCCGTGACATGTAGCGTAGTCACCTTGCCATCTGCGAACCATTTGCTACCGTTATATTGATCAGCCAAGTATTCGAATTTAAGACGCAGATATATGACAGGGCAGCTTGCGTGTTCTGTACTGAGCTCACACAACGCGTCGTATGTCCAGCCAGTAATAGGACTCGCCTATCAAGGAGCGCTGTCCCAAATTAGACGCATTATTAATTTATTATACATAAAACAAAAAGTATTTTAATAAAACACGTATACTAAAATATTAAAAATTAATTTATCTTATCGTCCTCTTAAGGTTGCACTAGTCGTCGGCTCGAACTCGTTGGTAGCGTGGCTAATATGCATGCTATTTAGTACAGTTATTTATTTATTTAGTATTTCTTTATCTAGTTTTATTTAGTGAATGAAATAGATGATGATTTATAACAAAAAAAAAACGCGTAAAATTTCATGAATAGACCTTTGGGCGTATAGATATTATGGAAAAACCACTGGATGTTTCTACTCAAAATAAAATTATTTGAATTTTTAAATACATTTTCTATCCCTGTACGGCTTCTATTTTGCCATTTTCATACCACATAAATTATTTATTTACGCCCAAAGATGAGTTAAAATTAGTGTTGAAATAAATGGAAGTTTCGATGCTCATAAGTCACAATAACTTCCAAACCATTTTTTTTTTCCAATTCTGTACACTGTTAAACAGACGAATAACCACCATACTACGTTTGTATGGAAGAATGATCGACTAGCGTAACCTTATGACCCTGAATGCTACCATCATGGTCAAAAACTTGCAAATAAGTACGTATAGTCACATAATATTTGTTTTCCTTCAAAGTTGGTTGAGATTCTTCACCTTGTCATAAATTGACATAGTGCAACCTCTAAATATAGACAAATACTTTGTTATAATAAATAATATTCTTAGAAACATTGACCCTTCAATTTTATTATTTCTGAAGAATAATACATACCTACTTTTGCTTTAAGAGGGTTTTATCCTAAAAGTTGGCAACGTCGTAAACAGCTGTCAAATATTTACCTGTTTTGATTAATTTAGCAATATTACTGTAAAGAAATAAGAAATGTGGCTAACTAGTTAGCCACATTTGCAATAATTAATTTCGTAATACCGAATATTTAGTTTTAGATGTAAAAAAAGTATTTGGAAACTTTTCAAATGCCTTTTTTACACCTAAGATTGTTACAACATCAAATTCAGTGTTATAATTGCAATTCATTATTAATATTCTAGGGAACTAGTTAGCCACATTTCTTATTTCCATAAAGTAATATTGGCAAATTAATCAAAACAGCGAAATATTTGACATCTATTTGCGATGTTGCCCTCTTTCAGAATAAACGCTCAAGCGAACACATTGCAAATATTTACATTTAATTTACTACATGTGGGAACTTGTAATTGGCCATATTTTGTTTAAACTATTACTTATTGTGTCTGTTTAGCTGTAAGTTTTCCAAAAAATAAAATAAATAAAAAACTGTTTAGCCTTTTCCCAACTACAGTTGCGACATCTAAGAAGTCCGATTTGAAGTTTCGTCCTTGTACACACAGCTACACATCAAGCTGTATATTGCCAGTACAAGCTGACCTCGCATCGTTCGCATAAACTGGAAATGTATAGCTTTATGTGTAGCCGTGTGTACATATAATAAAACGATATGCCTCGAGAATCAGCTTTAAGCAATGCAGATAAATCGTCGATTACAAACTTTCTAAGTATGATAAATCAATATGTCTCGAGAATCGGGTTTTAAAGCAACCGTTTTTTTTCCATCACTACTTAAAGTTCGACCTCTGAGTTTGTTTCGGCCTTTCTTCTCAGAGTAGTTAGATAGGAAACGCCGAACTCATTTAGCTTATTTTTAATATTTTTTTATATGACGTGTAAAAGTGATTTCGACATCCTATTTACAGAATAAACAATTTCATTTCATTTCAGTAGATTTTAGTATTAGAGTAGGTTTTTATATCTGTCAAATCGGACTTTTTAGATAGCTTCTTCTTTTATCCTACAGCCTTCCTCAAGAATTTTGCTATCAAATGCAAAAAAAGGTTTGAAGTGAAAACTTCTTTAGGCGCGTTGAGCATTTTTGAGATGGGAAAAAACAATTGAACTCGCGACACCGTTACCGACACGTCATTTTTGTAAACGCGATTGTGCTCTTTATTTAGATAAGGTTTCGGACCAATGTTTTATACAAGTATTTTTCTTCCACCAAGGCGATCTTGTTCAAGTTTTGACTTCTGTCGGCACTCCCGGAGTGCGACTGTTTTTAATTCCGGCTGGTGGTTTCAGAGATAAGCGCGTTAAAAAAAATGCAAACTCTTTTGCTTTATTATTAGTATATACCTATAGATAGATAAATATACAAATAAAAAGAATAACGAGTCCAATACGATCGATGTCGTAGAAGGCAGTAGGTCTACTTACATTAATATCGTGCCGACCGGTTTGAATCTGTTACAGCATGCGACCGGACCACTTTCTTCGCATAAGTATACACGGCTACATATCAAGCTATACATTTCCAGTATAAGCTGACCTCGTATTGTACGGAAATCCGATACAATGCGAGATCAGCATAAACTGGAAATGTATAGCTTGATGTGTAGCCGTGTGTACCTGTCTCTATTTAAATAAAAAACGTTTTACAAAAAAAAAAAACACTACAGAGTGAAAAATAACTTTACTTTCGGAAGTCGGTGTCTTTGGCTTTGAATTTTCGTTCTTTGTCACCGACTTCCGAAATTAAAGTAATTTTTCACTTTGTAGTGTTTTTTTTTTTTTGAAGTCGTTTTTTTTTTTGTAAAAAGTTTTTATTTTTCACTTTTTAGTTGTAGTACCTACCCCACACACATTCGAATACCACTACCTGCTATGTAGATAACAGTGACAGGAAGTTATCATATCATCCACATACTAAGTGGGAAAAAATACGTATTATTGAAGCTAACTCAAAAACTACCCAAGCAAAGTTAATAAAATTTATATGGGACGACCTCTGAAGTATGATCTACCAAACAAAAAAAGAGTCATCAAAATCAATTCATAATTGGCGGAGTAAACGCGTAACAAACAAAAAAAAAACATACATTCGAATTGAGAACCTCCTCCTTTTGGAAGTCGGTTAAAAATACCTTTATTTCAGACCGAAATTAGTCCATAAGTTGTTAGTAGTTAGTAACAGATTGTGCTTACAAGCTATGTTAGTGTTGTTAGTAATATAATTAATTAGTTTAATTTAGCACAAACCTAATGCTATTTTTACCCACTGTCTTTGGATGATGCAGTCCGGTCTGCTATCAATCATTTTCAGGATACTGTTACGAGTGTTACGCAAGCGTTGTAGTAAGGAAGCCGCTTTCGTACGCATGACGGCGTGAAAGCCATCCGTGTGCGCTGCAGCAAACATTCCAGACCCACTACCACGCCGCGGCAACCGCAACAGCATCCTGAAAGCGTTGTTGTATTGCACGCGCAGGACGTTTTAGGCTCGGCTCGTATATGACACACACAGGTCGCTCGAGTAGAAAGACTGACAGAACGCCTTAAATAAACTGACTTTGACGTCTGCCGTGCAGCGAGCGAACATACGGGCGAGCATATTACTCCTCACCGCCAACGCCCTGCGCTCGCGCTCTATGTCGCCATCATCACGTAGGTCACTAATGACAACATTTACCATGTTATGAATCATCAACTAGTTAGAAAAATTAAATAGTGAGCAATTTACTGCATTTTGGGAAGCTATTCTGCTTATCATGCCAAAGATCCTCATCAGATCATCACCAATTTATTTTAAGATAAGATAATTTATTTGCGTAAAACATAGTAGGTATATATAGGTGCTATCAAAGCATATGAGATCATACATGTTTTGCTTAAAAATTAAGACATGCAAACTTCAACGAATAAACAAATTTGAATTTACAAACATTATACCTAATTTATGTTCAAAAAAATCCTTGACATTATAGAAATTATTTTCATTCAGCCATTTATATAATTTAATTTAGAATAATCTGCAATTTAATATTTTTAATACATTAGGTAGTTTATTATAAACACGTACACACATAACCAGACAGCTTTTATTATATTTTGCTAACCTAGGGAGCTCATATTGATCACGGCGACTTCGAGAACTTATTTCTTCTGCTGTTTTGAACAATTATTTATATTACCAACATAGAGTTACTAACTTTCAAATAAAAAAAGAACCATCTAAATCGGATCTCATAAGACGGAGATATCCAGTAGCCCCCCTTTTTGCCCTATTTCGGAGGAAGTAATTCTTCTGAAAAACAGCCATCAACTTTGTGTTCTTGAACCAAACTTGATATTACCATAGAATTAAAAAAAAACCGGCCATGTGCGTGTCGGACCACGCACAATGAAGGGTTCCGTAGTTGGGATGAATTTATCCCAAAAACAAACTTAACTTTGCAACTGCAAAGTTAAGTTGGTCGATTATTACTCATAACATGTAGAGCCTACTTAGCTGTGATAGTTTTCCTTTTAATTTCGTTATATAAACTATTGCTGTGATTTTTTTCACACATCCCAAACCAACCATTTAGCTGGCAGGGGGACACACTTGACTCTAACAAAAATGATCACTTTAAAGCTTAATATTTCGCAAACGGATCCTTGAATCCAAAAATGGTTTTCACAAACTCACAATGTTTTTAAAGGACCTTTCCAATGATACCCCACACAATGGGTTAAAAAAAAAAACGTCACCACTTTACGTGTAGGAGAGGTACCTAGTACCTACCCTAAAAAAAAATGATTTACCTACCACTTTGTCGGCGTAATTAATATGTATACCTATGCCAAATTACAGCTTTCTAGTATTAAGGGTCTCGGAGCTAGTCCGCGGACAGACAGACAGACAGACAAACGGACATGACGAAACTATAAGGGTTCCTTGTTTACTACGGAACCCTAAAAATTACTCAAGTTTTCGAGTGTTTGAACACCGTTAAGGTTTCTACTTCCCTTCGAAAAATAATAGAGCATGACCCTATATGGTTAACTCGTTCAATACCATAAGATTTGTAGTATGTACACACGCCTACACATCAAGCTATACAATTCTAGTTATGATGCTGATCTCGCATCGTATAGGATTTCCGTACAATGCGAGGTCAGCTTATACTGGAAATGTATAGCTTGATGTGTAGCCGTGTGTACATACACCAATTATATTATTGTGTTATTATAATAGAATTTGTTATGGCTTAGTGATTATATGGGTGCCAAATACCATTTTCATTGTACATATATACTCGTACATACATAGTCAGCCTATAATGTTCCCACTGCTGGGACACGGTCCTCTTCTACTCGAGAGGGCCCAGTGCGGGTTGGTAGAAGTCACATATATTCGAATTTTTGATTCTAGGACATGCCGGTTTTCTCAGGATGTTTTCCTTCACCGTTTTGAGAGCAGTTATGATGAAATTATTTACACAAAGTGAAGCGCCTGCCTGGGTTCGAACCCACGACATAATACATACAACTCGTAAGTCGGGGCCGTTACCACTGGGCCACCACTGGTCCTTTTTAGGGTTTCGTAGTAAACAAGGAACCCTTATAGTTTCGTCATGTCCGTCTGTCTGTCTGTCCGCGGTCTAGCTCCGAGACCCTTAGTACTAGAAAGCTGTAATTTGGCATAGGTATACATATTAATTACGCCGACAAAGTGGTAAAACAAAATTATGAAAAACATTTTTTTAAGGGTACCACCCCAACACGTAAAGTGGGGAAGTTTTTTTTTTTTTTCTATCCCATAGTGTGGGGTATCGTTGGACCTTTCCAACGATACCCCACACTAAGGGATCGGAGAATTCAAACCAACCATTTAGCAAAAATGATTTTAACACACTCACAATATTTTTAAAGAAAGGTCTTTTAAAAACATTGTGAGTGTGTTAAAATCATTTTAGAATTCAGAGATCCGTTTGCGAAATATTAAGCTTTAAAGTGCTAATTTTTGTTAGAGTCAAGTGTCCCCCCCCCCCTGCCAGCTAAATGGTTGATTTTGGATGTGTGAAAAAATCACAGTAGTAGTTTATATAACGAAATTAATAGGAAAACTATCACAGCTAAGTAGGTTTTACAAGTTAACGAGTAATAATTGACCAACTTACCTTTGCAGTTGCAAAAACATGTTTTCCCATACATGCCGTATGGGAGAACATATTTTTCAACTACAAAGTTAAGTTTGTTTTTGGGATAAATTCATGCCAACTACGGGACCCTTCATTGTGCGTGGTCCGCACGCACTTGGCGGTTTTTCATTATGCTTAAATACAGAAACGAAAAGATTATCTGTTTCTTGAAGATTTTGACCTTTTGACCCTAAATAATGGGGTAATTCGGGATGAAGACAAACATTTTTCTTTGTCCGTCAGGTATCTTGTGAAAAATAAGGAAAAATATTAGACACGTATTTTTTCTTTTTACGTTATCCAAAGATTACGGCGATACATTGAGTTAAAATGTGCCGTGACGTCACGAGTATGTAGATTTTATACTTACTTGTGACGTAGCGACCCCCACTCCCCAACTTTAATGCGTTTTATCTATGTAATTTTTTATTTTATGATAAAGCAAAAAATACGTGTCTAATATTAGAAGGGTACAGGGAAAGAAGGATCATTGTCAATTTTTTTCAATATTCAAATAACAATGCCATCTAGTAGAAAACCTACTGAACTATTAGGCCCTGTAACCCAAAAACGAATAAAAAGATCAGTTTACACACAAGAGCCTTTAAAAGCTAGTATGGATGTAGGAAAGAAAGGTCGTAGTCACCCCTGTTGTTTTAAAAAAGATCATTGTCTATGGACTTTGATCTTTTTTTGCTTGACGTTTCGTCCTGTCAGGCAAGTGACAATTCAATTCATTATGCGTGCTTTTCTTTCTATCTGCTCTTGAAGATTATATTTATTCGTTGATAGAAATAATATTAGAAATAATGTCTGACGATAGTGAAAGTGAAATGAATTTTCTTGAAATTTAGGGGCTTTTATTGTTCAGAGCCCAGAGATCATTTTTGTTGTTTCTTTGGTTGGTCTAAAAAAGGATCAATGTCATTGACTATGATCCTTTTAGTCATTTTTTTATTAATACAAATTTAATAAAAAAGTAAATAATAGTAAGTTATTCAAAGGCATAAAATCAAAGAGTGTAAATATTTTTTGTGTTTTAAGTTACTTAGAAGAACTACATATTAGAAACATGTAAAAAGAATCATAGTCAAGTGACATTGATCTTTCTTTCAAAAAATCTTAAGTAAAAAAAATTATAAAAAATATTAACTTTGTAAAGGCATATGTAATAGGTATAAAATATAATTACATAGTAATGCCCTGTTATCATAGTATTAAGATAAGCTTTATATTTTTTTTTAATAAAGTGCATTAATTAGTTAATCAGTTTTTTATTATTATCTCCTAATGAGGTGTATCTGACAATGATCTTTCTTTCCCTGTGCCCTTCTTATTTTTTATTATCTGACTGACGGACTAAATATATTTTTTTTTTGACCCAGGCATCATCCCTAAAGCGTATACATTTTGACTGTAGCATTTTGACAGTTCAACAACATTCATCGCGTTATATACGTTGTAGAGCAGACAAATTTTTCGCACTTATGAAGCAATGGATTAGCAATATCCTTCAAAATCATTCAGATTGTGATTGGAAGTGTGTTACGCAATTAGGGTGCTAGTCGTGCAGTGTCATTGGATCTTTTCTATCAGGATATTCGCTGTTCAATGGCAATTAGACTACTCACTATTACGAGGACTTATGACATAACTAGCAGCGCCCCGCGGTTTCACCCGCATAAGTCTTGATCCCGTGGGAATATCGGGATAAAAAGTATCCTATGTGTTAATCCAGGTTATAAACTATCTGTGTGCCAAATATCATCCAAATCCGTTCCGTAGTTTTTGCGTGAAAGAGTAACACACATCCATACATCCATCCTCACAAACTCGCGTTTATAATCTTCTTCTCGTGTCACAATGTTAGTTAACATACTCGTCCGAAACGGCTTGATCGATTTTTATGAAATTTTATATGTATATTCGGTAGGTCTGAGAATCGGTCGTAATTTATTTTTCATACCCCTAAGTGATAAGGGTGGTCCACCCCAAACGTAAATAATTAAATATCTGGATGACCGGTTTTTTTTTGGTAGTTTTATAAAAATTAAACCTAGCTAGATCGATTTATCGCCCCCGAAACCCCCTGCATACTAAGTTTCATGAATCTTTCATTGGAGCCGTTTCCGAGATTCAGATTATATATATATATACACGAATTGCTCGTTTAAAGTTATTAGATTATGGCAAAACAACGATTTTTGCCATTTATGCAACAACTCTGCCTATACCTTCGGTGTATAGATACAGACAAAATGTGATGTGATGCTAGTCAGCAAAGTATCATAGCCGATATTTTGTACATAATAAGGTAAGCATCCCATTAATAACATAATCTTTTCTTCTATTTCCAGGTCGAACCTTCGGCGGTCGTCCTCTCAAGAAGATGATGCAGGCGCTTATCCCGCTAATTTTTCAAATCGGCGCAGCGTCCACGTGGGCAGTAGTCGCCGCGCTGGTCGGAGTCAAGACGCTGTTCGTCGCGCTGGTTATACTGAAGCTACTGCTTGTTGCTGGCGCTGCTAAGGTGATATTACATTTTATATTTAGTTAGTGCTAAGCGCGTTGTTTACATGTAATGTGTGTAATATATTATGTGAGCAGTAGTCCTTGCGCTGTTTGAAGTCAAGACGCTGATCGCCACTCTGGTTATACTGAAGCTACTTTTAGTAGCAGGCGCTGCTAAGGTGACACTACTTTATAGGTAATCGTTGGTATTAAGCGCGTTGTCTAGTCGCCGCGCTAGTCAGAGTCAAGACGCTGTTCGTCGCGCTGGTTATACTGCTACTGCTTGTCGCTATCGCTGCTAAGGTGATACTGGTGCCGATTCCCTTGTTCACAAACTAAACTAAATTTATGTTCAGTGCATCTTTTTCTTTCTATTTCATTAAGAAAAGGACAGAAGATAAATTTTAGTTTAGTCCTGTCAAATTAATCAGCGCCTGTCACTACTCCATACAAGTTTAGACGTGATTAAAAACTTGCCTACTAAAATTACGTCAATTTACGTCAAGCGCTGATTAATTTGACAGGACTAAACTAAAATTTATCTTCTGTCCTTTTCTTAATGAAATAGAAAGAAAAAGATGCACTGAACTTAAATTTAGTTTAGTTTGTGAACAAGGGAATCGGCACCATTACCTACTTAGTGCTAAGCGCGTTGTCTACATGTGTCTATGTGAGCTGTAGTCCCTGCGCTGTTTGAAGTCAAGGCGCTGATCATCACGCTGGTTATTCTGAAGCTTCTGCTTGTAGCGGGCGCTGCTAAGGTAATTTCTTAAGTGTTGCATTTTGCCAGACCCTAGGATCAAACATGACCCCACTTCGCACATAAGTTTGCGACAACTTGACTAGTTTTATTTTTCAATTATGTAAAGTTATTTACATATACCGTACCATTCCACGTACCGGAAGATGTAGCGTTGGAAGGTCTCCCACAAGATGGACCGATGACCTTGTGAAGGCCGCAGGAATCCGCTAGATGCGGAAAGCACAGAATCGGTCGAAGTGGCGGTGCTTGGGGGAGGCCTATGTCTAGCAGTGGACGTCTTTCGGATGAAATGATGATGATGATGATGATTTACATATACTGTTTGAAGCAGTCGTTATTTATTTCAGTCTCTCAATATAATAATTATTGTTGGACTTTGAAGTCTACTTATTTGTAAAGTGAATTAAGCAAACAAACTATAGTTTGACCAATACCGCTGTACTGCGCCTTAGGAAGGCGCGCTGCAAGACGGGGGAGCAGTGCAGGCCGCTAATTCGTCTTCGCTCTCGGCGCACGGCGTCCCGCCCGCCGCTCATTGGTCAACACTGCCCCCCGCCTCGCCGCGTATTCCTAAGGCGCGGTACAGCGGTATTGGTCAAACTATACTAGAGCCTGGGTTCCGAACCTAGGGGTAATTACCTCCGCGGGGGTAAATTAGCTATTCTGTGGGGGTGACAAAAAACCTAATAATTAAGACCTAATCTAGTGGGACCACAGCTGGTGACAAATATACTGTTAATAGCTAACAGAGCTTTAATAAAAATGCTTATGGGTACCCTTTGCCACCACCTATAGATGTGAGAGTGGTTTTTCAACTTTGGTTACACTGAAAACAAAGGCCATTTCAATGTGGAACATGACTTAAGATGCGCTTTAAGCGAAACTAAACCTTACATACAAAAAACTTTTGAATGCAAAACAATACCAACCATCACACTAACTATGTATTTTTTAACCGACTTACAACAGGAGGAGGTTCTCAATTCGACTATGTTTTTTTTTTTTTTATATGTTTGTTACGCGATTACTCCGCCAATTATGAATTTGATTTTGATGATTCTTTTTTTGTTTGGTAGATCATACTTCAGAGGTGGTCTCATATAAATTTTATTAACTTTGCTTGGGTAGTTTTTGAGTTAGCTTCAATAATACGTATTTTTTCCCACTTAGTATGTGGATGATATGATAACTTCCTGTCACTGTTATTTACATAGTAGGTAGTGGTATTCGAATTTGTGTGGGGTAGGTACCACAACAGCAAAAGTGAAAAATAAAAACTTTTTACAAAAAAAAAACAACCGACTTCAAAAAAAACACTACAAAGTGAAAAATAACTTTAATTTCGGAAGTCGGTGACAAAGAACGAAAATTCAAAACGAAAGACACCGACTTCCGAAATTAAAGTTATTTTTCACTTTGTAGTGTTTTTTTTTGAAGTAGGCTGTTTTTTTTTTTTTTAAGTTTTTATAAGAATTAGCTTGTCTTGTTTGTATTGATAACATTTTAAGGTCGGGGTAAAATCAGTTTTCCTAATAGGTCACAGGGGTAACAATATTGAAAAGGTTAGGAACCACTGCACTAGAGGTAACTAACTGATCACAAGGTCATTGCACTTGACACTGTCCCATCACCCAACTGTAAACAAAGTCAATGTCACTTCGCTGATCTTGAACGACTTGTATGAATTGCTTTAGGTCAACTGTGGCTTCATGATGATAGATAATATGTCAACGAATTCGATGTAAATCAAAGCAAATCAAATCAATCAATCATTCATAAAGACTGGCACGACTTGTCGCGCGACGCGACATCGGTAAAGGCTCGTGCAGACCAGCGCGACACAAAGGTACCGCTCGTCGCGCGACGAGCGGTGCCTTTGTGTCGCGTCGCGTGTCGCGCTGGTCTGAACAAGCCCTAATTGTTCCACCGTCAAGTTCTTAGAAATTGTTTTATTATAGTCGCGGTGCGCTATCGCATCGCGCCTGTGCGGGGGCTATTACTCGAAGCGCACCAACTTTGAAACACACCAAATGAAGCGCACCAAAAATATAACTTGAAACGCACCAACGATGAAACATAGAGAAGAGTATGAGGGATTCGTAATAAACGATAAGAAGTTTTAAAATTCAACTGTCCTAATTGATTTTTGAAGTGAAAACTTCTTTATGCGCGTTGGGCATTTTTGAGATGGGACTAAGGCCCGTATTACAGAACGTCACTCAATACTCAAGCATTACTTAAAACTAGATTCAAGCCATTTGATTGGTTGAAACTAATTTTAAGTAATGCTTGAGTATTGAGTGACGTTCTGTAATACGGGCCTAAACCATTGATTTCGCGACACCATGACGATACCTCATTTTTGTAAACGCGATTGTACTCTTTATTTTATTTATATTACGTTACGGATCAATGTTCTATGCAAGTATTTTTACTTTAAAGGTTTCGGAAGTACCTATTATTTTTTGTAATCGCGATTGTGCTCTATATTTAGGTAAAGTTACGGACCAATGTTCTATACAAGTATTTTTCTTCCACCAAGGTGATCTTATTCAAATTTTCACTTGTGTCGTGTCTGTGTTTTCACTTGTTTTTTTTAGGGTTCCGTAGTAAACAAGGAACCCTTATAGTTTCGTCATGTCCGTGTCTGTCTGTCCGTGCTCTAGCTCCAAAACTGTTAGTACTAGAAAGTTGTAATTTGGAATGGGTATACATATTAATCATGCCGACAAAGTGGTAAAATAAAATTATGAAAAATATTTTTTTTAGGGTACCTCCCCTACACGTAAAGTGGGGATGTTTTTTTTTTTTCTCTCCCTTCGTTTGGGATATCGTTGGAAAGGTCTTTCAAAAACATTGTGAGTGTGTTAAAACTATTTATGAATTCAGAGATTCGTTTGCGAAATATTAAGCTTTAAATTTAATTTTTTTGTTAGAGTCAAGTGTCCCCCCCCTGCCAGCTAAATGGTTGGTTTTAGATATGTGAAAAAATTCACGGCAGTAGCTTATATAACGAATTTAAAAGGAAAACTGTCACAGCTGAAAAGACTACAAGTTAACGAGTAATAATTGACCAACTTAGTTTGCGGTTGTAAAACATGTTCTCCCATACATTCTGTATGAAAGATTTTTTTTTTCAACTACATAGTTAAGTTTGTTCTTGGGATAAATTCATCCCAACTACGGAACCCTACATTGTCCGTGGTCCGACATGCACTTGGCCGGTTTTTTTTTTAAATAAAACTACAAGGAAAGCAAAAATGAACTGGAAGTAGTTGCTTATGCGATACTACTTGGCTCACTAATGGTGGGACATGACAGTCACAGGTAAGATACAGGACTGTCTTATGTAATTTTGACATTCAAGAAGTGCTGATTCTCAGCCTAATTTGAATAAATTACTTTTTATTTTTATTTGGAATGTTGCCAGTCAGCAAGATGGTAAACACAGTAAGCATGATCAGCCTATAATGTTCCCACTGCTGGGACACAGGCCTCCTCTCTGTGAGAGGGAGTGGGCCATAAACCACCACCCAGGCCCAGTGCGGCTTGATAAATGTCGTCTTCGAATTTTTGGTTCTAGGATATGCCGGTTTCCGCACGATGTTTTCCTTCACCGTTTTGAGAGCAGCGATGATGCAATAATTTACACAAAGTAAAGAACTCGTAAGTCAAGCTTACAGTAAGAAGGGCTGTGTGCGAAAACTTAAATCGTATCACATCATAATCAAGACATCACATATTCTTTGACCCACACTCCAAGGTCATTAACTGTCATCTGACATCATTAATAAAAACGGATTATAACATAACACACATATTTGCACGTAGTTAAACGAGAGAAAGTTACTTTTACAACCGGATTGAAGAAAGGGATAGAGATATATTTAGGACGAGTTTGATAGAGATAGGTATATTAACAGTATTGGGTGCTATGCTTTGTTGATTTTCGAAGTAACAGTGGGATTGATGTCACTATGATTTTGGAGTTAAACCCCAGAATGGAATACTTTTCAAAGTCTCCGATATCCTAAAAACGGGAAAGTTTTATTTTAACTGGGAGGAGACCTCTCAGCAGTGGCAATGAATTAGTTAATTAATGATGATAATTTGACCCTAAAAGTAGGAACAAGAACTCGCTTGGTAAGACAATTTTTCGAATAGGTAAAGAAAACAAATTAGGCCTTTTTCAACGTCAAAATTACATGAGACATTCTCCAAAAACGCCCACCCTTCATCACTTCCTAGTGTTTGATAAGCTAAAAGAAGAAGTGGCGCAACAAACTCCCCAGCAGCACAGCTGTCTGTTAAGACGCAGATATATGCCAGTGACCTTGAGTGGTTAGCTTCCGTGTTCTGTACTGAGCTCACGCAACGCGTCGTACGTCCAGCCAGTAATAGGACTCGCCCATCAAGGAGCGCTGTCCCAAATTAGACGCATTATTAATTTATTATACATAAAACAAAAAGTATTTAAAAAAACACGTATACTAAAAGATTAATAATTAAATTATCTTTAAAATGGTGAAGGTTTCAGAAAAATACGCTTGATAGATTTTGCGTGATTCTCAGTTTTTTATCCGCGTTAGACATAATTTTACAAATTAATACTAGTATGTAATATAAACATAATCTAAAATATTTATATATTAAGTTATTAAGAAAATGCTGTAATTTAACATATATTTTTTGCAAATTATTAACACTACTCGTTTAGACGTGATCTTCAGTATAAAATCATTGAAAGTCGGTTATCGTCCCCTTAACTTAGAAGAACAGCTGACTGATAAGTAAGGTGTCTGAGATCTGTACTAACTGTAGTAACACATAAGGTCTCATAAGTTTCAGTTTGTATTAAATAATATGTTTCACAGAGTATCGTTGAATGTCTATCTCGATATTATATTTAAATACTAGAAGTTTTTGATGTGTAGGTAACAATGTTTCCTCTCGCTTTCCTGCAACCAAAATCTAAATAATCAAATCTGTGGGAGTGATTTCTTGAAAAAAAAAACTACCGACTTCCAAAAAAAACACTGCAAAGTGAAAAATAACTTTAATTTCGGAAGTCGGTGTCTTGGGTTTCGTGTTTTCATTTTCTGCCACCGACTTCCGAAATTAAAGTTATTTTTCATTTTTCACTTTTTAATTGTGGTACCTACCCCACACACCCCCCACACATTCGAATACCACTACCTACTACCAGTGTCAGGAACTTATCATATCATCTACATACTAAGTGGGGAAAAAAATACGTATTTTGTAGCTAACTCAAAACTACCCAAGCAAAGTTAATAAAATTTATATGGGACCAATTTGGGAGCATAACCTTTCAAACAAAAAAAAAATTTTCAAAATCGGTCCACAAATGACGGAGAAATCGGTGGACATACATAAAAAAAAAAAAAAAACAAACATACGCGTCGAACATATAACCTCCTCCTTTTTGGAAGTCGGTTAAAAAGGGACGGAAGTGTGTAACAGGAACCGCGCTCTATTTGAGCACGCGCGGCGCTAGAGTTGGTCGTCAGATGGTATGGTTGGTCACCCACCCATTTTCAGAGAGGTTGTTTGTAAACTGGATGATGATGATAATAATGATGATGACGGTGATGGTGATGGTGATGATGATGAATATTGTTTATAGCATATACACGTCAGCCAAGATGTCACACATTATAACTATGCGACTACTGTAACAAATATTTTCGAAATGTTGGTCACCCAGAATAATCCCAATAGAGAGTTGCAAATTCTTTCCCATTCATTTAAATTGGTCATTCGTATTATAAGTTTTTTACGTCTCAACCAATAACAGTACAACTTTCATAGCAATAGAAAATGAAAGTGACATTGAGATACTATTGTACGAGTACATTGTGTTAATAGCCTCGGGCCCTTTATGTTGGACAGATGTTGACGACCAGTATTCTGTAACACAGGTGGACGTTATAGTGTATGGGCACGTGTCTGTTGAAGAGACGGAAGAGATCGCGGTGTAATTTGAATGATACCTACCTTTCATTTGTTTAGATAGTGTTCGTGACTTTCACGTTACGCAATGGTTTATTAAAGCTCCGTGCACGAATAAAACCCTTTTTCGTCAATAACTTATCTAATTGAAAGAAGGCTTGAAATAATTGAAACATTAAGTCTGTGTAAGTATAAAAGCATAGTTTTCGTGGTGTTAACCATTCGTGTCAGTCACAGCACCTGTTAATAGTTGTTGTGTCTGTAAGTAATAGTTGCATCACTTTTGCGCTCTCGAAAATATGGTTTATTTCGCCTTTGATTTACTTAATGAAGATATTATAGTATAATCATAAAATAAAAATTTTGATTTTATTTCAAGGATAGCTGAAGACTAATGTGTGATTTTTAAATTTCTTGATATGGTTTGGTAAATAATAGGAAAAATACATTACTGACAGGGTTTAAAAAAAAATGGATTTTTCAACATTTTTTTTCTGCAATATTTTGTATTGTAGTTGAAAAAAATGGTTCCCCTATGTACAGTAAGCGCTCAAAAGTGCATGAGCACGCTAAGAGTCGTATTGCTGTGAACACGCGCTATAGCTCGTACATTTGTATGTGTAAGCAACACGATACACACACCACAGATAACGCAGTTTTGCGAAACAACAATATATTTCCGTCGCTTTAAACATGCTAGCACACACGCACTATGCGCGTGAACTTGACCAGTTAATGGCATTGCTAAAATTCGATAGTAACTTAACAAGTGCAGATAGCAGAAAGCGTTAAGCGTTGGTATGGAATTCAAACTGCCTCAGGTTCTAATCTCGTAAAACACAGTGCGGTTTTTTGCAAATATTATTATTTTTGTTTTCGATATTAATATTTTTTAAATATTGCTGCTTTTTTATGTTGTTATTGCAATAAAGGTTTTAGAATAAAAAATGCGTGATCTATGATAACAAAATTAAAAAAATATGTTTATTCGTTATATTTATTTTACATAAGTTAACACACTGCTACAATTATTTATCATTACTTCAGCTGAATAAGATGTGAAATAGATGTCAAGAAACTAGAAGCAGTTTGTATTATTTTGACATATTTAAATTATGAAATGTTTTAAATTTTTAATGGATTTTTTCACCATAAACATTAAGCTTTGATCATGGTCGAAGTAATAAAGTAATAAATAAGAATATTAGACTACTTAAAATGTAAAAAACTACTTACAGAATAGGTAATTTTAAGGTTAAATATGGGCAGTTTGTTTATATTTTATTTGTATTAATTATTTAACATTTTATTTGACTTTAGTAAATATTGGTTGTTATTGAGGTTAAAGCTTAAGTATTCATTTTCTTTACGAAAAGAAGATTGAAACTAAACCTCAAATTTTAATCCTAAAATAATACTATTACTAAAATAATATTAAACAATTTCGGTATATCTGCAAGAAATACGACAAACACCCTATTGAAACGTGCTTAAAAAATTCGTTACCATAAATTCATGCAATAACGAATCTGTTGTTTATTAAGTTGGTACGGTCAATATTTTAAGGTCAAAAACGGTTTTCTAGCTGGTCTTCAGTGATGCAAGCCTTCAGAGTGCACGGCGAACGGTTCATAATGACGTGTTTTTAATAATTCAGCAAAATATCTCGTTGGTATGAAACCATTTGTTTCATTCACCATTTGACGTCGCTGCTACTCGATAATAAGCCCCTTCCTCATATCTCTTAACCCTCACAGTATTTCTCTAGAACAAAGAAAAACATTGTTTTTATTACACATAATACCTTATTATATTTTATTATTCACTAATCGAATTAAACCTCACAATGAATTTAAAACTTTAAAGGCATCTTCTGTCTCAACAATACCTCTGTTCTATCAACAATACCCTTGATTAAGATTTATGTTTAGTAAAATATGAAATATATAAATGATAACACTCACACTTAGTCCGGTTTCATTAGATATTCACTTCACTTTTACGCAGCGCAATAATATTCTCTGATCTGATCTGATCTCTTCAATATATTTTATGCCTGCTTTTTGATAATAATAACCACAACACTGCGCTAAATACTCGTCACCAATATTATCCACGAACCAAAAAAGTTCTATTAATTAAATACTCGTAACAAACTGCATCTACCCCACAGAAATCGAAATAATTTACTTAGTTTTTTGTGGTCTACCTGCTAAACTTTAATATTTATGTGAACAAGACGAATGAAACTAAAAACGAATGATGATTATTGAACTAGTCATTGGTTGCAGACAAAGTGAGTGTGTGTGTGTAATGTGCGTGTCTACAGTATTGTAACAACTTATAGAAGAAGGTCGTAAGTCAAACCGAAGCGTCAGTCTATTGCTTTGTGAGATTGCTCATGGACTTTTGGTCGGTACTGTACAAGTAGAACATATTTGTAATGATGTTGATGATATTTTTTTAATTTTCAAAATCAATAGTAGTTTCTTCTAACGAAACGATCAAACGTCAGTCCCGCGTCAATTTTTGGGAAACTTGTTGCGAATTTTAGTGATTTTCCACGAATCCTTAATTTATTTGAAAAATCCCTTTCCGCTATGCAAGACAAACAATTCGACTTTTCAAATCACAAATAATTTTGTTTAAATTCTGTTTCCCTTTCTCACAAAAGAACAAAATTGATCAAAATCAGTCGATTTCGTGCACGGCCCCTAAACGATGTTATTTTAATTGCGACCAAGTAGGTAAGTGAATAAGTAGGGTTTGTACGTATTGTGGTTCGAATCTAGTTGAGAATGGTACAGGAGCTCGCAGTTTGGCATAAGCAAAGAGAGGATGCCCAGTAGTTGGTAAAAGGATGTAAATACTATGCGCATTCCTTATTATTATTTTTTTTTTTTTTCACTCTTTGTATTGTTAAAAACCTTTGCATGCTTTCAAATTTATCTTTTGTTTATTCTCTCACACATTATGTATAGTCAGTGTAAACTGGAAGAGCGGAACCACCTAATACAAGCAAATCTTTGCTTAAAAGGTGACTCCAAATCTAACAAAGTAATTTACATAAGTTGATGAAATAAACATTTTTTTTTTATTTTTTTGTTTTTATGTTTTAACCGCTTCAAGTCCTTCATTATGTGGAACAGATGGTAACCGTTATTCTGATATTCTGACTAATACAGGCAGAAATAGAAAGTAAAATGAGCACGGGCCTATCATTATTATATAGTTTATTTATTTTCTTTCTTATATAATTACATTTTTAAATATTTCTTAAACTAAAAAGATGCTAGAAGCTACCGGTGGTTAGGGCTGCAGAAACAGGAACCTCCTCACAATTCGAGCCGTATCGAGGAGTACTGCCTTCTGAATCAGGCCAACCGCCTAACGAGATCCTCAAGAGATTTTGGTCGAGACTTTCGGCCATCAGACCGTTGCGTTGGCCGTTACGACAATCGACACAATGATAGCACGGGCTAGTAATAATTATTTGAGCAATTGAACGAGCACGTGTCTATAGATGGAAGAGATCGTGGTGGTGTAATTGAAAGGGGCCTTTCACATATTTAGATTAATGTTGATGAAGGGCTTGGTAAGCTTTCGCTTCTTTAGATCGATCGATGGTAGCTTAGTTACAACAAACCACCAGTGACATTTTTGTAGCATGGATTTTGAATTTGAATATGTGTACCAGTGCCACAGATATTTTATTTAATCTTGCACTGGGATTTCCAGATATTAGAGAACTGCTTGTGGATTTTGAATAAAGAAACCTAAGAAGCAAACGGACTTGTCCAAATTCTCTGGGTATATCATCACTGTTCTAGGTTACATGACAAAAAAATACAGCATGATTTAACGTTACTCTACGTCATTTAAACGGACCATACAAATGAAGTGGATTCAAAAGATTTCTACATTTCCTACGACCTCTGCAATACCGAAGTGGTTTAAAAGAAATGCGTATCTTTTGTGTTTATCATCACATTTTAACTCTATTTCTCGTCTATTCCAGGTGGGTGCCCTCTTCGGCCAGAAGACGCATGGCAGCAGCCACGGCTGGGAACCTCCGCACCAGAAGGAGATACATCTGCACATACACAATGGAGGGCATCCCGAAGTGCATGATGAGCACGGAGCTATTTGTAAGAAGATTCCTATTATTTATTGCATCTAAAACATATAACATTGCTAGGAGTGCTTCTATATTGATGCGGGTTTCAGGCCACTCTTGGAGACCGGTACTGATTGGTTCAGGTTGAACCACAGTTGAAGGTACTTCATTTATTTTTGGTATGGGTAAATAAATACCGACTACCTGCAACTACGCAACCTGTCTCTTTATGTAAGCCCCCTTAGGGTGAATTACAATAATAAAACGGAACGCGATCAGTACATAGAAACCGCGTTCAAGAGCTGGTAGTGTCATCATTGCTCTGGAATATGGGACACTGACAACTTTAGATATGCTTTAGATGTGCTGATCGCGATCAGGGTCATTGGTGAAATGAAATTAAATCGCCCTTAATTGTACAGAAGTGAGTATTTTAACTTCATGCTAGAACCATCAACCGGAGCGACTGCACAGAAAACTATGACAAACTACTAGTGTAGGTAATCATTCTGATTGATGAACGAGATGTTCACAGCCGCTGGATAGAACCAATAATTGGATAGGTACAGTTAACACAAGTCACTTGGACTGAATATCTCCAGAATTCAGAACATTTTGTTAGAAACTTTCCACAAACAGCTGGTGTACCTACCTACCCGAAACTGAGGCAGTTTTATTTCCTAACATACTTGTTTTACCTAGTGTCAGATTGGAAGCAAGTACCCACACCCCCTATAGGGGTAACACCCGTGGCCCCTGAGGCCCCTGTGGGTCACGGTTACTACTTCGGGGCCCAACCCTATCAGACACCGGCAGGGGTCAAACCGGTGGGTAACGGATTTTTCATCGGCGCTGCTCCCACGGAAGCTACCAAAAGAATCTTGAATATAAAGTTTTAGAAGAGAATAGTGGATCAGTAAGTTGGTTAACTTTGTGGGGTGTTACCACTTGAGTTTGTCTTTTTCACTCTTGTGATATTCTGTTCTACAGTTTGTTTCTTAATCTTTTTCTGTCCTTGACATTTAAATTTATGGCCTGTGTCACCACATGATAAATTCCAGTTCTTCTATTTGTTTATCCTATCCGGAATTCCGGACACAGAAACAGGCCCTTTTCTTTTCAAAATATTTTTTTAAATATTTAGGTACTGTATATGCGCTGTTTTTTTTCTGTCCTCTCTTTTCGTCTTATTTGTCTTTCGGTATGAGCACAATCCACAGGTTACAAAATTATCACACGCTTGATCATCGTCTATATTGGCGTACTCTATTCTGATTTCCAATTCAAATTTCTCTGTCTTTGAAATATCTTCAACACACAAATTGCTATCTTCATATCTTTGGTTGTCTGCACCAAGGCCGTATTACTCTGGTTCAGCGTGATTCAGATTATCAACACCTTGTTTAATTGCCATCTTCGTCTCGCAATATCGTATCTTCACTTTTATACTTTCATCGTATTCTTTTGAGCCAACCTTCCACGTCATGTAAAGCTCTGAAAAACCATATTAAACAAGTTTTAAACAACAACACAACTACTACACAACTAAACAAGTTTTTTCCGTTTATATCGCAAAGGACGGCAGAGCATTTGTGGTTTTGTTATCAACAACATTCTACATTCCCAGAAGTAATAAATATTACGGTTATATACCGAGAAAGTGATTCTTCAAAAGCAAAAGTAGGTTTTTTCGATGACGCATGACGATGCTAGTTGCCTAGATATGGGAAAAATGTAATCAGTGAAAGTTTAGGTAAGATTGTGTGTGGGAAACGTTAGTTAGGTATTTGTTATTGAAAAATGGTTAGGCTTTGTAATTTCGTGTTTAACTAAGACATTTAAATATAATTTATGCATGTTTAGCTTTGCCATGCAGGCGAAGTTAACCAGGTTCCTGGATTCTTTTTTTACCATTATGTCTGCCATTTTTTTTAAATTTTGAAAAGCACTTTAATTACTTGTAGCAGATTTTTTTTTTGTAAAGGTTTTTTGCGTCATCTGTGATCAAATAGTTGAACTTTTTAAATCTTAATGTAGGTACTGTTGCGGCGACATCTATGATCAAATAGCGCAACTATTTTAACGTTCAAGAACTGCAAAAGTAGTGTAATTTCAATATTATATACTAGGTGGCGCTACAAACGCCATTTATTTACTAAATTTTAATCAATTTAAAAAAAATGCATAGTTTCTTAATCATAGAAAAAATGCTAAACAATCACAAAACCTATATTTTTTTCATCTTTTTTTATAGCACAATTTACTTTTTCCAAATTCATGTTATCTTTATTCTACACCGCTAGATGTTGTTATGCTCCTTATTCTTTACTTCAGCTAGTCACTACTAGATGGCATTGTAACGAATTTCATTTTTTTACAGCCGGTTGGAACAGAGATGGCACGCCAGCAGCTTCGGCATCAGATAATAAGAACATCAACCTGGTTATTAACCCTTATGCAGCAGTTGCAGGTCCTCAAACTATCAGCACGCCTTACGGGAACTATGTGAAGATTGATAATGCTCCTAATGCTTTGTCTTCGTTGTCCAGTCTTAGCACGTAAAATAATTTGTATGATTGTGGTTCCAAAATGATGTGGTATTGAGGAAATTTTTAGCTAAACTGTTAAATCCAATACTATTTGTTTTATGAATCATTAATGAGAATGTACTTCGATTTACCTTTGCCACATTTTAAAGTGCGGGTTTTACCAACCTTTATCCAAAGAAAAGGAAATTTGAATTTTTATCAGTTTTCCTCAATTTCAGATTCCACGGATAAATGATAAGTATCTGTCGTTGGTAAAAAACGACCCTAAAATTTAAGCAGTGTTTAAAATGTCCTCTCAATTATCATAGGTACAGACGCCAGCACATCAAGCTACTACAATATGTCAAATTTATTTAATAGATTTTCAACTTTATAACTGAAACATAAGGTTCAAAGTTGATTGGGAATATTTGACAGTTAGTTTGGTAGGGTAGCTTGATGTGCTGGCGTCTGTACAATTAATAGAGGGGGTCCCTATCTATAAAGAAGAATCAGTTGTTATAGTCCAACCGTCGAGAGAATGTGTTCTTGAGACCTGTTAGTTTTTATATACAAACGAACATGTATTTTGCGAATTTGATCCTTATTACTACAGTATTTCTATTTTCTTAATGTGGGATCGAGTATCATCGGATTTCCGAATACAAACGAATGCTAATTTCCTTGTCCATCAATTATTAGATTTATCGTGTATATTCATTTGAATTCCGAACTAAGTACTTTATTGTTGTTTTGTTTTGATTTCCGTGTGAACTATATAAAGCTGTAAAACTATTTTCCTATCTGTCGTGCCTGCGACTTTAGCGGCTTTACTCCAATTTTTTAAATAAATTACATTAAGTTAAAAGAGTATTAACAACTCCCAAGTCGATTGAGAGCGTCCGGTCTGCACCAAGTGCAAAGGTACTCAAGGGCAACTGTTAGAAATCCGACGACTGACGAAACACGAGGTTTGCCGACGGACATTATGAATATATTTATTTTGTACTTAGATATTGTCCAACTGACAGCTGTCAGGAAGACGTTCTCTCAACGTTCGAACTGTATTAAAGTATGCAGCAGTATTGGACTGGTCATTGAAAAGTCGTTTTGTCTGTTTGCTTAACCTAGTGACTGCTAGCATTTTTTCATTTTTCGATGACGCCATGTCTAGCAGTTAACTATGTTGGGACAAACAGCTATTTTAATAATACCAGCCTATTATTGTCTCACTGCAGGGCAAAGGCCTCTTCTCATACAGAGAAGGCACGAGCATTGATCACCACGCGCGCTCAAGACGGGTTGACGATTTCAGACTTAAGTATATTGACTATAAGTCCAGGTTTCCTCACGATGTTTTCCTTCGCCGATGTCAGTAATATCCAAGAGGTAAACTCAGAAAGTATTTTAAAGTTACTAATAATAGCTTTTGTGCTATTTCCAACTCAGGAATCAAAAAGGTCTTCATCATTGACCATTTTTATTAGAAAGCCAACTGCCGACCATGATTTTGGGATCGATTCCTTGAAATCGCAATGACTTCTTTTTTCAGTCTTAAATTCTTAGTATTTGGAGTTGCATCTCCCAAAATTTGGCTGGAAATTGGCACGCCCCTGGACTAAAAATTTTATAGAACAAAAATATTTATGACTGTTTAAAAAAAACTATACTCTGTTCCAAAAATATCTCATGAAATTGCAAACAAATGGATTAGAAAACGTACCAGTGGTGTGGATGCCAATTTGTAGTGGCCCATACAAATTGAGTGCTTTGATTTGATTATTTGAATACTTTAAATCCGAAATTGTAATTTTAAATCACCTTATAACCTGAATAATTTTCGTCGATAATTTTTAAATTACAATTTTGATAATGATTCAAACAATAATTTTACTGGAAAAATATGTTGAGATAAAAAGTTGAAACCTTTTAAATATTGATGAATGTGTTATTAATTCCATGTAGTGAGTGATTGAGGAAGAATTTGGCCAGAACAGGGTGGGTTTGTTTACACATTCATCTGATATTTTTGGATATGACCATAATCATACAGGTTACTTGTAGGTTTTAAGTAATTTCTATTGTCAACCGTCTGCGCTTGATTTTAGAAATACTTTCGCCCTTTCTTATTGCTTTAAGAGCTAATTAAATAGCTTGATGGCTTTGAGTATGTTACCAAGAAATATCTACTAATTTAAGAAGGTATTAGAAAATAAAACTAATATTAAATACTTAGAAGTAATATTTATTCATTTTGTATTAAATTAGTAACTAGGTTGGCATAAAGTGTTAATTAGTTTAGACAATTAAACGTTTCTACGTTATTTTGTGATTTTTATTTTGAACCCCTTTCTAGAGATCTGGGAATGTCTTGGGCCACTAACACTGGGTAATCACACACACACATAAAATTCTATGTCATAATACATAGGTTCTTATTATATTACAAATAAATAAAATTGAATAAAAAAAAATAAAAAAAATGAATAAAATTTAAATAAGTCAAAATAACAAATAAATTTCTAAATGCATATGAAAGTTTTGCCGTCCCATCGGACTATGAGAGTGAGAGAAGAGGGAGTGCACCTGTGCTGTACACACGCCTGCACTACAACATCTCCCGTGCCGAAGGCTGGTTTCCCAGCCCCGTCCCATCCTTGATGTCCTCCCTCCGGTAAACGCCCTAAGCCGAGGCTCGTACCCCACAGGGGGTGCCCTTAGCGAGCGTTCACCTAGTTTATAAGTTTAGTTTATAAGTCCCTGCCTGGAGGCTTTGAGTGTAGCAGCTTAAGGCACCCACAGGTTTGCCCGGTTAAATAGTCATGGCCTCAGAGGCCAGCTACGAGATGCCCTACAGAAGAAAAAAAAAAGTCTGGTTTCTGCTGAGATTGTTTTCGGCGTAATACGATCTGGAGGACTATATAACAAAAAAACAATGTTTAAATTTTTTGTCTATCTGTTCGTTCCAGCTAATCTCCGAAACGGCTGAACCGATTTTGACAGGACTTTCACTGGCAAATAGCTGATGTTATAAGGGATATTTTAGGTAAAGAATTAGGTACGCGCGGGCGAAGCCGCGGGCAACAGCTATTGCCTGAATAAAAGGGCACTGTTGGATTTTCAAAGCTCGGCTTAGCACCGAGAGTTCAAAATCAATCAGTGCAATAATACGTGTATTTAGGCATTACACATTTGGGTTTTCTTTTCGTGTGGTTAGTGACTAACCTGGTATCAGAGTTTTAAAGCCAACTCTGATTTGGCTTCACAAAAAAGAAAAAAAAATTCTCTCTGGCATGCCGGTTTCCTCACGATGTTTTCCTTCACCGTTTTTGAAGCAAGTGATAATTATACAATACGCACATGAATCCGAAAAGTCAGAGGTGCGTGCCTTGGGTTCGAACTCGAGACCTATGACTTGGCAGTCTTATGGTCACACCACTAGGCTATCACTGCCTACATTTGGGTGAAAACAGGCATTGGGTCCGTAACTTACCCTATACTTAAAATGATAAAATGTAGAATTAAAGTTGAATGAGAACTTAGGCTGCAAGAGCGTGCGAAGCGATCTCGGTACTTGGGGCACCCCGACTCGGATAGGCTAGGTTAGAAGGGCATGGCAGGGTCTTTACACCCCGCCATCCCCTTCGTGGTTAAAATATGGTTTGGCAGAAATAGGAGCCGCCAAAGTGTTTGATTTCCTCGATTATGTATGAAGTAATACGTGACGAAAAATCTTTTTTTTATAATTTTATTTCAATTATTAAACTAGGTATATAATAACTAAAATTCATTCAAAAGAGTAGTCCATCGATTTTAAATATTCGATAAATCGTTCAGTCGAAGTAGCGTTTGGCGATAAAAGGTTGTTTCGCAATAAATTCCGTTCGAACAATCGTTCAGTCGACTTTCCATTAATCGCTCGAAGTTAAGATACGGACCCTTAGGGATTTCTATGGGGTTTCAGTGGGATTGGCAGCAAACTACTTATCATCTAACCCTCCGTGCTGGTCCCGGCTGTCATTTCTAGATCTTTGACAGTTGTTAAGGGTCGTCAGAAGCCCGAATTTAAAATTACAGGCACTTTTGAATTGTCAAGGAGTCACTCAGAAATATGAAGCTACTTGCCCATTCCAAAGCGTAGTAGGTCGTCGACGACTGAACTAATTCCAATCACCAATAACCAGCCTACGCCTCTGCTGACCTCAGACAGCGTTTATGACATAAGTTTTGGAGCAGCGATTCTCAAACTGTTCGCTTTAACCACGGATATCTGTGGCTTTAACAAAATCCCCGTCACCTACATCGCGTCCTAATAAACCCACGTTTGCACGGACGTAATAAGATCGCGGCGATTTTTTTCGTGCACTTTATTTTCAACGCTCTGCTTAGCGCCGAGAGATGAAAATCCAACAGTGTGTTTATTCAACGCGCTGGCACGAGAGTGCGTTCTAGCGCGTTGGATTCTCAACGCTCAGCTTAACACCGAGAGTTGAAAATCAAGTGCGCGATAAAATCCCGCCGCGATTTTATTACGTCCGTGCGTACGTCGGCTAAAAGCGATCGTCGCGCGGATACAGTTTTGGAGCAGCGTTTCTCAAATTCGTTACATCGTGTACAGACGCCAGCACATCAAGCTACTACAATCTGTCAAATTTATTTAATAGATTTTCAACTTTATCGCTGAAGTATAAGGTTCAAAGTTGATTGGGAAAATTTTACCGTTTCGGGTAGCTTGATGTGCTGGCGTCTGTACATCCTATTTAAAAGCGCTCGTCGCGCGAAAACTCGATCGTTCGAATCTTTTGTTCGGTGAACCTGAACGCGTGGTCGCGCCGACAGAGGGCGCTTTCTTGTTTTCCGAACAAAAAGTGGCATATGCACGTGACTGATCGCGTATTCGCGCGATGATCGCTTTTGGTTAGGACGTTGAGTAAGGTAAACCGGTAGAAAATGCCACAGGCATTGTGTCCGAGTTTGTAAGGTTATTTTAACTTAGGTATTGAATTTTGATGACTACATAAACAAGGGAATTAATTAAACTTAAAATTAACTAGTCCAAGCACTCACACACACCCTCACTCACACATACCGTCACTCACACACACCCTGACTCACTTACACCCTCACTCACGCACATTACCCGCTCCACACCTACCAACATAAAAAGTTTGCATGTCTTTTATTTTTGTATGTTTACGATTTTTATTTAAATACCAAAGTTAGCAAAACTGTACTCATGTCACAGTTAAATCTGGAACAACGTGTTCCTTATATTTAGACGAGCGTTGATAGCTGCGACACAGTTATTAACTTTTGTAGCTATCATCATTTCCATTGTAATTATGTCAATAAATTAGTCGTTGTTCCAAATAAAAAACACTTTTACTTTATTTTTATTCTTAATAATAAATTTATTTTCTATTTACAACTGCCAGAAAAACTCACTTCGCCAGCGTTTGAGCACCTCTGCGTTAGAGACTATCGGCGACTCGCTACCCTTGACATAACTTAACCTTGCAGACTGGTTCCAGCGAACAAACTGTTAGAATTCACTTCTTACCAGTATATTTCCACTTTTGTAGGTTTATTTATGACTAGCTGTGGCTTGTGGATCCGGTTGTGAGTAGAGGGCTTTATTTTCTGGAATTAAATATTTTTTTACAAAAAATTACAACCGACTTCCAAAAAAACATTACCTACAAAGTGAAAAATAACTTTAATTTCGGAAGTCGGTGTCGTTAGTTTTTTGCCACCGATTTTCGAAATTAAAGTTATTTTTCAGTTTGTACTTTGTGTTTTTTTTAGTCGTTTTTTTTTGTTTTGTAAAAACTAAAAAGTTTTTATTTTTAACTTTTTAGTTATAGTACCTACCCCACACCAATTCGTATACTACTAGTTGCTATGTAAACAACAGTGAAAGGAAGTACCTATTATAACAGCAGAAACATAAAGTGGATTATGTACGTATTATCGAAGTTAACTCAAAAACTGCCGAAGAAAAGTTAATAAAATTTATATGGGACCATCGTGCAAGCTTTTTTTATGAAATAAAAAAATAATTTTCAAAATCGGTTCACAATTGACGAAAATATCAAAGAAAATACATTAAGAAAAAAAAACTTAAACAGACGAACAAATATAACCTCATCCTTTTTGAAATCGGTTAAAAAGTACCATGCAAGCTGAAAAAGGAGTAAAAACAAAATAAAACCTTTGTTAGATAATATGATTGGATTTTACTACCTATTTGGTGCAAACAGTGTACTGTTTTAACATGTACAATAATATACCTTTTACTGACAGACTGTAGGGACATTCGAACTCATTGAATTAACCCAAGACACAGAGGTAACTTCCTTACAAATACGCCAGCATTAGGCAGAGAGTGAAAAGTATATTTTATACGGAAAAAGACAATTTATTCAAAGGACATTATGACTAAGGCGATTCGCACTGCACCGCATTACGCAGCGTGGTGCGGGGCGGCCATAACAAACAATCTTTTTTTTTTACCTGTACTGTTCCACTGCTGGGCAAAGGCCATTCGTCTTTGCCTGTTGCCTCTTCCGGACAATCAGTCAAGAAAGAGTCTAGGTCGTCGTGCCAGCGTTTCTTAGGGCTGCCTCGGTGACGACGCCCGTCTTTAGACACCCACTGCGTGACGACCCTGGCTCATCTGTCCCGATGCATCCTGTACGTGTGGCTCGGCTAGTCCCATTTCAGCCTTGCGGTCTTATCGCCAACATCGGCGATGCCTGTCTTCGAGCGAATTACTGAAGGTACTATAAAAGCATCAGCCGGCTGGTGAAAGAATGAAGTTGAATTTGGTTTTAATGTGGTTTGAGAAAAGAAAAGATAAATGACATAACATATCATCGCGCCTTCTATTTCCCGAAGGGTTAAGCAGTGGTGCACCTAAAGTACACTCACATTTCGCTAGAAAAGCAAAGATATATACAGTGTGAGTCTTCATAATGTGCACATTTCGAAATGAGGGAAATGGGAATGCTTAATTTTACCGACGGAAAAAACGGTAACTTTTTTATTTTTTTGTTTTTCGTTTATTCTCTTGGGCATCTTATTTATAAATTTTACAATTATTGTAAAAATTGATGAAAAAAATACAGATTTTTGCTAAAAAAAACATGTTTATTTTCAATTGAGGGTAGTTTTTTTTCTCCATTTTAATTTTATGTAGACGCCTACTTACTTCCAATCATTATGGAGTTTGTTTTATCGCGATAGCTGATTCAGTTTAAAGGCTTGTGCAGACCAGCGCGACACGAGCGCTGCACGAGCCTTGAAAGTTACAGTTTTGTTAAAAAAAAAATATTTTAGATTTTTAAAATATTTTTTCTGTTATTAAAATTAAGCATAGATTCCCTCATTTCGCTATGTGCACATTATGAAGAATCACAATGTATAAAATATTTATTATAAAAAAAAATTGTACTTATTTATATATTTTTTTATATGCATAAGATATTTTATTTGGGACACTCACAGGAAATACAAACAATAAAAAATGGCAGGCAATGGCATGGTAGCTAGGTCAAAGTCAAGGTGTTACCACGTGGGGCCTGTGTATTGAACCACCAACAGGTACAGTATAAGAATAAATCCCATACCATGACTCATAGGGACTTAATTTCTAACATATATCTGCATAAAAGTGTCACAATTGTAACATTTCTAAGAACCCATGAGCTCACGGATGACGACATTTAAATGTAATCTTTGAATATTTAGTTAACACTGATGACTGCACGATTTCGCCCACTCACCGTGTTGGAATGCATACTTACAGCATCATGTAGGTTGGAGAACTCCAGTTCTCGTTGTCCGAGGTCCATATAAACCCTTAATGCGAATTCGACAGTGTCGTCTAGCTAAATCTTAAACGAGATTAGTACAAATGGAACACTTCACAAAATCATTTAAATAAAAAGCGACTCTTGCTACGACATAATAAAGTGCAATTCAAGTCTCGCAGCGCTAATTAGCATCAGTTGTATTCACTTAGAAGTTGCCTCTCTTTCTATCGCGTAACTCTTATATCTTCTGACTACGTTACGCTCACTGAATTCGACAAGTCGAGCTTGCCGCGTACGCGTCTTTCCATTCTATACAAGGCCAGAACGCAGCCATAGGAAACTGCTCGCGTATAGATTGGAAATCACTTTTTTACTAAGGTCTTCCAATATATACAAGAGTAGTACGCAAATACTCGCGTATACTTTGTAGTGACCAAATTAACTACCACATTCCATAGTATACAGTGCCAGTACGCATACGGACTAATCGAGTTTACATTGCAAGAAATTGTGAACTGGTAACCAACTTGTTTGCGACGTAATGCACCTTGCGCTAATATTAAATAGCCTGCCTGGCTGCGAGCAAGTTGGAAGTAGCGCTCGCCGACCGCTGCCGCGGCACCGCTCGCTACGCTCGCTCGTCTCGCGCGCGGTTGGTCACAGTTCTAACCTAACCTAACCCATTTCACCCAGTTCACACTTTTGTTCTGTTCTTTTTTTTATAGACTACATCTTTAAAACTCTTATCAGGCGCAAGTGATGTAGTACAGTTTGGAACCAGGACGCGCTCGTCCACGTTACAAACTATACACCAGCAATACGCAAAATTTGTGTATATATTGTAATCACAGATTTAAAAACAGCATTACAATGTATACGCGAGCAGGCCTTGTATAGATTGGAAATACGCGCCGCTTACCTACTTGTAGCTCCATACCTAAAATGTGGAGTGTCCCATCTGAGGGCAGGACCCCTTACCCAATCCTGTACGCTACCTACTGCTGATGCTTAGCTGTGCTGTGCACTAGCCACGCACGCTACCAAGGCTGACGAAGGCCTACCTACCTGCGGCCTGCCGCCGCAAGCTACCTACGGGCCAGTGCTCCACGTCTCCACTTGCTACCATTACCAGCGGTCTTGCGAAGGCCGTCCGGACTATTACTGAGCCTGTTCTGAGCAGATCCCCACGTCTACGACGTGCTTCCATGGACGGTACCCTTCCTAAACTAAGTGTGCGAGTGCTCAGGGATCTGTGACCTTACCTTCGACCTAGCCGTGTTACTGCTACTGCCGATAATATATTTACGAACTAACCCAGCTGTTTCAACCTAACCTAAACCACCTATCAGTTAACGGCCTCCTTGCACAGGCCTAACCGAAAATTTTTATAATAAGTCAGCGAACTAATAGCCATATACTTTGAGAAACCATATTACTACCTACACGTTATTGAAGTGAAAACTTCTTTAGGCGCGTTGGGCATTTTTGAGATGGGACTAAACCATTGATTTCGTGACATTGTGACATCAGCTTTTGACCATTAAAAAGACATCAACGCGTTGATTACCGCGTTGCCGATTTTTTGTAAAGTTTTCGCTTCTGTCAGCACTCCCGGAGTTAAGTAACAGTTTCTTTTACGCATCTATGTCTTTGCGATAGATTTGGCACCACTTCAGGTGCTAATATTAATAAATAATATGGGTTAAAAGGGATAATCGTCGGATGATACCTCATTTAATGTAAAACGTCTAACGGGCCTCTGGGAGTTGGCTTCGGCCCCTCGTACGCCTTCCACAGGTCCGGGTCCCCAGGGTCCCGAGAAATGTCAGAGACGTAAAAATTTCTAATATTATTATCATTTATTTTCAGGGCACTCAGACGACGCTCCATTTTTTATGGTTTCTTAAAGATAAATAAATCATCCAGTGGTAAAACTGCCCAGTGTTCGCCTCCATATACCTAGGTACTTATTCCTTATGTACCAGCGCAAGTCTGACAACCAGTCTTACCAAGGGCTATTGTGTTACCCAGTAACTGGGCTGTGGTGGTCAGATAGTCCATCGCTCCATGTAAAGTACTGGTATTCAGCTGCAACTGGTTAGACTGGAAGCCGACCTCAACATAGTTGGGAAAAAGCTAGGTAGATGGTGATGATACCTCGGTGGAGCTATTTTAAACTTAAGGTTCATTACTGATTTAGACTGCCTTGTTGGCAAGCACTACTGCTGAGCATGCGGTCTTGGGTTCGATTCCCGGGTCGAGCAAAATGTTATTGGATTTTGCCAAATGGATTATTTCAGTGGAGTCCTGGAGTCTGGATTTGTGCCCGGTTGATGGCAATAGGCTCGCCCCCTATTATATGGGACTTAAACATAACTGGCGAAATGTGGGTGAATTATAGCTACATCTCTGCCTAACCCTTTGTGGAATGCAGGTGTGATGTTATTTTTATGTGTGGTTCATTAAAATAGTCTTAAAAATACTTACATACTATACGAGGAACTCGTGGCTAAGTAACAACAGCCACACGGTTCGATCCACCAGGTTAAGGCTACGCTTGCCGGGGTTGATCCGTGGATGGGTGACCATCTTTACATACCAAGACTCCTCCCATGCTTCGGAAAGCACGTTAAGCCTTTGGTCCCGGCTGTTATTCTTGGATCTTTGACAGTCGTTACGGGTCGTCAGAAGCCCAAAAGTCTGACAACCAGTCTTACCAAGGGGTATCGTGTTACCTAGTAAAGTTGTGGAGGTCAGATAGGCAGTCGCGTGATGATCTTTATGCAGATGTGTTAGTTAAATACTTAACAGACTTGAAAACAAGTCACAGTCAATACACACCCACCCAAATTGTCTAAAAACGTTGCAACATGTTCCAAATAAGCTGAGACACCATTTTGTTTTAGTATTCATTGTCAAACTGTTGCTTTATTTACTAACATCCTTATAAGTGAGCTGTTTATCGATATTTGTAAAGCAAATATCCTAGAATAATTATTTGTAAGACTTTTGTTTTTATCTTGTATAGTACCTCCACGCGTTTTAAAGAAATTGGCTTTGTGAAAGATGATATGACTAGAAATGGGGTGACTACTAAAATGACGATTAAGACCCTTTCCTCAATGGTTGGTACGTCAGAGGCCCTTTCCCCACTGGTCGGTACGTCAGAGGCCCTTTCCCCACTGGTCGGTACGTCATAGGCCCTTTCCCCACTGGTCAGTACGTCAGAACCCCATTCCTCACTAGTCGGTACGTCAGAGGCCCTTTCCTCACTGGTCGATACGTCACAGGCCCTTTCCTCACTGGTCGGTACGTCAGAGGCCCTTACCTCACTGGTTGGTACGTCAGAGGCCCTTTCGTCACTCGTCGGTACGTCAGAGGCCCTTTCCTCACTGATCAGTATGTCAGAGGCCCTTTCCTCACTGATCGGTACGTCTGCGGTGCGGAATCGGTATGCTCGGTATAATCGGTACCGAAAGCTTACCGAGCACCTATATTTCAATGAGCGTTTCCTGATTGGCTAGGTATACGCGAGAGCGGAGTGGGATCGACTGCGAATTGATGATTTCATACTTACATAAATAAATACCAGCACCCCGTGGTTTCACCCGCATAAGTCTCGATCCCGTGGGAACATCGAGATAAAAAGTATCCTATGTTCTAACCTAGGTCATGGTCTACCCTTGTGTCAAATTTCATTCAAATCCGTTCAGCCGTTTTAGCGTGAAAGCGGAAAAAACAAACATACGAAACATCAAATCTTTACTCTTCAATATAATGCATGTAATTAGTTTAGATAAGCCCAAGTTTCTGCAGCTTAGCAGCGGCATCGTATTACCCAGTAACTGGGTTGTGGACGCCACATAGGCAGTCGGTATATGTGAAATACCGGAATTCAGCTGCAACCGGTCAGACTGGAAGACGACTCCAACATAGTTTGGAAGAAGGCATAAGCAGATGATGAGCAGCGGCAGAAATAAGTATAGTGGTAGAAACCTGTGTCCCCGGACGAACTCTTTCACAAAGAGTGGAGCTCCATTAAGCAACTATCTATTTAGTATTTATCCGTCTGTGTGGCATATTGGAGCCACATTTAAATGTCAGCCTTCACATATAAAATATTGTTAAATTTTAAACCTGCAACTGAATTGTCAACCGACTGGTTGTCAGCCAACTCTCGTTGAGCAACCGACGACCGCACGTGCTAAGAACATGTTGCTAATGAATTAATTTGCAAGCTAATGTGATATTTATATACATACATAGGTATGTTAGACGGTAAAATACTAATGTCTGGCTGGCTTGATACTTTGCAATGCCTCGGAAAGCACGTTAAACCGTTGGTCGCGGCTGTCATTTGTAAATCCTTGACAGTTGTTACGGGTAGTGAGAAGGCCAAAAGTCTGACAATCAGTCTTACCAAGGGGTATCGTATCTCAAAATCAAAATCAAAATATTTTATTTCACATAAACCTACATGGGCACTTATGAAACGTCAGAAGCAGATGCACGGTTACAATTGATCACTTCCTATGGAGAAGAGCCGGCAAGGAACTCTACGAACTCCTCTTTGGAAAATAAATGGCTTTTACAATGTTTTCAAATTACAGTGTTAATAGGTAGGTATGGGAGGACAGTGTCAGTCATTTATCCAGTAACTGGGTTGTGGAGGTCAGATAGGCAGTCGCTCCATGTAAAATACTGGTTATTCAGCTGCATTCAGTTACACTGGAAACCCACAACATAGATGGGCAAAGGCTAGGCAGATAAGGTAAGAAAATTCGATCGATGTCTGTTGAACAAGTTCATGAACTACCTATACCTGTACTGATATAGAAGAATTAATTCTTTAGTACAGAAATTCTTAGAGACGGTTAACAGGGGAGGATGGAATAAGAAAACGGGTGCGCCAACCCCACGTACTTATTTTCTTTATTTTTACAAAACTTACCCATATTCACATTAATCCAATTCGCAAATAAATTCTTGAAGTCATTTTGGTCCCTAAGCAGTGATAGCCTATTGCTGTGCTCGTCGGACTGCCAAGTCATAGATCTTGACCTCGAGTTCGAACTCAAGGCCCGCACTTCTGACTTTTCGGCTTCATGTGCTTATTGTATAATTATCACTTGGTTCAAAAACGATGAAGGAAAACATCGTGGGGAAACCGGCATGCCTGAGAGATATTTCTCGACGGCATGTGAAGTCAAGTCAGAGGCCCATGAGTCACTAACCACACGAAAAAGAAGAAAGAGAGAGAAGTCCCACAGGTTTTTCCAAATCATGTTCATTTTAATAAATGTTTAATATTTAAAATAATGTAAATTTGATTAATTAATATAAAGTTCAGACGCCTTACAATAGAAAACTGAATTAAATTGATTTGCGATAAACAAAGCGATTTCTTGTTTCATTTAATTTTATATTTTAAAATACTAATATTTAGGCTTATTTAAAAACTATCCTTCTGCCTAATCTTTTGGGAAATTAACCCGTAATAGGTGCACTGCTGAGCATGAGTTCCTGGTTTCGACTTCCATGTCGGGCAAAGTGTTTTTGGGTTTTTTAATCAGGAATTTCTCAGTAGCAACCCAGAGTCTGGATTTCTGCCCAGTTGATTACAATAGGCTGGTGAAATGTGGGTGTACTATAGGTACAGGACACTAATCTACATGGTCTTCACATGATCTGACCAAGATTATGTCTGGACTTTAAAAGAGACTGTGACCTCTGATTTTATTTCGGCCTTTCTTATCAGAGTAGTCAGATAAGAAACGCCGACCTCATCTAATTTTTAAAATATGATTGACGTGTAAAAGTATTTGTACAAACCTACTCAAGACATAAAAATCATTTCATCATTACATCTCTGTTTACCACTTCTGTAAAAATAGCCGTGATGTTTAGTTATGTTATTATTCATCTATGACAACGGTTGGCAACAGGCGGACCACGATCCATATCCACGGTCGGAACTTGGTAGCCAAATATTGTTAAATAACTACTCATCTTTTACACAAAAAAAAAATCGAGAAACAAATACCATTCCAGTTTAACGGACGGCGCCTTGAAACCACTCTTCGCAATAGCTGTTCCCCGCGTGAACCAAACTATAAAAACTGGCCTTTTGTGTTTTAAAATAATTGTCTTGTACTTAAATAATTCAAAAGGAAAAAAAATCAACTAGAAAGTATTATGAGTATTTTTTTCAGAACCACGATAAAGAATTTCAACAGTATCCGAACCCGACTTAAAATTACTTGCCGACCTATGACATACTACTCAATTTTTACCATAGTAACAAAATCCACAAAAACACAAAATTTTATTAAGTTAGTAATATTTAAGAACAGGTAAATAATTTGACTTTTAAATATTAATAGTCACCGCGTGTTCCAAGGGCGTCAAGATGTGACGTCATAGCATCAGTCGCCCGCGCAGCGTGGATCTATTGAGATTTAGAAGATTTGAAAATGGAATTAAGGTTAGCTGTTTAGAGGTCTTATCTTAATTAATACTTTATTTCTGTTCAATATTACCTTTGGACATTGACTCAGCACTCGGGCTCACGCGCGGCCCAGTTAAAATATTGGTTTGGTTGGATCTCACACGTGTAGAACACTAAGAATTTATATAATATATAAGCTGTAATATATTGTCAATATGTTACAGCTTTGCCATCAGCAAGATTTGAATTTTATATTCTTGTCTCATTACCCCTCACTGTGACCAAGACACCTTTAGCCATCTCTGATCAGTCTCGTGAGTCTGCGGGACTGGCAGTGAGTGTACCCTTCCCGAACCTGGAAATCTTGTCTACCATCCGTCTGTAACCTTACGTCGCATGGTACAGACATCCTGAACTTATATATATATTTATATATCACACTAGGTATATGATAGGTTAGGGCTTATAGGGCTTAGAGTCGTAGGGACTGTTAGGCTTGTAGGTTGTAGGTCTTTGCAACTTTTTATGTATTGTCACACCCTTAACAGAATCGCGGCCTTACGTGACGTTTGTTAAGGATGGATGTACAATTTCTTTTACAATAACTAACTATACAAATAAATACAAAACAAAAGAATACTTAGGCGTCGAAGTACTCGTCCGCATCACTGTCATCCGGAAACGTGCCCAGAAGACTGGCAGCATTGCCACGTTGAACGGCAATGCTAATTCTTTGGCCAAAGAACGAACCTGCACTCTGGTCACGTGAAGTGTCGACCAGTCGGCCTGAAATTTCCTTAAAAACGAGATGCGCACTCTGGCCCCATGACCCGAGGGTTTCGACCCCTAACCCCAAAGTTAGTTGGTAAATAAGAAGCTTGTTGAAAATAATGTTTCCAGGTGTCTATTAGAGTCTATCACGAAATAAATGTGACAGCTGTAGTTCCAGGAATTCTAGCCGCGGAAAGGTCGCATGATTTCTGTCAGTTTTCCTGTCACTGTCGCACAACTCTCTAACTACCAGTGCAAGTAAGAGACGGGAACATGTGATCTCTCGCTTCCGACCGTTGTTCAGTCCATGGTCAAAAGCGAAAACGCTTCTTTTGGCGAGGAGGCGATGTATGCAAAGGAGGCAGCGGAGAGGGGGAGAGTATAACTCTCATTTCACCCGCACCAGAAGAGCAGCCGGGCGTCGAAGGGCGCTTAACGATCTCCGGCCACCATAAGGAGGGGTCTGCGGGCGGCGAAATTCATCGCTCGAGCAGTCAGGCTTAAAGAGGTGGCACGCAGTATTTCATGCGCACCTCAATGGCAGATCGTGCGGTCGTGGGATCGGCCGCACTTGTGATGGGGCCTGATACCAGTTCTCCCGGGCGCATTTAAGCAGAGTCCACCAACTGTGTTTTGAATGTGGCTTCTGATTGGTCGTTAAACTCCCATAGTAACCTTTGTCTACAAAATCCACTAATTGAGTTTGAAACACCCTCTGATTGGAAGTAGCGCGGATGGTCACAGTTCTAACCTAACCTATTTCATGCAGTTCAAAATGACGAATCGTTCAATCTGCGACTAGATAATTATTAGACAATGGTGAAAACATTTCTGCGGCAGGGCGCGCGCGAGCCGATCGAGCGAAGCGAGCGGTGCCGCGGTAGCGGCCGGCGAGCGCTACTTCCAAGTTGATCACAGAAATGTTTTCACTATTGTCTAATTATCCGTGTTTTTGCAATATCCCAGGTGGATTTTGTATACAAAGGCTACTATAGAACTTTAACGACCAATCAGAAGCCACATTCAAAACTCAGTTGGTGGATTCTGCTTATATGCCTCCCGGGCCCCCGAATCATGGTACTGGAAGGGACAGTGAGGTTTTAGTCGGTAGGAGTCCGACATAACCCTCCGTTCTTCCCAGACTGAGGGTATGTATGAGAATTTCCCCAAAAAAAAAGGTATCGGCCTAAGATAACAAACAATTTATGTACCCATCCTATATTTTTCAGACAGAAATTAAATATGTATGAATAGGCATTTCAACAGAAGCGCTATCTAATGACATTTTCAAGAAAATACTCGTGGAATGATCATAATCATATTGTGTCCTCACAATATTTTTCTTGGATATTTTTAAGAACTATGTATTTATGATAACTAATGATGATAATGCATAATGTCTTTGCTAGAAATTACATAATATAGCATGGCTAATGTGATTGATGTCCGACTCGATTGATTGAGCCAAAGAAACTCATATAATTTTAAAATACATTTGCCAAAGTTATATAAGTCAAAATTCAAAAGAATTCAAAATTCAAAAGTCATTTATTCAAATTAGGCTGAGAATCAGCACTTTTCGAACGTCAAAATTACATAAGACAGTCCCCCAAAAACGCCCACCCTTCACCACTTCCTAGTGCCTTTCGCTGGGAAGAAGAAGTGGCGCAACAAACTCCCCAGCAGCACAGCTGTCTGTTCAAGTTAGAAAAAAATAATTCTATACAATAGTATGCAAAATAATTTACATTACGCAACACAAAACATAATTTAAATGATAAATTATTGGCCATATGTCAGCTAGCACACGCCAATATACCAACCAAAAACATCGAGAACTATACTCAAGCAGAAATAAAAACTAAACGTAAACAGAACTACATATCTAAATAAAAGCCTCCAGGCGTAAAGGGCGTGCCCGCTTACATAAAGCTGTAATTGGCAGTTATAAATGATAAACTAGGACCATCGAGGTAAAAAAATAAACAGTTAATTACTAGTTACAATAACAAAACCATGATCAGCAAGACGACCAGTCACCACAAGCAGCACCCGTTCACGAGCATAACGCAAAGATCAGCCATTACCCCCCTCGCCATATTTGAGGGAAGGAGGCAACCCGACCCCCGACGCTACCGCAAGCAGTGACATCTAAGGGAGCATGACGAACTTGCTGCCGGTTGCTCAGGCAAAAAAAAATTAAAAATAATGATCAACTGTCGAGGTCGCTAGCTAACCACAAATTGCAATACAACTCATAACAAAATATTGTAATGAGTAGATTAAGTCAACAATAAAATAAAATAAAAATAAATTGAATTTAAAAAAAAATAAAAATCGACTTATAAAATCAAATAAAATAAACAATTATGTAACTGTCCGTAGGTAAACTAATTCTGGAGAAAGAACATAAGTATTGTCTTGAGTTAATCACAGCGACCAACTATTCTTATCATTTATGTAGTCGTTGATACAATAGTATGCCTTTGAACAAAGGTTAGATTTTACTTTAGTTTTAAACGAATTAAAAGGCAAATCTAGCAAAGAAGAGGGAAGCTTGTTATAAAAGTCTATACCAAGCCCAACAAATGAGTTATGAACCTTATGAAGCCGGTGAAAGGGAGCTCGTAGTTTGTCTTTATTTCTAGTGTTAACATTGTGTATATCACTGTTTTTACTGTATAAGTGTATATTTTGCCTAATATATAAAATGTTGGCGAAGATGAATTGCGATGCCACTGTAAGAATACCAATATCTTTGAAAAAATCTCTTAGTGAAACTCTGGCACCTAGCTGGTAAATTGCTCGAACAGCTCGTTTTTGAAGGACAAATATATTTTGAATATCAGCAGCTTTGCCCCACAGCAGAATACCGTAGGACATAACGCTATGAAAATAACTAAAATAGACTAACCGAGCTGTATCAACGTCAGTGTATTGTCTTACTTTCCTGACAGCGTAGGCGGCCGAACTGAGCCTTCCCGCTAGGCTCGATATATGTGGGCCCCACTGAAGTTTGGCATCTACTGTTATGCCCAGAAAAACTGCTGAGTTCACAGTTTCAAGCACCTCTTTATCTAAGACGATGTTGGGTCCTAGATTTCTAACATTTGGTAGGGTGAACTTTACACATCTCGTTTTCTTGGCATTGAGAACAAGGTTATTTGTCATAAACCAATCCGTAACCATTGAGAGTGCACTGTTTACATCGTCAAAATCTTGTCTGTTCCGGTCTACTTTAAAAATAAGAGAGGTATCATCTGCAAACAGTACAACTTCACAGATACCCTTTAAATAGAATGGTAAGTCATTAATATACACTAAGAACAAGAATGGACCCAGTATTGAGCCTTGAGGTACACCTAACTGAACTGGTAGCCCGGAAGATTTTACACCATTAACATCTACACATTGGAACCTGTTATGTAAATAAGAATTTATAACGTTTAGAGCTTCGTTTTGCACACCGTAATGATGTAGTTTACGCAAAAGCGTATCATGGTGCACGCAATCAAAGGCTTTGGAGAGATCACAGAAAATTCCAATAGCATTTTGCGAATTCTCCCATGCATTAAATATGTGTTTTAGCAGAGCAACACCCGCATCTGTAGTCGAACGACCTTTTGTAAAGCCATATTGTTCATTATGAAGGAGGCTATTTAAATTAAAATGTCTTAGCAACTGCTTGAGTATTAACTTTTCAAATATTTTGCTAAATGCTGGTAAGATAGAAATAGGCCTGAAATTGCCAACGTCATTTTTATTACCTGATTTAAATAATGGTATGACTTTACTACTCTTCATGAGGTCAGGAAAAGTTCCCAAATCAACACATTTATTAAAAGTAACAGCTAGATAGGGGGCTACGATGTCTATTATATTACTTAAAAGTTTAATGGAGATGCCCCAGTAATCACCAGTGTTTTTAAACTTGAGTGTGTTAAAAACATTAACTACATCACGAGGTGTTACATGCTCGAAGCTAAATAAGCTACTACATTTAGGCACACTACTATGCAAAAGGTTTTCAGCTTTAGACGGAGACGAATTTAAGGAGCGAGTCGTAGTTATAGGTATGTTGGCAAAAAACTCATTAAATGCCTCGGCTACGTCGGCTGCTATATTAACTAATTTACTGTCGACCATAATCTCAAGGTGTTTATCTTGTTTAACCGACTTACCCGTTTCATTGTTAATAATTTTCCAAGTGGTTTTTACTTTATTATTGGAATTTTTAATTGTATCGCTTAAAAATTTTGATTTAGCAAAAGCACTAACCTTTTTAAATAATTTTGAATAATTTTTTACATACTCTAGGAAAGGAGTATCAAACCTGTATTTTTTCCAACCATATAACTCGTATAGTCTCGCTCTACTTTTATAAATACCTGGAGTGGCCCACTGGTTAAAGCCAACGGAGGTGCCATTAATGTTAATAGTTTTGGTCTTGAAAGTAGACTGGTACTCTTTTTGCACAACATCAAAAAGGGCTTCATAGATTTGATTAGGATTCTCATGTTCTATTATAGATGGTGTAATTCTATGAGCTATATTATTTTTAAACTTATTGCAACGACTAGCTGTATAAGGCCTGCATTCAATTTTAAGCGGCTTTTTATGTAATGGCATGGGGAAGCTAGCTAATAAACCACAGTGGTCAGACGTTAAGTCACTTACCACTAATTTATTTTTGGCATCACAATCACTAAATATATTATCAAGACAAGTAGACGAAGATGCTGTGATCCTAGTAGGTTCAAAAAACAAGTTAATTAAATTAAAGGATCTAAACAGATTAAGAAGTCTAATACTTAATGGAGTAACATCTAAAATATTAATATTAAATTAAGTTTATTAAGTTACTTTACAATAAGAATCAAATAATTAATTTGATCAAGATAAAGACAAAAAAATCAATTTGCCTAGCCTTTTTCTAACAATGTTTGGGTTGGCTTCCAGTCTGACCGGATGCAGCTGAATATCAGTATTTTACATGGAGCGACTGCCTATCTGACCACCACAACCCAGTAACTGGGTAATACACACATCACGACTCAAAGTATATCTAAATTCTTTAAGTGTAATATTTAAATATATCACCAGTAAAGTGTTAAAAATATTCTGTTTAAAACAAAAAACATAGACACACAAAACAACGACAAAAATTATTTAAAAAAATCTTCATCTTCTATATAAATTCTTCTGCTTTCTTCATAATCTTCTTTAATCTTCTGGTCCATCGCAGAAACGAAGGGATAAAACGTAACCTCTATCAGGCTATGTCTGAAACATCTCTAAGATACAGACAAAGCCAAGGAGAGGCTAGGTCAAAATCCCTGTGATGAGTAGAGGCTGGACTTAGGCGGTGCCAACGTTGAGAAGCGGCCGGTTCTAGGTCCAAAGAAGCTGCTAATTTCGTTCTTTTTCTGGTGTTTATAACACGCACGTCGAAAATGGTATAGCTGGTTTGAAAGTGGTATAAATAGTGTTCTAAATAGGCCAAACTTAACTAAATACAATTAACCAAGTCTCCTAATTATGGATCTATTCCTAGTCTAGTCCTAAACGGAAAAATAAGTACTATTAAAAAATAATCTGCCAGATAATCTTACTGCAACAATAGGTAAATACGTAATCTGGATAAAAAAAATACAGTTAGATACAATTTTTGTTTAAAGACACGTAAATACATAGTTTAAAAACTTACAGACTTAAAATAATAATATGTACAAGTTTATAATGAAGGGTTCGGTAAAAAAATCATAGGGCATCAAAAATATTTTCCGCGAACAGTTAGAATATTTTGGTTTTCGTATTAAATAAATATAATTGTTTTGCAATAACTTTTGTAAAGAAACTCCTAGTCTACATGCGTCACTTAATTTAAACTTAATTCTATAATTAACATTACCCATTAATTTTGCAATACAATAATAGATAGATAGATTATTTATTTGGTGCACACAAAAGACATAGCACAGCATACAAAAACACGATTAAATCGTAACTAAATACATGAATATAGCTAAAAGGTGCCAATATACAAAAAAAATTAAGTAAACAAGACATTGTGATGACACACAATATAATAAAATAAATCAATAAAAATACAGGACAACAGCATGTCTGTTGCATGATTTTTTTTCATGAATCTGAGTAGTTTTTCCACGCTGATTTCAAAAACATATGCCGTTTTTATCTAGCAGCTCTAGTTTAGCGGCTATGAAGTGACGGGATTTTTCACTAAAAATGTACATAGTTTAAGATAAAATTTATTAAATATATTTATTCTGAATGAAATCTTCTTACAAATGATTTTCTCGCGTGAAGTTTGTTAGAATTACTATTTTGAATGCTCCAACAATAATCAGCCATCATATTTTCGTTCTAATATCTCGCCTCCATGTTGCGAATATCCTGGTGAAAACGCTCCCCTTGTTCCTCGCTGAGGTCACCGAGATTTTCAAGAATATATTCTAATGACTGTAAAAGTAGTGAAGCTTAACACTTATATTGCATCCAAGCTGCTGAAAGTGTATCAGCAACTGTTCAACGTGCTAAATATAGCCATCAGACTTTCTATTTCCCAAAAAATTCGTCACTACCCAAACAAACTCTTACCATGCACATTTCTCGATCTGTCATATGGTTGATAAAATTTGTATCATCTATCAACTTGATGTAGTGATCTGGGATAACCAAAGCAATCAAAATCACTGTCTCCACTACTGTCGTCATTATCGGTTTGTTGACTGCACTCGTCTGGATGTTTTCCGAAGATGTACTCGTACATGGCTGCCGAGGTACTGGTGTGTCACTAGTATACAAGACTGGTGTTATAGCAGATTTAAGTTAGGATATATCCACTTCGAGCAATTTTTATGGTTTATTCCTATGATTTTCGTAACACAGAAATAACAGTCATCGTGATGATTGGATGGTTCACGCCAGATCATAGGAGCTTTGTACTTAAAAGAAGGTATTTTTTTGTTTGCCTATTATCGCAAAGACTCAACACAACTTTTACATACCAAACTAGGTATCCAGGGCTTGGTCTTCGTCAGCAATGGAAACCCAAATTGTCCAAATATGCTTTTTTCACGAAGTCCGACACGTTCAAACGGAATTTTTGAACATATTTTCTCCACAAATAACACAAAAACAGTCAGGGCTGTTTAAACATGTCCTTCTTGAAGAAGACATAATAAAACTTGTACAGAAACTAGTTTAGTTACACCGCTATTGATAGAAATGATCGACTACTTAAGTAAATTCAAGACGGTACCTGTATCTCACTAACTAGAGCTGCTACAAAAAATCTGAGGGTAGATTCGAAATCAACGTACCCAAATTAGTAAACAACCGCAGAAAAACTTTATGCAACAAAAAAAAGTTCGATTTTGTTTTCCTGTGATACATAAATATAATTTGAGTACGTTGCAATTTGCAACAACAGTGATTTAAACTAAGGCAATTTTTTTAAGCTAACAAGATTAGCTTAGTAAAAATGATTCTCATTCTTATCATTGACAATATTTTGACCATGTATTCTAACCATGGTGCTTCTTCAGTTAGGCCAAAAATATATTTAAAAAAAAAATTAAGTTCATTTCTTTTTCGATTTCAAAACATTGCTAATGAATTAAACAGACTGAATGTAGTAACATATCAGAGTTGTAAGAAGGAATGCAGACAGACATATTTGATTGATTAATTGTTAGACTTGACTTATGGTATATCACGAGTTTAATTTGATTAATTTGATTGATGTTAACTTTGCGTAATTTATTTTTTTCGAAATTGGTCACCTCTTGACCTCGATCTCGCCTGGTGGAAAGCGATGGATGAGGTCTATGATGGAAAGTGCGTGCCCAGAAGATGCCTGTTCACTCTTGCTTTGAAAACTGACGGGTTATATGTTGAAGGGAACACAGACGCTGGCAGAGTTCCACACTTTAGCTGTGCGCAAAATGAATGTGCAGGAGAAGCGCTGAGTAGGATTAGTTGGTATATCGACCAAGTGCGGACGGTACCCTTTTTTTTTTGGGTGGGATATTATCAAATAACTTCTCCCGCTTTGGGTGTAGCGGGAGGGTATCAGACTCTTACTGACTAAAACCCACCCGTGTTCCTTCAGTTGCCATGTTGCCGGGGGGCCACGAGTACGTCTGGTAGTCCAATAGTGGAAGAGAGATGGCGGAATCAAGTCGAGGAACTCCTGCGCACACTCTCCGAAGTACAAACCAACAGGCAAGCAATATTACACTGACGATTACGATGTTATTTCTAAACCTCACTCAAATACCAGCATAAAAAGTGAATTCACGTGATTTTAAAATAAATCATTGCAGATAAAAAAATTGATCAAAGAGGAAGCTGTTATAAAATAAACTTGGTAAATGATTCAGTAGTTAATATAAACGCTTTTAAGTTAATTAGAATACTTTAACAATTATTTCAAATTGTTTTGTGACCAATTTTGCAACCACGAAAATGTACGAAAATTCTCTAGTTCAAAAGATATCAACGCGCGCTAACATTTTTTTATTTTTATTTTTTTTTTACCTTTTATTGCTGATTATTTCTGTATTGTTTTTATTATCTCGCATTTCATTGACACTGTGTAGCGTTAGGCAGTTCACTTACTAAACTAAGACTGCGGGGCCGCGCCACATCGACAATTTCAACTTGAACAGAGATAAATTAATTTTAAAAAAGTAGGACAATAAATTATTTTCTATTTCTCATCTGACATGCGGCAGCATATATTATTATTTATTTATTTAATACTTCAAGCACAGAAATGTACAGAGGCGGACTTAATGCCATTGGCATTTTCTACCAGTTAACTTTTGGGTGATGCAGAGACAAGCTGTGGTAGGTGCAATTATGAAAATGGAGGAATTAAAAATAAAATATTCAAATATGAGGATACACATATACTTATTACAAACTATAAATATTATATATACCAAGGCCTAATTCATCATCATCATCATCAACCAATAAATGTTCCCACTGCTGGGACACAAGCCTCCTCTCTGTGAGAGGGAGTGGGCCGTAATCCACCACGCGGGCCCAGTGCGGGTTGGTAGATGTCACATGTCTTCGAATTTTCGGTTCTAGGACATGCCGGTTTCCTCACGATGTTTTCCTTCACCGTTTTGAGAGCAGTGGTGATGAAATAATTTACTCAAAGTAAAGCGCCTGTCTGGATTCGAACCTACGACCTACAACTCGTAAGTCGCGGCCGTTACCACTGGGCCACCACTGCTCTCCTAATTACATATATAAAATAAGCACAAATAAATATACTAAATCAAATAAGACCAACAATGGGAAAACATGAACGTTGTGATGATACTGCCAGCTTCTCACGAATGTGCTCACGAACTTTGAAAGAAAAGAAAGAAAGAAAGAAAAAGTATTTATTGAGACTCGCACAAGGAATAAAAAATTAAACTAAACACCTTCACCTTAAAACATTAATAAAAAATAAAATAAAAAATAAAAAACAAGGTAAAAAACCAAAAGCAGAAAGTCCTGTACGAGGCCAAAAGGCTCCTATCTCAGCATATGCTGCGTCATTTAAAAAATAAATGTCGCAGCGCTGGTATTCTGATAGGGCCCACAGTGATGTGTTTGACTTTAAAGGATAATCGGTTGGTTGCCATCCTGATTTCCAGGGAATAAATACACATATTTGTTCTATCAGGGAATCGAACACGCACGCACGCACACTATTACGCACAAACCAATATCTTGACTACTTCAATCATGCGGCAAAACCTGCTAATAATGCATAAATACCTTTACAACATGGCATCAGAGTTTAAGTAAACAAATTACAAATTTAGTACTTATATGCTCGAAAACTGTTTGAACACATTATTAGACACATTTGTACAAATAAATAGAATGGTGTGCACAATACATGTGTGCATGTTAAGCCGGGTCTCCTGCACGTGTTTTTTTGAAACATTACAACATAACCTTACACATAAACATTTGTTTTCCGTTTGAGTTCCAACGAGAAAGACGTTCTTAAAAAGTATCTCTCTATTCCAATTCATCGTCAATTTATCACAACTATTCACAAGACAGTATAACCTCAAAACCTGTTTTGAATGACAGTGACAGGTGTCTGCGGTGCGCGCAGAGCGGTTGAAAATGAAACAAACCCTTCCCCTCTTCACTCGCGCGGGCAATGTTTTCCATGCAGCTCGGAAAACAAAAACATCGTGTTTACATACACAAATGTGAATGGTCACGCCTCTTTGTTGCGATGTTTTTGTGTATGTTTCGAAAAAATCATGCGCAGGAGACCCGGCTTTATAAGGATATTGAGCTTGGCCGCCGTGACCGAAATTCGGTCGGGATTCGGGAAGATACTGTTATGATACAGGGGGCTTACCACCAGCTCTAAACCAGTATTATAATATCACTTCAGTGGGAGAAAGAGATGGATCTATACGTCCTCTTGCATTTCATAATCAATATTTTAGTTCCCAAGTTAGCCACTTTTTAACCGACTTCCAAAAGGAGGAGGTTCTCAATTCGTCTGTATGTTTTTTTTTTTTTTGTATGTTTGTTACGCGATTACTCCGCCAATTATGAATAGATTTTGATGATTCTTTTTTTGTTTGGTAGATCATACTTCAGAGGTGGTTCCATATACATTTTATTAACTTTACTTGGGTAGTTTTTGAGTTAGCTTCAATAATACGTATTTTTTCCCACTTAGTATGTAGATGAAATGATAACTTCTTGTCACTGTTATTTACATAGCAGGTAGTGGTATTCGAATTTGTGTGGGGTAGGTACCACAACTAAAAAGTGAAAAATAAAAACTTTTTACAAAAAAAAAAAACCGACTTCAAAAAAAAACACTACAAAGTGAAAAATAACTTTAATTTCGGAAGTCGGTGACAAAGAACGAAAATTCAAAACCAAAGACACCGACTTCCGAAATTAAAGTTATTTTTCACTTTGTAGTGTTTTTTTTTTGAAGTCGGTTTTTTTTTTTGTAAAAAGTTTTTTCTTTATTCCATACAGTAATATTGACAAATTAATCAAAACAGGTAAATATTTGACAGCTATTTACGACGTTGCCAACTTTTAGGATAAACCCTCTTAACTAAGTTATCCACCAAAATGTTAATAAAATAATAAACCATATAAAGATTATATCTATGTGTGTAGGTACTTATGTGGTTGAACGAACTTCCATAGCATTTCATTGGTTATGATACCTACGCTAGCTAGTAGGAAGGTCACTGGAATAATAAAATGTTGTTTATTCTAACAATTTTGATGCTTATGAAGACGACTTTGGAAACAATATTTTGATTTAATATATATATATATATTTCATTTATTGCGGATCACACATAAAGGTAAATGGGCTACTAGCTTCATCTTTCTGACTGACCGACCCCTTGGCGTTGGAAGGCCTCCCACAAGATGGATCGATGACCTTGTGAAGGCCCCAGGAATCCGCTGGATGCGGAAAGCATAGAATCGGTCGAAGTGGCGCTGCTTGGGGGAAGCCTATGTCCAGCAATGGAGGTCTTTCGACTGAAATGATGATGATGATAAATTTTGCATGTTGATGAGTAGGTAAAAATAATTTTGATTATTTTGTTTTGTGCAACTTGGAGACTTGCTAGCATTGAGTCATTTTCTGGCATTCTTTATCATTGAGTAACTTAATATAGGCTATAACTTACAAAGATATCACGCGAACGAAGCCGCTGGCGGAAGTTAGTCTCATTTAAATAGCCAAAAATCAAATAAAGAATATTAACCTCGAAGACAAAAAAGCCAGTGATATCTATTACCAAGAAGTAGGCACTTAAAACCAGTATAAAAATCGAATAAAACATAATAATTAAATCAATTCAGGATTCGCCTGTCTACCTGATTATCATACATTAATAATAACCAGTTTAAGTTGACATTTCCACCAGCCGGTTTTCCCCCCGAGAGCCTCTTGTTTCTATAGCCAGAGGGGGGCAGGGCATGTCTAGAAGAACTGGTCGATTGTGTGATAGCAACTATTCAAGGTTTTCTAGTATTTTTCCATGCAAACCGCGTTTTTTTTCTTCACATTCTAAGTATTATTCTTGATTTCTTGAATAGATGTTGTCTTGTGTTCGTTTTGTTTTTTAGTGGGATGGTCGGACGAAGTGGCATTTTATCGACTTGGAATAGCTTTACAAATTCTCTGTCGGTTAAGTATGTAATCGTGCTAATTACTAATAATAAAGGAGGGACGGAGAACGGGGCTTGTGGCTAAGTACCTAATAACAGCCGCACGGGTCGATCGATCAGGTTAAACTACGCTTGCCGCAGTTCATCCGTGGATAAATGACCATCTTTACATACCAAGACGCCTCCGTGCTTCAGAAATCACGCTAAGCCCAACGGCTTAACGGCAAGGTCTACAAATGACAGCCGGGACCAACGTCCCGGCTGTCATTTGTAGACCTTTGACAGTTGTTACGGGTCCTCAGAAGCGGAAAAGTCTGACAACCAGTCTTACCAAGGGGTATTGTATTGCCCAGTTACTGGGTTGTGGAGGTCAGATAGGCAGTCGCTTCATGTAAAATACTGATCCGCTTAGACTGGAAGTCGACCCCAACATAGTTGAGAAAAGGCTTGACATTACTAATTAAAAAAACAGTGGCACTCCGGGAATGCCGACAGAAGTGAAAACTTGAACAAGATCGCCTTGGTGGAAGAAAAATACTTGTATAGAACATTGGTCCGTCTTATCTAAATAAAGAGCACAATCGCGTTTACAAAAATAGGGTGTCGGTAAATTCATCCCAACTACGGAACCATACATTGTGTGTGGTCCAACACGTACTTGGCCGTTTTTAACCGACTTCCAAAAAGGAGGAGGTTATATGATCGTCGCGTATTTTTTTTTTTTATGTATGTCCACCGATTTCTCCGTCATTTGTGGACCGATTTTGAAAATTCTTTTTTTGTTTGAAAGGGTATGCTCCCAAATTGGTCTCATATAAATTTTATTAACTTTGCTTGGGTAGTTTTTGAGTTAGCTACAAAATACGTATTTTTTTCCCACTTAGTATGTAGATGATATGATAAGTTCCTGTCACTGGTAGCAGGTAGTGGTATTCGAATGTGTGTGGGGTAGGTACCACAACTAAAAAGTGAAAAATAAAACTTTTTACAAAAAAAAACAACCGACTTCCAAAAAAAAACACTACAAAGTGAAAAATAACTTTAATTTCGGAAGTCGGTGGCAAAAAACGAAAACACAAAACCCAAGACACCGACTTCCGAAATTAAAGTTATTTTTCACTTTGTAGTGTTTTTTTTTGGAAGTCGGTTGTTTTTTTTTTTTGTTCGTAGGTAAGCGATGCTATGGTAAAAAAAAAAAATCTATAGTGGCCGAGGGCTGCAAGCAAGAAGAGTCCTTACAGTGTACAGATATGCATTTCTTCGATAGTACACACGGCTACACATCAAGCTTTACATTTCCAGCATTAGCTGACCTCGCATTGTACGGAAATCCTATACAATGCGAGTTCAGCATAAACTGGAAATGTGTAGCCGTGTCTACCAGGGAGAATCTTAAAGGTTATAAATAGACATTTAAAAACATCATTGAGAGAATGCCTTCCTGACAGCTGTCAGTTGGACAATTTCTAGTGAAAATAAGGATCGAATTCGCAAAACACATATTCGTTAGAATGAAACTGACAGGTGTCAAAATAGCATTCTCTCGACATAGTCGGACTGTAAGTTCTAAACGTAAGGTCGTCAATTCAAACCTGACCTCGATACTCCAACATGGCGAGCCCCTCCCAGGACAGGTATTACTTTAGTCTAGAAGTGTTAATTTAATCTAGTCTACAATCTAACATCAATATTTCCATACTAATATTATAAATGTGTTATGTCAGTCTGTCTGTTGCCATTTCACGCTTTAAGAGGGTTAATCCTAAATGTTGCCAAAATCGTAAATAGCTGTCAAATATTTACCTGTTTTGATTAATTTGGCAACATTACTGTATGGAATTAAGAAATGTGGCTAACTAGGGAACTAAAATATTGATTATGAAATGCAATAATTAATATCGTAACACTGGATATTTAGCTTTAGAGGTAAAAAAAATTATTTAAAAAGTTTCCAAATGCCTTTCCTAAAACGGTTACAATATCAAATTCAGTATTATAATTGCATTTCATTATTAATATTCTAGTTCGCTAGTTAGCCACATTTCTTATTTCCATACAATAATATGGCCAAATTAATCAAAACAGCGAAATATTTGACATCTATTTGCGACGTTGCCCACTTTCAGAATAAACGCTCTAAACGACAGAACTGATTTGGATAAAATATAACACACGGATAGACCATGACCTGGGTTTGGGAATAGAATACTTTGAATCCCGATAGTACATGTATAACTTCCGACATTCATACAGACGAAGCCGTGGGCAAAAGCTAGAAGGTAATAATCTAACTATAACTAATTAAGTGCATGTGTCTCCTTCCAACAAATTCTTTCATTATTTTTTTTTATTCGGCGGACGCCATCGGTATCCTAAGGATGATCTCTGAGAGGCCAGAGTCTACAGTGCTGAGGAGATTCATCCTGCTTCGTGTGACGAGATGACATTTAGATTTTTTGACATGATTGATTTTATTACTTGAATTTTGAATGATGGAATACTAACATAGTTTTAAGACCATTGTAACTAACAATTATGGACAAATTAATTAGTCTGAATTAAAAGAATTTTAAGATCTTGAAATTAATCAATAGTACAGACGCCAGCACTTCAAGCTACTACAATCTGTCAAATTTATTTAATAGATTTTCAACTTTATCGCTGAAGCATAAGGTTCAAAGTTGATTGGGAAATTTTGACAGTTTCGGGTAGCTTGATGTGCTGGCGTCTGTACCTAGATTATAACCATGCCGAGTAAACCAGCTTTCGAACAAAATAAACCATGTTGAATTCGGCTCATCCATTTGGGAGTTTGGGAGTAACGATGGCACAGACAGACAGAAAAAATAATCCTGTTTTTGCAAACAGCTTTTAATGTGACACTACCTATACCCAAAATCACAAAATATCTACCTACTTAATATTAAAAAAAAGTGTCCTCAAAACACAAATTGAAGAATCGATTTCAATAAAATCGTTATAAATAACTCGATACCTGAGATTCGATTGGAATCCGGATTGTCTATGACATCATAAGCCACGTAGGAAGATCATCTCAAAGTCACTTTAGTGAACACTCAGGTCAAATACATTATACCTTTTTTTAGAATGGTAAGGACAAGCCGTTCTCCGGTCCAAGGATATTTTGAAGACTTGTTTGATTTTCAATTAAGAATATTATGATAACAAACATATAATAAGTTTTGGTTTCGATATTTAAAATCTGAGTAGTGCGACAAAAAGTGACAGAAAATAAAAGATGGACGCCTTAAAATGTCAATGTCAAGTTGGTTTCGAAATTTGAACAGAATCTAATCTAATGAATTGAAGATTTGGAAGTTAAATGATCTTCATTAAATGGTGTTATGAAATCTTCATTTAGTTTCGATTTCTTTATTTCTCTCGATACACTAGGAATACTGTGTAGAGGGATGGAGAGAAGAAATGCGGCCTACCCAAATGTCCTTTTTTTCGTTGAATTGTTGAGCTACTTAAGTTCTGAGTTGAGCTGCACGGTTACTGACAAATGCGTGCACTGACTGGACAGATCCACTCAATCAGTGTGGTTCTTTCCTCAAAGGACCATCTCAGACATTTTTTACATGATCTGACCAAGATTATGTCTGGACTTTAAAACAGACTGAGACCTCTGAGTTTGTTTCGGCCTTTCTTCTCAGAGTACTCTGACAAGAAACGCTGACCTCATCTATCTAGTTTTTAAAATATGATTGACGTGTATACTTAAGCTTTTGTACAAACTTATTTACAGAAATAAAATCATTTATCAAATAAACACACCGTCCAAGTTACACAGGACAAGGGAAGGAAGGAGATGATGACGACCGAATTTCTCATTCTTACCAACATAAGTAGATGTACCATCGCGGTTACGCATATCAAATATGTAAAAAAAAAACCCTGTTCGATCCGAAAGGGTCACATAGGTACTGCAATAACATTAACAAAAAGTAATAAAATAAAATATTATTATTGAAAATAAAAAGTTTTGGTACTTAAAATTCACATTTTTAGTACCAAAATTACACCAAATCCTGTTGAAAATTTCCCCCAAAATTTCAACAGGGGTCATAAGTTACGACTTTTAGACACCCGCTAAACGAAAGCCGCCTGCGCCTAATGTCATAACCCGGTAAAATTCCCTATTGAAAAAAAATGTGGCGAATTTATTTTACTCTTTTTCCTGAAAATTTTCCTTATACTCATACTTTCAGTACGGTACCTAACAACACCCTCACGGATCGGACAGGGTTTTTTACTTGTTTAACCACTTTGAAAACAAAATCCCGTGCACACGATGACCACATCTATGCACCGCCCCCTTTTTTTTGTAGGTAAGCGTTCAAATATACGTGTCCGCGATAGTACATATGTCTGCTCAAACCAAGAAAGATGTAGGCTCGATGTATGTAAACAAAGGTTTGATTTAGCAAGTAAATAAGAAGAAACTTAGAAAACAGCATAAGCACAATCAGCCTATAATATTCCCACTGCTGGGACACAGGCCTCCTCTCCGTGAGAGGGAGTGGGCCGTAATCCACCACGCGGCCGCGGGCCCAGTGCGGGTTGGTAGATGTCACATGTCTTCGAATTTTTGGTTCTAGGACATGCCGGTTTCCTCACGGTGTTTTCCTTCACCGTTGTGAGAGCTGTGGTGATGAAATAATTTACACAAAGGAAAGCACATGTGCAGCCATTACCACTGGGCCACCACTGCTCTCAATAGAAAACAGTCATCTAATATTGTCAAAACTCCACATAATATCCTATACTATTATAGCAATATTTGTAATTATCAACGATTTCGATGAAAGTTGCAATATAGGGGTTTACGGGGGCGAAAAATCGATCTAGCTAGGTCTCATAACTGGGAAAATTCGTTTTCTTCGATTCGAGCTCGGTCGCACAAAGTTTAGAACAAGATGGCTACCTTGGAAAAATGACATGGCAGCATGGAATTAGTAAGTACCTACTATTACGGCAGCATGGAATTAGTATGAAGTTTCCTATACTATTAAATGAGCATTCTCTATTTTCACCAGAGCAGAGCTCGGTCGCCCAGGTACTATTCGTAATGGCAGTAGTGTATATTCACACACACACGAGATAAAGTGAATTTATGACGACGAATTCGTGAAAATGAGACATACATTGAAAATACAAACAAATTACTCATGTCATAGGTACCAATATGTGAATTTGTACTTACACGTACAGCACACGTCCTTGTAAGTTTTAAATAATGTTTTGAACATTGAATATTTCTACTTCGAGATCTTTGTTGATACATAAGGCTTTTAAGAATGTAATATTAGCCTCGAAAATTGTAAAGTTAAAAAGTTTAGAAGCGATTATTCTGAAAGTGGGCAACGTCGCAAATAGATGTCAAATATTGCAATAAATAATATCGTAACACCAGATATTTAGTTTTAGATATAAAAAAGTATTTGGAAACTTTGAAAATGCCTTTTTCACACTTAAAACGGTTACAACATCAAATTCAGTGTTATAATTGCAATTCATTATTACTATTCTAGTTCGCTAGTTAGCCACATTTCTTATTTCCATACAGTAAGTAATATTGCCAAATTAATCAAAACAGCGAAATTTTTGACGGCTATTTGCGACGTTGCCAACTTTTAGGATAGACGCTCTTAACCTTACAATTTTGTACCATCAAACCACGTGTCATAATGTCGGAAGGCTCATAGTCCATGTAATTAGCAAACAGTAATTAATTAGCACTTTTAAACAAAACAATTGCCATATAAGAAATGAGACTACAAAAAACTACCTTTGTTCGTATGTCCGCGTTTTTCCAATTCTGAACACAAATGATTTCAACACAGCGAATAAAGATGAAAATTACCTACATTTTGTTATAAGAATACTTTAAAGATTATCATTACGTGAATTTATAAAAGAGGAAAAAATGCAAATTTAGAATCTGTGGTTGGAATGAAAATGGCGGCAAAGTATTACAGAGCCGCGGGATAAGCCAAGATATTTCAATATTATGCCAATAATGTTTTAAATTCTTGGCGCTGGAATGCAGCCTACTTTGTAATTTTAATAAGTAACATAGGAATTTGACATTTACAAGAGTTTATACATAGTTGGGAAATAGTTCCAATGAAATTACGTCATAATTATCTATCAAGGTTCTATAACGAATAAAAGTTAAATTAACACATTGCTAAGTTTATAATTATGGTAATCAAAATCATTAATAAACTGTGTTTTAACTATCAAATTAGTTAATAAATAACGAATCTTCAACACTACTCATGTGAAATCAGAATACATCTGTCCAATTTCGAAAATTCACAAAAATAAACTACAGACAAAATAATAAAATTTATAAAAAATAAAAATTTTAACTCACCGCCAACCGACCATTTCGGGCAAAGGCAACACAAAATTTAAAAAATATATTATAAAACTAATCCTACAAACCTTCAATACGTCCGTACACACAGACACACAAACCAAACTGAACGATAATCGCTACGGAGCGATATATCGATATGAGAATCGATTAAAAATCGACGAAACAGGTTGTAAGTTTAATTATCTGGCGCTATGATGAGACTGTTAGGTTGGACTCTTGCCTCTTGGCGGATTTTAAAACGATATTCGAAAAAATATGGCGCGGATTCGTAGACAGGGATTTATTTTTATTTTTTGGAGGGAAACTTCTGAATGGGTTCTGCAGGTGATGAATGTGTGAAATGGCCCCCTCTGCAATAAATTTATCAATGTGTGTATAATATTGTCGTTAATTTTATTTAGTAAATTATATGAATAACTGTATATACAGGAGCTCGTGGCTAAGTACTAACAGACGCACGGGTCGACCTATCAGGTTAAGCTAAGCTTGCCGGAGTTGGTCTGTGGATGGGTGACCATTTCTACATACCGAGACTCCTCCGTGCCTCGGAAAGCACATTAAGCCATTGGTCCCGGTTGTCATTCGTGGATCTTTGACAGTCGATACGGGTCTTCAGAAGCCCGAAAATCTGACAACCAGTGTTTCCAAGGGGTATCGTATTACCTAGTAACAAGGTTGTGGAGGTCAAATAGGCAGTCGCTCCATGTAAAATACTGATATTCAGCTGCATACGGCTTGACTGGAAGCCGACCCTAACATAATAAATTTACCCGGTTCCTTTATATGAAGCAATTTGGCGTCTACCCATTCTATCCACTTATGTATCCAACCCTCTTTGTAATAGGGATGGTTGGTTACTATAAGTTGGAGGTAAGGCGCAATTTCGCACTAGTTAAATATGTTTTTATGTTTTTTCGTGGTATGCTGAATAATCCTCAAATACTAGAATCTTTGGGATTGGTCGTTCCAAACAGTAGGCTGCGACAAGGGCCGAGAGAGAGGCTGTTTAAAGTCCCGGTGGCTCGTACGAACCTGTTAAAGTTTGCACCAGTGGGGCGGGCAATAAAATACTCAACAGCGTCTCTCTGCAAGTGGATATCTTTACATGCTCATTGGCGGAATTCCAGAGGGTGACACTTAACATATTGTCCTCTGTATGACTTGTGCCACTCAGTGGACATTGTGACTACATTGCTGTATTGGGTTTTAACCTGTTAAAACAAATGTAAGTGTAAATAGTAAATAAATAAATAAATAATTGAGAAAAGGCTAGGCAGGTTGAACTGTATATACTTACAATATGTAAAAAAAACCCTGTTCGATCCGAAAGGGGCACATAGGTACTGTAATAATATTAAGTACTTAAAAGTAATAAACATCTTATTATTATTGAAAATAAAATAGATATATTGCTATTTAAAAATCACATTATTGTAGTACCAAAATAATCACAAGTTTGCAAATTTTCAACAGAGGTCATAAGTTATGACTTGTAGACACCCGCTAAACGACGGCCGCCCGCGCCCCATGTCATAACCCGGTAAAATTCCCCATTGAAAAAAAGTGTCGATTTTTTTTTTTTCATTTTTCCTAGAATTTACCACATAAATAGACTCTCAGTACGATACCTAACAACACCCTCTCGGATCAGACAGCTTTTTTTACATATTGTATAATTTCTGAATGTTGTGGCCATCGAAAGGCCGAATTGTTTGATTCAGCTTTGAATACGGAGAATGAATAAAAGATTTTCTTTGTAGATGAATGGTAGAAATGAATAAAACTTTAGTAAAGGACAAAATAACTTTGATCATTTTTACCGTGCTTCTAAAGTACAATGTGCAGTTCAAAGCTAGCTCGAAGGGAGGGACGATACACAAGGCAGGACAAAAATCACTAACGCAGTATAAAACTCGTGTGACTGACACTGGCATGGCCACTATCAGGAACTTTAATTTTAATAACAATAAAAAATTGTCGCTAATTAGTCAAAATTTGTCACCAAATATCAGAATTAGTCAGTCACTGGTTCAAAAGTTATAAGGGTTTATAGGTGGCTGATCTGGGGAGCCCCTACCCCAGCATGGCCCTTTTGAATCTCAAAAGCTAGGGCACCTAGCGAAGGCCCTTTTTATCCCAAATTTAGTCGCTAAGATTGGTCGGAATCAGTCGCCAAATATCAGGATCTGTCGGTCACTGGTTCAAAAGTTATAAGCGTTTCTAGGTGGCCGACCTGGAGAGAATCTCCCCAGCTTGGCCACATTTATATCTCAAAAACTAGGGCACCTAGCGAAGATCTTTTTCTTCCAAATTTAGTCGCTAATTAGTTGCAATTTTTCGCCAAGTCACACACTTTCCTTAGAGTAATGCTATTGCCAAATTAATCAAAACAGCGAAATATTTGACAGCTATTTGCGACGTTGCCAACTTTCTGTATAAACGCTCTTAACCTTTTCAGGCACTTATGAATTGTTAAATAGTCGGTCAGTTCATCAGAAAGTTGAAGCTGAAGACCCATTCCAAAAAATAGGTCTCTACGGAGAAAAACGGGCAAGAAAATCCAAGAACACTCTTTTAAGAAAAGATATTTCAAAATCCTGGGTACATTATTCTTATTACTTCTATACTTGAGATCAATCTAACAAAAACAATATAAAACAATTCAAAATATCAGATTAAAGATACTTAAACCCTGGTAGGTAGTAAAGAGATGACCACTCTCAACTGACGGCGCCCGTTCACGAACATGATGCATGGATTAGCACCATTCCAATCCAACATTTTGAAGGAAACCGAATGATCCAACACATGCGCCACTATCAGCGAGACATTTGAGTGAGCATGACATACTCTCAACTGCACTGCTGTGTTAAGTCAAACACACATGATAATAACATAATAAACGGCTCCATGGTACTCATACATGACATGACACGGAGCCCGGAGGACATAAAATAAAAAAATTGTATTTTAGCGCGCTTTTGCCTATAATTAACTCGTTCATTCAGCCGAAAGACGTCCACTGCTGGACATACGCCTACCCCAAGCACCGCCACTTCGACCGGTTCTGTGCTTCCCGCATCTAGCAGATTCCTGCAGCCTTCACAAGGTCATCGGTCCACCTTGTACCAGCCTTCTAACGCTACGTCTTCCGGTACGCAGTCGCCACTCCAGAACCTTTCGATCAGCCATCTGTTTTGCGAGCAATGTGCTAAGCCTATTGCTTGTAATTATGCCTTTTGAAATTAAAGACTGCAAGCAGAATCAGCATATGATCAGTGGATGTAGACGAACGAGCAGGAGGTGGAGACGAGTCCTCGAGTGGAGATTGTGAAGATCACAAATTGGCAAAGGTACAATGAAACACCCCCCAGGGTTGCGAATACCTGCCGGGGTTGCGAATAAAACCGAAAGGGAAATCGTGGTCCCCAGCAACATAGCAACTGAAGGAATACGGGTGGGTTTTAGTCTGTAAGAGTCTGGCACGCCCTCCCAGAGCGGGAAAAGTTATTTGATAATTTCCCACCCAAAAAAAAGACACCCCCCAGCTAGATGGACCGACGACCTTAAAAGGGCTATTGGTACAGCCTGGATGAACAGCCAGAAGGCGGAGAACCAGTAATTTGAGGATGTATGAAGCATAACATAATCAGCCTACAATGTTCCCACTGCTGGGACACAGGCCTCCTCTCCGTGAGAGGGAATGAGCCGTAATTCACCACGCAGGCCCAGTGCAGTTTGATATATATCACATGTCTTCTAATTTTTATTAACCGACTTCCAAAAAGGAGGAGGTTATATGTTCGTCGCGTATGTTTGTTTTTTTTTTTTTTTTTTTTTTGTTTTTTTTTTATGTATGTCCACCGATTTCTCCGTCATTTGTGGACCGATTTTGAAAATTCTTTTTTTGTTTGAAAGAGTACGCTCCCAAATTGGTCCCATATAAATTTTATTAACTTTGCTTGGGTAGTTTTTGAGTTAGCTACAAAATACGTATTTTTTTCCCACTTAGTATGTAGATGATATGATAAGTTCCTGTCACTGGTAGTGGTATTCGAATATGTGTGGGGTAGTACCACAACTAAAAAGTGAAAAATAAAAACTTTTCACAAAAAAAAAACAACCGACTTCCAAAAAAAACACTACAAAGTGAAAAATTACTTTAATTTCGGAAGTCGGTGGCAAAAAACGAAAACACAAAACCCAAGACACCGACTTCCGAAATTAAAGTTATTTTTCACTTTGTAGTGTTTTTTTTGGAAGTCGGTTGTTTTTTTTTTTGTGAAAAGTTTTTTTGGTTCTAGGACATGCCGGTTTCCTTACGATGTTTTCCTTCACCGTTTTAGAGAGCAGTGGTGATGGAATAATTTACTCAAAGTAAAGCGCCTATCTAGGTTTGTACCGAGGTCAGTCCGTGGATGGGTGTCCATTCATTACATATCGAGGCCCCTCTGCGCCTCGGAAACCACGTTAAGCAGTTGGTCCCGGCTGTCATTTGCATATCTTTGACAGTCTTAACAGGTAGTCAGAAGCCCGAAAATCAGACAATCCGTTTTGCCAAGAGGTATCGTGTTACCCAGCAACTGGGCTGGGCTGTTTCTTGCCCGTTCTTCTCCATAGGTACCTACTACGCTTTGGAATGGGCAACTAGCTTCATCTTTCTGACTGACCGACCCTTTGACAACCCAAAAGGGCTTGTAATCGGTTCATTTGAAATAAATGTTTTGAGTTTGAGTGACGGTCATACAAGCAGTTGCTCCATGTAAAATTATGGTATTCAGCTGCATTTGGGCTGGAAGCCGAGCCCAACATAGTGGGAAAAAGCTAGCAGATAATGATATTTTTAAAGGTAGCTCGAAAAGTATGTTGGTTCGTGTCGTTCTCTCATCCGCCCACGGATCCCCAAGCCCCTTCTCTAAAATGTCAATGTTCAAGGACAAGTGGCGAGTCGAAATGTCAAACTATTTATTATTATGTGAATAGATAATAGACACAGACGCTTATGTCGCTGTAGTGGCCGCCATTACGCTAATATATTACAATAATCTGGTTGGATGAGGTCGTATTTGGAAATTAACAGATGGAGACTTTTCAAATTCTTTTAGAAGTACAACGCGGCATAAACACGAATCTGCAATCTGCCCATCTCGTCATCATAATCAGCCTATAATTTTCCCACTGCTGGGACACAGGCCTCCTCTCTGTGAGAAGGAAGTGGGCCGTGTAATCCACCACGCGGCCCAGTGCGGGTTGGTAGATGTCACAATGTCTTTGAATTTTTTGTTCTAGGACATGCCGGTTTCCTCTCGATGTTTTCTTTCACCAGTTTTGAGAACAGTGGTAATGTAATTATAACTCGGTCAGTCGGGGCCATTACCACTGGGCCACCACCCGCTCTCACATGGAACTTATGACTGAAGAAATGTCGGAAAAAATGGTGGGTCGTGGGTACGATTAGATATACACCTCTCTTATCATTTCAGGGAATGGTGGCTTATTGTTCTGTTATCCTATACTATTAAACGAGCAATATTCGTATATATATTTGTACTTACGTTCTCGAAATCGGCTATGAAAGTTTTTTTTATTTTTTTATTCTATTTTAATTTGGGACTTTTATAATTGCAATGCGTATGACAGTCCTATCATACCCTAAACAAATAGTAACAAAACACACTGCTATGGATTACATTTGGGCCATAAACCTGAACAGACTTCGCATCATCACCATTTGGTTCGAGATAAAATTTTATGAAATGTGCCTAAATCAAGTCGGTTCAAACTCAAGGCCCCAAACACATAATTTCTATCAGACTCATATCGAACACAGTCCATCAATAAATGATGTAAGTCTTCCACAACTCCACACTCCACACAATTAGACGAGTTAATTTTTTTCATCATGAATGCAAACTTATTACATGGAATGTGTCCAGATCTGAGTCTATGAGCTGTAACAACCAATTTCCTCCTTAAATTACAATTAATAAACACACGAAAAGGCTGACCCTGCATGGTTTTATAATGAAAGTTGCAAATATAGAGGTTTACGGGGGCGAAAAATCGATCTAGCTAGGTCTCATATCTGGGAAAATTCGTTTTCTTCGTATTTTCACCCGAGCCGAGCTTGGTCGCCCAAAGTTTAGAACAATTTATTGAATATTGACATGACAAAAATGACATTAGAATAATGATCATGGGAGCATGGAATTAGTAAGTACCTACTATCATGGCAGCATGGAATAAGTAGGTACTATACATGGATAAGTATGAACTTTCCTATACTATTAAATAAGCATTCTCTATTTTTAACCGACTTCCAAAAGGAGGAGGTTCTCAATTCGTCTGTATGTTTTTTTTTTTTTTTTTGTATGTTTGTTACGCGATTACTCCGCCAATTATGAATAGATTTTGATGATTCTTTTTTTGTTTGGTAGATCATACTTTAAAGGTGGTCCCATATAAATTTTATTAACTTTGCTTGGGTAGTTTTTGAGTTAGCTTCAATTATACGTATTTTTTCCCACTTAGTATGTATATGATATGATAACTTCTTGTCACTGTTATTTACATAGCAGGTAGTGGTATTCGAATTTGTGTGAGGTAGGTACCACAACTAAAAAGTGAAAAATAACTTTAATTTCGGAAGTCGGTGACAAAGAACGAAAATTCAAAATCAAAGACACCGACTTCCGAAATTAAAGTTATTTTTCACTTTGTAGTGTTTTTTTTTTGAAGTCGGTTGTTTTTTTTTTGTAAAAAGTTTTTTTACCAGAGCAGAGCTCGGTCGCCCGGTACTAATAATGCCACGTGATAACATGACGCCAGTTCGCTAGCACTTATTTCAGCAAGGATTTATGATGAGAGCTGTTCCTATTATTAGATAGAGCATTCCCCTTGAGGAAATCCCCCTGTCACCTTAGGACAGGCGGCGGCGCATAGACGTAGTAACTTTTAAACTACGAAAACGGTCCTTACAGCTCTATGAAATAAAGGTGTTGTCAAAGACAAAATGTTACCATAGACATGCAGCAGATGACTGAACTTCTTAATAGTTTTCATAATGTTAAGAGTACTTGAGTTGACTGTCTCAATGCCTACTGACGTCTCTAGTACTGTCAACGACTCCCATATCAATAACAATCACAACTGTCAAACGGTAACAATCTGGCATTGACAAAGCCGTTAAGTTGTAGCAATAAAGGCGGGTTTTGCAGTTCACTACTACTTTGACATCCGGTTGACCGTACTATGTAGCTACTACAGAACCAACACAATTTTGCAATTTGTTATTTGACCTTACACACGCATGGGTTTTCCAAACATGATCGAATGTAGGTACGGTTTTGAAAGTTAGCGAAATAAGGAAGGAAAAATGTCGTGAGGAACCCGTATGTTAGAAAATACACAATCTGTGAAATTGTTTAGGTTAAGAGAAGCAGTATTAATTAATAAGTGGGTAGAAATCAAAGTGAAATCATTTATTTCACTGCTGGACATAGGCCTTTCCAATTGCACGCCATTCAGCTCGATTCTCGCAACTCTCAACCATTAGACCATTATACGGTAGTTGACTAGGTAAAAAAAAGAAATTCTATTTAGTCCGTCTTTCAGATAATAAAAAAAATATTAGACACGTATTTTTTGCTTTATCAAATTAATCAAAAATAACTTAAAAAACACGCACTAAAGTTGGGGAGTGGGGGCACGCTACGACACAACGTCGTATTAAATCTAGCAAGGCGTGACGTCATGCCAAATTTTAACTCAATGTATCGCCGTAATCTTTTGATTACGTCAAAAAAGAAAAAATACGTCTCCAATGTTTTTTAATAACCGACAAGGACAAAAAAAAAATTTGGACACAGCTCTATAGGCACTTTTGAAAGTCTAAATTTTCAAAGAAAAGAAAATTACACATTACAAAATATGATTTCCGATGGGGAAAAAAGGACAGAATAAGGAAATCTATGGTTACTCTTTAACACGTTCAGCGCCGGGAGCCCCTCCTGGGGCGTTCACCTAGTCGCATCTGAGATGCCGGGAGCCCTCGCGGAGGGCACATTTTAAATGTAGAATGTATATTTTAACAAGATTTATTAGTATACCTATGCGTTGGTTTTAAAATCCAAGCTTTTTTTTTAATTTTTGTTCTCGGTTTCAAATATTCACAAAAAATTTAAAAAGTTGGGAACTACGTATACAAGACCCCCTGAAAATACTACCTACTTAACTTCGTTTTACAGTGTTTTATAACACAGTTTTAAACTTAATGCCGTTGACCGTCTACATTGGTTAACTTTAGCGCAAACGAAATGCCGGTAACCCTCTCGGAGGGTTCACTTCCAATATGTATGACGGCATGGCGTATGAATTCTATGAAAGTGGGTGGAGTCGAAAGATTTAAAAAACAAACTATCCTCCGACCCACACTGGCCGCGTGGTGGATTACGGATTTACAGCCCACACCCTCTCACAGAGATAAAGCCTGTGTCCCAGCAGTGGGAATATTCTATTGAATTAATATTTTATTTTCCTCTTAAGGCTACCTGTGAAGGCGAACCAATGAAGTTCAAATAAATACACACGTGTGCCCATAGACTATGTTTAAATCACCATCACCATATTTTTGTATTGTTTTAAATTTTTTCTCAGTTAGTTCTAATCATGGTCTGACAGTTTGAGTAATGTATGTGGCCTACACAAATGTCATTTCTTTAGTATTGTTCGTCGAATCGTTGAGCTCCTTAAATTCTGAGTTGGACTGCATGATAACTGACAAATGCGTGCAATGATTGGACAGGCCCTCTCGATCTGTGTGGTGCTTTCCTCAAAATACCACATCAGACGCCAATACAAATGGCCTTGACATGATCTTACCAAGATTATGTCTGGACTCGGAGTAGTCGGCAATAAGATAGGAAACAGCTAGTTTTTAAAATATAATTGACGTGTAAAAGTGTTTGTACAAACCTAGTTCCAGAAATAAAATTATTTATCATTTACCATCGACAAGGCTGTAGGCGCCGGCGCCATTTTTTATCGGCACCACTTTTTGTGGCAGCGCTATGGGAACTGGTTAAAATTACCGGTTATGGCTGCTGATGTCATCACCACATTCTTTCATGTAACGTGTCCGTCTGGTAGTTAACATAGCCGTCATCACTCATGTTTGTGGTCGTCGGAAACATTAGCCAATTACTTAAGTACAGTGAGAACATTATAACTTGACCTGTGTCTCGATTGGTAGCAGTGAATTTTGCAGTCATGTCATTGGTAGTGCTGTTCTGTCAGGCGCCATTTTGAACTCTATTGGTATTGAAATTAAGACTGCAAAATACAGTGGGCCACGGATCAAGTTATAATAAACGCACTGTACATACCAATATTCAACAAGTTTTTAGCTTATACTTTTATTTACTGAATAGCTTCTACCCGCGACTTCATCCGCGAGCCTCCGTCAAGAATTGGGCTATCGAATGCAAAAATATTTTTTACATACAAACAAATTTTACCTCTTTATAATATTATTACATTATGTTATATCGTGGATGGGTGACCATCTTTCCATATCGAGACTCCTCCGTGCCTCGGAAAGCACGATAAACCGTTGGTCCCGGCTGTCGTTCGTGAATCTTTGACAAATCGTTACGGGTCGTCAGAAGCCCGAAAGTCTGACAACAAGTCTTACCAAGGGGTATCGTGTTACCCAGTAACTGTTGTGGAGGTCAGATAGGCAGTCGCTCCATGTAAAATACTGGTCTTCAGCTGCATCCGGTTGGACTGGAAGCCGACCCCAACATAGTTGGGAAATGGTTAGGCAGATTGATTAAGTAAAGTTCTGTTGGGCTTTTTGCAGAGGGCCGCTGTTTGCCTCACAATAAAAAAAATTGTGGCACTCCGGGAGTGCCGACAGAAGTGAAAACTTGAAAAAAAATTCGGCACTGCGGTAATCAACGCGTTGATGTCTTTTTAATGGCCAAAAGCTGGTGTCGTAACAGTGTCGCGAAATCAATGGTTTAATCCCATCTTAAAAATGCCCAACGCGCCTAAAGAAGTTTTCACTTCAAAAACTTTTCTAGCTTATCACTATAGCTCCGCAATGTACAGCAAAATTGCCAAGATGAAACACTGCTACATTGTGACACTGTGCTGCGGCACCGCATCGCTTCGCTGATGTTCCGCACGCGTGGGAGCGCCAACACCATCCTGAGCGTGCTCAGCCACAAGCTGTACAGCCCCCTTCTGGGGCACTGGGTTCAAGCACAAGTGCGTATGCCCGGGGTCCCAGTGGGCGGCGAATACTTAAATTAATTATCCTTACATATTGTCTGTCTGTCTGAACGCGATAAACTCAAAAACTACCAAACGGATTTTCAAACGGTTGAAGGTTTTAGTGTATAATTCATTACGGTTTTGTGTAAATTGGCTGAAATATGACTATTATTGTTGAAGAAGTCGGAAAAAATCACTTTTAACCGAAAAAGATACATCAAATTTATGTTCTACGGTATTGTTTATCTTAAAAAGTCCAACAAAAAAGTCCGCGATGGCATATGTCTATCTAATAGGGATGACCCACAATAACTATTTTTATCTTTCAGAATTTGATAAAAAAATTATTGTTATTTCCGAAGCTTTTTTGACCGGTATAGTATTCATACTTATCCAAAAAAATATGTTATTTAAATTGGGCATTTAATTTAGATTAAAATGTGCCTTTAATAATTTAAATGAATAGTTTAAAATATATCACAGTTTCAAAATTACGCGAAGAAACGCGGGCGCAGCGGTAGGAATCAATGACCTTTTCCTCTGTTATTCTTATTAGGTATGAAATCTCGGTAGTACGTTCCCGTGGGATATTTTCCGACATCCACGCGGGCGAAGCCGCGGGCAAAAGATTGTTAACTAATAATAGTTTGTAAGTCGTTCTACTAACAACATTATGGGCCAAAAATGTGTTTGAAATAAAGATTTCATTTTATTTTTATAACACGGAAAGGTCAGACACAGATTTACGACAGTATTATCTCCAGTAAAAGTCAAAGTCAAATAATTTATTTCAATAAGGCACATAAAAGGCACTTTTGAACGTCAAAGGAGACTGAAAAGATAACATGCACTCTTGGGCCTGAATAGTAACGAGATGTAAATGGTGTGAATTTATAGATTCATACATACATTAGTGTATTGCAGTGACTAGTTGCTATCCCACAATTCACATAGCGATCCATAGTTTCAACAATATCCAATCCAACTCAATTCCAAAACAATCCATTATAACAATTCCAAGTCAATCGTGTGAGCGATCTTCGGTGTCCAGTGTGAAAGCAAGGGTCGTACACGGTAGGCAGGGTCAGAATCCGTAAAAATCAAAGCAGTGATCGTTGAAAATGAAAAATAATTGGGAAAGCACTCAAAACACATCCGAAAAGTCAATGCTGTCGTTCGTGATGCGATAAAACCATTTCATACATTTCAAATCGTTGATAGTTTTAAGAAACTACGCTCGACGAAAAGGCAATACTATTCCATGTTGAATAAGTTTCGTCCTTTAACCGTTTTCTGCAACCGTTTTCGTCGTAGGGAAAACAGTTTCGGTCGCCAAAAATTAGAGAATGACCCACCACTAATGTCTAGTGTCAAATTGTCAATGTCAGTCTGCCAGTGCAGAATATGTACTGCCAGTGACATAGACAAAAAAATTAAACTGATTTTAATCGATATGAAATTGATAATAATTATTTTGGTTTTTCAGTAATTAATGCACTATATTTAAATTAAATGCACTATATTGTATAAAAGTATATTTAGTGCATTTAATTACTTTGAGTTAACTATATTACCTAGTGCTACCTAGTGGGTAGGTTTTCTTTTTGTAGTTGTGTAATCGATTACTATAATCGATGATCTCACGAAAACTATCTTTATCATATTTCTCCGCTTCCAGACAAATAATTGACCTGATTTTTGATACTCAAGAATAAAAAAATATTACTAATTTTTAGATCACATCTCAACTTATTATACTTGAGCCCAACATTTTCCATGTCCTTTACAAAATAATAGAATTGATTTTAGTCACCCCTTCCAAAAGGTAGTTTTCGTATGGAGAAGAATGGGCAAGAAACTCCACCGTTACTCTTTTAAAATGTTTTACAATATTTTGTACACATTAATTATATTTTATGTGAAGTCGATGCACCTGGATTAAGATTACTATACCACAATAGGTAAAAATAATTAAAAATGAAGCAATGACAGAAAAAAATATTATGTAATGGATACTTACATGGTGTTCACATATTTAATACAAACAAGCTTTGTTAAAGTAGGTACCTATACGATATTCCTAAAAAAATTACAAGCAGTACTAATAAGTCAGTGTCATCTTCCTCAAGTCAGGGTGACGTTAAGGCCAACCACAATTTTCCTGGTTTTCTCGTGACTCTGTAAGTAATAATTGCTTGCTATTGATTGAAAAACTAACAAGGTTTGTTTTAATTGAGCAGCGATTACTGTTTATTATTGTTTTAGTTTGCAAAGAAAAAAATTGTTCCACTGGAAGGTTCTAAATCTTATTAAACCCGATTTACCTTAGCGAGGCAATAGCGGTTACTGTTCTTTCCCAAATATGTCTCCGTAGGAATCCAAACAATAAGCTTTGTATAGTTTTAAAGTGAAACTTTTATTACATCGTCTCAAACTTTTTCGTCTGTGTGTTGCATGTCGCGTGACGGTCGGCCGCGGAGTAGGGATAAAGTGAAAGGCGCTCGTCAGAGCAGCCAAGGCCAATATGCCGGCGCCTATAGTTCGCTTAAAAGTTTCACTTTTACCGTGGTTTCATAAAACCACACAATCCTTTTTTTTTATTATTGGAACATGTTGAAGATCAGGATAGATATTGATTCAAGACGTTGAAGGACTTATGTATTATTGAATAATAATATAGGTGCGTATATTACCTACATAAATTGTATGTTTCTTTGAATTTTTGTTGACTTGCTTTTCTTTTCTTTGATTTTGTTTTAATGTTCTTAGGTTTTCACACTTTTCTTTACCAATAATATCTTGACTCTACTGTTTTGTAAATTAATATGTTCTATCTAAGAGAGCCGGGTCATCTGTAACACAGGACCTTCCTACCTCAGACACCTTTCTCCAATTAAGATTGTGCATTTTATTAATTAGTGCCTGTAATAAGATGTTGAGATAAATAAAGATTTATGATTAAAAGGACTTTATTTCAGTATTTTAAATAAAGACTGCCTCGTTGGTCTAGTGGTCGCAAGCGCTACTGCTGAGCATGAGGTTCTGGGTTCGATTCCCGGGTCGGGTAAAGTGTTATTGGGTTTTTCTATCCGAAATTTCTCAGTAGCAGCCCGGAGTCTGGATTTGTGCCCAGTTAATGGCAATAGGCTCGCCCCCTATTACATGGGACTTAAACATAACTGGCGAAATGTGGGTGTACCTGCTACAGGGACACCTCTGCCCAACCCTTCGGGGAAACAAGGCGTGATGTTATGTTATGTTTAAATAAAGAATGCCTAGAAAGTAGGTGGGTCAATAACCGCTATTGCCACGCTAAAGGGACTCGGGTATACATAAATCAGAACAGACATAAAATCGATGCATCAAATAACATCATCCCACAAAGGTGTTTAGCACCACCCACATTAATTGGCCACTTTCGCCAGTACCGGGGGTAGCCGTCAAATGTTTAGCTGTTTTGATTAATTTGTCAATCTTCTTCTTCTTCGTTTCGCTCTTGACAGAGCGGTCGTGGTCACAATGAACTGTGTCCAAACGCAGGTGTAGTCGTTGCCCGCCTCACGATCTCCCTCCATCTGGTTCTGTTACATGACAGTCTGGTGCATTCATTAACAGGGCCTCCAACCGCGGATTTTATTTGATCGGTCCACCTCATCGGCGACCTCACGCGTGGCCTATTACCTTCCATTCGGCCCTGCACCACTAGACGCTCTATGGAGACATTATTCGCCTGGAAACATGACCAAAAAACTTTAGTATTCGAGACTGTACTAGTGCTGATAGTCGCTGTTTGATGCCGAGTTCTTGGAGTATGGAGACGTTTGTGCGGAATTCTGTCCAGCACCACATTTCTAGAGCATCTACTTTTTTCTTTTCCAAATTTGTCAATATTAAATACTAAATTGGTGAGCGCAGTGGTTGCCCAGTGGCGACTTACGGTCGTAGGTTCGAACTCAGGCAGGCTTACTTTGTGTAAACTATTTCATCACCACTGCTCTCAAAACGGTGAAGGAAAACATCGTGAGGAAACCGGCATGTCCTAGAACCAAAAATACGAAGACGTGACATCTACCAACCCGCACTGGGCCCGCGTGGTGGACTATGGCTCACTCCCTCTCACCGAAAGGAGGCCTGTGTCCCAGCAGTGGGAACATTATAGGCTGATCATAATATAAATAAAGGTACTAAATTAAATTGGATAATTAGCTCGGTAAATTATGAATCATAAATATGGTAACACTGAAGTTTTGGGTGCAAAAAAAACTCTTAGTCTTGAAATGCTGTATTTTTTTACTTTGACTCCCATAAAATATAGGGGGCGAATTTTATGACGCTAATCGAGCACAAATCCAGACTCCCGACTGCTGAAATCCCTTGAGGAAAAACCCAATAAACCAGGTTAACGTTATTACCAACTTTTAAGTTCATGGATGTAGGCGTAGAGCATGGTGATGTGATGGGCAAGGTAGATGAGAGAAGAGCCCGCGGCCGGTCAGACCAAGTAACAGCCCTGAGAGAAGCAGAGAACCGAACGAAGTGGAAGGACATCATACAAAAAGCCACGAAGGCCTTTCAGGGACACGACTTTCAGTAATGAAGTACGCGACCAAGAAGAGAAGAACATAACATAACATCACGCCTTGTTTCCCCGAAGAGTTGGGCAGAGGTGTCCCTGTAGCAGGTACACCCACATTCAGCCAGTTATGTTTAAGTCCCATGTAATAGGGGGCGAGCCTATTGCCATGAGAAGAGAAGAAGTTCATGTATAATATGAAAATATCAACAGCAAACTTGGATTTAATTAGTCTCAAATTGCTTAATATACTCTGAGCAAGCGTCGCGATCAATGCTCGTTCCGTCTCTTATCCATCCTTTCTCGTTCGCAAATAATAATATCACAAATCAGCTGTTACCGGTCCGCCATGTTAGGTATGTTTTTTTTATAATCAAACGGCGAAGGAATGCAAGGTTATGCCTGTCACGGAATATTTAATGTACATTAATGATGTCTGCTGAATGTGTGTTCGTTTTAATTTAAAAATAGATGGAAATTGGGAATCGTGTTAGCCTGTTGCTAGGTTGTGGAGTTGTGGAGGTCAGATAGGCAGTCGCTCCATGTAAAACACTGGTATTCAGCTGCATCCGATTAGACTGGAAGCTGACCCTAACACAGTTTGGAAAAGAGACAGAATTGAAATTCAGAATTGTTATGCCCACAAAGACATACTTTTTCGGGAAATAAATTGCGAATAAGTCCCAAATCTTTGAAATAACATTAAATATAACGAAGGCAGTTTGGTCTCCTTGTTATCAGAGTGGTTGGCTATATTGGATGGGTAATCTAAATAAAATTCAGTGTTTGGTACAAGCGTCTATTACGCGAAAACGCGGTGTATTCAATATAGGATGGCGAAAGGAATCATAGACTAATATATATAAATGAGAAGGGAATCTCTCGCAAGGGCCTCGACCAAAGAAGTACGTTCCGTCCGCTCCGACCACAGAGTACTTTTTAACCGACTTCCAAAAAGGAGGAGGTTATTTGTTCGTCGCGTAAGTTTTTTTTTTTTTTTTAATGTATGTCCACCGATTTTTCCGTCAAATGTGGACAGATTTTGAAAATTATTTTTTTTGTTTGAAAGGGTATGCACTCGAGATGGTTCCATATAAATTTTATTAACTTTGCTTCGATAGTTTTTGAATTAGCTTCAATAATACGTACTTTTTCCCACTTAGTATGTGGATGATATGATAAGTTCCTGTCACTGTTATTTACAAAGCAGGTAGTGGTTTTCAAATTTGTGTGGGGTAGGTACCACAACTAAAAAGTGAAAAATAAAAACTTTTTACAAAAAAAAAAAAACAACCGACTTCCAAAAAACACTACAAAGTGAAAAATAACTTTAATTACGGAAGTCGGTGACAAAAAACCAAAATTCAAAACCAGATAAAGACACAGACTTCCGAAATTAAAGTAATTTTTCACTTTGTAGTGTTTTTTGGAAGTCGGTTGTTTTTTTATATATGCTCCGACGCGACATCTCACCTTCACACTCATAGATAATCATTGAAATAGAAATAACATATGTCTATGTAGATAATACGCTTCCAACATCAAAAATATCAAATGTCAACTGACAATTTGTCAGCCGTCAACCCAGTGTTGCCACTTCCTATATTAACCTCACCCAAGTAGGTCCTCTACTTGACGTTTCTGGATCAGTGTTGACTCTCCGACAAATACAGTGTGATTATTCGTAATGTGCACATAACGAAATGAGGGAATCTATGCTTAATTTTACCGACGGAAAAAATATACAAGATCAATTATGAATTGAAAAAGTCACATTGCATTGCTCAATCAATCTGCCTAGCCTTTTCCCAACTAAGTTGAGGTCGGCTTCCAGTCTAACCGGATGCAGCTGAATACCAGTATTTTACATGGAGCGACTGCCTATCTGACCTCGAATGACAGCCGAGACCATGGGCTTAGCGTTCTTTCCGAGGCACGGAGAAGTCTCGGTATGTTAAGATGGTCACCCATCCACAGACCAACCCTGGCAAGCGTAGCTTATCGAATCATGTGGCTGTTATTACTTAGCCACGAGCTACCTCGATTTCTGACATCTGACTGACAGTTGCACAATATTATACTTGTTTTAAAATATTATACTTGTTTGTATGGAACTGACAGGGTATCAGGGGGGAGGACACGGTGGAACATACGGTGGAGGTCTGCCCGGCTTGGGCGGAGCATCGCCGTGTCCTCGTGGAGGCGATCGGCGGCGGTGATCTCTCGCGTCCGGCACTGGTTCGGGCCATGGTACGGAGCGAGAGGAAATGAGAAGCCGTCACCTCCTTCTGCGAAGCAGTAATGCTCGCGCAGGAGGAGGCGGAACGCGTGAGGGAGAGGCAAATTTCGCGCCCTCGCGCCCCTAACCGCTGCGGGAGGAGACGCCCTGGGCGTCGGGAATCACAGGCAGATTTCCGGCCACCGTAGGCGCGAGCTTGCGCACAGTGAGCAATGGGTAGCTCGCCGTCCGATAAGGACCAGGCCCGGGTCGACGGCGCGTTGTGTCCCACGCGCGCCTCAAAGAGATGTCAGCAGAATTGACAGGGGTCCGCTAGGGCCAATGGCTGCCGGGGCTGCCAGCATGGCAACTGAAGGAACACGGGTGGGTTTTAGTCAGTCGGAGTCTGACACGCCCTCCCGCTCCACCCAGAGCGGGAGAAGTTATTTGGTAATTTCCCACCCAAAAAAAAAGGGTGTCACCACCTACCACCGCCTACCACCACCTCTTAGAGCAGTATTATTTCATCTTACTTGAGTGTGGGAAATCAATGGAGGTAGACGTTCTGCATAGCTCCAACTCTTTCTCACACTGAAGTAACATTAAGATAACACTGCTATTACTGTGCGTTTGCACTGGCGAAACATTCACATAAAAAACATGTTGAAATCTCTATTTTCTGTCAATGTTCGATACAGCGTTTGTCAGGAAATAGAGATTTCAACATGATTTTAAAGAGGGTTTATCCTAAAAGTTGGCAACGTCGTAAATAGCTGTCAAATATTTACCATTTCTTATTTCCATACAATAATATTGCCAAATTAATCAACATAAATGTACATAACATCACGCCTTGTTTCCCCGAAGGGTTGGGCAGAGGTGTCCCTGTAGCAGGTACACCCACATTTCGCCAGTTATGTTTTAAGTCCCATGTAATAGGGGGCGAGCCTATTGCCATCAACCGGGCACAAATCCAGACTCCAAGCTGCTACTGAGAAATTTCAGATAGAAAAACCCAATAACACTTAGGACCTAGGACCTCATGCTCAGCAGTAGCGCTTGCGACCACAAGACCAACGAGGCAGAATTTAAAAAAACAGCGAAAAATTTGACATCTATTTGCTATGTTGCCCAATTTCAGAATAAACGCTCTTAATTCAAATAAATGCTAGTGTTGAGTTTGAGTAGGCTCGTTTTTCTTGCCATCACTATAATAGAACAAGTGCGTGTCGGACCACGCACAATGAAGGGTTCCGTAGTTGGGATGAATTTATCCCAAAAACAAACTTAACTTTGTAGTTGAAAAATATGTTCTCCCATACTGAATGTATGAGAAAACATGTTTTGGCAACTGCAAAGTTAAGTTGGTCGATTATTACTTGTTGACTTGTAGAGCCTACTTAGCTGTGATAGTTTTCCTTTTAATTTCGTTATATAAACTACTGCTGTAATTTTTTTCTCACATCCAAAACCAACCATTTAGCTGGCAGGGGGGGAGACACTTGACTCTAACAAAAATTAGCACTTTCAGCTTAATATTTCGCAAACGGATCCTTGAATCCAAAAATCGTTTTCACAAACTCACAATTTTTTTAAAGGACCGTTCCAATCATACCCCAAACCATGGGTAAAAAAAAACGTCACCACTTTACGTGTAGGATAGGTACCCTAAAAAAAAATGTTTTTCATAATTTTGTTTTACCACTTTGTCGGCGTAATTAATATGTATACCTATGCCAAATTACAGCTTTCTAGCACTAAGGGTCTCGGAGCTAGACCGCGGACAGACAGGCAAACAGACAGACGGACATGACGAAACTATAAGGGTTCCTTGTTTACTACGGAACCCTAAAAAATAACATTATTATGCTACCCACATCAATTTGAATGCTATAATTATAAGTAAGGCCGCTAAAGCCTAGGTCTGTTGGTCTGAAGTCTAGACTTTGTCTAAAGGTCAGTTGAAGTCTAGGTCATTCGACATATGTGGGCAGGACACCTACATCTAAATTGTAAAAGATACTTAAATGTTTTGTAATATTAAAATAATTTATGAATAATAAAAACCGGCCAGGGGGCCTACCACCAGCTCATAAAGCAGTATTATTTTAATATTACTTCAATGTGGGAAAGAGATGAAGCTCTACAGTACGTATAGCTCCATCTCTTTCACCCACTGAAGTGATATTAAAATAATACTGCTTTATGAGCTGGTGGTAGGCACCCAGGTCGGAACAGTCAATGCCCGGAGTTTCTTTGAAGGATAAAGCCAGGAATGAAAATTATCCGGTAAAGAACCGGAGTTACCGACATAGCTTGCAGAATAAGCAAGCTGAAGTAGCAGTGGGCTGGCCATGTTTGTCGAAGAACCGATGGCCGGTGGAGCAGACGAGTCCTGGAGTGCAGACTGCGTATCAGTAAGCGTAGTGTGGGACGCACCCCAGCTAGATGGACCGACGACCTTTAAAAGGTGGCTGGGATAGACAGGATGCCGAAGGCGGAGGAGAGGGTGTTGTAGCACAGCCTGGGAGAGGCCTATGTCCAGCAACACTGCGATGCGATTGATTGATTAATACGTCAAGACTTAAGTGGCTTCTTAAGTAGCCTCCGAGCACGTTTGCTCTTACGAGTCTCCACTCAAGCCGGCCAATTAAGGCAAGAATGAGGTGGGAGCTCCGTTCGTCTTCAGTGTTCACTCCAGCCGGCCAATAAAGGCAAGCCAGAGGCGAGGAACAAGACTTCTCCCGGGAGATAGGGTCCGTGGGGTCGCTACTGCCTAACAGCTCGACACATGCTGCCCTGCAGGTTTATGTATCTCTCTTGGTCTGGCTCCTCATCCCAGACCTGTTCCGGAAAAGTAAACTATACCGGCACAGACCTAGAGTTCGGAGATGAAAATAAAGTTGGCACCCCCACTTTCGAAAAATGAAAATCTAAAACGGTGAAAATTTCGAGCTAATTAAGGACAATTTTGGACTGCAAGAAAAAAAATTCAGACCAACCCCCCCTTCGAGATATTCAAAATTTTCAATGGGGGTGCTAACTAGTAATTAAGTTAGCACCCCCACAGCATTTAAATGTTCACTAAAAAAGTTTTATGTAGGTCAAAATTTCGAGCTCATTAAGGACAACAAATGCAGCATCAACCCACCCCCCATGTACAACCCCCCACCCCCCTATCCCTAAAAACATGTAAAAATCAAATAAAAAAAAAAACACACCACTATAATTCCTAGCATAGAATTGTAGACTGCCAAGTACAAAAATAAAAACATCCCTTAAACCACCCCTTGACCAAACTTCCCGAAAATAACATCTAATTTATACGAAAATTTCTCTTCTTCATACATAAACTGTAAATCAATTATTAATGTAGGTATTATTAATAATTTTTTGATGTACCTACGTTTAACATTTTGAACTAAGCATCAGTCAAGGGGTAGTTTTTTGGGGATGTTGCAAGTAGTAGTTGTAATAATACATTAATAATTGATTTACAGTTTATGTATGAAGAAGAGAAATTTTCGTATAAATTAGATGTTATTTTCGGGAAGTTTGGTCAAGGGGTGGTTTAAGGGATGTTTTTATTTTTGTACTTGGCAGTCTACAATTCTATGCTAGGAATTATAGTGGTGTGATTTTTTTTTTATTAGATTTTTTCATGTTTTTACGGATAGGGGGGTGGGGGGTTGTACATGGGGGGTGGGTTGATGCTGCATTTGTTTTCTTAATGAGCTCTAAATTTTGACCTACATAAAACTTTTTAGTGAACATTTAAGTGCTGTGGGGGTGCTAACTTAGTTACTAGTTAGCACCCCCATTGAAAATTTTGAATATCTCGAAGGGGGGGTTGGTCTGAATTTTTTTTCTTGCAGTCCAAAATTGTCCTTAATTAGCTCGAAATTTTCACCGTTTTAGATTTTCATTTTTCGAAAGTGGGGGTGCCAACTTTTTTTTCATAGTTCGGAGCGCGCAAGCCCTCCGTCGGCAATCTGTTCTGCAAGCAATATGCCACATTCTTCGGGTTATGTCGGTTACCTTGGTTCTCCTGCGGATCTCTTCATTTCTGATTCGATCACGTAAGGAAACTCCAAGCATAGCCCTCTCCATTGCCGAATTTATTAATAGCTATTATAAATAGCTATAATAGCTATTAATAAAATTCATTAAATGTTGCCTACATCGTAATTATTTATTTTATTTTTGTCTTCTATTCTTCTATTGACATTTTGCAACTTTTTTTTATTAAAAAAAGATACAACTTTGAATGGCAGTTTGGTGTGATTTATCGAATGCCAATTGCTTCGTTTAGATTTGACATTCATCTATTTTGTAATGTCAGGAGTCGTCAGGTTTGTTGTTATTTTCTGCATATTATTATTTCCTGAGACCGTTCAGTAAATTATTACCTACATATTTATTATTTATTATAACTTAGTGTCCAGCAAATAATAATTGTCAATTCTGTTCCATACTTTTCATTTTCTTCGTAAATTCCTACCTATTTGACCATTTGCACATTTGATGGTGATGGAGCTCGTGGCTAAGTAATAACAGCCGCACGGGTCAGCCAACAGGTTAAGCTACCCTTGCCACGGTCAGTCCGTGGATGGGTGATCATCTTAACATACCGAGACCCCTCCGTGCCTCGTACAGCACGTTAAACCGTTACTCAGTAACTGGGTTGTGGAGGTCAGATAGGCAGTCGCTCCATGTAAAATACTGGTATTCAGCTGCATCCGGTTAGACTGGAAGCCGACCCCAACATAGTTGGGAAAAAGGCTAGGCAGATTGTTTGACTTTTCATAACTTAGTGTCCACATAATAATAATTCTGTTTCACGCAATTTAAGGACCGACTACTATTTATTTTCTTCGTAAATTTCAATCTCTATTTATTTGGCCACTTGCACATTAGATGATGATCATAGAGATACTTACAGTACCAAATAATGTTCTTAATGTCCCTCGGCAAACCTCGTGTTTCGTCAGTCGTCGGATTTTTCAGTTGCCCTTTGCACTTGGTGCAGTCCGGACGCTCTCAGTCAAACTCAAACTCAAAGCTTTATTTCAAATAAACCAATTACAGATACTTACTTTTGAATTGTCAAGGGGTCGGTCAGTCAGGAAAATGAAGCTAGTTGCCCATTCCAAAGCGAAGTAGGTACCTATGGAGAAAAACGGGCAAGAAACTCCACGGACACTCTTTTAAATCAAAATATTGTTACAAAAAAATCGACTTGGCGTATATAAAGTTGTTAATACTCTTTTAACTTAATGTAATTTATTAAACAAATGGGAGGAAAGCCGCTATAGTCGCAGGCACGACAGCGTATTTCCAATCTATACAAGGCCAGAACGCAGCCATAGGAAACTGCTCGCGTATACATTGTAATGCTATTTTAAAATCCACGATTACAATGTATACACGAATTTTGCGTATTGCTGGTGTATAGTTTGTAACGTGGACGAGCACGTCCTGGTTTCAAACTATACTACATCACTTACGCTTGATAAGAGTTTTAAAGATATAGTCTGTAAAAAAAAGAAAAGAACAAAAGTATGAACTGGGTGAAATGGCTTAGGTTAGGTTAGGTTAGAACTGTGACCAACCGCGGCAGCGGCCGGCGAGCGCTACTTCAAAGTTGCTCGCAGCCAGGCAGGCTATTTAATATTAGCGCAAGGTGCATTACCTCGCAAACAAGTTGGTTACCTGTTCACAATTTCTGACAATCTAAACTTGATTAGTCCGTATGCGTACTGGCACTGTATACTATGGAATGAGGTAGTTAATTTGGTCACTACGAAGTATACGCGAGTATTTGCGTACTACTCTTGTATAGATTGGAATACCTTGGTAAAAAAGTGATTTCCAATCTATATGCGAGCAGTTTCCTTTGGCTGCGTTTTAGCCTTGTATAGAATGGAAAGACGCGGCACGACAGATTGGAAAATAGTTTTACAGCTCTATATAGTTCACACGAAAATCAAAACACAACAACAATAAAGTACTTAGTTCTGAATTCAAATGATTGTATTCGATAAACCTAATAATTGATGGACATGGAAATTAGCATTCGTTTGTATTCGAAAAGCCGATGATACTCGACGGACATTAAGAAAATAGAAATACTGTGCATCCCTGCCATTTCACTAAAGTGTCTGATAGTGAATGGGGGCTTCTCACCTACTACTCCTGAGGATATTTTTTCTCATTTTAGTCGATGACTACGAAAAACAGCTGCTAAAATAGACCACAAATGCAAAAATGTGCGTTATGCTGAGCTATGGCCGTTTTGCGTGGATTTGACGCATTATTTCCCCCAAATTGTTCTTTACGTGTATTTCTTCTTTCTTTGCATCATGTTTACCGCAATTTAACGTATTTTGTTTCTTTCTTTTATTTACTCAATGACAACTACAATTAAAAGAAAAATTCGTCTCTGGTTTTTTCTACCCTGTTTTAGCTAACAAATGTGAATCCAAAGTCAACACGTTTATTGCAAACTAAGTGAATAAATATTAGTCTTATTGTTATTAGTCAAATGGAATAATTTCGGACTCGACTGTAATATCTGATAATATAATTATGACTTATTTTTGTGACTTCTTTTTTCTTCCAAGTCAAGTTATTGAAATTAATTTATTTCTTTAGTTCACGAGCATATTCTCAGATCTAACATAAACATAATCTATACTAATATTAATACTTATACTACATACATACATAAACTCACGCCTTCTTCCCATGGGGGTAGGCAGAAACTACAGAACGCTATCTGCTACGATCCTTACATACTCCTTTTGCCTCGTTTACATTCATACATCTGGTCATACACGCACGCTGGTTGCGAGTACTACGCACCTGGCCTTTCTGAAGAACATCACCAATAAGGTCAATATAAGTCCTCCTAGGGCGTCCACGGCCTTTCCCTTCACATCAGCCTTGTAAATTCATTTTGTTAGTCGCCTTTCATTCATCCTCTCAACATGCCCAAACCATCTCAGCATACCCTTTTAAATTTTTGTCACTACATCTTCTTTTAAATCACACCGCTGTCTTATCACATAATTCCTCAGCCTATCATTCATAGTCAGACCACACATGCTTCGCAAGGAACGCATTTCCACAGCATTTATTCTACTTTCATGTTGTTTTTGCCACACCCAACATTCACTTCCTAATACTTATACTAATATCATCATCATTTCAGCCGAAAGACGTCCACTGCTGGACATAGGCCTCCCCCAACCACCGCCACTTCGACCGATTTTGTGCTTTCCGCATCCAGCGGATTCCTGCGGCCTTCACAAGGTCATCGGTCCATCTTGTGGGAGGCCTTCCAACGCTACGTTTTCCGGTACGTGGTCGCCACTCCAGAACCTTTTGACCCCATCGGTCATCCGTTCTGCGAGCAAAGTGCCCTGCCCATTGCCACTTAAGTTTGGCAATTCTTCGGGCTATGTCGGTTACCTTGGTTTTCCTGCGGATCTCTTCATTTCTGATTCGATCACGTAGGGAAACTCCAAGCATAGCCCTCTCCATTGCCCTTTGGGTGTCTGATAAGGCTCATTGTGAGCGACCACGTTTCAGTACCATAGGTCATCACTGGCAACACGCACTGGTCAAAGACTTTCGTCTTGAGACACTGTGGTATGTGGGACGAAAAGATATTACGTAGCTTCCCGAACGCTGCCCAGCCGATACAAATATACTAATGCTTATAATAATAATATTATAAAGAGGTTAAAATTTGTAAGTTTGTATGTAGGGGGTAATCTCCGGTACTCCCAATCGGATTTGAAAAATTCTTTTTGCATTGGATAGCCCAATTCTTGAGGAAGGTTATAGGTTATGTAACATCACGCTACGACTCTTAGGAGCCGAGCAAAACTTCGTTACGCGGACAAAGTCTATATATAAATCACACTAATATTAAAAAGGCGAAAGTCTGTGAGTGTGTGTATGTTTGTCTCTTCTTCACGCTCAAATGGTTGGACCAATTTGGATAAATTTTGGCACACATATAGCTTATAACCTGGATTAACACATAGGATACTTTTTATCCCGATATTCCCACGGAATTGAGACTAATGCGAGTGAAACCACGGGGCGCAGCTAGTAAAATAATAAAGCTGAAGAGTTTGTTTGTTTGTTTGAACGCAATAATCTCTGGAATTATCAGTCGGATTTAAAAAAAAAACAGTGGCACTTCGGGAGTGCCGACAGAAGTGAAAACTCGAAAAAAAATCGGCACCGCGGTAATCAACGCGTTGATGTCTTTTACTCTACGGTGTCGGTAAATTGCGTTACAGTGTCGCGAAATCAATGGTTTAGTCCCAGCTCAAAAATGCCCAACGTGCCTAATGAAGTTTTAACTTCAAAAATATCTGCTGTTTCATAGAAAAGTGCGGTCAAAATGTATGGAACAGCAGATTTTTTTTAATAACCGACAAAAAAATTTAACACAGGGCGGTTCAGAATCATGTACTGAGTCCATGGTAACAGTTTTCGCGTCGACGTCCCTGCGCGTCGACCCTGTATAATCTGATATAAAATCCTCTCAAACCGGACCGAGCACGTAAATATCGTTTGATATTCAAAATGTTGCGCTGGGCGGATATGGCCGAATACCAGCATCAGACTCAGCAAGTAGGGATCCTTGAGATGAATTGTAAAATCTATATTATCCTAACTATCTTAACTAATATTATAAATGCGAAAAAGAGGTTGTTTATTTGTTTGTTAGGCCAGTACCCTAATTGCGTAACTTATTTTCGTAAACGATTATGACAAATTTGTTTCATTTTGACAGTTCAACAACATTCATTGCGTTATTTACGTTGTTGAGCAGATTTTTTTTCCAACTTATGAAGCAATGGATTAGCAATCTGTTTCAAATCGAAACAAATTGTGATTGTGTTGTATTACGCAATTAGGGTACAGGTTCCCACTACGCCGCACAGTGGGAAAAAAATTACCTACCTTTTTTGTTCAAAAATCTGTCTACACCACAATTTTTGACTTATCGCTGCCATTTTTTTTTTCATATACTCCTAAGATATCACACTTTGGTGTGTCCCTGCCAGTTTTTCTTAAAATTCAATACTATAACCTCAAAAAATCGGGAAATGAAGCAAAAACCAATTTCTAAAAAAAATATTTTAACAAAAATCAGTTTCCAGGGGTTTTTCAGGCCCTGGTAATGAATTTACTGTCTGTTTATAAAAAATAAAAATGGCGGATACAAAAAGGCCGGTAGGCCGGTAGAACACCCGGACCGGAGTAATATGAACGAGTTTGCGCCGGTATCTATGTCCCCCGCTGTGTGCGCTAAATTCAACTGCGGTGAGCACTTGACTGTCCGGTTTTCTACTCACCTCAGTTGAATTCGGACCTGTGCGTACACAGCGGGCACATAGATACCGGCGCAAACTCGTTCACATCACTCCGGTCCGGTTGTTCTACCGGCGCTTCGCAGTGACAAAACGCTCGGTTAAAATGCCGAGCTCGGTATTTTGCCGGATCCGGCATAATGTGGACAGCTTCATTTAAATTTTTTTGCCGTTTTTTTCATGCTAAAACGGTTGAACGGATTTAGATGAAATTTGGCACATGGGTAGATCATGACCTGGAGAAGGACATAGGCTACTTTTCATCCAGGATCGCAGACGAAGTCGCGGGTAACAGCTAGTTTCTGGTAAACGCTGTAGATACGGACCCAGCCACTGATTAATCTCATAGTCAACATAAGATAATGGCTGACTGGAAGCTTTTAGCAATTTAAGCGGAAAATTAAATGATATGTTGCTAATTGCTAAATCACTAGAAACTTGTAGCGCTTTGTGTGTCTGCGAAAACCGACAATGTCGCGGGGATCGTTTGATCTAAAAGCTAAGTAATAATTTTAATAAAATTTGGCCTTATGCGATCTCAAGTATAAACAATATCACTAACCTTCGGTTTGCCGACGACATAGTTATCATGGCTGAGACCCTAGAGGACATCAGTACAAGGCTCGATGACCTCAGTAGAGCCTCCGAAAGAGTGGGTCTTAAAATGAACATGGACAAGACAAAGGTCATGTTAAATGCCCATGTAACACCCACTCTCATGAAGATTGGAGTCGCTACGCTCGAAGTTGTGGACGAGTATGTTTACCTAGGACAGGGTTTCCCAACCGGCGGCGGGGCGCGCCCTCCTCGGAGAGCGTAGAGTGACCGTTAGAAAGTGCCTAATTGAAATAAATTATTTGACTTTTACTTTGACTTTGACCAATGGGGGTGCGCAGCGGATGTATTAATAAACAATTGATTTATATAAATTTTATTTTTATGTTCTTGATTAAGAAAAAGTTAAGGTTAATTTTCAAAACAAGAACTTTTCATATTATTGTAGATAGGGTACTGTAAAATGAGCTTTTCTGCATATGTCGACAAAATAAGTTTTCCTACTTTTGTATGAATTGACTAGAGAAAACCGAACCTATCCGAAGCTGCGTGCTACAATTTTCGAGCTCACTTTGCTCGCTCTACCTTTGATTCTTCAACATTTCTGCATAAATGTACAAAGTAACTCCTTTTTCTGCATGAATGATCAAAAGAAAAATGTAACGAATCCAAAATTTTTAAACCCTGTTCGAGCTCGCTTTGCTCGCTCTTACATTATGCATTCTCATAATAAATTCTTGAGTAATTCTGCAATAACTCGACAAAATAACTTCTAGACAAAATCAAACTGGTTGCTAATTTAATTGTGTAATTAAATATTATAACATTTTTTTTTTTACATTCTGTGTTTACTTGAACTCACACACTGACTAATTAGTATCACTTGTATTTTTTTTAGGAATATCGTATAGGTACTTACTTTTACAATGCTTGTAAATATGTGAACACCATGTATCCATTACATAATTATTTTTTCTGTCATTGCTTCATTTTTAATTATTTTTACCTATTGTGGTATAGTAATCTTATTCCAGGTGCATCGTTTTCACATATAATTTTATAATTAATGTATACAAAATATTGTAAAACATTTTAAAAGAGTAACGGTGGAGTTTCTTTCCCATTCTTCTTCATACGAAAACTACCTTTTGGAAGGGGCGACTAGAATCAATTCTATTTTTTGTTTTTGACGTTCAAAAGTGCCTTTTTGTGCCTAATTGAAATAAATTATTTGACTTTGATTTCTATTTGAACGATCAAAAGAAAATCTAACCTATCCAAGGCAAATATTTTCGACTTCTGTTTCACTCGCTTTACATTCTTATGCTTTTCTGCTTATGTCGAAAAAGTAACTCGGGGAGCTAGTGATTTTAAAAGAAAAAAAGGCGTGCGCGTATGTTAAAAGATTGGGAACCTTTGACCTAGGACAAATTGTCCAGCTAGATAGGTCCAACTTCAAAAAAGAGCATCAAGAATCGTCGAATCCGACTCGGCTGGGCAGCGTTCGGGAAGCTACGCAATATCTTCACGTCCCACATACCACAGTGTCTCAAGACGAAAGTCTTTGACCAGTGCATGTTGCCAGTGATGACCTGTGGTACTGAAACGTGGTCGCTCACAATGGGCCTTATCAGAAGACTAAAAGTCACCCAAAGGACAATGTAGAGGGCTATGCTTGGAGTTTCCATAAGTGATCGAATCAGAAATGAAGAGATCCGCAGGAGAACCAAGGTAACCGACATAGCCCGAAGAATTGCCAAACTTAAGTAGCAACGGGCAGGGCATATTGCTCGCAGAACAGATGGCTGATGGGGCCGAAAGGTACTGGAAGACGTAGCGTTGAAAGATCTACCACAAGATGGATCAATGACCTGTTGAAGGCCGCAGGAATCCACTTGATACGGAAAGCACAGAATCGGTGGAAGTGGCGGTGCTTAGGTGAGGCTTATGTCCAGCAGTGGACGTCTTTCGGCTGAAATAATGAAGTCTAAACAATGGAGGATATTACTGAGATCTTCTTCGGCACGGTAAGACGAAGACTGAGATGATATGAGTATAAGAGGGTTAGGTACTTCAATGTTTTTGCTGAAACTTCATGGCCAAACCCTGGTTATTAAATGAGACCTTGCTTCTAATTTTGAGCTGAAAAGTTCCCTATGTTGAAATTCAAACACAATCTAACACTTATGAGGTAACCCGTGCTAAAAATACAATGACAACACCTTTTCGTAGCTCAAAAGTTACCACTAAAGATATGATTCCAAACCCCGCTGCACGCAGCAGTACTGCCACGGCATTGTTGCTGCGGCAGTGCTGCCTACCGCTGCTGCTGGCCGCTGATTCCGACCACCTGCTGTTCATAGTGTCTCGCTGTTTTGTGGACAATTCGGCTATGATGAACCGCACTGTTGGAATCCCAACACTAAATGTTACTAAATAAAACGAACATCAGTAGCATGCGGTCTCGGTAGCCATCTTTATTTGATAGCTCGTTCACTTCCTCACGAGTCGGGTTCGCTATAGGTCGACGTTTCGATAGCATATTAAACTCTTGCCTAGTTATATTGTATTTGATTGATGGTGATTAGAATATAATATCTCCGTAAAAGAATTTGGCTGTTTTTATTTACTGGAAGTACCTCCACTAGCACATATTCCCACACGCACTGCTGGTCTGACTTGGCGGCATGGCGGCAGGGCGACACTGCCGCGCAGCAGTGCTGCCGCGACATTGCTGCCGTGCTCGGAATGTAATCTCATAGGTATAAACCTATAGAAAATGTATGGGGACCAGAAGTGACGCGGTAGAACTGCTGCGGCAGCATTGCCGCGTGCTGTGGGTTCCGAATCATACATTTATGTGGAAACGGTGCGTCTGACCATACAACTACCTCTGCCATATCTTTTCAAATCAGTTCGTAGTTGGAATGTACCAAACTAGCAGACAGACGAACGCATGTATTATGCGAATTTAAGTATGGAACCTTCAAAATTATGCAAGTGATCGCTCTTAGCCGTTTTTTTTTTGGTATATCAAGATACTCAGGAATCTTAATGGACCAACAGTATCCATAAAATAAAACTACAACATTTTGGGCCCGAAATATAATGTGCCACACTTATACAGTAGGTATGTATATACTGTACGAGTGAAGTGACTGTGGTGTCTGGATTACAGAGTTTTTATCTTTTTTATGTGTGGTTAGTGACTAACCAGCTATCTAATTGCTGTAACACATTTTCGTAAATAATTAAGACTAATCTGTTTAATTTTGACAGTTCAACAACATTCATTGCGTTATTTACGTTGTTGAGCAGATTTTTTCTCGAACATATGAAGCTTTGGATAAGCAATCTGTTTCAAAATGATTCAGATTGTGATTGATCGTGAATTACGCAATTAGGGTGCTGGTGTCAGTTTTTATGCTGCCCATGGTCCTCTGACTTGGCTCCACATGCCGTCGAGAAATATCAGCCAGGCATGCCGGTTTCCTCACGATGTTTTCATTCACCGTTTTTGAAGCAAGTGATAATTATACAATACGCACATGAATCCGAAAAGTCAGAGGTGCCTGCCTTGGGTTCGAACCGAAGAAAAAACATGTATCCAATATTTTTTTAATAATCTATCTAAGAGACCAATTACAAAAAAAAAAACAACCGACTTCCAAAAAAAAACACTACAAAGTGAAAAATAACTTTAATTTCGGAAGTCGGTGTCTTGTGTTTTGTGTTGTCGTTTTTTGCCACCGACTTCCGAAATTAAAGTTATTGTTCACTTTGTAGTGTTTTTTTTTGGAAGTCGGTTGTTTTTTTTTTGTAAAAAGTTTTTATTTTTCACTTTTTAGTTGTGGTACCTACCCCACACACATTGGAATACCACTACCTGCTACCAGTGACAGGAACTTATCATATCATCTTTATACCAAGTGGGAAAAAAATACGTATTTTGTAGCTAACTCAAAAACTACCCAAGCAAAGTTAATAAAATTTATATGGAACCAATTTGAGAGCATACCCTTTGAAACAAAAAAAGAATTTTCAAAATCGGTCCACAAATGACGGAGAAATCGGTGGACTTACATAAAAAAAAAAAAAAAAAAAAAACAAACATACGCGTCGAACATATAACCTCCTCCTTTTTGGAAGTCGGTTAAAAAGCAGTGGCACTCCGGTAGTGCCGACAGAAGTGAAAACTAGAAAAAAATCTGCACCGCGGTTGCAACGCGTTGATGTCTTTTTAATGGTCAAAAGCTGGTGTCGTAACGGTGTCGCGAAATCAATTGTTTAGTCCCATCTCAAAAATACCCAATGCGCCTAAAGAAGTTTTCACGGAATGACCATAATGCCTTGGAAGGTAGGTAGGCCTTTATATTATTATTATTATTTATTTATTTATCAAACAAAGTTTATAAGGATCTTTACTTAAGAACGATGCCCCACTAAACCGTTTTCACGGTTTGTCTGTGGGAACAGAACAAATCAAATTATAAATAAGGTTTATTAGTGCGGACACTTAATTTCCACTTACTGCATGCACATCTATAGTAACAAACGAAAATATCCTTACATCAAATGACTTATATCATAAAAATAAATAAACTACCAAATCACTCATCTGCTCTCCCCAACAATCTGCAAACCACTTTCCTAAGAACATCGCTTACAAACTTGCTTTACTCGCTTGTGGGATACAACGTGTGTCGACACTCTTGTACCATCCCATCTTCCTAGCACGGCGGGATGTGCTGGGGCTGCTGCTGCAGGTGCGGAAAACCTCAAACGGCGCAAATACTCCAATATTATTGGGACTTATTTGTTTGAGCCGTTTGGGGTTGAAACACTAGGGCCATGGGGTCCGAGTGCCCACCTAGTTTTTCAAGACATCGCCAAGCGGCTGGTCGACTCTTCACGTGACCAGAGGGCTGGCCTATTCTTTGGTCAAAGAATCAGCATTGCCATACAACGTGGTAATGAAATACGTGTGTGTAAATAATAAACTTTTTATCCTTAGTGTGCTCGGATGATGGCAATAAGCTGCTGACCCCCTTTTACATGTGACATAAACATAACTGGCGATATTGTGGATGTATCTCTGCCTACCCCCTCAAATTATACAGGCATGATAATAAAATCATCGTAACTATTAATCCGTTAACTGAGTAGGTATCGTGTGAATAGCAAGGTTGTGGTTGTGACGTCACCACGTGAGGCGCGGGCGCAAGCTGATAGTTTTTATCGTGAAGAAACACCGTTGTGATCGAATGAATTATGTTTAGGAGCTAGAAGACATCTTTGTAATGTGATGTTGGCTTGAGAATTTTCGGAGTTTAAGCAGCATTTGTCCACGTGGAAATATGTCGCTTTTTCGCCCATAATTTTCATGAATGTAAGAGATTATTTATCTATTAGATATAACGGAGAACCGGGACCATTCGGATTTTTAGAAATCGTGACGTCAGCAGAGCTGAGCTGAGCTGAGCTGAGCGGAGCTGACGTCACCATCTCCACCGCTAGGCTCACTCATTGCCAAAAAAGAATACACACAGTTTACCTACTCACGTTTTATTCTTATTATTAGCAAAAATCTAAATTAATAATTGAAATCGTACTCACAGGATGTTCTAGGCAGAACACAACTTGTCTTCACAAAATTCTCCTTTTTAATTTGGCTTCGCAACGGCTCGCCACTTCAATACAAAAATGGCGTCAACGTTGCGAAGTCATTACACATCTTTATTTTTACAAATTGCAGATGACATTGATTGAAAAAAACAAACTATGATTTGTTAATTAGTTTTACTATTTTTAGCATTCGATTTAAACATTGAACTATTTCTCTATCATTTAAAACATTTATCTGAATATTTCAAACGCGCGCTATATTTTTCGCTTGACACACAGTAGTTCAATCAACTATTTATTAAACAATAATTAAACAGAAATTATTTTAAAAGTAACGCTTATCGCTTATTAATCCAGAAATGAATTTAGCCATAAATAGTTTGTTTTTAAACCTAAGTTTAAATAAACCTTCGGTTGTGGTTTGCTGTTAAAGTACTCGCAAATCATAACACGGCTTTTTATATTAAAAGTAGCAAACTGACTACAATAATTAAATCTAAACTAATTTAAACTACACAGATACAATGTGTAAAAAAAACCCGGTCCGATCTGTGAGGGTGTTGTTAACTATCGTACTGAGAGTCTATTTATGTGGTAATTTTCAGGAAAAAGAAAAAAAAATACCCCATGTTTATGTTTACCTGTGGGAAAGTGACAACAGCCTCTTGGTCACTGTAGCCGATAGGGCGGAAGGTCTAATACTCAGACACTGACACAGGACACAGGTATTACCGTCAAATCGTGCCTTGAAATGACATTAATTTTAATTATTGTAGTGGTTGTCTTATTAGTATTGTTGACATTTTTAATGGTGATTTTGACGTTACAGTTATGGTTTTGATATTATGGTTGTGTTTTTGACATTACAGTTATGGTTTTGACATTGTGATTGTGATTTTGACGTTATTATTGATTGTTTTGACATTACTAGTAATTATAACCAAAGTTTGCCGAATATTATTATGTACTAACACTAGTGTTTAAGATGTGTTTGTATTTACTAACAAATGGATTGTATGATCTGTAATAAATTTTAGATTGATTGATTGATTACCGGAATTTTACCAGGTTATTATATAGGGCGCGGGGGACTGTCGTTTAGCGGGTGTCTACAAGTCATAACATAATATGACTCCTGTTGTGGATTTTTTTATGGAATCGGGATATTTTAGGTATAGTACGTACACAACTTAGATGTAGCATATTCATTCATTTAAATTTTATAACGTATTTGGTTATATGACTTTACAAGTTATTGCGTTTGCGTAAAGATCATTTTCATCTGAAGTAGTAAGTAATATAGATTGATGATTTTAAAGGCGCACTCAGTTGGGATGGTGATCGGTTTTACGAATTTTGCCGATGCTACATCTAAGTTGTGTCGTACTATAAAAAAAACGTGAATTTTAATAGAAATAATTTATTAATTTTCAATAAAATAAGATTTTTAATTACTTTTGGTAACGTTATTGCCCTTTTCTTACACATTATTTAAACATATACCTACTCACCTACAAGTAAATATAGTGTCTGTTTATATTTAAGTACTTGTAAAGTAACAGCTTTTTACTAAATGCCTACGAAAACAAATACGGTAAAATAACATGAGACAGTCCCCCAAAATGACCGCCCTTCACCACTTCCTAGTGTTTTAACTGAGAAGAAAAAGTGGCTCCAATAAGGTTGGTTATCGTTCTGGTATCATGAACATACATACATATAATTGCGTCTTATTAAAATAGGTTTTTACTTTTATTAATTTATTTATTTTTTGTATAGATTCTTTTCTGTTTTGTGAATGTGAGAGCGCTGTAGGTTTAGTGAATTAGACCATTTTCTATTTTGTTAAGTAATTAGTACTTATTGAAAGACCTACACTGTCCTCCCATACCTAGTAACACAGTTATTTGAAAGTATTGTAAAAGCCAATTATTTTTAAAAGAGTAACCGTGGAGTTTCTTGCCGGCTCTTCTCCATAGGAAACGACCAATTGGAACCGTGCACCTAGCTTCTGACGTTTCATAAGTGCCCATGTAGGTTTATGTGAAATAAAATATTTTGAATTTGAACTATGAATAACATTGCCAACGCAACTCTAGCTCCTAGACTCGAACATCCGGATCATCTCATGAATAAAACATTACTGGTATGTCAGCTGATAGACTGAGATCGCCAAACCTCGCACTGAGATGGACGAGCAGAATACTGATAGATATCTTCTCGCCAGTACTCCCTGAGAAGGTAAGCAGAGATGTAGGTATGAGGTGTTGGCGCCACATTATTCCCATCTCGTGATTCCTAACCACTGCAACTCCTAAAGAATTGTAGTGGAACGTACATTATAATACGGTAGTTGCCTAGGTACAAAAAAAGAAATTCTATTTAGTCCGTCTTTCAGATAATAAAAAAATATTAGACACGTATTTTTTGCTTTATCATATTAATTAAAAATAACTTAGAAAACACGCATTAAAGTTGGGGAGTGGGGGCTCGCTACGTCACAACTCAGTATTAAATCTAGCAAGGCGTGACGTCATGCCACATTTTAACTCAATGTATCGCCCTAATCTTTTGATTACGTCAAAAAAGAAAAAATACGTGTTCAATATTTTTTTATAGTCTACAAGACGGAAAAAAAAATTTTTTGGACACAGGCCTATTTCGAAGTATCTTGTTGACAAAGAGTAATAGTATTTTAATTTCCAACATTCAATGTAGTTAGGTACCTACTTAAGAAAAGAACTTAGCATTTTAGATTTTAAAATTAGATTTAAATAATATTTACTTAATTTTAAAAGCTAACAGTCCTAAAATAATAATAATATTTATGGACAAGTATATTAATAACCCTCCTTTTTTGGTTTCACTGCAGTCGGGTTAAAAGGAGTTTTTAAATAATGATTAACATAAATTAATGTTAAACTGCTTATATGTTTTTACCTTTGTTTAATACTTCTTAATTTATTTTATCTAATCTCTTAGCGTAATATTCGAATTATAAAATTCAAAACGAGTTTATATTGACATACTTTATGAACACAATACTTACCGAAATTTAAAAATAGAATCATATTATTACGTATTTTCTCTAACAAAATAATGCTATAAAACATTTTTTTCTATTACGATACAGGGCTATTCCAAGAAGTTAATATCACCAAGGAGTTTCCATCAACTTTTGCATTGGAACGTTTAAACGGGGGACAGCAGCACCCGTTGTAGCGCGTGTGCGGGGATGTGCTGGTGCAGGCGACATTCATTTGTTTTGTAGTACTGAATTTCGTGGGATTTTTCAAAGGAGATGTTTCATTTTCGGCCATAAAGTGTACGTTAATGAAAAAAAAGGAAAAAATTCCACGAATTGAGGAAAAATATTCTTTCCTGTTTATTCCCCTGATTACTTCGGCACAAAAAATAATAGTTTAACAAATTATTGCCATATTCTATTCATCATGGCGTCGTTTTACTTGCATACTCCTTTCGTCCAGAAATCATGTTACATTTTAACATAATAATATCACGTAGACGTTATTTAAATAAATATGAAAGGCATGTATTTCTGTACTATAATAAGATAGCTATCTTATACAACTTTTTTGATTAATTACAAAGTGTGATTCATCATAAAAATAAAAAACTGCTTTTGTGGATTGTAGATTTGTAGGTATTTCTGGACGAAAATGGCTAGCTGGCCAGAAATACGACTATCGAGGTCGTATTTCTCCTGACAAACGTCAAACATTTTCGGTTTTTATTTTGTGCCTAAAAAGTATTAGATATTATGGAAAAAATAGTCTTTTATTGTATTTAGGGGTTCGTTTCCCAGGTTTTCTAAAGTGTACATGTTATGGCCGGAGTCCCATACAAAAATAAAACGTCTCTTTATTCTTGATCTTTAACTTTGATCTTTTATTTAGTATTAGGTTCAATCCCAATGTATGAGAGTAGATAAAGTAGTGTATGAAACTGCACATAACTAGGTATTAAAATACCCCTCATTTTGTAGTAGGTACTTTGTTTTTAATTTGATCGACTCGTTGTTCTAGTCACAAATAATATAATAGGTACCTACTACATACGTCTAGTATATGAGAGGAACTCGTGGCTAAGTGAGGAGCTCGTGGCTAAGTAATAACAGCCGCACGGGTCGATCGATCAGGTTAAGCTACGCTTGCCGCGGTTGGTCCGTGGATGGGTGACCATCTTTACATACCGAGACTCCTCCGTGCCTCGGAAAGCACGTTAAGCCGTTGGTCCCGGCTGTCATTTGTAGATCTTTGACTGTCGTTACGGGTAGTTAGAAGCCTAAAAATCTGACAACCAGTCTTACCGAGGGGTATCGTGTTACCTAGTAACTAGGTCGTGGAAGTCAGATAGGCAGTCGCTCCATGTAAATACTGATATTCAGCTGCATCCGGTTAGACTGGAAGCCGACCCCGACGTAGTTGGGAAAAGGCTAAGCAGAAGAAGATACGTCTAGTGGTTGCAAGCGCTACTGCTGAGCATGAGGTCCTGGGTTCGATTCCCGGGTCGGGCAAAGTGTTATTGGGTTTTTCTATCTGAAATTTCTCGGTAGCAGCCCGGAGTCTGGATTTGTGCCCGGTTGATGGCAATAGGCTCGCCCCCTATTACATGGGACTTAAACATAACTGGCGAAATGTGGGTGTAAGTACCTGCTACAGGGACACCTCTGCCCAACCCTTCGGGGAAACAAGGCGTGATGTTACGTTTGTCTTTAAAGATTCAACCTGCCTGCCTTTTCCCAATTATGTTGGGGTCGGCTTCCAGTCTAACCCGATACAGCTGAATACCAGTATTTTACATGGATTGACTGTCTATCTGACCTCCACAACCCAGTTAATAGTTAACATGATAACCCTTGGTAGGACTCGATGTCAGACTTTTGGGCTTCTAACTACCCGTAACGATGTCAAAGATCTACAAATGACAGCCGGGACCAATAGCTTAACGTGCTTTCCGAGGCACGGAGGGGTCTCGATATGTAATGAATGGTCTCCCATCCACGAACCGACCGCGGCAAGCGTAGCTTACCCTTCGATCGACCGATGCGGCCGTTATCATTTAGCCAGGAGCCCATTAATACCTATATAAGTACCAACTTATCCTAAATTCCTAATGGAAAAACCCAATAACGCTTTGCCCGACCCGGGAATCGAACCCACGACTGGACAGGCTCAGCAGTCGCGCTTGCGACTATGAGACCAAGAGGGTTACGAGGTTTAGTAATGGCCCGGAGTTTGGAAGTTGGCGCGGCGGTGTAATACTCCCGTGCCTCGGAAAGCACGTTATGCCGTTTGTCCTGCGCCTGATCTCTCTCCGGTCGTGTCGGATTACCGTCCCAGCGGACTATGAGAGTGAGGGAAGAGAGAGTGCACCTGTGTCTGCGCACACACGCCTGCACTATCATATCTCCCGCGCCGAAGGCTAGTCTCCGCTGAGATTGGTCGCCATGGCCGAAATTCTAAATATCTAAGTTTGACATAAAAAACCACCAAACTGCAAGTGATGAAAGCTTAAGGCGAAAGCGTCAGGGTAGCCCGCGAAATTCAAATTTTCTTACGTTTTTTGCAATTTGCAAGTCAGTATCATGTTGTATGTTGATCTAAATATGATTCGCGGTCGTAACAAATATGGCTTTACTCAATTATAATCATTACAATCAGCAATAGTGATTAAGAAGATAAAGGTGTCAAATGCACCTTTGCTAACTTATGGAGTTGTATTGCTGATTGCAATGATTATAATTGAGTAAAGCCATATTTGTTACGACCGCGAATCATATTTAGATCAACATAAAACCTGACACTGACCTGCAAAATGCAAAAAACGTAAGAAAACTTGAATTTCGCAGGCTACCTTGACGCTTCCCCCTTAAGATCCAGTGCAATTGGAAATTGCCAATATTTTTCTGAGACTGATTAATGTGATTCAACGAACCATGATAAATGAATTAATGACAGTCTACCTACCTACTGTTTGAACTCAGAACCTCGCGATCCTTAGCTAACCTTGAGCCTGCTACACCATCAAGTAGTGACCCCATAACCAAAGCTAATAATACCTACTGCATTCTTCAACCAATGTTTGTACAGCCTGTACCAAAAGTATGTAATGAAAATGTAAACAAATCGATCAGAAATCGTATCCGTGGATGCCAATTTGTACAGCAATACTTACACTTAAACCCGAAACTCTAATTTTAAATCACTTTGAAGATGTTTTTAACCGACTTAAAAAAAGGATGTGGTTCTCAATTCGATCGTATATATTTTTTTAATTTGTGTTCGCAGTTAACTTCGTCGTTTATGAACCGAATTGATGATTCTTTTTTTGTTGGAAAGGAGATATCCCAAGGGTAGTACTATGATAAGGAAACCAGGATTTGATGATGGCATCCTAGAGAAATCGAGGGCAATCTTTGAAAATCGTAGTGGCGACTAGTGCGTTTGTTAATTTTTTATAGTAACACATGCAGTTGCTCTCGGAAAGCACCATTTGGTGAATTGGAACTGATAATGAAGACCATAGATGGCCACTGGAACTACTCAATAATTAGTATTTCTCTGGTTGCGATTCGATTACTTTAATATGGTTACTAAGAAATTTATGCTCGTCACAATGCTTATGGAGAAGTGGAGCTGATGGTGAAGCACCAGGAGAACTCCTCAACGATTAACGTCCCTGCACCGGGATTAGGAATATTTTGTAAAAGGTGATGAGAAGTTGACATTAAGCTATTGTAACTTAGAAAAATTACAAACTGACCCACGAAAAATTACAAAACGAGAGAAATATAAACTTTCTTACAAAAAAAAAACTGCTTCTAAAAAACAATACAAAGTGAAAAATAACTTATATTTCGGAAGTCGGTGTCTTTGGTTTTGTATATTCGTTATTTGCCACCTTTTTTGTCCGCCGTTTTGCTGCCAGTCTTTTGGGCACGTTTCCGTATGACAGCGACGAGTACTTCGACGCCTAAGTGTCCTTTTGTTTTTGTGTTTATTTGTAGGTATAGTTAGTTATTTAATTTAATGTTAGATTGTATATTGTGTGTGTTTGGGAAATTTGACCCTCCTTGACAGATCAAATCTCCCATACATGTGGTACCTGCACATGGTCAAATTTAGTGGCACAAGAAAATTTTGTCATTACAAAGTTGAAACGTTCATACATGAATGTTACTAATTAATTCCCTTCAGTGAGAATTTAACCTGAACAGTATTTATTTACACTTTCGTCAAATAATTTTGAAACAGACTGTATGTAAACATCAACTTTGTTCTAGTGAAAATGAAGTTGATTTTAGACTGAGTAGTACTGTTGAAAAAGTCATAAAAATAAAAAATTGTAGTGCAAACTGAACCTTAAACGTAGACATTACAGTTGTTTTTCCTAAAACTCGTGTTTGTTTACATGTTTGGCAAATAAATTGCGAACGTAGATTAGGTATGTGTGCATGGACGTTTGTATGTTTGTATGTATGACGTCAGTCTACCTGAACAAGTTCTAAGAACTAACGACTTAGACCAGTCCTTATTTTGCGAAGTTACGAAGATTTATAGAGGTGGTATATTTTAAATGGCGACTGAAGAAACTTTATGTAGTTATAGCTATTAAATATTACGAAAACTTTGTAAGAAATGGCACAGCTATTAAGGCCTACTCAGATATAAGCGATGTCGCCGCGATATCGATGTCGCGCTCGGTATCGAAATAGGTCTACTCTCTAAGCACGAAATCCGTAGTTCCAGCCGAACTTACTGGCGATACCTACAGCGTATCACCTACGGACATAAGAATAGTTTGGGGCCCGAACTATCAATTAATGACAACACGATTTGACAGCTGTCCCTACTCTACTCCCGATGTATTTTTGACCGTCCAAAAAATTTTATTTTTCGAATAGGCTTTACTGCGTAGTTTCGAACTACTTTCGGACAGGGCCATATCTTCGTTGACGGCCTTAAATAGTAGGCCCCTGGTCCAAACTGACTAACCAGTAGGCGGACCAGTATCGCTACTGAGCGCGACAGCGATAGGTATCGCTTATTTCTGAATAGGCCTTTATAAAGGCCGAACTAGCCAGTCTCAGTAGTGGGAACAAGTTTTTAATATCTAGGTAAGCATTTAATAATCAGCCCTATGCTATTTCTAACAATATTGGCAATATTGACAAATGGACACAGAAGTCGATTGGTTAGGTCAATGAGGTCTACTTTATCACAATGTCTATTTATGCCAGCTCCATTTTTCCCACATCCTTGTATCCGACCACGCGTTCTTGGGTCATTCGTATTTTTGGGACAAATATGCGCGTTTGATCCGCCAAATTGATACGTGAGGCCACAGGTTTGACAACACAAAGACTTTTTAACAGAAACACGTTGAAATAAAACAGAGAAACGAACAAAATACATTACGAACAGGTTTTGTAGCCGAAGCTAGTAATTAACGGATTAATTTTAATTGAATTACTTTTTTATGGTTTACTGAATGTAAAATATTCGTAGAATACTAATTGATACGAGATGTGATATAAAGCTGAGAGATTGACATTGAACTGTGCATATAGTAGTTAGTTAATTGTTGGTGTAGTTGATTTGTATTTTGTAATGACAATTAACGGCATATTGTTTAGTAACTACATCTAGCGACGGTCACAAAACTAATCTTATTAGCGACATCTATAAGCGAGTAGCGGCACTGTTTCAACGTTTAGAAAAGAGGGTTTAAAAATTTCGCATGCTTCAAAAACAAGATGGCGCTAGCTAGAAATAATGGAGTGCGCATGTCAAAAATTCATGTCATTCACATTCACACATCATTTTATTTAGTGATATCGTAAAAACGAGTTGAATTTGTGAAAATATAAGGACGTGGTGTCTTCGGGCATGAGTGCCATATATAAACGAACGATTGTGTTAAATAGAATAACTTGGACCATGTACTAGTGGACGATAAAACGGGAGTGTATCATGGTGGTCAAATCCTGAAAGGAAAATCGACTTTATTGCAGTTTCCCCCTGAATTTCCGTGTGGTGCGTTCTGTTCATTAAATATCTTGTTTTGTTTCACATTCCGAAGATGATGTGACTGTATTACAACTGGTGTGTATAGTGGATAACTTATTATCTATTTTTGACTACGTTTTCGATCTATATTTAACGACAGTGATTCCATTTTATTGAATTACTTGTATGAAGACTCGCAAATTGCGTAAGTTGCACATTTGTTTTCGATATTTCAGCGTCCGTACGACAATTGCCCCGATAGGTGCAGTTGCTAATGCAAAACAACATGAATTGAAATGCTAAATAACATAGAAGAATGTTTACATACATAGTATACAAAGGCACACTGAATTTCAGCTGTAGCTACAGTTATTAGGATTTTTGCAATTACTTAAAAACTATTTTTTTAAATTACAAATAAATAGGAATCTTTGCAAGGATTTTTCAAAAACCAAAAAAAGAACTGAACATGAAGATAGAAAATTACAAAAAACAAAATGATAAAATACTAACCATTTACAACTTTAAAATTACAGAAAAATGGGTCAGTGGGTCGTCTTAAATGATGTATTGACAGTTTATTGTTTGCAAATCTAGTTGGCCGTGCTTTATCCAATACAAATGTTTCATAATATTGATGATAACGTTCTGCTATCAATATGTTTGTCTAGCATGATTATTATGTCAATTTGTCTCCGCTAAGCATGCTTTGCAACAGACACAAGTGGACAACTATCATTATTGGTGTATTTTATGAAGTAGGGTTTATCCAACATTATTTAATTGTTGTCTTTGTCACTCCTGTTGATGGATAGCAAGAGAGAGGAAGGCCAAAGAAAAGATGGATGGCTTGTGTGAGGAATAATATGAAAGAGGAGGGAATGTAAGCGTGCTAATTGACAGAGGAGAGTGGAAAGAGAAAATGTGCAGCGTCGACTCTCAAGTAACATGAAAAAGGGCAGGAAGATGATGATGATACCGTCCCACTCCCTCTACTCCTTCCATGTTTTGCGATTCCTCGCTTTATCCTTCCAATTTTGACAGAATCTATTCATTTCAGTCAACAATCTCCTTTGTATTCCAGATGAGTCTCAGATCACCAGCTCTGTGCTATTTGGGCCCAAAGTGTGTCTGGCATGCGGCAAACATGTTCTGCGCAGTCCTGTTTAAGTTGGGCAGCCTTTTGAGCCACATTAGCCATCTTTTTTATTACTCTTAGCAAAAATTATATATGTTAAGTGGCCATGTGTGAGTCGGACACATACATAAAGGGTTTTGTACCACCATACAATATTGAACACAGTTTCTTGTAAAGTAAAATAAAGTTATATAGCTGCCGTAGTAGTACACACTCTGTGAAGATTTTAAATATCTACGTATTTCGGTTCAAATGATACAGCCCTGTGATAGACAGAGGACAGCACCCTTTGGGTACAGAACCCTTAAAAACTGATTCAAAATCATTGTGATTTGAAACTACTACCTATAGATCTCTAATTCCACTGAAATGTTGTTAATTAAAACTAATTAAGACAGAATCTGGTTCAGATTACATTTTTCATTGATTTAATTATAGAAGGTTACCGTAGTGTGAAAATAATTAGCGTAGGCTTGTTAGCTAGCAAACGTCATTGATAACAGAATTGATAAGTAGCACCCGTAGGTACCCACATGTTGCTAATACAATTCCAGTCTATTTGTTCAGTTTTGCCAACTGAACCTACACCTGTGACCTACAACTGAACCTAACAACTGTGAAATTCCTTTTGCAATCAAAATAAACTCACATCTATGATCAAAGATGTAATGAAATTTTAAAATAGGAATATTATGGGTAATTTGTGAGCTTCGTAGATAGGTATTATGATTATTTATAATATATTAAGATAGTGTACTCGCCTCATATTCCGAGCCTCCATAAAGTTTGAATTGGGCTGTACCACGGATTGATTCTGGACCTGCTGCGTCGGAATTTTTCGTTCCAAAATCATGTACTAAATTCATCGTAGCGGGTTCTGCAAAGATGTCCCTGCCCCCCTGTATAAGTATAGGAGCTAGTATAATTTTACATGCACAAGAGTCATTCCAGCTTTGTATCTGGAATGGCAGATTTAGATGGTGGTGACTACCAAGTGGGTCACTTATTGCAAGATTACCACCATGTAACATTAAAAAAAAACTTCTACTACAGTATTTTTATCTCAAGAAGCGACGCGCGCTTTACTTGTGGTAACCAAATGTACAAACACGCTCTGAAGACGAGTAACGTCAGCACAGCACACACAGTTCAGACTTCGCCATTGTCTAGGACGGTATCTAAAGCTCCTGCGCTTACACACACATTCACAGCGTGTTCGTACACTTGTTAACCACAAGTAAAGCTCACGTCGATTGGTGATATTAAAATACTGTAAGTAAGTAGGTATAGCCACTCGTAAAGGCAATTTTTAATATAAAGGTAACCTATTTATTGCTGACCTCATGTACTAAGCTTTTCTAACTCCTTTAATTCGTAGAAACATTTAAGTATTAATACATAATCCACTTTTCTTGGAAACTTTCAGACTAGGTTTGTAGACTTCAGGCAATAAATAATGCTTTATCAGCTGATCTTTAACCTTTACCACGCCCACTCGTTGTTTTACCAAGGAGTGGAAGAAAGGGGCAGGGAGGGGGGTCTACTCCCCCCCCCCCCCCAGGTGAATCAGATGCAATGAGTCAACTGGCCCTGACATTATGTTCTGATTGAAAGGACATTTCTGTTGATGAAGCATGATAATGGGCCATGATTGATTGATTGAGTCTTAATTTACGTAATTTGATACGTAATTTCTTCGCGAACGGAGGTTATTAGCACTATACGCAAATGTACCCAACATCAATTTTTTCTATGACAGCATCTGTCTTCGGGGCCCCTGAAAATACGCAGCAGGATGTAAATGGACTGGCGAATAGTGCAGTTTCTACTTTTTTTTATGGTTGCATTGTTACATATTGCATGTTAGCATTAAAACCAGGGTAAACAATAAGGATGATGCCTGGGTCAAAAAAAGAAATTCTATTTAGTCCGCCAATCAGACAAAAAAAAAAATTAGACACGTATTTTTTGCTGCATCATATTAATAAAAATTACTTGAATAAAACGCATTAAAGTTGGGGAGTGGGGGTCGCTACGTCATAAGTAAGTATAAAATCTACATACTAGTGACGTTATGGCACATTTTAACTCAATGTATTGCCTTAATCTTTTGATAACGTAAAAAGAAGAAAAATGTGTCCAATAATTTGAATAGGCTCGCCCCCTATTACATGGGACTTAACATAACTGGCGAAATGTGGGTGTACCTGCTACAGGGACACCTCTGCCCAACCCTTCGGGGAAACAAGGCGTGATGTTATGTAATTTGAATAATATTATCTAAAAGACGGACTAAAAGTTATTTAGTCATCATCTCTATTGTTGGTGATACAGTAAAATAAATAAAGCCCGCTTCCTGCATTTTAGATGTCGATAGATAACTGCTGCCAGCCTCTGCCTTCATCATCATCAATTTGGGCCTGGGATTTATCCCAAAAGGAGGCTTATCTCCTTTTGACTGCATCAACAGTATCCCCAGTTGGTTTCATCCAGATTCCCTCCGAAATTTTTGTGAAGACAAACCAAGTTCTGATCCTCCACGGCGACGTCGTAAAAAGATGCCTATCCATAGATAAATATCACCCGTCTCTCCACTAGTCAATTGCCTACTCAAAGATGCATATCCGGTACGGCTCGCAAATCCTTCCATATCCTGAGGACACGTCTTCCCTACCATTACCGCGCGCCCCGGTCTACTCCCTGATATGCAATGGCCTCTGTAGCCCCATGAAACATGAGGCTCCAGGGGCTAGTGCAAATCTTGGGGTTCATTTATCGAGTCTGGTTAAACCACGCTGGGATTCATTCAAGCTAAGTACTGATCCTCTAGATCGTAATTTTCCTAAAAGGTCTAGTTTTCTTTTTCGAGTATTGTCTATCGACCGTTATACCAGTTTACCTACGTCCAACGGAGGCTTATCTCGCTTCGTCTGCATCAACACTCAACAGTCTCGATCCCATTTTGATTTTATCCAGCTTCTTCACTATTTTTCTGAAGGCATGCCTAGTTATTCTACGGCGCGTTGTGTTCCACGCGCGCCTCAAAGAGATGTCAGCAGAACTGACGGGGTCCGCTAGGGCCGATGCCTGCCGGGGGTGCGAAGAAAACCGAAAGGGAGATCGTGGCCCCCGGCAACAGGGCAACCGTAGGAACACGGGTAGATTTTAGTCAGTAAGCGTCTGACACGACCTCCGGCTCAGCCCAGAGCGGGAGAAGTTATTTGATAATTTCCCACCCAAAAAAAAAAGCTACAAGGCTTTTTTTTTGGGCGGGAAATTCTGTTCCTGCTGATCATCTTATGTCAAGTTTCCATAATTATCTTTTAGGTATTTTCAATCTGCAGTCTTGCCATTCAGTTCCATCATTGTCATCAACAGCCCGACTTCGTCCACTGCTGGGCATAGGCCTCTCTTTTCCTGTGCCAATCCCCACGCTCCTGTGCTAGTCTCATCCAGGTTTTTCCGGCGATAGCAACAATGTCAATGCCATTCAGTTAACGTTCAGTGTACATATTATGTACATTCCTCTTACAAAAACCGGCCAAGTGCGTGTCGGACCACGCGCAATGAAGGGTTCCGTAGGTCGGATGAATTTATCCCAAAAATAAACTTAACATTGTAGTTGGAAAACATGTTCTCCCATACATTCCAACAAATTTAGCAAATGTAAGTTTGTACGCACAATATTGAGAGATTGACCATGTTATTTTAAGACCATAGACTTCTTATAGGTTTTAATCTATGAGTAAAGAACCATTCTCGGTATTTTTTTCATAATTTTAGGCTCAGTAGTTTCGGAGATAAGGGGGAATGGTCAATTTTCATATATTTTCTTAAATATATTTATATTAAAATGATAAAATAAATATATTTGAGATCCTCACAATAAGCCCTTTCATTTGATATGTCACATGGTACAGTTTACAAAACTTGTTTTTTAAATTTCTTGTGTGCAAAAGTGACCCCATATTCAAAATTCATTTATTTATGCTACAGGTCCCGTTTGGGTCATTGAAATTCATATGTGTACCAAATTTCATTTACATTGGTCCAGTAGATTCAGAGCAAATCGGCTGTGGCAGACGGACAGACACATGAGTGATCCAATAAGGATTCTTTTTTTTTTCTTTTGAGGTACGGAACCCTAAAAAGGAGGCCAGAGTCAGTCCAAGTAGCGGGAACGTTTTAAGATGATATTGATGAAAATACTGTTACTCAACTGCATCCGATCACGAGCCGATCCAACATACCTAGAGTTGCCATCTGTCCGGACAAAGCTGGACAGTGTTAGGCTTTTTGACCTCTTGTCCGGGCCAATTTGACTGCGTCTGGCCCGTCCGGCTTTTGTTAGGCTTTTTATTCTCTTTAATAGGCCAGCAATGGACGAAACAAAGAAACAGGTTAAAGTCAGAAACTATTGCAAAAATGTTAATTGTGGAATTTAATTTAAGACCTGTGATAAAACTATTAAGGAGGTTGAACTTTTAAAGCACGTTTCTACCAAGGAAAAATATGCAAATGAAAATGATGACACCAATTAAAAGTTTTAGCCAAAAATCCTTTTTTTTGGCGTACGTCCGGCCGTGGGACCCAAAAGTCCGGCTCTTTTAGCGGGTAAGTCCAGTTTCTGATTTTTTGAGATGGCAGCGCTAAACAAACCTAGTTGGAAAATGATGTTGATATAAAGACCAGTAGTTCCTCTGTTTTTCACCAAGTCTCAAATCAACTCGTAAATTACTCCAGTTCAATGTATTGTATGGCATAAACATTCATTAGTTTACCCGTAGTGTTTAGTAGATCCGGGTGTTGTGACGTCATTGCTAATCTCGGACTTATTATTGTACGTTAACTATGGTGTACTATGCGTCTATGCTCGTCAGTTGTCGGTGGTACATTATGTTCTCTGAATTTAGCAGATTTTCTTAGGCACAAAAGGACTAGAAAATCAGGCTGGCTGGACAGGGCCCTCTCTTCAAATTCAAAGGATTGTCGTTTTTAGCTGCTTTAACACATTTGGGAGTTTTGAAAAGCATAATGACGGCTATCTTTTTGAAGTGAAAACTTCTTTAGGCGCGTTGGGCATTTTTGAGATGAGACTAAACTATTGATTTCGCGACACTGAAAAACGGAATTTACCGACACCGTGGAGTAAAAGACATCAACGCGTTGATTACCGCGGTGCGTGGAATAAAAGACATCAACGCCTTTATTACCGTGGTGTCGATTTTTTTTCAAGTTTTCACTTCTGTCCGCACTCACGGAGTGCCACTGTTTTTTAGCAGGCTGAAGTATTAATGAAGCTTTCTTATAGTTTTCGCCTCATGGTTACTCTCTCCGTATAGGGCAGACAGGTACGTAAAGCTACAGCACCTCACATATAACTCATTATGTGTTACTTATGTGTATGAGGCTCCAATCTTGAGATACGCCTTCTTGGGTAGCTCTTCTTACGATTTTTGTGTTGACTTGTATCGATGCATAATAGCTGCTGACCTCCCGGGGGGACCAATAGTCCAGTTTAGTTATTAGGACAGACAATTTCCACGCAAACTCCGCCCCCAAGCACCCCGCCACTCCGATACGTGCTAAACGCTAACACCACAGTAATAAAGTTGAATATCGCGTGCGCTCTTTGATCGTGTTCGACCACGAAACTAAATGGCGTAAGTCTCAATTCATATTTCGTTTATAACTAAAGTAATAATTGATTTAGAGAAAAAATATCTTGTGGCTGAATAATAAACTATATTTTTTTACTTACACACGTATTTACATCATTTAAAAACTATCAGACTTAATATAATTATATAAAAAAGGGGGGAGGAATAATCATATGGCATCAAAAAATTCGTCCGCATCGCTGTCAATAGGAAAAGTGCCCAAAAGGCTGGCAGCATTGCCAAGTTGTATGGCAATGCTGATTCTTTGGCCAAAGAATAGGCCAGCCCTCTGGTCACGTGAAGAGTCGACCAGCCGCTTGGCGATGTCTTGAAAAACTAGGTGGACACTCGGACCCCATGGCCCTAGTGTTTCAACCCCAAACGGCTCAAACATATAAGTCCCAATAAGATTGGAGTATTTGCGCCGTTTGAGGTTTTCCGCACTTGCAACAGCAGCCCCAGCACAGCCCGCCGTGCTAGGCAGATGGGATGGCGCAAGGGTGTCGACACACGTTGCATCCCACACCAAAGGCCTAACTACTTTCCAAGGCATTATGGTCATTCCGTCTGGTCGCTTCCCATCGTCCATTGGGTTCTAAAACGACTGGCATTCCGGCAGTGACAAGAGCACGACGGATGATGTTATTGATGCTGACGTGCCGTGCTATCCGGCCTGCGCTCTTACTGCAGGATAGGCGATGGTGTCCGAGACAGTCGACACCTTCACCGCATTGGCAGCGATGCGGAGATTTTCGAATAAAAAATAAATCATGCAAAAATGTTACAATTACGTAACTGTCCTGTACATGGAAAGAAAAATATCCAACATATCATTATACTAAAGTTCCATTTTATTTGTATGCGTGACTGTTTCAGAATATTAATGCAAATATACAATTTAAGGAGCCTGCTCTTAAGCTCAAACCACAGTTGCTCTGCGTAAAAAAATACTGATACGTTGCTATGCAAAAGACTCTTTAGACAGAAAATCTAAGCGACTTTCGTTTGATGCTGGATAGATCTCCATAGCGTTAGCAGCAAGTGCAACAATAGAGATGACAACATTTTTTTTTGTCCATCCGCTTTATTATTAAATATAATATTGGACACGTATTTTTTTCTTTTTTTACATTGTTATTTCCTTTATTTCATTTACAAACATATAATTTACATTTTTAAATATTCTTATTGTTATTATTATTATTTATTTATTTATCATAAGCACACCAACAGCACAGTCACTTACAATTCAAATTAAATAACATCTAAAATTTACATTTCAGTAACCATGCAAATGACAAGTATGCATGACATTCAACATAATTATGAAAATTAGAGACAAAGAAAAATAATATAAAGTGTGTCTAGTAGACATAAATCTACAAGACTACAAAACAAAACAATTTAAGCTAGATAGACGGACACCCATCACACTTTTTAAATAGGGAGCGTCTGTATGAAGCGAAAGTCATGGAGAAAATATCAATTGGGTAATCCGTCAAGTCAAGATTACGGCGATACATTGAGATAAAATGTGCCATGACGTCACTAATAAATAGATTTTATACTTACTCGTGACGTAGCGATCCGTGCTCCCAACTTTAATGCGTTTTATCTAAGTATTTTTTTATTATTATGTCGCGCGACGAGCGGTTTCTTTGTGTCGCGTCGCGTGTCGCGCTGGTCTGCACGAGCCTTAAAGCAAAAAATACGTGTCTAATATTTTTTTATTAACTGACTGACGGACTAAACAGAATTTCTTTTTTTCACCCAGACTTCATACCTATCCTTCCTAAATTAGTAGTATGCCGTCACTACTAATTTAGGAAGGATAGGTATGATGCCTGGGTGTGATGCATGAAGTCTCTGGGATCTGAGTCTACGTTTCTACCTGTTTATCGTAACCTGCCGTAAAGTTTTTTAAAGTCACTGTTACAGTAGATTTATGCTTTGTAGGGTTGGCTTTTGTGTGTTCAATTACAATTTATTTGCATTCTTAAAACTAGTTTTACAATATTTATTTGAATTAAAGGTTTAGACATTAGAAATCTCTGCTCTTTAACAAAGGCCTCCCCCAGGTTTTTCCCATAGCTGACGTTCGTGAGTTTTTAACCGACTTCCAAAAGGAGGAGGTTCTCAATTCGTCTGTATGTTTTTTTTTTTTTTTTTTTGTATGTTTGTTACGCGATTACTCCGCCAATTATGAATAGATTTTGATGATTCTTTTTTTGTTTGGTAGATCATACTTCAGAGGTGGTCCCATATAAATTTTATTAACTATGCTTGGGTAGTTTTTGAGTTAGCTTCAATTATACGTATTTTTTCCCACTTAGTATGTAGATGATATGATAACTTCTTGTCACTGTTATTTACATAGCAGGTAGTGGTATTCGAATTTGTGTGGGGTAGGTACCACAACTAAAAAGTGAAAAATAAAAACTTTTTACAAAAAAAAACAACCGACTTCAAAAAAAAAAACACTACAAAGTGAAAAATAACTTTAATTTCGGAAGTCGGTGACAAAGAACGAAAATTCAAAACCAAAGACACCGACTTCCGAAATTAAAGTTATTTTTCACTTTGCAGTGTTTTTTTTTTTTGAAGTCGGTTGTTTTTTTTTTGTGAAAAGTTTTTTTCTCCTCCATATGGGATCCCGCAGTAGTTTTCAAGTCGTCCCATCTTTGAAATGGTTTTCCTCTTTTCTTCTCTGGGATACCATTCTGTTACGTCTCTGGCTCATCTTCCGTTTTTAACCGATTTCCAAAAGGAGGAGGTTCTCAATTCGACTGTTTTTTTTTGTATGTTTGTTACGCGATTACTCCGCCAATTATGAATTGATTTTGATAATTCTTTTTGTGTTTGGTAGGTCATACTTCAGAGGTGGTCCCATATAAATTTTATTAAGTTTACTTGGGTAGTTTTTGAATTAACTTCAATAATACGTATTTTTTCTGACTTAGTATGTGGATGATATGATAAAAAAATTCGGAAGTCGGTGGTAAAAAACGAAAATTCTAAACCAAAGAAATTATTTTTCACTTTGTAGCGTTTGTTTTTGGAAGTCGGTTGTATTTTTTTTTTGTAAAAAGTTTTTTGTCTCCTAATGACATGACCTGCCCCCTTCCATTTTAGTTTTTTTTATTGTGAAAACACGTCTGCTACGTTTGTTATCTTCTTATAAGTAAGTTTAAGAATTCCTTTGTCTTTCTTCTTTATATTTAGCATGTTCCTTTCTTTGTTGTGTTGACATGATTCCATTTTGTATGTCAAATAAACAAGCGGCGTTCTTCTGTCTGTCCTTGTCCTATGTTACAGTGTTTTTCTCTTCCATTTTTAAACCCCGACGAAAAAAGAGGGGTTTTATAAGTTTGACCACTACGTGTGTGTGTCTATGGCACCGTAGCTCTTAAACAGCTGAACTGATTTGAATGCGGTTTTTGTTATTTGAAAACAGGTTTTCTAGCGATGGTTCTTAGACATGTTTTATCAAAATCGGTTCAGCCGTTTGAAGATTATCAGCTCTTTTTTGTTGATGAATGAATGGATGTGAGCGTCTTCCACAGGTCTGATCGATTTGAAATTTGGTATTCTGTTATTTCAATGATATTAGAAGAACAATCTTGAACTGATGCTGCAGCATCACCTGAAATTTGCAGGACACCCAACTCCCTTACCAACTTACACATTTGTATCGTGTTTGGGCTCATAAGAATTTTAATAACTTTTATTTTCATGAAAAATATACCTTACATGCGCGTTTGCGATGTTTATTGACTGAGCTAAAAATCTACCAAAACTAAAAAAGTGCCATCCCTATCTTCATATTTTTAATTATAACTAAGTAAAACAATTTTTACGCCACACACAGATTTAATTATAAACTCATGAGCGATTGTTTATAAATTATCTTTTATTATCGACATAACATTATTTCGACTTTCATTACAATGTCAGTGAAGACTGACTCAGTCAAGGTTATTAAAGCTTTTTAGCGTGATGTCATCAATAATATTGTTTTATCTTATGTGGTCCCTGCCAAGATTTGGTCTCCGCATCTGGTCTTATAGGTAGAGTTGCAGATATCCGGCCATTTTTTTTAACTATCCGGTGCACTGCTAGATTATCGTCTTGTGCCGGATACTTGGCCTTATTTTGTAAAAATAAATAAATTATGCTACTAATTACGAAAACCAACATGTTTACTTGTTTATAAGAAAGGAGACGTTTCATTTTTGTATGGGACTCTGGCCATAACATGTACCTACACTTTAGAAAACCTGGGCAACGAACCCATAAATACAATAAAAGACAATTTTTTCCATAATATCTAATACTTTTTGGGCACAAAATAAAAACCCGAAAATGTTTGACGTTTGTCAGGAGAAATACGACCATCGACAGCTAGCCATTTTCGTCCAGAAATACCTACAAATCTACAATCCACAAAAGCAGTTTTTTATTTTTATGATGAATCACACTTTCTAATTAATCAAAAAAGTTGGATAAGATAGCTATCTTATTATAGTACAGAAATACATGCCTTTCATATTTATTTAAATAACGTCCTCAATTCGTGGAATTTTTTCCTTTTTTTTCATTAACGTACACTTTATGGCCGAAAATGAAACATCTCCTTTGGTCTGTAAGCACTTCTAATTATAATCAATATTTGAAATCTACTAAAGGTAAATTGTGATGTATGAAAACAATTTTTTCGGCCTTTAAAGATAATAAGCGCGCTTGCCGTTTTTAACACGCATGTCGTTCTCTTCGGCCGGATATCCGGCTTCGGCAGTCGCCGGTTATCCGGTATCCGGCCAAATCACTATCCGTTGCAACTCTACTTATAGGTGTGCTAAAATGTTGATTAGACCATGCGAGGACCACCTCAGTACCTATCTGATAACGTACATTCACAATTTCACATACATAAACTCACGCCTTCTTCCCATGGGGGTAGGCGGAGGTAGAAACTACAGAACGCCACCTAATACGATCGTTGCATACTCCTTTTGCCTCATTTACGGTCATACATCTGGTCTTACACGCACGCCGGTTGCTAGTAATACGCACCTGACCTTTTCTGAAGAACATCACCAATAAGGTCAGTATTTATGTCCTCCTAGGGCGTCCCCGCCCGACGTTTCCACTCACATCTGCCTTGTTAGTCTCCTTTCATTCATCCAACCTTCACTTATCTACACAATTATCATTACAAAACTGTTTCGTGACCAACTGCCCGACAAACAACGCACAAACTAAACCAGTGACGGTAGATAAATACAAATTGTAAGAAAATTATGTTTCTTAGAGCGTGTAAAATCGGCAGCTGCTAGTTACTCCGCCCACAAATGTCCACTACAGCAAATGGCTCGACTCGTAGACTGCTACAATGCACAATCGTGACGCAATATTACCATACCACACTTTTTGAAGTGAGAACTTCTTTAGGCGCGTCGTGCATTTTTGAGATAGGACTAAACCATTGATTACGCGACACCATGACGACTCCTCATTTTTGTAAACGCGATTGTGCTCTTTATTTATGCGTTACGGATCAATGTTCTATGCAAGTATTTTTACTTTAAAGGTTTTGTAAACGCGATTGTGGTCTTTATTTATATTACGTTACAGATAAATGTTCTATGGAAGTATTTTTACTTTAAAGGTTTCGGAAGATTTTTTTTTTTTTTTGTAATCGCCTTTGCGCTCTTTATTTTGATAAGATTACGGACCAATGTTCTATACAAGTATTTTTCTTCCATCAAGGTGATCTTGTTCAAGTTTTCGCTTCTGTCGGCACTCCCGGAGTGCCACCACTTATTTTTTTTGATTGGGAAATTATTAAATAACTTCTCCCGCTCTGGGCGCAGTGGGAATGCGTGTCAGACTCTTACTGACTAAAACCCACCCGTGTTCCTTCAGTTGCCTATGTTGCCAGGGGCCGCGGTATTCCTTTCAGACTTTCCCGCAACCCCGGCTGAATTGTCAGACTAAAGGCAGGTTTACACGAGTCCATTATTGTGACAGTACACTAAATCAGTCCAGCGCTGACTTACAACTGGGCTCGTGTAGACACTAGTTTCAACCCAGTCCCGTGCTGACTTCGCGCCCTCAAGTCAGTCCACTTGACTAACCTACCCGTCTATTTTCGGGCCCAGTAGCTTCCCCCGCCTGACTTACTGCCGATCTCTTCTACATGAACCCACTGATGATTCCAAATTCTGAGTCACTGGGTCCAGTCACTGCCATCGTACATAAGATTAGGTAAATGTTGATGATGCCTGGGTCAAAAACGGCACCGCGGTAATCAACGCGTTTGTCTTCGCAATGTCTTTTTAATGATCAAAAGCTGGTGTCGTAACAGTGTCGCGAAATCAATGGTTTAGTCCTATTTCAAAAATGCCCAACGCGCCTATAGAAGTTTTCACTTCAAAAAAGAAATTCTGTTTAGTCCGTCAGACAGATAATAAAAAAAAGAAATAAGACACGTATTTTTTGCTTTATTATATTAATAAAAAATGAATACTCGTGACGTCATGGCATATTTTAGTCCGGTTAAGCAGTCAAGACCTTAGTGGTCAAAACTGCAAGAGGCCATAGTTAAAAAAAAACGTCATGGCACATTTTAACTCAATGTATCGCCGTAATCTTTTGATAAGTTAAAAAAAAACGCTGCGTTTCGCTGCCCTTCGCCGCTCTTTCGGTGTGAGTTGACCCTAAGGGTCAACTAATAAGTATTATAGTAATGAAAATAAAGTTAAAATTCATATGACTCTGAAACTGTGCTCCGCGGCGTTGTTGAGTAGATTTTTTTTTCCAACTAAGGGTCAACTCACACTGAAAGAGCGGCGAAGGGCAGCGAAGCGCAGCGAAGCGCAGCGAAGCGCAGCGACCCGCTCGATAGAGAAGGCGCCCGTTTATGGAATTCGCCGGAATTCCCGCGGCGCCGCGGGCATCCGCGCGACTCGTTCGAGTTTCTCATGCGATAATAAGTACCTATTATAGTAATGAAAATAAAGTTAAAATTCATATGACACTGAAACTGCGCTCCGCTTTGCTGCCCTTCGCCGCTCTTTCGGTGTGAGTTGACCCTTATGAAGCAATGGATTAGCAATCTGTTTCAAAACTAAACAGATTGTGGTTGTGTTGTATTACGCAATTAGGGTACCGGTCATTGTAACAATTTGGCAATGAAAGCACTTTTATTTCGTACCAGTTTTCGTTGTAGTGTTACTACTGACGTGCGGTTGACAGTACCACTAATTACCCGACTACGGCAATGCCAAAGGAGGGTTATGATTTCAACAGGCTATCCATGTATGTTCATCTGTTACCTCTTAACTCCTAAACTCCTCGTCGTATTTTGACAAACGAGGTATCGTTGAAAGCTCGCCGTGTCTTTCGTAATCTGTTCGATTTATGCCTTAATTTCGTGTGACTCCGGATTTTTAATTTCTGTGTCTGTGGGTGGTATCAGGACCCGTAATTTGTTTTCGTAAACAATTTTGCTTAATTTGTTTCATTTTGACAGTTCAACAACATTCATTGCGTTATTTACGTTGTTGAGCAGATTTTTTTTCCAACTTATGAAGCAATGGATTAGCAATCTGTTTCAAATCGAAACAAATTGTGATTGTGTTGTATTACACAATTAGGTTTACCTATACCTTTTTAGATGGCGTTTTTTCGTTGTTAGGTTTTAGTTTTAACTTTTATTTAGATCTATTTAGAAAACGGTTGTCGCTTGATTGTCATCTGCCTTCTGAAGAAAGATGCTTGTAAAGATGATATTCGTCCCAAAAACACCGTTGAACAGTTACGATTTATAATGATTAGTGTATGTTGTGCGTGCTTCGTCAAAAACAACAATATAGTTTTGAATATATTGTGAGTCTGCGACTGACAGGCATCTGTTGATAGATAGCTTTTACGCGATATTTCCGGCGTTTATGACCCAGTGTTGTGCTGTGATATATCGATAGTCCTGAAATACATTCACGAGATACGGAAAATTGTCTCCTAACATTTTGGCTTTCCCAGCTTAAACACTAGGAAGTACCTACTGAAGGACGCCATTTCAGGAACTATGTCTTGTAACTTTGACCTTCAAAAAGTGCTGATACTCTACTTATTTTTAACCGACTTCCAAAAGGAGGAGGTTCTCAATTCGACTGTGTTTTTTTTTTGTATGTTTGTTACGTGATTACTCCGCCAATTATGAATTGATTTTGATGATTCTTTTTTTGTTTGGTAGATCATACTTCAGAGGTGGTCCCATATAAATTTTATTAACTTTGCTTGGGTAGTTTTTGACTTAGCTTCAATAATACGTATTTTTTCCCACTTAGTATGTGGATGATATGATAACTTCCTGTCATTGTTATTTACATAGCAGGTAGTGGTATTCGAATTTGTGTGGGGTAGGTACCACAACTAAAAAGTGAAAAATAAAAACTTTTTACAAAAAAAAAAACTACCGAATTCAAAAAAAAAAACACTACAAAGTGAAAAATAACTTTTCAAAACCAAAGACACCGACTTCCGAAATTAAAGTAATTTTTCACTTTAGTGTTTTTTTTTAAGTCGGTTTTTTTTTTTTGTAAAAAGTTTTTTTTATTTTCAGTCTTGTAATATCTTGTATTCATTTTGGTCTGCTGCGATGTCGCCTAGCATTTAATGGGACCCAATCAGTGGGAAGATGAAAGGACCAATTTGTCTCCTACCGAAGGCCCGCAATGCCAGAGAACAGGAAAGAGAAAAGAGAGGCCTTTGCCCAGCAGTGGAACATTCAGGGCTAAATAGATATAGATAGATAGCATATGGCGTTATTTTCATAATCAGCTTATTTATAATGTTCTCACTACTGGGACATATGCCTCCTCTCGCTGAGAGGGAGTGGGCTGTAATCTACCACGCGGGCCCAGTGCGGGTAGGTAAATGCCACGTCTTCGAATTTTTTGTTCTAGGACATGCCGGTTTCCTCACGATGTTTTCCTTCACCGTTTTAAGAGCAGTGGTGATGAAATTAAATACACAAAGTAAAGCGCCTGCCTGGGTTCGAACACACGACCTACAACTCGTAAGTCGGAGCCGTTACCACTGGGCCACCACTGCTCTCACCTGTTGTTTTAGAACACAGTAACTTAGAATTCACGCCAAATTTCAACACATAACTATCACAAACGTGAAAGTATCGATAAACATTCCAACCAACGACGTTTTCCCCTCACTAGCACTCGACATTGACCGCTGCAGATGCTCCCATTCCTGCTAGTGATGTCACGCTAACGATATACAGTTTCTAATTGACTACAATGCTACTGGCTTTTCATGCTAGCTTGCTAGCTGCACTGACCTTATTGAAGATTGAATTGCATAGTTTTGCAGTTTGTAGTTTCTATCCTTACATCCTTACATATTATAAAACAAAGTCCTCCGCCACGTCTGTCTGTCTGAACGCGATAAACTCAAAAACTACCAAACGGATTTTCAAACGGTTTTCACAATGGACGGAGTGATTCACGCGGAAGATTTTAGTGTATAATTCATGTGTAAATTGGCTGAAAAATTACGATTATTGTTGAAGAAGTCGGAAAAAATTATGCCAACTGGGAGCTTTACTGGCGTGCGCTGCGTTAACCGAAAAAGATACATCAAATTTATGTTCTACGGTATTGTTCATCTTAAAAAGTTCAACAAATAAGTCCGCGATGGCATATGTCTATCTTCTAAGGATGACCCACAATAACCATTTTTATCTTTCAGAATTTGATAAAAATTTAATTGTTATTTCCGAAGCTTTTTTGACCGGTATAGTATTAATCCTTATCCAAAAAAATATGTTATTTAAATTGGGCATTTAATTTAGATTAAAATATGCCTTTAAATCATATCATTTAAATTAATAGTTTAAAAGGAAGGTGAAGGAAAACATCGTGAGGAAACCAGCATGCCTGAGAGATATTTCTCGACGACATGTAAAGCCAAGTCAGGCCACCAGGTTAGACACTAATCTCACGAAACAAAAAACTACAATACAGCTACTAATGGAATATCTATCTTCCTTAAAAATATTATATATTTTTCTCTCATATCTAATTCTGTATCCCTAACAAGTCCCTACGTTGAAAACAACAGACTTTGTCCAGATCAATCAATATGCCTAGCCTTTTCCCAACTATGTTGGGGTCGGCTTCCAGTCTAAACGCATGCAGCTGAATATCATGGAGCGACTGCCTATCTGACCTCCACAACCCAGTAACTGGGTAATACGATACCCTTTGGTAAGACTGGTTGTCAGACTTTCAGGCTTCTGACGACCCGTAACGACTGTCAAAGATCCACGAATGACAGCCGGGACCAACGGCTTAACGTGCTTTCCGAGGCACGGAGGTGTTTCGGTATGTCTAAAAAAAAACAGCCGACTTCAAAAAAAAAACACTACAAAGTGAAAAATAACTTTAATTTCGGAAGTCGGTGTCTTTGGTTTTGTTTTCCTTCTTTGTCACCGACTTCCGAAATTAAAGTTATTTTTCACTTTGTAGTGTTTTTTTTTTTTGAAGTCAGTTGTTTTTTTTTTGTAAAAAGTTTTTATTTTTCACTTTTTAGTTGTGGTACCTACACCACACAAATTCAAATACCACTACCTGCTATGTAAATAACAGTGACAAGAAGTTATCATCTACATACCTACATACTAAGTGGGAAAAAATACGTATAATTGAAGCTAACTCAATTTAATAAAATTTATATGGGACCACCTCTGAAGTATGATCTACCAAACAATAAAAGAATCATCAAAATCTATTCATAATTGGCGGAGTAATCGCGTAATGTAAAAAAAAAAAAAAAAAAACACTGACGAATTGAGAACCTCCTCCTTTTGGAAGTCGGTTAAAAATGGTCACCTATCCATAAACCAACCCCGGTAAGCTTAGCTTAACCTGATGGATCGTAGTACTTAGCCAAATAACACGTGCGAGATACATGGTAAAAGCATGACTAGTATCAATATGTATAAAATTGTAACAACGCAATCTGGTGAGAGGTCTTGGCAGTAAGCCATACTACGTTGTACCATAATCGTCTTACCTTTCATGCGATAATTCATACGATTTCATGAGGTGGTGCAGTCAAGATTAATAATATCTTTCTTTTTTATTCAAAAACGTTACAACATTGTTAATAAACATTAAATACATTTACAACATACAGAAGAAGTGTCTTAAACATAGGACCCCTGGCTCCCAAACTAGGTTTATCCCTGTGACTTGGGCGTCAGTAGTTGAGGAGCTCCTGGCTAAGTAATAACAGCTGCACGGGTCGATCCAACAGGTTAAGCTACGCTTGCCGGGGTTGGTCCGTGGATGGGTGACCATCTTTACATACCGATACTCTTCCGTGCCTCGGAAAGCACGTTAAGCCGTTGGTCCCGGCTGTCATTAGATCTTTGACAGTTGTTACGGGTCGTCAGAAGCTCGAAAGTCTGACAACCACTCTTACCAAGGGGTATCGTGTTACCCAGTACCTAACTGGGTTGTGGAGGTCAGATAGGCAGTCGCTCCATGTAAAATACTGGTATTCAGCTGCATCTGGTTAGACTGGAAGCCGACCCCAACATAGTTGGGAAAAGGCTAGGCAGATGACTTGGGAGTCAGTGTTCCTCCATTATAAAAGTCGTTAGGTATGTCGATGGTTATTAAAAACAGCAGTGAAAAATAAAACAAAGGCACATTTTCTATAGACAAAGTACAAAAAAATTAAAATAATAATAACAATCATGAAATGTGCGGGAAGGTGTGTTGAGAGTGTGTGTGTGTTTGATGAGTGAGTGAGTCTGTGAGTTTGTTTGATGAGTGTGTGGGGGTGTGTGTGTTAGGGTGTGTATGTGAGTGTGTGTTTGAGGAGTGTCAAGCTTATGAATGGAGATGAGATGTTTGTGTTGGACTATTGAGTTCGTCGTAGTTTCTTTCCATCAACCACGCTTTCACTGAGATTGAAAGTCTGAACGCTGGTCTTACCTTTGAATATTGATGCATAAAAGTAGCTGCGTCTTGCGCACTCTCGGCAGTCAACCCTGCTGGTTTTCTAACTAATTGGGTAATCTTTACCACGAGATGAGCTCGTGGTGGTGTGAAAACTGATATAGCTAGAAATGGGGAGGCTACTGAGATTTATTAATTAATGTATCCTTCCACTGGAACGCCATGCAGCAATTTTACCAACGGAGCAAAAAATCACTTCATGTGCTGCTTTCCATCAATCCTGTGCGCGGTGGACATCGAAGTCTAATAGAGAAAGAAGAGTATGGAAATACTCCTCTTTCTCTATTCGACTTCGTTCGTCCTCTCCGCAGCATGACTTCTTCTTCCGAAGAAGACATTCTTTGGCAAGAAAATGATGATGATCAGCTTGTGGTCAGTCTTAGTAACACGAAAGATGAAATGGCATTTTGACAGGTGTGAACTCAGAAAGTCTTGCAGACGTCAGATGGCAGTCGTTGTGTGCAAAATACTCTTTTCTGAAAAAAGGCAAATCTAATATTGTTAACATCGGCTGTTCGTCTCAACCAATGTGGCTCAATATCAGTGTTATCCCTGACCTTCGCACGCCAACAAATAGAAATACCAACATCACAGAAAAAAATGCATGACAGTTGAAGCTGGCTTTTAGTGGTCTTAGTTCTTTATGGAGTCTTGAATCCACTCAATATTCACCCTTCGAAATCCTGGCTTCGTTAACCTCGAAGCTCAGACTTCCCACGAGTAAAATCACAAGAAAGGCACGTGCTTCAGCGACATGTTTTAAAAATTGTTATAACGCGCGAACAGTGACAGTTATCTGGTGGTTTGCCAGAGTATGACTAATCTCTATCGTCATGTTTCCTCGTATTTATTTATTACTTGTTAGCCCTTAGAGGGCTGTTCCTAATGGAGCACTTGCTGCATACTCTTTAAAACTAGAAAGAGTTAGTTTAGGCTTTTAGAGGCCTGTCAATCTTTGACGGTTTAAAAGTCGTTTCTCTGTAACTATATTGATCAGGGACTATGAATAAAAAATAAAAATAAAACGTGTGGCACTCGGGGACTGCCGCGGTAAAGCTATTGCATAGCATTTGTAACCTCCATACTTCCTATTTGTCAACGCTACACTTGGGATGATGACGTGATGACATAAAACAAAAATTACGTTCCCATGACATCACGTTGTCATGGGAACCGTCATTACATGGTAGGCGGAGTGGGGGGTGTTAGGTTTTATTTTCGTTACGTTACGGAATTTCTTGATTTGGTCGCCGTGCTCAAAGCTTGCGATAAAAGCTATGCAATACTCGTAGCTTAAAAATGTTTTCGTACAATTGCTTAATTGTTGTATGTTTAATTCCTCGATGCTTTCTTAATTTTCTATGTCTCTGTTGCCTTGGATGATTGATGGTGGTCTTCAATAATCGTAGGGTAGTCAATCCATAGCGATGAGGTGCTGTTTACTCTCAGCCCACCAACAGCTATCCCTCAGTAGATTTCAAGACTACATTTTAATTAAACATATTTCTGTGTTATGTCTTCTAAACCATTGACTGCCTGTTCATACTTTCTTTCACTCTAAACTGCCATATTAGGCCTGATATAAAGATAATATACAGAGTTCATACACATACCCATCGTAAACCCTCTTTGATGAGCTGGACTCCTTTTTAAAGGATTGGCCCTATATCGCAGAAGGAAGGGTGGCTTTTTCCCTGCAGTGGAACAGCATTGACTCATAATAAGAATCCTTCTTGCTAAAGGGCGACACAATTGCTTCTTTCTGACTCCTAACTTCTTCCCTTTTTCATAAGGCGTTCTCCTTTTAATCATACTCTGCTACAGTAGGTCTGATATGAACCCGGGTCGACGGCGCGTTGTGTTCCACGCGCGCCTCAAAGAAATGTCAGCAGAATTGACGGGGTCCGCTAGGGCCAATGCCTGCCGGGGCTGCGAATATGGACCGAAAGAGAAATCGTGGCCCCCGGCAACAGGGCAACCGAAGGAACAAGGGTGGGTTTTAGTCAGTAAGAGTCTGACACGCCCTCCCGCTCCACCCAGAGCGGGAGAAGTTATTTGATAATTTCCCACCAAAAAAAAAGGTCTGATATGAAGGAATAAAAATATAAAATGAGTTCGTGAGTTTATGTATGTATGTAAAATTTCTTTATTTCAAAAAAAGTTACAACATTGTTACAGACGTTACATTTACAACATACAGAAAAAGTGTCATAAACGTAGTCAGTGTTCCTCCATTATAAAAGTCGTTACGTATGTCGTTGGTTATTAAAAAAATGTAGTGTGTGACAAAGTACAAAAGATAACAATCATGAAATGTGCGGGAAGGTGTGTTGAGACAGTGTGTGTGTGCGTATGTTTGATGAGGATGTGTGTGTGTTTGATGAGGGTGTGTGTGTGTTTTTGAGGAGTGTCAAGCGTATGAATGGAGATGAGATGTTTGTGTGTGACTATTGAGTTGGGAATATAACACTAATTTCGTATCCATATTCCATTTCCATATATTGGGGAAGATTATAGAAACGATGGATGGGCTGTGTGAAGATGATATGGCTAGAAAGGGGGTGACTACGGAGATGACGACTAATAGAGAATTATGGAAAAAAAATACATGTTGCGTCGACCACAAATAAATTGGGTTATGGACAGGAGAATGGTGATGATGATTTCCATCTTGTTAAAGAGCAATATTCCCTCACTCCTGCCAGATGAAGAGAGGATTCTCTGTATCATAAGGCGTTTTCCTTTCAACCATAAAGCTAATTACCCATCGTAACTCGTCTTGTAATACATGTAGCGCAAGCGCACGTGACGTCACGTTACATTTGGTCTTCTATTAATAATTCGCGTTCACCGGCCCGAGCAGCGTGCCAACTATGTATACGTGTTTACAAATACCACGCTTTGGTGCGAAGCTATCGGTTTATAGAGAGATGGATTGGTGTTTTCTTCTGAGAAACCACAACCAAAAGTGGTTCTTGTATGTCATTCTCGGATCGTAAAAGTCCTTATTGATCCGAGAAAACAATCAGATCTTGTATCTCCTGGGTTTTTCCTTTTCTTGTGACGTTTGATCTTTCTCAAAACTTAGGGTTTCTTACTGAGGCTCGGTTTCTGAAACATTTTTGTATTTGATCTGCTGTCAGTCATTTGAACTCTGTGACTATGATTATTGATTTGATGAGGTTTTTAGGGTATTTCACCTGCGCCTGAACCGTCCAAACTGGAGCACTTTCACAAGAAACTATAGTTTGACCGAAATCGCAGTTCCGCGCTTTAGGGATGCGCGGCGAGAGGCGAGGGGTAGCGTTGACGAATGAGCGGCCTGCTCTGCCTCCTCGTCTTACCGCGCACATATCGCAGAACAGCGATCCCGGTCAAACTGTAGCACTACATTTTGCAGTTTCAAGGCGTGGAACAGCGGTCTCGGTCTAACTACCTACTACTAGGTGTTGTAACTTATTCATCATTCCAACATTGCTGATTGTCACAAACACACTGCTGAACATGGGTCCCTTCCTGGACCTACCGATATTATATACAGGGTGTTCGGTAAATAATGGATAACCTTGAAATAGCATATAATAGACCCTATAGCCGTTCTAAAAAAAATTAAAAATAAAATTTATCCCTAGTAGTACCTAAGATTTTAACTAACTTTTTTTACCTTAGTAAACATTTTTCTTCACCACGACCACAAACGAATGAATTCCAGTGGTTATTTGTTGTTGTAATATTGTACATTGACTTAGCCGACAGAGAAGCAGTAAATAATGTGACTAGAATGAAATTGCCAAGTATTCAAAAAAAAAAATCGTATCTTATGCTACTTGGGATATATATTTTTATTGTATTTTTTTTAAAACGGTCATAATAACTATTAAATGCTATTTCTAGGTTATCCATTATTTATCGGAAACCCTGTATAACGATATAGCGTAATTATTATACAAAATCAATCTGCCAACTGTGTTAGGGTCGGCTTCCAGTCTAACCGGATGCAGCTGAATACCAGTATTTTACATGGAGCGACTGCCTATCTGACCTCCACAACCCGTTACTGGGAAACACGATACCCCTTGGTAAGACTGGTTGTCATACTTTCAGGCTTCTGACCACTCAGAATGTCTGTCAAAGATCTACGAATGTACGCCGGGCCCAACGGCATGACGTGCTTTCCGAGGCACCGAGGGTTTTCGATATGTAATGGATGGTCACCCATCCACGAACCGACCACGGCAATCGTAGCTTAACTGACCCGTGCAGCTGTTATCATTTAGCTACGAGCCCCTCTTATCACCAGAGCACCACCACCAGAACATCACCTAAGAAGAGCTCCAATAGGTATAATGTCTGGGTAAAATAAAAATAAATTATATTTAATCCGTCAGTCAGATAATAAAAAAATTTTGGACACGTATTTTTTGCTATATCATAATTATATGTAAAAAAATATTTAGATATTTTAAACGCATTAAAATTGGGGAGTGGGGGCTCGCTACGTCACAACTAAGTATAAAATCTACATACTCGTGCGTGAAGTCATGCCACATTTTAACTCAATGTATCGCCGTAATCTTTTGATTATGTAAAAAAAGAAAAAATACGTGTCCAATATTTTTTAATAATTTACAAGACAGACAACAAAACATTTTTGGACACAGGCCTATTTCGAAGTTTCTTGTAGACAAAGAGTAAGAGTGTAGCGGTTACACCGCCACATACGAACTACGCATCATAGGCATGATGTCACACAAATCCTGCATCGCGCAGTTAGAGTTTACCGAGCGATCGACATACATACAAGATTTCAACTTCAAACCGATGGGCAGTTGCCCGGCAGACACAACACCCATCTGGTCGGAGGATCCTCCCTTTTTCATGGTGGATGAGTGAACTTTACACCCTGTTCCTCATACTCCTAAAAGAGTATTTTAATTTCCAACATTCAATGTACAGGTTGTGCAATCCACGAAGACGCGCCCCACTCCGCGATTACTGTACTGTAAGCGTGAAAGACATTTTTTTTATTTTCTCGCCATCCTTGTATAACATTGAAAGCTCTCATCACGTATGCTATTCAATGGTTTATTTTTGGCACGTGTATTGATTTTTAGCTGAAAAGGGCGCGGGCGATGCAAAAATTTAATGTAATTTTAACTTGATCCACAATTTTGTGTTTTATGTCCATAATAAAGGTACTGGCGACTGAAACGAATCCTTTTAGCTTCTCTTAAAGGTTAGGGTTTACTATTCGTTCAGATTTGTCAGACTTTTTGGCCCTCCGTCCGGACTTCGACCGGCCTAGTCATTTATCCTGACTTTTCGTGTTCAGGATATTTTTTTCAAAACATAAGAACGTTATATGAATCCTAAAAAAGTAAGATTTAAAAGTAATAAATCTTTTTTTCAGGACCTTACAAATTTCGATATGGTAACCCTACTTATGTGGGGTGCGTTGTGTAACCCGCGAAATTCATTTTTTTTTACGTTTTTGGCAATTTGCAGGTCAGTATATCAGGTTGTATGGTAGTAGGTACTATGTATTTAGCGGAGTTTAATCATTAAAATCATCAAAACAAAACCAAGAACATTTAATTCGTTTAAAATTAAAACAGATGCATTTAATTTATCTGATCACAAATTACCAAAACACAGCTTCTTCATAACAGTCATAAACGAAACATAGACAAAACAATTTTCTAAATAATCTTTCAAACATGAAACAAGAACGAAATTACATAAACATAAAAAAAAACTTCAAAAAATTCCTTCCAATGTTTACAGACATAATAATGAAAATAAAAATAAAACAGATGTCAGTTTTAATATATCAAATATGAATTAGTAACAGTAGAGAGAACTTCATTCAGAAAATGACGTACTCCCATATGTACTGACTTTGTGTGTGTGTGTGTGTGCGTACGTAAATGTAAGTATGACGGCAGAATGACCCGACCATAATAAGTTGACACTTCGGGGTGGCGCCACTTTCTAAGGCAGCGTATTCAAATTCAGAACATTTTAGCTTCAGTTCCATATTTCACCGCGTGTCACAAAAATTGGCACAGTTTGTGTCCATGTTTTGTCTATGTATATGTTGGTGACGTATGTTGTGGTTGACGTGTATATGCTGACCTTGTGTGTGTAGGTGTTAGCATGTAATACACCACTGGCATTTCCTGTCGGCGAATGTTTTAAATAACTGTGGTTTGTAGTTGAGAAATTTATAGGTGGGTCACGATTTTTGTATTATGTCTTGAAAGGTTTTGCCTAGAACATAAAATTGCATTGTGCTGTATGCTAATAGTATTTCATAAAAATCGTCATTATTTCAGGCTATCGTAGTCCACATAGGCCTCTCCTGGGGTTTGCTGCTAAACAAATGTACATGTGTGTGTGTGTTCTTTTTACAACCGTTCCATTTAGCCGCCATCTCCACGGACGACAGAATCGCGGGATATGACTATCCCGCGATTCTGTCGTCCGTGAAGATGGCGATCATTTGAAGGCACAGTGTGACCACTGTGCCTTCTAATGATCGCCGCGATGATATCTCCGCGTGGAGATTGATACAAAGAGTTACTATTGAATTTGATGGCACGGCGAAACTATCGCTGCGATTCTTTCGCCCGTGGAGATGGCGCCTAAGTGGAACAGTTGTAAAAAGCTTAACACGATACAACATTCCAAAATACATACAGCAGGGACATCGGCGCGAAAACCATGAATTCAGTACAAAATTCTGAACCTGCGTTGAAATTATGCGTCGGTTATTTTTTTTTTTTTTATCTGCTGTTTCATAGAAAAGTGTCCTACGCGAAACCTACGCGATCAAAATGTATGAGACAACATATTTAAAAAAAAAATAACCGACGAAAAATTTCAACGCAGGGGGTTCAGTATGGCTGCGAATATGGGCCGATACCATATCGTGGCCCCCCGGCAACATGGCAACCGAAGGAACACGGGTGGGTTTTAGTCAGTAAGAGTCTGACACGCCCTCCCGCTCCACCCAGAGCGGGAGAAGTTATTTGATAATTTCCCACCCCAAAAAAAAAAAAAAAGGGTGGTTCAGAATCATGTACTTACTGATTCCATGGTAACAGTTTTCGCGTCGATGTCCCTGCCATCCTGTAGGTATGTGTACCAAATTTCAACTTAATCAGTCCAGATGATGTGATATGTGTGTGATGTTTTTCTTTATTTCTGTTAGATTCGGAGCAAATTGACTGTGACAGACGGACTGCCAGACAGACACACGAGTTATCCTATAAGGGTTCAGTTTTTTGCTTTTGAGGTACGGAACCCTAACAAGGGGTTTAGTATGTTTATCCTTGAAAATCAACGGTCATCAATAAACATTCCGTTCCGTTTGCTAATCTTCCTGTTACAATCATAACCAAACCATCTGTCTTATCTGATTGTGTGGCACCCTCCATGCAGCATCTGTAGAGAGGGAAGATTTATAACGGTCACTATCTGGTTTCAAATGAAAGGTAAGGGTTTCGTACCTCAAAAGGAAAAACGCAATCCTATAAGGATAGGATCACTTTGTTGTCCGTCCGTCCGCACGTCCGTCCGTCCGTCCGTCCGTCCGTCCGTCCGTCTGTCAAGACCCTTTTTCTCAGGAACGTGTGATGATAAAGTTGAAATACATATCAAATACGCAGGTCTGCTGTCCCTTGGAGCTCTAAAAAACAAACCTTCTAAGTCAACGTTTAAAAAAAATAAGGTCATTTATGCGAAATATTTTAATATTCGCAAATAAATCAAAACTTATAGGGTTCCCGTTGACCTAGAATCATGAAATTTGGCAAGAAGGTCTCACAGCACAAACTTACATTTCCAGTTGGAGAATTTACCGTGAGGTAGGGATATCGATGTATGGGAGAACTCAAAAACTCAAACACGAAGCATTTATTTCAATTAAACCATTTACAGGCACTTTTGAATTGTCAAGGGGTCGGTCAGTCAGAAATATGAAGCTAGTTGCCCATTCCAAAGCGTAGTAGGTAGGTTCCTATGGAGAAGAACAGGCAACAAACTCCACGGACACTCTTTTAAATCATAATATTGGTTACATCATTCATGTTGAAATTATACATGTGAGAACAATGTAGAAAGACGTGCACATTAAAAACGTCCGTAATAAAAAGTAGAAACAATTAAAAAATAAATGAAGCCGTGGCAGCTAAGAGACGACCACTGACCTACTGGCGGCGCCCGTTCACGAATATGACGCATGGATCAACACCATTTAACTCAACCATTTTGAAGGGAACTTAACGACCACCCGAGACATCAGTGCCGGGAACCCTCTTTTTTTTTTTTTTTTTTTTTTTTTTTTTTTTTTTTTTTTTTTTTTTTTTTTTGGGTGGGAAATTATCAAATAACTTCTCCCGCTCTGGGTGGAGCGGGAGGGCGTGTCAGACTCTTACTGACTAAAACCCACCCGTGTTCCTTCCTATGCCATGTTGCCGGGGGCCACGATGTCCCCATCGGTTTTCTTCGAACCCCCGGCAGGCATTGGCCCTGGCGGACCCCGTCAATTCTGCTGACATCTCTTTGAGGCGCGCGTGGAACACAACGCGCCGTCGACCCGGGCTTGGTCCTTATCGGACGGCGAGCTACCCATTGCTCACCGTCCGCAAGCCCGCGCCTACGGTGGCCGGAAATCTTCCTGCGATTCCCGACGCCCAGGGCGTCTCCTGCTGCGGCGGTTAGGGGCGCGAGGGCGCGAAATTTGCCTCTCCCTCACGCGCTCCGTCTCCTCCTTCGCGAGCATTACTGCTTCGCAGAAAGAGGTGACGGCCTCCCATTTCCTCTCGCTCCGTAGCATGGCCCGAATCAGGGCCGGACGCGAGAGATCACCGCCGCCGATCGCATCCACGAGGACACGGCGATGCCCTGCCCAAGCCGGGCAGACCTCCACCGTATGCTCCACCGTGTCCTCCGGGCGATCCACACAGTGACGACACCCGGGCGTTTCCTCCCGCTTTATCCTGAACAGGTACCTCCCGAAACTGCCGTGTCCGGTGAGTACCTGCGTCAGGCGGAAGGTGAGGACGCCGTGGCGCCTCTCTAGCCACTCCTCAAAGAGGGGTCTTATCGCCGCAATTGTGGCGTGCCCAGCCGGGAACCCTCCTGGAGGGCTCATGTCAATATATTTATCGTTTTAGGACGAGTAAATTTTTTTCGACGCCTTCACGGCTTTTATGTAATGCATAAACCTTCGAGGTGCGAGGCCCCTCGGACCGCGAGGCCGTAGGCGGTGGCCCACGTCGCCCACGCCTTACGCCGCCTCTGAGTGAGCATGACATACTCTCAGCCGCCAGGGCACATTCAAGCCAATGAAAGACGTACCCAGTAAATGGTAGCTTTATAAAAGATACATGGTCACAGTGCTCACACATGTGCTATGCAATTATTCAATGCTAACAGATTGAATTTATACAATGCAAAGATAGTTTTTGCAATCTTCAGCAGCTCCAACAATATTTTCGAATGCTAATCAACTAGTTAAGGTTGATCTAGTCGCGGGCTCGAACTCATTGGTGGGCTTGGTCAAAAAGCACGCTATCTCACATGGCATCGTGTCCGACAGAGATAGTATCAGTGATGAGCAGTTAGACGCTGGTCTACATGCACAAACTAGTTCGCACGCACACAAACACAAAAAACTAATGCATAAATCAATTACGAATAAAGTTTATTATAATCTTCGACAATTGAGCTTTGTCGGAACGAGCTTTGTTTTGGAGATTTTATACTTCTTTAATTACTTATTTACTCCCAAAGTTGCGTTAAAATTAGCAGGAAAAAAGAATCTTTGTTGGCTCATAACTTTTTAATTATTTTTTTTTACTATTTATTTATTTATTTATTTATTTATTTAAACTTCTCACACACAAAAAGGTACAAAGGCGGACTTAATGCCATAGGCATTCTCTACCAGTCAACCAAGGGTGGTGAAGACTATTCTGCTTCTGCACAGACAAAATTAATAATAAGACAAAACGATTTCATGTTTTACTTTGTATTTACAATGTGTAACAGTGTAGTAAAACCCCCCGCAATTTGTATGGAAAAAGTATTGGCTAGTTGCGCCTTAATGCGCCCTTGTGGAGCTGGACCAGCGAACATTCTTTCAACTACAAAGTTAAGTTTGTTCTTGGTCCCAAACCAATCCCAACTACGGAACCATTCATTGTGCCACGCACTTGTATGGTTTTTAATTTTGTTTCGGATTACATTCACGGAGTTGTAAGCTTGAATCAAAGGGGATGTTAATAACGGTAATTTACAAATAAGGGGTTGCGAAATCTGCATGTGCACATTTTGGTGGGTATTTTGACTTTTTACGTATGACATAATGTGTATCCTATACTATTAAACGAGCAATATTTGTAAATATATATTTACATATATTTGCAATCACGTTCTCGAAAACGGCTCTAACGATTTCGATGAAAGTTGCAATGGGGGCGAAAAAACGATTTAGCTAGGTCTCATATTTGAGAAAAATCGTTTTCTCTGTATTTTCACCCGAGCAGAGCTCGCTCGCCCAAAGTTTAGAACAAGATGGCTACCTTAGAACAATGACATCGCAGCATGGAATTAGTAAGTACCTACTATCATGGCAGCATGGCATTAGTAAGTACTATACATGGAATTAGTATGAACTATCCCATACTATTAAATGAGCGTTCTCTATTTTCACCCGAACATTGCTCGGTCGACTAGGTACTTAAAGTGAACACAGCAAACACAAAGAAAAGAAGCACTTGGCGTTTTGTAGTTTCTGTCTACCTCCATTAGCTTTAGTTCATACAGTATGTTTTATAACTCAAACTCAAAACATTTATTTCAAATAAACCAATTACAGGCACTTTTGAATTGTCATGGAGTCGGTCAGTCAGAAATATGAAGCTAGTTGCCCATTCCAAAGCGTAGTAAGTACGTATGGAGAAGAACGGGCAAGAAACTCCACGGACAAATTCAAATGTCATTTATTCAAACTAGGCTGAGAATCAACACTTTTCGAACGTACATAAGACAGTCCCCCAAAAACGCCCGCCTTTTACCACTTCCTAGTGCACTCTTAGATCAAAATATTGTTACAAAATCTAATCTAATTTAAATTCTATTGAATATCTGTAATCTACATCCAGTCTCTTATAAGTAAAAACCAAAGTCACCTCTACCATTGCATACATAAGACAGTCCCCCAAAAACGCCCACCCTTCACCACTTCCTAGTGCACTCTTAGATCAAAAAATTGTTACAAAATCTAATCTAATTTGAATTCTATTGAATATCTGTAATCTACATCCAGTCTTTTAAAAGTAAAAACCAAAGTCACCTCTACCATTGCATACATAAGACAGTCCCCCAAAAACGCCCACCCTTCACCAATTCCTAGTACACTCTTAGACCAAAATATTGTTACAAAATCGAATCTAATTTGAATTCTATTGAATATCTGTAATCTACAACCAGTCTCTTATAAGTAAAAACCAAAGTCACCTCTACCATTGCATACATAAGACAGTCCCCCAAAAACGCCCACCCTTCACCAATTCCTAGTACACTCTTAGACCAAAATATTGTTACAAAATCTAATCTAATTTGAATTCTATTGAATATCTGTAATCTACAACCAGTCTCTTATAAGTAAAAACCAAAGTCACCTCTACCATTGCATACATAAGACAGTCCCCCAAAAACGCCCACCCTTCACCAATTCCTAGTACACTCTTAGACCAAAATATTGTTACAAAATCTAATCTAATTTGAATTCTATTGAATATCTGTAATCTACATCCAGTCTTTTAAAAGTAAAAACCAAAGTCACCTCTACCATTGCATACATAAGACAGTCCCCCAAAAACGCCCACCCTTCACCAATTCCTAGTACACTCTTAGACCAAAATATTGTTACAAAATCTAATCTAATTTGAATTCTATTGAATATCTGTAATCTCCAGTCTTTTATAAGTAAAAACCAAAGTCACCTTTGCTAATTTTGCACCTTTTCCAGAATTAGCCTGACCATACCTACCTATCTTTCAATAAACACGTGTTTCCCTATCGATATCACATCACCCTCTGCCCTTGGGACTAAAAATAAAAGTTAACGCTGTGCTGGCGACCGACGAGTCTGTATAATCACCCCCTTATGCCCTTTACAACCCCTTTCAACTCCATCCAGTGTTTCTGATGTGCGCTAAAATGAGGGTTTTTAAATTCACAAAATGGTTGACGTGCAATTTTTTATGAAGCGCAAAGATGTTGCAAGATTTTTCCATGTAAAGTGCTGTCTCGGATTTTTGGTATAGCTTGCTTTAATTGAAAAAACTTTTTTACAAAAAATGCAACCGACTTCCAAACTACAAAGTGAAAAATAACTTTAATTTCGGAAGTCGGTGTCTTTGGATCAGTATTTTAGTTTGGCTTATGTTTAACTTACCACCAGATATAGTAACATATAACAGACAAAAATAGTAAATGATCACCAAAATTAAACCCGCATTTTAATGTAAAATTATAACCAAAGTTTTAACATCTCGCTATCCTATTTAAGCAAAATGACTCCAAATAAATCATTATTAATCCAAAAGTAGTTAATGAACACCAAAATAATAACCACATTTCAATATACAACAAAATAAAATCTCGTTAGGTATCCGATTAAAGTAAATTACCCTCGGCAAAAAATATATTTTGCCAAACATAGTAAGTAAATAAGCTCCTAACCTTTTTGTCTCCAAATTGATTAACCACTAACAAAAAAATAATTTCTTGAGCGTTTCGTTTATTCAACCAAATGATATGCCTAAGATAAAAATGAAACTCTTACAATTTCAATAATCCTTTTTTTAATTATTTAGGTTTAATTGCGGTGGGAGGGGATTGCAAGCCGGAGACATAACTTAATACGGCATCATAATAATTTATTTGGTAATAAGCCTACATTTTATGGCAATAACAGTGGTTTATTTAGGCAGAAATAGCGCATTAATTTGCTCGCTAAGATTTGGTGATCATTTACTACAATTGGTGTTCGAATACAATTTGAAGTGCAGTCGTGACTAAAATAGCTAGTACTATTGTAATTTTAGACTTTATTTTTCTGGTGTCAAGTATATATTTTTGGTAAAAGAACTAAGGGTATCAAAGCATTTTATGGTGGTCATTATATTTAACCCCTTTTAGTTTTTTGACACCGACTTCCGAAATTAAAGTTATTATTCACAAGTCGGTTGTATTTTTTGTAAAAAAGTTTTTTTTTTTCACTTTTAAGTGGGTTGATTTGTAATTTATCTAAGTTACAATATCCTTATGTCAACTGCTCATCAAAAATACCCAAATCGCTATAGATGTGCCTTTAATATTTGAAGAGTTCCCTCGATTTCTCCAAGATCCCATGATTAGATCGTGACCAAATGACAATGGGACCAACTTGAAAGTATACCCTTTTAAACAAAAAAAGGATTTTTCTAATCGGTCCAGCCGTCTTCGAGTAATAGGGGAACATATATAAAAATAAAAAAAATAAAAATATCCCGACGAATTGAGAACCTCTTCCTTTTTTTGAAGTTAAAAAGAGGGTAGATAGCAAATTTTTATTTTTTATTTTTTTATCTGCTACGGCAAACTCTTGGCCTGCATCTCACCTGATGGTAAATGATGATCAGGCCGAAGGTGGAAGCGAGCTTCACCCGGAATCCTCAACCACAGAGGAACTGGCTATGTTACCTCTGACTGCCGAAACTCAATAATGCTGTTAACATTGTTGTTATAGCGATAGATGTCGATAAGACGGTGGTACCTAAGCAGACTTAGAACAAGTCCTACCACCAACCAAACCAAGCAGATTTTTTTTGCACCGACTGGGTATCAAACCCGGGACCTCTGGGTCTGAGACAGGTGGTCTAACCACTAGACCACAGAGGCGGTTGAATAATACAGTTCTTCTTTCTTTTCCGTGTGGCTAACCTGGTGTCAGAATTTTTATACCGCCATGGTAGACCTCTGACTTGGCTTCACATGCCGTCGAGAAATATCTCTCACGATGTTTTCCTTCACCGTTTTTGAAGCAAGTGATAATTATACAATACGCACATGAATCCGAAAAGTCAGAGGTGCGTGCCTTGGGTTCGAACTCGAGACCTATGACTTGGCAGGCGGCGCGGGCGGTCACACTACTAGGCAGGGACCGAAACGGGTATTTTTTCGGTTATAACATTTATATTTTTACAGTTATTTTTAAAGGTTACCTTAAATTGAATACCTAAAACCATTATTAATACCAGTTACCGAAATAAAAATTACCTCTATCATACACGTGCCGTCGGCAGTAGTCAAAGGGCGCGCATCGCCTGTGTGTGTGTAACCGGTATTAAAACGGTAACCTAAATTAGGTAACATGTTTCTTCTTCAGTAACCAAAATTCTTCGATAACTGTACCGTAATTTATAAAGGTTTTCGGTCCTTGCTACGAGGCTATCACTAATGCAGTTGTCCGTTGTGTCTGATAGTGATTTCAGTCTGTCTTGTTTATGTGCGAGTTTCTTTGCCTCCTTTGAGGAGCTCGTGTGTGGCGATCGAGCGTTTAGCTTGTATAATGGACCCTGTTAAGCAGATTAGATCCAACCAACATTTTGTTAGTTTTTAACCGACTTCCAAAAGGAGGAGGTTCTCAATTCGTCTGTATGTAGTTTTTTTTTTTTTTTTGTATATTTGTTACGCGATTACTCCGCCAATTATGAATTGATTTTGATGATTCTTTTTTTGTTTGGTAGATCATACTTCAGAGGTGGTCCCATATAAATTTTATTAACTTTGCTTGGGTAGTTTTTGAGTTAGCTTCAATAATACGTATTTTTTCCCACATAGTATGTGGATGATATGATAACTTCCTGTCACTGTTTTTACATAGCAGGTAGTGGTATTCGAATTTGTTTGGGGTAGGTACCACAACACTAAAAAGTGAAAAATAAAAACTTTTTACAAAAAAAAAAACAACCGACTTCAAAAAAAAACACTACAAAGTGAAAAATAACTTTAATTTCGGAAGTCGGTGACAAAGAACGAAAATTCAAAACCAAGACACCGACTTCCGAAATTAAAGTTATTTTTCACTTTGTAGTGTTTTTTTTTGAAGTCGGTTGTTTTTTTTTTGTAAAAAGTTTTTTTAGTAAATGCGATTTCAAGTTTAGAAGTGTAAACAAAAATATCAGGCCAAGTTATAATCATCTGGTAGTTTTTGTTAGGGCATCAGACCGCCAGGATCTTTTGTGCAAATATAAAACTCGATGTGTAGATTCTCGTCATGTACGTAACTCAATTTCATAAAAATTGTTGGTTGGATCTATTCTGCTTAACAGGGTCCAATTATCATGTTAATTTATTGGACTTTATACCGTTCGTTACACATGCAAACTTCTTCCCAAAAAAAGCGGCCAAGTGCGAGTCGGACTCGCCCATGAAGGGTTGCGTAGCAGCAAGTAATATTGAATGAAAGGTAAATTGCGGTTTACGATTTATGACGTATTAAAATAAAACTACTTGCTAGATCTCATTCAAACCAATTTTCGGTGGAAGTTTACATGATAATGTACATCATATATTTTTTTAGTTTTATCATTCTCTTATTTTAGGTAGTTACAGGGGTTGGGGACACCCATTTAAAAAAAAAATTGATTTCAGTTCTAAGTATGGGGAACCCTAAAATTATTTGTTTTTTTTTTCTATTTTTGTGTGAAAATCTTAATGCGGTTTACAGAATACATCTACTTACCAAGTTTCAACAGCATTGCTCTTATAGTTTCGGAAAAAAGTGGCTGTGTCATACGGACGGACGGACAGACAGACAGACAGACTACATGACGAATCTATAAGGGTTCCGTTTTTTGCCATTTGGCAACGGAACCCTAAAAAGGTTGCGTTATATTATTCCCGTCCCAGTTGTTATACGAATATCTATATATAGTGTAGGTTTTGCAGAAGACAGAAATTGGAAAATTTGGCAAATTGGAAAATTTGGCAAATTTTTGAAAAACAAAGCATGCTAGTATGTTCAGCTAAATTTGATGAGACTGAACGCCAAACTCGAGAAGGTTAAGCTAATTTCGCTCCGAGTGACTTCATAACAAAGACTTTTACGATTCCTCTTCACTTAAAAGTTTTGCTCTGAGATTTGACCTATTTTCGAAGCCATTTTGATTACACCCAAACGCTTCATCACCACTCTACAAACATTGCACCATTAAAATAAAGCGACACTAAAAATCCGCTAATTTGTTGCCAATAAACTGCCCTCTCAGCGTTCGGCAAACCTCGGCGACGTTCGGGAGAGCCGAACGATCCGGTTCCAGCCGGTTAGCAGGTTATTGGGACAACGCACACGCGCGGTACATCTTCCCAGCCTTTTGTCCTTTATGCAGTTTCTGTGCAATATCTAGGGTTCTTGGATATTCATAACATGACGCCTGTTTTTCCAAAAAAGGTAGGCTAAAAAGGAAGGTTCCTAAAAAAGTGAAACGAGTGTGGTTTCTAACTTCTACGATATAATCAAAAGCTGGCGTGCACTCTGATTCACTTGCTGATATATAATTTTTTTCTCGAAGAGATTAGAATACATTTTGGGGGCTTATCATTAAAATAACATTGTATTTGTGTCAATCGTCCATTTTGACCTAATTAAAGATGTGTTGCAAGTCGGGTTTATTTTCTAGAGTAAATCATTAAGTACTTACCTTATTTTTATATATAGGACTCCGTACCCGAAGGGTGCCGAACGGAACCCTATTACTAAGCCTCCGCTGTCCGTCCGTCCGTTCGTCTGTCTGTCTGTCAGCGGGCTGTATCTCATAAACCTTAATAGGTAAACAATTGAAATTTTCCCAGATTGTGTATTTCCATTGCCGCTATAACAACAAATAATAAAGTTAATAATTAAATGGGGTCCTCATACAAGAAACTTATTTTTCGGCGTTTTTTGCTCGATCTTAATACGGTACAGAACCCTTTGTGTGCGAGTCCGACTCGCACTTGGCCGGTTTTTTGTGGGATTGGTGGACATATGAACCTAGGTATAGCTTTTATAGAAGCATTTTCTTCAAAATGTCAACCCATCTGTTGGATTGCGACTGCGGCACACATTATTATGTACGATCTTCATCATCAACTTCATCTTCCTGTCCTTGTCCCATGGTACGTGGGGTTGGCGCACACGTTTTCTTTTTCCACTCTCCCCTGTCAACCGTCACGCTATCATTCTCTCCCTTCTCTTTCATATCATTCCTCATACAGTCCATCCATCTTTTCTCCATCTGGACTTATACAATCCTTGACTTTTGTGTTTATTTTGGCATTTCTTCTCAAAGATCGAAAGCATGCGCCACTGCAATAAAAAGTCTAATAATTTAACTTTCATATAAGTAGCTTTCAAAAAATAAAAGTTAGTAAAAAAACATTTCCATCACTTCGTTATCAATTTTCCATATCCATATTTTCCATCGATCTTCACCTCTGAGTCATATGCTATTTACTTCCAACCTACATAGATTCACCGTAATCTACAAATCTAACAAGCCATTATTAAAAAAAGAAAAAGAATGATTACATCACCAATAACGGCCTCATTTCTACCCCAAAACCTTTTTTCTCGGAACCTCCGTAGTTTACCTTGGAAACCATGACTAACTTTCCACCAAAAGTCCATAATTTGTGAGCTAAGACATGGCTCACACTATGTGACATTCGACTGCGACAGCTCGGCGACTAGACGCAACGACAGGCTGCGACCGACAACTTAAACGACTCTATTATTTTTCCAAAGCTCCGCACACTTGGCATCGAGTTGCAGAGTCGCAACGATAGGCTAGAGGGAGTTGCACGCTCTCGCTAATTGTCCTAGCGGTTAGAAGCACGGTGCAAGCGCACACCCGATAACAGTCACCTCCGACAGGTCATCGTCTTGTCGAGCTGTCGCAGTCGCATTGTGTGCGAGTTGCTTCTACCAGTAACGAGCCCCATTGGTTGAAATCAAGGTCAATGCCGTATGAGTCAGCTAGTCCAAGGTGAACCAAGGTGAAATGGGTCTACCGTGTGTCTGGAATTGAAGTTTATTAAGTCTTGCGAATCCAATGGGTGGCTTGGATGTGTTTCTTGCATGTCTTGGTGCCGTGTAATGTGGATTTTATGACCTTAGTAGCTATAGTTTTCAAAGTATCCAACACCAGCTTCTCCGCGATTTTTTGACCGCGTGGTCGTCAACTATACAAGTTTTTTTTCTGTTCGGTTTGGTTGGCGGTAGAGCTTGTTCTAAGTCCGCCTGGCTAGCTACCACCATCTTATCTAAGTTTGTCGCCATAACAACAATGTTAACAGCATTGTTGTGTTTCGGCAGTTAGAGCTAAGATAGCTAGTTCCTCTGTAGTTTGAGACTTCCGATGAAGCTCGTTTCCACCTTCGGCGTGATCATCGCTTAACATCAGGTGAGATGCAGCTTCCCCGTTGGGGTAAAAGATAATACAATTAAAATTAAAATTAAAAAAACGTGTGGCACTCGGGGACTGCCGCGGTAAAGCTATTGCATAGCATTTGTAACCTGGGATGATGACGGAAGATGACATAAAACAAAAATTACGTTCCCATGTCATTACATGGTAGGCGGAGTGGGGGGTGTTAGGTTTTTTTCGTTACGGAATTTCTTGATTCGGTCGCCGCGCTCAAAGCCCGCGATAAAAGCTATGCAATAGCTTAAAAACAATCTGCCTACTCTTTTCCCAACTATGTTGATTCTTTTCCAATTATGTCGGCTTCCGGTCTAACTGGATGCAGCTGAATACCAGTATTTTACATAGAACGACTGGCTATCTGACCTCCACAACCCAGTAACTGGATAATACAATAACCCTTGGTAAGACTGGTTGTCAGACTTCCTGCCTTCTGACGACCCGTAACGACTGTCAAAGATCCACGAATGACAGCCGGGACCAACGGCTTAGCGTGCTTTCTGAGGCACGGAGGAATCTCGATTCGTAATGGATCGACCATCCACAAAACGACCGCAGCAAGCGTACCTTAACCTGCGATCTATCCGTGAGGCTGTTATCATTCACCCATGTACCTCTCATATTTCTACCAATAGTTTGATACTAAAATAACTAGACTTAATATGGATTGCATAATAACCAATCGTCAAAACCCATTCACCAATGTATGTTCCTTTTCGATAAAGTAGAACATTTTTTTAACCATGCACCCCACCAGGCATTAGAGCAGTGTTAGCCTAGTGGTGTGACCGTCGGATTGCCAAGTCATAGGTCTCGAGTTCAAACCCAAGGCACGCACCTTCGACTTTTCGGATGAATCATGTTCGTATTGTATAATTATCACTTGCTTCAAAAACGGTGAGGGAAAACATCGTGAGGAAATCGGCATGCCTGAGAGATATTTCTCGACGAGATTTGAAGCCAAGTCAGAGGCCCATGGGCGGCTTTGAAACTCTGACACCAGGTTAGTCACTAACCACATGAAAAGAAAAATAGCCAGAATTCAAAAACCTGCGAATATAACTGCACTATAACAGAGCACATCTCTATGATTGGGTGTGAGTCTATAGTCGATGCGAGGGGAACAGGGGGGCAGGGAGGGGGTTACAGGTGACCTAGATACAGGATCCAGCCCATCTAGGCTATGTAGGTGAACTATCTACCATACATTCAGGATTTTTATGACGTCATAGAGAAATTCTTTGTTGGAATTGATTTTTTAATTTCATTAATGTTTTGTGTAAATTGCCTGAAATATGACGATGATTGTTGAAGATATCGGAAAAATCTTGCCGAAATCAAATCAAGTCAAATCTTTTTATTGTGGGCATAGGTTATACAGACCTGCCGGGGCTGCGAAGAAGTCCGAAAGGGAGATCGTGGCCCCCGGCAACATGGCAACCGAAGGAACACGGGTGGGTTTTAGTCAGTAAGAGTCTGACACCTCCCGCTCCACCCAGAGCGGGAGAAGTTATTTGATAATTTCACACCCAAAAAAAATACAATTTTTATACAGACCGATGTTAGATAAATTACTGTTTCATTATGTCCTGCCTAATAGACTTACAATATTTATGTCAACATGCAATATAAAAAATTTAGACTGACTGGGAGCTTTACTGGCGTGCGCCGCGTAAGCCGATAGAGTTATATGAAAACCATGGCGGCATAAAAACTGACACCAGCTATATAATTATGTAACACATTTTCTTAAACGATTAAGACTACTTAATCTGTTTCATTTTGATGGTTCAACAACATTCATTGCGTTATTTACGTTGTTGAGCAGATTTTTTTTCCAACAATGGATTAGCAATCTGTTTCAAATCGATTCAAATTGTGATTGATCGTGTATTACGCTATCAGGGTTCAGATTAGTCGGGCTTGCGGACGGTGAGCAATGGGTAGCTTGCCGTCCGATAAGGACCAGGCCCGGGTCGACGGCGCGTTGTGTTCCACGCGCGCTTCAAAGAAATGTCAGCGGAACTGACGGGGTACGCTAGGGCCGATGCTTGGGTTGCGGGGAAGTCCGAAAGGGATACCGGCAACAAAGGAACACGGGTGGGTTTTAGTCAGTAATAGTCTGACACGCCCTTCCTCTCCGCCTAGAGCGGGAGAAGTTATTTGATAACTTACCACCAAAAAAATAAAGAAGGGTACAGGTTAGTCAATAACCACACAGAAAAGAATTGAAGATTACGGAATTATTCCTCCCTTGGGGTATTTTCCGATATACACGCGGGTGAAGCCCCCGGCAAAAGTTTGTTATAAAACACAGGGTGGGTTCAAGATCATCTAATCACCCAAGTTGACAGCAGGCATCGCATAATATACCAACATCACCATTTCCCCACTGGCCCACATCCCAGTTCAATAGGTTACCCCGGTTGGTCCCGGGCAAGTCGGTGACCTCTAGAAATAGGTCAGCATGCACCCCGCCCGAGTGCAATGTATCTGGTGACCTGGTTGGGAAAACAAGCTGTATTTAGGTGGTTGCCGATTGGCTATAATTAATTAATGATTAATAAATTAATAAAGTGAAAAAAATTAAAAAACAGCTTTCGATTTTAAAGATTCATGGTATACAGAAATAAAGTACGTTTAATTGCGCTTAAGAAATCATGCGTAAAAAAGGGGCAAAAGCGTGTCGGACCACGCACAAAGAAGGGCTCCGTAGTTGGGATGAATTTATCCCAAAAACAAACTTAACATTGTAGTTGAATACATTTTCTCCCTTACATCGATGTACGTCACGGTCAATTCTGCAAACGTAAGTTTGTAAAAGAAAAAAAAATGTGGTAAAACTACAAATTAACGATTTTCGGACTTTTTCCTTTACTTGTGCTGTGATACCTTGCTTCTTGCCAAATTACATAATTCTAGGTCGACGGGAAGTACCCTGTGTAGGTTTGATTTATTTGCGAATATCAAAATATGTCACATAAATGGCCATATTTTTTTATTACGTTCACTTAGAAACTTGATTTTTTTAGTGCTCCAAGGGATCATAGATTTAGGTACCATCGAAGAAACGTATACCTAAGCAGTTTGAAAATAAAATCCCGTACACACGACCCTTTTTTTCGTAGGTAAGCGTTACTATATCGGCCGAGCGCTGCAAGCAGAAATAGTCCTTATGGTGTATAGTTATGCGTTTCTTCGATGGTACGTATTCGATATTAATTTCAACTTGATACCTCCACGCGTTCTTGACAAAAAGGGTATTGACAGACTGACGGACGGACAACGAAGTGATCCTTTAAGGGTTCCGTGTTTTCCTTTCGAGGTACGGAACCCTAAAAAAGAAAACCAAGTGTTTTCTTTTCCTATAAGCCTCGTAATTTAAAGGTAACGATGAGTCATAGGCGCTCTGAACTTGCTTCAAGGGCATTAGGTCACGGCTGTGTGTTGTAGCGGGGCTGTTTCCAATACCCGTCCGGGTGTCCAAAATCTAATACTTTAAACGAGCAATTTTTGTATATACACCGTGAAATATGAATCACAGTTTTGCTAGAACAAACGTTATTCAGACCATGGTCTACTGCCATTCTACAGCATCCAATAAAAAAAAACATAATTGGTTTTTGAAAAAACACAAAAAAGACAAAGTTTAAAATGTCAAGATTATCTACTGCTTACTAAATTTCGTTTATGGAGGTACATTTCCCTGTAGACAATGCTGTGTCCCGTGCGTGGTGTCTCTGTTGTAGGGAGTAACGATAATCTTGACATTTTAAACTTTATCTTTTTTGTGTTTTTTCTAAAACCAATTACGTTTTTTTTTATTGGATGCTGTAAAATCGTAGTAGACCATGGTTTGAACAACGTTTGTTCTAGCAAAACTGTGATCCAAATTTCACGGTGTATATAATCTGAATCTCGGAAACGGCTCCATCGATTTTCATGAAATTTAGTATGCAGGGGGTTTCGGGGGCGATAAATCGATCTAGCCAGGTTTCATTTTTAGAAAACGTCGTTAAAAAAATCGGTCATCCAGATATGATTCTTATATGGTGAAGTGTGGAGTTTTGATCGCATTGGATTCTGTAGCATCTTCATAGGTAGTCTCGAGGCTAACTAGTAACAGCTGCACGGGTCAATCCATCAGGTTAAGCTACGCTTGCCGGGGTTGGTCCGTGGATGGGTGACCATTTCTACATACCGAGACTCCTCGGTCCCTCGGAAAGCACGTTAAGCCGTTGATCCCGGCTGTCATTTGTAGATCTTTGACAGTCGTTAAGGGTCGTCAGAAGCCCAAAAGTCTAACAACAGTAACAACCAATCTTACTAAGGGGTATCGTGTTACCATGTAAAATACTGGTATTCAGCTGCATCCAGTTAGACTAGAAGCCGACCCCAACATAGTTGGAAAAAAGCTAGGCAGATTGATTGATCTGTATAGGTAGTCTAGGTTTGTACCCGGATAGTGATTGAAAATCGGCTCGCCACCAATACATGGGATCTAAATCCTAAACATAACTGGCAAAACTTTTTACAAAAAAAAACAACCGACTTCCAAAAAACACTACAAAGTGAAAAATAACTTTAATTTCGGAAGTCGGTGTCAGGGTTTTGAATTTTCATTTATTGTCACCGACTTCCGAAATTAAAGTTATTTTTCACTTTGTTGTGTTTTTTGGAAGTCGGTTGTTTTTTTTGTAAAAAGTTTTTATTTTTCACTTTTTAGTTGTAGTACCTACCCCACACAAATTCGAATACCACTACCTGTAATACATCACCACTGCTCTCAAAACGGTGAAAGAAAACATCGTGAAAAAACCGGCATGCCCTAGAACCAAAAATTTGAAGACATGCGACATCTACCAACCCGCACTAGGCCCGTGTTGTGAATTACGGCCCACTCCCTCTCACCAAGAGGGCTGTGTCCCAGCAGTGGGAACATTATAGACTGATTATGATGCTGATGATACAGTACCACGCTCTCCCAAACCCTTTGAAAATTCACTCATTTTGAAAATTAATCTTGGAGACTTAACATTGAAAGTTAGCATCGCAAGGAAACTTAATAATCTGAAATTGCTATCATACCGTAACCAAGCGTGGTGTTCTATGCTTGTTCCTTCTCTTTCTGAAATAAAAACTTTTTACAAAAAAAAGGATTGTGTGTTTTTATGAAACCACGGTAAAAGTGAAACTTTTAAGCGAACTATAGGCGCCGCCATATTGGCCTTGGCTGCTCTGACGAGCGCCTTTCAGTTTATCCCTACTCCGCGGCCGACCGTCACGCGACATGCAACACACAGACGAAAAAGTTCGAGACGATGTAATAAAAGTTTCACTTTAAAAAAAACAACCGACTACAAAAAAAAACACTACAAAGTGAAAAATAACTTTAATTTCGGAAGTAGTGTTTTTTTTTTTGAAATCGTTTTTTTTTTTTGTAAAAAGTTTTTTATTTCACTTTTTAGTGTTGTGGTACCTACCCCACACAAATTTGAATACCACTAACTGCTATGTAAGTAACAGTGACAGGAACTTATATCATCCACATACTATAAGTTGGAAAAAATACGTATTATTGAAGCTAACTCAAAATCTACCCAAGCAAAGTTAATAAAATTTATATGGGACCACCTCTGCAGTATGATCTAACGAACAAAAAAAAAAATCATCAAAATCAATTCATAATTGGCGGAGTAATCGCATAACAAACATACAAAAAAAAAATAACATACAGACGAATTGAGAACCTTCTCCTTTTGGAAGTCGGTTAAAAAGGCCTTCGCGTTGCAGTAGGTATGTATAGTGTGTAAGTGTACTGAATATTTCTGAGATCGCAAGTTTAATTACCTATGAGCTCTAAAAAGTTCACATACTTAAACTTTTACGTCAACATTTTATTGCTGGCAATAGCCATTGCTGATTCTCTCGCATTCCTTCGTGACATACATAAATAAAAATAATTACTTATATAAAAATATAAAGCTATTCTACTTACCCTGTAACTGTACTGCTACGCAATAACGCAACTAAGCAATGAGTCACTCAAGACTGCTACGGCTATAGGCTTACGCGCCTGAACTTGCTACGATTAAGTCATGACTCTACGCCGTAGCAACGTAGCCGTAGCCGCATATGTCTATCATTGTGTTATCCGTCACAACATTAGTACTACCGTTTCATTGCTCTGATTTCAACAATAAATAAACATTCTGAGGAAATAAGTACTTATTAATTATTTTTGGTTAAAAAAAAAAAAATTGAAATGATATTTGACGAGACTAACAATTTACAGATTAAATTGAATAAGCATCCTTTCGAAAAACAGCGGTAATTTTAGTACACTTTTACAAAATCTCGAGATAGTTGGCAGGCTTATTCTGAGTGACATTATAATATAGGGTCAAATTAAATTAGCTAGGGATACTCCGCAGATGTGATGGATATTCTCCATCATTACAAACGTCGACCAAAGGAAAAAATGTATGACAGTGTTCCTTGATCTGGCAAAAGCCTTCGACACAGTCTCTGTCCCGCACCTTCTCAAAAAGCTGGAAGGGTTTGGTGTAAGAGGTATTCCTTTAAAATTGATGAAGGACTACCTTACGGGCAGAAAGCAAAGAGTCCGGATTGACAATAGGTTAAGCGATGAGGCATGTATCGAATTTGGTGTGCCACAGGGTAGCATACTCGGCCCAACGTTATTCTTGGTTTATATCAACAGCCTCTGCCAACTCCAGCTCCTCAAGGGCAAAATTTTTACTTTTGCGGATGATACTGCCCTCTTTTTTAGTGGACAGATCTGGGAGGAGGTTTTTGACACTGCCCAAAAGGGTTTTAACAGAGTTTGCGAATGGCTCCAGTCGAATGTTCTGACGCTTAATGTTAATAAAACTAAATATGTCACTTTTGCCCATAGGTTAAATCAACTTCCTCAGTCATATCTTAGCATTTATTGTCATGCTTGTGTTCCTGGTATCACCTCTTTATGCTCTTGTCCCGTTCTCCAGAGAACTGATCATATGAAATACCTTGGTATCATTATAGACCAATTCCTGACCTTCAAACCGCATATGAACGTCCTTGTAACTCGGCTCCGTAAAATAATCTACATCTTCAAAACCCTTAGACACGCAGCGGACCGGCGGGTTGTTAAGATGGTTTACGATGCTTTATGCCAGTCCTTAATAGAATACTGTATTACATCTTGGGGAGGTTCCGCCAAGACCCATCTTATTGAAGTTGAGAGGGCACAGCGTGCTATTCTCAAAGTTGGCGCTGGTCTCCCCTACCTATTCCCAACCGTGGACCTTTTTAAGGACTGGGATATACTCACTGTTAGGCAAACCTTCATATTGCGTACTGTGCTTAAGGAACACTCCATGTTGCAATATGATCCGAATCTGTATAGAGATAGGCGCCGAAAAGGCAGAGTATGCCAGACGCATCCTTCCAGTTCTGCTCACTCGCGTAATTTCTTCTTCTTTCTTGGGCCATATCTGTACAATAAGCTAAATAGCACTCTAAATATATATCCTCAAACGAAACACAAATGTAAAAATTCTGTGACTACGTATTTGAAAACACTGGACTATCAGGGAACGGAGAATCTGTTGATCCCTCTCAGATAGACTACCTGTGCTACTATTCATCCCCACTGCTGCTTGTACTTACATACCATCATACATACCATCATCCCTACTCACACCACACTCACTCTAGCAACCTCTCACATCTCTTTTTACACTTCCTCTAGTTACTCACGCACCCGAACACACTGGTATTTCCACTAACTCTTTTTGTATTTTAAATTTTTATTTTATTAATGTTCTTAATTCAACGTTAGTTGAGTATACTTTGTCATCATGGTACTGCTGCTTGTACATACATACCATCATACATACCATCATCCCTACTCACACCACACTCACTCTAGCAACCTCTCACATCTCTTTTTACACTTCCTCTAGTTACTCACGCACTCACACACACTGGTATTTCCACTAACTCTTTTTGTATTTTTAATTTTTATTTTATTAATGTTCTTAATTCAACGTTAGTTAAGTATACTTTGTCGTCATGGTCCATATCACAGGCATCTAGCCGCGGGAGGGCCCTGGTAACCTGTAATACAGGTTTTTATCTAAACCTACTTCAGGCACCAGTCTCTCACAAAGTTAGCTCCTTGTTCGTGCACTATTGTCAAATACTAGCATTAAGTACATAACTTGTGTAGAGAAAATAAACGTCTTATATTATTTATTATTATTTATTTATTATATTGATATAGATATCTAAACATGATAAAACAAAAAATAAATGAATATACAGCTGAATACCATTATTTTACATGGAGCAACTGCCTCTGTCCTCCACAACCCAGTTACTGGGTAACATGATACCCCTTGGTAAGCTCATAAGTAATATCACAACAGTGTGAGTCTTTGTAATGTGCACATATCGAAATAATTCCATGCTTAATTTTATCGCCTTATTGAGAAATTTAATAGAAAATAAATTACGATTATTGTAAAAAATTATGAAAAAAAAACCAGATTTTTGCAAAAAAAAAACTTGTCTATTTTCAATTGAGGGTAGTTTTTTCCCCACAACTTTCATTTTATGAGGATGCCTAGTTACTTCCAATCATTTTGGAGTTTGTTTCATCGCGATAGATCATTTAGTTTAAAAGTTTCACCGTTTCGTTTCAATTTAAAAATAAAATCTTTAAAAAAAATATCGTCGATAAAATTAAGCATACATTTCCTCATTTCGATATATACACATTATTAAGACTCATACTGTATAGCTTAGATTAGAACATTCACGTTATTTACACAATATATTATTCCGGTAATTAGTAAGTCCTCGTAGCAACTGGTCCTGCTACACAATATGAGTACATCACGTAGAAGGTGATTCACTGTCGTAGCCCGTAGCACCTGAACTTGCTACGATTCTACGGCCATGGCATTGGGTCATGGCTTTACCGCAATTGTGGTACTGTTTCCATTGTTTTACGGCACGAGATTATTGGATGTAATAATGGTCCTTTTAAAATATTTGAACCAGTCCTTTTTAATAACCTTTTCAACCGACTTCAAAAAAAAGGAGGAGGTTCTCAGTTCGTCGGATTTTTTTTCGAAGACGGCTGGACCTTTTTGTTTGAAAGGGTATACTTTAAAGTTGGTCTCATTGTCATTTATTTGGTCACGATCTGATCATGGGATCTTGGAGAAATCGAGGGAACTCTTCAAATATTATAGGCACATCCATAGCGATTTAGATATTTTTGATGAGCAGTTGACATCAGGTTATTGTAACTTAGATAACTTACAAACCAAACCAACTAAAAAGTAAAAAAAAAAGTTTTTAATTTTATTATCATTATATTGTTCTTTTGTAAAGTGGCAGATAGCGATAATAGTCGATCACAATCTGTTTCGATTTGAAACAGATTGCTACTGTTTCAAATCGAAATAGATTGTGATTGTGTTGTATTACGCAATTAGGGTACAGGTTAGTCGCTAACCACACGAAAAGAAGAGGAGAATTTAAAATACAGTTTATTTCTGTTCTATTTTAAACTCAAATAAATCACAATATTGTATCGTCTGACAATGGAAACAAACTCCAGATCGTTCGATAGCGGTGACTGATTGCCGCGTTTCGTTCCGGCTTATATAACCGACGATAGCGGGCGGTGAGCGCGTTGTTATGCTGCTGATACCCTTGCAGTGACGTCATTGTGCTGCGGGTTATGCATATATTTGAGTTAGGAGTTACTGTGAAGTTGTACTATACTTCACGATCAACAGTATGGATTCACCAAAGGACGTTGTACGACCGACGCCGGTGTAACCCTATTAAGACACATTTTTAACGCGTGGGAAGAGGCTCAAGACGCCATAGGGATCTTTTGTGACCTCTCCAAAGCATTTGATTGCGTCGATCACGAAACCTTACTCTTGAAACTTGAGCATTACGGACTTGGAAAACTTGCACTCAATTTAGTAAAATCTTATTTAAATGATAGACAACAGCAAGTTCAAATAAACGGTATCAATTCACTAGGTTTAAAAGTAAAAATAGGTGTGCCACAAGGCTCGATATTGGGTCCATTCCTCTTCTTAGTGTATATAAATGATCTACTACATTTATTAAAAAATCAACCACAAATGGTGTTATTTGCTGACGATACTTCTTTAATTTTTAAGGTAGATAGACGTGCTACAAATTTTAACGACGTAAATAACGCCCTACTGCAGGTCCAAAATTGGTTCACTGCTAATAATTTAGTATTAAATGGAAAAAAAACTAAGTGCATAAAATTTTCTTTACCAAATGTCAAAAGTAGTGATTGTGAGATAGTATTGAATCAAGAGAAACTAGAATTTGTCGACAAAACTGTTTTCCTAGGGATCACGCTCGACTCAAGGCTGCAATGGGGTCCTCATTTAACATCTCTTGCAGGACGGCTAAGTTCAGCAGCATATGCTGTCAGAAAAATCCGTCAATTTACTGATGTAGATACCGCGAGGCTAGTCTATTTTAGCTACTTTCATAGTATCATGTCTTACGGTATTTTACTGTGGGGACGGGCTGCAGACATCGAGTCTATTTTTATTCTGCAGAAAAGAGCGATCAGAGCCATATATTATCTCCGCAGGCGCGATTCTCTAAGGAAACTATTTAAGGATATTAACATCATGACGGTACCTTGTCAATATATCTATGAAAACATCATGTACGTAAGAAAGAATTTACATCTTTTTAGCAAAAGAGGTGATAGACATAATTATAGTACAAGAAATAGGGACCTATTAGTTCAACCAGGTTTCAGACTGGCTAAAGTAGATTCATCTTTTATGGGATACTGTTTAAAATGTTACAATAAAATTCCTCCCCACATACTTCAACTGAATGAGACGAAATTCAAATCTTGTATAAAACGCACACTATGCAGGCAGGCATATTATACGTTGGGGGATTACATCGCTGATAAAAATGCTTGGCTCAATGCTGGTCCTGCTCCACAACTAATTGATTAACATTTGTAAATACTGTTGGAGCTGCTGAAGATTGTAAGACTATCTTTGCATTGTATAAACTCAATCTCCATTGTATTATATAATTGCATAGCACAGGTGTGAGTACTATGTACTAAAGAGTTACCATTTACCGGGTAATATGTCTTGCATTGACTTGAATCTGCCCTGGCGGCTGTGAGTATGTCATGCTCACTCAAATGTTTCGCTGATGGTGGCGCGTGTGTTGGATCATTTAGCTCCCTTCAAAATGGTTGAGCTGAATGGTGCTATTCCATGCGTCATGTTCGTGAACGGGCGCCGTCAGTTGGGACTGGTCATCTCTTAGCTGCCAGGGCTTATTTTTATTTTTATTTTTTGAATTGTTCTTTGTTTTATCTTTTTATTACGGACGCTTCTAACGTGCACGTCTTTCTACATTGTTCTCACATGTATAATTTCAACATGAATGATGTAACCAATATTTTGTAACAATTTTTTATTTAAAAGAGTGTCCGTGGAGTTTCTTGCCCGTTCTTCTCCATAGGTACCTACTACGCTTTGGAATGGGCAACTAGCTTCATACCTATTTCTGACTGACCGATTCCTTGACAATTCAAAAGTGCCTGTAAATGGTTTAATTGAAATAAATGCTTTGAGTTTGAGTTTGAGTTTGAGTTGTATGCTGTGAAGTTGTTGTGGTTTGTGCGTTTAAACCCTGGTTTTAGGTTTGAAATCTAGTTTAAACCAATTTCGTCTCATTACAAAACGAGTTCTAACTTCTTCTTTGCGTCATGTTCACGTAAGGAAATTTATTACAATTATTTACCCCCGCCACCCCTTGTCAGCAAAAGTAAGCAAAGCTTTTACCCCTCCACCCCCTCCCATGCTTACATCAACATTGGTATATGCATTTTTCTTTTAATGTAAGTATTCTGTTTTTTTTTATTGATTCATGAGCAGCAGTACAAGTGAATAGCACGCGGTAATTCCCCGACTCTGTTCTAAGCGAGTAACTAAACGTATTCATTATTTGTGGGAATCCCCGAATATGCGTTTCGTTTTCAAGCATAGACAATGTTGCCATATGTGTAAAAAAGTAAATAATTACTGCTGACGTAATCACCATCTAGACCCCCCCAACCCCCAAGACAACAAAAATAAGCAAAGCATAGACCCCCGCCCCCCTATAGTGCTTACGTAATACTTGAACGGTTCCTTACCATAAAACTAATGGGTTACCTTAATTTACAGTAGATGTCCAACCAATACTATGCCAATCTATCTTTTTACCGATACCGCCACTAAGCACGTCTTACCGTCACGAGCGCCCGACCCAGAAGGCCGTTGTTCCGCCATTTTGACATATCAAATCTTTCGGTGCTGCCAGTACAATATCCAACAATACTGTTAATAAATTGAAACCTAACAATTATAATATTAGTTTAGATGAATAAACATTCAAGAATGTTGTAATTAAGGAGCTGAACACACGGGCAATTTCTATGCGCATTTGGATGTATGCGCAAAATTAGCGTTGGTAGATTGTGAAAAGTATGCCATTGGCATTGTAAATTCACCGAACGAAAAGGTTGTGCAGTTTTCTGACCCCCAGGCATCTTCCAAGTTGCGTCATATCACCCAGATTTTTGCCTCCTAAAGTTCATGCACACACATTAGTCACGTCAACCAGTCGCCAATCAGTCACGTCAGAAAATATAGTTACGTAGAAGTTGTAGGACGTTGGCTACACACATCAGTCACGTCACTACCGACGCGTCTCAGTCGACTGAGACCACCGCGTCGCGTCACCAGCAAGTCAAAACTTGCATTGCTACGAACGAAACATTAATATAGCTATACGGGTGGCAGGGACATCGACGCGAAAACTTTTGCCTTGAATTTTTTGTCGGTTATAAAAAAAAACTGCTTTCCCATAAATTTTTATCGCGTAGGTATTGCATTTTTCTTTGAAACAGCAGATTTTTTTAAAATATTCAACGAAAAATTTCAACACTGTGGGTTTAAAATCACGTACTGAGTCCATGGTAACAGTTTTCGCGTCGATGTCCCTGCCACCCTGTACAGCGTTGCTATGAATAACTGACTGACTGACTATCTGTTCATACACGTCCCTGAAATTGACGTTACTGATCGGCGACTTGACGTTGACGCGGCTGACGTGTATTCATGATGATGAACCTTTAAAAAAAACAAATTTTCTAAAAATATTTTTTTATTTGTTACAGATTCATGGCGTCCGTGGTACCGAAGAAGCATCAACTAAACTCCTCCGCTCTCCCTCTATTTTCCGACATCTTGCAATAACGAATTTACAAAAAAAATGCGCTCCGTCAACAGCCGTCCACGTACTCACAGAACGAAAGTCATCAAAAAACTAAAAATAAAAAAGAAATACGAGCTTACCAACATAAAAATAATACTGTGTTCTAAACTATAGTTACCAACTTAAGCGCGCGAATATTTTTGTTTGAAAAAAAAAAAGTTTTTTATCTAAAGAGGCTTTAACTCTGTAGTTTATGGATGTAATATTAAATAGTTGCCTTCTCTTAGTAGTAGACAGTGTTGGTCCAATCTCTTTAATAAATAATAAGTAATAATTTTTCCCCGTTTATATAAAAAACTGTGTTTTAGAGGTGTTATATAAAGAGTGAGTGAAGGTTAGTATCTCTCTTAGTATTTATATTTATAGTATTATCACAGATGAATACAGGGTATGAAGCTACAAGTACGCGACGGGCCCGACGTGTCGGGTCAATTCAGTGAGTGTAACGTAGTCAGAAGATCTAAGAGTTACGCGATAGAAAGAGAGGCAACTTCTAGGTGAATATATATAACTGTAGGTAATTAGCGCTGTGCGACCTGAATTGCACTTTGTTGTGTCGTAGCAAGAGTCGCTTTTCATTTAAATGATTTTGCGGAGTGAACCATCTGTTTTCATCTGTGATATTAATAACTTACCAGAAAGAAAAATTTCCTATGAACGTTGTTAAAGGGCTTTCCTCAACTGGGTTCGAATCCCATTTCTAGATGGCCCTGCACCCTAATTGCGTAACACACTATCAATCACAATCTGAATGATATTGACGGATATTGCAAATTCATTGCTTCATATGTTCGAAAAATTAATCTGCTCAACAACGTAATAACGCAATAAATGTTCTTGAACTGTCAAAATGAAACCCATTGCACAGTATAAATAAGTAACAGTATTATTAGCCGTGAGCCAGATAGTATATTTTGTCAGTCATTTCCTCTCAAGGGATAACTCGTGAAATGCTTCAGAGAGTTGTATTAAACAGCATGGTGAACGTCAGCTGCCACTCCGTGGGTGGGTGGGGCAGCGGCAGCCTCTCAATCACGTAAAAAAAAAATGTTTTCAGTCATTTCCTCCCGACTGAAAATTTGTTAAATAATAGTTAACGCAATTATTCGAAGATAAAAAAATTGCGTTGCGTTGCGTTGCTACTATTTAACAAATTTTCAGTCGGGATGAAATGACTGAAAACATTTTTTTTTTTACGTGATTGAGAGGCTGCCGTTGCCCAACCCACCCACGGAGTGGCAGCTGACGTTCACCATGCTGTTTAATACAACTCTCTGAAGCATTTCACGAGTTATCGCTTGAGAGGAAATTGGTCCGAAAAACCTGTTGCTGGCTCACGGACTATATGTCTTCATAGAAAACGGCCGAAACGACGTGCTTCGAAATCTCAGTGTATAGGTACTAGTTCTATGTTATAGGGTTTGGTTTCCGCACTTAGTCCGTAAGGTGGACCATGGCGTGGGCCATGGCGGCCGTTTGGTGGTTATTCCAACTAGCCCACCTGCTTCCAAAAGCTAATTAAATCTCCTGGTCTGTCCAGAACATCTGTGAAAGATCCGGGTGACCCTAGGGTTTTTTTCTAATCAGGGTGACGCCTGTGCATTCAAAGAGCACGTGCACTACGGTTTCCTCAGCCTCCATGCACGCCCTGCACAGAGGACTGTCCGTTATGGCTATTATGTGGAAATGTTTGTTTAGCGAGCAGTGTCCCGTCATGGTCCCCGTCCCCAGGCGCAGGCCATTCCTGTCCAGGCGTATATTACGCCTTGTTAGCCTGCTATCCAAGGATGGTATAGCTTTCTTGGACTGCCTGCAGCCCGGTGTCGAGGTCCGCCAGTTCCCCGCTTGTGTGTGGGTGAACTCCTGTAGCCACCTGCGTAATTGGTTGAAGGGGATAGGTACGATAGGCTCGGGTCCAAGTACTGCCGTGCTGGATTTGTCTTGCAAGTTCGTCAGCTGCGTCGTTACCTAGCGATTCGCTGTGTCTACCAGTACGCAACAGTCGCGAGTGCGCGGCAGTTACGCACGGTTGCAGAAGGTTTATCTACCGAGCGGCCGTAAGTAATTATTTCAAGGTCACTGCCGGGATATAATACTGTTACTTTATTTTACTGTGCCCATTGCCACTGTGTGTTACCCAATTACCCGGTGGTCTCTTTGTGTTCAAAACTACATGCTCCTGGAACTCCTAGGTCTTCTACCGCTAATTGGAACATTCTAAGTTCCTTTGTCCATGAGAAGACTGAGTTAATTTAATGTTTTGAGCCTTTTTGAATACTGTCAGAAACATTAATTCAAAGCCTTTTTAAGGTTTCGTAGTCAACAATTAACCCTTATAGTTTCGAAATGTCCGTTCGTCTGTCTGTCCGCGGCTTAGCTCAGAGACTCTTAGTACTAGAAAGCTGTAATTTGGCATGGGTATACATATAGGTTGGAACCCAAACATGTGCTTTACTTTGTGTAAATTATTTCATCACCACTGCTCCCAAAACGGTGAAGGAAAACATCGGGAAACTGGCATGTCCTAGAACCAAAAATTCGAAGACATGTGACATCTACCAACCCGCACTGGGCCCGCGTGGTGGATAACGCTATACAGCCCACTCTCTCTCGTAGAGAGGACTCCTGATTCCCAGTAGGAGGAGCATATAAGTGAATTTCCTCCCAGACCAAACTATGTGAAGGTTCAAAGCCACTTTCTCGTATTATGGTCTTTAACCAGTTGTTGTTAAAATTTCAGTGTGAATTCATAAGCAATGGAGAATACCGAAGTGGAGAAGACCGTCGCTGCCGGCTCCGAAGATACCATTCAACTTAATAGGAACAGGGTGAGTGATTGCTCTTGTCTGATTTCTGGCAATGAGGATCTTCCTTCTTATCATTTCACTAGGGAAAATACAATAGACGTGGATATATTTAGTAACCTGTTCCGCTTAGCTATTTCTAAAGAGCCATAAAAATTTCCTGAAAGAAATCGCAACGTGTTTCACCTCTCAACGAGGTATCCTCAGGATGACGATGGACTTGTCGCAAATCCGAACACGGCGTGTTGCCACATCGAGCGCTGAGCGTGTTGAGCGCTCAGGCTACTAAATATATCCACGTCTATTGTATTTTATAATGGATTTCCGCAAGGCCACGCCTGAATCAATTAACTTCTTCACTACGTCATCATCATCATCATCATCATTATTTCAGCCGAAAGACGTCCACTGCTGGACATAGCCCCTCCCCCCTAGCACCGCCACTTCGACCGGTTCTGTGCTTCACAACGTATTATAAAACGAAGTCCGCGTCCGTCTGTCTAAAACTATCAATATTTTATTTTTTTTATTTTATTTATTTGGGAAAACAAACAGTGACGCATTACATTTTATACGAATAAATAAAAATAAAAAATACGGTCAAATGTGCAACCAACAACATTTTCCACGGAATACAAATAAAAATTAAACTTTACAAACCATAAATGATAGATGGAGTGATTCATGAGGAAGGTTTAAATGTATAATTAATTAACATTACAAATATGTTCTTAATGTCCCTCGGCAAACCTCGTGTTTCGTCAGTCGTCGGATTTCTATCAGTTGCCCTTTGCACTTGGTGCAGACCGAACGCTCTCAATCGACTTGGAAGTATATAGAGTTGTTAATACTCTTTTAAAAAATGGGAGGAAAGCCGCCAAAGTCGCAGGCACGATAGGAAAATAGTTTTACAGCTGTATATAGTTCACACGGAAATCAAAACAAAACAACAATGAAGCACTTAGTTTTGAATCCAAATTATTATACACGATAAATCTAATAATTGATGGACATGGAAATTTGCATTCGTTTGTATTCGGAAATCCGATGATACCCGAGGGACATTAAGAAAATAGAACAAATGTAGGTTTCTTGATTACGCTGCAGTTTACACCCATACAATAATAAAAGTAATAAATAAAACACCGTAACACCGTCGTGTTCAGTGCCAAGGCGAAGGCACAAACAAGGTCTAAGGGGAAGGTCTAGAGTAAATTTATGTTACCTAAGTGTTATCTGACAAGGCTGTAACGTTATATGTATATGTAGGCGTTAGGTCTTCCTAATGAGGTAGTTCTGCGTCTTGAAAGTGATTAAGGACTTTTGTTTTATAATGGTGACTAATATAAGTCCTATCATTATTCATTTTAATGATTTAAAAGTAAGTAGCTGTTGCCCGCGGCTTCGCGTACCTACTCTAATTCTTTTTTCTAAAATAAAAGTAGCCTCAGTTACTCCCTATAACATCAGCTATCTGCCAGTGATAGTCCCGTCCGCATCGGTCCAACCGTTTCAGAGATTAGCCGGAACAAACAGACAGATAAAAATTTTTTTTTTGTTATTAGTAACGTATATAATTTCATATGCATTTAGTAAAAAGCTGTTAATTTGACAATATAAACAGACAGTACAATTTTATTTATTTGTATAGATATAGATGTATCAGAATAATGTACAAAAGTTACAATAGCCTGTCGACAGATTTGCCATACAAAATCTGTTAAAAACTTACAATGGCGAGAACGTTGCAACGTTTGTAAATAAGTAGACTTGGCTGCTATCATGACTGCTCTAAATGATAGAAATATTATGTCCAAATGTTTACGAAAAATATGGCTTTGCTCATACTTCTGATCAATCAATCTGCTTAGCCTTTTCCCAACCATGTTGGGGTCGGCTTCCAGTCTAACCGGATGCAGCTGAATACCAGTATTTTACATGGAGCGACTGCCTATCTGACCTCCACATCCCAGTAACTGGATAATACGATACCCCTAGGTAAGCCTGGTTGTCAAGACTTTCGGGCTTCTGACGACCCGTAATGACTGTCAAAATGACAGCCGGTACCAACGGTTTACCGTGCTTTCCGAGGCACGGAAGTCTCGATTTGTAAACATTGTTGCCCATCCACGGACCAACCCCGGCAAGCGTAGCTTAACCTGGTGGATCGACCCGTGTGGGTGTTATTACTTAGCCACGAGCTCATACTTCAGATTCCTCCTACAAACAGGCACCCATAATTTGTGCTGCTGAAGATTGTAAAACTATCTTTCCTTTGTATAAATTCAATCTCTTTGTATTGTATAATTGCAAATCACATGTGTGAGCACTGTGACCATGTTGTACATTCCATAAAGCTACCATTTACTGGGTACGTCTTTCATTGACTTGAATGTGCCCTGGCGGCTGAGAGTATGTCATGCTCACTCAAATGTCTCGCTGATGGTGGCGTGTGTGTTGGATCATTAAGTTCCCTTGAAAATGGTTGAGCTAAATGGTGCTGATCCATGCGTCATGTTCGTGAACGGGCGCCGTCAGTAGGGACTGGTCATCTCTTAGCTGCCACGGTTTATTTTAATTTATTTAAATTTTTGAATTGATATTATATTTTTATTACGGACGCTTTTAACGTGCACGTCTTTCTACATTGTTCTCACATGTATAAGTTCAACACGAATGATGTAACCAATATTTTGATTTAAAAGAGTGTCCGTGGAATTTCTTGCCCGTTCTTCTCCATAGGTACCTACTACGCTTTGGAATGGGCAACTAGCTTCATTTTTCTGACTGACCGACCCCTTGACAATTCAAAAGTACCTCAAATTGGTTTATTTGAAATAAATGCTTTGAGTTTGAGTACAAATATGTCGGGATCCGAAATAAATTATACTGCCCACCCATAGATAATTATCACCCGTTTCTCCACTATTCCATTGTCTACCATCTACTATTTATTGTCTAGGATGCATATCCGGTACGGCTCGCAAATCCTTCCTTATCCTGAGGGCACGTCTTCCTTACCATTACCGCGCCCCCCGGTCTACTCCTTGATATGCAATGAAGAGACCATTGCGTAGCCCCATGAAATCTTCGGGTTTATTGGATTAATCAAGTCTGGTTAAACCACGCTGGAGTCCGTGCATTAGTCATAGTCATTTATTCATAAACAAGTAAACACACAAAATTACACAATTAAAGAATATACACTAAAATAAATTTACATTCATTCATTAAAACTGGGAAACGAAATAAATTATTGGAAACTTAAAATGCGAATAGCTTATCTGAATATTGGGCATTGATTTAATATTTTGATTGGCAGTGGGCACACGCTGTTGCATAATAACTAAACGCAAAGCACTTAAGAGCGGCCAACCCGTCATACTTTTCATACACAACACACACATCATCATTTTGCTACACATATTTCTTCGAAATTTTTAAACTAATATGTTTCTTGTGCACTTTGGACTTGTGCACTCTGGTTTCTATGAAAGCAGAAAATAAAAATTTGATGAAAAAAATTCAGTATAAGCCTCAAAAAATCTGCTTTTTTGCACAAATTTTACCAGAACTTTGGCCGATCATAATGTACTCATAAATTGTAAAAGTAAAGAAAACATCTTTATAGAAACCTCGCACACGTAATGGAGATTCTAAATGACATACAATTATTTCACAAACTTGTAAGACTTACTCTAAAACACGTATTTCCTGAAACAAGTTTAAGAACACTATTTTTCGTACAATGTTATCGCGTTCTCACTTGCATGTTAGCAGATCTCAGTTGCGCTGGACCATGCTCGCGTTGACGACAGACAGACCGCGAAGGGCCCTCTTAAGCTCTTATTTGATACGAATATTTTAAATTTATTTACAAATCTTTATATCTTTCCAGAGCTTCAAATCAAAACAACTGGTACGCAGTCAAGCGATACGTGAAACGCATTCACCACCGCGCGCGTTATCACCCGCACAACCAACCACTCCTACTGTCACAATCTCTCCCACTACTCTTACAAACTCGACTCCTAGTGTCGGTAACTCATCGCCTAGCGTCGGTAACACTGCGCCTATGAATAACGCGGTGAATAATGTCGGCAACGCCGATAGTAACATCGAAAACGGAGCGATTAACGTTGGAAATGCCGCATGTAATATCACAACGTCGCCTAGCGTAGAAAACTCTCCGCCTACCGTGGGTACCTCTCCGCCTAGCGTGGGTAACTCGTCACCTGGCGTGGTAAACTCCGTCGCTACAGCAGAGAAAGCGAGTAATGAACGAACTGTGAGTGTGAGTGACGATTCTAGTCATGTTAGTGTTAGGTGTAGTAGTGATGTGGTTAACAGTAGTGATGTGAAACATAGTGATAGTGATGATTTTAAGAAAAAGTTGCCAGTTGAGATTCAGGTGAGTTTTGCAATACTTAACTGACTTATTGTTTTCTTGAATATATGTTATTTGCTTTTTTATTATTTTATAAACAATGCCGCCCATGGGCACGTGACCGCCCGTATTTTTCTGCATATTCATGAAAAATTATCGAATTTTAACTTTAAAAGTATATCATATAATTTTTTTTTCTTTTTTTTTCCTAATCTCCCTATGATTTTATGGATTTACACGTGTGATTTTTTTAAAATAAATACTGTTTTTTTTTTTAGAAAAAATGTCTTCACCTCTGTATTTTTTTCATAGTCGACAAATTTTAGTAAAAAATGTTAGTTAATCCGATAAAATAACTCATAAGCTGTTAGAAATAATAAACAGAATCCAAATCGAGCCAAAAACATCGGAGATATGGCAAACGCTACTCAAAAAATGAAAAATTTAATAACATGAAGAATATTAAGGATAGACCTTTTAAAGTAAATTTTCGATAATTTTTCATTTGTATGTAAAATGTTTTTTTTATTATTTTAACATAATTTTTCTAGTTAAGTGTCCTTTGAAATTTTGGGCATTATTTCGTTAATTAATGTATAGGTCTTCCAATTTTCATCAGCATAGCCTCTTCTCCACTTGATTATGCGTCTATTCTGACAAAATACGTTAAGCATTTTCCAATGAGCTCCTGCAATCTGACTTGCAATCGCATTATAGAGCTACCCTGACTTAAAGGTCTTCAGCAGAGAGTACTTCTTTGTCAGAAGCTTTCAGGCTTCTCCAGGCAAGTCCTACTAGTCTCGAATGTCAAATGATCCCTCCAAGACCACAGAATAGTACAGAAGACGCACTCCGCATTTTAGGCATGAAGCACAAGTACGCGGCAGGCTCGTCTTGTCGGGTCAATTCAGTGAGCGTAGAAGATCTAAAAGTTACGCGATAGAAAGAGAGATAACTTCTAAATGAATATAACTGTAGGTAATTAGCGCTGTGCGACCTGAATTGCACTTTATTGTGGCGTAGCAAGAGTCGCTTTTTATTTAAATGATTTTGCGGAGTGAACCATGTGTTTTCACCTGCGTTGAAACGCAGATATCGCGTAACAATTTAAAACTAAGACTAGGTAATTGCGTAACACAGTCATAATAGGGTTAAAAATATTTTTCTTTGGCCATTATGTATACAGTGTGAGTCTTCATAATGTGCACATATCGAAATGAGGGAATCTATGCTTAATTTTATCGACGGAAAAAATGGTCAATTTTTTTTTATTTTTTTGTTCGAAAAAAAATTTTTTTTTTTTTTTTTATTCTCTTGGGCATCTTATTTATAAATTTTACAATTATTGTAAAAATTGATGAAAAAAATACAGATTTTTGCTAAAAAAACATGTTTATTTTCAATTGAGGGTAGTTTTTTTTCTCAATTTTAATTTTATGTGGACGCCTACTTACTTCCAATCATTATGGAGTTTGTTTCATCGCGATAGCTGATTCAGTTTAAAAGTTACACAGTTTTGTCACAATTTTTTTTTTCATTCCATAAAATGTATGAAAAAAATATTTAGATTTTTTAAATATTTTTTCTGTCGTTAAAATTAAGCATAGATTCACTCATTTCGATATGTGCACATTATGAAGACTCACACTGTATTATAAAAAAAAATATTGGGCACGTATTTTTTTTTTTTTTAACGTTATCAAAAGATTACAGCGATACATTGAGTTAAAATGTGCCAAGACGTCACGAGTATGTAGATTTTATACTTGTGACGTACCGACCCCCACCTGATTTTCATTAGTCCATCCTAGCTTTTCTCCATCTCTGCTTTTTGTCGTAGATAACATCAGGCGGCTGGGACGACTCGCACCACGAGCGTCATCGTACTCGTCGCTGGCACTCGGACGCACCGCGCGACTTACTATCAAACAACCCGCGCGTGAGCTGCGTGTGCGGCTATTGCGCCGCCTGCGTCCACTGCAGGTACTTCATCATCTACCTAGCATAATCAGCCTATGACGTTCCCACTGCTATAACAGGCCTCCTCTCGGTGAGACCCCGTGGCCCTGAGCTACACGGTCAAGCGACACGCGACTGTGGCAGCGCAGCAGAGATTTTTTTTTCTTTTTTGTCCACGACGGAGAAGCTCTGGACCTGCATCTCACCTGGTGGTAAGAGATGATGAGGCAAAAGGTGGAAGCGAGCTTCACCCGGAATCCTCAACCAACAATATGGTGGTAGCTAGCTAGGCGGACTTAGAACAAGCCCTACCACCAACCAAACCGAGCATAAAATTTTTCCCCCACTGGGAATCGAACCCGGGACCTCTGGGTCTGAGACAGGTGGTCTATCCACTAGACCACAGAGGCGGTTAAAAATAAATGAAATAGGTTGTTCAGAGCATGCCACGATTTTGTGAATCGCGCGCGTGTCGCGTCTCAAGTCGCATCTGCAAAAAGCGGTAAAAGCCTCTCTCATCAACACCCAGCTTCATAATCTACGTTCGCGATTTATTTGCCAAACATGTAAACAAACACGAGTTTTAGGAAAAATAACTGTAATGCCCACACATAAAGTTCAGTTTGCGCTACAACTTCATATTTTTATGACAGTACCAATCAGTCTAAAATCAACTTTATTAACACTGTCATAAAGTTGATGTTTGTTTTAGTGGAACTAACATCAATTGGAAACAAGGTTTAAATAGACCTTAGAGAGGTAACCGTCACCTACATCAATCAACTCGGTCTATCATAGTCCGCTGCTGGATATAGGCCTCTCCCAGGCTGCGCCACAACACCCTGTCCTACGCTTCTTATACGCGGTATCCACTCCAGGACTCGTCTGCTCCAGCTTGCTTACTCTGCAAACCATAGATTGCAGAGTAAGCGCTCTCATACATACGGCACGCGACAACACAGAGGCAATTTGAGTATGGTGTTCAAATACTCGAGCGGCACATTATCGACGGCTGCAAAAAGCATGATGAACAATTTTTTATTTCTTGTTCGTCAGCCAGCTAGATTATTAAAAAACATTGGACACGTATTTTTTCTTTTTTTACTATATCAAAAAATGCCATGACGTCACGAGTATGTAGATTTTATACTTACTTGTGACGTTGCGACCCCCCACTCCCCAACTTTAATGCGTTTTATCTAAGTCATATTTTCTTAATATGATAAAGCAAAATATTTTTTTTATTATTTCACTGACAGACTAAATAGAATTTCTTTCTGTTGACCCAGGCATCATTGCTATTGACCCTGCCCTTGACGCGTGCCGCGCATCTGTATGAACACTAAGCAAGCTGGAACTCCACTTCTTTTCCGGATAAATTAATTTCTGATTTTACCTAAATATCACCTACTCCATCACCGTCACCTACATATTATTAAAATGATATGCTTTTAATAATGTTTGTATTTCAGAGGACGTCGTCGCCGCCACTACTGCACGACGAAGCAGGACTCCGGCATCGTGTGCCCCGACGACTGTCCCGACTCCTCCGATAATGACACAGGTAATGACAAAATACAATAGACGTGGATATATTTAGTAACTTGTTCCGGTTAGCTATTTCTAAAGAGCCATAAAAAACTCCTGAAAGAAATCGACATGTGTTTCACCTCTCAACGAGGCATCCTCAGGATGACGATGGACTTGTTGCGAACTCTAACACGGCGTGTTGCCACACCAAGCGCTGAGTGCAGACTGAGCCTTATCGCCCGTGAAACCCACTTATATAGTGTCGCCGTTATCAGTGCGACCGTTATCAGTGCGATAAGGGGCGAACAATCGCAGCAAAGGTGACCTTGGCATACTACAAATTACTAAATATATACACGTCTATTGTATTTTATAATGAATTTCCGCAAGGTCACGCCTCTATCAATTAATTACAGGTAATGACAACAATAAAGGTTCTTCTTCTTTTCGTGTGGTTAGTGACTAACCTGGTGTCAGAGTTTTAAAGCCGTCCTCTGACTTCTCTTCACATGACGTCGAGAAATATCTCTCAAGCGGTTTCCTCACGATGTTTTCCTTCACCGTTTTTGAAGCAAGTGATAATCATACAATACGCACCTGAATCTGAAAATTCAGAGGTGCGTGTATTGGGTTCGAACTCGAGACCTATGACTTGGTAGTCCGACGGTCACACGACTAGGCTATCACTGCTTGATATATAAATAAAGGTACAATAATATTTTAACATTTCACAGAAACATAAATCCATTGAAAAGACTTAAGAGCGTGCATTCTAAAAGTTGGCAACGTCACAAATAGCTGTCAAAACCGGTTTTGATTAATTTGGCAATATTACTGTATGGAAATATAGCTAACTAGTGGACTAAAATATTGATTATAAAATGCAATAATTAATATCGTAACACCGAATATTTAGTTTAAAAAAAAAGTATTCGGAAACTTTCCAAATGCCTTTTTTACACCTAAAACGGTTACAACATCAAATTCAGTGTTATAATTGCAATTCATTATTAATATTCTAGTTCACTAGTTAGCGATATTTCTTATTTCCATACAGTAATATTGCCAAATTAATCAAAACAGGTAAATATTTGACAGCTATTTGCGACGTTGCCTAATTTTAGAATGAACGCTCCGCGGAATTAAAAGCTCAGCAATTTACTTTTCACCTGTCACTTTTTCAAACTGTCATTTTCAGGAATCCGTCGCGAAAAAAATATCAACAGAACTGTCCCATAAAAAACTTCAATATCTGCTCGACCCAAATTTATGGCACAGCTGATTATTATTTTTTCGAGATTATAGATGTTGATTGTCGGGCGCCGTCAGTAGGGACTGGTCATCTCTTAACTGCTACGGCTTATTTTAACTTAATTTTTAAGTGTTTTTTTTTTTTTTACTGACGCTTTTAACGTTCTACATCGTTCTCACATGTATAATTTCAACATTAATGATGTTAGCAATATTTTATAACCATATTTTTATTTAAAAGAGTGTCCGTGGAGTTTCTTGGCCGTTCTTCTTCATAGGTACCTACTACGCTTTGGAATGGGCAACTAGCTTCATATTTCTGACTGACCGACTACATGACAATTCAAAAGTGCCTGTAATTGGTTTATTTGAAATAAATGCTTTGAGTTCAGTTGACGACCCATTGAGAAAGTTGTTCAGTATGATAATAATGACCACACCTTTATGATATCAATAGCAGTGATAGTCTAGTGGTGTGACCGTCGGACTGCCAAGTCATAGGTCTCGAGTTCGAACCCAAGGCACGCACCTCTAACTTTTCGGATTCATGTGCGTATTGTATAATTATCACTTGCTTTAAAAACGGTGAAGCCGGCCTGAGAGATATTTCTCGACGGCCAAGTCAGAGGCACATGGGCGGCTTTAAAACTCTGACACCAGGTTAGTCACTAACCTCACGATAAAGAAAGACCTTTCTGCTACATGCTGTATTATTCTGGAAATTACCTCTTTTACAAGGAGTTTCAGTACTTGCATTGTCAATTTTGTATTTTATATAGCATTTTTAATTTTTTTTTTTTCACAGGCGCATCTAATAACAACGATACGATGAGAAAATCGAGCAGTCTCGATGTTGACGACCAACCTTACTACTGTAGGTAAGTCGATGTTTTTTCTTACCATGATCTTGTCCACAGACATATTACTGGACTGATCTTATACTGTGGTTTTGATTTCGAAGTCTAACTTTCTGTAGTTTAATAGAATATTAAAGAACTAAAGAGTGAGGGGCTTGTGGCTAAGTAATAACAGCCGCACTGACCGGTCGATCAGGTTAAGCTACGCTTGCCGCGATGGATCCGTGGATGGGTGACCATCTTTCCATACCAAGACTCCTCCGTGCCTCGGAAAGCACGTTAAGCCGTTGGTCCCGGCTGTCATTCGTGGATCTTTGACAGTCTTTACGAGTCTTCAGAAGCCCGAAAGAACCAACCAGTCTTATCAAGGGGTATCGTGCCCAGTTACTGGGTTGTGGAGGTCAGATAGGCAGTCGCTCCATGTAAAATACTGGTATTCAGCTGCATCTGGTTAGAAGCCTATCCCAACAAAATCTGGCAAAAGACAGGAAGATAATATAATTTACCAGCTTTTATTAATATGATCCGGACCAACCATCCGAATAAATATAATTAATTAATCTGGCAGTTTGAGTACTTTACGTTCTCTCATACACGAGGTAGTGGGTTCAAATCCGGGAAAGTACCAATGTATGAATTTTTCAATTCATATGTACTTTCTGAGTTTATCTTGGACATTACTGACATCGGTGAAGGAAAACATCGTGAGGAAACCTGGACTTATAGTTAATATAAGTCTGAAATCATCAACCCGTCTTGAGCGCGCGTGGTGATCAATGCTCGTGTCTTCTCTGTATGAGAAGAGGCCTTTGCCCTGCAGTGGGACATTAATAGGCTGGTATTATATGCGATCTACTCAAATATCTTATCTTTAGTATTGTTCTTCGAATCGTTGAGCTCCTTAAATTCTGAGTTGAGCTACACGCGATTACTGACAAATACGTGCACTGACTGGACAGTGGACAGATCCACACAGATCTGTGTGGTTCTTTCCTCAAAAGACCATTTCAGACACTAATCTACATGGTCCTCATATGGCCTGACCAAGATTATGTCTGGACTTTAAAAGAGACTGCGACCTCTGAGTTTGTTTCGGCCTTTCTTCTCAGAGTAGTCAGTTAGGAAACGCCGACCTCATCTAATTTTGAAACATAATTTCATTTTGACGTGTAAAAGTTTTTTTTTAAACCAATTTACAGAAATAATATTTAAAAAAAAAACAGTCTGCCCAGCCTTTTCCCAACTATATTGGGGTCGGCTTCCAGTGCAACCGGATGCAGCTGAAAACCAGTATTTTACTTGGACCGACTGCCTATCTGACCTTCACAACCCAGTAACTGGGTAATACGATACCTCTTGGTAAGACTGGTTGTCAGACTTTCGAGCTTATGACGACCCGTAACGACTGTCAAAGATCCACAAATGACAGCCGGGACCAACGGCTTAACGTGCTTTCCGAGGCACAGAGGAGTCTCGGTATGTAAAGATGGTCACCCATCCACGGACCAAGTGTAGCTTAACCGGATGAATCGACCCGTGCGGCTGTTATTACTGAGCTACAGAAATAATTTCATCAATCAGTTAATTATCGTTTAATTTCTAGACGATTTGTGGAGTCGTTACGATGAGAGTGATTGACAAATTATGAAACTCACATTGTTATGTTTTTTCAGATGCCCAGAACGTAAAGAGATCAGACCAAAGATGCTAACTAGAAATGATTCCGGTAAGATATTCATTTTACTTTCTTGGTCTGGTGATCGCAAGCGGTACTGCTGAGCATGAGGTCCTGGGTTCGATTCCCGGGTCGGGCAAAGTGTTATTGGGTTTTTCTATCTGAAATTTCTCAGTAGCAGCTCGGAGTCTAGATTTGTGCCCAGTTGATGGCAATAGGCTCGCTCCCTATTACATGGGACTTAAACATAACTGGCGAAATGTGGGTGTACTTGCTACCGGGACACCTCTGCCCAACTCTTCAGGGAAACAAGGCGTGATGTTATGTATTTCGTCGACCCATCTTTCTCGGGGGCGTCCCTGTCGCCGTTTTCCTTTTGGGCCTGCCCACATGGTGGTTCTTTTACTCCATTTTATGTCTTCGGAGTAATAATCAATATTGATCATAAATTTTTCAGACGACCGCTACGAGCCAACTGGTCCAGAACTGGTGCATTTTATAAGGGACACTCTTAATAAGAACATGCGTGACAGGATGGCGCTCCTCAAGATCGAGCGAGAATTACATGCGCTGGTCAACGATACAGGGTAAGCAGACATCATACTATAATACTCGCGTTATGAGCTGAGTCGTCATGATTTTTTTTTGTGTGTCGGGCAACTCGTTGTTGACCTCTGAGATCATAACTACTTAACCGGGATATCCTGTGGGTGCCTTAAGCTACTACACTTAAAACCTCCAGCCAGGGGTTATTCAACTAAGCTAATTAAAACTAGGTGAACGCTCGCTAAGGGCACCCCCTGTGGGGTACGAACCTCGGCTTAGGGCGTTTACCGGAGGGAGGACATCAAGGATGGGACGGGCTGGATCAAAGTTTTGATCATGATTATTAGTCGGGGAATTTAAAGCTACATGCTCAGCTGCAACAACTGCTGGCACCTCGTTATCGAGCAAGGGTCGGGGGGGAGTATCATTTACTCGGGGACGCGGTCGCGATCGCAAAGGACCTCGGCGGCGAGGTCGGAATGACGGAGTCGTCATGAACGGAGACTGACTTGCAAAGTTTGTTTGTAATGTATCATTGGAGGCGAGCTTGGTTACAATAGGCCTGTGTCCAATTTTTTTTATTTTTAGTCCGTCTTTCAGATAATAAAAAAATATTGAACACGTATTTTTTCTTTTTTGACGTATTCAAAAGATTACAGTGATACATTGAGTTAAAATGTGGCATGACGTCACGCGTTGCTAGATTTAATACTGCGTTGTGACGTAGCGAGCCCCCACTCCCCAACTTTAATGCGTGTTTTCTAAGTTATTTTTGATTAATATGATAAAGCAAAAAATACGTGTCTAATATTTTTTTATTATCTGATAGACGGACTAAATAGTATTTCTGTTTTTTTACCTAGGCAACTAACCTATACGGTGATACACAAGACGCGGCGAATGGTGCCTTCGAGCACCATGAAATATTTGTTTCTGATATTTCCGTTTCAAAGGAATTCACGAAACGGCCGACAGTCGAGTGGAGGATCCGGCAGTCGCATCGAACGACCCGGCTCGATGCACTGACTACTGTAACACGTTACAAAAACTCGATACATTACAAACAAATGTTACAAGTAGAGATAGCGCGAATACTGGCTATTATTCGGTATTCGGCATTACTCGATTTTTTTTTGTTATTCGTCGAATACCGAATAATAATGTCTATTATTCGACAATGGTGCCGATTCTCTTGTTCACAAATTAAACTAAATTTAAGTTCAGTGCATCTTTTTCTTTCTATTTCATTATGAAAAGGACAGAAGATACATTTTAGTTTAGTCCTGTCAAATTAATCAGCGCCTGTCACTACTCCATACAAGTTTAGATGTGATTAAAAACTTGCCTACTAAAATTACGTCAATTTACGTCAAGCGCTGACTAATTTGACAGGACTAAACTAAAATTTATCTTCTGTCCTTTTCTTAATGAAATGGAAAGAAAAAGATGCACTGAACTTAAATTTAGTTTAGTTTGTGAACAAGGGAATCGGCACCATTGGCGAATAGTTGTCTAAATAAAAATAAACTTTTAATGAATAGAAAAACTAGACTTAAAAATAATTAAACTTTTATTCATCTTTAAAAACCAAACACACTTAGTGTTATTATTATCATTGTAGCGGTTACATCGCCACATACGAACTACGCATCATAGACATGACGTCACACAAATCCTGCATCGCGCAATTTGAGTTTACCAAGCGATCGACATAAATACAAAATTTCAACTTCAAACCGATGGGCAATTGCCCGCTAGACACAACACCCGTCTGGTCGGAGGATCCTCTCTTTTCTATGATGGATGAGTGAACTTTACACCCTGTTCCTCGTACCAGTAAATCATTTTTATAAAAAGTTAAAAATCAGTCGTGTTGAAGTTAATTAGTTAGACTTGTTAATTAATAATGGGGTTTTTTTCTGCACGATTGGGATCAATTCGGTTGTTCTTTTCATAAATCAAACCTGCCTCAGAAAATTAATAAATTATATTATTATTTGAAAATAAATACACTTTTTATATTCCTTTTTTACGTCGAGTAATAATGGCGAGTATTCGACTATTCGCCATAGGGAATGACGATTAATCGGTATTCGACTATTCGCTATAACAACTATTCGCAGCATCTCTAGTTACAAGTCAGTGTACGCCTTAAGATGTTTTTCGGAAAGCAAATAGTTTAGCCTCGTTGGTCTAGTGGTCGCAAGCGCTACTGCTGAGCATGAGGTCCTGGGTTCGATTCCCGGGTCGGGCAAAGTGTTATTGGGTTTTGCTATCTGAAATTTCTCAGCAGCAGCTCGGAGTCTGGATTTGTGCCCGGTTGATGGCAATAGGCTCGCCCCCTATTACATGGGACTTAAACATAACTGGCGAAATGTGGGTGTACCTACTACAGGTACACCTCTGCCCAACCCTTCGGGGAAACAAGGCTGATGTTATGTTATGTTAAATAGTTTTATTAAGTAGTGATTATTTCTGTGACAGCCGCTGCATAGTCCGTTTCCCGGTGATGACGTCATACGGTCGTATGCTGGTGCACCGCTGCGCCGCCCTGTTCCAACTGTCGCATCATCTCGATATGACCAACAAGACTTCGGTGTTAGTGTCAAAAAGTGGTAAGTTATATTAACTGAATTGTAATTAGTTTTTTTTTATACGTCCAGTGTTATAAGCAGTGATCGGAAATAGGTGAGCTAATATACCTGAAGTTCAAAGAACAGAGACAAAAAAAGTGAAGTTACGACTAAAATATTTTTTCGTTGTGTTACGTTTGTTGTTACGAGTCGTCAGAAGCCCGAAAGTCTGACAACCAGTCTTACCAATAGGTATCGTGTTACTCACTAACTGGGTTGTGGAGGTCAGATAGACAGTCGCTCCATGTAAAATACTGGTATTCAGCTCCATGCAGTTAGACTGGCAGCCGACCCCAACATAGTTGGGAAAAGGCTAGGCAGATGAATAATATACAAGTGAACGTGACTTATACAGATGGTTTACTCCACAAAATTATTTAAATAAAAAGCGACTCTTGCCACGACACAATAAAGTGCAATTCAGGTCGCACAGCGCTAATTACCTACAGTTATGTTCACCTAGAAGTTGCCTCTCTTTCTATCGCGTAACTTTTATATCTTCTGACTACGTTACACTCACTGAATTGGCACAAGTCGAGCCCGCCGCGTACTTGTAGCTTCGTACCTAAAATGCGGAGTGGACCATTTGTATTTATCTGTGGTTGTAGTAAACCGAAGTAAGCGGTTAACATAAAATGACGTCATAATAAAAACTATTTTACAAAAAAAAAAAACAACTGACTTCCGAAATTAAAGATATTTTTCACTTTTTAGTTTTTTTTTTTTTTTTTTTGTAAAAAAATTTATTTTTCTCTTTTTAGTTGTGGTACCTACCCCACACAATACCACTACCTACTAAGTAAATAACAGTCGCAGGAACTTATCATCCACATACTAAGTGGGAAAAAATACGTATTATTGAAGCTTACTCAAATCAAAGTTAATAAAATTTACATGGGACCACCACGAGAGCGTACCCTTTCTAACAAAAAAAGAATTTTCAAAATCAGTCAACAATTGACGGAGAAATCGGTGGACAAACATAAGAAAAAAAAACGCTACGAACATAATTATAACCTCCTTCATTTTGGAAGTCGGTAAAAAAAATGACTAAATCATGAACTGTCTTCCAGGAACGTCTGGTGGAAGGATCCCTTGCACCAGCTTCAAAGAATGGTGCACGGCTACGTTTCCTCCCAGTCCTCTCCGCCACCAACCCGATGTACCACATGCCAAGTAAGTACTCTTGCAGACAGCTATTGTATAACCAGCTACACTAGAAAAAACTCCGGGAGTGCCGACAGAAGTGAAAACTTGAACAAGATCGCCTTGTTGACAGAAAAATACTTGTATAGAACATTGGTCCGTAACGTTATCTAAATGAAGAGCACAATGAGCACAGCAACCTACGAAGCAACATCTTAATACAATTTTATCGATCGATAATGCGCCAATCCAATAGGGGCGCCAAAACTGTTGTAAAAAAATAAAAGATAATATATGCTGCGTGTCTCATTTATTGCAAAGTTGCGGTGAGCTGTGTGGTGCACTTGTCTGCTACGCTTGAATTTGTCGCCCCCTGAAGTTGGCGCCCGGGGCATGTGCCCTGGTTTCCCCCCCCCCCCCCTAGATCCGGTGCTGCCATCTGTATTCATCATCATAATTATAACAAACACACTTCAACAGGTCCATACTAAAACGCGACACCCACTCTCTGGACGAGCCGGGCGCGGGCTCGCTCGCTAACAACAGAAGCAAGTCACTGGAGCAGAGAGAGAGGGAGTACGAGAAAGTGAGACGGAGGATATTCAGCTCGGTAACTACCTCTTAGTATATGCTAATGTTAGTGGAAGCTGCGGTCGTGAATCGCGAGACTGGTTGTCAGACTTTCGGGCTTCTGACTGTCAAAGATCTACGAATGACAGCCGGGACCAACGGTTTAGCGTGCTTTCCGAGGCACGGAGGGATCTTGGTATGTAAAGATCGTCACCCATCTTCGGGCCGACCGCGGCAAGCGTTGCTTAACCTTGAAGATTTATCCATGCGGTTGTTATTACTTAGCCACGAGCTCTACTCTATTAGTAGAAGCGAAGAAAGGAAATTTGGACCGCTTTTCCGCGGCATGTACGCAGCGAGACGAGGAGGCAGTGCAGGCCGCTCATTCGTCAACGCTCGCGACGTGCGGCGTCCCGCCCGCCGCTCATTGGTCAACGCTGCCCCCCGCCTCGCCGCAAGAATAGACACAGCTCTTTCTATACAAAGTGACATTTCGTTCTCCATTTTTGACATTGCACCGTAGAAATCATTCTACAATCTGTCATTTTGTCTTTCGTTTCTAACAACGATCTTTGTCTAGATAATTTTACATGTAGACTCTTTCAGAAGAAAGTTTTCTATCCCAAACTGTCAAAATCACTAAGGTAGTGAAGACAATTTGATTTTGTAATCGCCATGCTAAAGACAGTAGAAAACTTTTTACTCGACGGCCACAAAGTATATACGGTTATCTACAAAATCATGATTTTACAGGAGAGCGTTCTGGACGCAAAACTGTGATAATTAATAGAAGAACAAAGCTATCTTCTCGCATTTTCTATAATTTAGTTAATAGAGCATTACAAACGAAATTGTTAAAGCCAACATTACTGTAACATTTTACTGTTCCTAAATACGGTACTTCGACACTGAGAAAAATTGTTGTAGTTGACGTGGCTTAATATCAGTAAAAATTGAGAAGCAAACAAAAAGAAATCCTATGACAAAACAAAGAAAAATGTAAATGTAATTTAAAAAAAAATATATTATATTTCCACTGGATTAACTATATTTTATACTTTTCGTTTAAATAATTTTATTTAAAATAAAATTTAATAATTTTTTATTTATTTATAATTTTTTTTTAAATATTATAAAAATTTAATTATGTAAAAAAGTTAATTTGGCAAAAAAGGGCAGTTGAATCTTTCTACTTTGCTGCCGTCGTACTGTCTACACGGAACGTCATTTTTGACTATTCTTCCGTCGACAAAACCCGTGTCTACGGTGGTCATACTACGCGTGTTGTAGTGAGTTAAAAATCTTATCTGAAATATTTCTATTTTTTGTTTGCAGCAAGACGAGTCGCAATGGCCGTGGCTCGCTTCAGGACCTATCAAGGTGCTCACACCCGAAGGCGGAGGAAGGAATAAACTGCTGAAGGTATACTATGTGGTCTCTGTTTGTTATGGTTGATGAGAAATTACTAGAATTAATTTTATTGATATCTTCATCTTTTCGTGTGGTTAGTGACTAACCTGGTGTCAGATTTTAAAACCGCCCATAGGCCTCTGACTTGGCTTCAAATGCCGTCGAGAAATATCTGAACCCTACATTTATGTTCACATAACTCGTCAAAATGTATGGAACATCTTATTTTTTTTTCGCGGTTTTAGGTTTGGTCCCATAGTAAAAGTTGTTCATAATGATGAGTAAAGTCACGTGTTTAAGGTTGCGCACTGATAAAAAAAACTTTTATATCCTGGTTGCGCGGTAAACTCTGCTTGCGCGGCGATGTAAATGCCACCAAATTTTTTTTTTATATTTTTTTTTATCTTAAAGGTAAAGTGAATTGAGAATTCATTGGATCCTCTGGCAGCTTGTTTTAACCATTTTATTCTGCCCACAGGTGCAATCCCTCGAAGGCAGTGTTCCAGGATCGAGTGGTTCCTGGCGTGGTGCCCGGGGTCCTGTCTCCAAGAGTCACAGCTTCGGAGGATACGCTGCAGCAGAGCCGCATACTCCCAGGCTGCTTAGTAGACAAGGTATGAACTGAATTTCGGCCGTTTTGTCACAATGTTTTGATTTAAAAGAGTGTCCATGGAGTTTCTTGCCAACTTGAAAACTAGCTTTATCTTTCTGCCTGTTACTTGAAATAAATGCTTATTATATAATAATAAATTTACGTGAATAAATGTTTGAGTTCGTTAGCTATTTTCAACTAAAACTGACCAACCAACTCAAAGTGTCACTCAACAATGACCGAGAGTCACTCAGTCCCGACTACTTTCGAACTAGTTACGCTCTCGTGTCAACTAGTGTCAGTTTCGTGTCAACTAGTGTCACTCTCGTGTCAACTAGTGTCACTCTCGTATCAACTAGCGTCACTCTCGTGTCAACCTATGCAAAATTGACACAAGAACCTTGGAACCGTATTATTTACATAAAAAATAACTCCATGTTTTTTAAACTTTCTACGTATTCAGTCTTGCTAAAATCAGTGCTTCACATCTCACCATGTTACATCTTGTTGCAGGTGACCTGGCGTCCAGCAGTTGGCGCCTGTCTCCATCCAGCTCTGGATACAAGACCCTCAGTCTTCGCAGTACTGACTCAATCACTCCTTCGCCTACCGGTAAGTTTAATAAAAGATCTATTATATACATTGTACATGTACAGCAAATCAATTTTCACGCCAACCCCTTTTTTTTTTTTTTTGTGTGGGAAATTATCAAATAACTTCTCCCGCTCTGACCGGAGCGGGAGGGCGTGTCAGACTCTTACTGACTAAAACCCACCCGTGTTCCTTCGGTTGACATGTTGCCGGGGGCCACGATTTCCCTTTCGGTATTCTCCGCACCCCCGGCAGGCATCGGCCCTAGCGGACCCCGTCAGTTCTGCTGACATCTCTTTGAGGCTCACGCCTCCCCCTTAAGACTTAGGCCCCAATATTTTTTTGATATTCGGATAGCACATGACCTAAAGACGTGCCATAAAGAATATAAATAAAAAACAGATACATGTAAATCTGCGAAATTTCGCAGGTTAAAGCTAGTTATATATAAAATCAAAGTATGTATTTTAAATACAGTAATTTAGCGAAATCTCAGTAAAAGTTATCGATAAATTACTTCCTTTTGATTAAAAACTAACTAAAAGTGAGGTTTTTAAAAAAAATATAATTAACAAAAAAAATGTTGATTCCAAAGAATGGCGAAAGAGTTATTTACGTAACAAATCTAGAAAAAATAAATTGTGGAAATAGAGAATGAAACTGATGATCAATAAACATCGCAGCAGAACTCCTGATAATGTGTTTTTTTTTTTTTTTTCAAGTGTACAGGCAGCCTTAACCCACAATAGTAGCCTATAAAAAAAATACCATGAAACAAAAAAGAAAAACACTTTGTACACGCGTACTTGTAGAAACATAGAAAGACAAGTGCATGTGTGCAGTGTTTCTTTTAGATATCAATTTAAAATTTTGTGTGAATATATATATAAGGTCCCATTAAAATAGATGGACAAATTTTAACACAGGGTTCAGTAGGTCTACACAAAGATATCCAAGCGATTTTATTTTGACCTAAAATAATTTACCAACATTTTTAGTGTACGAGTATTTTCGTTAGCTGATTTTTTTTCTTGGAAGTATCTAATGCGTTTTTCTTATTATTTTTTTACCATTGTCCTTATTTTGGTGGTCTGAATGATTTCTAAAAGTTTGTCCATCTATTTTAATGGGACCTTATATATATGCCTCGTTGGTCTAGTGGTCGCAAGCGCTACAGTTGAGCATGAGGTCCTGGGTTCGATTCCCGGGTCGGACAAAGTGTTATTGGGTTTTTCTATCTGAAATTTCTCAGTAGCAGCTCGGAGTCTGGATTTGTGCGCGGTTGATGGCAATAGGCTCGCCCCCTATTACATGGGACTTAAACATAACTGGCGAAATGTGGGTGTACAGTAAGCGCTCAAAAGTGCATAAGCACGCTAAGAGTCGTATTGCTGTGAACACGCGGTGTAGTATAACATTTGTATGTGTAAACAGTCAGACGTCTGTGGTGTGAGTGCCGTACACACACCACAGAGAACACACACTGTCGTATCGTCACGGTTCGCGGGCGCCGCACTTATATTTCCATCACTTTTGTTAGCACGCATCATACGCGTGACCTTGGCCAGTGTATCGCATTGCTAAAATTCGAACGAAAATTATAAGTGCAGATAGCAGAAGGCGTTAAGCGTTGGTCTTAGATTCAAGATAGCTAAGGTTCTAATCTCGTAAATCATAGTGCTGTTTTTGCAAATATTATTATTTTTGTTTGCAATAATAATATTTTTAAATATTCCTGCCTATTTATTAATGTTGTTATTGCAATAAAGGGTTTAGAATAAAAAATGCGTGATATGTTATAATAAAAAATAAATAATATTTATTCGTTATATTTATTTTACTTAAGTTTAGTTAGCAAACTGCTACAATTATTTATCATTACTTCACCTGAATAATATGTGAAATAGATGTCTAGAAACTTAGAAGCAATTTGTATTATTTTGACATATTTAAATTTTGAAATGTTTTAAATTTTAAATGGATTTTTTTCACCATAAATATAAAGCTTTGATCATGGTCGAAGTAATTAAGCAATAAATAAGAATGTTACTACATAAAATGTAAAAAAATCTACTGACAAAATTGTTGATTTTAAGGTTAAAAGCAGTTTGTTCATATTAATTATTTTAAACTTTATTTGGCTTTAGTAAATATTGGTTGGTATTGAGGTTTTAGCTTAAGTATTCATTTTCTTTACGAAAAGAAGATTGAAACTAAACCTCAAATTTTAATCCTAAAATAATAATATTACTAAAATAATATTAAACAGTTTCGGTCTATCTGCAAGAAATACGACAAACACCCTATTGAAACGTGCTTAAAAAATTCGTTACCATAAATTCATGCAATAACGAATCTGTTGTTTATTAAGTTGGTACGGTCAATATTTTAAGGTCAAAAACGGTTTTCTAGCTGGTCTTCAGTGATGCAAGCCTTCAGAGTGCACGGCGAACGGTTCATAATGACGTGTTTTTAATAATTCAGCAAAATATCTCGTTGGTATGAAACCATTTGTTTCATTCACCATTTGACGTCGCTGCTACTCGTTATTAAGCCCCTTCCTCATATCTCTTAACCCTCACAGTATTTCTCTAGAACAAAGAAAAACATTGTTTTTATTACACATAATACCTAATTATTTATTATTATCTAATTATTATATTATTTATTATAATATTTACTAATCGAATTAAACCTCACAATGAATTTAAAACTTTAAAGGCATCTTCTGTCTCAACAATACCTCTGTTCTATCAACAATACCCTTGATTAAGATTTATGTTTAGTAAAATATGAAATATATACCTAAATGATAACACTCACACTTAGTCCGGTTTCATTAGATATTCACTTCACTTTTACGCAGCGCAATAATATTCTCTGATCTGATCTGATCTCTTCAATATATTTTATGCCTGCTTTTTGATAATAATAACCACAACACTGCGCTAAATACTCGTCACCAATATTATCCACGAACCAACAAAGTTCTATTAATTGAATACTCGTAACAAACTGCATCTACCCCACAGAAATCGAAATAATTTATTAAGTTTTTTGTGGTCTACCTGCTAAACTTTAATATTTATGTGAACAAGACGAATGAAACTAAAAACGAATGATGATTATCGAACTAGTCATTGGTTGCAGACAAAGTGAGTGTGTGTGTAATGTGCGTGTCTACAGTATTGTAACAACTTATAGAAGAAGGTCGTAAGTCAAACCGAAGCGTCAGTCTATTGCTTTGTGAGATTGCTTATGGACTTTTGGTCAGTACTGTACCTACTACAGGGACACCTCTACCCAACCCTTCGGGGAAACAAGGCGTGATGTTATGTTATGTTATTTATTTTTTTCCTTTATGGACGCTATACTATTGCGGGTTACCGGGAACGCCCATTCAAAATCATAAATCAAATTCAAAATATTTTATTTCACATAAACCTACAAGGGCACTTATGAAACGTCAGAAGCTAGGTGCACGGTTCCAATTGGTCGCTTCCTATGGAGAAGAGCCGGCAAGAAACTCCACGGTTATAACTTTTCAAAATAAATTGTTTCTACAAAGTTTTCAAATTACAGTGTTAATAGGTATGAGAGGACAGTGTAGGCCTATCAACAAGTAACAGGTACTTAGTAATATAAAAAATGGTCCACAAGTTTACAGCATATTGTTAGCGCATTGTTAGTTAATATACTGTATATGACAGAAATTTTCTAAAAACTTTAGTTGTTAATTTATTTGGCGGATTCTGGCTATCGAAATACAGTGAATCAATAATTATTTTATGTTTTACAATATCATTTTTCTTACAGGAGGCGCCAGTCCCGAGCCAGGTGTAAACGCTAATATACCAGTAACAGCCAACGTTGAGAACGCAGGCGTGGTCTGGTGTGTTACTGACATGTCTGCTGTACCACCCGGCGCCATGGTCATACATCCACACGTAAGATATTAAATTATTCGTTGTCCTTCCCGAACAGCGCCATCTACCGGGTCCAATTGTGAATCTAAACCATCCAGGGACCCACTCAAACACACAATACATTTCATCAAAATTGGTCCAGCCGTTTAGGTGGAGTTCAGTGACATACAGACGCACAGAAGAATTATTTATATAAAGTCTAGGTGACCCGGTGAACTTCGTACAGACGCCAGCACATCGAGCTACCCGAAACTGTCAAATTTTCCCAATCAACTTTGAACCTTATGCTTCAGCGATAAAGTTGAAAATCTATTAAATAAATTTGACAGATTGTAGTAGCTTGATGTGCTGGCGTCTGTACCACGTGAGTTAAAATTCTTTGGGTTTTTCTTAATTTTATCTTTTTCTAAACCACCCCAGTGTATTGAGATGAATAAATCAAAAAAAAAGTTCAAATCGGTCCGAGTTTTTGCGAGACTAAGGCACAGCAATTGATTTTTATATATATAGATTATAATTATAACATACAGTAGCAACCAACGTTGAGAACGCAGGCGTGGTCTGGTGTGTTACTGACATGTCCGCCGTACCACCTGGCGCCATGGTCATACATCCACACGTAAGATATTATCATCATCTTCCTGTCCTTTTTAACCGACTTCCAAAAGGAGGAGGTTCTCAATTCGTCAGTATGTTTTTTTTTTTTTTTTTTTGTATGTTTGTTACGCGATTACTCCGCCAATTATGAATAGATTTTGATGATTCTTTTTTTGTTTGGTAGATCATACTTCAGAGGTGGTCCCATATAAATTTTATTAACTTTGCTTGGGTAGTTTTTGAGTTAGCTTCAATTATACGTATTTTTTCCCACTTAGTATGTAGATGATATGATAACTTCTTGTCACTGTTAGCAGGTAGTGGTATTCGAATTTGTGTGGGGTAGGTACCACAACTAAAAAGAGAAAAATAAAAACTTTTTACAAAAAAAAAACAACCGACTTCAAAAAAAAACACTATAAAGTGAAAAATAACTTTAATTTCGGAAGTCGGTGACAAAGAACGAAAATTCAAAACCAAAGACACCGACTTCCGAAATTAAAGTTATTTTTCACTTTATAGTGTTTTTTTTTTCCCAATTAATTTGGGTCACCGTGACATATAATTTTCTTCCAAACATCTCTGCCAGTTCTCATAAAAATTCGAAGACATGTGACATCCACCAACCCGCAACGGGCCCCTTTTTTTTTTTTTTTTTTGGGTGGGAAATTATCAAATAACTTCTCCCGCTCTGGGTGGAGCGGGAGAGCGTGTCAGACTCTTACTGACTAAAACCTACCCGTGTTCCTTCGGTTGCCCTGTTGCCGGGGGGCCACGATGTCCCTTTCGGCCCAAATTTGCAGCCCCGGCAGGCATTGGCCCTAGCGGACCCCGTCAATTCTGCTGACATCTCTGCTCGGCGCGCGTGAAATACAAGGCGCCGTCGTCTTATCGGACGGCGAGCTACCTATTGCTCACCGTCCGCAAGTCCGCGCCTACGGTAGCCGGAAATCGGCTCGCAATTCCCGCCCCGGGCGTCTCCTGCGGCGGTTAGGGGCGTGAGGGTACGAAATTTGCCTCTCCCTCACGCGTTCCGCCTCCTCCTTCGCGAGCATTATCGCTTCGCAGAAGGAGGTGACGGCCTGCCATATCCTCTCGCTCCGTACCATGGCCTGAACCAGGGCCGGACGCGAGAGATCACCGCCGAACCCGCACTGGGCCCGCGTGGTAGATTACGACCCACTACCTCTCACACAGAGGAGGCCTGTGTCCCAGCAGTGGGAACATTGTAGGCTGATTATGATGATGATAACACTATCTTTTGAAACGTGCACGAGTTCTCCTAATAAATTTAATGTTGTCTCTGTATCTCGCAGACCGGACGTCCGCTCACTAACCCGGACGGCACAGTGTACCAGTTCGACCCGGCCAACCCGCCCGTGCTATATGACCCGGCCGTCGCACAAAATGAACAGCAGAGTGTTGAACAGAGAGTGAGTGTTTGTTAATACCATTTTTTTTAAAGTGAAAAGTTCTTGGCGTGTTGGGCATTTTTGAGATGGGAAAAACAATTAAACTCGCGACACCATTACCGACACGTCATTTTTGTAAACGCGATTGTGCTCTTAAATTTATATTACGTTACGGATCAATGTTCTATGCAAGCATTTTTACTTTAATTTAAAAGTTTTGGATTTTTTTTTTTGTAAATCCGATTTGCTCTTTATTTAGATAAGGTTACGGGACCAATGTTCTATACAAGTATTTTTTCACTCCTCTTGTTCAAATAGGCCGTCATTGTAGAGTACCAGAGCGGGGAAAAATAGCATTTCTTGCTCTAGGGGAAAAAGTTTTTTTTTTTTGTCTTTTCCAACGAGCCTTGAATATAATTTACAACAGTGAAAATGTCATTATCTAGTGAGAACATCTTCACAGAGGGCTGAAATTAAGTTCCCGGAAAAAACATCTCGTTAAATATCCAGAATTGTACAAATTGTAGTAGAGTGTAACACACGGCGCTAAAACCCATTATAACTCGGTTTCTATTTACTACTACCTCGTTACAATGGGTTATTTTAGCCCCTCGTATAACAATCTACTATTCTTCCACCAAGGCGATCTTGTTCAAGTTTTCACTTCTATCGGCACTCCCGGAGTGCCACTGTTTTTTTTTTTTGTTTTTCTCTTGTACAAAACTTCGAATTTTACAGCATGCCCAAGTAGACACAGGTGATTTTATTACGCGACTTTTTTTTCGCGCATTTGATTTTCAACTCTTGGTATTCAGCCGAGCCGAGCCGAGTCCAACATTATGTTGGATTTTAAATTCTCGGCAGAAAGCGGTGCGTTGAAAATCCTTCTCGGTTCTTAAGGTCGAATCTAGTGGAGTTAAATAAATATAAATAAATTTAAAAATCTGATTTATAGCACGAAGTATTGAAATTTATTTCTGTATAAAGGAAGGCAATTTTGCCATGAAAGCTTTAAGAAGAGTGTTTTGTAAATTATTATCACATGTTTTAGATAGATCAATCTGCTTAGCCCAGCCTTTTTCTAAATATGTTAAGTCGGCTTCCAGTCTAACCAGATGCAGTTGAATACCAGTATTTTACATGGTGCGACTGCCTATCTGACCTCCACAACCCAGTAACTAGGTAATACGATACCCCTTGGTAAGACTGGTTGTCAGACTCTCGGGCTTCTGACGATCCGTAACGACTGTCAAAGATCCACGAATGACAGCCGGGACCAACGGCTTAACGTGCTTTCCCAGGCACGGAGGAGTCTCGGTATGTAAAAATGGTCATCCATCTACGGACCAACCCCGGCAAGCGTCGCTTAATCTGATGGATCGACCCGTGTGGCTGTTATTACTTAGTCACGTGCTCCTCTACATGTCTTAGATAGATAATACTCTTAATTATGTTTAGCATAAAAAATTATCTATCCGTCTCAGTTGTATTTATTTTTATAAAAATATCATTGGTGCCGATTCTCTTGTCACAAATGCCTCTAAACTAAACTAAAAATCACCAAAATTTAGTTTATTCCTGTCAAACGACGATTTCCCATTCTGAAATAGACTAAAGTGACACAACTTAACTATATTTCAGTTTGACAGCACTAAGATGGCAACGAGATATTAGTTTAGTGATAATAACATTTTTGCTATTCTGAATTTGACGTTTTTCACCTAAAATTTAGATTTTCTAACTAAATCTGACTATTTTTAATCGCGACTAAAAACGTGTGGAATAAAATTGGTTGTCATGAACTATAAATTCACACCAACACCTCGACTTCAAATGCAAAAACAGTACTGAATCTTTTTTTTTTCTTTTGCTTATATCTCGAAAACGGTGTGTCCAATCGCAAAAATAATGAAAATTTCGACCCCCCTTTATAAAACCCCTAACACTCTACATGTAGGTAATAATTTTTCTTATTTTCCATACAAAAAGTGAAAAATTCCATACAAAACACGACGAGGCTGCCCCCCTGCGCGCCTCCGGCTCTAAAAAGATCACGTGGTTAGGTATCACGTGTGGAGTCGCGATTGTCAAATTCGATTTAGATGTGTCAAAATTATTTTTAAATTTAGAGAATTTATTTTGCAGAATAGCTTTAAGATTCTCATAGTCCAAAGTAAGGAATTTTAGTGATAGTTTAGTTAGTTTAGTTCGGTGTACAAGAGAATCGGCACCATTATCGTCCTTAGTTGCCTAAAAATAAAGCAATTATTATATTATTAAATACATTTTTGTTCTGTTTCTAGGTACAGTTGGATCCGTGCAGTGAAAAACGCCGCGGTAGGTTGGAAAAACAGCATTCATTTATTGATAATGGTAAGCACAGTAGCTCCCACTAGTTTTTTGCTGGTTGTAGACCAAGAGCTAAGCTTTAAGTTAGTTTAGCGTAGCTCGCATAAATGAGGTAATTTCTCATACTTGAGTTCATAGTTTGCGATTTGTATACAACTATGAGAAATTATGTCAGATATGCGAGCTATGCTAAACTAATTTAGCTCTTGGTCTGCAACCCGCATTATAGTATTTAGACTTCGCCTGAAACAGTCATGAGAACGTGACATAAAGAGCTTTAGAAAGGGACACACACATATGAGTGACTGAGACGGCGCTCCACAAACGATTTTTTTTGTTTTCCGCGCCTTAGGAATGCGCGGCGAGGCAGCGATGACGAATGCGCGGCGGGACGTCGGCGGCGTGAGGTTTTGATGAATGAGCGGCGGGATGGCGTGAGCATTGATGAATGAGCGGCGGGACGGCGTAAGCACTGATGAATGAGCGGCGGGACGGCTTGAGTGTTGATGAATGAGTGGCGGGATGGCGTGAGCATTGATGAATGAGCGGCGGGACTGCTTGAGTGTTGATGAATGAGTGGCGGGATGGCGTGAGCATTGATGAATGAGCGGCGGGACTGCTTGAGTGTTGATGAATGAGTGGCGGGATGGTATGAGCATTGACGAATGAGCGGCGGGACGGCTTGAGTGTTGATAATGAGCGGCGGGATGGTGTGAGCATTGACGAATGAGCGGCGGGACGGCTTGAGTGTTGATGAATGAGCTTCGGGATGGCATGAGGTTTCACATACCTAAGGCGCAGAACAGCGGTCTCGATCAAACTACAGCATATTTTACGCCCATGTACTGAACTGTAGTAATTCGTTATTGAACAGGAAGTTTAAGGCCCGCTTGCACCACAAATCACTAGTGCTAAACATGACTTAAAACATCATTCTGTCTCTGTCACATTCAAACGATTGACAGAAACGGAACTAAGTTCGAAATTCGTATAGCGCTAAACGTATTTAATCATTGCCGATGCAAGCGGGCCTTAGACTGCCTGTCTACTAGAGCGTAGAAGCGAGAAGAGGAGCGGAGATGTGCTAATATTAACTAATAGAATCTCTCGAGCGGAGTTCAGATTCTATTGGCTAACACAGGCACAGCTCCGCTCCTCTCCTCTCTTCTACGCTCTAGTGGAGAGGCAGCCTTAAGAGCGTTTATCCTAAAAGTCGGTAACGTCGCAAATAGCCATGAAATATTTACCTATTTTGATTAATTTGGCAATATTACTGTATGGAAATATGAAATGTGGCTAACTAGTGAACTAAAATATAGATTATGAAATTCAATAATTAATATCGTAACACCGAATATATAGTTTTATTATGCAAAAAAAGTATTTGGAAACTTTGTGCTTTTTTTACACCAAAAACGGGTACAAAATCAAATTCAGTGTTATAATTTGTAGGAAATCAGTATGGTCACTAATTCCTACTCGATCGGTAATCGAACCCGTACTAACTTTTATAATTATTAGCTTAAAAGCGTGAAGCGTAGCGAAAGCAGAAGGATGAAAGAAAGATGCGAATACAGGTGAAGAAATGAAGAATATTATTAATGCGATTAGATTATTATATTTAAATAGATTACACTGACAACAATTAAATTAGCAAATAATACAAGAATACAATAAAAAGCGCGGCGCGTTCCGAATGGTTCGGTAGGCGGTTGAATGCAGACTGTTGCTCCGCAGCCCGGCCCTCGCACCGGTTGAGGTGCGTGCACGCAGTCCAAGGCCGTTGTCAGCGTCACCAGTACAATGCTCACGCGCACCTATGTGTGCGCGCGGCGCGTGTAAGCCCGAGGTCACTCAGTGCAACCGATCGTATGATCTGTATGTTTGGGACAAGATTCATGAGCGGAGCGATTCCGCTCTAAAATGTAAGGTGGTGGTCCAATCGTCTTATTGTTCCGCCACAAATTCATTCATGCAATTCATTATTAATATTGTTAGTTCGCTAGTTAGCCACATTTCATATTTCCATACAGTAATATTGCAGAATTAATTAAAACAGCGAAATATTTGACATCTATTTGCGACGTTGCCCACTCAGAATAAACGCTCTTAATCTTGATCGTGTGTTATAGAAAGCGAGTGCCAACCAAATGAAGATTGTCGCAATAAATGTTGCTGCGACTATCGGAGAGATGAGGGATGTCAGCTGAAGAACGCGACAGAAAAGGTACAGTACTTCTTATTGATCACCATCAAATAATATATTATTTTCTTAGTTTGGTTTAAGACGCCGATATATGCCAGCGACCTTGACTGGTTAGCTTGCGTGTTCTGTACTGAGCTCACGCAACGCGTCGTACGTCCAGCCAGTACCCATCAAGGAGCGCTAACACTATACACACAAATTCCTTACACATAAAAGAGCTTAAATTTTGAATGCCATGTCAAAAAAGAAAAATGTTAGGCCCCAATCCCCCATATCTCCGCCCCCGTCCATTTGGGGTCCATTCGGACGGTACGGGGGGGTTCGGTATCACTTCAAGACCCAGATTACCACTCGCCATCCGGTTGCCTCTCCGATATAACAATACGTGCCTTTGCATGCTTTAACTACTTGTGAAGTTCAGCCAAGGTCGATAATGTTTATCAATAACCACAAAGAGTACAAGAGGAGCTCGTGGCTAAAATTATAACAAACAGCCAATTATCCATCAGATTAAGCTACGCTTGCCGGGGTTGGTCCGTGGATGGGTGACCATTTTTAGATACCGAGACTCCTCCGTGCCTCGGAAAGCACGTTAAGCCGTTGGTCCCAGCTGTCATTTGTGGATCTTTGACAGTTGTTACGGGTCGTCAGAAGCGCGAAATTCTGACAACCAGTCTTACCAAGAGGTATCGTATTATCCAGGTACTGGGTTGTGGAGGTCAGATAGGCAGTCGCTCCATGTAAAGTACTGGTATTCAGCTGCATCCGGTTAGACTGGAAGCCGACCCCAATATAGTTGGGAAAAAGCTAGGCAAGGGAGAAATTACATTAAAAATTTATATTTATTTTACTAGGAAACAAACACAAAACCGCCAAGCCCTTTCGAAACGAACACACAAATAATCGCACAAGAAGAAACAATACAACAACAACCAGAATTCGAACAACCGACCAATGAGCAACCACAGCAATACGAACCAACCAATCAACAAGCAGAACGATACGAAGTACCCAATCAGCAAGCAGAACGATACGAAGTATCCAATCAGCAACCAGTATACGAACAACCGACCAATCAGAAGCCGTATGAGCCTCCACGGAGTTTTGAACCGGCCAATCAGAACGTCGTGAATAACGGTTTGAATAACCGGCCGGTGAAATTGACCAATGAGGGGCAGGAGCTTCAGTATCAGCCCTATCAGCAAGGATATAGGACGGAAGAGGTATTTATTATACTTTGATGATAATAAATAATTATAATAATCATACAATATGTAAAAAAAAACCCTGAGGAGCTTGTGGCTAAGTAATAACAGCCGCACGGATCAATCCATCAGGTTAAGCTACGCTTGCCGGGGCTGGTCCGTGGATGGGTGACCATCTTTACATACCGAGACTCCTCTGTGATTCGGAAAGCACGTTAAGCCGTTGGTCCCGGCTGTCATTCGCGAGTCTTTGACAGTCGTTTCGGGTCGTCAGAAGCCCGAAAGTCTGACAACCAGTCTTACCTAGGGGTATCGTATTACACAGTTACTGGGTTGTAGAGGTCAGATAGGCAGTCGCTCCATGTAAAATACTGGTATTCAGCTGCATCTGGTAAGACTGGAAGCCGACCCCAACATAGTTGTGAAAAGGCTAGGCAGATTGATGTAAAAAAAATCCTGTCCGATCCGAAAGGGGCACACGGATGTACTACAATAAAATTATCAAAAACATTTTAATTTTACAAAAAAAAAATGCTACTTAAAATTGACATTTTTAGTACCAAAATGACCCTAAATCCATTAAAAATAAGCAAATTTTCAACAGGGGTCATAAGTTGCGCTAAGCGACGGCCGCCCGCGCCCCATGTAGTAACCCGGTAGAATTCTCCATTGTGGCGATTTTTGAGATGGGACTAAACCATTGATTTCGCGACACTGTTACGATACCAGCTTTTGACCATTAAAAAGACATCAACGCGTTGATTATTACGATGCCGATTTTTTTTCAAGTTTTCACTCACTGTTTTTTCATGTTTTCACTTCTGTCGGCACTCCCGGAGTGCCACTGTTTTTTTTTCTTGAATATTGCCACATAAATAGACTCTCAGTACGATACCTAACAACACCCTTACGGATTTTTTTTTTACATGTTGTATTTACCAAAAGTTGAGTCGGCCAACACCTGTATTTATTTAATTTTTCTTATTTTGTTATATTTATCTCATTATATGCTGCACCGGTTGACGTCATCACGTCAACGTCAGCTTTTGCTGAAAAACAGCACTGGGGCTCTGTCTCGCATAGGGTCGCAGCATTATGCTGAGCAATGCCTGGATGTGACGCATATTTTCCCCAACTTATTATTTCGTGTTTGTGTTCTTTCAGTGTGTCAAGTTTACCGCAAATAAATGTGTTTTCTTTCTTTCTAAATAAGTAATTAATGTCTCTTTTCACCACAATAACCAGGTAACATCACCGCCTCAGATGGTGAACCACTTCGTTCCACATGAAGTGAACATGCAAGCCATGTCTCAGCAGAAAGTGGCGCAGTTGCCACTACCTGACCCGAATATACGTGAGTATTTTTTTAACTAGGAAACTTATTACTATTCATTTATTTCGGACAGAATCATTAGTAACAATTTTCTTAAGATCTATGTTAGTAGGTACATAATCTAATGTAGTTTTACAATTTCCCTGTAACTATTCCCACCCAGTGTGCCTGTATGGGACAGTCATGTCGGGATGCAATCATTTGCAAAATGGTGTTGGTGCTACCGCGTAGTCTGTGGAATAATGACGCCACTTTCTTACGCACTATAGCGTGGAAACCGTCAACGCGCGCATTTGCGAACATTTGCGACGCACTACAACCCCAACAGCATTCTGAAAGCATTATTATACTGAATACGCATATACTTATAAAGACATGCCTCAACTTGAAATCACTCCACCTACTCCGATCACTAGTGATAAACCAATGATCGGAGTAGGTAGAGTGATTTGGGGTCAATGCACTGGCACGTATACGGGGTGTCAGGGACATCGACGCGAAAACTTATACCATGGGTTCAGTACATGATTCTGAAATCCCCTGCGTTGAAATTTTTCATCGGTATTTTTTTTTAAATCTGCTGTTTCATAGAAAAGTGCAATACCTACGCGGTCTAAATGTATGGAACCACTGTTTTTTTGTAAATAACCGACGAAAAATTTCAACGCAGGGGGTTCAGAACCATGTACTGAACCCATGGTAACAGTATTCGCGTCGATGTCCCTGACACCCCGTATATTAGTATGGATATGCCCCCGGGATTCCGGGATTTTTAAATTATTAAGACTTTTTTAAGGAATTTTAAATCTTGTAATGACGTGTAGATTAAAGAATACATCAATATGAATAAGAAATATTTAACCCTTTTGCTGTCTTTTTAATAGTGTATAGGTCATCAGACTCCAAGAAATGGATAGGTATACTATAAAAACAACATAATAATGTAATATATTTTTTTCTGCCTCGTTGGTCTAGTGGTCGCAAGCGCTATTGCTGAGCATGAGGTCCTGGGTTCGATTCCCGGGTCGGGCAAAGTGTTATTGGGTTTTTCTATCTGGAATTTCTCAGTAGCAGCTCGGAGTCTGGATTTGTGCCCGGTTGATGGCAATAGGCTCGCCCCCTATTACATGGGACTTAAACATAACTGGCGAAATGTGGGTGTACCTACTACAGGTACACCTCTGACAACCCTTCGGGGAAACAAGGCGTGATGTTATGTTATGTTATATTTTAAATGTTTATCTATCGCATTCTATAAATTTCTAATGTAGTAGTTTAAAAATCCTTACTTTAACAATATTTGATTCAATCCCGTAAGTACCAAAATGAAATCCCGGAAGAAATGCTTATCCATGTTATGATTTCTATGACTATTCATGATGCGAGTACATAAAATCACTCTACCTACTCCAATCACTGGTTATCATTGTGTGATACTCATTTCGTCGCCCTCCCGGCTAACTGTCGTAACTAGCAATTGATATTTTTCCAGGGCAACAGTTTTTCGGTCGGGCGCTACAATCATGTTAATATAGTTGCGTTAGCTGTGGCTTTATTAATGAATTAATAACTTTTTATGTTCCCCGATTACTCGAAGACGGTTCGACCGATTTGTAATTTTTTTTTTTTTTTTGTTTGAAATGGTATACTTTCAAGTTGGTCCCATTGTCATTTGGTCACGATCTGATCATGGGATCTTGGAGAAATCGAGGGAACTCTTCAAATATTAAAGGCATATCTATACGATTTGGGTATTTTTTATGAGCAGTTGACATAAGGATATTTTAACTTAGATAAATTACAAATCAACCTACTAAAAAGTGAAAAAAAATAACTTTTTTACAAAAAATACAACCGACTTCCAAACTACAAAGTGAAAAATAACTTTAATTTCATAAGTCGGTGTCAAAAAACTAAACACACTTCCGAAATTAAAGTTATTTTTCACTTTGCAGTTTGGAAGTCGGTTGTATTTTTTGTAAAAGAGTTTTTTTTTATAAATAGCTCTTGAATTAATCTTTAACTCACTAACTGTGGATGTGTGCATATACGACAGGTGGTGAGAATATTTTTTCCCTCAAACAAAACTCACGCAAAACAAAATACGTGATTATCTTCTAAACGGTAAACGACACAGACACGACGATTAGAGAGAACTTTTTCGAAACAAAGTTCTGAACACGTAGGTAATGTCAGTGCAGATCTATACGTCAGTTTGTGAGATACGACAGTTAGCGGGGAGGGGCGACGATATGTCAACGTAGAGTTCCCTATGACCCGTTTATGAGCGTTTATACAGAAACTGGCCAGCGTCGCAAATAGCTGTCAAATATTTCGCTGTTTTGATTAATTTGGCAATATTACTGTATGGAAATAAGAAATGTGGCTAACTAGTGAACTAAAATATAGATTATGAAATGCAATAATTAATATCGTAACACCGAATATTTAGTTTTAGATGTAAAAAAAAAACCATAAACTTTTTTGTTTTTCCTATAATCTTTGAGTAAAAAAACATTCTTTGTATTTTTATCAAAATTTTAGGCTCAGTAGTTTCGGAGATAAGGGCGTGATTAATTTTCATATTTTTTCTTGAATATCTTTAAAAGTGTTGATCATAAAATTATTAAAAAACGACAATTGAGATCCTCGCAACAAGTCTTTTCATTTGATATGTCACACAGTACAGTTTACAAAACTGTCTTTTTTATTTTCCAATTTGCCCTCGAAAAGTGACTCCCATATTAAAAATTCATTCATTTACGGTACACGTTCGTGTTTGTGTCACAGAAATACATATGTGTACCAAATTTTAACTTATTGGTCCTGTAAGTAGATTCGGAGCAAATTGGCTGTGACAGACGGAGAAACAGACAGCCAGCCAGACAGACACACGAGTGATCCTATAAGGGTTCTGTTTTTTTCATTCGGACGTACGGAACTCTTAAAACGATAATAAGAATGAGCTTTGTTAAAATGGTCTAATTTTCTATAAATATATTTATCCCTAGAAAGAGAGAAATGAGAATTTAATGTTAAACAAAAGCGGTCTGTAACGACATACATTTCTAGAATGGGCCATTTCTTAATTTTAAACTTACTACTGATGTAATAAAATGCTTTTGCTTTTGCAGGACAAATGCCCTTGACGAACATGACAAACATGGTGTATCAGGCACCCATGGCGCAAGGATACAATCCCTATCAATGCAGAGTTGTAAGTAATATTTATTTTATTTACTTTTATTGTAAATTTTCCGGCTGCAGGAAGTCAGAATCTTGCTAGAAACCCAGTAAAATACAATAGTAAATTAGTTGACAAACAGCAATAGTTACTATTATAATATAAAAATAATAAAACTAAAATTTAAAAATATATTTTTTATTATTTACATTTTTAAATGTTTTTATAAAAATATTTAAAATGTAAAATATAGGTTTGTAAATGAAATAAAGTTGATATATTATATTGTAATATTATATTGTATTGTGTTTGGACATATTTTTTATTTAATATAATTTGGGCCAGAACAGTTACTAATTCGAAAGGGTGCACTTATTTATCGCAATATTATAACTTCTGTTTTAGCTTTTCCCAAAAGTATATTTACTGTCTAACTGTTAGACAATCTTTTGAAAGCAAAGAATTCATGAAAACCAATTGGTGGCACTTTACATCGCTATTCGTGTTCGCGCATTCGTCATATTTGCCCAAATACGACGATGTGAAGTTACTCTATTCGCCTATATTTACCTATTTTTCACAAATAAGAGGAATACGCAAATACACAAACACTCGAATCCGCCGGTTGTCGGTTTTTGATCACATATCAAAGGATTGAGAGCAGTGGTGGCCCAGTGGTAACGGTTGAGACTTACGAGTTGGCGCTTTACTTTGTGTAAATTATTTCATCACCACTGCTCTCAAAACGGTGAAGGAAAACATCGTGAGGAAACCGGCATGTCCTAGAACCGAAAATTCGAAGACATGTGACATCTACCAACCCGCACTGGGCCCGCGTGGTGGATTACGGCCCACTACCTCTCACAGAGAGGAGGCCTGTGTCCCAGCAGTGGGAATATTATAGGCTGATGATGATGATGATGATGATGATCAAAGGATTGCGAATATATCGAATAAGTTCGTTTACCGTCCACACGTGACATGCTCAGTAGAGTGCGGTGTTCTATGTACGCCGTTTCTTTGCGTGTAGATTAGCAAAAATATTTGAATGTTAGGCATATTCGGTGTTCATGACGATGTGTGGACGGTGTGTTCGAGTTATTCGGACTTCTACACTATACTGGGTGGCAGGGACATCGACGCGAAAACTGAAACCATGGATTCAGTACATGATTCTGAATACCTGCGTTGAAATTTTTCGTCGGTTATTTAAAAAAAATCTGCTGTTTCATAGAAAAGTGCAATACCAACGCGGTCAAAATGTATGGAACAGCAGATTTTTTTCAAAAATAACCGACAAAAAATCATGTACTGAATCCATGGTAACAGTTTTCGCGTCGATGTCCCTGCCACCCTGTATAGCCGAATAAAACACAGTAAAAAACGCGAATACCGAATAGCGATGTGAAGTACCACCAGAAACCCATGATTTCAGAGCAGACGTCACTTATAAAGGCATTACCATATTTTTTTTACTACAAAACATATTCCATCAAATTACTACGTCTTTTTAAATCAACAAATACCATTCTCTCCTCAGGAGCCGTCTCTTCAGATGTACCAACAAGTACTACAGACAGAGGAACACAAGCTCGCTCCCTCGCCGCACCCCAACGAAACTGCTTTCAGGATCGGTGAGTTATTATACCCAACTAGATGATGGTGCTGCCTCTCTTGATATAATCCCTAAATCCTTAACACAATACTTAGAAGAAAGAAACAGCCGCTTTTTATACACCCGTAGGAGTGTGTTCTAATAATATCTGGATGACCGAGCTTTGTTCGTTTCTTTTTTTTGGGCGACGTTTTCTAAAAATTAAACCTAGCTAGATCGATTTATCGTCCCCGAAACCCCCTGCATACAAAATTTCATAAAAATCGTTGGAGCCGTTTCCGAGATTCAGATTACATATATATACATATACACCGTGACATTTTAGTCGTCTTACAGAAGCAGCCCACTTCATGTATCCAATGACTACTCATCATTCATTAAAAAAATAAATTGATAAACACCGTAACATTTTAGTCGTCTTACAAAGGGACTCAATGTACCCGACATAAAATACCTCCAAGAGCAATTAAAAAATTCTTCTAATATATATATTTTTTTTTATGAATGTTTCGTAGTCATTGGATACATGAAGTGGGCTGCTTTTGTAAGACGACTAAAATGTCACGGTGTATACAAGAATTGGTCGTTTAAATGTATTAATATATAAACTTTCATGCCATCATGCGCAAGCGGTGTGCATCGATGTTGCGGCGATTCAGGGGTAGCCCGAACAGTGTTTTAGCTACACTGGCGGATAAGGTTGATGAACCATTTATCAGGCTCTGGGCTAGCCGACATGTGCGTGCACATGTCCATGTAGCCAATTAATGATTATTGTGTTTGCTGTTTTTTGTGTTGTTTGTTTTTTGTTGTTGTTGTTTTTTAAATTATTGAGTTTACTAACATAGGCTAAGTTTTTACTAACACTAAATGGATCCCTTGGACTGAAATAAAATGATTGAATTTGAATTATTCTAATATTTATACACCCGTCGGTGTGTATTCTAATATTTATACACCCGTCGGCGTCAGGGTGCACATTTTTTTTTGAATGAAAAATTCTTTAGGCGCGTTGGGCACTTTTGAGATGGGAAAAAGCAAATAAACGCGCGACACCGTTACCGACACCTCATTTTTGTAAACGCGATTGTGCTCTTTATCCATATTACGTTACGGATCAATGTTCTATGCAAGTATTTTTACTTTAAAGGTTTTGGAAGTTTTTTTTTTTGTAAACGCTTTATTTAGATAAGGTTACGGACCAATGTTCTATACAAGTATTTTTCTTTCACCAAGGCGATCTTGTTCAAGTTTTCACTTCTGTCGGCACTTCCGGAGTGCCAGTTTCTTTTTGAGATTTTTGTCAATTACCTATACTGAGCTCTGACTCATGATTTTATTCTGTTGTAAGAAATTCAGAAAAAAATTCACTCTTTGTCAGTTCTTTACAAATAAGCTCCAAAATGAATGCATTATAATTTTCAGTCACTATAAAATCTGTCACTTGAATTGAGATTCATATTTGTGTATCTTACTAGAATATGATAATAATTAATTAGTTCCACCTTGTGTCCCAGACCCCAGCTACCCGTACGCGGCGCTCGAGTACCCGGGCGCGTGCGGCGCGTGCGCCGACACGGGCGCCATGCACACGCACTCACAGAGGAGGTACATTTATATTTTATTTTATGCCAATTTTACATATAGGGGTCTACCTCTACTAATTTACTATGGTGAACCAGCAGCAGTGATAGCCCAGTGGTATGACCATCGGACTGACAAGTCATAGGTCTCGAGTTCGAACCCAAGGCACGCACCTCTGACTATTCGGATTTATGTGTGTAGTATACAAGGTGGCAGGGACATCGACACGGAAACTCTTACCATAGATTCAGTACATGATTCTGAAAAAGTCGGCTGCTCCATACATTTTGACCGCGTAGGTATTGCACTTTTCTATGACACAGCAGATTTAATAATAATCATAATAATAATTATATCATGTACGGAATCCATGGTAACAGTCATAGTATAAAGAGAGGTATCTTCATAGAAACGCACCGCGCGCGGCTTGTATGTGTGGGGCCATAGTATCTATGCGTCGCCGCACGCACACTTGCTAAGCGTGCGTGCGGCGACGCATAGATACAAGCCGCGCGCGGTGCGTTTCTATGAAGATAGCTTACTACCTCTCTTTATACTATGTAACAGTTTTCGCGTTGATGTCCCTGCCACCCTGTATAATTATCACTTGCTTCAAAAACGGTGAAGGAAAACATCGTGAGGAAACCGGCATGCCTGAGAGATATTTCTCGACGTCATGTGAAGCGAAGTCAGAGGCCCATGGACGGCTTTAAAACTCTGACACCAGGTTAGTCACTAAACACACGAAAATAACAAGATGTTGACCCACAAGTCATTATGTCACACTTGAACTAAGAAAGGGAGGGGGAAAATAGCGCTTTCATATTCAAATTTGTTACCTTGAACGCGTGTGTGTTGAGTTTACAAGCTTTAGCATCAATCATGTTTGATTATTCTGGAAAAGAATCGATAAAGACCAACTTTTGAATTATTCATTTTGAATAATCATCATTATGAGCCTATAATGTTCCCACTGCTGGGACACAAGCTTCGGACTCTGTGATTGGGTCGTCAGGTCGTCACCCACCACGCGGGCCCAGTGAGGGTTGGTAGATGTCACATGTCTTCGAATGTTTGGTTCTAGGACATACCAGTTTCCTCACGATGTTTGTTTTCCTTCACCGTTTTGAGAGCAGTGCTGCCTGGGTTTCAACCCACGACTTACAACTCGTAACTCGGGCCGTTACCACTGGGCCATCACTGCAATTTTTAATAATAATAGTTTTTTTCAACCTCAAAGCTTTGTAAAGTCAATACATTTTACTTAAGAGGGTTTATCCTAAAAGTTGGCAACGTCGTAAATAGCTGTGAAATATTTACCTGTTTTGATTAATTTAGCAATATTACTGTATGGAAATAAGAAATGTGGCTAACTAGTTCCCTAGAATATTAATAATGAAATGCAATAATTCATATCGTAATACCGAATATTTAGTTATAGATGTAAAAAAAAGTATTTGGAAACTTTCCAAATGCCCTTTTTATACCTAAGACTGTTACAACATCAAATTCAGTGTTATAATTGCAATTCATTATTAATATTCTAGGTCGCTAGTTAGCCACATTTCTTATTTCCATACAGTAATATTGCCAAATTAATCAAAACAGCGAAATACTTGACATCTATTTGCGACGTTGCCCACTTTCAGAATAAACGCTCTTAAGTACAATAATTAATTTGTAGTTTGTCTCCAAATTAATTTTTAACATAGGTATTTTTTTAACTGAACAACACGAACGACCCAGCTGTCTAAACTAGTAATTAATCACAATGTTTTGTTCAGCTACAACGTGCCATACGGTCAGATGGAGGTACCACAACAGGTACTCCCACCCTACCCGGTCGGCAACGTGCTCCTACCACAGCAGCACTTACAACAGTTACCACCATACCCGGTAAGTCATCGTCATTAGCCTATTAACTTAAACAATTATCAACTTTATGTTAGTATTTATTAAGTTGATTTCAGAATGATTATACTCCATTTGAAATAAGATTAAACATTTAAATCAACCTTTTTTACAGTCCGTTCAACCGATTTTGACTTCTATTGCGTTGGTGGCATGACAAATGGCAGCTGCAGTAAACAGTTGGTATTGTAACCACTTTTTTGCTTTTAAAGCCATCTTTATGCCCACGGTATAGAAGTCAAAATCGGTTGAACGGACTGTAAAAAAGGTTTGTTTAAATGTGTTATCTTGTTACAAATGGAGTATATTACTATAGAAAAAGTCATCAATTTAATAAAGTGGAAGTAGAAATTGAACTTTATTGACTGGAAATTAAAGTAACTTTTCTAAAAACACATTTGTATACATGTTTCGAAACTTAATTGCAAACCCAAGATAGTATCCCAACTACGTTGGAGTCGGATTCCAGTCCAACAGGATGCAGCTGAATAACACGAAGCGACTGCATATCTGAAAATATACAGAAAAAAAAATAGCTCGCAAATTTCGATAAATTAAACTTAAAAGGAGTTTTAATAAACACACATAGTAAAAAAAAACGAGGATATGTAGATACTGGTGCCGATTCCTTTGTTCACAAACAAAACTAAATTTAAGTTCAGTGCATCTTTTTTTTTTCTATTTCATTAAGAAAAGGACAGAAGATAAATTTTAGTTTAGTCCTGTCAAATTAATCAGCGCTTGACGTAAATTGACTTAATTTTAGTAGGCAAGTTTTTAATCACGTCTAAACTTGTATGGAGTAGTGACAGGCGCTGATTAATTTGACAGGACTAAACTAAAATTTATCTTCTGTCCTTTTCTTAATGAAATAGAAAGAAAAAGATGCAGTGAACTTAAATTTAGTTTAGTTTGTGAACAAGGGAATTGCCACCATTATGTTTGGGAAATAGACACTCGGCTTAGCTCAAATTGTTCCAAACCGATCCGAACATGATTCGGTGAGTGTAGATGCCGAATATGTAATTTTGAATAGTATTTTTTTCGGGTCGGACTTGTTTTTTAACAAATACTGATTCGGGCGTGGCGAACCGAACAATTAGTGTATAGCACCTAGCTTAGGAATATCCAATAAGGATGAGTTGTCCGTCTTATGTAGATTATTAAAAAATATTGGACACATATTTTCGTTTCCTCCTCTACTGATCGTTATTTCTCCTCTACCTTTCGTTATTTCTCCTGACAAAGTTTATTCAGTTTATATGTATATATCTATGTATTAGTAGGTATGTATTCATTTTCGAGTTATCTATCACTTATGTTGCACCTGCCATGTTTTGTCTCTGCATCACCCTAAGGTTGACTGGTAGAAAATGCCTCAGGCATTAAGTCCGCCTTTGTACTGTATTTTTACTTGTGCATAAAGTTTTAGTAAATATTTTCTTTTTTTTTTACGTTATCAAAAAATTACGGCGATACATTGAGTTAAAATGTGCTGACGTCACGAGTATGTAGATTTAATACTTAGTTTTGACGTAGCGACCCCCACTCCCCAACTTTAATGCGTTTTATCCAAGTATTTTTTTATTAATATGTAGAAGCAAAAAATACGTGTCTAAAATTTTTTTATTATCTAACTGACGGACTAAACAGATTTTTTTTTTTTACCCACGCATCCTTGTAAATGAATTTATGATTATTTCTTTAAAGCAATATCAAGAACAACTTCCCTGGGCGGTACCGTCCCACGGCATCGCGCCGCAGAAGCTGATGCTCCCAGAGCTGTACCCTATCATGCAGTACCAGCAGCCTACCTACCAACATTACAATATTGTGTACCCACAGGTGAAATAAATTTAAATTATCATCATCTGCCTAGCCTTTAAATTTGAAAATTTTCGCAGCCGCCATCTTGGATTTACATTTTGACCAAATTCACACTCTCTCTCTCTTTCTATCAAATTAGAAGAGTCTCAGTCACAAGTATGAACACTTTTTCGCGTGACGATTTATGCCAGTTTACTCCTACTGCAAGTCGCGTTAAAGAACCTAGTTCCAAAAATAATATAATTAACATAAATAGGTATTTCGGACCCCCACAACAAGCCCTTTCATTTGATATGTCACACGGTATAGTTTGCAAAACTTTGTTGGGGTCGGCTTCCAGTCCAACCGGATGCAGCTGAATACCAGTATTTTACATGGAGCGACTGCCTATCTGACCTCCTCAACCCAGTAACTAGGTTACCCCTTGGTCTTCTTCTTTTCGTGTGGTTAGTGACTAACCTGGTGTCAGAGTTTTTAAAGCCGCCCATGGGCCTCTGACATCCCGTCTAGAAATATCCCAGGCATGCCGGTTACCTCACGATGTTTTCCTTCACCGTTTTTGAAGCAAGTGATAATTATACAATATGCACATGAATCCAAAAAGTCAGAGGCCTTGGGTTCGAACTCGAGACCAATGGCTTTGCAGGCCGACGGTCACACCTCTAGGCCATCACTGCTGTATCCTTTAGTAGGACTGGTTGTCAGACTTTTGGCCTTCTAACTACGACACAATTAACACATTTGATCCATAATTTTTAAATGTAGTGTGTCCGTTAATAAATAAACTACGGCTTAACTTAATCTAAACCACAGTTAAAGTTAAGTTTAGTTGATGCACAGCGCAATCAGTGCATGCATTACTTTCCTTCTATTAACTCCGCTTAGTTCAGAATAACACCATTTTGAATATTTGCTATACAAGCACCATCTAATTCATCTTTCCAGGTAATCCAACAGCCCTACCCAATGTGCCAGCCAGTCTACCCAGTCATAGACAAGCAACAAGACCAAAGACGAAACAGTCTATCGAACCGGCCGTCAAAAAGGAACTCCGTATCTGGTTCAGCTCGAGCCACGCCCTCTAACGAAGAAAAAGTGAACTACGAAGATAGCAATAGACAAAATAATGAGATAGCTGCGAAGATTCAACAAATTAAGTGTCAGATGGCTCAGTTAGATACCAGAGACTATAGATTTGATAAGGATAAGAGAGGAGAGTGGCGCAGACGCAACAGTGGCAGCGGAATACTGGGGAACTGTCCTGTTAATAACTTTAATACTAGAGTTATGGGGTGAGACAATTTTCATTTTATTTGTTTATGGTCAAGAATAAATCATATAAAACGTCGGTCAAAAATCAGTTATAAAAAAACGTCAGTTTAAAATATGTCGTACTAAAAAGTGACAGTCAAAAATCGGTCATACTAAAATCGACAGTCAATAATTAGTCATACTAAAATGCTAAAGCCAAAAATATGTCATACTAAAAACCGACAGTCCAAAATTAGTCATACTAAAAGTGTAGGGCAAAATCGGTTTTAGAAAAAAAAGCGTCAGTCTGTCCGAAAATATTCGGTCGGTAGTTAGTCCGAGAATATTCAAGATATCTCGAGATCTGTCATCTGGAGTTGGATGGCTCAGTTAGATACCAGAGACTGATAAGAATAAGAGAGGAGAGTGGTGCCGATGTAACAGTGGTACCGGTATACTAGGGAACTGTCCTGTTAATAACTTTAATACAACAATCGATCATAAAAACGTCGGTAAAAATGGGTCATACTAAAAAGCGTTACTCAGTCAAAAGTAGGTCATACCAAAAAGCGACAGTGAAAATTCGGTCATACTAAAACCGATAGTCAAAAATCGGCCATACAAAAAATTACTGTCAAAAGTCGGTCATACCAAAAAGCGAATGTCAAAATTCGGTCATGCTAAAACCGATAAACCAATAACTAAGATAGATGATTATAAAATGACGCGAGCAACGGCTAGTGACAGACTGTGGGTCGTATTTGGTTGCTGTATTCGAACTAGCAGACGTGCGACGTCATATCAATCAATCAATCAATATTCTTTATTTGTAAACATAGTTCAAAATTCAAAAGTCATTTATTCAAATTAGGCTGAGAATCAGCACTTTTCGAACGTCAAAATTACATAAGACAGTCCCCCAAAACGCCCACCCTTCACCACTTCCTGGGGTGCTTTAACTGGGAAGAAGAAGTGACGCAACAAACTCCCCAGCAGCACAGCTGTCTGTTCAAGTTAGAAAAAAATGATTCTATACAATGTGTGTGTAAGTGTGCAAGATGTTATAATTATTATATTATAGGTTATCTATGTGTTGCCATTTGGCGTACAAATATACATTTTTGGGAGGCTTTTGCCAAGTAAATTAAATCACTATAATTCAATAGTATTCAGTCTCAATGTAATTTTTTTATGTTGATTATTAAAATGCAATAGGTAATGTCAGGTAAGTAATGAAAATATTTAACAAAATGCAATAAAGTCAATAATAAATAATTATAATGTTAAAAGTTACTGATAAGGAAATAAAAAATTGTAAAAATCAAATTGACAGAGTCCACAGAATTACTATTATTAAAGTCAACATATATTAATAGTCATGTTACGAGTATTCAAATATTATTATGTCAAAGAACTGTCATCAAAATAATCACTGAGACAGTACTGTAGTAACATTTCTGTATTAAAATGTTAAGTAATTTACGCTTAAAGCTTATTAAATTTAAACTTTTTATTGAGGAAGGTGACTTATTTACTCATAGGTACTAGAGTTCACAAGTATGTGTGCATGTGTGGATTACATACTGCTACACTAGTATTTTACATGGAGCGACTGCCTATCTGACCTCCACAACCCAGTAACTGGGTAATGCGATACCCATTGGTAAGACTGGTTGTTAGAATTTCAGGAATAATATAAATAAGCTGTAAATAAATTTTGTGTTTTCCCAGACGCGGCCCCAGCGATGACAGACATCTGACGACGGCCGCGCGCGCCATTGTCGATACTATAAGGAATATGCAGGCTAAAAGTACATGTAAGTTTTTTATTTTAACATACCATAACATCACGCCTTGTTTCCCCGAAGGGTTGGGCAGAGGTGTCCCGGTAGCAGGTACACCCACATTTCGCTAGTTATGTTTAAGTCCCATGTAATAGGGGGCGAACTTATTGCCATCAACCGGGCACAAATCCAGACTCTGAGCTGCTAATGAGAAATTTCAGATAGAAAAACCCAATAACAGTCATTTATTTTTATTTTATAATAATGGTAATAGTAAAAATAATCACACACGTTTATGAGATTTTAAAAATTAAATTCGAAAGGAATGATTACCAGGAAACAGTTGGCAAAAATGAAATGAATTGAAATGAAATTGTTTATTCTGTAAATAGGATATTAAAATCACTTTTACACGTCATATAAAAAAAAAATTAAAAATAAGCTAGATGAGTTCGGCGTTTCCTATCTGACTACTCTGAGAAGAAAGGCCGAAACAAACTCAGAGGTCGCAGTCTCTTTTAAAGTCCAGACATAATCTTGGTCAGGCCATATGAGGACCATGTAGATGAGTGTCTGAAAAGGTCTTTTGAGGAAAAAACCACACAGATTTGAGTGGACCTGTCCAGTCAGTGCAAGCATTTGTCAGTAATCGTGGAGCTCAACTCAGAACTTAAGGAGCTCAAAACGACGAACAATACCAAAGAAAGGACATTTGGGTAGGCCGCATAAACTACTCAAACTGCCAGACCATCACTAAAACTAGCAGAGAAATAAAAAAAATCGGCACCGCGGTAATCAACGCGTTGATGTATTTTACTCCACGGTGTCGGTAACAGTATCGCGTAATCAATGGTTTAGTCCCATCTCAAAAATGCCCAACGCGCCTAAAGAAGTTTTCACTTCAAAAATTACTTCAAATAAGCCCGCACGCAAAAAAAGGTGTGCAGTATTGCTGACTACATATATCTCATACTTAAACTGTACGAAATGTTGCCAGTAACATTTGTCCCACAACACGATAAGATATTGCTACTATAACGTTTTTTTTGTCAATTTATTGATGTGTAAAATTTTTCCTCTTGTTTTCATAACATAACATCACGCCTTGTTTCCCCGAAGGGTTAGGCAGAGGTGTACCTGTAGTAGGTACACCCACATTTCGCCAGTTATGTTTAAGTCCCATGTAATGGGGGGCGAGCCTATTGCCATCAACCGGGCACAAATCCAGACTCCGGGCTGCTACTGAGAAATTCCAGATAGAAAAACCCAATAACACTTTGCCCGACCCGGGAATCGAACCCAGGACCTCATGCTCAGCAGTAGCGCTTGCGACCACTAGACCAACGAGGCAGTCAGGCCTCTTGTTTTCCTGCAATTAAAATCTAAACAATCAAATATGTGAGAGTAATTTCGTGAAAAGGGACGGAAGGGTGTAACAGGAAGCGGGGGAAGCGCGCGCTATTTGATTTGACCAATGAGCGCGCGCGGCGCTAGAGTTTGCCGTCAGAAACGACCTTGACGAGGCCCCGCCCCTTTAATGTTGCTTATTGCCAAGGTGAGATGTCTGATGTTACACATTATATGGGACTACTGTAAGGCTCGCTTGTTTTGTTTTTTTTTTTCAATAACTTAGTTATATTGTTATTTCCAGATCACGACAACCGCCGCGACTACCAACGCCACGAGCACAAGTACGACAGACCCGACAGACCGGACTACCGACGTCGCGACAGGGACGACAACAAGGACAAGGACACGCCGCGCACCAGCGACACACAACCCGAGCGCTACGACGTGCGGAGCAGGGGGCTCAACATGCCCGTGTATAGGCAGCCTTATCTACTTAGACAAGTGAGTACAGACAAACTATGTTCTTAATGTCCCTCGGCAAACCTCGTGTTTTGTCAGTCGTCGGATTTCTTGGTGCAGACCGGACGCTCACAATCGAATAAAACAAGATCTAATTATAGTTTGACCAATACCGCTGTACCGCGCCTTAGGAATACGCGGCGAGGCGGGGGGCAGTGTTGACCAATGAGCGGCGGGCGGGACGCCGTGCGCCGAGAGCGAACACGAATTACCGGCCTGCACTGCTCCCCCGTCTCACCGCGCGCCTTCCTAAGGCGCGGTACAGCGGTATTGGTCAAACTATACTCGAAAATGGTTGACATTGGCATAGGGGTCATCAGGGATAATTTGATTGCAAATGACCTCTCCTACATCCCCGTAACGGATTCCCGACGTATATAACCAATAACCCTGTATACAACGTCCCGACATCAATCGTCGGGTAGTACACCCGTCTGGTCGGAGGATCCTCCCTTTTCTATAGAGGATGAGTGAACTTTACACCCTGTTCCTCATACCTCTATAGCTTCATCTCTCTTCCACACACAGAAATAGGATTATGATACTTTTGTGACATTTATGACATTTTGATATTTGCAGATGACGCCCGGGACATGGTGCCGTCGCTCGCCGGGACCAGTACATCCAGGTAAGTATCTTATTTATAACCTGCGCTGCGCTATTGGAGCTCCGTGCGACACAGGACAGTATTCCACTGCTAGAGGGGCTAAATAGATGTGCGTTTCTTTTACGTTGATCCGTTGCGACGACGCAACGCAACGCACTAATGAGGCCTCACTCGTATGTCGTGGCCAGGCTCTGCGTTGTTCGCCGTGTCCTCGTGGAGGCGATCGGCGGCGGTGATCTCTCGCGTCCGGTCCTGGTTCAGGCCATGGTACGGAGCGAGAGGAAATGGCAGGCCGTCACCTCCTTCTGCGAAGCAGTAATGCTCGCGAAGGAGGAGGCGGAACGCGTGAGAGAGAGGCAAAATTCGCGCCCTCACGCCCCTAACCGCCGCAGGAGACGTCCAGGGCGTCGGGAATCGAGAGCCGATTTCCGGCCACCGTAGGCGCGGGCTTGCGGACGGTGAGCAATGGGTAGCTCGCCGTCCGATAAGGACCAGGCCCGGGTCGACGGCGCGTTGTGTTCCACGCGCGCCTCAAAGAGATGTCAGCAGAACTGACGGGGTCCGCTAGGGCCAATGCTTGCCGGGGGTGCGAATACGGGCCGATAGGGAAATGGTGGCCCCCCGGCAACATGGCAACTGAAGGAACACGGGTGGGTTTTAGTCAGTAAGAGTCTGACACGCCCTCCCGCTCCACCCAGAGCGGGAGAAGTTATTTGATAATATCCCAACCCAAAAAAAAAAAAAACCTCTGCATTGTCAGTCAGTGAATTTGATTTTTTTAAGTTAATGTTTCTGTTCCAGTGTTAAACCACCCCCGACGACCACACCCGGATACGCGCAACCCTCGACGTTAACTCAACAAACACATATTCACAAGCAATAATACATGTACATACTCGTATCGTGAGGTATAGGCAGAGATATAGCTTTGACGAAAATATGGTACTTAGTCAACCAACACATCAGACACTTGCACTGTAAAATCACCTTTATTGCTTCGACATAATGGCGTTTTCAATGTCAAATTGCTATCCCTGATTCGCGTACGACCGTACGTCCTTTAAAAAAGGTTGTCCTTTGTGAAGAACGTCTGTGTGTCTCGAGATCCCGGTTACTAAAATATTTAAATACATGTATGCATGAAAATCTTCATACATTAGAATGGTAACGAAATGTAGTATATTCAAAATCAGATTTAAAAAATCTAACGAACTTCAAAGATGTGATCAGTATTAATATCTAATGACAATAAAACAAAGTCGCTCGGGCAAATTGTTATTGGGATTTCTCAGTAGCAGCCCGGAGTCTAAATTTGTGCCCGGTTATTGGCAATAGGCTCGCCCCCTATTACATGGGACTTAGACATAACTGGCGAAATGTGGGTGTACTATTGACACACCTCTGCCCAACCCTTCGGAGATTACAGGCGTGATGTTATGTTTATAAAACAAAATAAATGATTTCCTAAACTCAAAATTTCAAGTACAGTATTTTTGTCTCACGAAGCATCGTGCGCTTTACTTGTGGTAACCAAGTGTATAAAGACGCCGTGAATGTGTGCGTGAAGACGAGTAGCGACAGCACATAACACACACGCACACTTCCGACTTTGCCTCGGACGGTACCGAGAGCTCTTCCGCTTACACACACATTCACAGAGTGTTTGTACACTTGGTAACCATAAGTAAAGCGCGCGTCGCTTTATGAGAAAAACGTCCTATAGCTGATTACGAGGTCAATGGCCGCTAGTAGTAGTTTTTACTTGAAATTACAAGTTTTTGACTACCATCATTAGATATTGATACTTATCACGTCTGTCAAAGTTTTGCTAGTTAGATTAATTTGACCTTTAATAATGTACTTTTTAAAGAAAAGTAGAAAATGTTTGTGTTTTTTTAAGGACAAGGTTACGCTTATAGAAATGGTTGTGCTATGTAAAGAACGTTTGTAACAAAAAGGTTGTGCTTTGTATAAAATATTTACGGAAAAATGGCAAAAATACTATCTAAGGAACATAATCAGCCTATAATGTTCCCACTGCTGGGACACAGGCCTCCTCTCTGTGAGAGGGAGTGGGCTGTAATCCACCACGCGGGCCCAGTGCGGGTTGGTAGATGTCACATGTCTTTGAATTTTTGGTTCTAGGACATAACCAGTTTCCTCATGATTTTTCTGATGATAGGAAAAAGGGAATGTTAATAGAAAAATATACTAAATATCACGCGTTAGTTGTAAATGTTGTACTATCAAAACATTCATGAAAAAGGGTAATAGAAACATACGTTTATAGAAAAAGTATTGTAGCAATAATATTCATTGGATGTTGTTCCGCAGTTGTATCCCGCGAAATTCAAATTTCTTACGTTTTTTGCAATTTGCAGGTCAGTGTCAGGTTTTTATCTTGGTCAGAATATGATTCGCGACTATAACATATATGTATTTACAGAATTATAATCATTAATACATCTCTTTAAGCTAGATTTGTTCCATTGAATGACTTTTTCATGAAATCATGACATTTGAGAACAAATCTACATAACTTAGAAATAGAGAGATGCTGTAAATAGACGGCGAGAAATCTCTATTATTCAGTCCAATTTTCGTAAAAAAACGTTCAAATATAAGTCGCAATCCCGTCTCAGCTACAATCAATGTCAAAAATGTAAGCAAATTGATTGTATTTTTGGCATATTAAGTCTGAGATTAGAATGCGAACGTTCTTAACCTATCAACCACCCCAGTCGGATTAAGAGCGTTTATTCTGAAAGTTGGCAACGTCGCAAATACATGTCAAATATTTCGCTGTTTTGATTAATTTGGCAATATTACTGTATGGAAATAAGAAATGTGGCAAACTAGCGAACTAGAATATTAATAATGAATTGCAATTATAACACTGAATTTGATGTTGTAACAATTTTAGGTGTAAAAAAGGCACTTGGAAAGTTTCCAAATACTTTTTTTACTTCTAAAACTAAATATTCGATGTTACGATATTAATTATTGCATTTCATAATCACTATTTTAGTTCGCTAGTTAGCCACATTTCTTAATTCCATACAGTAATATTGCTAAATTAATCAAAACATTTAAATATTTGACAGCAATTTGCGACGTTGCCAACTTTCAGAATAATCGCTCTAATGCCGCGTCAGTCGTATTTATACGACTAAATACCTTTTTTGTTTTTTATTTAATTGCACGACCCTATTCGTCGTATATATTTATTTGTTAATTTATGAACTGGGTGCTCGGGGCTTGGCAATTTCAACCAGGCGATGAAGGAGGAGTGAAGAGGAGGAAGCCTGTGTCCCTGCAGTGGGAACAGTATAGGCTGAATATGGCATGCGGTCAATAGGTTAAAAACACGAGAATAGAGATGATGCCTGGGTAAAAAAAAAAGAAATTCTATTAAGTCCGTCAGTCAGATAATAAAAAAAATATTAGACACGTATTTTTTGCTTTATCATATTAAAAAAAAAATACTTAGATAAAACGCATTAAAGTTGGAGAGTGGGGGTCACTACTTCACAAGTATAAAATCTACATACTCGTGACGTCATGGCACATTTTAACTCAATGTATCGCCACAATCTTTTGATAACGATAAAAAATGAAAAAATACGTGTGCAATATTTTTGAATAATCTACATGACGGGTAAAAAAATATGTTTTTAGTCATCATACCTATTGACCCTCAGTTGTCTGACTGATTCGGTTAAAGTATAGCCCATTTTTCAAAAACTAAAGCTACATATCTCTGCCTACCCTCTAAGTAGTGATACAACAAACAAGTCAAAGGAATCTACGTAGTCTTAAAGATCTCACGCATAAACCGGATCTAGTCATTTTTTTTATTAAAACAATCATAGATTAGTCATTTAATTAAACTTTTGTTTTTTTTAAAGGTTTTTTTTTAATTACTACGAAATATCCTTTGACTATAGTTTAGTGTACAATAAGTTTAACTTATTTAAGATTTTAGGTTCTTCCCTTTTTAGTTTATTTTGATGTGGGATTGAGTTTTGTTAGCGAGAGTTTAAAAAAAAAACTGTTTAAAAAGTCCCGACGCGCTTAATGATTACTAAAACTGCCTTTTCTTGAACGAAGTCTGCTCTAAAAAGATTTAAGACGATTTTTACAATTGAAACGGAACGGGTTGACCACATCTAAGGCCGCATTCCGAGTTACGCTAAAGTCCAAAGTCACAATTATTACTCAATAGCCCTTATATTTTGTGACTATTAAATTTGGTCGGATTCGTGATATTATCACTTTTAGCGTAACTCGGAATGCGGCCTTCATCGCGTTTAAGAACTGTCAGTGTCAATATTCCATAAAAATTATGACATTGACATTTTTTGATACGGAGTTTAAGATGTGCTGAACGCGTTTAGTTTTATTGTTAAAATTCACCCTTTAAGACATCGCTCATTATAACAGCACCGCTCCGACACGGCAAATAACTTGTCATTCAAGTTAGGATTTTAAATCAAATGTTTTAAAGTCTATTTTACGATGGCTATACATAATAGTGGACGGCTCGCCAGTCGTTCGCTGTCATACGTAAAATAGACTAATGCTTTTGATTTAAAATCCTAACTTGAATGACAAGTTATTTGCCGTGTCGGAACGATGTCCTTAAATATCTCTTCTTCCACATTAAATATTGTTTTTATAATAACTTTTTTAGCTAACCAAATGATGTAACCTTTAAAAAATTACCATCTTACTATTTATTAATAATACTTATTTTTCTATCTAAATCGTTCACAAAATTCAATTCCACGTTTTCTGTCACCATAATATTAATTCTAATTTACAGAGTTAAGTTAATAACTTAATACACATGATTACTGAGTTATATTTTATTTAGTGAAAAAAAATCAAAAGGTAAGACAGCTGTCAGAAAAAACTATAGTACTTGCGCTATGAACTGAGTCGTCGGACCATAAATGTCAGAAGCAATAAGAATGTTGTTGCGTCTTATCGATAGTTTGCTACCAGCTCTATAAGTGCGAGCGAGATAGACTAATAACATTTATGACCCGACGACTCAGTTCTTAACGCGGTGACTATAGAACTTTGTGTAATAGCCATCGCAATGAAATCGGTTCATCCGTTTGGGAGATACAGTGACATAAAAAAACAACTCTATGCGTTGTTCACTAAATAAAATTTAACTTTATGACAATGTAAATCAAGCTATTGAAAGTAAGCAGAGTTTTTTAAAAACAAAACAAAGAAGAATAATAATGAGACATTGCACTGATTTATATCTCGAACATAATATGACCGAAATATCGTCATCTACAGAGCCTTATCCCAACAATGTTGGAGTCGGCTTCCAATCTAACCAGATGCAGCTGAATACCAGTATGTTACATGGAGCGACTGCCTATCTGACCTCCACAACCCAGTTACTGGGTAACACGATACCCCTTGGTAAGACCGGTTGTCAGAATTAATAATTTTAAAATTGAACTCTAATATAAATCCCGGAAAAGCAAAGGGTACCAGAGAATAAGGAATTAATATTTAAATGTTAGTCAGTAGATTTTGTGTCATAACATAATGGATAGAACTCAACACAGGGTCAAATAAAATTAGCTAGCAAAACTGCGACATAACAAGATAAAACAAAAACAAATTAATTTGATGATTCTTTTTTTTTCAAGTAATCGATTCTCACTTGAAATATCTATTTAATCAATCAGTATTTTTTTTTGTGTGAAAACCATCTCTGAAGTGATGGGTGTCGAAAAAAGAAAAAAAAAAAGACGTTCTCAACTCATACTACAAGTAACAAAACTACCAGCAGTCGCTGACCGGAAAAAAATCATCAAATCTCATTTTATTTTTAATTCCGGTCGACCGAGCTCTGCTCAGATGAAAATAGATAAACATATCGTCCAGGTATACTAACATTGTATCACATTTCCGAGGCTATGAAAATAGAGAAAACGAATTTTCCCAGATATGAGACCTAGCAAGATCGATTTTTCGCCCTCGTAAACCCCTATATTGCAACTTTCATCGAAATCGTTCGAGCCGTTTTCGAGAACGTGATTACATATATAATTATATATATACAAATATTGCTCGTTTAATAGTATAGAATTTTGTCGTGTTTAGATACTGATACCATCACGTTTGCGGAGTTTTGCTAGTTAATTTTATTTGATCCTGTATAGCGGTACAAGGTACTTTTGGCGCGTGGCCAAAATCGGAACTAACGCCGCCATATTGTTCACTGAATACATTACAAGTGGCATTTTACAAAACAAATGCATAAATATTTGCCAACAGCGCCGCCCTGTTAGACGCAGGTGACGCAGCAAAGCACAGTACAGATTTAACAGGGTAGGGCAGGCGAGGCAGACATAGGCCGCGAGCGCATGCTGTGACGCAGCTACACAGACACATTCGCGTCCTAGCTAGTACAAACAATCTGACATTGAAACAAAATTATGAATCAGTAGCGACCTGCACGAGACGCAGAGCAGGACAGACATATGTCTGCGTCGTACGTGCCTGAACCGCACAAAATCTGCTCTGCGTGGACCTGCGTCCCCTGCGTCTCAGCAAACGTTTAGCCTAAACGTCATTCGAGCGCCAAAAAAATCCTTGTAGCATGTACGTCTTTCCTCTTGTCTTAAATTACAAAGAAACTGAAGTCCTATCTGAAAGCTGGACTAAGATCTATCCTCCCCTATGAACACTATCTTTCTAAGACTTTTCGAATGATCAGTTTTCCAATCTACTACTTACTGGACATGAGGTCAGTTTGCGAGTCAGTTCAGTCACTGATCTTTCACTGGCCAATCAAAAAAATCAATCTGCCTAGCTTTTTCCCAACTATGTTAGGGTCGGCTTCCAGTCTAACCGAATGCAACTGAATACCAGTATTTTACATGGAGCGACTGCCTATCTGACCTCCACAACACTCGCAAACTAGCCTCAAGTTCAGGGGGCCAACCACCACCTCTTATAGCAGTATGGGAAAGAGATGGAGATATATGTCCTGTATAGCTTCGTTTCTTTCTCACACTGAAGTAATATTAAAAGAATACAAAAAAACATATTTTGAATATCTCAAATGATTGTCAAATTATAACTTGTAAAAAAATACGATTTACTATCTCTTGTGTGATTTTAATTTTATCACTCTGCTTACCTTTCTGTAGTTAACACGAAATTAATGGAAATAATTAAATTAAAAAATAATAATTATAAAATTTTCAATGTACCAAACAAATACAGGCGGTTGTTTTTTGTTTAAATAATCATTTTAACCAATAATAAATTATACCAATATTTCTAAAAGAAATAAAATTCATAATTTTACGAATTAATCATCTCATTGCCTTTGTCTCATTGGCATTATTATTTTCACATAAAATAATCGTCTTTATATAAAAATATTTTTTATTTAATGAAACTACCATTCGTAAATTTTGGAAATAATAGGATTCAACCGCATTATGGTGAAATGGCTATGTTATTCTAACAATAGCCTATAGGCATGATTCTGAGGGCCTTAGATGTCATAATAGGTACCCTGGTAGGCACTATCTCGATAAGCCGTCAAATGGTACAAACTTGACAGAGCCACTTTGAAATGCCAAAGAAATATCAACACTGTCATAATTGAAATAAAGTCTTAAATTGATCTGCGAAAGAATCAAAGTGTTCATCGTTGTCAATGTTTATTTATTTTCGACTTTATTTCAACATTCACAATGTTGATTTTTGTATGGCAGTAAAAGCTATGCGTTTTAGAAATATTTCCACAAAGTAATCTAAAAGATAGAATAAGTACTTGTCTCGAATTAACTTAGCCATGTTATCAAAATGCGGTATGATGATCCTGAATTGAAAATGAACACCACCAACAAAATTATACATACCGTTCGATTAAGCGGTATTTATAACACTGATTGATTCCAAATTGTAATTTATAGAGGATAACTCCTTTGTTTAGTAGCAAATTTTAATAATATACCAAACGCTCGCCCGTATTACATGGGACTTAAACATAACCGGCAAAATGTGGGTATACTGTTACACATTTATCTTAGCCTTCGGAATCGGGATGCCTGGGTAAAAAAAATAAATTATATTTAGTCCGTTAGTCAGATAATCAAAAAATATTAGACACGTATTTTTTGCTTTATCTTAAGAATAAAAAATTACTTAGATAAAACGCATTAAAGTTGGAGTGGGGGTCGCTACGTCACGAGTTAGTATAAAATCTACATGGCACATTTTAACTCAATGTATCGCCGTAATCTTATGATTACGTAAAAAATGAAAAAATACGTGTCCAATGTTTTTTAATAATCTACCTGACGGACAATTAAATTTGTCATTTCACGACATTTTTCGCCCTATTTCACGATATGACAGCAAGAAACACTGCTTTACCTCCCATAAATAAATAAAGAGAATGCAAATGGCAATGTCTTCTAAAAGTTATGGACAATCTCCTAAGAACGTTTTCCTGTAGCCAACTGATTTATGGCTTATGCCCGTTTTGACTAAATCTATGGGACACCTAAATGTAATCCCTCAAATGATTGCACGTAGGATTTTCAACTCTCGGTGCTAAGCCAACCGTTGAAAGTCTTAAGGTCGTGCGCACTTTGGACACGAATTTGTATCGTACGTAAACTTATGATCGTGGTTGTACAAGCTGAGTGCGCACACTGAATACGATTTTCTTCGTCAAATAGGTAGTGTTCCGGTGATATCGCATTGAACGCACGAAAAATCCCAACAAGTTCGGATTGTTTTCAGACGTCGGAACTATACGTACGACTAACTCCACTCAGCCTGTGCGCTCCCTTAGTACTTGAAAGGTCGGGATCATTCGTGCATGTTCGTATGTGTTCACACGAATAAAATTCGTACGACAACGCGTCCAAAGTGTAAGATGTTGTCTAGTGTTAGTTAAAACGGGTACTGTACCTTTTCAACTGTCCACTGTGAATCTATGTCTAAATATGAGAATTTGCTGCTAAATATTGGAAAAAATCATCTTAAAATTCAACGTCTTTCAGTTTACCGCCAAAAATTGTCCTGTCATAATAATGATTACGTAACAACAACTTGACAGTTGAACTGTCATGGCGTAAGATCATAGGACGCTATTTGTAAGAAAGTTTATTGTAACATGTAGAGTATATTATTGTTAATAATAAAGATTTTAGCCTATATCTTGTGTGTTTATTTTACTACTTGTTCACTACTGGGCAAAATAACCCTTTTTATTAGAAAATTATGCATACTAAAGCCAAAAGCCCAGTATTCAAAATAAAATTTAGGATATACAATGGATTGTTCTCAGGACATGGCCAAATAACCTGAGAAGTTGTTGAAATAATATGCCTATTCTTTATCATATTGTAACTAGGAAGCAGATTCTAAAAGAAAAACAGTGGCACTCCGAGAGTGCCGACAGAAGTGAAAACTTGAACAAAAAAAAATACTTCCAAAACCTTTAAAGTAAAAATACTTGCACAGAACATTGATCTGTGTTGTAATATAAATAAAGAGCACAATTGAGTTTACAAAAATGAGGTGGCGGTAATGGTGTCGCGAGTTCAATTGTTTTTTCCCCATCTCAAAAATACCCAACGTGCCTAAAGAAGTTTTCACTTCAAAAACTATGCTGTGTAATGTAACAATCAATATTAGTATTAATTATATTACTGGAACAAGACATCGGAATTGGCTCTATTAAACTTTGCTGCACAAAAAAAAGGGCTGGCAGAAAAAAAAACTTTTAACGCTGAATTATTACGGATACGCAACAATAAAATCAATCAGGAGAACCAAGGTAACCGACATAGCCCGAAGAATTGCCAAACTTAAGTAGCAATGGGCAGGGCACATTGCTCGCAGAACGGATGGCCGATGGGGTCGAAAAGTTCTGGAGTGGCGACCGTGTACCTACCGGAAGACATAGCGTTGGAAGGTCTCCCACAAGATGAGCCGATGACCTTGTGAAGGCTGCAGGAATCCGCTGGATGCGGGAAGGACCGAATCGGTCGAAGTGGCGCAGCTTGGGGAAGGCCTATGTCCAGCAGTGAACGTCTTTTGGCTGAAATGATGATGAATGATGAACATAATCTAATTAATATTCAATTATGTAACTGATATGAAAATATTGACCAATCAAGTTGTGCTTTGGAACGACTATTGCGGAACTACTGACTTAGTGGTGGTTCATGCGGGTTGCAGACCAAGAGCTAAGCTATGCCGAAGCTATACTAAGATAAGCTAAAAATATGTCCTGTGCAAACCAAAAACTTAGAGAAAGCTGTCAGTGTTGCGAAGTTCAATTCGACGGATGCTCGCCATGAATAATATTGATGATGAATACGTTACACATAGAAAAAGAAGATTAAATACTGACATAAGATTGGTGCCGATTCCCTTGTTCACAAACTAAACTAAAGTTAAGTTCAGTGCATCTTTTTCTTTCTATTTCATTAAGAAAAGGACAGAAGATAAATTTTAGTTTAGTCCTGTCAAATTAATCAGCGCTTGACGTAAATTGACGTAATTTTAGTAGGCAAGTTTTTAATCACGTCTAAACTTGTATGGAGTAGTGACAGGCGCTGATTAATTTGACAGGACTAAACTAAAATTTATCTTCTGTCCTTTTCTTAATGAAATAGAAAGAAAAAGATGCACTGAACTTAACTTTAGTTTAGTTTGTGAACAAGGGAATCGGCACCATTATCTAAAAAAAAAGACATTTCAGACCTTGGACATGTCAACACAATCAATCTCGGCAAACAAATGGAGAGTTTAGAACTTTATTTTACGAGTTAGATGATGAACGGAACGGGCAGCGTTGCGAGGCAGTCCAGCCCGTCCCATCCTTAATAGACGCTCTAAGCCGAGGTTCGTACCCCACAGGGAGTGCCCTTAGCGAGCGTTCACCTAGTTTTAATTAGCAAAGTTGAATAACCCCTGGCTGGAGGTTTTAAGTGTAGTAGCTTAAGGCACCCACAGGAAAGCCCGGTTAAGTAGTCATGATCTCAGAGGTCAACTACGAGATGCCCTACCTTTAAATAAATTGCGAGGCAGTGCGGGAAGGGCTTAGCTGCGCATATTTTAGTTAGCTCACATAGTTTGCAGTCTGCACACAAGTATGAAAAACTGCGTCAGCTATGCGAGCTAAGCTAAACTACAGATTACATATAGCTAAACTAACTTTAGCTCTTGGTCTGCAACCCGCATTAGACGGCTGTTAAAATTAAACACTGTCATCTGTTAGGCCAAAATAGAACTACAAGAGATCTTACAACAGCAATATTTAGCGGCCCACATTTACAACCAGTGAAAATCAATGCCCTCTAACGGTCAATAGTTGTACCAAAACAAAATAGTGACATCTAGTGGCGAAAAGCTGTACTACATGGCTATTTAATTTAATAAAATAATCAACAGATGGCAGTTTAATTTCATTTTTGGTTTGAAATTGTTAATCCAAAGATTTTCAACTGGTTGAAGTCTAAAGTCAAAGTCAATTTATTTCAATTAAACTAATAACAATCACAGGCCCTTTAGAAAATTGTCAAGTAGTCAGTCAGACAGAAAAATGAAGCTAGTTGCCCATTCCAAAGCTTAGTATATTTCTATGGAGGAGAAACCCGGTATTACACTTTCTTTGTTCGAGACACCCTGGTTGCGTGAAATCACCATACTTTTGGCTCACGAAAACCACTAAGTTTGTGTCAATTAAACACTGTTTAGTTATCAACAAACCTTATTTTGTTTTACAATTTACAATAATTCAATATATAGACGCAATATATTAGTCAAGTACCTAGGTAAAATAGGTAGGTACTCTGCTCTTCGTAAGGATAGCAGTCAGCTATGCATATTTCCTTTTCATAACAAGGTTTGTGACTCCAGCCACTGACTCCACTCTCTTAGGCCGCATTCCGAGTTAGGCCTTAATCGCTCACAGCGCTCACATCGATACTTCGCGTTCCTAGTTAAATATCACGATTATGACAGCTCAGAGCTGTCAACAACTCGGAACGCTCGTGAACGCGCTCACACTGCTCACAGTGGTCGCTCATAGTCAAAACTTATAACATAACCCCAAAATTTGCACAAGATGGTTGGATTACAGTATTTCTTTGAGTATACACCACAAATTTCTTCTTCTTCTTTGGTTAGGTGGCAACTGTAGCTAGAAGCACAATTTCGACTCTCAAAACAAAACAGCACAACTGTCATTTTTGACAGCGCTCACGGTGATATTAATTTAGGGCATGGTCGGTGTTATCGCAAGATGGCGCATGTCATGACGTCATCTATGACGATTCACGGGACATCGTTATCGCGATAACGCTAACACGGTACGGGTGTTAGCACGCTCAAATCAATTACAGTGTAAGTCGGAACGCACCCTTAGTTTTCTTACACATGATTTCTTTAGCCCAATACGGTTTACGGTTTAAGAACATTTATTTCACTCAAAAAAAATACAATTATTCACTCCTATGAGGAAAAACATAATAATTAAGATAAGCGACGGTTTCGCTTGGTAATAAACTAAAATAAAATTAAGTTATAAAAACGGTAAAAAACATACAATTCACACATTATTCAGGTGGTGCTTTAATAGCCTTTTAAAAGTTGGAAGTGATTTCGATTGTACTTTAGGTATAGAGCCGACATAATTGTACTTTAGGTATAAACGACAGTCTTTCTACCGTAGTTTGTCCTCGGTGCTTTTAAAATTATATAGTTATACATAAACATAATCAGCCTATAATGTTCCCACTGCTGGGACACAGGCCTCCTCTCTTCTAGAAGGAGTGGGCTATAATCTAATATATTTATATATTTACTTATAACGTAATATTTTTATTTAATTTTCTATGCACATGTACATAATTGATTATATATTATATTTATGAAATATTGTATGTACAAAAACGTAGACATTTACACACGCACACAAGCCCCCCCCCACACACACACACGCACATACACACAAACTCTAACAAACATATACTCAGACACACTACCAACCATTCGCAATTGTACCACGTTGACAATTCTTTACTATGTGTTACAATGGGGGACCTGGAGTTCTAAAATACAGGCCTAGGCTTAGTTTAGACTTCAGATCTCCCACAAATTATACAATTTTGTCAAAATATCTGTCAACTTATTATCTATATTTAAATGTAATTTGTGGAGATAAATAAACATAATTTTAATTTTAATTTTTTTTTTAATCTACCACGCGGGCCCATGCGGTTGGTACCTAAATGTCACATATCTTCGAATTTTTGTTTCTATGACATGGCCGGTTTCCTCACGATGTCTTTCTTCACCGTTTTGAGAGCAGTGGTGATGAAATTATTGACACAAAGTAAGTAGGTACTCGTAAGTCGGGGGTTACCACTGGGCTACCACGGCCCAATGATCCAGGACTTATCCAACATGCTGTCCCAACCAAATAGGTCAAAACCTCAAATAAACTTACATACTTACCTAGTTAAAAAAGCCAGGGAGACCAAATTTTTCTAACAATAACCAGAATTTTATCGTCATAACCGTCTTAATTTTCCCAAGCAAACACATGACTCTCCTCTCTCTAGCAGTCGGTTATCTCCGACTCCCAAGTCCGTCCCCTTTGCCTCACAACAACAGTCACTTGATTAACGCTACCACTGCAACCGTCTCGCTCACTCCTGCACACGCATCGTGCTCTATCTCGCTTGCACAGGAGTAGCTTCACTTCTATTGTCTGGGTATTTTTTTTATTGAGATTTTTGTATATTAATTGTACTACATACATAACCTATGGATGCATTTAACACTTTATTTTTAGTACTACTTAAAATCTCAAATACTCTAAGTAATTATGCGAAGCTCTTAAAGAATTTTTTTTTAAGTGAAAACTTCTTTAGGGCGCGTTGGGCATTTTTGAGATGGGAAAAATCAATTGAACTCGCGACACCGTTACCGACACCTTATTTTTATAAACGCGATTGTACTCTTTATTTATATTAAGTTACAGATCAATGTTCTATGCAAGTATTTTGCTTCCACCAAGGTCATCTTGTTCAAGTTTTCACTTCTGTCGGCACTCCCAGAGAGAAATCATTGTTAAAAACTATTAAAATGGGTTTCTTAGAATAACAGTAGTAGTTACTTATTAGAGTAACGAAACCTACTTCCAATATTACCACTAATCGGGCACAAATGCAGACTCCGGGCTTAAACTGTTATTGAGAGGATATCTTGACAGAAAATCCGATCCCTAACAGACGACTATAAAGATCACGAAGGACAAAAAAAACAGTGGCACTCCGGGAGTGCCGACAGAATTGAAAACTTGAACAATTAAAAAAAAAATACTTCCAAAACCTTTAAAGTAGAAATACTTGCATAGAAATGTTCTATGCAAGTATTTCTTTCAGTTTAGAACAAGAAAATGAATAACATGACATTATTGACATTAGAATAATGATCATGGCTATGGAATTAGTAACTTACTATTAAATGAGCTTTCTCTATTTTGACCAGAGCAGAGCTTGGTCGCCCAGGTACTCGTAGGCTGAGGACACGGTGGAGCATACGGTGGAGGTCTGCCCGGCTTGGGCAGGGCATCGCCGTGTCCTCGTGGATGCGATCGGCGGCGGTGATCTCTCGCGTCCGGCCCTGATTCGGGCCATGCTACGGAGCGAGAGGAAATGGGAGGCCGTCACCTCTTTCTGCGAAGCAGTAATGCTTGCGAAGGAGGAGACGGAGCGCGTGAGGGAGAGGCAAATTTCGCGCCCTCGCGCCCCTAACCGCCGCAGGAGGAGACGCCCTGGGCGTCGGGAATCACAAGAAGATTTCCGGCCACCGTAGGCGCGGGCTTGCGGACGGTGAGCAATGGGTAGCTCGCCGTCCGGTAAGGACCAAGCCCGGGTCGACGGCGCGTTGTGTTCCACGCGCACCTCAAAGAGATGTCAGCAGAATTGACGGGGTCCGCTAGGGCCAATGCCTGCCGGGGGTTCGAAGAAAACCGATAGGGAAATCGTGGCCCCCGGCAACATGGCATAGGAAGGAACACGGGTGGGTTTTAGTCAGTAAGAGTCTGACACGCCCTCCCACTCCACCCAGAACGGGAGAAGTTATTTGATAATTTCCCACCCAAAAAAAAAAAAAAAAAGGTACTCGTAGTCTAAGGGTTATTAGTTTATTTGCTCCGTTAAATACCATCGGACCTAGCTAGTATTATTATATAAATTTTGTGTTGCGGAAGTTAGAGGTAAGATTGCCAGTTCTGCTGTGGTTGAGGATTCCGGGTGAAGCTCGCTTCCAACTTCGGCCTAATCATAACTTACCATCAGGTGAGATGCAGGCCAAGAGATTACCCGCTGAGGATAAAAAAAACAGTGGCACTCCGGGAGTTCCAACAGAAGTGAAAACTTGAAAAAAAATCGGCACAGCAATAATCAACGCGTTGATGTCTTTTACTCCACGCACCGCGGTAATCAACGCGTTCATGTCTTTTACTCCACGGTGTCGGTAAATTACGTTACAGTGGTGTCGATTCCCTTGTTCACAAACTAAACTAAATTTAAGTTCACTGCATCTTTTTCTTTCTATTTCATTAAAAAAGGACAGAAGATAAATTTTAGTTTAGTCCTGTCAAATTAATCAGCGTTTGACGTAAATTGACGTAATTTTAGTAGGCAAGTTTTTAGTCACGTCTAAACTTGTATGGAGTAGTGACAGGCGCTGATTAATTTGACAGGACTAAACTAAAATTTATCTTCTGTCCTTTTCTTAATGAAATAGAAAGAAAAAGATGCAGTGAACTTAAATTTAGTTTAGTTTGTGAACAAGGGAATCAGCACCATTGTCGCGAAATCAATGGTTTAGTCCCATCTCAAAAATGCCCAACGCGCCTAAAGAAGTTTTCATTTTAAAAAATAAACCTAATCTTAACTTCAGCTAGTAATCAAACCGGCACTACACAGTATCTCCTTCATCTCTCAGCCACAGTAGGAGTGGGTACATCGTCTGTTTCGTTACATCTCATCTTTAATTTGTTCGTTCTGTCGGCCCACGACACTCGCTGTACCGGGAGCCTGGATGGACTAGAGAAACATACACTTTGAAATGGCCAATTAAGTAGCTTCATCTTTTTGACTGACCCACTCCTTGACAATTCAAAAGAGCCTGTAGTTGATTTAATTTAAATAAATAGGGATGATGACTGGGTCAAAAAAAATAAATTCTATACAAGTATAAAATGTACAGTACCGACCAAAAGTCCATAAGCAATCTCACAAAGCAATAGACTGACGCTTCGGTTTGACTTACGACCTTCTTCTATAAGTTGTTACAATACTGTAGACACGCACATTACACACACACACTCACTTTGTCTGCAACCAATGACTAGTTCGATAATCATCATTCGTTTTTAGTTTCATTCGTCTTGTTCACATAAATATTAAAGTTTAGCAGGTAGACCACAAAAAACTAAGTAAATTATTTCGATTTCTGTGGGGTAGATGCAGTTTGTTACAAGTATTCAATTAATAGAACTTTGTTGGTTCGTGCCGTGATAATATTGGTGACGAGCATTTAGCGCAGTGTTGTGGTTATTATTATCAAAAAGCAGGCATAAAATATATTGAAGAGATCAGATCAGATCAGAGAATATTATTGCGCTGCGTAAAAGTGAAGTGAATATCTAATGAAACCGGACTAAGTGTGAGTGTTATCATTTATATATTTCATATTTTACTAAACATAAATCCTAATCAAGGGTATTGTTGATAGAACAGAGGTATTGTTGAGACAGAAGATGCCTTTAAAGTTTTAAATTCATTGTGAGGTTTAATTCGATTAGTGAATAATAAATAATTAGGTATTATGTGTAATAAAAACAATGTTTTTCTTTGTTCTAGAGAAATACTGTGACGGTTAAGAGATATGAGGAAGGGGCTTATTACCGAGTAGCAGCGACGTCAAATGGTGAATGAAACAAATGGTTTCATACCAACGAGATATTTTGCTGAATTATTAAAAACACGTCATTATGAACCGTTCGCCGTGCACTCTGAAGGCTTGCATCACTGAAGACCAGCTAGAAAACCGTTTTTGACCTTAAAATATTGACCGTACCAACTTAATAAATTTTTTATATAATCTTTATTCGTTATTGCATGAATTTATGGTAACGAATTTTTTAAGCACGTTTCAATAGGGTGTTTGTCGTATTTCTTGCAGATATACCGAAATTGTTTAATATTATTTTAGTAATAGTATTATTTTAGGATTAAAATTTGAGGTTTAGTTTCAATCTTCTTTTCGTAAAGAAAATGAATACTTAAGCTATAACCTCAATACCAACCAATATTTACTAAAGCCAAATAAAGTTTAAAATAATTAATATGAACAACTGCCTTTAACCTTAAAATCAACAATTTTGTCAGTAGATTTTTTTACATTTTAAGTAGTCAAATATTCTTATTTATTGCTTAATTACTTAGACCATGATCAAAGCTTTACATTTATGGTGCAAAAAAATCCATTTAAAATTTAAAACATTTCAAAATTTAAATATGTCAAAATAATACAAATTGCTTCTAAGTTTCTAGACATCTATTTCACATATTATTCAGGTGAAGTAATGATAAATAATTGTAGCAGTTTGATAACTATACTTAAGTAAAATAAACATAACGAATAAATATTATTTATTTTTTATTATAACATATCACGCATTTTTTATTCTAAACCCTTTATTGCAATAACAACATTAATAAATAGGCAGGATATTTAAAAATATTATTATTGCAAACAAAAATAATAATATTTGCAAAAACAGCGCTGTGATTTACGAGATTAGAACCTTAGCCATCTTGAATCTAAGACCAACGCTTTACGCCTTCTGCTATCTGCACATATAATTTACTTTCGAATTTTAGCAATGCGATACACTGGCCAAGGTCACGCGTACGAGTATGATGCGTGCAACAAAAGTTATGGAAATATAAGTGCGGCGCCCGCGAACCGTGACGATACGATAGTGTGTAGTTCAAAACTGCGTTCTCTGTGGTGTGTGTACGGCACTCACACCACAGACGTCTGACTGTTTACACATACAAATGTACGGACTATACCGCGTGTTCACAGCAATACGACTCTTAGCGTGCTCATGCACTTTTGAGCGCTTACTGTACATACAAGTGACGTCACGGCACATTTTAACTCAATGTATCACCGTAATCTTTTGACAACGTAAAAAAAGAAAAAATATGTGTCCAATATTTTTAAATAATCTACAAGACGGACAAAAAATATTTTTTTAGTCATCATCCGTATTCTTTGAGTTTGAGTTTGTAGCGTTATAGAGAAATATTACGTACTACCATCTGTGGTACTACTTAGGTACATACTGGCGGGCGTCGTGGCTTTACTAACACCTGTGCCCAACTCTTCGGGATATTTTTATACAGGTATAATGTTATGTTTTGCTACCTAGGTATATACAATTATTTCTGTAATTATCCGTGAAAGTTTTAAAAAAACTACAATTTGCACAGTGACTGAACGATTGCTGTAGAGATAAAGTGTCGCGGGTTCCATCCCTGCACGAACAATAGAACAATAATTTTTAACCGACTTCCAAAAGGAGGAGGTTCTCAATTCGTCTGTATGTTTTTTTTTTTTTTTGTATGTTTGTTACGCGATTACTCCGCCAATTATTAATTAGATTTTGATGATTATTTTTTTGTTTGGTAGATCATACTTCAGAGGTGGTCCCATATAAATTTTATTAACTTTGCTTGGGTAGTTTTTGAGTTAGCTTCAATAATACGTACTTTTTCCCACTTACATAGTATGTGGATGATATGATAAGTTCCTGTCACTGTTATGTACATAGCAGGTAGTGGTATTCGAATTTGTGTAGGGTAGGTACCACAACTAAAAAGTGAAAAATAGAAACTTTTTACAAAAAAAAAAACAAGCGACTTCCAAAAAACACTACAAAGTGAAAAATAACTTTAATTTCGGAAGTCGGTGACAAAAACGAAAATTCAAAACCAAAGAAAGACACCAGATATTATACAGGTTGAGATATTTTTATACAGGTATAATGTTATGTTATGCTACATAGGTATATACAATTATTTCTGTAATAACTTTGAAAGTTTTAAAAAACTACAATTTGCACAGTGACTGAACGATTGCTGTAGAGATAAAGTGTCGCGGGTTCCATCCCTGCACGAACAATAATTTTTGTATGACACACTAATAGTTTTGTCACGGCTCTGGCAGTTAGAAATATGTGAGATTTGTATTTTTTATAAGCTCCACAATAAAGGAGATGTTCTTGTTGTGAGGCAACAAGGTTTTTTATTAAAAGAAAACTATGACGGCATAAAATGACATGGTTTTTAATTAGTTAATTGATTCAGGCATAACCTTGCGGAAATCCATTATAAAATACAATTGACGTGGATATATTTAGGAACCTGTTCCGCTTAGCTATTTCTAAAGAGCTATAACGCAGAGTCAACACAGACTCTGCGACCAGCGCTCGGTGTAGCAACACGCCGTGTTCGGGTTCGCGACAAGTCAATCGTCATCCTGAGGATGCCACGTTGAGAGGTGAAACACGTGTCGATTTCTTTCAGGGTTTTTTATAGCTCTTTAGAATTATCTAAGCGGAACAGCACCCTAATTGCGTAATACAACACAATCACAATTTGTTTCGATTTGAAAAACATTGCTAATCCATTGCTTCAAACTTTGAAAAAAAAAACTTCTCAACAACGTAAATAACGCAATGAATGTTGTTGAACTGTCAAAATGAAACAAATTAGGCAAAATTGTTTACGAAAATAAGTTACGCAATTAGGGTACAGGTTACTAAATATATCCACGTCTATTGTATTTTATCTACTTAATTGCTAGCACTTTCCAAAATAAACTTGCAAGCCAGCCAACTTGCAAGCAGATATCAGATATCGATATCCCTGGTAAAAGCATTACTTTTAATAAGGCTCAGAAAAAATGGTGGACACCCTTAATTTCCACGTAGATACATTGAAATCATCAACAGCAGTGATAGCCTAGTGGTGTGACCGTCGCACTGCCAAGTCATAGGTCTCGAGTTCGAACCCAAGGCACGTACATCTGACTTTTCGGATTCATGTGCGTATTGTATAATTTATCACTTGCTTCAAATACTGTGAAGGAAAACATCGGGAGGAAACCTGAGAGATATTTCTCGACGTCATGTGAAAGCCAGTCAGGGGCCCATGGGCGGCTTTAAAACTCTGACACCAGTACCCTAATTGCGTAATACAACACAATCACAATCTGTTTCGATTTGAAACAGATTGCTAATCCATTGCTACATAAGTTGAAAAAAAAAAATCTGCTCATCAACGTAAATAACGCAATGAATGTTGTTGAACTGTCAAAATGAAACAAATTAGACAAAAATGTTTACGAAAATAAGTTACGCAATTTAGTAGTAGTTACAGGTTAGTCACTAACCACACGAAAAAAAGAAGAACATTGAAATCCACGAAAAACATTAACCAAATTACATTCCATAGTTTGTTATCGACAAAAAATACTTACTCAGAAAAGTGGTTCCCATCTCCCGTTCCCCGCCATAACTACACATAGCTCAGCAGTCTGCTAATTGACGCAATTACTGAAAATGCTCTCTCCTTTCTGTGGAGCTCGTTGGCTGCCCCCCACCCCCACCCCGAGGGGGATTTAGGCAATAATGTCACATTACATAGACTTATGGACAGTATCACAGTACAATCGCTAGATCTGTGCGGTTTGCTGCAAGGTTTGGATTCGGATGGGTGGGTGGTAATAGTGATTTGTTGGCGATATTTGGGACTTTAAAGTTGTTTTGGATTAAGGTTCGTTAAAAACGTTGGAAATATATTAGTTACTAATAGGTTAAGTTTATTTTTTAATTGACGAAAAAAAATGAGGTTTTCGTGTTGACGCGTATCTTTTATAGGTATTTATAATTCTTCTGTACGTGTGTTTGTCACCTAACTCTTCCTAAACGGCTGGACCGATTTGGATGAAATTTTGTGAGTATATTGGAGTGGGTCCGTGAATAATTTGGAAATACAATTGGACCCGGTAGGTGGCACTGTGCGGGCAGGACAACGTCTGCCATGTACCACTAGTATATATATATTTTTTTATGTATGACCACGTATAACATTTTATAGGGTATTTATGTCTGCAATTTTTATGGTGTAGGTACATAATAAAGAATATTCCATCTATCTATCGAGTCCGTTTTTTTTTTCAATATCACATTCTAGCGAACGACTAAGAAAGTATTTTTCTAATCCCATTTTATCGCCGATTTTATGTAGAACTCAAACTCAAAGCATTTATTTCAATTAAACCATTTACAGGCACTTTTGAATTGTCAAGGAATCGGTCAGTCAGAAAGATGAAGCTAGTTGCCCATTCCAAAGCGTAGTAGGTACCTATAGAGAAGAACGGGCAAGAAACTCCACGGACACTCTTTTAAATAAAAAATTGTTACAAAATATTGGTTACATCATTCTTGTTAAAATTATACATGTGAGAACAATGCAGAAAGACGTGCACGTAGAGAAGCGTCCGTAATAAAAAGATAAAACAAAGAACAATTCAATAATTAAAATCAATTAAAAATAAACCATGGCAGCTAAGAGATGACCAGTCCCAACTGAGGTACCTAAATATTGATCAACTTATTAATACGAATATCAACGGTATCTTATAAATGTGGCAATTAGCTCCCTCCTATTGAACGACTTGAGGGGATACACTCTTACCTACTAAATGCCATTCACTAAGTGAATTGATCATCGCTGTATAATTTTACTCATTCATCTCATCTACTAAATCAAAAGGTACGAGTCTCATCTTTCGGAACTGATAAAATAATCGAGTTTTATTTATTAAACCATGTTTCTAAAATTATTTATATCGTTAAGATACATTGATTAATGCTTCTATTTTTGAAGTGACTTCTTTAAGCGCGTTGGGCATTTTTGAGATGGGACTAAACCATTGATTTCGCGACACCATGACGACACCTCATTTTTGTAAACGCGATTGTGCTCTTTATTCATATTGAGTTACGGATCAATGTTTTATGCAAGTATTTTTACCGTAAAGGCGATTGTGCTCTTTATTTATATTCCGTTACCGATCCATGTTCTATGAAAGCATTTTTACTTTAAAGGTTTCGGAAGTATTTTTTTTTTTTTGTAAACGCCTTTGTGCTCTTTATTTAGATAAGGTTACGGACCAATGTTCTATACAAGTATTTTTCTTCCACCAAGGCGATCTTGTTCAAGTTTTCCCACTTCTGTCGGCACTCCCGGAGTGCCACCACTTTTTTTTGTATAAATATTTTATTTAATATTACAAGCAATTTTTGTTTTTGTTGCTATTAAACTACTAAAGTATATTTAAAATCTCTAAAGAGTCATCATACCTCTAAGATGTTTTGTACGAAATCAAGTTACACTGAGACCCAATTTAATTAATATTAAATAAATCTCTTACATTTTAACAAAATAATTAATTTCAGAAGTATGAAATAAATTTTATTCTATATACAGGGTGGCAGGGACATCGACGCAAAAACTGTTACCTACCATGGATTCAATAATGTTTCTGAACCGAAATTTTTCGTCGGTTATTTTAAAAAAAATCTGCTGTTCCATACATTTTGACCACGTAAGTACTTATTGCACTTTGTTATGAAACAGCAAATTTTTTAAAATAACTGACGGCAAGTTTCAACGTAGGGGTGTTGTTCAGAATCATGTACTGAATCCATCTTAACAGTTTTCGCGTCGACATCCCTGTTAGAATAAAAATGCGTTCTTCTTGACTAATTATTATTTAAAAAAGTTCAGTTTGGGACATTATTGCATTTATAATGTTTTTTTTTGCCCATGACTTCGTCTGCGAGCCTATAACCTTCCTTAAGAATTGGGCTATCCAATGCAATTTTTTTTTTTCAAATCCGACTCCAATCCGGAGATTACCCCCTACATACAAACTTACAAACAAATACCTCTTTTTAATATTAGTGTAGATAATTTCATTATACGCGTGCTCATTTCTGCATATAAAAATTTTATGTTTTATTTTCTCAATGCATTATTGTTAATTCTTAATGAAGAATAATAAAGTTTTTAAACCAATTATATCACAACCAATAAAAAAATCACTTACCATCACTAAAACAAAACAATTTACTACAACTTTTATTCAATAAATCCCCCAATTCCCCCGCTCAGAGCCCGTCCCTGGCTCCCATCCAATTAGCGATGAGATTAAAGATATGCCGGGGGAGCTATTACCTAACAAATTACCTCTCGACGGTGGAACAGCCGCGCCCGGCCGCTCCCCCGCCCGCAGCCGCCCAATTCATGAGCAGCAGCGGGAGCCGAGGAACTATTTTTAAAATGCAAATTAAATAACCTCGTTTATAATGAAAGTTTATGGACATTGGACACGAAATTTAGTCACAATTTTGGTGTGTCATCATTTCAGCCGAAAGACGTCCACTGCTGGACATAGGCCTCCCCCAAGCACCGCCACTTCGACCGGTTCTGTGCTTCCCGCATCCAGCGGATTTCTGTGGCCTTCACAAGATCATCGGTCCACATTTGGTGTGTATTCTATACATATCATAATCATAATTTATTCCGGAAGGTATTTATACAGGGTGACTGGATCTGGACCCGCCATAGCAAATTCGTAAATAGAGGAGGTCATTTACTAATTATTGAACCATACTTTCCCTAACTAAAGTTTTAATGTTTGGGAGATATTTATATGTGTCGAAGACTGGTATGGACTCTTTCGTTATTATCTGCGATATTTTAACTACTGTGGGCGTAGTGTGGGTAGTATTGGTTATTGCGCAATAAAAAACCGTTTGCAGTTCAAATCACATTATAATTTACTATCAAATTAATCACACTAGCAATTCACACACTGTAGGTACAGACGCCAGCACTTCAAGCTACTACAATCTGTCAAATTTATTTAATAGATTTTCAACTTTATCGCTGAGACTTAAGGTTCAAAGTTGATTGGGAAAATTTGACAGTTTCGGGTAGCTTGATGTGCTGGCGTCTGTACACGACATAACTATTCGGAATGCGCGACAGTTTTTAAACGTCTTCACTGCTTGACCGCCATCCATGAACTCTGGTCAGCTGCGGTCCGGCCGGTCCGAGCGTTATTTTTTGACTCTGTTGAACACCGCTACGCGGCGCTGGCTTCCTGAATTGTCAACTCAGCAACGTATTTCTGACATACATATCCTTATCCTTAAACATTATAAAACAAAGTCCCCCGCCGCGTCTGTCTGTCTGTCTGTCTGAATGCGATAAACTCAAAAACTACCGAACAGATTTTCAAACGGTTTTCACCAATAGACGGAGTGATTCGTGCGGAAGGTTTTAGTAAATAATTTATTACAATTTTGTGTAAATTGGCTGAAATATGACGATCATTGATGATGAAGTCGGAAAAAATCATGCCGACTTAGCTTTATTGGCGTGCGCTGCGTTAACCGAAAAAGATACGTCAAATTTATGTTCTACGGTATAGTATAGTACGGAATATGATAGCCCGCAGATTTGCTCGGTGTTCGAGGGGCGTCAAAATAGCCCTATCTAGGGCATTTTGTACCTCCTTTTATACTGGCAGTCTGTGGATGGATTACACGCAGAAACAGTACAGCGCTCTACGCGTCCAATACAATAACGCGTTCAGGGTGCTCTTGGGGCTGCCTCGCTTCTGTAGCGCATCGGGGATGTTTGCCGAGGCGCGTGTGGATTGTTTCCACACAATCATGCGCAAGCGGTGCACATCCCCGGTGCGTGGGGTGCGGGTCAGCCGCAACAGTATCCTGAACGCTTTCGCTGAACGTTTCGACTGTCAGTACGTGAACCACTGTTGCATGGTTCACGTACTGACTAATGTCAAGATATTATTTTAATTGTGTTTGTTTTTATCGAATCTAAATTCAAATTAAATTCAATTTTCAATTTATTTTTTAATATTTATGTAATTTTTCTATTATTTTATGTTTTTGTAATGGGTGTTATTTACCTGAAATAAATGAATTTTATTATTATTATAGTTCATCTTAAAAAGTTCAACAAAAATCCCACAATGGCATATGTCTATCTTCTAAGGATGACCCACAATAACCATTTTTATCTTTCAGAATTTGATAAAAAAAATATTATTATTTCCGAAGCTTTTTTGACCGGTATAGTATTAATCCTTATCCAAAAAAATATGTTATTTAAACTGGGCATTTAATTTAAATTAAAATATGCCTTATATCATATCATTTAAATGAATAGTTTAAAAGATATCACAGTTTCAAAATTACGCGTAGCAACGCGGGCGCAGCGGTAGGAGTCAATGACCTTTTCCTCTGTTATTAGGTATGAAATCTCAGTAGTACGCACGGCTACACATCAAGCTATATATGCATTTCCAGTATAAGCTGGAAATGTATATATAGCTTGATGTGTAGCCGTGTGTACGTTCCCGTGGGATATTTTCCGACATCCACGCGGGCGAAGCCGCGGGCAAAAGCTAGTAATTATAATAATAAGAAATCTCGATGTTTTGTAAAGTCGTTAAAACCGTAGTTACGAAGCAGGAGCGGGGTCACTAGTAAAGTGTATTCTGTCTACTTATGTCTATGTATCTACGCAGTTTGCCGACCACTGGCTAACTCATTGCGGGTTGGCGATTTCAGTCTGTATCATAAATCAAAATTACATAGTGAAATAAGAACTATCCTATCTCTAAAATAACTAACTTAATGCCGAATATAATTATTTAACCTCAAAATGGATACTAATCCCCGAATGAATCTTAAAGTCGTTACCTCAATATCAAACTGTTTAATAAAACTACATATTTACAGTATTTCAGGGATAAGGAAGTAATATGAAACACCAAGATATTTGTCAGTCATTTATATTTCTTTGCCAACATCAAATTCAATATTCTACACCATACCATCACATCTCCTATTCCCCACATAATATCACAATTCATTTCACCATCAAATCAGTATTCTTATATTTACCATAAAACTAATAGGTTACCTTAATTTACAGTAGATCTCCAACCAATTCTATGCCAATCTGTATTTTTACCGACACCGCCACTCAGCACGTCCTACCGTCACGAGCGCCCAACCCAGAAGGCCACATCGAATCTTTCGGTGCTGACAGTATTATAAATTGAAACCTAACAATAGCATGTTTTAAAATGTTAAGTTATTGCCAAGTAAACATTCGGGACAGTAGGACAATTTAAACAATCCTAAATTTGCTGCTCGCCCGTACTTTGCACCAGCTCCCAAACGCTGTACGTTTCATTCACTGTTAATTGTTTTAATCGCACTCACCTACCGTTATATACGACGCTACATAGCGACACTGTGTATATACGTAGATAGAGATGTATGTAATAGGTAGGTACGGGACACGTTGCAAATACCGGTGGAGGAAGACTAAGCTGTTGTGGACATTACCACGCTTTTGGTAATCAGTAGCAAAGTGGTGTTTAAGAAACATCGCCAACTTATTACAGAAAATCTGGCGAAAATGATTGGTTGACTAAGTAGAAGACAGGAAACAACGCAAGGGGGCACTTGTCAGCGCGCCTCAAAGAGATGTCAGCAGAATTGACGGGGTCCGCTAGGGCCAATGCCTGCCGGGGGTCCAGCGGGAGCGGGAGAAGTTATTTGATGATAATTTCCCAACCAAAAAAAAAAAAAAAAAAGGGGGGCACTTGTCAGTTGGTCATTTATACAGTGTGTCCGGACATGGACTAGCGATATTCTAAATACTTAAATATTAACTATTTTAAAGTACAATTATACTCTTAGCTTGGGTCCAAAACACTTCCTCATTTTTGTGGTAGTTTTTTTTTAAATTCACATTTTTTTTCAAAAGTTTTGGAATAGTGAATACATTGTTTTGTAATGCAGAGGGTAGACAATATTATTGCCTTTCGAATAAGCCTATTTTATCTCAGTATGACTAAAACTTTGAGAGATATGATTTTTTTTTGTCTCGCGTAGAGAATATTTCAACAAAAAAAAAAACAAAATGGCTGCTACATAGCGGGGAAGTGTATTGGAGCCAAACTTAGAGTGTAATGTATTTACTTGTAAATAGTTTATATTTAAGTATTTAGAATATCGCTAGTCCATGTCCGGACACATTGTATATGTCACCATAAGATTGTGAGCACCGTTAGTTTATAATCTATCGGTATTATTTCTGTTAGATTATAATCTGTCGAAAAATTGTGAACTGCGTGAAATGGGTTAAACTGTGACCAACCGCGCGAGCTGAGCGAGCGAAGCGAGCGGTGCCGCGACAGCGGCCGGCGAGCGCCACTTCCAAGTTGCTCGCAGCCACGCAAGCTATTTAATATTAGCGCAAGGTGCATTACGTCGAAGTTGGTTACCAGTTCACAATTTGTCAGTTTTTCATGGATACATTATAAACTATCCAAAAATTATGCGTTAAATTGTATGAATGATTTGTCACAGTTCACAATTTTTCGACAGTTTATTATTTAACGGAAGTAATACCGATGGATTATAAATTAATAAAGTTTATAATTATAGGGTGACATATACAACGTGTGACGTTAAAGGCGCAAAACCTGAAAATAGTTTGAACAGAATAACGAGCAGAATCAATTGAACCACTTTTTAATAAAGGTCACACATTTTTCAAAAAATCTTCATTAAAAACGTTGCCGTGTCTATTTATTATTAGGTCAAGCCATCACATGCGCAAACCCGCCAAAATAGGTAAACAATCACAAATTGTTGTCGACCAATTTAAATTTTCTCATACGCGGGATAATATTAGTTTTTATTTCAATGCAAATACATACAAATCTTACGAACTAAAACAGCTCATAAAACTTTTACAATTTTTTTAATGATATTTTTCTCTCTGAAATAGGTAAAAACAGTTTTTTGTGAAAATCTTATAAAATAATACACGTGCATAGCGGAATTGTTCAAATAGGTACCAAAAGAAAAGTGATTTTTTACATTCATTACAATACACCTTAAAATCTTGTAACTTCTGAAATAACCGTAGGAAATGAATGAAAAAAATTGACAGAGTGTAATCGGATCTCTAAATATCAAATATGCAATCTAGATAAAACTATCGTAGTAGCACATTACCATTTTATTCGCCGGGGACAGCGAAATGTGAGTAGGACTTGCGCCCTGAGGGTTACGTCTCAAAGCTGTGCTTGCTCGGCTGCCCGAATTTCCAAATCTGAATTGAAGAACAAACTTACCTATCCGGGGTGGGGTGCAAACATTTTCGAGCTCTCTTCGCTCGCTCTTGCATCCCGCATTTTCAAAGTTTTCTGTTTCAGTTAGCAAAATTGGTCCTATTTCTGTGTAAATGTTCAAAAGAAAATTTTAACTATGCAGGGTGCAAAAATGTTTGAGCTCGCTTCGCTCGCTCTACCACCCTGTATTTGTCTGATGCTCTAGTTTTTCTGTTGTCAAGAAAGTATCTCCTTTTTCTGTATTAGTAGTCAAAAGAAAACCTAACCTTTTCGAGGCAGCGCGCTAAATATCTCGACGTCATTCCTGGGCGGGACAGCCCCGGGTTCCGGACAGGCTTAGTCCGCCATCCGCCACTGCAAGACACGGGCTATGAATTTTTGATCCCAGATTGAAGAACAAACTTAAGTTTGCAGTTCATATTTTCGGATTTTCCTCTTTACTTGACCTTGCTTCTCGCCAAACTTCATGCGAAAGTACCAAATAGACTGGTTTATTTCCGAGTCTCAAAATTTGCAGCATAAATAACCATATTTTATTATTGCGTTGACTGAAGTTTGATTTTCGTTACAGCTCCAAGAGACCGTAGATCTAAGTTTTTGATATCTATTTCAACTTGATGCCTCCACGCATTCCTGAGAAAAAGGGTCTTGACAGACAACGAACTTTTTCTCTAAGGGTTGAAATCTTTCTTTTTGAGGTACGGAACCCTAAAACAGATTTGTTAATATCTGCCTGTTACCTTTTCATGCCGTAACGGCTGAACGGATTTAGATGAAAGGCATGCGGATAGGCCATGGGGTTAGGACAGGATACTCCGAATCCCGGTAGCACGTTCATCATCATCATCATCTGCCCAGCCTTTTCCCAACTATGTTGAGGTCAGCTTCCAGTCTAACCGGATGCAGCTGAATACCAGTATTTTACATGGAGCGACTGCCTATCTGACCTCCACAAGCTAATTACTAGGTAACATGATACCCCTTGGTAAGACTGTTTGTCAGACTTTTTGGGCTTCTGACGACCCGTAACGACTGTCAAAGATCCACGAATGACAGCCGGGACCAACGGCTTAACGTGCTTTCCGAGGCACGGAGGAGTCTCGGTATGTAAAGATGGTCACCCATCCACGGCCCAACCCTGGCAAGCGTAGCCTAACCTGTTGGATTGAACCGTGCGGCTGTTATTACTTAGCCACGAGCTCCTCACCGAGCTCCAGGTAGCACGTTCATGTGAGATATTTTCCGACATCCACGCAGGCGAAGCCGCGGGCAAAAGCTAGTACATAACATACTAGTCGATAGATTTATTTACATTATGTCTATATTGCTACATTACTTATTGCCGCAGATAATACGCTGAATGGAAGTCCATTGCATTCATATCAGAGTATTTTATTATTATTATTTTATCTTGATTACTTACATAAAAAGCTTTAGTTTTTCGACATATACTCCTCCACCGTGGATCAACGCTGTTTAAATAATAACGTGGGCGTTACGAACCTGAAAGAAGCAAAATGGTTCTGTAGCAATTAAAATCTTTATTGGTATTTAGTCAAGCTTTTTGTGAAGTAATAGGCAAGTACCTATGTGCCTATATAAAACTGATATACATCCGTCACCTGACACTTCAGGTCCAGTTGAAAACCAGCGTCAGGCACTAGTTGTCTGGCATTTTTGCAGAACTGGGCCTATTTAGCGCAGCCGTGAACCACACTTTCCTAATTTCTTAAAACACACCTTACACTTTTTATTTGTTTAATTGAAGTGAACGCCTTCTTGAGATGGGAAAAAACAATTGAACTCTCGACACCGTTACCGACACCTTTGAGATGGGAAAAAACAATTGAACTCGCGACACCGTTACCGACACCTCATTTTTGTAAACGCGATTGTGCTCTTTATTTATATTACGTTACGGATCAATGTTCTATGCAAGTATTTTTACTTGAAAGGTTTTGGAAGTTTTTTTTTTGTAAACGCGATTGTGCTCTTTATTTAGATTAGGTTACGGACCAATATTCTATACAAGTATTTTTCTTCTACCAAGGCGATCTTGTTCAAGTTTTCACTTCTGTCGGCCGACTCCCGGAGTGCCACTGTTTTTTTTTACTCTATTGTGTTGTGTGCCTTTTAGTCTGTACTAAATAAACGCATTTTCTTTCCTACATATTTCTGCTAAGCAACGTTGCTGTTCCAGTTTAAAGAGTGATAATTATCAATTGCTTCAAAAACGGTGAAGGAAAACATCGTGAGGAAACCACCTGCGAGATATTTCTGGACGTCATGTGAAGCCAAGTCAGAGGCCTATGGGCGGCTTTAAAACTCTGACACCAGGTTAGTCACTAACCACACGAAAAGAAGTTTGAAGAGTGTATATAAATGTGTATATCAGACATTTCTGCTCTGCTTGTAATATTTAAGTAAGGTGTACATATTTTTTTCACTTGATTGCCTCGTTGATCTAGTGGTCGCAAGCGTTACTGCTGAGCATGAGGTTTTGAGGATTCCCTGGTCGCAACGTGTTTATTTTATTTTATTTTATTATATTCGGGAAACTTACAGCTAACTTACACAGTGTTCTTAAATTATATCAAATTGAAGGCCATTTACAAGTTTCCACTGATAAACACGTGACATAAAAAAGTGAAAAAAAGGTCGGTACAAAATACCTATTAAACATAAATTAGGAAAAAAAATAGCACACGATAAATTACAAACTAAAAATCAGATTTTGCTAACAATTACTTTTCCGTAAAGAAGCTTTTTACCAACAAATGCTTAAGCCGAGAAACACTGGTGTTGAATATATCCAAATCATGTTCACCAGACAGTTTATTAAAACGTCTGCACGCACGGATTAGAAATGAATTCTGCCTGTACGCGGACTTGGAATGAGGGACATGCAAAAAACTAGGTTTGCGAAACATTTTGCAGTGTGTTACTAACCCTAAACTACCTAACAGCTCAGGGCAATCTATGGTACCATTTGCGATTTTAAGTAAATACGTCATATCTGCATTGCGTCTGACTGTGTTTTTGGGTTTTCCATCAGAAATAGTATTATCTGAGTATATAGGGTGGCATCGACGCGAAAACTGTTACCATCCATGGACTGAATCCATGATTCTGAACCAAAAAAAATTGAAAAATATATCAACGGTTATTTTACAAAAAAATCAGTTATTCCATACATTTTGACCGCATAGGTCACTTTTCTATGAAACAGCTGTTTTTTTTTTAATGACTTCATGTTATTTTATTCAAGAGGATCTCTAATGCCTACCTTTCAGTGTGTTATCCATATCAGCAGTTATCAGTGTTGAGCTAATTGACAGTAAGTGACGGCAAGTGTTGGGAGTGATGGCAAACAATGGCTACCGTTCGGACATAACATGTGTTTTTGTGTCAATAGCCAGGCTGGGGGGCTTAATGGCTACTAAGCAGATCGATAACGTTGAGCTATGCTCGAAAATGCAACGTTTAGGTTACCAATCGTTTAAATAAACTGATACAAAGTCTTTATTATTATTCGTTTTATTTCATCGAGTTACAATGACTCATACACAATACAATACATCACACATAACTTCATCAAAAAATACATTAAACATTACAATAAAATACAAAACAAAAACCACCTTACATACAACACTTACATTATCACAACATAAAATTATCAACGACTGTAGGTGACGTGCAAGTCACTGCAGCGTTGCATGTGCGGGCAGTCGAGCCTGTCAGCTATCATCATCAGAACGCTGTTGGGGCTGCCGCGCACCCTGCGCACCAGAGACGCGCTCCGCTTACGCATCGTAGCATAAAAGCAGTCGACGCTAGCATCGGCAAACATGCCCGAGGCACTACAGTGTCGCGGCAGCCCCATCAGCGCTCTGAAGGCGTTGTTATATTGTACGCGGAGGGCTTGGTATGCTTTTTGGGTGTGATTCACCCACAAGCTGCACGTGTATAGTGAGGTACAATAAGCTCTAAAAATAATTTTTAATGTTGTCTTCTGTCATTCTATGTTATATTAATTGACTTCCTCGAAATTAGGTATATCTATACTTCTATGTATACTTATATTATAAAGAGGAAAGATTTGTATTTTAACCAACTTCCAAAAAGGAGGAGGTTATATGTTCGTCGCGTATGTTTGTTTTTTTTTATGTATTTCCACCGATTTCTCCATCATTTGTGGTCCGATTTTGAAAATTCTTTTTTCGTTTGAAAGGGTATGCTCCCAAATTGGTCCCATATAAATTGTATTAACTTTGCTTCGGTAGTTTTTGAGTTAGCTACAAAATACGTATTTTTTTCCCACTTAGTATGTAGATGATATATGATAAGTTCGTGTCACTGGTAGCAGGTAGTGGTATTCGAATAATTATGTGTAAGGTAGGTACCACAACTAAAAAGTGAAAAATAAAAACTTTTTACAAAAAAAAACAACCAACTTGTAAAAAGTTTTTATTATATTTTTGTATGTAACGAATAAACTTAAAAACGACTGGACCGATTTGAAAAATTCTTTCAGCAATGGATAGCTACATTATCAGCGAGTAACATAGGCTATATTTTATCCCCGTACTCCCACGGGAACGGGAACTACGCGGGGGAAACCGCGTAAAATTATAAATAGCAAATTCTAGCATAATTCTTGTATGTACTTTAGGAGAATTTAAGGACACTTCTATTACTAGCTATATAGTACAAATCTTGTTAAAGAAAATAAACTATTTGTATTTGTATAAACACTAAAAAAAAAAAAAAAAATTTTTTTTTTTTGGTTTTCAAATGTTTCCTAAACAGACCCTTTTGCTAAGCCCAGGAATGGCATACGCCGTCTGTCTGTATGTTTGTTACAGGGCAGTATTTTTTTTAACGTAATAAGTAGCCAGCTGATTTTTTTACGGAATACGTGTTACTAAGTTTGGAATTTCTTAATGATATTTTGAAAGTATCAAAGATGATCACGTCTTAATAACCCATGAACATAGTCAATTAACGTTTATTTGAAAACGGTCAAGAAAGCGTTCGAAAGCATTTTCTAGTTCTTTCGTTGAACCTAATTAATACTTCGTCATCTTTGTCGTGTGGTTAGTGACTAACCTATTGTCAGAGTTTTTATGCCGCCCATGAGCCTCTGACTTGCCTTCACATGCCGTCGCGAAATATCTCTCAGGCATGCCGGTTTCCTCACGATGTTTTCCTTCACCGTTTTTGAAGAGAGTGATAATTATACGGTACGCACATGAATCCGAAAAGTCAGAGGTGCCTTGGGTTCGAACTCGAGACCTATGACTTGGCAGTCCGACGGTCACACCATTAGGCTATCATTGCAATTTGTACATAGTGTGTAATTGAACCTACTGACTGATTATAAAAAGTTAATACTCCTGTTAGCTGTGTGGTTAGTTGTCAACCGAGAGTCATAGGGTTTCAATAACGGAGAGATAGTTTTCAGTTACAATTGAAAAATACAAAATAAATTGATGATTATATACCACTAAACTGTATCTCAGACTTATGTAGGTAGTCTAAGATACAGTTTAGTACTACCTACTTAATTATTATGAAAATGTAGAGTAAATAAACGAATTTATCCATACAGTACCTAACATCAATAGGAATCTGGTCAGGTAATCTCCAAGTAAAATATCCTAACCTTATGTCTATGGTATCGTCTATGATCTACATACCTCATTTGACAGCTCTCTCCTCTCCCGCCTTTTACTTCAGTCTGAATGACGCCATGAAGTTCGATCCAGCCTGTTCCATCTTGCTGTCCTCCCCCCAGCGACGCCTTAAGCCGAGGTTCATACCCCACAGGGGTGCCCTTAGCGAGTGTCGTCTAGCATATAATTAGTATTACTCCCTGACTGGAGGCTTTAGCTTAAGGCAGCCACAGGACAGCCCGGTTAAGTAGTTACGATCTCAGAGGTCAACTAACATGTTTGTTGATCTGTCAAAACTTTTGAAGTTTAATATAGGTAATTAATTGATTCAGGCGTGACCTTGCGGAAATCCATTATAAAATACAATAGACGTGGATATATTTAGTAACTTGTTCCGCTTAGCTATTTCTAAAGGGCCGCTTGTTGCGAACTCGAACACGGCGTGTTGCCACACCAAGCGCTGAGTGCAGACTGAGTGCACTCAGCGCTTGGTGTGGCAACACGCCGTGTTCGAGTTCGCAACAAGTCCATCGTCATCCTGAGGATGCCTCGTTGAGAGGTGAAACTTGTGTCGATTTCTTTCAGGAGTTTTTTTATGGCTCTTTAGAAATAGCTAAGCGGAACAAGTTACTAAATATATCCACGTCTATTGTATTTTGTTTAATATAGGCTAAATTAGTCTAGCCAGAGAGCTATGGAACAGAGTATTCTTGGTATTAAACTGGTGGACCGGGTTAAGAATACAACAAAACGTTCCATCACTAAAATAACTGATGTCACTCGGAAAGCTGCTACGCTTAAATGGAATTGGGCTGGACACATCTGCCGCATGTCAAATGATCAATGAGCCAAACTTACGACCCAGTGGGTCCCGCTTAATGGCAAACGACATCGCGGCAGGCCCAGACGGAGATGGCGGGATGAGCTGGACTCCTTTAAGAAAGATTGGTCCTTGGAAGCTCTGGACAGAGAGAGGTGGAAAGAGAGTAGGGAAGCCTTTGCCCAGCAGTGGGACAATAATCGCTAAGAAAAAAAAAATCTCTTTGGTAGAAATGTTGGCAGATTTAAATCTACATGCACAGACTTTCAAAAGACAGACAACAATTTTCTCCTCAAAAAACTGCTGTAACAGTCCCCAAACACCCACCCACTAAATATTGCCTGAATTTGTGTGCCATAGACCACAGAGTGACTAATTACTTTCCCACCGCGATACGACCACATAATATGTGTGCGCTGTATGTTTGATTTGCAGAGATAAGCGCCGCACAGCAAACACGACGCGACCGATGTTTTACGATTTAGAATTATTAAAATATGATTATGGGAATCGGGCCGTGGGATATTTCAATGGACGTATAGTTAGGTAATAGTTGTGCAGGTTCAACTGAACTTTAAATAATATTATTGTTCGATACATTTTTAGGACATTTTTAGGGTTCCGTACCTCAAAAGGAAAAAACGAAACCCTTACAGGATCACTTCGTTGTCCGTCCGTCAGTCTGTCAAGACCCATTTTCTCACTCAGGAACGCGTGGAGGTATCAAGTTGAAATTAATGTCAAATACGTAGATCTATGTTCCCCTAGAGCTCTAAAAAAATCAAGTTTCTGAGTCAACGCAATAAAAAAATACGGTCATTTATGTGAAATATTTGATACTCGCAAATAAATCAAAACCTACAGGGTCTTCCCGTTAACCTAGAATCATGAAATTTGGCAGTAAGCAAGGTCTCACAACACAGAAAATTGATTATTTGTAGTTTCATCACATCCCATAATAAAATATTTTTTTGCGATTACACTGCAAAGGGGCGAACCTCATACAAACGGTCAAAAATTTGTTTAGTATACAAAAATGCTCCATTTGTCGAGCTCTATGTCGTCACAAAAGGGCGAAGCACTAAGACTAATAGAAACGAAAAAAGATTGACGGCGTATCTTAAAATCAGTTGTAGGGTTTTTTTTTTTTTTTGTTCTAAATTATATATATTTTCTTAAATAATATCATCAAAATAAACGCGTCATCAGGAGAAAAAAAACGTTTTTTGGCTCTCCTGTAAAATGTTCTTATTTGAGGTTCGCTCCTTTGCGGTGTTGGCGACGAGTTGGAGATTTGACCGTGACGTACTATATCGATGTATGAGAGAACATGTTTCTCAACTGTTAGGTTTGTTCTTGGGATAAATTCATCCCAACTACGGTGCTACGGCTATCAGCACTGGGGCTCTGTCTCGCATGGGGTCGCAGCATTATGCTGAGCGATGGCCGTTTTGCGTGGATGTGACGCATATTTTCCCCCAATTTGTGTATTTTTTAAATCTTTCTTTGCGTTATGTTTACCGCAAATAAAAGTATTTGCTTTCTTTAAGTCATAAGTCATTTATTCATTTGTTTAACATAGGTGTACAAATGGTATTTAAAGATAAAGAGTTTGCTATGTTATACCAGAGGGCGTACAAATGTTTGTATTTGAGTAATTATATTATATAATATATATGACGGATCGTCAGGATGGTTTGAGCCACGATCAGCCATCAGGCAGGTTTATGTAGGTATCGTGCAAATAAATAACAGTTACTTAGGCAAATAATCACTTTAAACTTTAATCACTGGTTACAATTTAACTAATAATAGGTGGGTATGATGATGGTTCAACAAAACGTAGGACAGTTCCGAAGCGTCTTCACTGCTCGATCACCAGGATGAAGAATGCCCCGACTTGGAGCGTTCTCCTCAACCTCGTAACCGACCGGAAACGCCCCGACTCTGTCTAAGCGCGCCAACTCTAGTCCTGATAGTTGCCGCTAGGTGGCGTGCCTTGTTTTGTTGTAAATGTCAATTGCCGGATGCGACACGGCCATTCTGCGAGGGCACACGTCCTCGTGTGTTAATCTGAAACAATATTTCAACAGCGCAGTATACGTTCGGCTATGCCTGACATCGATTAAAAGTGTGTGTCGTTATCTGCTTGTTTTGAATTATAGAAATTGGGACTGTAAAGTTTGTTTATTTTATTAACAATTACATCACATTTTTAACATCATTCTACTAACATCTAAAATAACAAAATAAATTTAAAACAATAGCTAAACAATTAGGTTTCAAATCAAATTGTAGGCAGGGATAGCAATTAAATAAGCCACATGACAATCGATCAGAGTCCAGGCACTATTGAGGATTATGTAAACTGATAATTTAAGAATCGACCCAAAGTCATTAACTAATTAACAAAGCCCCGGGTATCTCATTCGCGGTCAACAATCACATGCGCACTTCCCAAAGGAATGCCGAGTCGTCCTTGACTCTACGATCTTGGCTACAAGGCTAGATCCGACCATACTACCCAGAGCTATCGCGTACCACGTACACGATACTCTGGTACGGTCTCCTATACGGTCTTGGCTACACGGCTAGACCCGACCATACTACCCAGAGCTATCGCCCACCAAATTCCCACGGTCTAGCAAGTAGATGCCGATTTCTAACGGGCTATGGCTACGATACACTGGTACGGTCTCCGACCCAACGAATCGAGAACCCGTGCATCTCACACAAACAATTTAATACGACTCTACCTCCAATATCTCGTCTTCCTCAACAACCTCAATAGGTACTTGGCCCTCAGGCATTTTTCTAACGCGATCGTGTGCGTACTTGTAGGTACGCTTATTGACCAACGACTTTAAAAGGTAACGATCTCCGTCTAGGATCTCTACAATTTGAAATGGTCCTCTATACTTGGCGTCTAACTTTGTTTGATTGCGCTCCTCACTTTCTATTAAAACGAACTCACCGATGGAGAATTTACAAACGTTAGCCTTATTACGATCAAAACGTTCTTTGTCGTAACGCGAGGATTTTTCAATATTTTCAGATGCTAATTGCCTAACTTCGTCAAGATTTACGGTTTCATCTAAGTCATTAGCCATTAAATCAAGGGGACGTGCAACTTTGCCTATAAGAAGCTCTAATGGGCTAGCTTTTGTTACTCGACTTTCTGTACAATTCAAAGTTAACTGTACTTCGCCCAGTGAATCTTGCCATGACCTATCTTTGTCAGACTCTACTGCAGACAGCATTGACTTTAAGGTGCTCATTACACGTTCTACCTGACCGTTAGCTCTACTAGACCCGGTAGCGATCAGGTGGAGTTTAACGTTCTTACTCTCACAGAAATCCCGAAACTCCTTGCTTGCGAAGCATCGTCCTTGATCCGCGATTATACGAACAGGAGCACCAAACAACGCTACACTGTCCCTCACTGCCTTGATGCTGCTCTTGGTGTCTATGTGCTTAGTATGGAAAAGCAATACATACTTGGTAAATGCATCTATCATCACAAACACATACTCCTTCCGGTCACTTTTCCCGCTAAGCTTACCAGTAGCGTCTATATGCACGGTATGCCACGGTATCGCCACCTTGGGAATAGGGTGTAACTGAGCCTGTACCTTACCTGAATGAGATTTTGCCACCTTACAGACCACACAGCTATCCACAAACTTTCTAACGTATCGACTCATACATTCAAACCAATAGTGATTGTACAACTTTTCCAAAGTTTTCTCCCATCCGAGATGTATGAGAGACTCGTTTACGTTATTAGTAACCGACCACCGCATAGCACGAGGAACAATCGGTAAACATCTCGTCCTGCCGTGCCGCTGTACCTTACGATGTAGTACCCCTGACCTTACCTCGTATGTTTTGGCGATATCTTCATTGAGTTGACCTTGGTTAAGGTCAACCATCATCTTCTTGATCTCTTCATCTCGCAGCTGCTCCGCAAGAAGCCAGTTGTCTCCTAGTTCGGTTATATTTACCTGCTTTTGCTCGATTCTACCATGTGGATGCCGTTTAGGTGTGTCAGGTACCAAGTTGCGTGAAAAGAAATCAGCATGTGCCATTTGCTTACCAACATTATATTTGACGTCGAACTCGAATAGCTGCAAAAACATCCACCACCTATGTACCCTTGGCGTTAAGTCCTTTTTGTTGAGCGACGACTTCAGCGAGTTACAATCGGTGACGACTGTAAATTTTCGGCCATGAAGATACTGCCTAAAATGTCTTACTGCGTTGACGACAGCGAGCGTCTCCAATTCGTAGGAGTGATAGCTTGACTCAGCTGATGTCGTGCGCCTGCTATAATAAGCGATAGGTCGTTTCTTATTATCTACAATTTGCAGTAGGATCGCACCATAACCGTCTGCGCTGGCATCGGTGTGAAGCTCAACATGATACTTTGGGTTAAAAATCATGAGCACTGGTTCATTCGTTAAAATATGTACTACCTTTTGTCGTGACTCTTCACAAGTAGAGTTCCATTGGAATGGACATTTACCTGATGTCAGTTTATATATCGGTGCCATGAGACGGGAAAAGTCTTGTACAAACTGGCGGAAGTATGATGCCAAACCTACAAATTGTCTCACCTGCGTTATCGACTTAGGCGGAGGCAGAGCTGATAGAGCCTCTATCTTACGCTTGTTGGGTTTGATCTTACCCGCTTCTACCTCGTATCCTAAGAACTCGACACGTGACTTTAAGAATGAGCATTTTTTTAAGTTCATTGAAAACCCAGCTTTTGTTAGTACCTCCAAAACTATGCGCAACCTGTCTAAACCCTGATCTAAAGAGTCAGAGATAATTAAAATATCGTCCACGTAAACAATCACATACTTATGCGCTAGTTCACCTAAGGCATTGACAATAGCTCGTTGAAAAACCGAGATGGCATTTCGAAGACCGAACGGCATCGCCAAAAATTCATATTGTCCGTCGGGTGTTATGAAGGCCGTTCGCTCAATCGATTTTTCTTGGACTGGTAATAAATGAAAACCGCTCGCGCAGTCTAATTTTGTAAAATAATTAGCACCATGAAGTCGCGAAATTTGATCAGAAATCAACGGCAGTGGGAAACGATCCGGAACTGTATTGGCATTCAACTCCCTATAGTCTATGCACATCCGATGTGACCCGTCTTGCTTATTTACTAAAAGTGCGGGACTAGCAAAAGGGGAACAGCTAGGTCGTACGATGTTCGCCTGTAATAATTCTTCAACCCTATCGCGTATTATTTGACGTTCCGTCGGAGAACACCTATATGGTCGCCTCTGAACTGTAAGATTCTGATCAATAAGCCTAATTTCTAACTCGCCAGTAGTCACGCGACTAGTAGGAAAACCGGTTATGAAAAAGTCCGAATATTGTTGTAAAATATTAACAAGGTCGGGTTTTCCGTCCAAAGAAATGTCAGTGTCAATACAATTAAAATCATTTCTATGTAAAAGGTAACCATTACTCGATTTGCAAACATTTACAATCTTGTCCTTTGACAAAGTAAACTTAGTTGCGGTCATACTGACTCGAAAACCGTTACACAAAATCTCTCGACCTAATAAAATATCACTGTGTAGGTACTCATCAGGCAAAACGTGAAATAATATCTCCATTGTGAAATCATTAATTTGAACTCGAGATAACAATTGTAGGGTACTCTTAATTTTGTCATTACCGATACCAATTAGAGAAACCACATTATCAAATCGCTTGCCTTTAAATTTACTCGCAATACTTTCTTTTACTAAAGAACACTCTGCACCCGAATCGTAATCAAATTTAAAATGCTCACCAAAATGTTCCAATGTACCCGACGGGGACTCGACCACGCATAGGTTGACTCGCTTCTCCGCGGGGACTGCGGCTCCAGACACGGGGGCTGAGCAGCGGCTTGCGATGTGGCCCGGCGCGCCGCACTTGTAGCACGTGAGCGAGCCGGTCTGCTGCCGCTGTCCAAGGCTCGAAGTAGCCACTGGTGCTGGAGATGGTTTCTGCACGTTGATTTTCTTCGTACGGCATTCTGTTTGCCTGTGTCCCAACTTCCCACATGCATGGCATTTTATTGGAAACGGTGACGAAAATCTTGATCGTTTTTCATTTCCTGCATCAGCCGTCGTTAGTCCATCTGAGGGGTTTTTACGCTTTAGGTAGGAAAACGCCTGTAGTTCTTGCTGCAATTGATGACGCGTCTTGATTTCTGTAGTGAATGCAAGCCGTTGCAAGCGCGTGTCTATTTGTGCCAAATGAGCGATAACTGTTGACACTGCTATTTGTTCAATGCTCAAATCCTTCCACTGATTTAACAGAGACGTAATTAAGCGACTCGAATAGGCAGCATAAGTTTCGTCATGCTTAGGTTTTTCGTTATTAATTTTAATGAGGGTAGCTGCAGACGTCTCGACGCACACAAATCTTGCTTTAAATAACTCCTTAAATTGTGCCCACGTTATGCCTGAATAACTTACTTGTGATAGCCACGTAGATGCTGAGCCTTTTAACGCTTTACTGATAGTCATAATAAGCTGACTCCCTTCGATTGCACACTCTCCAAAGCACAAGTCTGCCGTTGCGCACCATGATGCCGCGTCAGATTCTTGTTTATCAGGATTGAACTCCGGTAAAACCACATGATTGTTCACACTTGGGCTCTTCAAAGCGTGTATGAGTGCTTGCATTTGCTGGTTTTGTAACTCGAAAAGTAACCGCCATTGTGTATCACTATTGCTCACACCGCTTGTCGATTCATTTGCACGACTGAATCCCACTTCTGATGACGGATCGTCAGGATGGTTTGAGCCACGATCAGCCATCAGGCAGGTTTATGTAGGTATCGTGCAAATAAATAACAGTTACTTAGGCAAATAATCACTTTAAACTTTAATCACTGGTTACAATTTAACTAATAATAGGTGGGTATGATGATGGTTCAACAAAACGTAGGACAGTTCCGAAGCGTCTTCACTGCTCGATCACCAGGATGAAGAATGCCCCGACTTGGAGCGTTCTCCTCAACCTCGTAACCGACCGGAAACGCCCCGACTCTGTCTAAGCGCGCCAACTCTAGTCCTGATAGTTGCCGCTAGGTGGCGTGCCTTGTTTTGTTGTAAATGTCAATTGCCGGATGCGACATATATATTATTATTATTTTCTTCTCACTTGGCCGGTTTTCTGTAATTGTCTCACTGCATAGCAATGTGCACTTGTCATACAGTGTTTAAGCGAGTTATTTTGTTTCTTAACATACATAATATCACGCCTGTATGTCCCGAAGGGTTAGGCAGAGGTGTACCTATAGTACATCCACATTTCGCCAGTTACGTTTAAGTCCCATGTAATAGGGGGCGAGCCTATTGCCATCAACTGGCCACAAATCCAGACTCCGAGCTGCTACTGAGACATTCCAGATAGAAAAACCCAATAACACTTTGCCCGACTCGGGAATTGTACCCAGGACCTTATGTTCAGTAGTAGCGCTTGCTACCAATGAGGCAGCCGTTTTTCGAGGGAGGGGTTTTTTTAAGGCAAGCCATACAAATAATTTCTATGTTGAAGCAACAGTGACGTAAGTATCTCTTTGGTCTGCGATCTGCAATATGACGGTCATAATCACAGATATAGATATACCTAGATAACGCAAGAGCAACTACTTCGCGTGCCATTTTCGTGCCCAGCTTACGTACAATAATCGTAAGCTGCCACTTTCGCGCTCAGTCTGCGTCGATGCCACGCTTGTCGGAAGTCAGTTAGTAAAAAAATTGAAAATGGTTAATTACGCTGTTATAAATTGTAAAAACTGTGCAAATGCGAGGAAAAAAAATTAAAAAAAAATGTTTCTTAGTGCTTGTGACGTCATAGTAGGTAGTCAAAAAATGGCACGCTTGGTTTTCATACAGATCGTGATACTTGCGTTATCTAGGTCTATCTATATCTGTGGTCATAATAATATGGTCTGACCAAGGTTATGTTTTTAAGGCAATTCATATTATCATTTCTATGTTGAAGCAACAGTGAAGTATCTCTTTGGTCTGCGATCTGCAATATGACGGTCATATAAGTAATATGGTCTGACCAAGGTTATGTTTTTAAGGCAATTCATATTATCATTTCTATGTTGAAGCAACAGTGACGTAAGTATCTCTTTGGTCTGCGATTTGCAATATGACGGTCATAATAATATGGTCTGACCAAGGTTTTATTTTTAAGGCAAGCCATATTATCATTTCTATGTAGAAGCAACAGTGACGTAAGTATCTCTTTGGTCTGCGATCTGCAATATGACGGTCATAATAATATGGTCTGACCAAGGTTTTATTTTTAAGGCAAGCCATATTATCATTTCTATGTTGAAGCAACAGTGACGTAAGTATCTCTTTGGTCTGCGATCTGCAATATGACGGTCATAATGATATGGTCTGACCAAGGTTTTATTGTTAAGGCAAGCCATATTATCATTTCTATGTTGAAGCAACAGTGACGTAAGTATCTCTTTGGTCTGCGATCTGCAATATGACGGTCATAATAATATGGTCTGACCCAGATTATGTCCGGACTTAAAAGTTTTTTTTTTTTTTGGAATGGCTTCTAAAATTTACAATACGATACGGTCTGTGGACATTTTAAGCACCAAGGAACTCCCACTGTTCAAATATAAATTGTGTATTTTTTTTTTGACAAAGCTGACTACACGATCCAAGATTTTCTTAATAATTAGTGCCTACTACAATCTGTCACCAAACACCTAATTGTTATTTTGTAAGATTTGCTTTGTAAGTGATGCCTAAGAATTTTTTTATACTGCATGTTGACATAATATATTAACGTATTAATATCTATTTTAGTGATATGTATTTTAGAAGTATGTATTTAAGTATATTCTCATATTGTATGTTTATATTTAAATTAGTGTATAGTTATGTTTTTTATTTTATGTATTCTGTTTTCTCTTCTACATCTCTTTAACTACTTTCCTATCGCAGGTAAGTATGCTGGAAGAGATTTTATAGAAATAAGCACCACCTTTGTACGTATTTTTCTGTTCCTTTCTTCTTGTTTATATGTGTGTGCATAAACTGTTAAATAAAATACATAAATAATTATTGTATGCCTATTAGGCAGGACATAATAGAACTGTAATTTACCTAACATCTGTTTGTATAACCTATGTCCACAATAAAAAGATTTGATATTGATAAGATTTGATTTGAAATTGTGTAAGTATTGTGTAATGTTTTTGTTGAGAATTTTGTGTGTATAAATTGTGTGGTAGGGATCTATATAAGTTGTGATTTAAAACTCTTCAATGTATTTTATAATTGCCTTTATTGTTTTAGCGTCAAACTATAACTTTTGCATGCCTATTGGTAAAATATGGCTGAACCTATCTGTTATCAATTTATCACCATAACTGAGAAGAAATGCCGAAAAAAAACTCTAATATCAATTAGTAAGTAATTCATTTATTTTGCAAATATGGGTACATTACACCCATATTTGCAAAATAAATGACTTACTTCAATAATCAATAAGTAAGTAAGTCATTTATTTTGCAAACATGGGTACAGTACACCCATATTTGCAAAATAAATGACTTACTTACTTATTGATATTAGAGTTTTTTTTTCGGAATTTCTTCTCAGTTATAGTCAGATAGAGGGAAATGGAAATGTAGACTCCAACTAGCTTATTTTTTTATTTGGCGTTTAAAAGTGATTCCAATATCCTATTTACAGAATAAACAATTTCATTTCATTTAATCGAAATACGACTACTGAGTTCCAAGGTTCATTGCCCAGGGGGCCTACCACCAGCTCATAAAGGAGTATTATTTTAATATTACTTAGGTGTGGGAAAGAGATGAAGCTCTACAGGACGTATAGCTACATCTCTTTCTCCCACTGAAGAATATTAAAATAATACTGCTTTTCAGCTGGTGCTAGGCCCCCTGATCGAACAGTTCCATTTTAGTTTTTTTCATAAGGAATTTTCTGTAGCTGCCCGAAGTTTTTCATACGCCCAGTTGTTGGGTATTGGCTCGCCCCCTTTTACATGGGAATTAAACATAACGGGTGAAATGTGTGTGAGAGTATTATATCTACTCACTCTTGGAAAACAGACGTGGTTTTATAGTCTGAGAAATCTAGGATAAAATAAATTCTGTTCTCTATCTCGCTAAAGTAGACATAAATGTCTTGAAAATCATCATCTAACTCAAATAACTCATAGATTCACACGCAGATAATCTCTTAAAAAATAAAATGTTTATCGATGGAGCATTTCGTCAACAAATCGTGGAGATATACAGCGACACTAAAAAGTAAATAATTCATACTTATGTTGACGTTATCTGTGACACCTGTCAATTTGCCCGCCTTAACTGACATGTGATGGGGTTGCCAGCTTCGGAAAGTAACTAAAATAAAAATACAGTATGTATATTTTTTTTGCTAACTGGCTAAACTTGTACTACAAGACAAGATTTTTTAAGTTAAAACTTCGTACTGAACGGAGACAAGAAGAAATAAACAAATAAGACAGTTATTGAACTTTGGTCAAGTTCATCAATAGTAGTTATATTCCAATTATTTTCTTTTTTTCTCAAATAAATTACTACGCAACTAAGTAGATACCATTTTGTGGTCCCTGTCTTAACAAAAATTTCAATCAGCTAAAATATTTATTAATTCAAAAATTTCAAAGTTTTCAGACACTACAATACCTGGCAACACTACGTATATCAAGAAAACCCAAAAACGATTCGGAAATTACATTGTGATTCATTGCATCTGACAAGAGATGTGTTTATCTTTATCTTTAAAAGATAACAGATATCAGATATGTTGCGACATGCTGAACAAGTTAACATGTTTAAATAGGCTAACTTGTTTGCTAGTTACAAATTGATGTCGTTTAGTGATGGGAATTGGGAGGTCTGATGCACTCTTGGCAATATGTTGTATCCTGCAGAAAAGTATTCAAGAAAACCGGAAATTCTTGGTAAAGTTTTTTTTTTAAGATGTCTCATTTTTTTTATTAGAGACGTAGATATCAATCACAGTCCTCTGCTGGACGTAGGCCTCTCCCAGGCTGCGCCACAACACCCTGTCTTCCGCCTTCCGCATGCAGTCTGTCCAGCCACCTTCTTAAGGTCGTCGGACCATCTAGCTGGGTCCCACACTACGCTTTCCGATACGCGGTCTCCACTCCAGGACTCGTCTGCTCCATCGGCCATCGGTCCTACGACAAACATGGCCAGCCATGACATAGTACATACTATATAATTCTATGACCTAGACCTATGTAAAAGTCAATTAAGTCAGGTTCAATTAGGTGCATATTCAGAAACAAATTGCATCCTGAAACGCAACACAAAACAGGATATTCCTGAAAAGATGCTAACGAAGAACGGGTCCTAACGTCACAATAATATTGCTTTTATTTTAAGACATTTCGGCTTCGAAGCAACTAGAAGAATCTATAAAATCATCGCTAATATTCTGTTGATCAATAATTGATGAGTCATTATAATTCATTAAAAAAATCAAACATTTAGTGCTAAAACAATTTGTCAGCCCTATATTAATTACCCACTCCAAAATATATGAATATAAAAACTCGAATACATTAAATACATTTATATGAAACCTCCTTACCTCCACACCTCTGTAACGAGCTACGATTGTCTATGGCAATCCCCCTAATGGCGCCAATTTAAGTTGAAATGAAATTTTCATCCATATTTCTCATCCCCCTTCATCCCTTGCTCCCTCGCTAACTGCCGTATATTAATTATAGCCCGAGCAGACTAATTTCGGCGACATTATATAATTTTATGTAGATTGCGATTTGCGCGCGAAACGAGTTTTTAAAGGTGCGCCATGTTTGTTTTTTAGGTGTCATTTTTTGGCTGTTGAAGCATTTTTTTTTTTGTCTTTTGTTTTGGTGACCTTTATTGCACTCCGTTGCGATTGCAGGCGAGAGTTTAGATCTTCAATCACGACGGAATAACAATACAAAGGGTTTTTAGGTAGGGATCGTCAAATACGTAATTACAAGACGATATTGCTTCCGTCCACCATAAACAACAAACTGAAATCAATATTTGAACAAATAAACTTTGAAAAAACCATGAATGAACTTATATTGTGGCATATTACATTTCTATTAAAACATGATCAAAACTATAAAAATGGTAGATATGTTCGAAATACACGATTCAAGAAAAAAATCTGTTAAGATTTAATTCATGGTTAAAACTTAATTTCCCGGGACTATTAGTCCAAAAACAACTTAAAATTTACTCATTCCAATATTCGAATACACAGAAAACAATAAACACGTCATTGTTCTCCATGTTCTACACGTAATTTTTCAGAAGCCGACAAATCGCGGTCAAAAACCAACACAGCGCATTCGAAATCCAGTTCCCAAGAACACCATCTTACTCTTTCTTTAATTCAAATAAAAGTATCCATCCGTCTCTTTCTCGCACATTGCGATTGGGTTGAAAAGTTCCCGCCTTACGTCAAAAACAATGGTTGGAAGAAAGAAAAAAGAATCGCGGCGTCTCCCTCGCACAGCGTTCGGTTATTTAGAAGATTGTGAAATTATTTTTGATTTTGTTTTGTTTTTTTCTACTGTTTGTTTATGACTTGCTTTTATTAAAATGGTACCGGTTAAGTGCATTTACAGAGCGATTTGTTTAGTTTTTAAAGATCATTTGTATACTGGATGAAGTATTTAATTACTAACACTATTTTAAGGTTTTGTAGGACTTATACTGAATAAACTAACAAATGGTCAGCCAGATGTTACAAAGGTAACCTCTGTCTATTTATTATAATTAGAACTAACTAACTATGGCTTTCGTTTCAACAGTTCAAACACAATCATTGCGTTATTTATACACCGTGAAATTTGAATCACAGTTTTGCTAGAACAAACGTTATTCAGACCATGGTCTACTACCATTCTACAGCATCCAATAAAAAAAAACATAAATTGGTTTTTGAAAAAACACAAAGTTTAAAATGTCAAGATTATCTACTGCTTACTAAATTTTGTTTATGGAGGTACATTTCCCTGTCAACAATGCTGTGTCCCATGCGTGGTGTCTGTGTTGTAGGGAGTAACGATAATCTTGACATTTTAAACTTTGTTTTTTTTCAAAAACCAATTATGCTGTAGTATGGTAGTAGACCATGGTCTGAACAACGTTTGTTCTAGCAAAACTGTGATTCAAATTTCACGGTGTATACGTTGTTGTTGAGCAGATTTTTTTTTTCGAACATTTATGGAGCAATTTGTGTGTGTGTGTATCGACACCCTTGCGCCATCTCATGTTCCTAGCACGGCGTGCTGTGCTGGCACCGCTGGTGCAGCTGTTGAGACCCTCAATCGACGCAAATACTGTAAACCTTATGGATAACTACAGTTTTAAGCCATTTGGGGTCGAAACACTCGGGTCATGGGGCCCGAGTGCGCGTCTCCTTTTAAGTCTATCACGAGCCACTGTCCTCCAGTTAGGGCCCGCTGTAAGTTTTATCTCGTCCTCCTATCTCCTTTGTTGTTTTCCTCTTTTCCGTTTACTATTTCTGGGAACGGATCAGTTATTAATTTACACAATTTTTCCTGTTTTGCTCTCATCATGTGTCCGATCCACCTCCATTTTTGCTGATCAATTCTGGTCAGTATGTCTGTTACTTTTGTTTTATCTCTTAGATGTTCATTTGTAATTTTAGCATAAATCATCATCAGCCTATAATGTTCCCACTGCTGGGACACAGGCCTCCTCTCTTTGAGAAGGAGTGGGCTGTAATCCACCACGCGGGCCCAGTGCGGGTTGGTAGATGTCACATGTCTTAGAATTTTCGTTTCTAGGACATGCCGGTTTCCTCACGATGTTTTCCTTCACCGTTTTGAGAGCAGTGGATGAAATAATTTACACAAAGTAAAGCGCCTGTCTGGGTTCGAACCTACGACCTACAACTTGTAAGTCGCGGCCGTTACAACTGGGCCACACTGCCTCCATAAATAAAAACATATAATGAATTTATTTATTTCTTATTCGATCCATTTTACTTGTGCCTGTCATACTGCGTTCCATAGCTCTCGGGCAGTATTGTAGTTTATTTCAGAGATATGTTATAAGTGCCCATGTTTCGCCACCATATGTTATACATATTAAGATACAAGTGTTGAAAACTTTTTTTTTCATGGCAATGCCTAGATCTCTTCACCTCCTTCAATGACCAGTATTTTTTCCACGGCAACTTACCTACCTGATAAGTTTATTTTTAAATGAGCTTTAAGCATTAAAGCTCTTGTTTAAACTGTTCCCGATTACTGCAAAGTAAATCCTTCGCGGACAGATGATTTTTTCGCGATCATAAGGAAACGGAGCGCTTCGCTACTAAGTCGACTACGAAACAGCTCGAACAGCATCCTGAAGGTATTGTCTGAGCGGTGGGATCTCCCTCTGTTACAGAGGTGGATGCAGCTTCATAGTACCACGTATTATGTAATTTATGTTGTTTTCGTTTTGAATGATATTTGTATATATTTTAATTTTATTATACTTGAATGTTTGAGGATTATTTTATTGTGTGTGATTTTTATATCTATTTCATGTTTTTAAGGTATGTAATGTTTTTTATGGACTTAGTCTGAAATAAATGAAATTAATTAATTAAATATGAAAATGCACAAACTACCTATGAAATTGTAGATAATAAAAAGCTAAACATCGAAAAGCCACCTGTAAACATGGGAAACATCTGTAAGAGCAGTGTTAACGGCCTCGAGTTACGAGCTGTATAGGTCGTAGATTCGAACCATGACAGTCGCTTTTCTTTGTGTAAATACTTTCATCACCACTGCTTTCAAAACGGTGAAAGAAAACATCGTGAGGAAACCGGCATGTCCTAGAACCAAAAATTCGAAGACATATGACATCTACCAACCTGCACTGGGCCCGTGTTGTGGATTACGGGTTACTCCCTCTCACAGAAAGGAGGCCTGTGTCCCAGGAGTAAAAAATAAAGAATTAAAATCACCACGATTGGTAGGCTGTCAAAAATGCACCATTACAATGTTTACTCAATTTTTGAAGTGAAAACTTATTTAGGCGCGTTGGGCATTATTGAGATGGGACTAAACAAATGATTTCGCGACACTATTACGACACCAGCTTTTGACCATTAAAAAGACATCAACGCGCGATATATTATTTCCTGCACAGTCAAATTGTTCAAGTTTTCACTTCTGTCGGCACTCCCGGAATGCCAGTTTTTTTTTTTAGCTATTGCATAGCTTTTATCGCGGGCTTTGAGCGCGGCGACCGAATCAAGAAATTCCGTAACGAAACTAAAACCTAACACCCCCCACTCCGCCTACCATGTAATGACGGATGATGACATAAAACAATAATTACGTCCCCATGACAACGTGATGTTGTCATGGGGACGTAATTAACACGTAATTAACGTAATTTTTATTATCATATTCTCCATATTCATCATATTCTCATTTCTATTCTTCCTATTATTATTTTCCTATTATTCCTATCATCCGTCATCATCCCAAGTGTAGCGTTGACAAATAGGAAGTATGGAGGTTACAAATGCTATGCAATAGCTTTACCGCGGCAATCCCCGAGTGCCACACGTTTTTTTTATTATCCTGTGCCATTAACTCCCAGAAATCCCCATGGCCATTCAAACGTTACATATTAATTTTATCAGTACACACATTAGGGTGTAATTTTTTTATCTACTGTTCGTGACTTTTTGGCTATTCTAGCCAAAAGTTTAAACTCAGCACTTAGCCCGTTTACAATGACGTATTCAAACGAAAAAGTGAATCGTGATTGCCACTTTATGACATGGCGCACACTATGCGACATGCGACTACGACAGCTCGGCGACTAGACGCAAGAATAGACTGCGGCAGACAATTTTTTTATATTGTGCTCAAACCAAATAAAAAAACCAAGACAGCGCTGCGAACAATACAGTGAAGCATGCCAAAATTACACCTCCGCTCTGTACATACACGCTCACACGCACACATTTTTAATCAAAACACACATTTATACGAAACCGGATTCACGACACTGTTGACAGCGCTATGTCTTGATTTTTTATTTGGTCTGAGATATTTTGTTTAAAAAACTCCGCCCTCTTGGCGTCGCAAGCTCTCGCTACTTGTCGCAGCGCCTAGACAGAAGGTGCACGCGCATACCCGATGACAGTCGCATGCAACAGTAGTGCTATTCTATAAAAATCTCACCGTGAAGTGAGCTGCCAATAGTGTCAATCCTTAGCAACTGACAGCTCACTCCACGCTCACTTCACCTAAGATAACACGATGAGATGGTTACAGAATAGCACTACTGTTGTACTGTTGCATGCGACTGTCATCGGGTATGCGCGTGCACCTGAGCTGTCAGTTACTAAGGATTGACACTATTGGCAGCTCACTTCACCTAAATTATCACGGTGAGATTATTACAGAATAGCACTACAGGTCAGCGTCTTGTCGTCAAGGTGTCGCAACCGCATGTCGCATAGTGTGCGAGGTGGTTTGGACAAATAGTTGGAAAAGTGTCACATTAGACATTAATATTGTGTAATAACTTGATATCGGTGTCAATATTTGTATTTGTGTACTTAAGTTATACTTATCTAATGGATAGGCGCCACTTCCAACCATAATGTGACGCTTTTCTTTGAATACCTAACATAATGGTTTTGGGTTCCTCCGTAGCCATTTTTTTCTAAGTGCTCGAGTTCCTGAGAAATCGTTAGAATAGAATAATATTTATTTGCTAAAAAGACGGTGTAATAAACAAAAAAAATCATAAGCGTACAAATTTTCACAAGCTTATTTCGCTGTTACCGGCGAATAAAATGATAATGTGCTATTTAAGGTTATTGCATATTTGATATTAAGAGGTCCGATTACACTCTGTCAATTTTTTTCATTCATTTCTTACGGTTATTTCAGAAGTTACAAGATTTTAAGGTGTATTGTAATGAATGTAAAAAAACACTTTTCTTTTGATATTTGAACAATTCCGATATGTAAATTAGTTAATAAGATTTTTAAAAAACTGTAAAAAAATGGTTTTTACGATTACCATTTTATTCGCCGGGGACAGCGATTTAACATCTGTTTTCAAAGAAGTCTTTGACACTATAAAAATTACTTATGACTACACAACTATTCATGCAATTTATTTTTGAATAATCTCATATTTAATGTCTTGAGCTTCGATCAACAATACCAACTGTTGATCGAAGGTCTTGAGATTACTTGGTATCTTACTATACAGGGCGTCCCAAAGTTATGGGACATGAAGGGAAAGTACCTTAAATATCGTAGATAGGGTATTTTGCTGAAAGAAGACATTATGTTATTTTTAAAAGTTAGTAATTCTGCATTCAAAGATTTTCTAAAAATTACTTGCCTCGTCTGGGAATCGAACCGACTTAAATGTAAAAAAAAACACCCCTACTTTTATGATGCCAATCGAAAGAATGGCCAAAAAATAATAACTCTTCTTAAGTAACATAGTATTTTAAAAGAAAGGAACAGCGTGAAATTAATCATTTTAATCAAATTAAAAACATACATGAAACTGCCGTAGTCAATTAAGTGGGTATTTTTTTTGTAAATTAATTAATTAAATGCTCAAAATGTGATCCCTCTTGTCTTACGCAAATCGCCAATCTTTTAACGAGTCCGCTGCCTGTTGATTTTCTTATCATTTTATGGTGAATACTCGATATGATATGGCACAATTATTTTGGAACTCGCCCGGTATTCACCATAAAATGATAAGAAAATCAACAGGCAGCGGACTCATTAAAAGATTGGCGATTTGCGTAAGACAAGCGGGATCACATTCTTTCAGCAATGGATAGCTACATTATCAGCGAGTAACATAGGCTATATTTTATCCCCGTACTCCCACGGGAACGGGAACTACGCGGGTGAAACCGCGTGACGTCCGCTAGTATATAATAAGACCACAGATTACATATAGATAAGACGAATCAACGATGCAAGTCGAACAAATAATTTTATTGTCATTCGTAACAAGCATGACATCTATTTCCTGTCTTAAGATCTCATCGATAGATAAAAATCTTCAAAAAAATAACCAATATCTTATTTTTATGATTCAAATTTAGTACTTACCAAAACAACCTTGAGACATGAATCACTTAGATGTGGCAATAAAGTTTTTTTTTTTGGGTGGTAAATTATCAAACAACTTCTCCCGCTCTGGGTGGAGCGGGAGGGCGTGTCAGACTCCTACTGACCAAAACCCACCCGTGTTCCTTCAGTTGCCCTGTTGCCGGGGGGCCACGATTTCCCTTTCGGCCCGTAGGTATTCGCAGCCCCATGGCAATGGCAATATAGCTGGATATACTATTCTAAAAATATCTGACTAAAATTTAAACAAATTGATCAGAAAACGTACAGACAAACTATGTTCTTAATGTCCCTCGGCAAACCTCGTGTTTCGTCAGTCGTTGGATTTCTATCACTTGCCCTGACTTATATATATACTCTTTTAACTTAATGTAATTTATTTTAAAAACGGTAGGAAAGCTGCTAAAGTCGCAGTGACAACAGATAGGAAAATAGTTTTACAGCTCTGTTTATATACATATATACACGAAAATAAAAACAAAACAACAATAAAGTACTTAGTTCTGAATTCAAATGATTATTCAAGATAAATCTAATAATTGATAGACATGGAAATTAGCATTCGTTTGTATTCGGAAATGCGATGATTCCCGACGGACATTAAGAAAATAGAAATACAGTACCTGATTACCTGTGGATGCAAATTTGAAGCGCCACTTTCATTTGTAAGTGGCACTTCAAATTGACATCGACAAATATTCAAATATTTATTTATAGAATTACTAGCTGCGCCCCGCATAACTCATCATCTGTTACGACGCCTCATTGAGGTGGATAACAATTAAAATTCTATTGTGTCTCGTTAATGACAGTTGAAAGGATCCTATGTCCTAACCCAGGTCATGGTCTACCCATGTGCAAAATTTCATCCAAATCCGTTCAGCCGTTTTACCGTAAAAGCGTTACAAACAAACAAACTCACTTTCGCATTCATAATACAAATATTTGTTAAGATAATCATAAAAATCATCAATACAACTCTCTAAGTTCATATTGCCCTATTTAATTACAATGACTATTTCTTGAAATCATGACATTTGATTTTTCTAATGATTATAATTATGTAAAGCCAATTTGTTATAAATTATAAATACTCAATAGGAGCTTATGGGCCGGTTTCTCGAACGAAAACTATAGCAAAATAAAAGTATCAAATTTTCCAGCGAGCGTAAACTGCCGTGATTTGCTGAAGCTATGATAAATCATTCAACCAATCACAGCGTACTTGACAATTTGTCACAATCATTTTGCTGTAATTTTCGTTCGAGAAACCGGCCCATAGTGTGAGGCTGTCAAGTTTGCTAATATAACCTTCCATTCCAGACAAAACAAGAATACCAATAAATTGCTCTCAGAGATAACAAATAAGCAGATAAACTCTAAGATATCTATGAACATTATCTTTAATTCTAAATTGATAGGAAAAACCACTTTTTTAGGGTTCCGTAGTAAACAAGGAACCCTTATAGTTTCGTCATGTCCGTCTGTCTGTCTCTCTGTCCGCGGTCTAGCTCCGAGACCCTAGGTACTAGAAAGCTGTAATTTGGCATAGGTATACATATTAATTACGCCGACAGAGTGGTAAAACAAAATTACGAAAAACATTCTGTCATCCGCATCTAATCTGTCCCAAGCATCTTTTTAAGATTATCAGTCCATCTAACTGGGGAGCGCCCCATTTTTATTTTTTATTTTTTTTGGTTGGGAAATTATCATAATTATCTGGGTGGAACGGGAGGGCGTGTCAGACTCTTACTGACTAAAACCCACCCGTGTTCCTTCGGTTGCCCTGTTGCTGGGGCCACGATCTCCTTTCGCCCCATTACTACGCTTGCCGATACGCGGTCTCCACTCCAGGACTCATTCGCTTTACCAGCCATCGGTCCTTCGATAAACATGGCCAGCCCACTGCCACATCAGCTTGCTTATCTGCATCAGCTATTTTGGTAACTCCAGTTCTTTTCCTAATAATTTTATTGCGGATCTTATCCTTCAAAGAAACTGAGCATAGCTCGCACCATAGCACGCTGAGCGACCTTGACTTTGTGAACCAGCTCGACTGTCAGTGTCCACGTCATTTTCTACAGCTGTCAGTTATGTCATTGACCACCACAAGGACAAAACATCTTGGAAGGACACAAATTGAAGTAGAAGCTCTTTGTTCTATAGACGTTATCTGTCTAATTCATAACATAGCAAATCGTCGATTGTCAAATGTTATTTGCAAACGTGTCTAAACAATAGACATCAGAACTTTAACAGCAATTTTCGAGTGTTATAGACCTGCCTGTTAGCCAACGCAGATCTATTTGATAAACTTATTTATTTACGAAAGTTAAATTCAATTACGCATATTCAAATCAACTCGGTTGTGACTCATCGATAGCTCATTAAATATAATCTCAGCATTTACAACTAAGAGTTGAAAAAGCTTCTTAAAAACATAACCTGTTCATCATTTTTAAAACCAACAGCAGTCAGTAAGAAAAAAGCAAAAAACTACCGTTCAAATACGTCGTTAAGAGAAAATAAGCGAGCTGAAGAACATTATTTGGTTGTACAAACATAAAATCTGCTGCGGTCGGGATAAACGGGTAGAATAAGACGATTCATGCGTGAATCCCTTCGTGTTAGAGCGAGAAAGACAATATCAAAGCGAGATGAAAGACTTTAGGGGTGGGGCGTACGAAAAACCACTCTAAACTGAGCTTTGGCAGTCTAAAAATTTGTAGGTTATGAATACAAATGTAGGTGTCAAAGTATTCTGGGTGTACCGCCCAGTCGTTTTGTCCACACACGGCACAATATGACGATAATCGCTGCTACTCGTCGCCTTAATAAAATAATTCAGTTGTTTGTAACTACTGCTCTCGGGTGGATATCCGAACGCGTTCGACATTTAAATTTTATTATTTCGTTTTTATTGCGCGGCCGCTAAACTGTTTCGGTGTGTGTTTTTTGGTTGATAAAAAAAAAGTGTGAGGTGAACTTTTTTATCTGTGCTTTTTTTGTTTTTAAACTTTTTTTTCTAGTTGCTAGGTGAGTGTTGTTTTTTTTTAATTTTAGCAATAAGTATTTAACAAACTGCTGAAAAAAAAGGTTATTTATATTTTAAGTTTTCATAATTGATAAAAGGTGCTATATAAATATAGGTTTAGATGTGTGTATGTATATGATATCTTTATTAGATTCTTACAAGAAAACATTTGTAGAGATCATCAAGAACTTTGAAATCGACGAAGATTTATTCATAAGCTTTTTCTAGCTAGATGTTTGTTCTTAAAAGTACAAGCTTCTGCCCGCGACTTGGTCCGAATAAAATAATCTTTTTTTGACGTATAATATCCTATCCTTGTTATAGAATAGGAGGACTAATACCCGTCAACAAGTATCACATTAAATTCAATGATAATAGGTTTTTTTTTTTTTTTTAGTTTCCTTCCTTCGCATGTTTTCTCCTAACACATAACACACTAACGTACTAAAGATTATTTATTTACGTTGACGAGACTCTCTGTACGTAGATAATTGAAAGTATTGTAAAAGCCAATTATTTTTAAAAGAGTAACCGTGGAGTTTCTTGCCGGCTCTTCTCCATTGGAAACGACCAATTGGAACCGTGCACCTAGCTTCTGACGTTTCATAAGTGCCCTTGTAGGTTTATGTGAAATGAAATATTTTGAATTTTCATACTTAAATACTTAAGTGTTCAAGAAAAGCCCTATTGACATAGCAAAACCAAAGACAATTTTAAGGGCATTGACAAAGAGACTTCACATTCCTCACCACACTCTAACATTCCTTAAAGCTACCGATGCATTATAACAGCAAGAAATATCTGTAGGACATGCAAATATTTGACTTGATGCGGGGTACGAACCCGCAATCCTGAGTTGACTTCTAAACTTAATGGTGGGGATTTAATAGCGGTTTCCCAGGTTTTGAAACTCGTGAAAGCAAAAGTTTTTATCTGCAAAGAGTAATCAATTGGCTGGAGTTTTTTTACATCGTCTTGTCTTGAAGTAATGCTAATCTATGTATCGAAATTAATTGTAACGAATAGTTTTTTTTAAAAGAAGCATATCTCTTTTATCTTTCTTCTCAAATTAAACTGGTTTCACTTGGTAACTTCTTCCTAAAACGAAACTAAAACTCATAATCATATTACATTTTGGATTTAGCCTTTCAACGAAAACCTTTCAGGGTTTATCCGTGTGCTGGCGAGCCGTTCATATCAATTTTACAAAAATGTTACTTGTTACTACAATGATAAAATAATTATTTTTTAAATGATGATAATAATTTGTAGGTATACATTAATACATACATACATTAGGAGAAGTTTTATGTGAGGAAACATTTTGATAACAAATTATGAATGAAAAAATTATGATGAAAATTAAAAGTAGTCATTAGGTAGAATGTTTATATTTATTTACAGTAAGCTAACAGTCTTAAAATAAAGTTAATAAGTATAAAAAGGGAGGCAGTAATGAAAGGGCATCCAAAAATTCGTCCGCATCTCTGTCAAAGTAAATTATAGAACTTTGGTTTCTTCAACAGAATATGTTTTTCCTCGTGCAGTGGGAGGCAATACAGGCCTATGGTAAACTACATGAAGTATCCGAAAAGTAAATCTTGGTACCTATTTCTGTCTCCCACAGCCTGCTCCAATTTGAAAAGAACAAATGACATTAAACGCACGGGAGACATTTCAACGTTGCTACTAAAGACCTCAACGCGTCTACAAAGCCATTGGTTTTACAAGTGTGTGTGCAAGTTTATATAACCCGCGTTTGCACCCTTCTACAAGTTGTGACAGGTACTTGTTTACAACAAATCTTGTATAAAATATGTATCTATCGTAAGGGTGTTGACGTTGTTTCAGACATGTCTTTTTAGCTATTTTGTTCACCTTCCGGACAAGTTTTCTACAAATAGTCTTTACAACTTGTTTAAGTTGTAAGCGATAAATGAAAACAGTAGACAGTACATCTATACTTAATTTATAATTTATTTATTTTATATTATTATAAAGAGGTAGAATTTGTTTGTTTGTAAGTTTTTTTGTGGGGGGTAATCTCTGGAAATTCTAGTCGGATTTGATTTTTTTTAATTGGGTGGCCCAATTCTTGAGGAAATTATAAGCTCGAGGACTAGTATAAAATCCATTTTTTATACCTTTAATCCTAACCAGCCTGTCCCTTGCTGTCCTCCACCAGCGACGCCCTAAGCCGAGGTCCGTACCCCACAGGGGGTGCCCTTAGCGTGTAGTTTCTAAGTTTTATGCTCTGGCTGGAGGCCTTAATTTATTGAGGCAGCCACGGGAAAGTCCGGTTAAGCAGCCGACAACCTCCTAGGCTGACCTGCAAGACGCCATACAAAAAAAAAGCGGTAACTACTACTTTACATCAAATGGAGCGTCGGCTTTTTATTTATGTTTATTTATATATACTTTATTGTACACCACAAAAATACATAACAAAAAATAAATCAAACACTACAGTGGGCGGCCTTATCGCTTTCCGCGATCTCTTCCAGGCAACCTTGGAATGGACAGTGATTTGCCTGGACATAAAATGGGGCTGTCATTGGTGCAAATAATAAATATACAATATACTAGAATAGATACACAGATATATACATATCCTAAATAATAAATACATAAATACATACCTACTTACTAAATCACCAGTCTATAACCATTAAAACGAATTTATTGAAGTATTTCCCCATTTTAATACTGAAAAAAACTTTTTACAAAAAAAAAAAACAACCGACTTCCAAAAAAGTCACTACAAAGTGAAAAATAACTTAAATTTCGGAAGTCGGTGGCAAAAAACGAAAATTCTAAACCAAAGACACCGACTTCCGAAATTATTATATAGACATAATAAAGTTATTTTTCACTTTGTCGATTGTTGTTTTTTTGTAAAAAGTTTTTATTTTTCACTTTTTAGTTGTGGTACCTACCCCACACAAATTCGAATACCACTACCTGCTATGTAAATAACAGTGAGAGGAACTTAACATAATATCATCCACATACTAAATGGGAAAAAATACGTATTATTGAAGCTAACTCAAAAACTACCCAAGCAAAGAATAAAATTTATATGGGACCACCTCTGAAGTATTACCTACCAAACAAAAAAAGAATCATTAAAATCAATTCATAATTGGCCGAGTTCTCGCGTAACAAACATACAAAGAAAAAACATACATTTGAATTGAGAACCTCCTCCTTTTGGAAGTCGGTTAAAAACTAAACAAAAATAAATCCCAAACTTCCAGTTAATTTAGTATACAAACAAAAATAGATTTTAATTAACTGATAAATGTCGAGTGCTTAATTAAGTATATTAAAAGCTCCTCAGCGGTGATCGAGCACATTATCACTAAATTAATAAACCGTTATCTAGCATTTAGTCGCGTGTTATGCCTATCAGTGAGCTAATTTTATCAATAAGCCCTATTTATTCTAGAACAGGTAAATTATGGAAAATTTACCGTAAATAGGTTGAGTTTTTGAGAGAGGACCTCGTGCCTAAGTGATAATAGCCAAACGATTCGATCCATCAGGTTAAGATACGCTTGCCGGGGTCGGTCTGTGGATGGGTGACCATCTTAACATACCGAGACTCCTCCGTGCCTCGGAAAGCTCGCTAAGCTCTTGGTCCCGGCTGTCATACGTGGATCTTTGACAGTCGTCAGAAGCCCGAAAGTCTGACAACCAGTTTTGCCAAGGGGTATTACCCAATTACTGGGTTGTGGAAGTTCAGATAGTGGCTCCATGTAAAATACGGTATTCAGCTGCATCCGGTTAGACTAGAAGCCGACCCCAACATAGTTAGGAAAAGGCTAGGCAGATTGATGGATTGATTGAAGTGGGTAGAGTTTTTGGATTATCAACTGTAGGTCGCGTCTGGGAAATCTATCAAGGGACCCTTCTTTTAGAAGCCATCGGTCCATGTAGCAGTCGCTCCATGGACGTATGACTTCTAAAATACTGGTTTTTGGTGATTCACTCGCATCTACTTCTACTCACATTATATTTCTATTTTCTATTTTGTTAAGTACTTGGTACTTAATGAAAGACCTACACGGAAATCCTAATTTGAAAACATTGTAAAAGCCATTTATTTTTAAAAGAGTAACCGTGGAGTTTCTTGCCGACTCTTCTCTATAAGAAACGAACAATTGGAACCGTGCACCTAGCTTCTGACGTTTCATAAATACCCATGTAGGTTTATGTGAAATATTTTTTTTTAAATTTTGAACTAAGAACCGACAGACACAAGTTTGGGAAAATTGACTACAATTAGGTATAACGATTATTAAAAACTAGCTTTTGGGTGATGAACAATATCGTAGAACATAAATTTGTTGTATCTTTTCGGTTTACGCAGCGCACGCCAGTAAAGCTCCAAGTCAGCGTGATTTTTTCCGATATCTTTAACAATAATCGTCAAATTTCAGCCAATTTACACAAAAACCTTTCGCATGAATCACTTCGTCCATTGGTGAAAACCGTTCGAAAAACCGTACGCTAGTTTTTGAGTTTATCGCGTTCAGACAGACAGACGTGGCGGGGGACTTTGTTTTATAATATGTAAGGATAAAAGAACCCTTTACTTTTATAACAATAACGCCACTGTTAAGCCTGACACGCGACATAACCAAACAGGTACGCATTTAATAGATAGATAACGAATTATTAATAATGATAATGTGGTTAATATTGATTAATGGTGGGGACAGAATAATTGATTACTTTCACGGTGTTTATGATTGACAACAGTAGCTTACGTATTTTGAAAACCTTACCGATGGTGATTTAAGCTTATACACCGTGAAATTTGAATCACAGTTTTGCTAGAACAAACGTTGTTCAGACCATGGTCTACTACCATTCTACACAAACCAAAAAAAAAAAACATACTTGGTTTTTGAAAAAACACAAAAAAGACAAAGTTTAATATGTTAAGATTATCTACTGCTTACAAAATTTCGTTTATGGAGGTATATTTCCTTGTAGACAATGTTGTGTCCCGTGCGTGGTGTCTGTGTTGTAGGGAGTAACGATAATCTTGACATTTTAAACTTTGTCTTTTTGTGTTTTTTCAAAAATCAATTATGTTTTTTTTTTAAATTGGATGCTGTAGAATGGTAGTAGACCATGGTCTGAACAACGTTTGTTCTAGCAAAACTGTGATTCAAATTTCACGGTGTATACATATAAGCCTGCTCCGTGAAACGTAGATTTTCGCGAAAACGTTCAAATTCAAATTATTTTATTTCACATAAACCTACATGGGCACTTATGAAACGTCAGAAGCTAGGTGCACGGTTCCAATTGGTCGCTTCCTATGGAGAAGAGCCGGCAAGAAACTCCACGGTTACTCTTTTAAAAATAGTAGTTTGTCAAATGCAATATCTACCGGTATTCTAAGGTGACATTGGTTTTCGTGCTTTTGGGCTTATTTAACCACTCAAATACAACGATAGTATGAGTGTTATTCGTGTGACAATTAAGGCCGCCTATTTAAGAGCGTTTATTCTGAAAGTTGACAACGTTGTAAATAGCTGTCAAATATTTACCTGTTTTGATTAATTTAGCAATACTACTGTATAGAATTAAGAAATGTGGCTAACTATGGAACTAAAATATTGATTATGAAATGCAATAATTAATATCGTAACATCGAATATTAAGTTTTAGATGTAAAAAAAGTATTTTGAAACTTTCCAAATGCCTTTTTTACACCTAAAACGGTTACAACATCAAATTCAGTGTTATAATTGCAATTCATTATTAATATTCTAGTTCGCTAGGTAGCCACATTTCTTATTTCCATACAATAATGTTGCCAAATTAATCAAAACAGTGAAATATTTGACATCTATTTGCGACGTTGCCCGCTTTCAGAATAAACGCTCTTAACGGCTTTCCGAAACACGGAGGGGTCTCTGTAAGTAAAGAATGGATCCCAAAACGGATTGACAACGGTAAAAACTATAGGTTTTTAGCCATAACAATAATGCATTTTGTGTTAATATTAAAATAAACTAAAATGACAAAGATAACACATTCATATGTAATGATACACCATTTCAGTACTAATATTTCTATATTTAAATTCTTGCACACATACAAACTTGGTACACTTTAGCATTATTTAACAAACTATTTAATTAGGTACTTAATATAATAACGTTATAGACTTTAGACTTCTTGGAGACACCTTTAGGTTTCGGGGCTCAAACCGAACTGACTTAGAAGCTAAGCGACGCTCCAAACATCATGTTCCCAATTCCGTTCCGTTATAAAACCGTACTTTTACGGAACTGTCAAATGAGATACTTTTAAACTACAAAAATCATTTGAGGCAAATCACATACTTTTAATTTTATATTTAGTATTTAAAATCAGTAAATCTTATTAATATTTGGAAATCATGACACATAAAACAAACAATTACATGGATACACATATTATGACGTTCAACATTTGTCTTCACATAAAGATCAGTGTTAGAAGTTTACTTGAACTATCAAAATGTTTGTACCTATTAGCTCACATTAACTCTATTATCTTGAGAACTAGTACTTACTCCGTAATCAGAAAATAATTGAATAAAAATTAAATTTGAAAAACAACTAAAGAATAAAGTACCTAAATGATAAAGATAAATGATTTTATTCATGTAATTAGGTATGTACAAACACTTTTTCACTCCTCTTGCTCAAAAAGGCCGTCATTGTAGAGTACCAAAGCGGGGAAAAAATAGCATTTCTTGCTCTAGGGGAAAAAATAATTTATTTTTAATTTTTGTCTGTTCCAACGAGCCTTGAAAAACGAAAAACTCTTTATTCTTATGTAGAATAGTCATGATTATGGACTCGACTTATTACTGGTTCACAAAAAAAAGAAGAACATTTTATTTTTGAAAATGGAACTAAATGCGGCTATCTCTTCGGTAGAATGCGTGCATTGCGTTGCGGCTACAGAAGAAATAAAAAAGGCATTGGCGCAAAATCTTTAGAATTTTTCCCTAATTACGAATTGAATTGGTGACCGTAATATAATTTACAACAGTGAAAATGTCATCATCTAGTGAGAACATCTTCACAGAGGACTAAAATTAAGTTGCCAGAATAAAACATCTCGTTTAAATATCCAGAATTGTACAAATTGTACATTTAAATAAAATAAACTATTTGATATTGTATTGGATTATTCTATTTTCTCGCAATGGTAGTGAAAAGTAGAGTGTGACACACGGCGCTAAAACCCATTATAACTCGGTTTCTATTTACCTCGTTACAATGTGTTATTTTAGCCCCTCGTATAACAATCTACTATTACACGTCAATCATATTTTAAAAACTAGATGAGGTCGGCGTTTCCTATCTGACTACTCTGAGAAGAAAGGCCGAAACAAATTTATAAATCACAGTCTCTTTTAAAGTCCAGACAATCTTGGTCAGATCATGTGAGGACCATGTAGATTGGTGTCTGAAATGATCTGAAATAATTACCCATCCTATTACTTTGGTGACGTTACTAGTACATGCTCGACTCGTCAATTTTATCGTTTGCAACGATCGGTGAACCCTTGGTTTAGCATAGTCGTCAAATGGCGGACCACCAGCCTATTTTGAAACTTCATAAAAAAAAACAGTGGGACTCAGGGAGTGCCGACAGAAGTGAAAACTTGAACAATTTTATTGTGAAGGAAATAATGTATCGTTGATGTCTTTCAGGTCAAAAGTTGGTGTCGGTAACAGTGTCGCGAGTTCAATTGTTTAGTCCCATCTCAATAATGCCCAACGCGCCTAAAGAAGTTTTCCCTTCAAAAAAAGTTAAATATGCCGTGGTAGCTAAGAGATGACCAGTCCCTACTGACGGCGCCCGTTCACGTACATGACGCATAGATCAGCACCATTCAGATCAACCATTTTGAAGGGAGCTAAATGATCCAACACATGCGCCACCGTCAGCGAGACATTAGAGTGAGCATGACATACTCACAGCCACCAGGGCACATTGACAAAGATGTAGTTAACATGCACTTAAAAAAAAAAAATTATTTATTCCTTTTAATCGACAACCAAACGGACCGCAACAGTCATATATATTAAAAAAACAAACCTCTAATAAAACTAATTGGTGATTGGTTTAGCAACTGTCTGCATTTTTCATCAGGCAGACCGTCACCGTACCAGCAATAAAAATCATTGAAGTCGGTTCAAAAAATCTCAAATCAACATTTTTGGCTTTTCATATTTAAAAGATATCGGAAAATGCAAATATATCACTGAGAGAAGGTTTCATTTCAAATATTTGTATTGAATTTGACCGGCTCGAAGTTGCTTAATACTTTTATAATATTTATTTAGCTAAATAATTTGTGAACGTTATAAAATTAAGTATTTAAAAAGGTTATTTGAAATGGCGATCTTTTTTTTTCACTTATTCTATTTAAATAAATAAAAGTATCTATTTCTAATGTCAAATTTACATATTGACGGTATACAAAACAATTTTTTTTTTTTTTGACAGTCTGTCTGTTTATTAAAAAAAAAATTGGTCCAAAACGGCTGGACCAATTTTGACGGGAATTTCACTGGCAGATGGCTAATGTTATACGGAGTAACTACTTTTAATTTCGAAATAGTTCTTTATGCAACTGTTGTATAATAAGGGGTATTAACGAATGTGGGTTGATAATAGTATCACATGAGTGTTTTAATACCTAATTATAACAGTTGCATACCTACAAGACTTTATCTACACCCATGATATGAATCCTCTATAAAAGGTTCTGAACCATTGGGTGTTTGTAATTCAAGATCAAGAATAAAAAAAGTCCCACGAAATTCAGTACAACTGCACGTATGTACGTCGCCTGCAGCAGCACTGTCCCCCGCTTGAACGTTGAAACAAGTTACGTAATGAAATTTAGTACAACATTATAACACTCGTTTGGATGATGTAATGATTACTATGACACTGGCTGTTATAATGTTGCCAATAAGCTAACTGTTTCAGAAACTTTTACAGAGGTTTTATAGTACGGGTGTAAATAAAAGAATTAATTAAGCCCACGCGAAGCTGCAGGCAACAACCAGTAGTATAATTAAACGATAGCAGTGGATGTGGATAAAAATAGCAGTCTTTGTGTCTACTTAGTACGATTTCTTGGCTCACTACCAAAGTTTGTCGAAAAAGAATCAAGCAAGGTATCTAAAGACATAGCAATATTTTATTTTCAACCATTCTTCTTCTTTTCGTCTGGTTAGTGACTAACCTGGTGTCAGAGTTTTAAAGCCGCCCATGGGCCTCTGACTTGGCTTCACGTGCCGTCGAAAAATATCTCTCAGGCATGCCGGTTTCCTCACGATGTTTTCCGTCACCGTTTTTGAAGCAAGTGATAATTATATAATACGCACATGAATCCGAAAAGTCAGAGGTGCGTGCTTGGGTTCGAACTCGAGACCTATTACTTGGCAGTCCGACAGTCACACCACTAGGCTATCACTGATGCTTTTCAACCCAAACATGGACCCGCGGACATAGCCAATTCAACATTGTCTCAGTGAATAGATTGGCCATAAAAAATGTAATTATTTAAGAGGCTGACGACAGCTAAAGCGCGGTCACTGTCAAACTGCATACAAAAGAAAGAGAAGCGCAATGATACAACACTGATAATTTATTGCAAAATATGAATCATTTATCTATTTACAAAAAAATAATAATCATTTTTTATCAGGCAACAAGGCCCATAAATATAATACACAAAATAATCTTACACAATAATAAACTAATACATATTAAAAACCTTATACAACTATAACTATACACGTAATGTTGACGGCGTCGTGTATCGCTGCGTGGTGTCGCGTAACCGTCCTCGGAAACGTCGATATACGACACCTTTCGGCCAAAAGTCGTCTTTCAGGCAAGTCTGTATGTAGATGGTGGGTTGGAACTCGTACCACGAATGACTTAAAGTTGATGTTGTGGCGCGATTCCAACCTTTCAACCCTCAGAGTCCAGTTGGTCTTCACTTTCAAATACTGCACGACTTCCTCAGTTGTAGTGGAGTGATGCAGACGCGAAAGGTACACCTGCGTCGTAGGCACAGCAGGGCGCAGCAGCATATTGGGTCCACTCGGTGCGGTGCCGCACAGGTTACGAGAACAGGGCTTTTTCTTCTTCCTTTCTACTTTCGTGAAACCGTCCTCATCAACTCCTTAAAAACGTTCAATTCAAATTCAATTTATTTTATTTCACATAAACCTACAAGGGCACTTATGAAATGTCAGAAGCTAGGTGCACGGTTCCAATTGGTAGTTTCCTATGGAGGAAAGCCGGCAAGAAACTTCAGGGTTACTCTTTTAAAAATAATTGGCTTTTACAATACTTTCAAATAACAGTGTTTCTAGGTATGGGAGGACAGTGTAGGTCTTTCAATAAGTACCAAGTACTTAACAAAATAGAAAATGGTCTACAGGTCTACAATTCACTAACACTAGTTAACATGTCACCCAGAATAATCTGATAAAAAATCTGAATGATTGCATGTGTATTATTAATATTATACATGACTCGTACAATCGTTAAAATAAATTTTCAGAGGTATCTTCCTGATTTTTTCTATCGTATCAAATAAGTTGTCATGTTTTGAACACACTATCTAACTAGCATAATCCTGAAGAATATTAAATATTTTTCTGTTTTTGTTTACTGCAGTGGATCATATACTATTAGGTATTATAAAACTTGCGTTTAGCTCCTGTATTCCCCGTAATATTAGTTTTACTACTAGATATCTTATGGATCTCGCGACACTGTTACCTCGTATTAAACAATTAATAAGTGCTCGGCGACACGACGCCGTCGCCACGCCGGCGCCGCCACCGCGCCGCATAAGCATGTAAACCAAGCCGCCGCCGCGCCGCCACCACGCCGTCGCAGCTTGATTTTGTCATATCACTCTACAATCCGCGGCGGCAGCGCGGCGGCGATGCAGCAGCGGGGTGGCGTATATCTTGCATATACACAGCAAGGCGCGGCGGGGGCGCGGTGGCGACGCGGCGGGGGCGTAGTGGCGACGCGGCGGGGGCGCGTTGGCGGCACAGCCACGGCGTCATGTCGCCGAGCACTAAAGTTCCCTGATCTCGTAGGCGTGACGTAGTGGCGTAGACCCTCGTAGACCGTCTACGAATTCCGTAGACCTGCACCCAAATTATGTAGCACCATTATAATTGGAATAGATTTAATTGTAACAGTTTATTTTTCTCTATTATCTTTAATTATATAACATCACGCCTTTTCCCCGAAAGGTTGGGCAGAGGTGTCCCTGTAGCAGGTACACCCACATTTCGCCAGTTATGTTTAAGTCTCATGTAATAGGGAGCGATCCTATTGCCATCAACCGGGCGCAAATCCAGACTACGAGCTGCTACTGAGATAGAAAAACCCTATAACACTTTGCCCGACCCGGGAATCGAACCCAGGACCAGGATTATCTTTAATTAGTATAAAATAACTAGCTGACCCAGCAAACGTTGTTTTGCCATATAAATGTTGGGGTGGACCACCCTTATCACTTAGGGGTATTAAAAATAGATTACGACCGATTCTCAGACCTACCAAAATTTCATAATAATCGATCAAGCCGTTTCGGAGGAGTAGGTACGGCAACTAACATTGTGACACGAGAATTTTACATATATGTATAGATAAATCAGCTTTCTTTATGTATTCATTAAGTAAGTACCTCTACTTGATGGATTTTGATGCAGTTTGTACCATCATTGGAGAGATACTAATAATTTTTTGAGGTTTATGTACAGAATACATTGACATTTAATTCAAACGAAGCTGGAGTTTGTTGGTCAAAAGTTAGTACTGTCTTCGACTTAAACAATAAGACAACAGTATAGATAAATGCAAGATTGTTCTCGACTACCAGGCAGCTAAGCGTTAGTACCTATTCAAAATCAAAATCAAAAGTCATTCTAACTAGGCTGAGAATCAGCACTTTTCGTATGTCAAAATTACATGAGACAGTCCCCCAAAACGCCCACCCTTCACCACTTCCTAGTGCTTTAGCTGGGAAGAAGTGGCGCAACAAACTCCCCAGCAGCACAGCTGTCTGTTCAGTTAGAAGAACTTGATTCTATACAATAGTATGCAAAGTAATTAACATTACGAAACTTAAAATATTTGCCATATTATGTCAGCTAGCACACGCCAATATCTTTCTTTCTAATTCTTCCAACAAGCCCCATATAACTGATTAGATAATACTAACATAATTTTATTGTTTCTCCCGCAGATACATAATGTAAAACTCGCCACAACACAACAATGTCTTCTCAAATCCTACCACACGGTATTTACCGCCGGGACTCCAGTGACATCCAAGAAAAACCTTTAGAAATCGACACAGAATCGAACCCAGATCGCAGCCGCTCCAACAGCCCAAAAAACATGAAATATTACAAGCAAATCGATGAAGAAAAAACTATTCTAAATCAAGGAAAAAAATCCTTCTGTATAGACGCCTTACTCTCAAGACAATTACCTGAAAGTAGTTTGCAAGATAAAATGGCACAGCAAAAATATCTGACGATCATACACAATAAGAATTACATAGGGCGGTATCAGGAGAATTATGACTCCCAAATTGAGCAAAATATGATAAATAAGTGCGAGGGACGGGAGAGTCCCAGGTCTGGGCAGAGGAGTCCTCGATCTGGGCAGAGTAGTCGGTCTGCGAGTCCGGGATCTGATGATGGGAATCGATCTGGGAGCTACAGTCCTCCGATTTCACCGGGGGTTGAGGGGGGAAATGAGGAGTATGAGAGTTACAGACCAGGTGAGTTGAATGATATTGTATTTTTTTTTCTCAAAACTTGCTTAAACTTTGCTTTTATGACTCAGAACATTATATTCTGCAAGAACAGGAGTAAATTTTGAGACAACTTAAACAAAAAATTAAAAAAATAACCTAGTAATTGCGGTAAAATTCGCTCTGTTCTGGATACTTTTATTATCGTATATTCTGTTCTAGAAAAAAGTCTTTCATTTCTGACTTTACAGTTTTTAACACAACTATAACTATTTACACTAGGTACTAAATTAAAAGGCTAACTAACTATCCGTTTAAATAAAAATGAAAACAAAATGACATTCAGGCGTCGAAGTATTCGTCCGCATCGCTGTCATCCGGAAACGTGCTCAGAAGACTGGCAGCATTGTCACGTTGAATGGCAATGCTAATTCTTTGGAGAACGAGCCAGCCCTCTGGTCACGTGAAGTGTTGTCATTTCTGACTCATATCAACACATATTTGGTAAATCTTAGATTTTGCATCGACACACGGTGCAGAATATCTAAAAAATTCCAGTCAAATTGTGATTTTACCAAGTCTTTGTACTATGATTAAACAATTCATTCCCATAGTTCTTCATAATTTTAGCTGACAAAATGACTATTATTTAAGTCCTGCGAACAACAAATAAAACGGAATCTTCTGTCCACAGGAATAATCCCAAAACCCGGCCTCCTACCTCAAAACCCAGCCCTCGTCGCGGCTCAATCCGCAGCCCTATTCAACTACCCCCAGCTATCTCAGCCGGGAGCTCTGCCCCCCGGGACCCCGCTGCCGTCTGCCTTCCATCACCCTGGAGACAGGGTGCTGCATCACATGCAGCTGGAGTGGCTGGCCAGGACTGGCATGTTTTATCACAGGATACCCGAGCTTGGAGGTACGTGGTTATGTATGTAAGATTTTAGAATTTTTAACTGTTTTCGTGAATGTTTGTGATTTAGAGTCGACTACCCAAAAAGTAGGGATATGCTATTTTTCTTTGTGTATGCCTAGAAATGTTGCTTGGGTTAGGTTCAAAAGTCCTGAAAAAACTTAAAGCTAAGACTTCCAAAAGCTTTAAAGTAAAAATACTTGCATAGAACATTGATCCGTAATGTAATATAAATAAAGAGCACAATCGCGTTTACAAAAATGAGGTGTCGCTAACGGTGGGTGTCGCGAGTTCAATTGTATTTTCTCATCTCAAAAATGCCCAACGCACCTAAAGAAGTTTTCACTTCAAAAATTTTGAAGTATAACTAACTGGTTACATACCAATTCCTGCTGTAAGTATGTACATGTGAGAACAATTTATAAAAAGTTGGCTTATATCTCTTAGATATTTTGTAAATTAAGAAGGATTCAGCTTCAAAAATAAGCACCTAGTACACACCTACATGTTAAAAGTGTAGGTACAAAAAATGTCTCACTACATTAAAAATACTCTCAAAACTCATACCAAAACTCTCAAAAGATAAAAGATAACATAGATTTAGCAACAGCACACCATTCATCTTTTTACCTAATCTAATCTTTTACGAAACAAATGGACTTACAATGTGTGATCTGTATTGAACTTAATCTGTCATCGTGATAAATGTGATCGATCAAGTCTGAGACAAAATGGTATTACAATAGTAATGTTTTAAACAATTGGTTTGTTAGTTGGACTGTACACATTAACACGTCAAGCGATCACCTATAGAACCCATCACTCGTCGTTTCGAGTACATTTTTCTTACGGGCTATAGAAGTATGAGAAACAGAGTGTAAAGTACGGACTCAGTCTGTATTTGACCTTAACGCAATTTACAAGGACACTGTATTTAATAAAGTCGACGCCACAAAGTTTCTAGGAATTATTATTGACTCTAAATTGAACTGGAAGGCACACATCGAATACGTAAGTAAACGGCTGAGCTCCTCTGCGTACGACTTATATAAAATGGCCCCACAGACGCCTTATAACAGCTTATCATAGACTAGTAGCATCGTTATTGCGGTACGGTATTATATTTTGAGTGAATTCCACAGACAAAGAAATTGCGTTTAAGGCCCAAAAGAAATGCATTCGTGCTATTTTATTTTATTTTTTATTTTTATTCAATAGGAACAACAAACAGCTACATCATGCAATATTACACACAGAAAAATATAAATAACTTAAGTAATAATGTAGCCCACAGCGCTGTTCACAGATTACCATTAATAAATAAAACCTTAAAGTCACTAGGAGGTGAACTGTGCATGCATGTCAGTTACACTAATATTATAAAAACAGAAAAAAGAAGTACTATAAAACAACAACAAACAATTAGTCCGAGAGCTCAAGTGTCTCATACAAAAGGCTACGAAACCTTTTCAAAGAGCATGTAAATATGTCAATGTGTTCGAATGCTTCATTGTAGGTTGCTGCCATCCGCCGAACTGGTGAACGTAGACCAGTGTTAGATCGACAGGTACCTACTGCAAAGAGTTTGCCTGCACGCACCTGCCGTCTATGGACAGTTCTGGGAACTGCATAGCACTACATTATTTAAATCTATACAGTCAATATTGCCATTAACAATGTTATACAATGTCATTGCTTCTAATTGTTTACGTCTAGAGCTAAGTGTCAAAAGCTTGTATTTACTGAGCAACTGGTTATACTGTAGATAAGTTTTGTGACACCTGTAGTGCATTGCACGAAGAAATCTACGTTGGACGTTTTCTATCATGTCAATGTATTTGCCATAGTATGCTATGTTCAATTTGAAGTCGACCGACAGCTGTATGCCATTATTTAAAAAACAATATTGATTTATGATATAAGTGCGGAAAGCAGATGATTTCCGACGACTGGCACGAGTCGGAAATCATCTTACGCACGTGTATCATACAACGTTTTATTATGCATTGTGCGAGGAAATAAAAAAAAAACGAGCGAATCTTACAATAGTCGCATATGATGTGTAACATTTGACAACTTGGCAGACGTACATTAATAATATAAATAATATTCTTCATCATCATCATCGCCATCGCCATCGTCATGACTTTGACTTTGGCTTTGACTTTGACTTCGACTTTGATCATTGTCATCGTCATCGCCATCGCCATCGCCATCATCATCATCTAATTTGGAAAACTTTTCTCAAATAATAAAAACTCTTCAGTAAAGTAAAAAGCACTAGTCAAAAAAGTGACACTTTCCGCACAGTTTGGCTGCTTGGAAAACGCTCTTTTCGAGCACATGCATTGTAAAAATTATTAACTCTACAATCTATATATGTTTTTGAAATTGCAGCATTTGTTAGGGGAAATCAATCTCTATTTCCACGACTAGCTGACGCCTTCCCCGTAACAGACGTCAAAGACGGCATTATTGGAAAAAGCGTTTTTGGCTCCAAAAATTTATAATAAAATACCACAGTCGTAAAAAATACAATAGACGTGGATATATTTAGTAACCTGTTCCGCTTAGCTATTTCTAAAGAGACTCTGACGCAGAGTCTCTGCATTCAGCGCTCGATGTGGCAACACGCCGTGTTCGGGTTCGTAACAAGTCCATCGTCATCCTGAGGATGCCTCGTTGAGAGGTGAAACACGTGTCAATTTCTTTCAGGAGTTTTTTTATGGCTCTTTAGAAATAGCTAAGCGGAACAGGTTACTAAATATATCCACGTCCATTGTATTTATAATGGATTTCCGCAAGGTCACGCCTGACTCAATTAATTATCTACCACAGTCGTATAAAGCATTGAAAATTTGTTTAAAAAAAAGATGCGAGATTTATTAACGGACAAGTGTTATTATAACGTAAGTGACTTTTTGAATGACACTACTATGTACTTGGAATAAAGTGTCTTTAGTATTTAGTTTTATTTTGTAATTTAGTTTTTAATTTTTTTGTAAATTGTATAAATAAATATACGAAATTTTGCATGTATACGCATGTTTAGACAAATAAAAACGTTCACTTATCTTCCATAGAAAAGGGAGGATCTTCCGACGGGTGTTGTGTCTGGTATACTGCCCGACGACTGATATCGGGATGTTGTATATTATATCGGTCGCGCGGTAAACTCATTTCCATAAGTTCAAAAAGCTCCTGGCTGGAGGCTCTAAGTGTAGAAGTTTATGGCACCCACAGGAAAATCCGGTTAAGCAGCCAAGACCTTAGTGGTCAGTACTGCGAGATGCCATATAAAAAAAAAAAAAACTCATTTCCATAAAACTTCGAATTAATTTATCTTTATTGCCACTGAAAAGGGTTAATCCATAATGTTTTAAAGAGGTAAAATTTGTTTGTTTGTTTGTTTGTATGTAGGGGTATATCTCCGGAACTACCAGTTGGATTTGAAAAATTATTTTTGCATTGGATAGCCCAATTCTTGAGGACGAAGTCGCGGGTAGTAACTAGTTATGAATAAATCTCTAAAAACAAAAACACAGATAGGCATATCCACGAATAAAAACTATCATGTCATAAGTATATTAATCATATTGTCATACTTATACGAAAAATACAATTTTTATCAGTTATCACCACAATCAGAGACCCTATTTGACAAGTAACACGTCAATCATGATATAAATGTTGAAACAAATATTATTTTCATCTTAAATACTGAAGATACATTATATGCTTATCACCTGTCAGGAATAAACCAGTCCATATTCTTTGTCATGCAATTAAAATACTACAATTTTTAATTTATAAATTTTACAAGACCGTGTTCCACAAAACTCTAAGCCATAAAATTATAACGAAAAACTTTACAAATTAGTATTATTATTCATTTTTTTTTTTTTTTATTCTTTTTATTAAATTAAATAATTAAATAGTTATTATTTTATGTCTTTTTAAATTAAAAAATAACTAATCAAATCAGATTGATTTGATTTGTAATTTTTTTTTTAATAATTAATTACCTACTTCGTACTGAAATATGTAAATTGTACTGACAAGTCAACAATTTATACATAATTTAACAGTTTTAGAACGGAACACTAAAAACGTAATAAGATTCTTCGAAATAATATTTTTTTACGAATGTATTCAATTTGCAATAAATAATTTGCAATTTGTTAAATCCCGGGACTTAATGCATGTTAATAATTCCGGGATTTTAGAGGAGGTATTTATCCACTCTATGTTACTTACTTCCTCGAAGTTAATGTTAATAATACTCTGCCCATTCCGATCTCTGGTCATGACTGACTTAGACGAAGCTTGAAAAAGATTCAATGCGCCATATTTACCGACGGGTTCTGTAATAGGCAGAGATTATGATGAAATAAATAAATAAAATAATTAAACATTTTGTAACAATATTAGTGTCCGTGGAGTTTCTTGCCCGTTCTTCTCCATAACCGCTGTTTTAACCACCTCTGTGTTCTAGTGGTTAGACCACCTGTCTCAGACCCAGAGGTCCCGGGTTCAATTCCCAGTGGGGGCAAAATTTTTTGCTCGGTTTGGTTGGAAGTCTGTCGCCATAACAACAATGTTAAAAACATTTTTTGTGTTTCGGCAGTTAGAGTTAAGATAACCAGTTCCTCTGTGGTTGAGGATTCCGGGTGAAGCTCGCTTCCACCTTCGATTGGAGGTGAGATGTAGGACAAGAGCTTCCCCATACATGTATAAAAAAAAATTGTTATAACACGTGCGCGATAAGTTGGGACCTGAGCGCGGTGACGTCGAATTCCAAGCAGGGGCAATTATTATTTTAATATTACTTCAGTGGGAGAAAGAGAAGGAGCTATACGTCCTGTAGAGCTTCATCTCTTTCCCACACAGAAGTTATATTAAAATAATACTGCTTTATGAGCTTGTGGTAGGCCTCCAGGTCCCAACTTATCGCGCACGGGTTATACCTTACTACACTTTGGAGTCGGCAACTAGCTTCATATTTCTGACTGACCGATTCCTTGACAATTCAAAAGTGCCTGTAAATGGTTTAATAGAAATAAATGCTTTGAGTTTGAGTTGAGTTTGATTACACATCAATACTTATGCTCTGCCCATATTAAAAGTCTTCGTTCTACCAACAATCGTCTTCTACGATGTCCTTCTCACCGCTCTGGTTTCATTCACTCTTCTTTCTTCATCCAGGCTATCTTTCTTTGGAATGCGCTCCCTCTGACCATCAGGACGGCAACCAGTCGGTTATCTTTTAAAATTAAGACACGTGAACATATTCATAAGAAGTTGGCAGAATCATCCCAGTGCTGATTTGCTGGATTCGTTTTCTCCTCAACCTATCGTTATTTCTCCTGACTAAGTTTATTTTGTTGATATATGTTTTTTTTTTTTTCTCTTTGGCATCTCATAGCTGGTCTCTAACGACCGTGGCTATTAAACCGGTCAATCCTGCGGATGCATCAAGCTGCTACACTCAAAGCCTCCAGCCAGGGCACACATAAAAACTAAGCTAAAAAGCTTAGGATAAACGCTCGCTAAGGGCACCCCCTGTGGGGTACGAGCCTCGACTTAGGGCGTTATCCGGAGGAAGGACATCAAAAGAAGATGGGCTGGTGTTTATATATGTATCTATGTATTAGTATTTATTATTTTTCGAGTTATCTATTAATTATGTTGCACCTGCCATGTTTTGTCTCTGCATCACCCTAAGGTTGACTGGTAGAAAATGCCTCAGGGATTAAGTCCGCCTTTGTACTGTATTTTTTACTTGTGCGTAAAGTTTTAATAAATAAAAAAATGCTGTATTTTTTTATTTATTTTATTTATTTTTTTATTTTTTTTTTGTTAGTAAAGTGACGAAATTGGCATATGCCAATTTCGTCACTTTACTAACAAACAAAAATAAAATATTCGTATAATCTAATTCTTATCGATTAATTCCTAAAAACGATGACATATGTGTCAAACATGATTAGCAGTACTAAACGACCCCTAGGGTAAATAATGTTATGCCCGGTACAGTTGACAGGGGGTAACATTCGTTATGGGTAAATAAAATTAAATAAATTAGCCGGCACTTATTTTTATGGGGTCATTTGTGTTTGGGATTTGAGTAATTTCGATAATTTGGAAAGCAAGTATTTATAATATTCGTAGGTAATGCCTTTATATTATGAAAAAAACAATAGTCATTCATGGGTACTGCCTACAGAAAAAAAAACTTAAACCATAGCTAAAAAAAAAAGTAAGTAAAATAAAGTCCGATTTGACAGCTACAAAAATACTTTGTGTAGTGATGATAAAAAAATCGGTTGCTTTAAAAACCGATATATCGATTTATCATACTTAGAGAGTTTGTAATCGACGATTTATCCACATTGCTTAAAAATGATTCTCGAGGCAAATCGTTTTATTACAAATCAAAACCGTGCCGTGACCCTGTGAAATTTTTCCCTACCAAAAATCGCTCAACGCGCCTAAAGAAGTTCTCACTTCAAAAAACAAGTTAAAATGGTGCCGATTCCCTTGTTCACAAACTAAACTAAATTTAAGTTCAATACATCTTTTTCTTTCTATTTCATTAAGAAAAGGACAGAAGATAAATTTTAGTTTAGTCCTGTCAAATTGATAATTGATAGAGAGTGAGAGAGTCTCAACCTCAAAGAAAAATTGGTAAAAGTTTTATTTATCTCTTACCAAAGCACCAGAGTTTCATCATCATCATCATCAGCGTATAATGTTCCCACTGCTGGGACACAGGCCTCCTCTCTGTGAGAGGGAGTGGGCCGTAATCCACCACGCGGGCCCAGTGCGGGTTGGTAGATGTCACATGTCTTCGAATTTTCGGTTCTTGGACATGCCGGTTTCCTCACAATGTTTTCCTTCACCGTTTTCAGAGCAGTGCAACAAATCCATACATTCATGTTCGCGTTTATTTACATTTTATGCTAATTAATTCGAATTGATTGATAATCGTGTAACAATAATTCATGATAGTTTGTTTACTGATTGTTAATTAGTAATTATACGTCGGGACAGCTGGAGTTAAACTTGAATAAATTATTATATGTACTTATGCAGTTACATTGTGACGTCTTTGCCTTGCAGTGGACATTAAATTTCTTTTAATGGGGATGATGCATAAAAATATTTTTTGGTCCGTCTTGTTTATTATTAAAACCTATTGGACACGTATTTTATCTTTTTTTACGTAATCAAAAGATTACGGCGATACATTGAGTTAAAATGTACCATGACGTCACGAGTATGTAGATTTTATACTTACTTGTGACGTAGCGACCCCCACTCCCCAACTTTAATGCGATTTATCTAAGTAATTTTTTATTAATATGGTAAAGCAAAAAATACGTGTCTATTATTTTTTTTTAATCTGTCTGACGGACTAAATAGAATTTCTTTTTGAAGTGAAAACTTCTTTAGCATCGTTGTGATTTGAAAGTCGATGAAACGAAAAAGCGACAGTAAAAAGAGACAGACACATAAATTCATAAGATTTAACGTGGGAGAAAATGAGATAGGAAGCATTATACAGTGTTTCTTATGTTCGTGGTTCTCTTTGTGCTCTGCTTCGTACCCCTCCACTCGTGTTTAACAAGGCATAGTGGGGGTTTGCTTGGGCCTCAGCGTTGTATGCGTGTTAATAAGTGTTTGTGCGCGTACAATTTTTATTTTTTTTATTTTTGGTGTTTTCACTTCTACCACGTGTGAATTGCACACATGTTTTTTTTTACTCAAGCATTACAATATTAGTAGAGCATGATTAATGGACTATACACACATACATACATAAATTCACACCTTCCCATGGGGGAAGGCTGAAACTATAGAACGCCACCACTACGATCCTTACATACTCCTTTTGCCTCGTTTACGTTCATACATCTGGTCATAAACGCACGTCGGTTGCGAGTACTACGCACTTGACCTTGAATGGACTATAATTATAATAGTATTATCCAAATCGCGAAAACGAACGACAAAATGTAGTGTTTAGCACATTTTCTTTGTCGCGACTTAAGTAATGATCAGGATGTGGCGATCTAGATCACCACATGCGTAATACATGCATATATGTAACTTCCCGAAATCAATCATTGGGCAGTAGCCCACTAGACACGACACCCGTCTGGTCGGAGTATCCTCCCTTTTCTTTGGAGGATGAGTGAACTTTACACCCTGTTCCTCATACCTCCATAAGTACAAAGACCCCTTTTCAGGTTCTTATTATTTCAATTACAGTTTGTAAAAAAACCATTTTGACATTTTGTTCAACCTGTTAATCGAAGGCCATGTTCATGAGTACTCGAGCTTGAGACCACGAAACCAACAACCGACGTTCTCAAATAACAGTAGCACATGATCCTTATACCACAACCTGCCAACCGATCCAAATCCGAACCTGTCGACATGTCAGCTTAACTGCACTATAGTCAATCAACCCCTGTTTGTAGACTACCCTCACTATTTGCCGTCAACACTGCCACCTATGATGACACCTACCCTTTGTGGCAACCCCCTTCCAAAAAGAACTGGCCGGAAAAAAGTTGTGTGATTTTTATCTTTGATATTTTTATGGTCATGGTTTTTAGAAAGACATGTGAAAAATATGTTTCGGTTTGAGCGAATTTGCCTAAACTTATGTCAAAGTTATTTCGTATTTAAGTAATGTTTTTTTACGATTTTAAAGAAAATAAACATCACGCCCGTAATGCCCGAAGGGTTAAGCCATTGGTTCCGGCTGTCATTCGTGGATCTTTGACAGTCATTACGGGTCGTCAGAAGCCCGAAAGTTTGAGAACTAGTCTTAACAAGGGGTATCGTGTTACCCATCAGTTACTGGGTTATGGAGGCCAGATAGGCAGTCGCTCCATGTAAAATACTGGTATTCAGCTGCATCCGGTTAGACTGAAAGCCGACCCCAACATAATAAGGCAGATTGATTGATTTGTTTTGAACATAATGTAGAAATATTTAATTTCACGACATATTTCACAAAAATAAAACACCAATTTAAATATTCGAAATCTAACACACCATTCCAAATTACAATATTCACAACCCACCGCTGGGCAACCCCCATAATTTAAACCATACATTTAACGCAAGATTAGTCGAGCATCCCAACTTTGCCCAGCAATAAAAATCATTCAATTATGTGATTGCTAACAGGTGCCGCTACCCGACGGTCCCGACATATGGGGCGGCAATAAACCAGCCACCCTACTCAGTTAGGGTCACCCCTGCTTAACTTTTTTAGTTGAAAAGATAAATTGAGATAGATTATTATCTTTTTAGTAGTAATGTGTGATTTTTAGGGCGATGGATAATTTGCAAGTGTGTTAAATGGTAATATTTCTTAAACTTAAAGCATTTATTTCAAATAAACCAATTACAGGCACTTTTAAATTGTCATGGAGTCGGTCAGTCAGAAAGATGAAGCTAGTTGCCCATTCCAAAGCGTAGTAGGTACCTATGGAGAAGAACGGCCAAGAAACTCCACGGACACTCTTTTAAATCAAAATATGGTTACAAAATATTGGTTACATCATTCATGTTGAAGTTATACATGTGAGAACGACGCAGAACGTTAAAAGCGTCCGTAATAAAAATATAAAAACAAAAAAAAAATGTGGCACTCCGGAAGTGCCGACAGAAGTGCAAACTAAAAAAATACTTCCAATACCTTTAAAGTAAAAATACTGAAATACTAAATGTTCTATGCAAAAAACATTAATCCGTAATGTAATATAAATACAGAGCACAATCGCGTTTACAAAAATGTGGTGTCGGTAACGGTGTCGCGAGTTCAATTGTTTTTTCCCATCTCAGAAATGCCCAACGCGCCTAAAGAAGTTTTCCCTTCAAAAAAAGTTAAATATGCCGTGGTAGCTAAGAGATGATCAGTCCCTACTGACGGCGCCCGTTCACGTACATGACGCATAGATCAGTTCAACCATTTTGAAGGGAGCTAAATGATCCAACACACGCGCCACCGTCAGCGAGACATTATTAGAGTGAGCATGACATACTCTCAGCCGCCAGGACACATTGACAAAGATGTAGGAGATATCATGCATAACATACACCCCTGTGGTGAAAGCTACAGGGTAACCCGCGAAACTCAAATTTTCTTATGTTTTTTGCAATTTGCAGGTCAGTGTCAGGTTGTATGTTGATCTAAATACGATTCGCGACCGATACGTCATCCTTTAGACAAGACATTGTATCCAGGATTGTCATTAAACATTGACTGCACTGACTGGACAGATCCTCTCAATACGTGTGGTTCTTCCCTCAAAAGACCATTTCAGACACCAATCTACATGGTCTTCACATTATCTGACCAAGATTATATCTGCATTTTAAAAGAGACTGTGACCCTTTTTTTTTAAAGTGAAAACTACTTTAGGCGCGTTGGGCAGTTTTGAGATGGGAAAAACAATTGAACTCGCGACACCGTTACCGACACCTCAGTTTTGTAAACGGATTTGTACTCTTTATTTCTATTACGTTACGGATCAATGTTCTATGCAAGTAATTGTTCAAGTTTCACTTTTGTCGGCACTCCCGGAGTGCAAATTATCAAATAAATTCTCCGGAGGGCGTGTTAGACTCTTACTGACCAAACATCCGTGTTCCTTCAGTTGCCTGTTAGTTGCCAGGAGCCACGGTAACCCTTTCGGACAAACCCGCAACCCCGGGACAAATCCGCAACACCAGAAGAGACTGTGACGTCTGAGTTTGTTCCGGCCTTTCGTCTCAGAGTAGTCAGATAGGAAACGCCGACCTCATCTAATTTTTTAAATATGATTAACGTGACGTACAAACCTATTTACAGAAATAAAATCATTTATCATTGATCTTTCAGCCGTCTTTTCTTGCAGTAAAAAAATATCTTGGACTAAACGAAAAATGCAAAACAGCCTGAAATAGCCTCCGCGCACCTTAAATAAACCACCTCTCCCGTAATAACGGAATTAAATTAAATAATCAAATAAAAGCTTACAGCGTCGTACACAACACATAGTTAATCAACTGCTTGATTATACAATTAAATAATTAGTAGATAAGTCTTAACATGGCCGCTTCAGAAGTTCATTTAAAAATCAACAGAGTCCCGACTAGAGCGTAATTTGTTGTTGGTGTGTGGTTCCAGTTGTAGCGGCTATTTTGTATTTAATTCTGTCAGTTTTTTGACAACTCACATCACATTATGTCAGAATGTATGCTTGTTTTGATATTAGTACCTTGGCGACCGAGCTCTGCTCTGGTGAAAATAGAGAATGCTCATTTAATAGTACAGGAAAGTTCATACTAATTGCGTTATGCTCGTGAACGGGTGCTGCTTGTGGTGACTGGTCATCTTGCTGATCATGGTTTTGATATTGTTACTAGTAATTAACTGTTCAATTAACTGTTCATTTATGTTACCTCGATGGTCCTAGTTTATCATTTATAACTTCCAATTACAGCTTTATGTAAGCGGGCACGCCCTTTATGCCTGGAGGCTTTTATTTAGATATTTAGTTCTGTTTACGTTTAGTTTTTATTTTTTTAAATTCTGTTTGAGTATAGTTCTCGATGTTTTTGGTTGGTATATTGGCGTGTGTAGCCGACATATGGCCATTTATCATTTAAATTATGTTTGATGTTGCATAATGTAAGTTATTTTGCATACTATTGTATGGAATCATTTTTCTAACTTGAACAGACAGCTGTGCTGCTGGGGAGTTTGTTGCGCCACTTCTTCTTCCCAGCTAAAGGCACTAGGAAGTGGTGAAGGGTGGGCGGTTTTGGGGGACTGTCTTATGTAATTTTGACGTTCGAAAAGTGCTGATTCTCAGCCTAGTTTGAATAAATGACTTTTGAATTTTTTGAATTTTGAATTTGAATTTAATCCATGTATCCTACTTATTCCATGCTGCCATGATAGTATTTTGTAATTAATTTTAGAGTATAATATTTATGTCCAATGGCATGCTTTATTAAATGTTTCTATTATTACTTAATTTTACAATACATTTAATATTAATTATCGTCACATTAACTTAAAACAGATTATTTAACATTATTTATAGAATAAAATCATTTTTCCAGCTGCCATAATTTTAATTTTATAAAAAATAAATTATTAGGTAACTCTTTAAAGTTCTTTGGTATTTTAATTAGTATATCCACAACAGAAAACAGTTATTTTTATACTTACAGAGAATACGGCAGTTGCCTAGGTAAAAAAAAACCATTTAGTCCGTGTTTCAGATAATAAAAAAATATTAAACATGTACTTTTTGCTTTATCATATTAAAAAATAACGGCGAAAACACGCATTAATGTTGGGGAGTGGGGGCTCGCTACGTCACAACGCACTATTAAATCTAGCAAGGCGTGACGTCATTTTAACTCAATGTATTGCCGTAATCTTTTGATTAGGTACGTCAAAAAAGACACGGGCCTATTAGTCTTTGGAGCCTTAGGCAGAACTATTCTATACATGCTACTGGTATTTAGAACTTGACGTAGAGGAAAACAGTGGCACTCCGGGAGTGCCGACAGAAGTGAAAACTTGAACAATTTAAAAAAATACTTCCAAAACCTTTAAATTAAAAATGCTGGCATAGAACATTGATCCGTAATGTAATATGAATAAAGAGCACAATCGCGTTTACAAAAATGGGGTATCGGTAATGGTGTCGCGAGTTCAATTGTTTTTTCCATCAACCAATTGGCCCAGATAATTTGCCAACAATAACATCTAATGATGATTACTTTAGAAACTTAAATGTTTTTTAAAAAGCTAACTAATCATCAAAAGCGTGATTCCCCCGCCGGCACTCAGTCCCCCATTCCCCCATCCTTTGGGGACTTTAAGCCAATTATCTGGCACCAATTTGTTCTCACAAACAAAGCCCAGCCCTTGCCAAATTAGATCCCCGTGTGAGTGAGGGGGTAGTGTCGATGTGTGATATTATCGATAGATTTTGTTTTTAATTTGTTTTTTTTTTTATGGAAAAAAAATGCTTGAATCAGAGAAAAACCGTTGTTACCGCTTTTTAATTTTGAGGTCGGAGACTTAATATCCCATTTTCTATGAGCAAATTAATAATTACAGTTTTTTTGTTACGATAATTCACATACAGGCCTCTCCCCTCTATTCTCTAGGTAATATTCCTGGCAAGTCCCTTTAAAAATATTTCCAAGTAATTACTCGATTTTGGCAGATTTTGCGCATTTAAACATGCTTTTACTTACTAAGGGTGAATTCGATCAAACTTCCATACTACTCTTATCCTAATTAAAATGATTGATTAATCTTTAGTATATATAGTCACAAATGCATACAGATCACTCCGCAAAATCATTGAAATAAAAAGCGACTCTTGCAACGACACAATAAAGTGCAATTCAGGTCGCACAGCACTAATTACCTACAGTTATATTCACCTAGAAGTTGCCTCTCTTTCTATCGCGTACTTACTTACTTGCTTCATAACTGAAATGCGGAGTGAACCATCTATGTATATTCATTTTTGGTATAGTGTAATGACTTGTAATAGTTAGAATCAATATTATATTATATGTAATTTAATCATTTTATATCTCATCATCTGTTACGACGCCTCATTGAGGTGGATAACAATTAAAATTCTATTGTGTCTCGTTAATGACAGTTGAAAGGGAAACATTTGGAGTGCCCTAACAAGGTGCATGTCTCACTACTGTGTCATGAAATTTTAATGCATGCTTAATAACCAGTGTTTTACATGTTAGCAAATAAATAAGTAAAAAAGATTTTTTTTGACAGTTTTCCATACAAAAACTGTCGCACGTCAACCATTAATTATTATCCGAATATGATTATACTAGGTCGTTTTGCTCGAATTCGCCCTTAGTACCTAACTTTTTTTTTTGGTGGGAAATTATGAAATGACTTTTCCCGCTCTGGGTGGAGCGGGAGGGCGTGTCAGACTCTTACTGACTAAAACCCACCCGTGTTCCTTCAGTTGCCATATTGCTGGGGGCCACGGTATGCCTTTCGGACTTCCCCGCGACCCCGGCAGGCATCGGCCCTAGCGGACTCCGTCAGTTCCTCTGACATCTCTTTGAGGCGTGTGTGAAACACAAGGCGCCGTCGACCCGGGCGTGGTCTTTATCCCTTAGCACCTACCTAAAGTCATATCATATCATAATGTTTATTTATTCCAATTGCCAACTAGTTTATGTCCGCGGCTTCGCCCGTGTGGAGACAATTTTTTTTCTAAAATAAAAGTACCTTTAATTACTCCTTATAACATCAGCTATCTGCCAGTGAAAGTCCCGTCAAAATCGGTCCAGCCGTTCCGGCTAGGAACAAACAAACACAAATCGACAAAAATAAAATAGTTTTTTTTTAGTAAAAAGCTGTTATCTGTGTCGTATTGTATATATGTATGTATAATATAGACCCAGGTATAGATGTATGGATGTATGTATATAGATGGAACGGTAGTATTTTTATTGTTTACCATGTTAAAATATAATATACACAAACATATTTAAGTACCACTAACTACTATATATATTATGTACAAGTATGTAAAGGAAAAAGTTAAAAATAAAGACAAGAGCTCATTGGGCGTCAAAAAAAAAATTTATGTATATATAGATATTCATCTGTAGTAATCGTGCTTTATTAAAAAATCTGTGACATCGACATAGTCACATCACTAACAAGCCCGTCGGGTGGCTCTCGGGTACAATTCACAGTTTCAGTAAAGAATCTATTTAGCCGGCTCTTTTGATGGCCGCCATATTGGGTAACGGTTTTAACTGTTTCAGGCTTGCATAACTTTAGCTTGATTTTATACAGATTTTCAGCGTAAATTGGCCGATAGCTAAGACATTTAAATATACCTACGAGCGGATACTTATACATTCTAGACAAAAACAAACCGGTTGCTAATTTAATTGTATAATTTATTATTATTATACCTAACATTGATTTTACATTCTGTGACTACTTGAACTCACACACTTGACTTATTTGTATTACTTGTAAAAATTTTAGGAATATCGTATACTTTAACAATGTTTGTAAATATGTGAGCACCATGCATTAATTTTTCTGTCGTCGCTTCATTTTTAATTATTTTTACCTATTGTGGTATAGTAATCTTATTCTAGGTGCATCGTCTTCACATAGTTATGTATTTAATGTAAGTACACAAAATATTGTAAAACATTTTAAAAGAGTAACGGTGGAGTTTCTTGCCCATTCTTCTCCATACGAAAACTACCTTTTGGAAGGGGCGACTAGAATCAATTCTATTTTTTGTAAATTTTGACGTTCAGAAGTGCCTTTATATGCTTAATTGAAAAAATATATTTGACTTTGACTTTGACAGGTAAATGAAACAACCACTAACCGCTTTATCATAATCAGCCCCCTGTTCCCACTGCTGGGACACAGGCCTCCTCTCTGTGAGAGGGAGTGGGCCGTAATCCACCACGCGGGCCCAGTGCGGGTTGGTAGATGTCACATATCTTCGAATTTTTTGTTCTAGGTCGAACCCAATTTTCAACTTCAATAAAAAATACAAAAAGGAGTTTTTATAAGTTCTAACTGACTTTAAAAAAGGTCCCTAAGCTATCCAAAACATGAAAAAGTCAGTAGGTACTTAACTGACTATTATCCGCTGTAATCAGCCTTCGAAGTTGGATTAGCTAAAAATCCTTTTAAAAACTTTAAAATGTTTTGCCTGCTTTTTAGTAAATTAAACTAAAAATGTAATTTACTAGCGCTTACAACCACTCATATTCAAAATATTTTATTTCATGTAAACCTTCATGGGCACTTATGAAACGTCAGAAGCTAGGTGCACGGTTCCAATTGGTCGTTTCCTATGGAGAAGAGCCGGCAAGAAACTCCACGGTTACTCTTTTAAAAATAATTGGCTTTTACAATACTTTCAAAAAACAGACCTACGAGGCAGTAACTAGTATTGAATCCACTTGAAACTCTACTTACCCACTATTTTTAAGAAAGGACAACACTACATACATTTAGCGTAACATACAGGGGGAGGATATTAAGTAGGCGTGGTTCGTTCACGCATGCGCTATAGTGTCTGTCCCTACTCTTGAGAAAACCTTCTGTTATACGCAGATTTTACTTCATGTAAATTATTTTATGTGGTCTCTGGTTTTTGATGGGTTATTTTATGTCTAACGTGTTTTAAAAAGCTGTGAGAACTGGGTTTTGAGACAGAGCGCGCGCGATTTATTGCGGGGCGAGATCTCAAATTGCCATATCCCGACACTATAGACTTAGCACGCGAGATTTCGAGTTGCCAATCTCGAATGACCGCGTAGTTACAAGGCAGAGTTTAGAAAGTGCCTTGTAACTTGTATGTATCAAACCTACGACCGTTTGCTCAGAAATCCAGTCTGAAATTTAAAAAAAATATTATCACCCCAATCTCAATTTAAAATGCAACACATTTAAATCGCTAATCACCAGCTTAACTGAGCTTAACAATCACCGAAATATCACCATTTGTGATTGTGAGTATAAAAATAAACAAATTAAATTACTGTAGTACTAATTGTAATCACCCTATAGATGCACCCCTAGCTAAATGTTGCTATTGTAAATTAAACCTTACTTATAAGTAAATAAGATTCAAAATTCTCTAAGATATCGTAGGGAAGTAAGAATCAAATAGTGTCACGGTAAAATGACCCTTATTGTTTTTATTATAAGGGTGAGATTAATGTGTAATAGAGAATAAGTGGTGACTGGTGACATATGATTAGTTTGTTGCAATTAATTTTATTTATGTTCATGTTTGTTTCAATTTGGGGGTGGGCAGAGGAATTAGATCTTGAATAAGATTACAATAAAATTGTGATTATTTCAATAACACCTTTTTTCGAAGTCGGTAAAGAATCGTGAGGAAAATTGGACTTAAGTCGAGAAAGACGAATGAAAATGAAAATTGTATCTTTTAAAATCCTTTAAAATTAAAGACCTTGGAACGCCAATTTTACATTAAATATTTCTTGAAATTAACCTTCCTTTTTTGGCTTCGCCGCAGTCGGGAAACAAAGGTAGGTCCTTAAATAACTTTTTGCCAAAAAAAAAGCATAGAACTCGATTCGAACGTTCAAACTTTTTCATTCAGACTCACCCTCCACCACTATTGTCACTAACCCAAGCGCGAAAGTGCCAAAATAACACTATAATAATAGGATCAATTTGGTACCGAATTAAGTCGACATGGACTCCACATGCCGATATTATGATCGACCCTATCTATTTGATGGGGTGCCCCATAAAAATAAAGTGGTATACATTCAAATCATATGTTATGGAGTTTTGAGGACCACGGTCGCTTGATAAGGTGGTTTCGAGTTTTCTTTTATCTTTGTAAAAGGTAGCGAGTAATTTCTTGTAAACTCACTTGTGCGTCATGTTCGTGAACGGGCGCCATCAGTAGGGACTGTGGCCATCTCTTAGCTGCCACGGCTTATTTTTAAATTATTTTTCACTCCTCTTGCTCAAAAAGTCCGTATTTTCTTTTTGCGGGAAAAAAATTGCATGTCTTGCTCTAGGGGAAAAAGTATTATTTGTCTGTAACCAACGAGCCTACAAAAACGAAAAAGTCTTTATTCTTATGTGAAACTAACTTTTTACTACAGCATACCGGGATAAATAGTTTCCTTAAAAATTCAGATTGAACAAATTGTGTATTTTTTTAAATAAAATAAACTATTTAATATTATATTGGATTATTTTATTTTCTCGCAATTGTAGTGAAAAGTAGAGTGTAACACGGCGCTAAGCCCATTATAACTCGGTTTCTATTTGCTCCCTCGCTAAAGCTCGGGAGTAAAACTACCTCGGTACAATGGGTTATTTTAGCCCCTCGTATAACAATCTACTATTAATTGTTTTATTTTTATTACAGATGCTTTAACGTTCTGCATCGCAATACTTTGAGTTTGAGTATGAGGTTGAGTTGAATTCGAAAATTTAAACAAATGGAAAGTGCCTGTAATTTTTCATATCAGTGTTCAATTTTAAAGAACAACCGTTTTTATTTATATTTTGTCTGTTTTTAACTACGCCACAATTTTTATAACGGTAACTATAGCGTGTGTACAAAATATTGTAAAATATTTTAAAAGAGTAAGACTGTCTGTCCACTAGAGCGGAGCGAGGCAGCGGAGCGGAGAAATGTGCCAATATTAACCAATAGAATCTAAACTCCGCTTCAGAGCTCCGCTCCTATTGGTTAATATGGCACATTTCTCCGCTCCGCTGCCTCGCTCCGCTCCAGTGGACAGGCAGCCTTACGGTGGAGTTTCTTGCCCATTCTACTCCATACAAAAATTTGTTTTTTAATTTATTTGTTTTTTAATTTGTTTTTTAATTTTTAATTTGAGTTTTAAAATTTTGATTGTATTTTAATTTTGATTTTAATCTTATTTTATTGAATTTTACATTATTTTATTTCACTTCTATTTTAATTTTATTTGTAAATGTGTATGCCTATTCTAAAATAATATGAGTCCATGTTACTCGAAATAAATGATTTGAATTTGAATTTGAAAAACTACCTTTTGGAAGGCGCAACTAGAATCAATTCTATTTTTTGTAAATTTTGACGTTCAAAAGTACGTTAAAAAAAATTTGACTTTGACTTTGACTTTGACTTTTAGACTTTGTATATGGAAAAACCCCTGAGATACACAGGAGTATTTAGTTACTTAAAGTTACTTAATAAAGAAAAGTGAGTCAGATCTTCACCAAACCAAAACTGACCGATCTCTCTTCTCAAACAGTATATTATTTTTGAGTGCCCCTTACAAAGTTATTGACACAAGAGATATATACCATACGTACTCATATAGATACAAGCCATAAGCCAAAGCTCGGGAGGCGACTATCAAATGTCATTAAATTATGAAAAAAAACTTGGCGGACACTCTAGAAATATGTAAATACTTAGATACTGTGGCGGCATCTACATCGCCACATACGAACTACGCATAAAAGAAATGACGTCACACAAATCCTGTATCGCGCAATAAGAGTTTACCGCGCGAACGACATATATATATATGACTATCCGACATCAATCGTTGGGCATTTGCTCGCCAGACACAACACCCGTCTGGTCGGAGGATCCCTTTCTATAACCTGTTCCTCATACCTCTAATAAAATACTAACACTTTGTTTCTGGAACGAAAATCAACGACGTGTGCGGCTATTGGTAATTTATTTGACAAATCACAGCAGTTGACGTGCGTTTGACAGCTTGTAAGCTCCACAATTCAATTTGTAGGTTCCGAAAACAAGGTGTAAACAGTAAACCATCGTTTGAAATTCTAAAACAAAGCGAAGCTCCATCAATCTCTAACACCATAATATTTTACAGTCCCCTAAAGTTATTGACACAAGAGATATACCATACATACACACAGCTATACTCGCCATAGCTCGGGGGACGAGAATCGAGTGTTTTAAGGCGACGATAACCGACTTTTAATGATTCTATACTAAAAACCACGTCTAAACGAGTAGTGTTATTGATTTGGGAAAAATATAAGAGCAGTGGTGGCCCAGTGGTAACGGCCGCGACTTACGAGTTGCAGGTCGTAGGTTCGAACCCAGGCAGGCGCTTTACTTTGTGTAAATTATTTCATCACCACTGCTCTCAAAACGGTGAAGGAAAACATCGTGAGGAAACCGGCATGTCCTAGAACCGAAAATTCGAAGCGGGCCCAGTGCGGGTTGGTAGATGTCACATACATCTACCAACCCGCACTGGGCCCGCGTGGTGGATTAAGGCCCACTCCTTCTCAAAGAGAGGAGCCCTGTGTCCCAGCAGTGGGAACATTATAGGCTGATGATGACGTCTTCACGAGTAGTGTTATTAAGCATTTTCTTAATAATTTAATATAGGAATATTTTAGATTAAGTTTATATTACATAGTGAAATTATCTTGTAAAGTTATGTCTAACGCGGATAAAAAACTGAAAATCACGCAAAATTCATTAAACGTATTTTTCTGAAACCTTCACCATTTTAAAGATAATTTAATTATTAATATTTTAGTATACGTGTTTTATTAAAATACCTTTTGTTTTATGTATAATAAATTAATAATGCGTCTAATTTCGGACAGCGCTCCTTGATGGGCCCTATTACTGGCTGGACGTACGACACGTTGCGTGAGCTCAGTACAGAACACGCAAGCTAACCACTCAAGGCCACTGGCATATATCTGCGTTTTAAGACTAACCTACTTGAACAAAATCTAAAGACTAACACCCGAGGGAGATACTAACCATATGTAGTTTTAAATTCTGAAATAAAATGGTCCGTGGCGATCTCTCCTTCAGCACTCTCAAACACCATAATATTTTACAGTCCCCTAAAGTTGTTGACACAAGAGATATACCATACATACACACAGCTATACTTGCCATAGCTCGGGGGGCGAGAATCAAATTACGCTGATTGGCGTCTTGCGCTCGACGGAGCGACTTAACGCTATTGTGCTGATATCAGAATTGTGCTAGGCTATACGATTTGACAGAGTATTATATATTATTGTGTTTTGGAGAAGTCGTTATGTATTGGAGTCAGTTTGACGCGGTATGAAACTAAGAAGACATACAATTCATATTCGTTTATTTGCATTCCATATTCTAGAAAAGATGTTACACAAGGCTTAAAGCTAGGTACAAAAATATGGACCCAGTAAGGGCACAGAATGAGGACCAAATAAAAACAGTGGCACTCCGGGAGTGCCGACAAAAGTGGAAACTTGAACAATTTTATTGTGGAGGAAATAATGTATCACGCGTTGATGTCTTTTTAATGGTCAAAAGCTGGTGTCGTAACAGTGTCGCGAAATCAATTAAGAAGGTTTCACTTCAAAAAATTACAAAAAACTATTTAAATCTAACACTAATACAAAAAAAAACTAAGTATTTAAATAAATTTTACAATAAAATCAATCTAATACCTTTAAACGAGCAATTTTTGCTTAAACGTACCTATATTATGATCTGAATCTCGGAAACGGCTCCAACGATTTTCTTGAAATTTAGTATGCAGTGGATTTCGGGGGCGATAAAGGCGATTTATTTATTTATTTTAAATAAATAAATCCATATATTAAGTATAAAACATGTCGATTAAAATTTTTCATTTAGATATTTATTGATATTATTTAGATATTAGATATTAGCATTTAGATATTAGAAATTGTTTCAATTTATTTATAAATTTATTAAATTTTGTTAATTTTTTAACACAGGATTTGGAATAACAACGTGCTTCAATGTGATTCCAAAAATTCGTTCTGTATATTATGTTCTTGAATATCGGAGAAGTGGCTAGAACATAAAAAAAATTATAGATAAACAAATGACACAGACACTAAAAAGAAACGATGAATATATTGTGTGAAATATGTTATGTTTAGAAAGCGTGTGATTACTGAAATGAACACTAATAGAGAATATTATGGAAGAAAATTACATGCTAAATAAATTAAAAAAACTTTTTACATAATATACAACCGACTTCCAAACTACAGAGTGAAAAATTACTTTAATTTCGGAAGTCGATGTCTTTGGATCAGTATTTTAGATTTTTGACACCGACTTAAATTAAATTAAATTAAAGTAATATTCCACTTTGTAGTTTGGAAGTCGGTTGTATTTTTTGTTATAAAGTTTTTTTTTTTCACTTTTTAGTGGGTTGGTTTGTAATTTATCTGAGTTACAATAGTCTAATGTCAACTGCTCATCAAAAATACCCAAAGCGCTATAGATGTGCCTATAATATTTGAAGAGTTCCCTCGATTTCTCCAAGATTCCATCATCAGATCGTGACCATGGAGAATGGGACCAACTTGAAAGTATACCCTTTCAAACAAAAAAATCATTTTTCAAATCGGTCCAGCCGTCTTCGAGTAATCGAGTAAGATAGACAAAAACAATTTTTTTTTTAAATCGACGAACAGACAACCTCCTCCTTTTTTTGAAGTCGGTTAATGAGATAAGGGCAAGAAAAATATGTAAAAGAAAAGTGTAGGTACTGCAAATTATGCAGAGTGATTCCAGCTTATGTTTAGTATTAATTCTTCTTATAATTTTATTCTTAACAAAAGGCAAATTCGAAAAAAACAGTGCCAAGATATAAGTTCTTACCTTTTGCTACATCTTTGACCGCCAAAATTCAAACCCGCCATCTTTTCCATAGAGTACAGACCAAAGACCGTTTTCCCGTAGACAATAAATGTAACCTCCTCCCGTTAGATTAGAAGCACACGTATTCATTGCTCAGGCTATAAATCTGCCAAGGGTGCGTTGCACTCTGAAAGTTGCTCTACTTACGAATATACGATTTATATTGTTTTGTTTGTGGATAGTTTTGAATTCGTACGCTTAGCTAAAGTTTTACCGAAGGGTTCAGCATGCGAATATGTTATTTAAAGAACCACGTGATTTTATAATCCCACTACTTACTGCAATGACTATTGAATACATTATGTTTCCACAATGAAAACATGGAAACAAATTTTTGGCACTGACAACTTGAGCCGATACTGATTTGTATGGAAAGCAACTGTAGTTGATAGTAAGTTTAATAGGGTAGATGCCTAGGTAAAAAAAAAAAAAAAACTATTTAGTCTTTCAGATAATAAAAAATAAAAACACGTATTTTTTGCTTTATCATATTAATCAAAAATAACTTAGAAAACACGCATTAAAGTTGGGGAGTGGGGGCTCGTACGTCACAACGCAGTATTAAATCTAGCAAGGCGTGACGTCATGCCAAATTTTAACTCAATGTATCGCTGTAATCTTTTGATTACGTCAAAAAAGAAAAACTACGTGTTCAATATTTTTTAATAATATACAAGACGGACAAAAGAAATTTTGGACACAGGCCTATTACACTATAAATACTGCTTATCGTGATTCGTGTCCATAATCATATGCAGCTCTTGAGTGTGTTTACAAAAAGTGTTGAACACTAGACTGCGACCCTCGCAATGTCGGAAAGCCATACCTGTACAAATCCGCTTCAAAAGCCGTTTCACGCAAAAGTCGATATAATGGGATAAATAAAAATAATAAATAAATTTAATATAGGCTAATAAATAAGCGTTCTTTTCGCTATTTTATTTTAACTTAAAAAAAGAAAGAAAAGTTGTTTATTCTGCACAAACAAAACGCACATTTAAAAAAACTAGACATAAAATACACACAATACAAAAGTAGCCAAAAGCCTCGTATTCAATCAATAAAAGCTTTGACAATGTTGTTCATTGCTTAAATAAAACACTGTTCATTGGTTGATGTCAAGGCCACGGACCAAAGACAATATTGCGTAATTATTGTCGCGATATTGGCAAATGACAACAAAAACAAAATGCCAATTGCAGAGTTAACAACTTTGCCTTTTTTAACTTTTTTTATTTTATTTGTTAAATATAATTGTACACAAATAGGCATCAAAGCTAATTCATGTTCAATAACGTAATTTTGACGCAATACGTTAATACAATAGGTACAACGCCACATTACTCAAAAGTTTTTTGTATACGCGTAGCTTTCAAACAAACAGTAATAAAAGTCTCGATCCCGTGGGAACATCGGGATAAAATACCCTTTATCCTAATCCAGGTCATGGTTTACCCATGTGCCAAATTTTATTCAAATCTGTTCAGCCGTTTTAGCGTAAAAGCGCAGAGAGCAGTGATAGCCTCTAGTGGTGTGACCATCGGACTGGCAAGTCAGGCACGCACCTCTGACTTTTCGGATTCATGTGCGTAGTCTGTGTCCAATTTTTATTTTGTCCGGCTGGTAGATTAATAAAAAATATTGGACACGTATTTTTTTCTTTTCTGGCGTAATCAAAAGATTAGGCAATACATTGAGTTAAAATGTGCCAAGACATCACGCCTTGCTAGATTTTATACTGAGTTTTGACGTAGCCCCCACTCCCAAACTTTAATGGGTGTTATCTAATTATTATTTTTTAATATTAAAAAGCAAAAAATACGTGTCTAACATTTTTTTATTATGTAACTGACGGACTAAATAGAATTTATTTTTTTTGACCCAGGCATCGTAGCTATTTATCGAATGTAATTACCAAGTACATAGTGCCAGTAAGTACTTAATCAGAAAGTAGAGCCACTATCCATTCAGTTGGCTGTCCTAACTTTTGGCACAAATAACAGAAGACGTTCAGTAGTCTAGAGGGGAATGTCGAACGACAAAATATACGGATTTATTTTATACTAGCTCCTTACTGCGGAGTCGGTCAATGATTGTACTATTGTATTTATCCATAACGCAGGTTGTCCCACCGAAATTCAGACTGACGAATTTTTGATTTTTAACAGGGATGTTAAGGAGTTAACCATAACCGAAAATATCTAATCATCATTTCAGCCGAAAGACGTCCACTGCTGAACATAGGCCTCCCCCAAGCACCTCCACTTCGACCGATTCTGTGCTTTCCGCATCCAGCGGATTCCTGCGGCCTTCACAAGGTCATCGGTCCATCTTGTGGGAGGCCTTCCAACGCTACGTCTTCCAGTACGTGGTCGCCACTCCAGAACCCTTCGGCCCCATCGGCCATCCGTTCTGCGAGCAATGTGGCCTGCCCATTGCTACTTAAGTTTCGCAATTCTTCGGGCTATGTCGGTTACCTTGGTTCTCCTGCGGATCTCCTCATCACCTCATCATCCTCATTCTGGGTCTTAAAATGAACATGGACAAGACAAAGGTCATGTCAAATGCCCATGTTACACCCACTCTCATGAAGATCGGAGTCGCTACGCTCGAAGTTGTGGACGAGTATGTTTACCTATGACAAACTGTCCAGCTAGGTAGGTCCAACTTCGAGAAAGAGGTCAATCGTCGAATCCGACTCGGCTGGGCAGCGTTCGGGAAGCTACGTAATATCTTTTCGTCCCACATACCACAGTGTTTCAAGACGAAAGGCCTTAATGGGCCTTATCAGAAGGCTAAAAGTCACCCAAAGGGCAATGGAGAGGGCTATGCTTGGAGTTTCCCTACGTGATCGAATCAGAAGTATCGAATATCCGAAATAAAAATCTATCCGTAACAGTAACCGAATCCGTTATAAACATTTCGGATAATTTCGGATTGGGGCAGCGTCTAAATGAGACACGTTATGACAGGTTTTTTGTCAGCCGAGCCGATACAATAACCGCGCGCGTCACTTGCATGTTTGTTTATTATTGCTCTTACTTAGTCATAACTAGGCAGTCATTGCGGGATGATATTATAACATTACAATTTCTTAAAAATCTATTAATCCGTAACCGAAACTATCCGAAACTAACGGATAATTCGAAATAATTTTATATCCGTAACCGTATTCGAAACCGGTATAATATCATTTCTATATCCGTATCCGTATCCAGATCCGAAATTTATCCATGACAGCCCTGATTTTTAACTGACTTCCAAAAGAAGATTCTCAATTCGACTGTTTTTTTTTTTAATTTTTGTTACGCGATTACTCCGCCTATTAGGAATCGATTTTAATGATTCTTTTTTTTTTTGGTAGGTCATTCTTCAGAGTTGGCTCCTTATAAATATTAACTTGGCTTGGGTAGTTTGTGAGTTAGTTTTGTTGCCTCTACCGTGTGACATATCAAATGAAAGGGCTTGTTGTGAAGATCTCAATTTAAAAAAAAAATATTATATTAAATACTTTTTCACTCCTCTTGCTCAAAAAGGCCGTCAGTGTAGAGTACCAAAGCGGGGAAAAAATAGCATTTCTTGCTCTAGGGGAAAAAGTAATTTATTTTTAATTTTTGTCTGTTCCAACGAGCCTTGAAAAACGAAAAAGTCTTTATTCTTATGTAGAATAATCATGATCATGGACTCGACTTATTACTAGTTCACAAAAAAAAAGAACATTTTATTTTTGAAAATGGAACTAAATGCGGCTATCTCTTCGGTAGAATGCGTTGCGGCTACAGGCATTGGCGCGAAATCTTTAGAATTTTTCTCTAATTACGAATTGAATTGGTGACCGTAATATAATTTACAACAGTGAAAATGTCATCATCTAGTGAGAGCATCTTCAAAGAGGACTGAAATTAAGTTGCCAGAAAAAAACATCTCGTTTAAATATCCAGAATTATACAAATTGTACATTTAAATAAAATAAACTATTTAATATTGTATTGGATTATTTTATTTTCTCGCAATCGCAGTGAAAAGTAGAGTGTAACACGGCGCTAAAACCCATTATAACTCGGTTTCTATTTACAAAACTACCTCGTTACAATGGGCTATTTTAGCCCCTCGTATAACAATCCATACCCCTTTATCTCTGAAACTACTGAGCATAAAATTTAAAAAAAAATACAGGGGCTGGTTCTTTACTCATATATTACAGGAAAACCTATAAGAAGACTATGGTCTTACCGTAGCTTTTAAACGGATAAACCGATTTTAATGCGGTTTTTTATTTCAAAGCGGTTTTCTAGCGATAGTTTTTAGATATGTTTTATCAAAATCGGTTCAACCGTTTGAAGATTATCAGCTCTTTTTTAGTTGATGAATGGATGTGAGTATCTTCCAATTTGAAATTTGCTATTCTGTTACTGCAATGATATTAGAAGAACATGGTAATTGGAATCACCACCTGGGATTTGCAGGATGCCCAACTTCCTTACGTAAACTCACAGCACAGGTATCGTGTTTGGGCTCTTTGGAATGGTCTCAATGAATAGGTTATAGATAGATGGTGAACAGGGTCTGGTGATAGAGTAGGAAAGAGAAATGAGGAAATGTTTGTGTCGGTGTATTTTTTAATTTTAACTTAACTGTTAAAATTGTACTTGTCATTGGCTATTTTTATTTCATTAACAAATCTTAACACGCTAGTTCTAAATAATACATTTTATGATCTTAACAGCTAACTGGATACCTATTTGATTGACAGCAGCTTTATTGATCAGTCTGAAACTGGGAATATTAAAAATCAAAATTAAAGTTCGTTTTATAATCTCAAGAGACTAATTTGATATTTCATGAGATTGTTGTTTGTTTTTTCAATTTGGAGTTTGACACCTGTCAAATTAGTCTCTGGGATTAAAAAATGACCTATAGAAGTTAGGCACATCCCTTCTCGTATACTTTTCTTCAAAAATAGAATGAATACTTATGTATCCTTTTTTTGCTGCAGCGCAGTCGGCGATAAAAAAATAAGTAGGTACTAAAATAGATCATTTTTCTACAGCAAGGTATCTTGTGTCTATCCGAACGCAAAAGCACTGTCTTCTTACAAAAAGCTTAGACAACGACACGGAAACGACTATGCAATCATTCAAAAAGCAAAAGAGTTAATTCATAAATTCTACGAAAAAGTACCGCTATTGAAAATTACCGTTAACATACCAATAAATTATAGTAATTTACAATTCCAATTATAAATAAATAACAAATAAAAGAAGTCGTTATAACTTTATTATACGAGAGCAAATATATTTACCAGGATGGGACCAAACATTATTTTTAAACTTAAACCAGAGTTGGGCACAGGAAAGTCACGTACTGCCAACATGACTAAACTATTTATTTATCAAATCGACACTTGAGCACGATTTTCTATTTATTTTCTGTACCTACATGTAGGTTTTAATGCATTTATAAGTTATTGAAAGTTTAATTTTAGCTGTACGAGTGTTGACGTTTGCCCTTTGTGTGGGAGGAAAAAAAGTTGAAAGGGTTCTTTTGGTTGAGCAATCTATTACTATACTCTATGGGTTGAGCGTTGTGTGGGCGTGTAATGGTCTCACAAATGGGAATAGATTATTTTGTGATTTATAGATTTTTTTACTGTCCGATTCCGACAGCTCAATTCAATTTATTACTACTAAATGCTTCATCGGCTCTAGGCCGACGGAAGCTTAAATGAAGCCTTAAGTAATTCACTTTGAAATATTATCTTTATTTCTACTAATCTTATGTTGATGAAGCATAAAAATACTTTCATTCTTTATAAATATTTTATTGTAAATGCGGACAAATAAAATTGAATTTTGAATAATTTTGCCTGGAATTAACATTACAGTACAAGTTCCATAAGAGAAAATTGTCTTTTTCTCCTCCTGGTGGACGTGTACTTATATATTGCTTAAAAAATGCTTTATTTGTTAATATAACTAAGTGGTAAAAACCATCACATTACCAGCACTTCTAATCCCATTCACCCCAAAAGAGCACCAATAAAAATAATACAATAATCAAACAACCAAAAAAAAACATGGCGTTTCGCGCCAAATTTTGACAGATGCGTTCATGACATTATCGTGTTGGACAAACAACGCCAAATGTCGCGTTCGTGTTATAGTAATTGTTAATTATCATTTTTATAAGCTTAGCGGCGGGACTTTGATGCGATAAATTAGTTATATTAACGTTCGGTTAAATAAATTGTGGTTAAGTGGTTCGTGTTTTTATTATTGATTTCATTAATTGAGATTGGCTAGGAATAGATTGATTCAATTACGCGTAGGATACAATATCAGCTTAATCCTTTTTGTGTTACAATACTAAATTGCTTTTTTTTAAAAAAAAAACAGCTGTCAGCTTTTATAAGCCAAAAAACTTGTGCAAATACAAAATCCCAGACCAGGATTTCCAATTGGTGTACTAATTAATAATTTACCAAGGCTCAAGACAACTCTCTGACATTAAATTATTGCCCAATTAGTTAAGGTCAAACAAAGCCAAGCCGTTAACAAACTTAGAAAAACCTTAATTTAAAAAACTATCTTACGATTCCCTATATGTAAATAAACTTTCTCCAGTTACTACTAATCATTAATCTTCTTCCTCAGGTGCCCCCCACGCTCTCCTGGGCAAGACTCGAAGACCTCGCACAGCCTTCACGTCGCAGCAACTCCTGGAGCTGGAGAAGCAGTTCAGAATGAACAAGTACCTCTCCAGGCCCAAGAGGTTTGAAGTAGCCACCAGTCTGATGCTTACGGAAACTCAGGTTAGACGAAAATATTATTTTGTTTTCCGAAAATAATTAATCTTTAGGTTTCATCTCACTCATTGTTCTGTTATTCTTTTTGAGGTTTTCTTATATTAAAAGCTTACTTATTTAGTTCGTCTATTATCCAATATGCTGCCTCTACGTATCACCACTCAATCTATGTGGTTCTTTCCTCAAAATACCATTTCAGACACCAATCTACATGATCTGACAAAGATTATGTCTGGACTTTAAAAGAGACTGTAACCTCTGAGTTTGTTTCGGCCTTTCTTCTCAGAGTAGTCAGTTAGGAAACGCCGACCTACCGAAAAGTGTTTGTACAAACCTACTTACAGAAACAAAATCATTTCATTTAATTTCCATCCAAACTATAAAAATGCGAAAGTAGGTAACACTTTCTGTCTGTCTGTTAGTTTATCACGCCTTATCGGCTGTGCGGATTTCGATGTAATTTGGCATACGGCAAGACCATGACCTGGGTAAGGACATATGATAATTTTAATCCCTATAGTACGTTCCCGTGGGATTATTCCCCACATCTACGTAGATGAAGCCGCGGGCAAAAGCTTGTCTCTTTTAAAATAGACGAGTACGAAACATAATATTACTTATTTGCAAAAAGCTGTGAGTAATTCTAAACACTTAAACAAATATAAAGCTGTTTTATTTTTATTACAATCACTAAGTACTAAGTGACGTATTATTACTATTTGCACTGCAATATTGATATCTATCACATCAAATGCATTCCATGAAAACGTAATCTATGGCTCTTTTTATCTTGACAAATAAATTAAAGGAAGAAATTGCTCACATTAGTGTCTATATTATCTGTTAACGAAATTAATCAGATTGACTTAATATTTTAGAGCATTTTGACTTACTGAGTATCACTCGCGAACTTGTATGTCAAGTCATGCTATAAATTACCGCAAATAGCTGGTTTCTTGACAAAAAAATCTAACGTAAGGTGTAAGCGATTTTTTTGTAAATATTATCGATTTATTAAAAAAAAATAGTCACAACTGAAGAAAATATAAATTATTTGTGCATACCTTTTTCAATTAAATCTATCAATCAATTATATACATCCAAAATCTAACACACTCTAAATAATATTAAACCAGATCACAGACACTACAAATAGCCCAATTTTGACATTTGTTTTGGCGCCAACACCTGTCAACATGGCGGATTTGTGCTTACAAATGTATGTTAAGATTACAAGGGTGGGATCGTAAACGTTACGGCTTTGCAGGTTTACGAAGGTTTAAAGATTAATCTCACACCCTCGGGGTGGGTCTTAGAAATTTATACGATATTTACACCTGTTTGGATTTATACGGGTAGGTACTTGTATGGTTTTATAGGATAGGGGGTGGAAATATGGGGTTAAGATGAGACGAGAATGTAAAAATGAAATGAAATGACGTTGTTTATTCTGTAAATAGGATATCGGAATCACTTTTACACGTTTTATTAAAAATAAGCTAGATGAGTTCGGCGTTTCCTATCTGACTACTCTGAGAAGAAAGGCCGAAACAAACTCAGAGGTCGCAGTCTCTTTTTTTTAAAGTCCAGACATAATCTTGGTCAGGCCATATGAGGAGCATGTAGATTAGTGTCTGAAATGGCTTTTGAGGAAGGAACCACAGATTTCAGTGGACCTGTCCAGTCAGTGCAAGCATTTGTCAGTAATCGTGGAGCTCAACTCAGAACTCAAAATATTAAGTATATAATCGCAAATACTTTTCACCACACTTTCACTTGCACCAGAAATTGCTAATATATTTAATTATTCTATCCCTGTCAACTTTAAACGATTGAAAAATAATAGAACTAAGTACATTTTAAATTTATTTATTGCTAAACGTAGATATATATAGTCCGTGCAATCCAGGAAGACGCGCCCCACTCCGCGATTACTGTACTGTTAGCTGAACTCTAGTACGGCGCGGAGCGGAGTGGGGCGCGACTTCGTGGATTGCACGGACTATACTTACTTAGTGATTTGTTATGCATGTAGAACTAAGACTTGGTTTGACAAAAAGCTATACCTATTTTATACTCTTGCAAAAGATCAACTTGTGAATTTGTAAAAAAAAAACATTAACTAGGTACCCTGTTTTTCGTTAATCAATCTGCCTACCGTTTTCCCAGCGGACGGCTTCCAGTCTTACCGGAATGCAGCTGAATACCAGTATTTAAAATGGAGCAACTGTCTATCTGACCTCCACAACCCAGTTACTGGGTAATACTATACCCTTTGGTAAGACTGGTTGGCAGACTTTTGGACTTCTAACTACCCGTAACGACTGTCAAAGATCTACGAATGACAGCCGAAACCAAGGGCTTAACGTGCTTTCTGAGGCATGGAGGAATCTCGATTTAATCGAACCGACCGCGGCAAACATAGCTTATAATCTTCGATCGACCCATGCGGCTGTTATTATTTAGCCACAAGCTCCTGTTTTTCGTTTATGTTTCCAAATAATTTAAAAAGACCAAATTATTACAATCCATACCATATGTGAATGTGTCACATACTTAATATTCAAGTTCCCAATTAATAACAACATTTATTTTGTCCACAGGTAAAAATCTGGTTCCAAAACAGAAGAATGAAGTGGAAACGTTCTAAAAAAGCCCAACAAGACTCCAAAAACAAGGACACACCACAGACTGAAGAAAAAAAACCAAAAGAAATACAAAATGAACAAGAAAAGCCGTCCCCGATGGCGGGAGAGTTGACAGCTGTCAAACCTATGTTAGACAGGGATAGAATTATTGCGTTAGAGAGAGAAAGAGCGATGGCTGCCGCAAATTTTAATTCGAATATGGAAAATAGGCGCGGTTTGGTCGTTATGAATCAAGATGGAGGACGCCCTATGGATATGTTTAGGCCATACGTGGTATGAGAGTAAATCAACTTTTCGTTTTTTATTCATTTGTTAGTTTCTTGAGTATTAATAATCTAACGAGAATGTCAAAATGGTCAGCAGAACGTATACTATAGATAACTAAAATTAAGTAAGTAATAGTCTAAAACTAAGATAGCATACCCTTCCTAGTCAAGCATAGTGTATATTTCTACATTTATTGTTAAATAATAGTTAATATTGTAAATAATAATAATTATTGTAATGTGTAATCTAATAATGTAAGCATTAGATTAGCTTTCACGTTGACTTTCAACTGTTTTTGGGCTGAAAAACTGAAGCCAAACAAGTAATGACTTCAGAGACACATTTTCAAGTAAAAAATGGACTTGCTGTGAATGGTTTCACGATATAAATGTTCTATGTTTCGGACTTCCTTCTATACTAACTTTTAACCCTTTGCAAACATTCAACCAACCCATGATCATCATCATCAACCTATAGCACTCCACTGCTGGAGATAGGCCTCTAAAATTGCACGCCATTCTGCTCGATTCTCGGTACTTAACTCTCATCCAGCTGCTACCAGCTACCCTGCGAAGATCGTCGCTCCACCTAGCCTGAGGGCGTCCTACCTTACGTTTGCCGATTCGCGGTCTCCACTCAAGAACACGTCTACCCCAATGGTCATCGGTTCTACGGCTAAACGGCCCATTACCACTCCAGCTTGCTAATTCTGTGAGCTATGTCAACAACTTTGGTTCTCTGCCGGATCACCTCGTTCCAGATTCGATCCCAGAGAGAGTCCAAACATAGCCCGTTCTATAGGTCCCTTGATCGACCTTGAATTTATAGACCAGCCATACCGGGAGTGTCCACATTTCGGCTCCGTAAGTCATAACAGGCAGGACGAAGACGAAGACTCTGTGGAATACGCGACGAGAAGACTCCCAAACGCGGGCAACGTTTTGTTCGCCCCTTATCGCACTGATAACGGTCGCACTGATAACGGCGACACTATATAAGTGGGTTTCACGGGCGATAAGGCTCAGTCTGCACTCAGCGCTTGGTGTGGCAACACACCGTGTTCGAGTACGCAACAAGTCCATCGTCATCCTGAGGATGCCTCGTTGAGAGGTGAAACACGTGTCGATTTCTTTCAGGAGTTTTTTTATGGCTTTTTAGAAATAGCTAAGCGGAACAAGTTACTAAATATATCCACGTCTATTGTATTTTATAATGGATTTCCGCAAGGTCACGCCTGAATCAATTAATTATCAACCCATTTGTGTCAAAATTTTGCGCTTTATTTTTTAGAAGAAAGTCCAGTAAATGTCCTATTAGATTACATACTATTTTAACATTATTATAAGGACTGATGCAGGCCAAATCTAGTTTTAATGTAAGGGTCTGTGCATATTGTTGTAGATTTTTTTTTTCGTTTATAATTTCTTTAATTTTGATGGCTACAAAATCTGACTAGCCTGTTCCCAACTATGTTGGGGTCGGCTTCCAGTCTTACCGGATGCTGCTGAATACCAGTATTTTACATGGAGCGACTGCCTATCTAACGTTCACAACCCAGTTACTGGGTAACACGATATCCCATGGTAAAACTAAGCTTGGTTGAGACTGGTTTAATTTTTTTGGCTACAAAACATTTTTATTGATAACTTAATAGGTATCCAAAATGTGCTACAAAGTTATGCTTGCTGTAAAAAAAAAAGAAATTCTATTCAGTCCGTCAGTCAGATAGTAAAAATTAAACACGTATTTTTTGCTTTATCATATTAATAAAAAATGAATTAGATAAATCGCATTAAAGTTAAGGAGTGGGGGTTACTACGTCACAAGTAAGTATAAAATCTACATACTCGTGACGTCATGGTACATTTTAACTCAATGTATCGCTATAATCTTTTGATTACGTAAAAAAAGAAAAAATACGTGTCCAATATTTTTTTATAATCTACCTGACGGAGAAAAAAAAATTGTCGTCATCCCTTTATGCGCTATTATTTATTTTAATAAGACAATAGATAACACACTAAGCAGTTCTGTCAAAACGATGACTGCGGTAAAGCTACGGTACCTTAGAAGAGCGGTTGCCGCCACATAGCGTCCGCAAATTACCGGCGAATGACGTCACTAAAATGTTATTTATGAAAGTAAGTTGATGTGTTTTCCTAGGAAGCGTTTTTGACACCGTGAAGTCCCGCTGTCATAATTTTCATGACAGCCGTCACGGCGGCCGTTCTGTGGCGGCCATCGCTCTTCTTGAAAACGTAGCTTAAGGCGCTGACTAGATAGCTCATTATTTTGCCAAATAAGTATCAGAAAGTTTTTTTTTTTTTTTCTATTTAAATTTTTAATTCACGAATTTATTTTTTATTTATAAGGAAACAAGTCAGTACTTAGGTATTATTAGTTATAATGTAAAATACTAACAAATAAGACATCTTTCCAACAGTATTATTGTTTATAAGTTTACTAACGAATACGCCATTTTGTAAAAATGTAATTATATATAGTTTTAAGATAATTATATGGCCATGCTTTTGTGCAATAAGTCGTTCAAATTTATACCGAAATATTTTAATAAAGGACTTAATTTTTTATAAAAATAAATTAGCATAGTACTTCACAACCTTTAGACAGTTTTTCGAATCGAAAATGACACATTTTCAATTACTGGATTCCCTTGCCATATGTCCCTGGTCATACATTTGATTTAAACTCATAAAATTTCCGGATTTCGGATTTGTGAAAAGCCTTAGAGAACTCTTTTGATAACATTGGTTGATGTTCGATTCGGCACGCAAGCGTGTCGAACGGTTGTGATCTTCTTTTCGTGTGGTTAGTGACTAACCTGGTGTCAGAGTTTTAAAGCCGCCCATGGGCCTCTGACTTGGCCTCACAAACCGTTGAGAAATATCTCTCAGGCATGCCGGATTCCTCACGATGTTTTCCTTCACCGGTTGTAATGCAGGAGTAATATTAAATTGTGTCACAACAATGAATTAGAGGCTTATTATTTATGAAGTTTATTTAGATATCGAAAAAAAAATGTAATCGCATGTTTTATGAAAAGAAAATTAAATGTCACACATACATAACATCACGCCTTGTTTCCCCGAAGGGTTGGACAGAGGTGTACCTGTGGTAGGTAGGTACACCCACATTTCGCCAGTTATGTTTTAAGTCCCATGTAATAGGGGGCGAGCCTAAATTAAATGTCATTATTTATTATCACGTAACAAAACTGTGCAAGTGTGGCCGCATCTTAAGTTACTACTAAATAATAATATAAACATAGCATTAATAAAATACTTTAACTAGTGACAAGAAGTACAATTCAGGTGTTAGACAAACGAAACCAATATTGTCATTATAACACGATTTTTCTAACAGAGCCTCAAGTCTGCTATTACAATAGTGTCAGAATGGTCTATCATTGATTTCATAATTGTGAAGTTTGGTAATCTACTAATATAATGGCATCATTATGACTTTCCAATGGTCAGCCACTGACACTCCATTGACAGAAATGGCACTTATTGGTAATAATCTCGTACATAATATAATGACAAATGAATGACTGACTATTGGTCGTATTGTACGACAATGCCTTTATAACACAATTCTATTACAAGACCATTGACCGACCAATGATCGACCATTATGAATTTAGCAGATTACGTACTTTTAGCAAAATGACAATGGGATCGTGTTGGAATGACGAATTTATAAAAATAGCAGACTTGGGCCCTGCGTGCGTCTGTCAACGTCGAAATATTACAGTGTATGGTCAAATATTAGCAATAATAACTTAACGAATAATATGACAGAACTGTGGAGACGACACGAGTTGTGTAAACCGTATTAAGAAACGTCGGGGCACTGAGGAAATAAGCGGAAATTCAATACTAACCTGTACCCTAATTGCGTAATACAACACAACCACAATCTGTTTCGATTTGAAACAGATTGCTAATCCATTGCTTCATAAGTTGGAAAAAAAAATCTGCTCAACAACGTAAATAACGCAATGAATGTTGTTTAACTGTCAATATGAAACAAATTAGGCAAAATTGTTTATGAAAATAAGTTACGCAATTAGGGTACTGACCAAGATTATGTCTGGACTTTAAAAGAGACTGCGACCTCCGAGTTTGATTCGGCCTTTCTTTTTTTTAGTCAGATAGAAAAAGCCGAACTCGTCTAGCTTATTTTTTTTAATATGACGTGTAAAAGTGATTCCGATATCCTATTTACATAATAAACAATTTCATTTAATTTCATAACAATTATTAACCTACGACTTTGACAGCTCCAAGCGCATAGTTAGCAAAAATCGAATTATATATAGGGTGGCATCGATTTCCCTGCCACCCTGTATAATAATAATACCAGCGTATTATTGTCCCACTGCAGGGCACAGGCCTCTTCTCATACAGAGAAGGCACGAGCATTGATCACCACGCGCGCTCAAGACGGGTTGGCGATTTCAGACTTATATTGACTATAAGTCCAGGTTTCCTTACGATGTTTTCCTTCACCAATGTCAGTAATGTCCAAGATAAACTCAGAAAGTACATATGAATTGAAAAAGTTGCATTGGTTCTTGACCGGATTTGAACCCTCGAACCTCGTGTATGAGAAGCGAGGTCTTAGCCACTGGGTTAATATGATGTTTGTTCACTGGGTAATATGATGTTGTTTAATTAAAAATAAAGTATTTTCTGCCCTAAATTGTACATCTGTCACAATTATTTATAAAAAAAACTGTATATGTTTCTAGGTGGAGTCCTGTACCATACTAATAAATAATAATCGTAAATAATAATAAAATTATATGCAAATTATAAATAAAGATATAGTTAATATGTTGGACTTTGTCGTTTTATTCCCTTAATTTTTTTGTGTTTGTTCCGGCTAATCTGAGAAACGGCTGAACCGATTTTGACGAGACTTTCACTGGCAGATAGCTGATGTTATAAGGAGTATTTTAGATTTCCGGCCACCGTAGGCGCGGCTTGCGGACGGTGAGCAATGGATAGCTCGCCGTCCGATAAGGACCAGGCCCGGGTCGACGGCGCGTTGTGTTCCACGCGCGCCTCAAAGAGATGTCAGCAGAATTGACGGGGTCCGCTAGGGCCAATGCCTGCCGGGGCTGCGAATATGGGCCGAAAGAGACATCGTGGTCCCCGGCAACAGGGCGACCGAAGGAACACGGGTGGGTTTTAGTCAGTAAGAGTCTGACACGCCCTCCCGCTCCACCCAGAGCGGGAGAAGTTATTTGATAATTTCCCACCCAAAAAAAAAGGCTTAAGTGCTTTGTTTTAGAAAAATAATTAGTTCACCTCAATTCAAATGCGTAAAAGACGAAGCTATATTAAAAAAAAACTGGCACTCCGGGAGTGCAGACAGAAGTGAAAACTTGAATAAGATCGACTTGATGGAAGAAAAATACTTATAAAAACTTCCAAAACCTTTAAAGTAAAAATACTTTCATAGAACATTGATCCGTAACGTAATATAAATAAAGAGCACAATCGCGTTTACAAACATGAGGTGTCGGTAACGGTGTCACAAGCTCAATTATTTTTTCCCGTCTCGAAAATGCCCAACGCGCCTAAAGAAGTTTCAATTCTATACTAATATCTATTCTCTAGAGGGTGGGAGTGGGCGAAAGTGGAACAGTGGCTCATATTAGGGCAATAATCTTTAGGGGTTCCAGCAGCCATGTCAGATGGAATCAGGTATGGATATGGAAAACTCAAACGGTATAGTATATTACTGCCGCGGTCTATAATGACTACTTTGCTGGTCGCGCTAATGATGGCCGACAGCGCAGCGTAGCGCAGCTCCAGGCCGACACAGCGCGGTTAGCGTGCAGCACTTGATGGACGAGCTACGGTCGAGGCCTTTACAGCGAGGACAGCAGGGGCTGCAATAATGGCCAAGCTGGAAGGCCTAGAGCGTAGCTAGGCTAGCTCGAGGCGATCATAGCGTGACCAGCGAAGCAGTCATAGTGGGCCAAGGCTTGTATAGTGCTTTACTCAAAAATGCAAGTACCTAATCTAAATAAAACCAGCAACTAATTTCAATAAAATATATAAAATATTAATGCTTCATTTTGTTGGAAAGATCATTGAAATATGCAAGAAAAACATTTTCGGATAAAGATTTAGATTTCCTACTGATTTTCCACTGCACAAATTTTTCATATGCAAGCTTATATTTTTCCTTTGAGTTTCGCGGTATTAAAGATTCAACCACTAATTTAGCTTCATCTTTAATGTCTGGCGGTGTTAAACACATTGAATCGGAAGAATGTTCGCTTTGAGAGCTCATTTTTAGCAAAAAAAGTCACTAAATAAAAATAAAATTTTCGCTGAACCGCGCTTTTGTTACTTCTTCGTTTTTTTTTTTTTTAACAATGGTAGTTGGAACTATACAGCCAAATATGGAATAAAATCTTTTTGTACCTATCTCTATAAATACCGATTTTTTAAAACGTTGAAACGTCAAAATAGCGGCCGGCAATGTTTTGCCGGCCTGTTAGAGCCACCAGCAAAACTTTGCCGGCCGCTCCTTGAAACAGAACGGCAAGGTCGACTTTGCTCAAACAAGGTTATCAAAATAATGACCACATTACATGCATTTTTGAGTAAAAGTAGATTATATTACATATTAATAATATAACATCACGTCTGTAATCCCTGAAGGGTCTAGGCAGAGGTATACCTACAGTACACCCACATTTCACCAGTTACGTTCAAGTCCCATGTAATAGGGGGCGAGCCTATTGCCATCAACCGGGCACAAATCCAGACTCCGAGCTGATAATGAGAAATTCCAGATGGAAAAACTCGATAACAATTTTGCCCGACCCGGGAGTCGAACCCAGGACATCATGCTCAGAAAGTAGCGCTTATAACCACTAGACCAAGTAGATAATCATCTACAACTATACATATACAAACTATACAGGGTGGGTTAAAAATCGTGGATCAAACGAAACAAGGCTATAGTTGGGGTATTCGCAGTAAAAAACAAGAAAAAAATATATAAATATTTTGCAAATAAAGTGGTGATGATAGTGTGCCTTAAGTTCTGAGTTGAGCTCCCCGATTACTGACAAATGCTTGCACTGACTGGACAGGTCCACTCAAATCTGCATGGTTCTTTCCTCAAAAGACCATTTCAGACACTAATCTACATGGTCCTCATATGGCCTGACCAAGATTATGTCTGGATTTTAAAAGAGACTGTGACCTCTGAGTTTGTTTCGACCTTCCTTCTCAGAGTAGGCAGATAGGAAACGCCGAACTCATCTAGCTTATTTTAAAAAAAAATATGACGTGTAAAAGTGATTCCGATATCCTATTTACGGAATAAACAATTTCATTTCATTTATCTTTGATGATATATTTCCCAGAAGCAACTAAAAGCATTTGTTGTTTTAAAATAGGTACTTAATTGCCTATTACTAAAAAAAATATAATTTCTTAAAAAACACTCAAATAGTCATAACTTTTACGGAGATCAACTTAGGGCTCTGCCATAGAGATATTTTTTACTGCAAATAACCCCAACTATCGCCCTGTTAATTTGATCCACGATTTTTTACCCACCCTGTATACATATACTGGTAGAAACAGTTAAATAACATGCGACTGGTAACGGTTCGCTTACAACACTAAATTAAGCCGAGGGGGGAAGGGGGGAGTGTAGGGTGACTATAGAGAGGGAAAAAATATGAGGATAAAATGTGAAGAATTTTGGGGACGCAAAAGTGTTGAGAGACAGTGGTGGCCAATAGGTAACGGCCGCGACTTACGAGTTGCAGGTCGTAGGTTCGAACCCAGACAGGCGCTTTACTTTTTGTAAATTGTTTAATCATCACTGTTCAGGCCTCGTCTCTTCGAGAGGGAGTGGGCCGTAATCCACTACGCGGGCCCATTGCGGGTTGGTAGATGTCACATGTCTTCGATTTTTTGGTTCTAGGACATGTCGGTTTCCTCACGATGTTTTCCTTCACCGTTTTGAGAGCAGTGGTGATGAAATAATTTACACAAAGTAATTTGCCTACCTGAGTTCGAAACCAGGTACCTAGGCAAATTACTTTGCTGAGACGCAGGCGATGCAGCACAGCACAGTACAGATTTTGCAGGGTAGGGCAGGCGAGGCAGACATAGGCCACGAGCGCATGCTGTGACGCAGCTGCACAGACACATTCGCGTCCTAGCTAGTACAAACGACCTGCACGCGTCGCGCAGAAATTTGTGTTGCCACTACAACGAGACGCAGAGCAGGACACACATATCGTTGGTGTAGGTGGAGAACTAAATAACAAATAAATTCTTGTTTGGAGAAAATTGCGATTTATTTATGCGGCATGATTTGGGTGTTACGAAAATGGTGAAAAGTCAATTTGACCAAAATCGCTGTTATTTAGTTTTCCACCTACGCCGACGATATGTCTGCGTCGCACGTGCCTGAACCGCAGCGTACGCAGCTGTCAGTACGTTCCTGCATTACAAAATCTGGTCTGCCCTGCGCTGCGTCGATCTGCGTCAACTGCGTCTCAGCATACGCTTAGCCTAATTGTTGGCGGGCCCATTACCATAAACCGAGCACACAATTCCGGACTGATACTGAGAATTTCTCAAGGAAGCATATTGACACTGCCTGACCTGGATATCGACCCCATGTTCAGCAGGTTGTACTTCCGAGCATTCGACCAATGAGAGAGTCAACAGGCTAAGCGGTCAAAATTCTCACAATACAAAAATTAAAAGTCATTTATTTCGCAACAAAGTACGTTCTATTCTGATAAAATAAAATAATAATATCAAAACATTTCATGGGCACTTATGAAACGTCAGAAGCTAGGTGCACGGTTCCAATTGGTCGTTTCCTATGGAGAAGAGCCGGCAAGAAACTCCACGGTTACCCTTTTAAAAATAAATGGGTTTAAACCCAGGCGCGCACTAGCGGCCAGGCCGCAGCGGCCAGGGGGCCCACCACCAGCTCAAAAGCAGTAGGTATATATATACGTCCTGTAGAGCTTCATCTCTTTCCCACACAGAAGTAATATTAAAATAATACTGCTTTATGAGCTTGTGGTAGGCTCCCAGGTCGCAGCGGCCAGCGAGACAGTCGGTGAGGCCGCTGGCCGCGTGCGGCCAGGTGCGCGTGCTCCATGGCGATCTCGCTGCATGGCCGCTGCGACCTGGCCGCTAGTGCGCGCCTGGGCTTACAATGTTTTGAAATTACAGTGTAGGCCTATCAACAAGTACCAGGTAGTACTTAAAAAAAAAAAATGTTCGACAAAACTACAGTCTATTAAACCTTACAACGTTCTCACATTCACAAAATACTTTTAAAAGAATCTATACAAAAGATAAATAAAATAAAAACCAATTTAACCAAATGCCATGATTGCCATTACAAATGTAACCACTACATTCATAGTCAGCTTTCCGTCATTCACCAAAAGATTCGAGACAATCCCACATTGTCCCTCCACCACAGCCACCCTATATTCTGAAGTGATGTTGGCAGTATAAATTGGTGTGGAAAAACTCAGCCGCTCTGTATTCTGTACCCGTCTGAAAGCGAGAGGGAAGTAGTGCCGTCTCGCTCTCACGGTGCTTGTTATGGATAGCGGGGGGTATTCATAGTGCGGTCGAGATGATTGTAATTTTCAATATAGATAAAAACTTTTTATGAAAAAAGTTTATATTTACTTTTTAGTTGCTGTAAGTACCTACCCCACACAAATTCGAATACCACTACCTGCTATGTAAATAACAGTGACAGGAAGTTATCATATCATCCACATACTGAGTGGGAAAAAATACGTATTATTGATGCTAACTCTAAAAATATCCAAGCAAAGTTAAAAAATGTATATGGGACCTCTGTCAAACAAAACAAGAATTTTCAAAATCGGTGCACAATTGACGGAGAAATCGGTGAAAAAAAAAAACAACAAAATAAAAAAAAAACAAAAAAACACACGCTACGAACATAGAACCTCCTCCTTTTTGGGAGTCGGTTAAAAAGGGTGAATGTTCCTGATCATATTTGTTAAACCTTGTACTAAATACTTAGACTCATTCATTCATTTCGCCATTATTAAAAACTTTTTACAAAAAAAAACAACCGACTTCCAAAAAACACTACAAAGTGAAAAATAACTTTAATTTCGGAAGTCGGTGGCAAAAAACGAAAACACAAAACCCAAGACACCGACTTCCGAAATTAAAGTTATTTTTCACTTTGTAGTGTTTTTTTTTGGAAGTCGGTTGTTTTTTTTTTGTAAAAAGTTTTTTTGTCTGTTCCAACGAGCCTTGAAAAACGAAAAAGTATTTATTCTTCTGTAGAATAATCATGTTTATCAACTCGACTTATTACTGGTTCACAAAAAAAAGAACATTTTATTTTTGAAAATGGAACTAAATGCGGCTATCTCTTCGGTAGAATTCGTGCATTGCGTTGCGTCTACAGAAGAAATAAAAAAGACATTGGCGCGAAATCTTTAGAATGTTTCTCTAATTATGAATTGAATTGGTGACCGTAATATAATTTACAACAGTGAAAATGTCATCATCTAGTGAGAACATCTTCACAGAGGACTGAAATTAAGTTGCCGGAAAAACATCTCGTTAAATATCCAGAATTGTACAAATTGTACATTTAAATAAAAATAAACTATTTAATATTGTATTGGATTAATTTATTTTCTCGCAATCGTAGTGAAAAGTAGAGTGTAACACACGGCGCTAAAACCCATTATAACTCGGTTTCTATTTACTCCCTCGCTAAAGCTCGGGAGTAAAACTACCTCGTTACAATGGGTTATTTTAGCCCCTCGTATAACAATCTACTATTTAAGACTCATTGACAATCAAAACCTGAAGTTAGGTATCAATTAAAAATATTCACATAATTAATTAACGTAGCGTGTAGCAAGTTGCGCGTAGTGCCAGTGTGTAGCACGACGTTCATAGCACGTAGCGGGTAGCATGTAGCGGAGCTTATAGCTGTACCGCGTAGCACGGAACACAGCACGTAACGTAGCACAAAGCGTAGCACGGAGTGTAACACGGAGCGTAACAAATAGTTGGCTCCGCATAGCCGTAGCCTGTAACTTGTAACCTATTTCTAAGGATAATTAATTAATTACTACTTTGTAATCTCGTTATTCATTACTGCAAACTTAAGTGGCAGTGGTCACAAGGCATTGCTTGCAGAACAGATGGCCAATAGGGCCGAAAGGTTTTGGAGAAGCGACCGCGTACTGGAAGACGTAGATTTGGAAGGCCTCGCACAAGAATATGGACCGTTGACCTGGTGAAGGCCGCAGGAATCCGCTGGATGTGAGAAGCACTGAACCGGTCGAATTGGCGGTACTTGGGGGAGGCCTATGTCCAGCAGTGGACATCTTTCGGTTGAAATGATGATGATGATGAATCTCATCATTATTTATCAAAGCTTTTGCGAATGTTATTTTAATCAAACAATCAATCTGCCTATAAGCTTTTTCCCAACTACGTTGGGGTTGGCTTCCAGTCTAACCGAATATAGCTGAATACTAGTATTAGTAGTATTTTACATGGAGCGACTGCCTATCTGACCTCCACAAACCAGTAACTGGGTAATACCACAACCCTTGGTAAGACTGGTTGTCAGACTTTCGGGCTTCTGACGACCCGTAACGACTGTCAAAGATCCACGAATGACAGCCGGGACCAACGGCTTAATATGTTATTTTAATCTTAATCAAACAAAATGGCAAAAGTAGCGGTTGGCAAGTAAAATTTAAGTAAGATAAAATTTTGTTTTTCTCTTAGAAATAAAGAGTAATAGGTTTATTTGGCACAGAAACACGTGCATACAAAGACAAGAGTAGCTAAGCAGAAAACAAAATAGGTACAACTTAGTACATAAACATCCTTTACTATTAAACGAGCAATATTTTTATGCATATAATGTTTTTTTTTTTTTTTATGGCAACTCTTAGTTTTGACCACTAAGGTCTTGGCTGCTTAACCGGACTTTCCTGTGGGTGCCTTAAGCTACTACACTTAGAGCCTCCAGCCAGGAGCAAAGAAACTATTCTAAATTAAAATTAAGCGAACGCTCGCTAATGGCACCCCCTGTGGGGTACGAACCTCGGCTTAGGGCGTCGCTGGGGGGAGGACAGCAAGAAGGGACAGGCTGGATCAAAACTGGATTATCATCATGATTATTAGGCAGGGTATTTAAAGCTACGTGCTCAGCTGCAACAACTGCTGGCACCTCGTTTTCCAGCAAGGGTCGTGGAGGAATATCATTTACTCGGGGTCGCGATCGCAATGGACATCGGCGGCGAGGTCGGAATGACGGGAGGCGTCTGTTTTTGTGTACTGTACTGGTGGCCCTATTCTGCTCCTGGAGGAGTGTAATGGGGTCATCTGGGTCGGAAAGGATATGCCTCGGGCGGCGGATCTAACTGAGTATAATAATGTATATTTGTTTGTATATATATTTGTACTTACTCACGTTCTCGAAATCGGCTCTAACGATTTCGATGAAAGTTGCAATATAGGGCCTTACAGGGGCGAAAAATCGATCTAGCTAGATCTCATATCTGAGAAAATTTGTTTTCTCCGTATTGCACCCGAGCAGAGCTCGGTCGCCCAAAGTTTAGAACAAGATAATGAATAATGACATGATATTATTGACATTAGAATAATGATCATGGCAGCATGGAACTGGTAAGTACCTACTATCATGGCAGTATGGAATTAGTAGGTACTATCCTACACTATTAAGTGAGCATTCTCTATTTTCACCAGAACAGAGCTCGGTCGGCCAGGTACTGAGTATAAAACAGAAATAGTCGGCAGCTGCACGTCATAACTGTGACGCTCCGGCTTCCACTCAGCATGATGCTGTGCTATGGGGACCCACAGCACAGCGCTGATTTTCAGTGGTCGCCCGAAAAAGACGAATGTAAATCAAGTCGGCAACTTCTCTTCTCAATTTCCCTCCCAGACTATAACTACGGCCAGGGGGCGTGTCCGCAGTGATTGATGTCTTTTGTTTAAACAACTTACCGCTGTTTGCAGCCACCGATACTATAACGTCGATAACTTGAGACTGTTTCAGGGTTTTTAACTTCTGTTCTAAGAGAATAGCTAGATATAGGCTTGGGATAAAATAGGAGGTGACCTAAATAGGCTATTGAGTGGTTGCAAAGCCAATCCCCTTTTTATCGTGATTTTAGTAGGTAATAAATGATTCTTTTCTCTAATGAAAATATAATTTTGTGTATCGTCACTCCTTGAGGTCGTTTTTGAGTAAATGTTTTCTAATTTTGGTGTTTCTTACAAGTTCTTCTCCATAGGTACTACTACGCTTTGGAATGGGCAACTAGCTTCATCTTTCTGACTGACCGACCCCTTGATAATTCAAAAGTGCCTGTAATTTGTTTATTTAAAATAAATGCTTTGAGTTTGAGTTAAGTATAACTTGAAAAGGCACATTCGTGTTTTTATGCTCATTAATAACTAAAGTACCTATCTGGTCGACCGAACTCGGCTCGGGTAAAAATAGAGAATGCTCATTTAATAGAGTATAGGATAGTTCATACTAAATCCATGCTGCCATGATAGTAGGTACTTACTAATTCCATGCTGCCATGTCATTATTCTAAGGCAGCCATCTTGTTCTAAATTTTGGGCAACCAAAAATGAAAATAGGTACGGAGAAAACAAATTTTCCCAGGTAAGAGACCTAGTTAGATCGATTTTTCGCCCCCATTACAACTTTCATCGTGATTACAAATACATCAATATATAAATATTGCTCGTTTAACAGTATGGGATACATGTATGTACTTAGTACAGCTAAAAGGTCTTTGTGAAAGATTTTTCGGTTTAGACGGTTCGTCCAAAGAAGCATGTAGGCTTGATGCCATGTAGCCTTGTAGGCTTCATGTATGCTGGGACCTGGGTTCTGTCATTACAAGCTCATGGTACAGTGTAACTTTGCCTGCAGACAGGTTTGTTTTGGCTGTCTTATAACATTTCCAGGTGTACGTGCGTGGTTGGCAGTAACCGCATAATAATAGCCAATTTTGTAATACTAGTTTATGGATGGGCTAAGAATTCAAAAATCTTATTGCAAAATCATGCAACTAGAAATTTTAATAGTAACCACAATATCTCTAATTATCTATACGTACCTACACCTCTATAATCTGTGGCACCCACAGATCTATAGAATGCCAAACAATGATGACAGACGCAAAACTGTAGCAAGTAGAAGTGCAAATAGTATCTACAAATTCAAACAGAATACAAAATCGAGGAGCGAATATCAATATTTGATATTTGGTATTGTAACGACACCCCCGCTCTCGGGTGCGGCCATTTTCGGTACGCTTTCGCGCGCTTTTTGACATTTCGATGATGACAGTTATTTTTTTTAACTTTCATTTTTTATGAGTATTTTTCTAAGTATGAAATCCGGTGTTTTGAGCTCAAATGGAGTTGGGCAGGACACCTAGCATGGCGCGGTGATGAAAAGTGGAGTAAGGGTGTGACCAAGTGGCGTTCAAGGACTGGAAAAGGAATTGTTGGTCGTCCGGCGGCGAGATGGACAGACGATATTGTTGCCATTGCGGGCAGAACCTGGATGAGGCTAGCGCAGGAGCGTGGGGATTGGCACAAGGAAAGAGAGAGTTATGCCCAGCAGTGGGTGTCGGGATGTGGATGATGATGAAGCTGGTGTCCTTATCATCTTTAGACTAGTTTGTAGTTATTTTTTTATTTCTCATGTAGTTATCAACTTTTTACTGTAATTTTTTTCTTGTGCTCGCATATTCAGAGCAAGAAGATTTTTTTTTTTAAAGTAACGCTGACGATTGATTTATGAATCAGTCCCGAGATTCCTGAATTGCAAATAACCTGAGATTCGTTCATATTTTTACCTCACCACTATTAAATCTACTCAAAATGCAACGAATTCCACTTGAAAATTAAAACAAAAAACAAAAACATTATTTTGTTCTGATATTTTTCAATTTCTCCGTCATATTCTGTAACACTGCTCCTTTTTTACTCGACTGACAAAAAAAGTGTGTTAAAACATCTGTTTCCCACTCTGCCTACCCCCTTTAGCTTAAAAGAACATAATTATCACGCACGAACAGCTTTTCACCTATTTCTACAAAGAAAATGGCGTTTTCCAAGCTTTGTTTCTCTCGTGTTTTTTCTCAACTAAAAAAAGAAGTTAAATATTCAGAAGTATTTTTAATTGCAATTTTTTAACGTGTGTTTCTAACTACCCAAAATTGTGTCTTTTGATAGATTTTCAAATAAATATCTTCCTCCTGCCTTTATTCTGCGAAACGAAAAACATAATTTACCACAACCTTAATAAAAAATAACATTCGCCCAAAAACGTTCCAAAAACAACAAAAGACAAAAGACATTACACCAACCGCAAACAATCAAAGACAATAGGGACGATATTTTTAAAAAAACAACAGCTCGTCACGTCGCGGGAAGGCGGGAAGACGGCGGCCGTTGATTGGTGCAAATTGAATTTGGAATCAAGGAGCGCCGGCGGGTGAACGGGGCGGGGAGGGGTGTTGTCGTGTTGGCGATCGCTCGCTGATTGCCCGTTTGCGGTGCGACTAGAATAGAGTGGATAAGACGTATTGTTTTAAATGTTTTGTTATTTTTGTATGAAAAGGGATGATTAATAAATTGTTGCGATTAGATTTTTTAAATGATTTGGAATTAAATACTCTAGCATCATATTGTTATAATGGTAGTTCAATAATGAAGTTACAGTAAAAAAAACAAGTAAGTAACAAAATTTTAATTTATACAATTTAAATTAGCGCGTAGTTTACGCCATACTACGGCGCTACGAAAGTCGATTTTGACGAAACAGATTTTGTAGGACAGACCTAAAATACTAAATATAAAACATTAATGATTTTAGGTTTTAATTTGAAGTAGATAGTGCAATCTTCTGTGTCAGTTATAACGAAAAAATAAAAACCATGCAAACAAAACAACGCTTCAGCAATCTGTCGTACCTACCTATACGCCAAAAATACCTACCTGAAATAGAAGCTTTCTCTTGTCAGTCAGAGCTATGTATTCGAGAGTAGCTAATATAGGTTGGTACGGTATGCCTTAGTAAAACGATTAGTCAGTCAGTAAGGTTGCTATCGGGACTGATTGTTCATGCCCTATGGTGCTTACTGCTTCGTATCATCTATACTAATATTATAAAGAGATGATATTTGTTTGTAAGTTTGTATGTAGAGGGTAATCTCTGGAACCACCAGTCGGATTTGAAAAATTCTTTTTGCATTGGATAGAAACGTTATTTGTGAAAGTAAATTGGTGTGTTTTCCTAGAGAGCGTAGATAATCTTGACATTTTAAACTTTGTCTTTTTTGTGTTTTTTCTAAAACCAAGTATGTTTTTTTTTATTGGATGCTGTAGAATGGTAGTAGACCATGGTCTGAACAACGTTTGTTCTAGCAAAACTGATTTAAATTTCACGGTGTAGATATAGAAGTAGGTATAGATGTAGGAATGTCTCCGTTATGATAGCGAGCTGTGTCCTCGTGCATACTCTACTCAGTTCCAAGCATTCAACATTCACACTTCGGTTGGCTATGGTACCTATGTTATGTGAGCATGAAATACCTAACACGGAATCTGCTTTGGAGTAGGAGTGATCGAAACAAGCCGTTTTTAGGGTTCCATACCCGAAGGGTGCCAAAGGAAACCCTATTACTAAGCCTCCGCTGTCCGTCCGTCCGTCTGCGTCGGTGTTTCAGCGGTCTATTTCTCATGAACCGTAATAGATACACTGTTGAAATTGTCACAGATTGTGTATTTATATTGTCACTCTAACAACAAATAATAAAATTAATAATTAAAGGGGGTTCCCATACAAGAAACTTGTTTTTTTTCGGCGTTTTTTGCTCGATCTTAATACGGTACGGAACCCTTCGTGTGGGAGTCCCAACACGCACTTAGCCGGTTTTTAAATCTATCCAGAAAATACGAGCAACCTAAGCTATATACAAAAGAATCGGTTGATGATTAAAACTACTTACTTCATATTGGAGCAAAGGAAAGCTAAGCAAATGCCTGTCAATATTAGGTAAGTAATTTTTTTTTCCCTATCATGGCATTTGCAACATTCATGCATGAACAACTTGGCTTCATTGTTGTTCTCCCTGTAAACCAAACGTCTTGTAAATAAAGCAATAAAAATATAAACAAGCACTAAACAAAACACGATAAAATAAATTAATTCCTCGCTCCATTTCACATAAAAAGGCTGGACAGAATTAAATCACGACTAACGCCATCTAGCGACGGCTCTCATGAATACAACATGAACTAGTGACTGCTAGATGGCGGTGTTACAAATTTATCGCCACTTTTATTGTTACGACCACTTTGGCCGCGTTTCGCGGGCTTTTAGCTAAATTACTCTCATTACTTACATACTACGTTAACATATTGCTGTTTGTGGACTGTGCAGCGATTTAAGCGCTACTTTACTTTGTCTGATATTTTTGGTAGCGAGAGGAAAGTTGCGCTGAAAGTTGAGGTAAAGCAAAGCCGCTATAGGAGGAAACAGTAAACCAAGGCAATTCTTTTCAAAGAAAACAAGAATAAATGGTTTATAAAAGGCACAAATTTCTACGGAGGTAACTACCTTTCAGATCTTGCATCATTGCTGTGTCTACCTAAAGAGACACCGAGAGATATCATCAAATAATGTTGCTGTATTTATAATAATCTTACAAAAATATTTTTTTAAATGAATATGTCGTGCATAATCGAATCATCACTGCCACATCGCTTCAGCAGCTAAAACTCCAAACTCACGCGATAAACACAAACAAATCGCACAGATAACATTTGCCGTCGTAATTTGGCTAATGTATCATAAACATTTTTGCTTCATCTGTTTCACTAGGCTGAGTGGGCAGTTACCGTTGCCCGGCGGCGCGGAAGAAAATATACCCTTTGTTTATGGTATTCGTTGATATTCAAAGCGCGTAATTTGTGGGGATAAGCAGACTTAGGAGCTTTGACGCATGATAGGTTAGATACGAATTATTGAATGTGTTTTCTTTGGTACTTTTTATTTATCTTCAATCGGGAACCCATATATAAATTCTAGAATTCTTTGATTAAAAAAACAATATCACTCGTTTTTGACTGAAAACCAATACCTTGTTACTTGACTCTACGATTCTAATAGAAAAGTACTAGTGTTAAATTAATAAGTAAATACAATAGAAACACTTTTAAATTTCAGAATAAAAATCTCTGAAATTTATTTATTTACTATTACTTTGTTTTTATATGTCCCTAAACACAATACAACAATTTAGTCACAGTTTCCACACTCGGTGATGTCACCCAAAAACCAATTAGACAACACCACCAACAAAAATTAAATAATAAATAATAATAAAAATGTTTATTTCATCAACTTATGTAAATTACATTGTTAGATTTGGAGTCACCTTTTAAAAGCAAAGATTTGCTTGTATTAGGTGGTTCCGCTCTTCCAGTTTACACTGACTATACATAATGTGTGAGAGAATAAACAAAAGATAAATGTTTTTAAACTGTCCTATTTTGACTGACAGGGTCCAAAATACCTGTCGATTATCGAGGATGATTAATTAACAAGTCCCAAGTAACGACTCCGAGTACAGTCTTGATTCTGCCAAAGAGCAGGTAAAGATATCCAATCGGAAAGAGACGATGTTGAAATTGAAATTTAATAAAAAAATCTGCCTAGCCTTTTCCCAACTATGTTGGGCTTCCAGTCTAACTGGATACAGCTGACTACCAGTATTTTACATGGATCGACTGCCTATCTGACCTCCACAACCCAGTAACTGGATAATACGATACCCCTTGGTAAAACTGGTTGTCAGACTTTCGGGCTTCTGACGACCCGTAACGACTTTCAAAGATCCACGAATAACAGCCAGGACCAACGGCTTAACGTGCTTTTCGAGGCACGGAGGAGTCTCGGTATGTAGCAATGGTCACCCATCCACGGACCAACCCCGACAAGCGTAGCTTAACCTGATGGATCGACCCGTGCGGCTGTTAGTAGATACTTAGCCACTTGCTCCTCGCGTGAAATTGAAACTAATAAGCGAATAGAATATTCAGTATTCACTATAGAAATTATCCACAAGAACGTCTTTTTATTTTGTTCCTAATTTTCAATAAAATTTAATTGATTTAATTCACCGAGCGACCCACTCAGCCATCTCGTTCACAGGCAATTTGACAAACCTTTAACCGGCCCCGTATGTTGATGGTATGGTGTTTTTATGTAAATCTGCTATTGTACGAGTGCGGCGGAGGATACGGATTTCTTTAGCCAGTGAATTAAGTGTATTTGGAGACTCTATAGAGATGTTTAAACCACTTATGAGAATTTCCAGTCATGCAAAGTTGTATTTAAACAGTCTTAGATATTTTGCATGGAATTAGTATGCTGTATCTTGGTGGTTTGTAGTATCTTAGATTAGAGTGCAACAAATGTTGACTAGTAATGATCCCAACAAAACTTGGACAATCGAAAGACTGTCCTGCTGCTTACCTGACCGGTAAGTCGTGAATGATACCACGACAGACATGGTTAGCTTTTTGATATGATAAATGGCCATTTATGGCCTCAAGAATTCGGGAGAAACAGATTACTCCATCTATCTCATACTGGACATCAACTAAAACGATTTTTCATAGACTATTCAGTAACTCTATATACTTCTGGCCAAATTTAATCTGTATAATGTTTTCCGATTTCCGACTTGACTTGTGGCAGGCACTTACATAAAGCACATCTATATTTGCCGTCTAAGCAAGCCAAATTAGACCTTATTTCTGGTTAGATTGGTATATTTATCAAATGTAGTTGGAAAAAATAAGATTGTAAACGATCTTTCTCAAATATTTTAATGGCGGTCGAAAGCGCTCGCAAATCGGCCATATTGAATTGGTTTTCCCGCTTCTTTTGTATTGATTTGAATTCGTTATCTTGTTATTTTCGCTGTGGTGATTTTCTTTAGATAAGTTTAGATAAAAATATGTTTTTCTCTAGTGTAAATTAACACTTATACTCTCGCTGGACAAATATTATTTGTGGTCGTATTGCAAAAGCAATTTTGATAAAATGTTTGTCCCTCCAATTCCCCTATTCTAAGTAAAGCTACATACAACATGGTTCTCGTTCTACATAAACTATTCCTTCTGTCAATCATGTCTAAAGAAAATTTTTGCTGCAGATGATGAGAAGATTAGATTAGATACCCTGTTATTTGTTTAAAAAAATACCTGTACCCTAATTGCGTAACATTTCGTAAACGATTATGACAAATTTGTATCATTTTGACAGTTCAAAACATTCATTGCGATAATTACGTAGTTGAGCAGATTTTTTTTTTCCAACTTATGAAGCAATGGATTAGCGAGTGCTAATTCTGTTTCAAATCGAAACAAATTGTGGTTGATCGTGTATTACGCAATTAGGGTACTGTATTGTTAGTTTCTTTCAGTTCAGATATTGCCGACACAAGAGAGAAGAAAGAAGAATCTTTAGATAATAGGACCTTCTATTTATCAGATAGATTAAAGACCAATTTGATAGTACCTCGTAAATTATAAACTACTCTCGTCTACTCTTGTAGTGTATAAAATGATATTTTATGACGCCAATCTCAGTGCCCTGACCCATCTTATAGCAATCACTATAAAATAAAACTCGTAAACTATTAAATCGATATCGCTATAAACGCTGCGCTATTAAGTGAGCAATCATTACTTTTATGTTACAAAGACTATACGTAGTAAGATACTTCATATTTAATAGCCTTATAGTCAACCATTAATCAGCTATCATGATCTTTTTGGTAAGCTAAGAGTTAACCAAGATAAAGTGGGGTAAACTGGTCGTGAAAGAACTTTCAAGTGAAGTGAACATTCAGCCAAGGCTAATTACTCAACGGTGTGCTAAAAAGCAGAACAACGTACTAAATTAAAAATAATAAAACAGAAAACTCGGGCCCATACACATTACTACTTTCAATACTACCAGCGGCATCTAGTTTGAGATAAAAACTACAACTACGACGTTTCAAGAGCCTGCTACCATAGAAACCTAAATACTCTACAATGTTACGTACAGATGTCGCTTTAAATTAGTTCAAATGAAACAGATATAATCCGACCAAATTAAAATAGTCATAGCTACACAAACAAATCACTTCTGTTGATTCATTTAGAAAGTATTTTTGATTTATTTACTTTATCTAACTTTAGTTTCGTAAAAGTTGGCGAGAAGAAAACATGTTTCGCGTCAACTGATATTTTATTGTTTATTTACACGTTTTAATGCTAAGGAAATAATGTAAAGTGTAATTTATATCGTGTTTTTGTTATGTTACTGTGTTTGTGTGCAAAATGAAAGTTATTGAAGCTAAAATTGTCGTTTTAGGATCGCAAGGTAAGTTGATTGGTACATTTTGATTTCTTCCAAGTTTTTGCCATGATGTCGTAATTTGTACTTAAATTAATTCGGAAATCATAGTGCTATCAGCTATTTCGTCATAATTTGTGGAATCTTAAAGAAAAAAGTTATAGGTACATCTTGATAATTTTCAACTTCTCACAAGTCCGAGTTAGGTAATTGTTTATTGTTCTAGTGCGATTAGATAATAGACTTAATCTTATAGATCATTGTTCTATTAAAAATCTAGTTTGTGTGTCAGTATCAATATTATCACGAATGGACGAAACTTTAAAATTTGAATTCGATTTTCGAAAAAAGTACAGCAGGAGCGCGGAAGTAGGAAGTAGAACATAATGTCAAAAAGTTTAATTTTCACTATTCACGTACATTTTGATCAAATGGAAGTAAAAGTTCCGTAATTATATTGTTATAATAGTGATTTAAATAAATTACTTAATAAATAAAATCGTTTAGCGGAAAAATATTATTGAATGTTTTCCCGTAAATCTAAATTATGGATACCTAATCTGAAAACTTATCCGTATTTAGATAATTTTTACTTACCTATTTAATAAACTTTTCACACTCAAAAAAGTACAAAGGCTGACTCTTTAGGCATTCTCTACCAGTCAACCAAGGGTTCCAAGTTACATGCTCTGTGCCAAGGGAAAGGGTAGTGAAGAGATTATATGGCTGGTGCTCTGTTTGAGAGGAACAAAGAAAAATTATTAAAAATATATCATTAGAAATAAAATAGGTAGGAACAACAGTACATATTACTAAAAAAAATACTATTTGGCTTGACATTTATTGACCTGTAACTCAAGAGTTTTTCTCAAAAACCTACATCGGGCATCAATCTCTTACAATGGTGAATATAGTCTATTAGCCAAAAACAATGTTAATTTCTAAAGCAACCAAATGCGAAAAGAGAATAAAAATAAATGACATTTTATTTACCTAGTAATTATGCTACTTTTTGTCATTTAATTTGTTCCAATATCTGTCTTCCAAGCCATCGTTGTCCAAATTTAACAAGTGAAAACCATATTTTTTTTAAAATATTGCTGAGCTAACCTTATAGAATACAATATGATTACTTTAACCACACCATATGGCACCAAACACAAGTGATCCATCGGTTGTTAAAATCAATAAATAATCAAGTTTTATTGGACAGTTCCTGTGCTGCGGTTATACAATTATTAATAATCTCATCTACAGTAATAATAACAACTTTCAATGTAAATCCTTAGTGTTAAAAATACTTGTAAAAGAGAGAAGTTGAAGTGCTCAATATTTTAATGCATATCAGCATATAATGTTCCCACTGCTGGGACACAGGCCTCCTCTCTGTGAGAGGGAGTGGGCCGTAATCCACCACACGGGCCCAGTGCGGGTTGGTAGATGTCACATGTCTTAAAATTTTTGGTTCTAGGACATGCTAGTTTCCTCACAATATTTTCCTTCACTGTTTTGAGAGCAGCGGTAATGATATAATTTACACAAAGTAAAGCTCCTAGGTTCGAACCTACGACCTGTATATTCTTCTTTTCGTGTGGTTAGTACTAACCTGGTGTCAGAGTTTTTAAAGCCGCCCATGGGGTTTTGACTTGGCTTCACATGCCGTCGAGAAATATATCTCAGGCATGCCGGTTTCCTCACGATGTTTTCCTTCACCCTTTTTGAAGCAGGTGATAATTATACAATATGCACATGAATCCTAAAAGTCAGAGGTGCGTGCCTTGGGTTCGAACTCGAGACCTATGACTTGGCAGTCCGACGGTCACACCGTTAGGCTATCACTGCTCACCTGTACAGGGTGACTGGATCTGGACCCGCCATAGCAAATTCGCATATAGAGGAGGTCATTAACTAAATATTGAACCATACTTTATTGAGATTTTTCCAAATTTGACCTTCAAGCATTCATAAATTTTTTTTTTTTTTTGGTTGTCATAAACATGGATGATTAAAATACCTCGGAACTTCCCTCAAACTAGGGTAAAAAAATAAGAACGTTAAAAAAAAGCTTTAAAAAAATCAAAAACATATAACATAACATCACGCCTTGTTTCCCCGAAGGGTTGGGCAGAGGTGTCCCTGTAGCAGGTACACCCACATTTCGCCAGTTATGTTTAAGTACCACGTAATAGGGGCCAGTCTATTGCCATCAACCGGGCACAAATCCAAGCTATGAAAGTTTTTAGTAATAAATAAATTTTAGCATAGTTTATGCTCTGTGTTACATTTAAAATAATAATACAGCACCCACTGGGAATGGAGAATGAGGAAAATGTCGTGAGGCTATAAGAGTTGGGGAAGACCAAAGAGACGATGGACGGACTGTGTGGTAAGGAGGAAGGCGACATGTTGCGTTGACCCCAAATGAATTGGGTTGAGGAGAGGAAAGTGATGATGATGACCCACTGAGGATGGAGGAGGCCTTTGCCAAAGGGCACACCGAGTCTCAGAACTAAGAATAAAACTTTAACAACTGTAACTCTGAAATAAGGCTATAAATAAATAAATATTCTCTGTATTACTCAGGTTTAGTTTATTTATTTTAGGAAAACTTACTTATAAATTATTTTACAGTTTTTAAAACAGCTAACTATTTACATTAGGTACTAATGTAAAATATACTTACTTAATCTAAAATAATAATACATCACCCACTATTTTCCTTCCGGGATAGAACATAACAATCAGTTAAGTATATCATCTAGTATAATAAAACTTTTTCCTTGTAAAAATAAAACACTACATAGTCAGCGTACAGCTAAATGGTCATTTTAATATTTGTTAACACTGATTTATTCTTCATAAGTACTCGTCAGTCGTCACAATAATCTTTTATTTAAGTCGTATCTTTTTTTTTACCTACCCACAAATTTTTTAGTTATGTCAAGAGCTCATGACATAAGCTCTTCCCAAGTCAATTGACTCAGTACCTACTACTTACATTATAGTTAGTTAAAATAATAATTGTATGCATTACTTACATAGATACAATTATAATAAATTGAACCAAAAGTCGTTTATTAAAACTAGGCTAAGAATCAGCACTTTTTGAACGACAAAATTACATAAGACAGTCCCCCAAAAACGCCCACCCTTCACCACTTCCTAGTGCTTTAGCTGGGAAGAAGAAGTGGCGCAACAAACTCCCCAGCAGCACAGCTGTCTGTTCAGTTAGAAAAAAATGATTCTATACAATAGTATGCAAAGTAAGTAATTAACATTACAAAACACAACAAATTAATTAAATTATTGCCATTTATGTCAGCTAGCAAGCACACAACAAAATACCAAAAAACATCTTTAATATTTAGGCCATAGTGAGTTTAGGATGAATGAACTTTTTTAAGTACAAACATAATATTGTATTCAACAATTGTATAGTAAGTACGTAAAAAACAAAGTCGTATTATCTTCAATCATATACTAATTTTATATTATATGTAGGTATATTTGTAATCACGTTCTCGAAAACGGCTCTAACGATTTCGATGAAAGTTGCAGTCTCATATCTGGGAAAATTCGTTTTCTCCGTGTTTTCACCCGAGCAGAGCTCGGTCGCCCAGGTTCTAGGAAGTAAAAGTACAATTTATTATTATTATTCTGATAACAAAATCACGGAATAAAAAATAATCAATTAGATTAAGATCGAATAGGTACACACGACTACACTTGCTTGATAGCTATACATTTCCAATATAAGCTGACCTCGCATTGTACGGAAATCCTATACAATACGAGATCAGCATAAACTGGAAATATATTGCTTGATGTGTAGCCGTATGTACCACACTTATTAAGATTAGATAAATATATTATTTAAATATTTCGCTGCATAATTATTGTACCAACTTAATCAATTCACGATAAAATGGTTCTCTAATCTTTTCTAAATATTGATAATATTAAGAGTGGAAAACTACAAAAAAACTTAGTATGGTCAACCGCACGTCAATACTACATGTACCCTTACAATAAAGCTGTTTATTTTCGAACTTTGGTTACATCTTTTGTTTTGGGCCAAAAGCACATAATATGTCCCGCAGATCCGGGTGCCTTGCCGCATAGGCCTCCTCCAACTGTCTCCAGAGGCGGCGTAAGGCGTGCGCGACGTGGGCCACCGCCTACGGCCTCGCGGTCCGAGGGGCCTCGCACCTTGTAGGTTTATGCATTATATAAAAGCCGTAAACGCGTCGAAAAAAATTTTACTGGTCCTATAACGATAAATATATTGACATGAGCCCTCCAGGAGGGTTTCCGGCACTGAACGTGTTAAAGCTTAATATTACGCAAACGAATCCCTGAATAGAAAAATGGTTTTCACATAGCCGCAATACTTTTGAATGGCCTATGGCCTATCCTATAACTCGACCTATATACATACCTAAAAATTTGACAACTGTTCAACTGTATTTTTTTTCGTCTTGTGGCACCAGAGGGCCTCGCGAAATGTACCTCGCCCACATCAAATTTTGATCTTGCCCCGCCACTGACTGTCTCCTTGTGGTCTGTTCTCTGCAACTCTGGTGCATTATGTCCCAAGGGTTAGACGGCTATCGTCTTCCCATTTTATTTTTGGGCGCCCCTGTTTTCTAGTCCCGTCTTTTGGGTACCACAGAGTCACTTGTTTGGTCCATTTGTTTGTTTTGCATCAAAGCGCTTCGCTTGAGTTTATTGCGAAATAATACGTTAGTTGCCTAGGTAAAAAAAAAAAAATTCTATTTAGTCCGTCTTTCAGATAATAAAAAAATATTAGACACGTATTTTTTTGCTTTATCATATTAATCAAAAATAACTTAGAAAACACGCATTTAAGTTGGGAAGTGGGGGCTCGCTACCTACGTCACAACGCAGTATTAAATCTAGCAGGGCGTGACGTCATGCCACATTTTAACTCAATGTATCGCCGTAATCTTTTGACTTCTTATTTATTACTTAAAAAAAAAAAAAAAATATGTGTTTAATATTTTTTTTAATCTAAAAGGGCAAAAAAAATGTTTTTGGACACAAGTCTATTGCGTTCGATTTATCCCTTTGCTGCATCGTTATTAACCTTAACCTTTAGTTATGCAATTAATATCTAAGATATTTAAAGATTCACTCTATACATCATACACTTTAAAAACACGATTACTTGTAGTTTTCTCGATAGAAAAAAAACCAAAGTAATCTCAAAAAACAACAGAAACCCTTAGCTTAGTACGGAGTAAATAATTCAAGGAAGGTCATCAGTTTTTTAATAATAACAAAACTACTGTTTTCGATAACGTATGTAACATTTTACATTTTCAACATGTGTATTTGTTTTAATAATACGAAGGAAACATCTAAATTAGCACGCAAACTGCCCATTCTTTATCCCGCTCTATCCTATTCATTAGCGGAAAAGAAAGAGCCAAGCTTTCACACTTTTACCATGAATATCCGGTTGATTACACTGCACCTAATAATTAAGTTTAATAAGTGAAGCTGGACCTGAACTTGAACCAACCTAGCGGCACCATCGTAAAAAGATGCCCATCCATAGATAAAATATCCGCCGTCACCGTCTTATCACCCGTCTCTCAACTATTCCATTGCCTACTCAAGGATGCATATCCGGTAGGCTCGCAAATCCTTCCTTATCCTAAGAGCACGTCTTCCCTACCATTACCGCGCCCCCCGGTCTACTCCTTGATATGCAATGGCCTCTGTAGCCCCATGAAGCATGAGGCTCCAGAGGCTAGTGCAAATCTCGGGGTTCATTTGATTTAGTGAGTCTGGTTAAACCACGCTAGGGTCGGTGCATTTCAATCATTCACACGTCTAAGAATATGCTCCTGCTATCATGGTGTGGGGTATCGTTGGAAAGGTCCTTTAAAAACATTATGAGTGTGTGAAAACCAATTTTGGATTCAGGGATCCTTTTGCGAAACATTAAGCTTTAAAGTGCAAATTTTTGTTAGAGTCAAGTGTCCTACTACCAGCTAAATGGTTGGTTTAGGAAGTATGAAAAAAATCACGGCAGTAGTTTAATGAAATTAAAAGGAAAACTATCACAGGTAAGTAGGCTCTACAAGGTAACGAGTAATAATCGAAAAATAATAGAGAATGCTGTATTTTACAACACTTGCTTATGCAAGTGTTGTAAACACTGTTGTATGCTAGTAGTCTAGCGTAATCATAATCGCCAATATTGTTCTGCAAAGTATAGTGAGTGAGTGACTACTTATTAGTAAGCCCAATAAAAATTGTGAAATGGAACGGTCATTGACAGGCTTATACAACGTGTGTATTAACCATAGATATAAGAAAGAAGGAGATATGCCCGGTAGTTGAAAATGTATCGAAACCCAATGTCTCCACTTCGTCCCCACTACCTCGCCACTAGTCGCCACAACTACACACGCAGAAATAGATATGAGGCTGCGCTCACTCTTGCAATTCATAAATCAGAACGTACTACACAATCAATTATAAACCTTATCCCATCAAACACAGCGTGCATTTACCATGCACCGTACAACTCACTCACACGAAAACATCATTTCTATCGTTGTGCTGTACAGAAACAATTTATTTTACATATACGCTAGTGATTGACCAAATCGGAAAGGTATCGATTCTTCCATTTAATATTATCGACGGTGAAGTATCAATATCTAATAACTAACATTTTGGCGGTTTTCACTTACTAATTATTAGGGCTTATTTTAATTTTTTTAATTGTTCTTTGTTTTATCTTTTTATTACGGACGCTTCTAACATGCACGTCTTTCTACATTGTTCTCACATGTATAATTTCAACATGAATGATGTAACCAATATTTTGTAACAATTTTTTATTTAAAAGAGTGTTCGTGGAGTTTCTTGCCCGTTCTTCTCCATAGGTACCTACTACGCTTTGAAATGGGCAACTAGCTTCATACCTATTTCTGACTGACCGATTCCTTGACAAGTGCCTGTAAATGGTTTAATTGAAATAAATGCTTTGAGTTTGAGTTTAATGTTTACTTCAAATGATCAAAAACTATGGAAATTAAACGTTTTTTCTCCTCCTGTAAAACCATGTTTTTGTAGTTATTTAGATATTGATACTTCACCGTCGTTATACTTTAAAAAATTTGGTGTCCTGAAAATAAAATAAATAAAAACGATAAGTCCAGAAAATATTATAATAAAATAAATAATAAGCAAAAAATTCAAACAATTAAAAAATCCAGTTACGTTGGTTTAACTTGTCATAGTTTATTGAAACAGTAGGTATTGTTGAACCGTGCTATGATGTTAACTCAATGTCCTGTAAAGTGGAGGTATTTGTACAGCACTTGACGCTTTAATATTACTGGAGTGGCATTTTTTGTCAAATACTGTAATCTTAAATTAATATATTTTTCCATGACTGCTTTAATTAGAAATATTATGTGATTATTCATCGGAGATTGCTCAAATTGGTGAAACTTAATATTATCAAAGAGATCTAATCCTATAATTCAAACCCAAAACACTCCACCTAAAATTTTATTAACTTACTTTACGACAAAATAAGTAAAACACATTATTTCACATCGATCTTCCACCCGGGTAAAACAGTTGACAAATTGAAGAATAAAGTATAATAGCAATAAATTCATTCGCCAAACGACATTGTTGTCGATAGCCTACGTTAGTGGATCTGCACAACTACATCACTAGCTCGTCGCCAGACACAGCGGCCGTACTGCGCGATGCATCCGCAGTCCACAGTATCGTTTCGTGATTTTTACATTGCTTGTTGAGTCACTGAGCGACATATTTAGGTTGTGGTTAACGAGCAATGTATGTAGTGCAAAAATAGTACAGTCGCTGTGATATTTGGAAACAAAAATAACGTAGTAAAAGCAAGAAATATTTTACGATTTGTTGTTTTTCATTATTTTAAAGACAAATATAGTAAAATACTTGTACTTACATATGGTAAGTGATTCCATGATTCACAAAGTTTTTGTTTTGACTTCGGTTTTTACAAGAAACCACTGAACAACACGGCATTCTTATAAATTGTCCCGATCACGGCCGAAAGCACACTAGTTCGCGGAGACGGCCATTTTCGTATGCAATGAGCACTTTGATCATTACGCGCGGACACAGACACGCCCCCATGCCACTTCTCCTGTTTTTTATATTTCTATGGTATTAACATTTCCACACTGATAATAATGACTTAAATGATAAAAGCAGTGTATGTACCTATGCAATTAAAATACACACGTTCCAATATCATTTTAAACCAGATTTAGTCTCTTCAAAGGGTACATCTCTAAATATTTCAGTGTTTGACTGATTAGGGTCGGGACATCTAAGACTAAATTGCACTCAATTTAGCCAAATGTTGAGTCTGGTTTTAATATACACAGACCGACATATACAGACATTAGGTACATACTATGACAAATTCTTAGATAAGGGCAGGATTTTATCAGATACACAGCTGATTCTTATCATAATATGTAGCGTCACATTGGAAGGTCGATGAATTATTTGAATTTACAATAAACTATAAGAAAACAAGGACCGAAACCAGTACGATCAATACTGAAATTTTTTCGATTACAACAGTTATATTTTTAAAGGTTATCTATTGAATACAACCAGTATAAAAATATTTTATTCACAGACAACCAAGGCCCATAGTGTTAGCTTTTGTAACTAACACTATGGGCCTTGGTTGTCTGTGCTTCTTCTAGCTTCAACTTTCTGACTAACTGACCGATTCTTTGACAATTCAAAAGTGCCTGTAAATGGTTTAATTGAAATAAATGCTTTGAGTTTGAGTTTGAGTTTGTGATTTTTTTTTTTTTTTTAGTATATTAATACAGGTTACCGAAAAAAAAAATTTTTCTTACACGTGCCGTCGGCATTAGTAAAACGGCGCACTTCGCCTGTGTGTGTAACCGGTATTAAAACGGTAACCTAAATAGAGGTAACATGTTTCTTCTTGGCTACCCAGATAGCGGTAACCTAAGTTGTAGAAGTAACAGCATGGAAAGGACTCCCGGAAAATGTTGTGAAGTCTCCCTGAACTGCTTCAAGAATCGACTGGACAGATTAAATATCTACAAGCTATTTGCACACGCATCAGCTAATTAGCTGCTAGTTTCTCTAACCAAATAATAATAATAATACAGTTAGACTGGAAGCCGACCCCAACAACTCATCTGCCTAGCCTTTTCCCAACTATGTTGAGGTCGGTTTCCAGTCTAACCGGTCTGACCTCCACAACCTAATTACAAAGTAACACGATACCCCTTGGTAAGACTGGTTGTCAGACTTGGGCTTCTATCCACCCGTAACGACTGTCAAAGATCTACAAATGTCAGCCGGTTTCGAGGCACGGAGGAGTCTTGGTATGTGAAGATGGAAGCCGACCCTAATATAGTTAGAAAAAGGCTAGGAAAATAATGCAAGATTAACATAAAGAAAGTTTTTAACTCAAAAAACTAAGTGAAACAACCTCACTTTCTGATTTATAATATTAGGTACACACGGCTACACATCAAGCTATACATTTCCAGTTTATGCTGATCTCGCATTGGATAGAATTTCCGTACAATGCGAAGTCAGCTTATACTGGAAATGTATAGTTTGATGTGTAGCCTTGTGTACCTAGATATTTCAGTCTTAGAAATCAGCCCGGCAGAGCGTTAAACCGTAACATGTGAGCCTGCTATATGATACCTACCTTCTTACTTATGTATGTCGGTCAAGGGAGGTACTGAGATCTTACCTGAAGACTGTTGGTGCAATATTGTATTGAATAGCTTTGGAAGCAACCAGACAGTACAATACGTGCCACAGACTGACCGCGGCAATCGTAACTTAACCAGTACCTACCCTAATTGCGTAATACACGATCAATCATAATTTGTTTCGATTGCTAATCCATTGCTTCATAAGTTGGAAAAAAATATCTGCTCAACAACGTAAATAACGCAATGAATGTCGTTGAACTGTCAAAATGAAACAAATTAGGCATAATTGTTTACGAAAATAAGTTACGCAATTAGGGTACCTGTACCCTAATTGCGTAATACACGGTCAATCACAATTTGTTTCGATTTGAAACAGATTGCTGCTAATCCATTGCTTCATAATTTGGAAAAAAAAAATCTGCTCAACAACGTAAATAACGCAATGAATGTTGTTGAACTGTCAAAATGAAACAAATTAGTCTTAATCGTTTACGAAAATAAGTTACGCAATTAGGGTACTGATCGATCGACCCGTGCCGCTGTTACTACTAAACTTAGCCAAAGGCGACGATAACCGTTTTTTTAATGATTTTATACTGAAGATCACGTCTAAACGTGATATAAACGTCTAAAAGTGTTAATGATTTGGAAAAAATATAGATATGTTAGTTTAGAGCATTTTCTTAATAACTTAATATAGGAATACTTTAGATTATGTTTATATTACATAGTGAAATTAATTTGTTAAGTTATGTCTAACGCGGATAAAAGAACCGGCCAAGTGCGTACCGGACCACGCATAATGAAGGGTTCCGTAGTTGGGATGAATTTATCCCAAAAACAAACTTAACTTTGCAGTTGAAAAACATGTTCTCCCATACGAAATGTATGGGAAAACATGTTTTTGCAACTGCAAATATAAATTGGTCGATTATTACTCGTTAACTTGTAGAGCCTACTTACCTGTGATAGTTTTCCTTTTAATTTCATTATATCTTATAATTTCATCCCATGGTGTGGGGTATCGTTGGAAAGGTCCTTTAAAAACATTATGAGTGTGTGAAAACCAATTTTGGATTCAGGGATCCGTTTGCGAAATATTAAGCTTTAAAGTACAAATTTTTGTTAGAGTCGAGTGTCCCCCCCTTACCAGCTAAATGGTTGGTTTAGGAAGTATGAAAAAAATCACAGCAGTAGTTTGCTGTAACTCATAATGTTTTTATAGGACCTTTCCAACGATACCCCACACCATGTAATAGAAAAAAAAAAAACATCACCACTTTGTCGGCGTAATAAATATGTATACTTATGTCAAATTACAGCTTTCTAGTACTAAGAGTCTCGGAGCTAGACCGCGGACAGACAGACAGACAGACGGACATGGCGAAACTAAGGGTTCCTTGTTTACTACGGAACCCTAAAAACTGAGAATCACGCAAAATCTATCAAACGCATTTTTCTGAAACTTTCACCACATTAAAGATAATTTAATTATTGATCTTTTAGTACTTATACGTGTTTCATTAAAATACCTTTTGTTTTATGTATAATAAATTAATAATGCGTCTAATTTGGGACAGCGCTCCTTGATGGGCGAGGCCTATTACTGGCTGGACGTACGACGCGTTGCGTGAGCTCAGTACAGAACACGTAAGCTACCCTCTCAAGGTCACCAGCATATATCTGCGTCATAATGCCTACATCAAAATCGCGCTGTTAGATTTCCACCTCTCGGCGCTGAGTCGAGCGTTGAAAATCCAACAACACTGTCTTATTTAGAAAACGGGCATTAGACTCAGCAATTTCATCGCACATTTTATCAAACAAAAGGTTCCTTACTCTGTCTACCCTCTTCGTCTTAATCTAATCTGATAAGAGACAACACAGTAGTCATACACAGTAATAAATCCACTTGATTACAAAGTCAATAACGTTTATCATCAGTATTGCATGCTTGCTGAATTACGTCATAGTGATGGGCGAGCCGAGTTATTTAACTCGAGTAACTCGAGCCAAATCGCAAACGACTCAACTCGAGTTCAGTTTTTACCAACTCGAGTCAACTCGGTCGATCGATCTGAGCCCGCGCAACCCGAGCGCTCACCTGCCGCGCGCCGTGATGATGCCTATTGCATTGCATGATTCACATCTCGCTCTACTCGATGTGAGTTGAGTGAAATAGCAATAGCATGCGCGTTGCGTCGTAAATTGCGTTACTCGTTCGGGGCGCTCGGTCACGATCAGAATTACGAGTAAAAAACCGCGGTAAATGTGTATTTTGACTTGTATTTTAACATTTTATAAAAAAGAAAAACAACAAGTCAACTCGAGTTGCGAATCGTCTGACTCGAGCTCTACACTCTATACATTACGTTATTACGAGTCGACTCGCACATCAGTATACGCTCTCTACAGGCACCGAGTCGAGTCAACACGAGTTGTGACTCGAGTCAGTAGCGATATCAACTCGAGTAACTCGAGTCCAAAAAATTCCGACTCGTCGCATCGCTATTACGTCAGGAGACTGACCGAGTAGTGAGAGGTTATTTGTCGAGATAAGACAATCGAAAGTTAAACTTTCGATTTCAGTAATAATCTAGTAGCAGTGATAGCCTAGTGGTGTGACCGTCAGACTGCCAAGTCATAGGTCTCGAGTTCGAACCCAAGGCACGCACATCTGACTTCGAATTCATGTGCGTATTTTATAATTATCACTTGCTTCAAAAACGGAGAAGGAAAACATCGTAAGGACATGCCTGAGAGATATTTCTCGACGGCATGTGAAGACAAGTCAGAGGCCCATGGGCGGTATAAAAACTGATACCTGGTTAGTCACTAACCACACGAATAAGAAAGCAGCAAGCAATTATCACTCTATGTCAAGCCCAGTTACGTTCCCCAGACTGAAATGAAGGAACCCTAAAACTAAATACAACCAACATTAAATGAGCTGTGACGGCCGCAGGAATCCGCTGGATGCGGGAAGCACAGAACCGGTCGAAGTGGCGGTGCTTGGGGGAGGCCTATGTCCAGCAGTGGACGTCTTTCGGCTGAAATGATGATGATTTTGATAAATGAGCTGTGGTATAGATCGGATGGGGCAATGGCTGCATACCGTGCAAGATTAGTAACCATCATCTACCTATTGCTGAGTGTCCCAGGACAGGTTGCACTAAGCAGAAGGAGGAGACAAAAAAAACTGTCCAATTGCGAGTCGGAATCGCAAACGATGGGTTTGTACACACAGCTACACATCAAGCTATACATTTCCCTTATAAGCTGACCTCGCATTGTACTGAAATCCTAATGCGAGATCAGCAGAAACTGGAAATGTACGAGGGTGGGTCAACAAGTTCGCGTAATGGAAGGGTTAGAGAGGGGAGGGGGTAGTTATTTTTACCTGTCGCTACTTGTTGACTCAATACAATTATAAATACTAAGTTTCACCCCAATTGGTTCATTAATCTTTGAGATATCGCTGGATAAACAAGTCAATCGGGAAGAAAATGTCAACTATGGAGAAAATTGAGTATCGTGCCGTGATAAAGTTCCTCATTAAGCAAGGAAAAACGCCTCAGAACATTATGGAAGAAATGTCATCAGTTTACGGGGACTCTTGCCCTGGATAAACAATGATTTACAAGTGGCATAGTCTTTTCAAGCAAGGCAGAGACTCAATTGAAGACGATCAGCGCTCAGGTCGGCCAATTGAAGCAACGTCCTCAGACATTGTTAAAAAAGTTGAAAAACTTGTTCTAGAAGATGCACGCCTAAAGAAGAAACAAATCGCAGAAATGACTGGAGTATCACCTACGACCATTTTGAATATTCTCTATGACAATCTTGGCATGTCTAAGGTCAGTGCAAGATGGGTACCGAGAATGCTCACACCGCTTCAAAAACAGCAGCGCGTCGAGTGTTCGCGCGAGTTTTTGGAGCTGTGTAGTGAAAATAGGGATGAATTTCTGGACCGAATTGTGACTGGAGATGAAACTTGGGTTCATCACTATGAACCTGAGTCGAAGCAGGAGTCAATGCAGTGGCACAAAAAAGGCGCAGCACCACCTAAGAAGTTTAAGGTGTCACAATCGGCCGGAAAGATTATGGCTACAGTTTTTAGGGATTCCGAGGGGATTTTATTGATCGATTTTAAAGATAAAGGTGTCAATATCACATAGGTGGAAATACTACGCTACACTATTGGAAAAATTAAAAGAAGCAATTAAAGAAAAGAGAAGGAGAAAATGGTCTCGAGGTGTGCTCCTTTTGCACGACAACGCACCCGTTCACAAGAGTCATGTTGCGATGGCTGCCTTGCACAAGTGCGGCTTCAAAACTTTAAACCACCCTCCCTATAGTCCAGATTTGGCCCCTTGTGATTATTATTTGTTCCCAAACATGAAAAAAGAGCTTCGTGGAAAGAAATTTACTGGTGACGAAGAAGTGAAGTCGGCAATTTCTGCTTATTTTGGAGGCCCTGACAAATCATTTTTTTTTTCAAAGATATAAATAAATTATTTTAAAGGTTTGAAAAGTGTTAATGGAGAATATATTGAAAAGGAAAAATAAATTCATGTTTAAATTCACCCCCCTTCCCTTTCATTCTGCGAACTTTTTGACCTCCCCTCGTATATATAGCTTGATGTGTAGCCGTGTGTACCTCCGTAAAATATTTAACAAAAAACGCCAAATAAACACATTTCTAATATGGGGAGTATGACCCCCTTTAAAAATAAAAAATAAATAAAGTTATTATTTAATTTTTATTAAGTATTTATATAAAGTAGCAATAGAAATACACAATGTGTGAAAATTTATACGGATAGACATTGGAGGCTTAGTAATAGGGTTCCGTTTGGCACCCTTCGGGTACGGAACCCTAAAAAAAAACTGGTGATCGGAATGTAGAGCACCTGACGACCTACTTATTCTATGAAAATTTCACCTTGAAAACTAAGTTGAAGAGAGCAGTGGCGGGGCAAGATCAAAATTTGATGTAGGCGAGGTACATTTCGCGAGGCCCTCTAGTGGCGCAAGAGCACGAAAAAAAAAACTGTTGAACAGTTGTAAAATTTTTAGGTATAGGTCGAGTTATAGGATAGGCCGTTCAAAAATATTGCGGGTCTGTGAAAACCATTTTTCTATTCAGGGATCCGTTTGCGTAATATTAAGCTTTAACAAGTTCAGTGCCGGGAACTCCTGGAGGGCTCGTGTTAATATATTTATCGTTTTAGGACGATTTTTTTTTTCGACGCTTTCACGGCTTTTTTGTAGGTAATGCATAAAACTTCGAAGTGCGAGGCCCCTCGATCCGCGAGGCCGTAGGCGGTGGCCCACGTCGCCCACGCCTTACGCCGCCTCTCAAGTGAGCATCAATACATAGCGTCAATCCCTATGGCATTAAGTCCGCCTTTGTACCTTTTTGTGTGTGAGAAGTTTAAATAAATAAATAAATAAATGACAGCTCACTTCACCTGAGTTTTTCAGGCGTTGCTTGCAATGCAATGCCAATTTCAAGCACCAGTCTCTCACAAATGTAAACTATCCTTAAAAGCTAGTTTTAAGAGGAGGCTCCCAAAATAAATTGTATGTTAATTTGCATTAATATTCTGAAAAAGAGCGTGACTTTTTTACAATCATAATGGAACTTTAGTATATAATTAATTTTGGATCTTTTCTTTCCAAATACAAGACAGTTACATAATTGGAACATTTTCGCTCGATTCATTTTTGATTTGAAAATCATGTCTTTTTTAAATATTATTTGAAACAAAAACAAGATTACTCGGCTTTTATGTCTAAAATAATGATTGACAGTGAGAAAATATAGTTTATTATCCAAATGTAAGATATTTTTTCTCTAGATCAATTATTACTTTAGTTATAAACGAAATAAGAATTTAGACTTACGACATTTAGTTCCGTGCTCGAACACGACCAAAGAGCGCACGCGATATTCAACTTTATTACTGATGTGTTAGCGTTTATCACGTAGTGGAGTGGCGGGCGCATGGGGGCGGAGTTTGCGTGGAAATTGTGTTTGGAGTGCCTGGTCTTAAGCACCTACTGTACATTTGTGAAGAGAAAATAAATATAGTCTTTTACAGCGTAGACAGCCCTTTTCTCAGTTGGTAAATTATTTCGGAACACTCAACATTGTTCTTCCATACATCAGGAAAATACTGACATTCAGCTGCATCCAGTTAGACTGGAAGCCGACCCCAACATAGTTGGGAACAATCTAGGCAGATGATGAACAATCTGGAGAAAAATCAGCATCACTCACATCTCTATCACAATCAGCGTATTTTTTCTTTGGTAGATCTGAAATCAAAATAATATTTATTGAATAAATAATAGCCAAAAATGTAAACTCAAACTCAAAAGTTTTTGGAAAAAAAGAATACTATAAAAGAGTTGGGTTAACTTGGGAGCAAACAGGTATTTTAAATATAAAAAATAGTAAACCCTTTAAATTGGCGTCGCGATAATGATAAATTGATAAGTTAAGTGGTCTGGCATTTTTGCTGAACTGGGCGCAGCCGCGAGGCACGCATTTCTGCTCACAATCGAACTTTACACTTTTTATTTTATTTATTATTTGATTTTTTCTACTTTTAGTACAATATTTTGTGTTGTGTGCCTTATCTGTGCTAAATAAATGTATTTTCTTTCTTCTTTCATAAGAATACAATACGCTGGTGTGGGTCAGAAGTGAATAGATAATGCTGCAAATATTTAGTCGCTAAGGTATTACGTCATATCAGTGTCTTTTTGCGAAATGTGAGGTCAACCATAAATATAAAAAGTTAAAAACTCTGTCATGTTGAAGTTAATTAAGCTTTTTAGCCGACTTCCAAAAGGAGGAGGTTCTCAATTCGTCTGTATGTTTTTTTTTTCTTTTTGTATGTTTGTTACGCGATTACTCCGCCAATTAATTTTGATGATTCTTTTTTTGTTTGGTAGATCATACTTCAGAGGTGGTCCCATATAAATTTTATTAACTTTGCTTGGGTAGTTCTTGAGTTAGCTTCAATTATACGTATTTCTTCCCACTTAGTACGTAGATGATATGATAACTTCTTGTCACTGTTATTTACATAGCAGGTAGTGGTATTCGAATTTGTGTCGGGTAGGTACCACAACTAAAAAGTGAAAAATAAAAACTTTTTACAAAAAAAAAAAAACAACCGACTTCAAAAAAAAACACTACAAAGTGAAAAATAACTTTAATTTCGGAAGTCGGTGACAAACGAAAATTCAAAACCGACTTCCGAAATTATTAATTAATAATTTAAAGTCCAAAAGGTAGTTTTTCTGCACGATTGGGATCAAGTCGGTTGCGCTTTTTTTTTCATAAATCAAACCTGCCTCAGAAAATAAACTATATTATTATTTGAAAATAAATAAACTTTTTAATATCCCTTTTTTATGGCGAGTATTCGACTATTCGCGGTATCTCTACAAAAATACCGACAAGGTTACCATTGGCCTCGCAAAGGTCTATGATAGTGCAGATGTACAGTAAGCGCTCAAAAGTGCATGAGCACGCTAAGAGTCGTATTGCTGTGAACACGCGGTATAGCTCGTACATTTGTGTGTGTAAGCAACACGATACACACACCACAGATAACGCAGTTACACGAAACAACAATATATTTCCGTCGCTTTAAACATGCTAGCACACACGCACTATGCGCGTGAACTTGACCAGTTAATGGCATTGCTAAAATCCGATAGTAACTTAACAAGCGCAGATAGCAGAAAGCGTTAAGCGTTGGTATGGAATTCAATCTGCCTCAGGTTCTAATCTCGTGAAACACAGTGCGGTTTTTTGCAAATATTATTATTTTTGTTTTCGATAATAATATTTTTTAAATATTGCTGCTTTTTTATGTTGTTATTGCAATAAAGGTTTTAGAATAAAAAATGCGTGATATATGATAACAAAATTAAAAAATATATGTTTATTCGTTATATTTATTTTACATAAGTTAATAAACTGCTACAATTATTTATCATTACTTCAGCTGAATAAGATGTGAAATAGATGTCAAGAAACTTAGAAGCAGTTTGTATTATTTAGACATATTTAAATTATGAAATATTTTAAATTTTTAATGGATTTTTTCACCATAAATATTAAGCTTTGATCATGGTCGAAGTAATTAAGTAATAAATAAGAATATTAGACTAATTAAAATGTAAAAAACTACTTACAGAATAGGTAATTTTAAGGTTAAATATGGGCAGTTTGTTTATATTTTATTTGTATTAATTATTTTACATTTTATTTGACTTTAGTAAATATTGGTTGTTATTGAGGTTAAAGCTTAAGTATTCATTTTCTTTACGAAAAGAAGATTGAAACTAAACCTCAAATTTTTATCCTAAAATAATACTATTACTAAAATAATATTAAACAATTTCGTTATATCTGCAAGAAATACGACAAACACCCTATTGAAACGTGCTTAAAAAATTCGTTACCATAAATTCATGCAATAACGAATCTGTTGTTTATTAAGTTGGTACGGTCAATATTTTAAGGTCAAAAACGGTTTTCTAGCTGGTCTTCAGTGATGCAAGCCTTCAGAGTGCACGGCGAACGGTTCATAATGACGTGTTTTTAATAATTCAGCAAAATGTCTCGTTGGTATGAAACCATTTGTTTCATTCACCATTTGACGTCGCTGCTACTCGATAATAAGCCCCTTCCTCATATCTCTTAACCCTCACAGTATTTCTCTAGAACAAAGAAAAACATTGTTTTTATTACACATAATACCTTATTATTTATTATTCACTAATCGAATTAAACCTCACAATGAATTTAAAACTTTAAAGGCATCTTCTGTCTCAACAATACCTCTGTTCTATCAACAATACCCTTGATTAAGATTTATGTTTAGTAAAATATGAAATATATTAATGATAACACTCACACTTAGTCCGGTTTCATTAGATATTCACTTCCCTTTTACGCAGCGCAATAATATTCTCTGATCTGATCTGATCTCTTCAATATATTTTATGCCTGCTTTTTGATAATAATAACCACAACACTGCGCTAAATACTCGTCACCAATATTATCCACGAACCAAAAAAGTTCTATTAATTGAATACTCGTAACAAACTGCATCTACCCCACAGAAATCGAAATAATTTACTTAGTTTTTTGTGGTCTACCTGCTAAACTTTAATATTTATGTGAACAAGACGAATGAAACTAAAAACGAATGATGATTATTGAACTAGTCATTGGTTGCAGACAAAGTGAGTGTGTGTGTGTAATGTGCGTGTCTACAGTATTGTAACAACTTATAGAAGAAGGTCGTAAGTCAAACCGAAGCGTCAGTCTATTGCTTTGTGAGATTGCTCATGGACTTTTGGTCGGCACTGTACACATAAGACATCTTTTCGTTCGCTGAACTGTGTCGTGAATCCCGTCGTAAACTATGTTATCATCAGATTCCTATAATGTAATCAGTTCAGTGTAGGTATTACTCATACTTCGCACTCGTAATGTACTTGTATCAATAACATCCTCCCTCGGTTTGTTTAATAATTACTATCTATCATAATACAAACCTGTCTTCCCTACAGGGGTGGGCAGAAAGTGGCTGTACTAAACAACGGCCACTTTTCGCTTTATTAGTAACGTTAAGGCGACGATAACCGACTTTTAATGATTTTATTCTGAAGATCACATCTAAACGAGTAGTGTTAATGATTTGGAAAAAATGTATGTTAAATTAGAGCATTTTCTTAATAACTTAGTAATATTTGAATTTTAGATTATGTTTATATTACACAGTGTAATTAATTTGTAAAGTTATGTCTAACGCAAAAATCTAACAAGCGTAGTTTTCTGAAACCGTCACCATTTTAAAGATAATTTCAGTATTGAGCTTTTAGTATACGTGTTTTATTTAAAATACCTTTTGTTTTATGTATAATAAATTAATAATGCGTCTAACTTGGGACAGCGCTCCTTGATGGGCGAGCCCTATTACTGGCTGGACATACGACGCGTTGCGTGAGCTCAGTACAGAACACGCAAGCTAACCACTCAAGGTCACTGGCATATATCTGCGTTTTAAAAGTCCCTTGTAAGCAAGCCTATTGCTACAAAATCCGTACCCCGGGCTCAGACCAAAAAAAAAACCAAGACATAGCGCTGTCAACAGTAACGTGAGGCCGGTTTCGTAAACATGTGTGCACTTAGTGAGGTGTAGTTTGATTGCAAATGGTTGTAAATGTGTGCGTGTGAGCGTATATGTACAGAGGTGTCGTTTTGGCATGCTTCACTGTATTCTTCGCAGCACTATGTCTTGGTTTTTGAGACCCCGGGCTGCTATGCTACTGTAACCAAACGAATAAGGACTCGGACAGACAGGCGCGACACGTCGGCGCAACCTAACTGGTGGAAGAATTTCTGTGAAAATGTTTGTTCTACCGCTGCGGTGTAGCGTCGCTCCTGTCTGCAGGCGCCTTCTCACAGGCGCCTGCTCAGCAGTCGCGTTTGCAATCAGTAGATCAACGAGGAAGTAACTTTTCTCTTTACGAGGCAGGTACTTAGTCGTCAAAGAACAGAATTCTGGATGCAGCTGGCTATATGTATATCAACAATTAAAAAACGATACACAATGGGAAAAAATACGCACATAAATACACTCACACTAACGCACACAACATACTCACATCACACAGTAGTGCTATTCTGTAACCATCTCACCGTGTTATCTTAGGTGAAGTGAGCGTGGAGTGAGCTGTCAGTTGCTAAGGATTAACACTATTGGCAGCTCACTTCACCTAAGTTATCATGGTGAGATTTTTACAGAATAGCACTACAGATATACCATACAACACCTAAAATCATCTATCTAGTATCCACTCTGGAATTCGTACCCCGATCCCCAAGATACAGACTAACTGTCTAGTTTGGGGCTCACTGGTAAATAATATTTTGTAACCTAGCTATAGGTAGGTAATATTTTTAAGCTTCTCATGTCGTCTCAACTTGCTGTGAACCTATAAACCAGCTTACTGTATTACCTGGACAATAAACTATTTCTATTAATTCGAAATCCACTGTAGTAATAGGCTTCTAAAAAAATATGCTAATTTAAAAACAACCACGCTACTAAACCGGTCGGAAATCGATTAAGATTCTAACTAACATTTAACAACATACATTACAAAAAACCGGCCAAGTGCATGTCGGACCACGCACAATGTAGGGTTCCGTAGTTGGGATGAATTTATCCCAAGAACAAACTTAACATGGTAGTGGAAAAAAAAATCTTTCATCTAGAATGTATGGGTGAACATGTTTTTACAACCGTAAATTTAAGTTGGTCGATTATTACTCGTTAACTTTTATAGCCTACTCAGCTGTGATAGTTTTCCTTTTAAATTCGTTATATAAGCTGTAACTGCCGTGAATTTTTTCACATATCTAAAACCAACCATTTAGCTGGCAGAGGGGGGGGGGGGGGGATACTTGACTCTAACAACAATTTGCACTTTAAAGCTTAATATTTCGCAAACGGATCTCTGAATTCAAAAATGGTTTTAACACACTCACAATGTTTTTGAAAGACCTTTTCAACGATACCCCACAACAAGGAATGGAAAAAAAAAAAAACATCCACACTTTACGTGTAGGGGAGGTACACTAAAAAAATATATTTTTCATAATTTTATTTTACCACTTTGTTGGCATGATTATGATTATACCCATACCAACTAACAGTCTTGGAGCTAGACCGCGGACAGACAGACGGACATGACGAAACTATAAGGGTTCCTTGTTTACTACGGAACCCTAAAAATGTTCCATGCCAGTTTCAAAAGTAGGTAAGTTGAAACTTCCAAATCTTCAAATTTGCATCATCATCTGCCCAGCCTTTACCCTGATTGACATTGTTGTGAACCTGGTTCGCTTACTTAGTCTTATTTTATATATTTTTTATTGCTGTGACCACACTGACATTTTTATTTAATTTTTTTGTAATTCCAATGATCTGCATATTTCTAAACTTTTCATTTGGAATTGTAAACCTTTGCATGCCCACGTGATGGTAAAATATGGAGAACTTTATTATAAAAACACCTATGTACAGACGCCAGCACATCAGGCTACTACAATCTGTCAAATTTATTTGATAGATTTTCAACTTTATTTCTGAAGTTTAAGGTTCAAAGTTGATTAGGAAAATTTGACAGTTTCGGGTAGCTTGATGTGCTGGCGTCTGTACTTTACCCATTTTTGCAAAGAAATAAATGATTTGATTTGGGGTTGGCTTCCATTTCCATTCAATCTGCCTTCAATAGCCTTTTCCCAACTACGTTGGGGTCGGCTTCCATGCAGCTGAATACCAGTATTTTACATGGAGCGACTGCCTATCTGACCTCCACAACCCAGTTACTGGTTAATACGATATCCTTGGTAAGACTGGTTGTCAGACGACCCGTAACGACTGTTAACGGCTTCCATTTCCAGTATGATCCCATAAATTTGCGCATTTTTCCTTTGTTCAAATCTTTTCAAAATATACCTACTGACCAACTTATATAGTAGCATAAAATATGTGTTACTCGGCGAAGATAAACATAACCAGTTTTCTTTTTTTGTCATTATCTGTATGAGTAATATTATTAATTGTTAAAACCGGTCGCTCTCAACGTTTTGGTCGTTAAATCCATTTTTGTTGCTGACCCACTTTTTTGCGGTTCTTTTTAACCGACTTGTAAAAAAAGAGGAGGTTATCAATTCTGATGTTTATATATTTTTTTTTTACTTAAGGAGGATCCGCAGTTGTAGCACGCGAAATTAAAATTTTCTCGTTTTTTGCAACTTTCAGGTCAGTGTCAGGTTGTATTTTGATCAAAATATGATTCGCAAATTTAACAGATAAGTATTTACGGAATTTTAATCATTGGAATCAGTAATATATCTCTCTAAGTTAGATTTTTTCCATTAGAACAAACATAAGGAAAAGTTCTTATGGAACAAATGTAACTTAGGGAGATACATTAATGATGCTTGAGCTCTTTTGAGATTGAGGGCTTGATTCGCGGGCTACAACTGCGAATTCACCTTAAGGTGACACTAACCGACTTTTAATGATTTTATACTAAAGATCACGTCTAAACGAGTAGTGTTAATGATTTGGAAAAAATATTATGTTAAATTAGAGCATTTTCTTAATAAATTAATATACAAATATTTTAGATTATATTTATATTAAATAGTGAAATTAATTTGTAAAGTTATGTCTAACTCGGATAAAAAACGAAAAAGAATCACGCAAAATCTATCGAGCGTTTTTTTCTGAAACCTTCACCATTCTAAAGATAATTTAATTACGTATCTTTTAACATACGTGTTTTATTAGAATACCTTTTGTTTTATTTATAATAAATTAATAATGCGTCTAATTTGGGACAGCGCTCCTTGATGGGCGAGTCCTATTACTGGCTGGACGTACGACGCGTTGCATGAGCTCAGCACAGAACACGAAAGCTAACCACTCAAGGTCACTGGCATAAATCTGCATCTTAAATATAAGTACTAATTACTATAATATTTCTATTCCAGGTGTAGGCAAGACCAGCTTAGTAGTCCGGTACATCGGCAAGATGTTTTCAAAACACATATCACCCACGATAGGAGCGTCATTCTTCACCTGCAATATTAATCTGGAGAATGCCAGGGTCAAACTACAGGTAATTTTATTTTATTTTTATACTAGCAACGTCCCGCGGTTTCACCTGCATAAGTGTCGATCCCGTGGGAATATCCGGATAAAAAGTATTATATGTGTTAATCCAGGTTATAAACTATTTGTGTGCCAAATGTCATCCAAATCCGTTCAGTAGTTTTTGCGTGAAAGAGTAACAAACATCCATTCATAAAATAAAATATTAAGTAGGATATTATTATATAATACTAGCTGACCCTGCAAACGTTGTTTTGCCTTATAAATGCTTGGGGTGCACCATCTTTATCATTTATACCTACCTACCCTACCCTACCTACCCTACCTACCCTACCTACCCTACCTACCCTACCTACCCTACCCTACCTACCCTACCTAGCCTACCTACCCTACCTACCCTAAAACCTTGCCCTAAAAATAACGAACATTAAAAAAAAAGAATTGGGCAAATTGGTCTAGGCGTTGTTGAGTTATGCGCTTACCAACATATTTTGCGATTCATTTTTATATTATAGAAGATATGTATACATAGTAGGAGTAGGAAGTAGCCCTTTCTGACCCAGATGATCATAACACTCCTCCAGGAGAAGAATAGGGCCACCAGTACACAAACATAGACGCGTCCCGTCATTCCGACCTCGCCGCCGAGGTCCTTTGCGATCGCGACCGCGTCCCCGAGTAAATGATACTCCCCCCCGATCCTTGCTCGAAAACAAGGTGCCAGCAGTTGTTGCAGCTGAGCACGTAGCTTTAAATACTCCGCACAATAATCATGATGAAAATCTGACTTTGATCCAGCCTTTCCCTTCTTGCTGTCCTCACCTCAGCGACGCCCTAAGCCGAAATTCGTACCCCACTTTAATTTAGAATAGTTTTTGCCCCTGGCTGAAGGCTTTAAGTGTAGTAGCTTGCACCCACAGGAAAGTTCGGTTAAGCAGCCAAGACCTTAGTGGTCAAAACTGCGAGATGCCATAGTTTGCCAAAAAGGAGCAGAAAGTAGGATTACGAGGTCAATTCAAATTAGCTGGTGAAAAGAGCAGATGCACCGGTGAAGCTGGACCTGAACCAACCTGGCGGCGACGTCGTAAAAAGATGCCCATCCACAGATAAATATCACCCGTCTCTCCACTATTCCATTGCCTACTCTAGGATGCATATCCAGTACGGCTCGCAAATCCTTCCATATCCTGAGGGCACGTCTTTCTTACCCTTACCGCGCCCCCCGGTCTACTCCTTGATATGCAATGGGCTAGGCCAGGGCTAGTGCAAATCTTGGGGTTCATTCGATTTATCGGGGTCGGTGCATTTCATTAATTCATTCATAGAAACACAGTCTTCGGCGAGGAATTCCATTTCTTTGCAAGCAAAGTAAGCCGAACCTTCAATCCTGTATTATAGAAGCCTTGACATAATAGAGTGACCTTATTGGTGATGTTCTTCAGAAAGGTCAGGTGCGTATAGTACTCGCAACCGGCGTGCGTATATGGCCAGATGTATGAACGTAAACGAAGCAAAAGGAGAATGTAAAGCTTTTAGGAGATGGCGTTCTGTAATTTCTGTCAACCCCCATGGGAAGAAGGCGTGAGTTTATGTATGTATGAAAGAAATAAAGAAAATATCTTTATTTGCGGTAAACATGACGCAAAGAAAGAAAGAAAAAACACGAAAATAACAAGTTGGGGGAAAATATGTGTCACATCCACGCAGAACGGCCATCGCTCAGCATAATGCTGCGACCCCATGCGAGACAGAGCCCCAGCGCTGGTTTTTAGCGACAGTCGGTCGTGATGACGTCCTGTATGTATAAAAGCCATGGAAAAGTATGGGATGTTCATTACCAATACATTTTAATATCGCAAATCTATAGAACAGTACTTGGTATACGGTAGACATTCAAAAATTAAGTGTTGTAAATCCGATAATCCTATTAAGCTCACTTGACTTGCTATTACGTGGGTGATAACGAAGCCGACAATTGAAGCCGTTACCGTGGTTTTTCAAGTATCTACATTTATCTTTGGAGGCCAATTTTTTAAGTGCAACATCTTTTCTCTAAATAATCAAATCTGTGGGAGTGGTTTCTTGAAAAGGGACGGAAGTGTGTCACAGGAAGCCGGGGAAGCGCGCTATTTGATTTGACCAATGAGCGCGCGCGGTGCTAGAGTTGGCCGTCAGAAACGACCTTGACGAGGGACGCCATTTGGACTTTGCGACCGAATTAGATCATAAAGCGATCGCTCTCTATGTCGAAACTTCAGCTCCGGTGTGTTAATATTTTTACAAAAAAAACAACCGACTTCAAAAAAAACACTACAAAGTGAAAAATGTCTTTCTTTGTCACCGACTTCCGAAATTGAAGTTATTTTTCACTTTGTAATGTTTTTTTTTTTGAAGACAATTGTTTTTTTTTTTTTTAAAGTTTTTATTTTTCACTTTTTAGTTGTGGTACCTACCCCACACAAATTCGAATACCACTACCTGCTATGTAAATAACAGTGACAAGAAGTTATCATATCATCTACATACTAAGTGGGAAAAAATACGTATTATTGAAGCTAACTCAAAAACTACCCAAGCAAAGTTAATAAAATTTATACGGGGTGTCAGGGACATCGACGCGAAAACTGAAACCATGGATTCAGTACATGATTCTGAACCCGCCTGCGTTGAAATTTTTCGTCGGTTATTTATAAAAAAAACCAGCTGTTCCTTACCGCGTTTTGACCGCGTAGGTATTGCACTTTTCTATGAAACAGCAGATTTTTTTTAAAATAACCGACGAAAAATTTCAACGCAGGGGGGCCGGTCAGAATCATGTAGTTTTCGCGTCGATGTCCCTGACACCCTGTATGGGACCACCTCTGAAATATTACCTACCAAACGAAAAAAAATAATCATCAAAATCAATTCATAATTGACGGAGTAATCGCGTAACAAAGACACAAAAAAAAAAAAAAAAAAACGTGCCGTCGAATTGAGAACCTCCTCCTTTTGGAAGTCAGTTAAAAATTTACTTCATAATATTCCAGGTATGGGACACAGCTGGTCAAGAGAGGTTTCGTTCCATGGCGCCGATGTACTACAGAAATGCTAATGCTGCTTTACTAGTATTTGATATTACTAGTGTCAATAGCTTTGCAGCCATTAAGGGATGGGTTAAAGAGTTACAAAGGTATGTTTAAAATGTATCTACAATCAATCTGCCAATTTTTTCCCAATTATGTTGGGGTCGACTTCCAGTCTAACCGAATGCAGCTGAATATCAGTATTTTACATGGAGCGACTGCCTATCTGACCTCCACAACCCAGTAACTGAGTAATACGATACCCCTTGGTAAGACTGGTTGTCAGACTTTCGGGCTTCTGACGACCCGTAACGACTGTCAAAGATCCACGAATGACAGCCGGGATCAACGGCTTCATGTGCTTTCCGAGGCACGGAGGAGTGTCGGTATGTAAAGATGGTCCAACCAACCCCGGCAAGCGTAGGTTAACCTGAAGTATCGACCCGTGCGTCTGTTATTTAGAATGCACAAACAATTTCATATGATTACCCCTGATTACTTTCGACCCAAATTATTTACTGCTTTTGGTACGTTAACTAATGTAAAATCACATTCCTACAATTGCAAATACTGCGATCGCAAGCCAAACATCAAGAGATTTTATCAATAAATTCAGCAGTATAATGCTATCTCTTAATAAAATACTTGACCTATATGACTACAAAAAATTTAAGTATAGCTGGCATGCTATCTGTCATAAAAAGATTAGATTTTTTTACATAATTCAATGGACGTAAAGAAAAATTTTAAGATACCTTAAACATGATTTGTCATAACAGTTTTTAAAGCAAGTTTCTAGTAACTAGGACAAAACAGTACACAAGGCGATCTCCGCATTTTAGGTATGAGGCTACAAGTACGCGGCGGGCTCGACTTGTCGGGCCAATTCAGTGAGTGTAACGTAGTCAGAAGATTTAAGAGTTACGCGATAGAAAGAGAGGCAACTTCTAGCTGAATATTACTGTAATACGGTAGTTGCCTAGGTAAAAAAAGAAATTCTGTTTAGTCCGTCTTCCAGATAATAAAAAAATATTAGACACGTATTTTTTGCTTTATCATATTAATCAAAAATAACTTAGAAAACACGCATTAAAGTTGGGGAGTGGGCCCGCTCGCTACGTCACAACGCAGTATTAAATCTAGCAAGGCTCGACATGCCATAAAAGAAAAAATACGTGTTCAATATTTTTTAATAATCTACAAGACAGACAAAAAAAAATTTTGGACACAGGCTTATTAGCGCTCTGTGAGACCTGAATTGCATTTTATTGAGTCGTAGCAAGAGTCGCTTTTTATTTAAATAATTCTGCGGAGTGAACTAACAAGTAAATAAAAAGCTTGTAAAAAAAAACATCTTACTCACTAATTGTCTAATTTAATACTCAACCGCCCTTTTCCGGTTCCAGCAACGTCCCCGAAGCAATGGTCCTATCTGTAGTAGGCAACAAGAGTGATCTCGAAGACTTACGCGCAGTCCAGTCAAGTGAAGCAGCTCAGTTCGCCGAGTCCATCGGCGCGCAGTACTGTGAGACCTCCGCCTTACATGATCAGGTAACTATCAGCGCGAACAAGAGTGATCAGAAGACTTGCGCCCAGTCCAGTCGAGTGAAGCGGCTCAGTTCTCCGCGTCCATCAGCGCGCAGTACTGTGAGACCTTCGTCTTACATGATCAGGTAACTATCAGCGCGAACAAGAGTGATAAGAATACTTGCGCATCGTCCTGTCGAGTGGAGCGGCTCAGTTCGGCGCGCAGTACTATGAGACCTCCGCCTTACATGATCAGGTAACTATCAGCGCGAACAAGAGTGATCAGAAGACTTGCGCGCAGAGCAGTCGATTAAAGCGGCTCATTTCGCCGCCTCTATCGGCGCGCAGTACTGTGAGACCTCCGCATTACATGATCAGGTAACTATCAGCGCGAACAAGAGTGATCAGAAGACTTGCGCGCAGAGCAGTCGATTAAAGCGGCTCATTTCGCCGCCTCTATCGGCGCGCAGTACTGTGAGACCTCCGCATTACATGATCAGGTAACTATCAGTGCGAACATAAGTGAACAGAAGACTTGCGCGGTCCAGTCGAGTGAAGCGGCTCAGTTCGCCGCATCCATCGGCGTGCAGTACTGTGAGACCTCCGCCTTACATGATCAGGTAACTATCAGCGCGAACAAAAGTGATCAGAAACAGTATGAAACAAGAAAATATTTCAGACAGAAATCAAGACATAGGTACAAAAATTGTCAAGGTAAAGCCGTGGACGCATGCCTGTACACCTAAACAATTATAATGGCATGCGACCACGGCTTTAACTTGACCATTTTATACCAATGACTTGTAACCAGAGGTTGATCTTCCGACCTTCCTATCTGCCGTAACAATTTCTAACAAATATTTGATTATTTTTTCTTTGTTTTCCAGCAGGGAATCGACCAAGTATTCCTGAACACAGCGGCAGCTCTCCTCAAGCTGTCCAGCTCAAACCTGGTGTCCTCTCTACGGTCCTACGACTCTGCTGATGTGGACACCTCTAAAATACCCACAGGTAATAGGTCGATATATTGTTTAGACGGCGAATACGCGAAACGGCCAAAATCAAAAGTCATTTTTATTCAAACTTAATATGTCCTGTACTATTAAACGAGCAATATTTGTTTCTATATATTATTATTTATTATAATATATTTATTTTTATATTTGTACTCACGTTCTCGAAATCGGCTCTAACAATTTCGATGAAAGTTGCAATATAGAGGTTTACGGGGGCGAAAAATCGATCTAGCTAAGTCTCATATCTGGGAAAATTAGTTTTCTCCGTATTTTCACCCGAGCAGAGCTAGGTCGCTCAAAGTTTAGAACAAGATGGCTACCTTAGAATAATGACATGGCAGCATGGAATTAGTATGTACTATCCTGTATTATTAAATGAGCATTCTCTATTTTCACCAGAGCAGAGCTTGCTCGCCCAGGTACTTATACAATAAAACCCGAAAATAAAACAATTTATCACGAAATTATAACCCGAAAATAATTGAAATAAAAAGTCAAAAAGAAAAATAGAAAATAGAAAAAGAAAATAGAAAATAGTAGTAGTCTGAAATAGAAAATATTTCAGACAGAGAGTAGGTGTACAAGCATGCGACCACGGCTTTACCTTGATCGTTTTTGTACGGGTAGTATTTAAACGCAAATCAAAAAATATCCTTTTTCTATGCAATAAGATTCCGAATTCCCATCAAAATTACTGATTGCACAGCAAAATATTCAACTCAAAATATCACTAAACACACTACAATTTATTTTCGCAGCGTACAGCGATTTTTCCTAAAGCAAAAGCTTTTTCATCAATGCACAGCTAATAATCTTAATGCACATTATACATGTTAACTCTTTTTCTTTTAAATATAGCTTCTATTTTTATATTATGTACAGCAGTTTTCTAGTGAGACTGTTTGTTCCCAACCTTTGTTCCCACTAGTACTACCGAACTGAACCACCGGTGATACTAGCGATAGTAACTGCGATGTCCAACTGGTTGTACTACGGAGAAGTAAAACCCATGGTTCAACTGGTTGTTCTATGGGGAAATATCTTGGTAACCTGCACTCAAAAATACGGTGTTCGCACTGGCACTCGCCGGCCGCTACCGCGGCACCGCTCGCTTCGCTCGCTCGGCTCGTGCGGTATATTATGTGGTCACAGTTCTAACCTAACCTAACCTACCATTCAGCCATAGAACAACCAGTTTTGTTTTTTTATATTTTATATTATTAATTTGCTGTGCAGTCAGTATTTATGCTATGTATGTAGTATTTTTGTACAAAAATAAATTTAACTGTATTGCATTATGAGGAAAAAGTAATGTTATATTGATGTGTAATTTCGAATTATCTGCAGTTTGAGTTTTGTTAAACATTTAGTTTATTTGTAGTGAAGTAAGTTATTTGATGTAAAAAAGAATATACCTAAATGATGAGTATGTATTGATAGGCGATTATTTATTTGATATGCAATTTATAAAATCCCTTTTTGTACCCATGTCTTGATTTCTGTCTGAAATATTTTCTTGTTTCATACTTTTTAGAGCGTCATTTTTCAGTAGTCGGGTTTTAGTTTTTGAACTTAATTTTTTATTAAAACTGTTATGGTCTTCTATTACAGGCACACCCACAGAAGAAGATGCCACGCATACAGGGAAGGTGGAACTACCCGCGTGGAGCATAGACAGTATCGCACACGGCGATGTACAGAAGAACATGTGTTGTTGACCGTTATATACTACCTGTACCCACTTCGCTAAAACCTTGCCAGAGAACAATTATCTAAACAAGCGAGCCTTACAATACTCGCATATGATGTGTAACATAACATCTGACATCTTGGCTGACGTCTACAACGTGTAATGTTAAATGCGCAAAACCTGAAAATAGTTTGATCAGAATATAGGTCACATTTTTCAAAAAATCTTCATTAATAACGTTGCCGTATCTATTTATTAATAGGTCAAGCCATCACATGCGCAAACCCGCCAAAATAGGTAAACAAACACAAATTGTTGTCGACCAATTTAAATTTTCTCATACGCGGGATAATAATAGCTTTTATTTCAATGTAAATACAATCTTACGAACTAAAACAGCACATAAAACCTTTACAATTTTTTAATGATTTTTTTTTCTCTCTGAAATAGGTCAATTGAATTAAAAATCAGTTGGGGTGTCTGAGGTTTTGCGCATTTAACGTTACACGTTATATATGATATAAACAATATTAATCATCATCATTATGTTTACAATCTCTCGGGAAATGGGTTGGTACCATCTGACAGGCAACTCTAGCGCCGCGCGCGCTCATTGGTCAAATCAAATAGCGCGCGCTTCCCCGGCTTCCTGTTACACACTTCCGTCCCTTTTCACGAAATCACTTCCATAGATTACAGAAAAGCGAGCGGAAAGATGTTTTACCCAACTATGTTAAGGTCAGCTTCCAGTCTAACCGAACAAGATAATATATCAATGCGTGCAATAGATCTTTCCGTTTGCGCATGTTTGTGTATATTTCAATGTTATGTTCCAAAAAAAAATTGTTCAGTCAAAATCGAAATCTAAAGAAATCCAAATAATGAAATATGTGGGAGTGATTTCGTGAAAAAGGACGGAAGTGTGCCTCAGAAAGCAGAGGAAGCGCGCTTTATTTGATTTGACCAATGAGCGCGTGCGGTCGTAGAGTTGGCCGTCAGAAACGACCATGACGAGGCCCCGCCTCCCTTTAATGTTGCTTATTAACCAAGGTGAAATGTCAGATGTTACACATCATATGCGACTACTTTAAGGCTGCGTTTCCACCAGAGATGTGCGAGGATGCGTAGCGAGGGATGTGTTTGTTAAGAACCAATAGAATCGCTTTATTTACCTAGCCTCGTTTAGCGCAGCTCAGGTGGAAATGGCTTAGCGGAGCGAGGTTTTTGTACGTACACACGGCTACACATCAAGCTATACATTTCAAGTATAAGCTGACCTCTCATTGTACGGAAATCCTACACAATGCAAGATCAGCATAAACTGGAAATTTATAGCTTGATGTGTAGCCGTGTGTACAAAAACCGCTAAGCCGTTTCCACCGCACATGGACGCCAGTGAGAAATCGTATCTGAAAAGAGCCCGCTACACATCCTCGCACATCTCTGGTGGATTTTTTTGCATCCCGCAAGGAATTCGCCTCGACTGTCACAGACATTTGTGATCAACGAAGTACATGTACTTTGTGTACGCTGTTTTTTTAGTGTAAATAGTAAAAAAAGTTTATTATATTCATTAAAAACTACTTTATGAAGTACAGAAAAAAAAATTGATCATGCTGACAATTTTGCCGTCAATGTCATAAATGGTAATCTGACACGTGTCAGACATTATGCAGAAAACTTGTTCGGCCATAAATTTGGGCCTATTGGCCTAATAATTCGAAAATACACAAAAATGAGAGACGAAAAACCATTTCAAGCCCAATCATGTTCATTTTTGATAGTTACATAACAGAATACTATTAAAAATGAAATTAAATTTGATAAAATTCACCGTCCGAAAAATTTATATTCCTATGTCTCTTTTTACTAATAATTTGTATGATAATAACCTGGTATAACACAAAACAACAACTTCTCCTGTTACAATTGGGTTAGTAAATACTTTGCTTGATAATACAACATGTAGAAAAACCCTGTCCGATCCGTGAGGGTGTTGTTAGGTATCGTACTGAGCCTGCCGGGGCTGCGAATATGGGCCGAAAGGGATACCGTGGCCCCCGGCAACATGGCTACTGAAGGAACACGGGTGGGTTTTAGTCAGTAAGAGTCTGACACGCCCTCCCGCTCCACCCAGAGCGGGAGAAGTGTTTTTATAACTTCCCACCCAAAAAAAAATGGTGTCACACTGAGAGTATGTATGTGATATTTTTCAGAAAAAAATCAGTGGCTATCCGGGAGTGCCGACAGAAGTGAAAATTTAAAAAAAATCGGCACCGCGGTAATCAACGCGTTGATGTCTTTTTAAAGGTCAATAGCTGGTGTCGTCACAGTGTCGCGAAATCACTGGTTTATGCCCAACGCGTCTAAAGAAAAAAAATACGCCACTTGTTTTTTCAACGGGGAATTTTACTGGGTTATGACGTGGGGTGCGGGCGGCCGTCGTTTAGCGGGTGTCTACAAGTCATAACTTATGACCCCTGTTGAGAATGTTCAATTTTTTTAAGGATTTGAGGTAATTTTGATACTAAAAATGTGAATTGTAAATAGCAATAACTTTTTTATTTATAATAATAACAAAAAGAAAAATACTTTTTGGTAATGTTATTGCAGTACCTTGTGCTTGTGCCCGTTTTGGATCGAACAGGTTTTTTTTTACATATTGTATATTATGGTAATGAGTAGCGACGCTCCATGTAAAATACTAGTATTCAGCTGCATCCGGTTAGACTGGATGCTGACCCCGCGTACGGTCGCGTGAAACACGTATGTACCAAGCTGCCTAGCAGTTTCCTTACTCAGATCAGCTTCCTAACTATTTTACATGGAGCGACTGCCTTTCTGACCTTATGGATTCTTGACTTATTTGTCAATGGCTTTATAATCAGCCTATAATGTTCCCACTGCTGGGACACAGGCCTCCTCTCTGTGAGAGGGAGTTGGCCGTAATTCACCACGCGAGCCCAGTGCGTGTTGTTAGATGTCACATGTCTTCGCATTTTTGGTTCTAGGACATGCCGGTTTCCTCACGATGTTTTCCTTCACCGTTTTGAGAGCAGTGGTGATGAAATTATTTACACAAATTAAAGCAGGTTCGAACCTATGACCTGCAACTCGTTACCACTGTGACACCATTGCTGTCGTCCTTGTCTTTCGAGATTGTATATATAAAAATAAAAATTAAGAATCCACAATATGATTGAGATTATAAACGGCATATTCTTGCCTTGCCTGGAATAACACTTAATTAAGTACCTATACAATCATAGTTTTATTTACTTCCAAAATCCTACTTGCATAGAACATTGATCCGTAACGTAATATAAATAAAGAGCACAATCTCGTTTACAAAAATGAGGTGTCGGTAACGGTGTCGCGAGTTCAATTGTTTTTTCCTATCTCAAAAATGCCCAACGCGCCTAAAGAAGTTTTCACTTCAAAAATACATCTGTTTCATAAAGGGATTTGGCCTGAAATGTATGGGCAACTGGTACCTTGTTAAATGTGTAGAGCACTTCCATACAAAATATTTTCAGTTTTGTTAATAAAATACTCACGACATTGTTACGGTGAAGTTTAACTTGATGCCACTTACGCCACTTGAGTCCAATAGAGTTTGTACTATGAAAAAAAAAAAGGATTGTGCGGTTTTATGAAACCACGGTAAAAGTGACTTTTAAGCGAACTATAGGCGCCGCCATATTGGCCTTGGCTGCTCTGACGAGCGCCTTTCACTTTATCCTTACTCCGCGGCCGACCGTCACGCGACATGCAACACACAGACGAAAAAGTTTGAGACGATGTAATAAAAGTTTCACTTTAATAAATAGTATAGGAACATTAAAAGTAACTTATATTTCCGGTTTTCCTAATTAAATACGCGTAAAAAATTAGGGCACATAACTCGAGACGGATGTACTTTAGACCTGAGCTGCCATAGTAACTATTGTTTGTACGGAAGTGCTCTACACATATAACAAGGTGGCGTTAGTGTGCGATAAAAATAAAAACTTTTTACAAAAAAAAAACAACCGACTTCCAACAAAAAACACTACAAAGTGAAAAATAACTTTAATTTCGGAAGTCGGTGTCTTGGGTTTTGTGTTTTCGTTTTTTGCCACCGACTTCCGAAATTAGTTATTTTTCACTTTGTAGTGTTTTTTTTTGGAAGTCGGTTGTTTTTTTTTTGTAAAAAGTTTTTATTTTTCTCTTTTAAGTTGTGGTACCTACCCCACACACATTCAAATACCACTACCTGCTACCAGTGACAGGAACTTATCATATCATCTACATACTAAGTGGGAAAAAAATACGTATTTTGTAGCTAACTGAAAAACTACCCAAGCAAAGTTAATACAATTTATATGGGACCAATTTGGGAGCATACCCTTTCAAACAAAAAAAGAATTTTCCAAATCGGTCCACAAATGACGGAGAAATCGGTGGACATACAAAAAAAAAAAAACAAACATACGCGTCGAACATATGACCTCCTCCTTTTTGGAAGTCGGTTAAAAAAGCGCCAAAATTGAGCATAGCTCTTTTCATCTGGTAAATATTGCATTTTTGTATGGAACAGTGGTTTTTTTTTTCGATATTTCAAAGTTTGTCTTATATTGAAATTTGCTCATAATCCTCAGTACTCTGACGCCCTGAAAGGTTAACAGTGAATTAAAAATCACTGTGTATAACCACAGATTAAGTATAGATGGTTCACTCCGCAAAATTAGCATTAAATTAAAAGCGACTCTTGCTGCGACACAATAAAGTGCAATTCAGGTCGCACAGCGCTAATTACCTACAGTTATATTCAGCTAGAAGTTGTCTCTTTCTATCGCGTAGCTCTTATATCTTCTGACTACGTTACGCCCACTGAATTCGACAAGTCGAGCCCGCTGTGTACCTACCTAATTGTAGCTTCATGTGGAGTGACCCATCTAAATTCATCTGTGGTTTAATAACCCTTATATTCTGACACATACATTCCATTATTTTTTAGTTAAGTATAAGAACGCAGGTCTGTATTATATTAGTTATTTTAAGTTAAAATATTAAAATTATGTTAATTTTCTACTTAAAATCACATTTAAATATTTTATATTTAAAAAACAATAGACGTGGATATATTTAGTAACTTGTTCCGCTTAGCTATTTCTAAAGAGCCATAAAAAACTCCTGAAAGAAATCGACACGTGTTTCACCTCTCAACGAGGCATCCTCAGGATGACGATGGACTTGTTGCGAACTCGAACACGTCATCATCGTCATCCTGAGGATGCCTCGTTGAGAGGTGAAACACGTGTCGATTTCTTTCAGGAGTTTTTATGGCTCTTTAGAAATAGCTAAGCGGAACAGGTTACTATATATCCACGTCTATTGTATTTTATAATGGATTTCCGCAAGGTCACGCCTGAATCAATTAATTATTTTATATTTTCAATTTACCGAAAAATTCTTTTTTGTATGGTTAGTAAGACTAACCTGGTGTCAGAGTTTTTATGCCGCCCATAGGCCTCTGACTGGGCTTCACATGCCATCGAGAAATATCTCTCAAGCTCGGTTTCCTCACGATGTTTTCCTTCACCATTTTTTAAACAAGTCATTATTATACAATACGCACATGAATTCGAAAAGTCACCGATAACATTTACCAAAATGTAATCGAAAGTATTTCTTTTCCAGATATATTATAATCTGTCATGGTTGAGAGATACTAAACATTTTTTTACTCTAAACCGCCATTTTAGACGTCGTTATCATTTTTTGTTGTCATAGCAAAACATGTAGCACTAATTTTAATGTAACATCTGTAATACCATGTTTTAATGCAAATAAAAATGATTTGATTTGATTTGAACGCTTACTTAAAATGAACTGGCAATATGTCAAAATCAACAAAACTCAAGACTGCCTGTTTCACCACGTCTGCGCCCAAGCTTATCCGTCTAATAATTTTTTTTTTATGTAATTTTTTGCATTTTGCATGTTAGTGTGGGATTGTATGCTAATCAAAATATGGTTCGCGATCGTAACAAATATCTATTTACAGAATTATAATCGATTAAATCGTCAATAAAACTCTAAAGTAACTGGCCTCAAATGTCATGATTTTAAGAATAGGGCATTTATAACAAAAGGATCTCGCGTACTACGCGACCACGACTAGTCGCACGACTGGTCGTGCAGTGCAGTTGAAACTTTCTTATTAGTTGGAGCTAATGGTCTTGTAGTGCAGTTAAAATTTCTTACTGGTCGTAGCTTCTGCGAACAAGCTTGCGGCCGGTCGTGGCGTCGTAGTGCGCGAGATTCTCTAAGAGGAAACGCGGCCGGCGTTTTTTCCATACGAACGTATTTCTCTAGTGTCTCTCTGTATGACACTACTAGAGCTAATATTTTTCACGATACTGTCTATACAAGGTATAAAAAGACACCAAGGCATCATTTACTCATTCAGTACTTGTTACTCTAACTTCAATTCAGAATCTCAGATAATAGGGATGAAGAAAAAAAATAATATTACGTGATCACGTCACAAGCCGAACGCTTAGGCCGATCATTCCTCTCTATCGCTTGTTCCGCGGTCTCGCTTGCACGCTCGGCTCAGGCGGAACGTGACACTTTTTCGTGCGTGCAGCCGGCGTTCATCGATTTATAAGACGTTTATCTGAAAATAGAATTTCTTTTTTATTTACCCAGGCATCATCCCTATTATGAAGTTTTGGGAAAGTCATATCTATTGCAACCAACATTTATTTTATTGCAAATTGCTACTCAAAAATTTACTTTAACCATACGGTCGAGTAAGCAGCTATTAAATGTTTTGAGATTTTCTTGCAACGATATCTAACATTCTGAAATAAAGTTTGAGCGAAAAAACATCGCTGGGAAACGTCTTTAATTTTTGATGTGATAAACTGTTGTGATGCAAAACATATTGTGCTTGCTTTGTATGCAACTGTAGAAGGGTCGTGTGGCTGTATTAAAAGTTTAGTAACGGTTAAAACTTGACATCGTAAAACTAAAAAAAATAATAATAAAAAGCCGACAAAGCGAAAACTTTAAACTGATATTAGCGCCATCTATATTCTTTAGTACAGCACTACGGCGCGAGCATGTCGGTGACGCGAATCCATAAGTTTATCCCCTACCAAAAATCGCTCAACGCGCATAAAGAAGTTTTCACTTCAAAAATTACAATGACTAGAGTTCGTTTTTAAACCCGTAGACTAAGTTGACAAGTGCAAATGTCAAACTCCAAATTGAAAAACCAAACAACAATCATTTGAAATGTCAAATTAGAGCAAATAAATGATTATCACATAGCATGCGGTTAATTTTGGCACGTCGTTGATTTTCATCCCAATAATCGAGTGTAAATTTCGTTTACAGTCTTTTTACACCTGATATGTACTGCTGCCCATGTTCCAATGTTTTGTTTTCCATAAATTATTTTTAGAAAAGAGTTTTTTTTAAATGAAAATATCAAAACAGGACAGTGGTGGCATATAATGGTAGTTTGTATGGAATGAACGCCAACCGCATTTCCTCATCACTTGTGATACTTCACAAACGTGCTCAGTATCACACCGATACTTCACAAACGTGCTCAGTATCACACCGATACTTCACAAACGTGCTCAGTATCACACCGATACTCATTATTATTTTATCCGCATTTTTTTTTATAAAAAGTTTATTGTTTATTTGAAATATTGCCAAAGTCAATTCGATTCAGACCTTAACTTTCATCAGATCTTCTTAAAAAAAAACTCCCCATTAAGCTTTCCTTGCCACATATTATCACAAATGCTCAATTTAGATATTATTTTACCTATTTTAAAACCTTATAATAAATAGTCTTACGCTAGATACAGAGTATTGTACATTGTTCACAGCAAAAATAACCAAGATTATTGTATAATTTAGAAATAAGATGATACTTGTAAAATACAGTTATATTTTTGATAATAATTACAATTTTAATTAAACATTCGTATGTATGAATTTACTGTGTAGGTACAGACAATTTTGTACGTTTTAAATTTATTAATAAAACAATTTATGAGTAATGTTATTGATGGTTTAATTATTTGAAAATGATATCCTCTCCTCTTTTTTAAATTTGCATCTCGCAGTTTTGACCACTAAGGTCTTGGCTGCTTAACCGGACTTTCCTGTGGGTGCTTTAAGCTTCAACACTTAAAGCTACCAGGGGCAAAAACTATTCTAAATTAAAACTAGGCGAGCGCTCGCTAAGGGCACCCCCTGTGGGGTACGAACCTCGGCTTAGGGCGTCGCTGGGGGGAGGATAGCAAGAAGAGACAGGCTGGATCAAATTCATCTTGATTATTATGCGGGTTATTTAAAGCTACGTGCTCAGCTGCAACAACTGCTGGCACCTCGTTTTCGAGCAAGGGTCGGGGGGGATACTCTCCCTGCTGTTATCATGTCCGTGACTACCGCAGGACCACCAACGCCAATCGCTTCCATATTTAGTAAATAACACAGGCCTGCAAAATGAAGGTCATAACTTCCTCTCTGGAATTTGATAGCTGATTCTGGAGTATTTTGATGCGCTGATTACGAATATGTACTTAGTTTTTCTCCATCACCTCCTGATTTTTCAAAAAAGCTACAGATAGAAAATTGAGAAAAAAGACAAGTTTTCACTTAAAAAAATATATATTTAAAAAAGTACTTAATTTTTAACTTAAAAAACTATTAACACGTAATAACAACTTATTGCTGGGTTAAAATACACTTAAATTTTATTTGTGGAACCTGGTCCTTTTTTCCTGGAAGCTTCTGTTGTGCGATTTTCGCTTATATTTCCGGTTTGGATCATCACGCTTCAACAACCAACAATAGTCCGCCATCATGCTGACATTCCATCTTCCTTGATACCGGACTTCAAGCTCTTTTAAATCTTGGTGAAATCTTTCACCTTGTTCTTCGCTAACGGCTCCTAGATTTTCTGGGAAGTAATCAATGTGCGAATTCAGAAAATGAATATTTTTCACATAGTCTGTAATGTTGTTTCGTTGTTTTATCACCATGAATTTCCCGCAAATATAACAAAAACAATTCGAAGAGTTTAAACAACTTCGCGACGACATTTTAAAGTTTAGGTTGCAAGATGCGCACTTCGACTGTTAGTTTTCTAATTCAGAGTAGGTACTTATACAAAAAAAACCTTTTGTTTTCTTCATTATACCCTTTTTGAACAACATTAACAACAATTAGGCAATATCACCTAAACATCGTGTATTAATGAGCTCATTACTAAATGAAGCCAAAATGACCCGTTTTCGAAATGGTTAATGCGAATTACTTACACTTATTATGTAGTAATTAACAAATTACTGATTTGCATTCATTTCTATGTCGTCTTAAACTAATTAAATGCAATAAAAATTAAGCTGAAGTAATTAAGTGACGTTTTATAGATTTTAAAATGTATGCGCTCAGACATTTTTAGTTAAAATCTTAAATATTCAATATCAAAGAATCCTGACGTGATAGAATTTTTTTATTATTTTTCTCGTAATCAGCACATCAGAAACTATAGAAAACGTTAATCAGATCTCAGAGAGGAAAACCATTGCAGACCTGTGTAATTAGTACCCAATTGGTACTAATTAGTGCTCGAACGACAAAATTGGTACCTTAGTAGTTTTCGAGAAACTACTTTGAAGGTGGTCCGGCCGTAGTCACGCTCCCTTCAGCAGGACCACCACGAGCGCCGAACAAGGGTGCATGCTGCAGCTATTCCAAGTATACAAATAATTTAGTACCTACCCTTAAATGTAATTAATTGCGTAAAAAAAAACAACTGAAACATTTGTATTTACCGAGAAATGAATGATGATAACTTTCGCGCGCTCGTTCAGCAGGACCACGACTTTGAATGTTGATTCCAAGTTTGAGAAGCTTGTCGCTTTCCTCAAACCTATTTAGAAAATTAGTACCCTGCAAGATAAAATTAGTGCCCAAAATTCAAAATTAGTTCTTCAGTAGTTTACGAGATATACCATGCCATTGGGTGGGGTGGCGGTTGTCACGGTGTAAAATTTTCATTTCAAGATTTCCCTATTAAAAACTCTGTGATTTCTTCCCAAATTTATACAAAAATTAGTGCTCCGAAAGAAGTTAAAGCGACCAAAAATTCAGATTCCTAAGTGTTGCATTTTAAGAGAAATTAGCTTTAATTACATTTCCATACTAAATCTCCGCGTATAACCTGACCGAATTAAGTTGTCAATGGTATTGAGCAGTCTATCTATTCCATAGACATATGTTATTTCTATTTCAATGATCTGTTCTGTAAAAATCTCACCGTGAAAACTTAGGTGAAGTGAGCTCGAAGTGAGGTGATAATAGTGCCAATCCCTAGCATCAAGTGGAACGACATGCGACAGCTCACTTCACCTAAGTTTTCCTGCTCCTGTGGTCCTGCTGAACGAGCGCGCGAAAGTTATCATCGTTCATTTCTCGGTAAATACAAATGTATCAGTTCTGTTTTTTTTACGCAATTAGTCACATTTAAGGGTACTAATTATTTGTATACTTAGAATAGCTGCAGCATGCACCCTTGTTCGGCGCTCATGGTAGTCCTGCTGAAGGGAGCGTGACTACCGCCGGACCACCTTCAAAGTCGAGTTTCTCGAAAACTACTAAGGTACCAATTTTGTCGTTCGAGCACTAATTAGTACCAATTGGGTACTAAATATGGAAGCGATTGGCGTTGGTGGTTCTGTGGTAGTCACGGACATCTTTTTCGCCATATTATCTTTCAGACAATCTATCCATGGTTTATAAAATTATTAGAAAGTGTATAGAACGCCGCAAGCAGCATCACTATCCGCGGTTATAGTGCTGTCAGCTTGCGGCATAATTGTAGTACATCATTTTAGTTATATTGCAAAAGTCACTACTATGACTGAATTTGAAGCAAGGTGTTAGCCGACGGACGTACGTACGTAATAAAATCGCGGCGGGATTTTATCGCGCACTGGATTTTCAACTCTCGGTGTTAAGCCGGCCGTTGAGAATCCAACGCGCTGGGACGCACTCTCGATCCAGCGCGTTGAAAAAACACTGTTGGATTTTTAATTCTCGGCGCTAAGCAGAGCGTTGAAAATCTAGTGCACGAGAAAAAATCGCCGCGATTTTATTACGTCCGTTCGAACGTCGGCTTATTTTGGTGAAGTGGATTACATTTTTTAAATAGTTTGATTTATTTTTTTTTGTCATCTGACAATATGCTGAGCTGAGGCCCTTTTGGCATTATAATCATTGTTTTCTGTTTTTTATAGTTATAAGGTGTATTTTTTCTGCAGTAATGCCAATAAACGCATTTTTCTTTCTTTCTTTCTTTTTTGTTGTTGATTTTGAATTATGCTTATATTCTTAGCGTTTTTCTAATTTTTGACAGTATCTGCGATTTAATAAAGATATGTTAGAGGGTTAGGTTAGAACCGTGACCAACTCGGCGCGAGCTGAGCGAACGAAGCGACCTCAACACTCAACCAAAATAGCAACTGACAATGCAATGCTTACGGCACTTTAAGGCGAAAGCGTCAGGGTAGCCCGCGAAATTCAAATTTTCTTACGTTTTTTGTCAGGTTTTATGTTGATTAAAATATGCTAAATGCAAAAAACGTAAGAAAATTTGAATTTCGCGGGCTATCCTGACGCTTCCCCCTTAAACGGTCGCGTTATTTTGCCCTGCATACACTTTACGGCAGTCTAGATGGCGCCACTATTATGTCGCAAGCTGACGGCACTATAACCGATAGTGATCATGATAGTGATACAAAGCTGCTTGCGGCACTCTGTACACTGCATAATTAATATCCATTTTTTTCTTCTATTTGGAGTTTCTTAACAGCAACTCGGAATTTGGAAATTGGTGGTGTGACACCTCCGTGCTTTGGAGAGCACGTAAACCCATGGGCGCCGGGAGCGGGGTGCAAGGGGGTGCAAAATAAAATACAGGTGTAAAAACTTTCGGAACTAAAGAAATAACCGAAAACGCCTAACATAGAGAACTTATACTATTTGAGGTGAGATCCTATAATTTTCGAGCTCGCTTCGCTCGCTCTTGCATTCTACAATCTCCGTAAATTTAATCGGCCCTAGGCGGGGTGCTGACATTATTGACTTTACTTCGGTTGCTCTTGCATCCTACTCTATCTTAATTCTTAAGCTTCTTTGTATAAATCGACGCAGTTAATCCCATTCAAGGCGGGATGCAAAAATTATCGAGCTCGCTTCGCTTGCTCTTGAATCCTAAATTCTCTTATTTGTTAAGCTTTTCTGCATAAGTCGACAAAGTTATTCCTTGTATGAATGGACAAACAATACCCTAACATCCGAGGTGAACTGCAAAAATGATTGAGCTTGCTTTGTGTAGCTGAAGATGCACTCCCCTGAAAAATCCTGCCGGTGCCCATCATGCGTCTGATCTCTGATATCTACCCGCCAGTCTCCGATTGCCGTCCCTAAGGAGGAGCGCAAGAGAAGAGGGAGTGCACCTGAGCTTGTGCACACTTGTGCTAGGGATGTGAGATTAATGGAAATTAATCGATTTGTCAAAAATCAATTTTAATAAAAATAAATAATCGATTTTTTTGTATTATATTTAAAAGTACATGCTTTTCATATTCCAATAATAAACCTAAGAGATTCATATTAATAATTTATCAGATTAAAAATCAAATAAAATTATATGAATAAAAAAATATCCAATTCAAAACTAAAAATCAAAGGCAATGTTCCTTTAAAATTTCAAGGTAAGGAATTAGGAAACCGAATAGCATTATTGGTAAATTTTTAGTACTATTAAACGTTTTATTTATTATAATAAAATGAAATGATGAGCATCCAGCATCCCAACAAAATGGCAAACTTATTGTCTCAAAAACTAAAATATAAATAAAATTAAAAAAAAGGCCTACAGATGGCGCCGTTTTTATTTTATCAACTTATACGTATGAACCTAATTCGAGATTTTTCATCTAACGCATAGATGGCGCTGTTTATAAAATTGAAACTTACTGCAAGATTTTTTCATCCGTCGCATAGATACGAGCTGTTTCTGAAAATCGATTGTAAGAAAATAATAATCGATTTAAATTAAAATCGATTATTTTTAACATCCCTAACTTGTGCACTAAAATATTTCCTGTGTAGTTAGCTAGTCTCTGTCGAGATTGGCTGCCGTGACCAAAATTCGGTCAGATTATGTAATATAATAAAAATAAAACACAATTTATTCAAACAAAATATTTAATACCCATTTATAAATCACGCATATAATCACGACATACATAATAATTAAACAAACTCATTGCAGGTAACTGTAACCATAAAATATATGTAAATTACTTTTATTTTAATGCTGTTTCAAGGGAATGAAAATTGCCCAATTTCTACAAGGTCAATTTAAATAAGCTGGCAGAACTTAGCAAATGCGATGGGATATAAAATGCTGAGGAAAACAAATATTTTCTAAACACATAATTTCGAGTAAATACAGCTGATTCACGGGGTCAACGGACGCTGGTAGTGTTAGTAACATAGAAAATATGAATTTAAAAAATCTTGTATTGTTTTGTCGTCATTAAGTATCGATACCTTTTATAAAGTTTTGCTAGATAATATATTGTGGCCCTGTATATCTTTTGCCGTGGCCACATCTTGGCATCTATCGTGACAAAGCAATGCGTGCCAAAGCTTCGTATGTATTGCTCGCTAAGAAGTTATCGCGCTAATGCGGTGGTCACATTAGCGGTTTTATAATTTTAACGAATTATTGTGCAATATCTAAGATGGCTCTCCATTATTTCGACAGAGAGTTTACGCAGGCAACAACAGTCGAAATAACCAACGGTAGTCAGACCACGCGCCACGCTTATTATGTACCGCCACCCGGGCGATTAGTGCTACGCACATTACGCAGCCCGAAGTATCGCGACGATAGCCGATAATGGTTGGTCACATCTGCGTCATAGTATAAAGAGAGGTAGTAAGCTATCTTCATAGAAACGCACCGCGCGCGGCTTGTATGTGTGGGGCCATAGTGTCTATGCGTTGCCGCGTCGCCGCACGCACACTTAACAAAATCTCGACCCGTTTCTCGTGAGAAACCGCCGAAACCGGTCGAGATTTTGTTAAGTGTGCGTGCGGCGACGCATAGATACAAGCCGCGCACACATACAAGCCGCGCGCGGTGCGTTTCTATGAAGATAGCTTACTACCTCTCTTTATACTATGTCTGCGTGTATCCTATCATTGCGCGAAGCTTCGTCACGATAGATGCAGATAGGGCCCCAGCATTACAAAGAAATCAGGCATTACAGAAATCTTGATCATACATATATTTTTATGGATTTTGTAGTCAATAAACTTTATGGGCAATTTAGTCAAGAATATAACTAAAATTTATAATTTAATAACAAAATTCACACAATTAAAAAAATCCTTAAACTCTCACATAGACTATTGTATAGTCAATTTAACACAACGCAGTTATATAAAGAAATATAGTAGTTTACTTGCATTGCTAACCTATGGCAATTTAGTATAACATCGCTAAAATCTATCAGAATTTAGCGATCTTAGAAGGCACTTTTTGTGAGCTTAAATTCCTTACGACATTATTTTAATAAGGCACACGACAATTAATTCTGCCTAGCCTTTTCCCAACTATGTTGGGGTCGGCTTCCAGTCTAACCAGAATACCGTATTTTACATGAAGCGACTGCCTATCTGACCTCCACAACCCAGTAACTGGGTTATACGATACCTCTTTGTAAGACTAATTGTCAGACTTTCGGGCTTCTGACGACCCGTAACGACTGTCAAAGATTCACGAATGACAGCCGGGACCAACGGCTTAACGTGCTTTCCGAGGCACGGAGGAGTCTCGGTATGTAAAGACCAACCCCGGAAAACGTAGCTTAACCTGATCGAATCGTGCGGCTGTTATTACTTAGCTACGAGCTCCTCACAGGCACACGACAGTAAAACCTATTAAGGTTTTTATAGATTTTATACATTGATGTAATGATGATGGGACATCGTTGCGTATACTGTCACCAAGAATTCAGCAAGAAAAAATACACTGTTCGTTACATTTTGAACTGTACCACAAGTTTATTTGGAAACAGTTTATAGTGGCATGAGGAACAGGGTGTAAAGTTCACTCATCCTCTATAGAAAAGTGAGGATCCTCCGACCAGACGGGTGTTTCTGGTGGGTTACTGCCCGACGATTGATGTCGGGACGTTGTATATATGCTAGTCGCGCGGTAAACCCTACTTGCGCGATGCAGTCAGTGCGGTGATGCGTGGTGCATATGTCACGGCTAAAACCCGAAGTGCGGCTATACCTAGTTTTAGCCGGCTACAATTAGGTGCGACCGGTAGCAGTTGGTTAAATTTAGTTGTGGCAAATGAAAATGGCTGAAAGGTTAGGTTAGGTTAGAACTGTGACCACTTAACACACCGCACGAGCCGAGCGAGCGAAGCGAGCGGTGCCGCGGCAGCGGCCGGCGAGTGCCAGGGTCCATTTAGGCAAGTTTAACCAACTGCTACCGGCCGCACCTAGTTGTAACCGGCTAAAACTAGGTGTAGCCGCAATTCGGGTTTTAGCCGTAACACATATAATTTGCACGCTTGCTCGCAGGTAGAATACAATGAATTTAAGGCTGTAAGATCTTCCCTCGACAACCGTGTATTTTCTTGCAAATAAACAATTTGAATTTTTAGTAGCGATCTAGATGCCGCCACAGTACACTGGGTGGGTCTAAGAATCATGTACTAATTCATGGTTACAGTATGCACCTCCATGTCCCTTAAAGGTACCCTGTATTAATAATTTATTATCATTGCACATAACAATTCTATATTAGAATATGAAGAAATGGATTATAGCTCTCTGAAACCTGAATATTTATATATAAATGCTCTTTTTCTAAGTACTTGGTACTGAATATAAAATAAAAAAATAAGTACTAACGCCAAAAATTTTTTACATAAAAATTTCCAAAATTTTGAACAAGAACAAATACTCTTAAAATACTTTTAAAAAAGAAATTTTACAAACGTTAAGACTGCTATTTCTAAGCAGTATTTTTTATTATTTTGAATAGCCTCGCGTTTGCCCTTGATCTTACAAAGATGTGGTCAACGATGGAACACGCTTGCCTAAAAATTACCTACACATTCACTCGGAAACAATTTTAACTTATACTAGCTGACCCGGCAAACGTTGTTTTGCCATATAAATGTTTGGGGTGGACCACCTTTATCACTTAGAGGTATGAAAAATAGATTACGACCGATTCTCAGACCTACCAAATATACATATAAAATTTCATAAAAATCGATCAAGCCGTTTCGAAGGAGTATGGGAACTAACATTGTGACACGAGAATTTTAAATATTATATAAATGTGAAAGTGAGTTTGTATGTTTGTTTATTACGCTTTAACGGCTGAACGGATTAAGATGAATAGCATATGGGTAGACCATGACCTGGGTTAGGATCAGGGATGTTACGAAGCTTCGGTTCCGGTTCCGAAAGGTCGGAACTTCCGATTAATTTTAGAACTCCGATTCAGACTTCGGTTCCAATAATTTTGTATCAGAGTTATACCGAAGTTCAAAACGCAGCGATGCACGTGACTAGAGCGCGTACAAACAAGTTTTAACTCGTCGCCAGTGTAATTTTAGTTTATTTAATACACGCTCGCGCTCGAAGTCTCAGTTTATTGATTTGTTTATGGATGTTATCGCTAATAGTTGACTGATTTAATTAAGAGACTGAATTATATTTCAATTGTTTCATTACGCACATCTTTCTTCTACTTCCACCTTCGACACCGGTTCCGGTTCCGATTCCGACAAATCAAATTTAAAACCATCGATTCCGGTTTCGATAAAACGACTTCCGTAACATCCCTGGTTAGGATATAGGCTACTTTTCATCCTGGATCGCAGACAATGTCGCGTGCAACAGTTAGTATATAAAATATTACTGTATCGATCATTTTTGTTTTAAAATAGATGCCATACCATGATACTATCTAAGGTATAATGAGCAAGAATTGGACGAAATCTTAATACTATAAACATGTGTAAAGTAGGCAAAAATAAATAATAGGTACAGGGTAAATATTGTAAATCTATTGGAAGAATTTTCCAAAGACAAGGCACATTTTTTTTTCAAATTCAACAAAGTTTCTAAGACTTTTATTTCTAGGAGGGAGTGGGCCGTAATTCACCACGCGGGCGCAGTGCGGGTTGGTAGATGTCACATGTCTTCGAATTCTTGGTTCTAGGACATGCCGGTTTCCTCACGATGTTTTCCTTCACCGTTTTGAGAGCAGTGCTGATGAAATAATTTACACAAAGTAAAGCGCCTGCCTGGTTTCGAACCTACGACCTACAACTCGTAAATCGCGGGCGTTACCACTGGGCCACCAATGCTAGAACATTTAATAGAACAAAATTATGATATTTTTAATTCAATGACCTTTCCTTTTACTGATCAAACGCCTTCGTCTGATGGTTTATAATACGTCTATTTTATATGATACCAAAATTGTGGAGAATCTTCCACAAAAGCCGCAAAACAAGAAAAGTAGTTGGCTTTTAGGTACCGGGGAAGTCACACAAGGGATTCCTTTGTATGTCTATGTGGTTAGGAGACTCTGTTGACCTGCAGCGGGAGGATTACTGACCAAGAATTCATTAGTATCCTAAGGCACACGAGTAGTGAATACTAGGTGGCAAAGACATCGACCCGAAAACTGTTACCATGGATTCAGTACATGATTCTGAACCTGTATTTAAATTTTTCGTTGGTTACTTTAAAAAAATATCTGCCGTTTCATATCATAGAAAAGTGCAACGCGGTCAAAATGTATGGGACAAATGTTTTTTTTTTTAAATAACCGATGAAAATTTTCAACACAGGGGGTTTCAGAATCATGTACTGAATCCATGGTACAGACGCCAGCACATCAAGCTACCCGAAACTGTCAATTTTTTCCAATCTACTTTGAACCTTATACTTCAGCGATAAAGTTGAAAATCGATTAAATAAATTTGACAGGTTGTAGTAGCTAAACGACGGCCGCCCGCGCCCCGTGTCATAACCCGGAAAAATACCCCGTTGAAAAAAATGTGACGATTATTTTTTCTTTTTTCCTGACATTTACCACATAAATAGACTCTCAGTACGATACCTAACAACACCCTCACGGATCGGACAGGGTTTTTTTACATGATGTATTTACATTTTGCGACCGGCTATTGCACCATTATCAATTTACTAACTATACTATCTACAACTCGTCCTTATCAGACTCGGCAGGGATGTCGAAGTCGTCAGACTGCGCGGCGGTGTCGTCATAATCTTCGCTGAAGTCTGGCATCTCGGACTGGGGGGGGAGCCCGCCGAAACCGTACGGGTCCGGGCCGTGCACCTGGAGTAGACAAAAGAAAAAATAAGAATAAAATATTTGTTTCAAAAAACTTTTTACAAAAAAAAAAAACAACCGACTTCCAAAAAAAAAACACTACAAAGTGAAAAATAACTTTAATTTCGGAAGTCGGTGGCAAAAAACGAAAACACAAAACCCAAGACACCGACTTCCGAAATTAAAGTTATTTTTCACTTTGTAGTGTTTTTAGGGTTCCGTACCTCAAAAGGAAAAAACGGAACCCTTATAGGATCACTCGTGTGTCTGTCTGTCTGTCTGTCTGTCTGTCTGTCTGTCTGTCTGTCTGTCTGTCCGTCTGTCACAGCCAATTTACTCCGAATCTAATGGACCGATTAAGTTGAAATTTGGTACACATATGTATTTCTGTGACCCAAACACGAATGTGTAATGTAAATAATTTAATTTTGAATATAGGTGTCACTTTTGGGGCACAAACAAGAAAATTAAAAAAAAAAGTTTTGCTAACAGTAACGTGTGACATATCAAATGAAAGGGCTTGTTGCGAGGATTTTAAATATATTTTTTATATAATTTTAAAATAAATGCTTTTAAAGATATTTAATAAATTCAATGAAAATTGACCATTCCCCCCCCCTTATCTCCGAAACTATTGGACCAAAAATTTTGAAAAAATTACATAGTATGGTTCTTTACTCATAGATTACAGGAAAACCTATGAGAAGTCTATGGTCTTAAAATAACATGGTAAATCTCTCAATATTGTGCGTAAAAACTTACATTTCGTCGCTCGGCATCCAAAAGGCCCATCTCTCTAGCTACTATAATATCAAAATATCAAAAGTGTTTGACCGTCTGCTTAATACACAAATAAATAAAACTGTAAATGTTTATGACAACCAATTCGGGTTTCGGCGTGGTTTGTCAACAGAAAGTGCAGTGTTGTGCCTTAAGCATACTATCACATACTTACTATACACAGCGTGGGACGCCGATTTATGCTAGGTTCATCGATTTATTCAAAGTTCCTGATCTGGTTGCTTATGACGTATTGTGGAGAAAGATGGAGAAGGATAGATTGCCAACGGAGCAAACATCTTTAAATAGTGGTATGGTAACCAGATCAATAGTGTACGATGGGCTGGAACTTTTTCCAAGCCATACAGGTTGGAATGCGGGGTGAGGCAGGATTGGCGAGCTTAGCAGCACCAGAGTGGGTTGCTATATAGATGGTATTTGTGTAAATAATATTAGCTATGCAGATGATATGGTGCTTCTAAGCGCGTCAATCTGTGGTCTCAGAAAGTAATTGGTCGCCAAATGTGAGTAGTATGCCAAAACACATGGTTTGATGTATAACTCCAATAGGTCGGAGATCATGGTCTTTGAGGCTAGGGGCAGACCGGGTTATGTACCACCTGTATTACTCAATGGGACTCCACTACAAAGTGTATTTACGTTTAAATATCTTGGTCATATATTGACCCCTGACCTCAATGACGGACTCGATATTGAGCGCTGGGTCAATCCAGAGCGAAGGGCGTTGTCGGTAAGGGCAAACATGCTGGCTCGCAGGTTTGCACGCTGCTCACTTAAAAAGCTAAAATTACTCTGTTTCGAGCTTATTGTACAACGTTTTACACGTGCAGCCTGTGGGCTAGATATACCCAAAGGTCATGCAACGCCCTTCGTGTCCAATACAACAACGCTTTCAGCGTATTGGTGGGGCTGCCCCGTTTTTGTAGCGCATCGGGAATATTCGCGGACGCACATATTAATTGCTTTTACGTAACGATGCGAATGAGGTGTGCATCCCTGGTACGCAGAGTATGGGCCAGCTCCAACAATATCGCTAGCAGTCTGGATTGCATGTACATCAATCACTGCAGTGCCATCTCCCATGGGGTGAAATAAATTTAAACTAGATTACGTGGGGCACTCAGACAGTTTTGTGATACTAGAAAAAATATACTACAGGTTATAATTTTTTTTATTATATCTTTTGAAAGAACTCTCCATTGACATCTATACACAGTTTTATACGTCTAAACAAATTTTCATAACACATTTTCCAGTCCGCATCAGACACCTCTCCAATCTCCTTTTCAAATGCACCCAGTGCATCTTCAGGTGATGAAAACTGTTTTCCTTTGAGTTGATTTTTTATTTTGGCGAACAAGAAAAAGTCGCACGGAGCCAAATCGGGACTGTAAGGAGGATGACCTATAAATTTGACCGGTTTGCTGTCCAGAAAGTCCCTTATTTTGAGCGCCGAGTGAGCCAGCGCGTTGTCGTGGTGAAGCAGTAGCCCACGGAGGCCAGTGTTCGGTCGCTTGCTGCTTGCAGTAGTAAAAACTTCTGGTAAACATTTGGTAACATACCATTCAACATTGATGCTTCTTTGATCTCGTCAGGGTACTGACACCAGATAACCAGGTAGAAAAAAAAAAACTTGCGGTCAACATTTTGCCTGCACTTCTGGCTCGCTTCACTTTGGTAGGCGTAGGTTCATTTTGGTTCAACAGCCACACGGTCGACTGTCGCTTCATTTCTGGATCATATTCATCACCCGTAATGATATCTTAAACGCGCCGAGACGAGCCTGCTACCAATTTTGCTATCATGTCTCGGCACCATTCTACCCGAACCTTCTGACCCTGCGTTAGATTTTACGGTACGAGCGTGAAACTATCTTTCATAACCGAAGATGCCTGTGTAGAATTTCATGCACACTTCCCGATCCAATCGGCAGTATTCATCTTTATATCTTGACATTTTAAACTTTGCTTTTTTTGTGTTTTTTCAAACACTAATTTTTTTTTTTTTTTATTGGATGCTGTAGAATGGTAGTAGACCATGGTCTGAACAACGTTTGTTTTAGCAAAACTATCTTTATATCTTGACATTTTAAACTTTGCTTTTTTTGTGTTTTTTCAAACACTAATTTTTTTTTTTTTTATTGGATGCTGTAGAATGGTAGTAGACCATGGTCTGAACAACGTTTGTTTTAGCAAAACTGTGATTCAAATTTCACAGTGTATGCTGAACCTCTTCATATGTAATTCGCCTATTCTCTTGAATTACATTTTTCACAGCCAGCACTTTTTGTTATGTAACAACCGTCACAGGGCGGCCACTTCTTTCTTTGTCTGCCAAAATTACTAGACCACCCATAAATTCGTTGAACCAGCGAAAAACAGTCGCTTTAGAAGGGCTTTTTTCTATGAACACCATTCGAAGTCTTTCAAACGATTCTTCTGGTTTTAGTTACCTCGTAAAATAAGTTAACATAGTTCATAAGTTTACTAACGCAATGAGTCCTTGTTACTTGAATAAAGAAAAATATCTGGATGATATTTTTTTTTTTGAACGACGTTTTCTAAAAATGAAACCTAGCTAGATCGATTTATTGCTCCTGAGACCCCCCTGCATACTAAATTTAATAAAAATTCTTGGAGCCGTTTCCGAGATTCAGATTATATATACATAGGTATATACAAGAATTGCTGGTTTAAAGGTATTATTATTATATTAATACCGCGAATGTGAATTATTTAACGAAAATCTGATTTTTGTTTTATTTCATTCTACAGGTTCAATTAAAAAAAAAAAAAAAAAATGTCACATTCGCGGTATTGGATGCCGAGCGACGATTTGCAGTTGGAATCTATGGGAGAACATGTTTTTCAATTACAATGTTAAGTTTGTTCTTGGGATAAATAAATTCATCTCAACTACGGAACCCTTCATTGTGCGTAGTCCGACACGCACTTGGCCGGTTTTTTTTTTTGGAAGTCGGTTGTTTTTTTTTTTTCTAAAAAAGTTTTTATTTTTCACTTTTTAGTTGTAGTACCTACCCCACACACTTTCGAATACCACTATCTACTACCACTGACAGGAACTTATCATATCATCTACATACTAAGTGGGAAAAAAATTCGTATTTTGTAGCTAACTCAAAAACTACTCAAGCAAAGTTAAAACAATTTATATGGGACCAAATTGGGAGCATACCCTTTAAAAAAAAAAAAGAATTTTCAAAATCGGTCCCCAAATGACGGAGAAATCGGTGGACATACATCATTTTTTAAAAAAAAAAACAAACATACGCGACGAACATATAACGTCCTCCTTTTTAGAAGTCGGTTAAAAATACCGGGTGGCAGAAAAGAATCTGCTGTTCCATACATTTTGACCGCACTTTTCTATGAAATAGCAGATTAAAAAAAAAATAACCGACGAATAATTTCAACGCAGGGGAGTTCTGAATCATATACTGAATCCACGATAACAGTTTTCGCGTCGATGTCCCTGCCACCCTGTATACAGACATTTAAATAATATGGAAGTAAGGGTTAATAATAATAAAAACTATGAATTGAAATCACTTATGAGTATGTTAGAGATCGTCTACACCCCCATCATCTGGCTGCTTTTTCCCAACTACGTTGGCGTCGGCTTCCAGTCTAACCGAATGCAGCTGAATACTAATATTTTACATGGAGCTACTACCTATCTGATCTCCACAACCCATTTACTTGATAATGCGATACTCCTTGGTAAGACTGGTTGTCAGACTTTCGGGCTTCTGACGACTGTCAAAGATACACGTATAACAGCCGGGACCGCCAAGGAGGCTCTCCCTACAGTCGACGGCCGCCTCACGAAACAGGTTCTCCGATTAACAAAACAGCAGCTGCGCACAGTTACAGCTGCCCAACTGGCCATGGGTCATTTAATAAACACCTCTTTGTCATAGGAGTCACAGACAGTCCGCTGTGCAGAGCTTGCATGGAGGACGACGAGACAGCAGCCCATGTGCTGTTAAACTGCCCGGCGGTCGCCACATACAGTGCAAAGTACTTCGGTAACCCAGGTACCCTACGTGAGATTGTCAGTGACACCAAGGCGTTGCTGGCCTTCTTTGAGGAGCTGGGGTGGATCGAATAACAGATTTTCCCACCCGTACGCAAAATACGCGCTTTGACGTGGAGTTGCGGATACCAGCCCGTATTACCTATTACCTATTAACAGCCGGGACCAACGGCTTAACGTGCTTTCCGAGGCACGGAGCGGTCTTGGTATGTGAAGATCCGGTTGGTCCGTGGATACCCATCCAACCCCGGCCACCGTAGCTTAACCTGATCGACCGACCCGTGTGGCTGTTATTACTTAACCACAAGCTCTGCACGCCCCTCCACAAAAACTTATATAACGTGTAACGTTAAATGCGCAAAACCTCAGACACCCCAACTGATTTTTAATTCAATTGACCTATTTCAGAGAGAAAAAAAAAACATTAAAAAAAATTTAAAGGTTTTATGTGCTGTTTTAGTTCGTAAGATTCGTATTTGCATTGAAATAAAAGCTATTATTATCCCGCGTATGAGAAAATTTAAATTGGTCGACAACAATTTGTGTTTGTTTACCTATTTTGGCGGGTTTGCGCATGAGATGGCTTGACCTATTATTAAATAGACACGGCAACGTTTTTAATGAAGAGTTTTTGAAAAATGTGACCTATATTAAAAAGTGGTTCAATTGATTCTGCTCGTTGTTCTGATCAAACTATTTTCAGGTTTTGCGCATTTAACGTTACACGTTGTATACCTTAATTTATATTTAAATTTAATTTTAACTCTTTATTAGTGACTTGTGGGCAATTATTCAGATTTATTACAATTGTAATAGCAATCATGTAATTGCGATTTATTAAAATAGGTTTTTATTTTTATTAATTTATTTATCTTTTGTATAGATTATTTTCTATTTTGTGAATGTGAGAACGCTGTAGGCTTAGTGGACTGTAGACCTGTTGACCATTTTCTATTTTGTTAAGTACCTGGTACTTATTGAAAGACCTACACTGTCCTCCCGTATCTAGTAACACTTTTATTTGAAAGTATTGTAAAATACAATTATTTTTAAAAGAGTAACCGTGGAGTTTCTTGCCGGCTCTTCTCCATAGGAAACGACCAATTGGAACCATGCACCTAGCTTCTGACGTTTCATAAGTGCCCTTGTAGGTTTATGTGAAATAAAATATTTTGAAAATTTTGAAGAGCAGTATCGTGTTCTTCCCGGTCAAATAAAATCTAAATGTAAAGCTTACGTACCTTGACATACTCTGCTTCCATCTCATGTGTCCACGTCGTATCCTCGTCATCGGGTAACATCCATTCTTCACAGTACTTGGCGTGGTTGAAACAGATCTGTAAAATAAAGAAAATTGTTATTAAGACCAGAGATGTGGCTTATCTTAGATACAAGTATTTGAAATACTGGTATAAGATACAAAATACGTTGATCTTATATTTGAAATACTTTCTTAATTTTTAATTTTGTATCTTGTATTCAGATACATTCTTTTGGTATCTTAGTATTTTGTAAATACTAAGTTTGATAAAATACTTTTATTAATTCCGTACTTTTTTTTTTACATTATGGCATCACATCATCTTAAACATATAACTGAACGCCTCCTTAAAACTTGAATATATCAACTTTTCAAAAGACTGTATGGTCTAGTAGCGACAACACAGGGTCTATTGGCAGCACAAATGACTTAGAAACGCTTGGTTACAATACTTAAATAATAAAGACACCAGTCTTAACGAGTTTAAATGTTTATGCTATATATTTTTTGCCTATTTCCGCCCCGTGGAGCGACTCTTTTCTTTTGAGGGATGATAATGAAACCTCATAAAAGAAAAATGAGTGATAAAACTGGTCTTAAGTCTCAAATAAAACCTTAAAAATATAATATTTTCTGAAATTTATGCGAATAATCACTTGATCACTGTTCATAATTAATTTTAGCAATCTAAATAAACCTTAAAATGAATAAATGTTTGTTTTCTGTCAAAAATTCTTTTATATCTTAAAAAGTATTTAGCAAATACGTATTTTGTATCTTGTATTTCGAATACTATTTCCAAAAGTATCTTGTATCTGTTATTTCAAATACATTACTTAAAGGTATCTTGCATCTTGTATTCCAGATACTTTTTTTGAGGTATCTTGTACCTAGTCTGCACGTATGTCCAGCCAGTAATACTGCCGTCCTTTAACTAGAAAGCCGTCAACTTCAAAATCTTTCTGTCTAAGAAACATTTTTAGAATATAAATAGTTCCAGAGATATGAAAACTTTTGTAGGCCGTTAAGTAACACAATTTAAGATGATTCCACCCACACCCACACTTCTTCTTTAAGAGTTTCTGGACAGAAAAGATTCTTTAGGATAAACAGAAAAACTTTTTACAAAAAAAAAAACAACCGACTTAAAAAAAAAACACTACAAAGTGAAAAATAACTTTAATTTCGGAAGTCGGTGTCTTTGGTTTTGAATTTTCGTTCTTTGTCACCGACTTCCGAAATTAAAGTTATTTTTCACTTTGTAGTGTTTTTTTTTAAGTTGGTTGTTTTTTTTTGTAAAATGTTTTTATTTTTCACTTTTTAGTTGTGGTACCTACCCCACACAAATTAGAATACCACTACCTGCTATGTAAATAACAGTGACAAGAACTTATAATATCCACATACTAAGTGGGAAAAAATTCGTGTAATTGAAGCTAACTCAAAAACTACCCAAGCAAAGTTAATAAAATTTATATGGGACCACCTCTGAAGTATGATCTACCAAACAAAAAAATAATCATCAAAATCTATTCATAATTGGCGGAGTAGTCGCGTAACAAACATACAAAAAAAAAAAAAACATACAGACGAATTGAGAACCTCCTCCTTTTGGAAGTCGGTTAAAAAGAATATCAATTGATGTGTCCAACAATCATAGTTTTAAAGAAACAATGATTCCCGTGTTTTTTGCCGGTTTCTCGGAAATAACTTTTTGGAATTAACTATATTCTAGTTAAAAGACGGCAGAATAGGACTCGCCCATCAAAGAGCGCTGTCCCAAATTAAACGCATTATTAATTTATTATACATAAAACAAAAGGTATTTTAATAAAATACGTTTACTAAAAGATCAACAATTACATTATCTTTAAAATGGTGAAGGTTTCAGAAAAATACGCTTTTATAGATTTTGCGTGATTCTCAGTTTTTTTATCCGCGTTAGACATAACTTTACAAATTAATTTCACTATGTAATATAAACATAAAATAAAATACAATAGACGTGGATATATTTAGTAACCTGTTCCGCTTAGCTATTTCTAAAGAGCCATAAAAAAAACTCCTGATAGAAATCGACACGTGTTTCACCTCTCAACGAGGCATCCTCAGGATGACGATAGACTTGTTACGAACTCGAACACGGCGTGTTGCCACACCGAGCGCTGAGTGAGTGCGTTGTCTGCGCTCTTTATAAATAGCTAAGCGGAACAGGTTACTAAATATATCCACGTCTATTGTATTTTATAATGGATTTCCGCAAGGTCACGCCTGAATCAATTAATTATCATAATCTAAAATATTCATACAGGGTGTCAGGGACATCGACGCGAAAACTGTTACCATGGATTCAGTACATGATTCTGAAGCCCCCAGCGTTGAAATTTTTCTTCGGTTATTAAAAAAAAATCAGCTGTTCCATACATTTTGACCGCGTAAGTATTGCACTTTTCTATGAAACAGCAGTTTTTGAAGTAAAAACTTCTTTAGGCACGTTGGGCATTTTTGAGATGGGAAAAAACAATTGAACTCGCGACACTGTTACCGTTACCGACACCTCATTAAAAGTATTTCCTGCACAATAAAATTGTTCAAGTTTTCACTTCTGTCGGCAGTTTTTTTTTTTTTTGCAGAGATAAATCCCTGTACTTAATTTTAGTTTAGTTTACTTTGTTTTTTTTTTATAATCGTGTCATGTACTGAATCCATGGTAACAGTTTTCGAGTCGATGTATGCCACCCTGTTTAAGTTATTAAGAAAATGCTTTAATTTAACATATATTTTTTCCAAATCATTAACACTACTCGTTTAGACGTGATCTTCAGTATAAAATCATTAAAATTCGGTGATCGTTGAATTAACTAGCTTCTATCCGCGACTTTGTCCGCGTGAGATTTCTTGTTCCTTCGACCCATCGCGTCGCATCGCGTTGCCCGTCGGCGCTTTTTTTTTTTGTTTTAGTTAGATCATCTCGTAGTTGACCTCTGAGATCATGACTACTTAACCGGGCTATCCTGAGGGTGCCTTAAGCTACTACACTTAAAACCTCCAGCCAGGGGTTATTCAACTAAGCTACTTAATTAAAACTAGGTGAACGCTCGCTAAGGGCACCCCCTGTGGGGTACGACATCCGACTGATAGAAATCCGACGACTGACGAAACACGAGGTTTGCCGAGGGACATTAAGAACATATTTGTACTGTACCTCTCTCTCTGCGTCAGGCATGATGTCATCATGAGGTCTGCTCTTGTACAGCGATGTGATCTCGTCTTCATTCTCCTCGAACATGCGCTCACACTGCAATTACATCAAATAAGAATGTTAGCACAAAATATATGTAGTTTGGTTGATTTATTGGTGAATATAAAAGTAGAATTATTAAAATGATAGTCTTTAAACAACATGTCCCGGAATTTACGCACATTACTAAACACTCCAATTAAAGTATCTATAATATATAACGTGGCGAAACTATAAGGGTTCCTTGTTTACTACGGAACCCTAAAAAAGTAGCAATAAGAACACCTGTAGACTTCCCTCTCTGTAAACCGTTTGTATTCGTGCTGGCCATCTATCGCTTGATATATCTTTGAAAACGTTTAAAAAAAAAAACAACCGACTTCAAAAAAAAACACTACAAAGTGAAAAATAACTTTAATTTCGGAAGTCGGTGTCTTTGGTTTTGAATTTTCGTTTGTCACCGACTTCCGAAATTAAAGTTATTTTTCACTTTGTAGTGTTTTTTTTTGAAGTCGGTTGTTTTTTTTTGTAAAAAGTTTTTAATTTTCACTTTTTAGTTGTGGTACCTACCCCACACAGATTCGAATACCACTACCTGCTACCAGTGACAGGAACTTATCATATCATCTACATGGGAAAAAAATACGTATTTTGTTGCTAACTCAAAAACTACCCAAGCAAAGTTAATAAAATTTATATGGGACCAATTTGGAAGCATACCCTTTCAAACAAAAAAAGAATTTTCAAAATGGTCCACAAATGACGGAGAAATCGGTGGACATACATAAAAAAAAAAAAAACAAATATACGCGTCGAACATAATATAACCTCCTCCTTTTTGGAAGTCGGTTAAAAATGGCACAGAACGATAGAAACGGGCTTCAAATTTTTCAGTTGGCAGGGGGAGTTTGAGTTGAGGTCTAAGAGTTTTTGGTCTGAAAGCGGCTGGTGAGGTCGTGTTTTCGAAACCCGAGACCTAGTTGCGAAACTGACTGACATGTCAACGCAGAGCCAAAACTCCTAGTACTAGGAACGTGAAATTTTGCACACAGCTTCCTTTTATAATTGTAGGGAGCACTAACAAGGGGTTTTTGAAAATTGCACCTTTATGGGGGCGAAAAGGGGTGATTTTGTTTGTATGAAAAATCTGATTCCTTGAGTAATAAACTTGAAACTTGGCACAAAAAGTACTAGGCTTGCATGAATTCAATATAGTATTTCAATCATTAGACGTTGTGCAAAATTTCTGAGCAGTATCCTTTGAAACTACTACACTACTACTACTACTTCGCTAGGTTCATCTTTCTGACTGACCGACTCCTTGACAATTCAAAAGTACCTGTAATTGGTTTATTTGATAAATGATAAATGATTTTATTTCTGTAAGTAGGTTTGTACAAACACTTTTACACGTCAATCATATTTTAAAACTAGATGAGGTCGGCGTTTCCTATCTGACTACTCTGAGAAGAAAGGCCGAAACAAACTCAGAGGTCTCAGTCTCTTTTAAAGTCCAGACATAATCTTGGTCAGATCATGTGAAGGCCATGTGGATTGGTGTCTGAAGTGGTCTTTTGAGGAAAGCACCACACAGATTGAGAGGGCCTGTCCAGTCAGTGCACGCATTTGTCAGTTATCGTGCAGCTCAACTCAGAATTTAAGGAGCTCAACGATTCGACGAACAATACCAAAAAAAGGACATTTGGGTAGGCCACTTAAATTACTCAAACTGTCAGACCATGATTAGAACTAACTGAGAAAAAATTAAAAACAAAACAAAAAGGAATGACCCACATAGTCTTCACATTCACAATAATTAAAATAATAAAACAATAATTAAAATAATAATTTGAAATAAATGCTTTGAGTCCGAGTTGAATTCTGCTTAATCTTGTAATATTCAGACTAATTTGACGTTCTCGGGCTTCAGGCTTCCTCTTACATCATCGTCTACCATGCCTTTTCTCAACTATGTTGTGGTTGGCTTCCAGTCTAACCGGATGCAGCTGAATACCAGTGTTTTACATAGAGTGACGTAGCCTATTAGTTAAAGCAATGACACGTAAAATTTAATCGGAGGCAACCGGATGGCGAGTGGTAATCTGGGTCTTGATGTGACACCGAACCCCCCCGTACCGTCCGAATGGACCCCAAATGGACGGGGCGGAGATATGGGGGATGGGGGTAAAACATTTTTTTTTTTGACATGGCATTCAAAATTTAAGCTCCATCTGGTTTTGATACACGTCAAAAATATTTTTAAGGCACATTAATGTTGCACACGTAAAAAATAAGAAAAAAATTCAAAATTTTTACATAACAACATCACGCCTTGTTTCCCCGAAGGGTTGGGCAGAGGTGTACCTTTTTTTTTTTGGGTGGGAAATTATCAAATAACTTCTCCCGCTCTGGGTGGAGCGGGAGGGCGTGTCAGACTCTTACTACCCACCCGTGTTCCTTTAGTTGCCATGTTGCCGGGAGCCACGATCTCCCTTTCTGACTTCTTCGCAACCCCGGCAGGCATCGGCCCTAGCGGACCCCGTCAAACCAGACACCGCACACAGGCAGAGGTGTACCTATAGTAGATACACCCACATTCGCCAATATTAATATTAAATTTGATTCTAAATTATTATAGATTACTGCAATTAATTACAATAATCTATAATAATTCAGTATATCAAAATATATGTTCACATTGTATTGAACACGACTGCCAAACATCTATGGTTCTCGGTATAAAATGGATCGTCACCCATCCACTGAATGACCTCGGCAAGTGTAGCTTAACTTTGATCGATCCCAGCGGCTATTACTTCGCGACGAGCTCCTCTCTTTATATAGTAACTTTATAAACATAAGTATATTTACATAGTACTCCAAACTCTTGTTCAAATCGTCGTCAGTCACAAACTTGGTCTTGGAGAATTCTGGGTTCATTCCTCCTTCCTTGGTGATCAGCTGCATGATGGCTAACTTGTTGGTAGCCTTGTAGTACACGCGCACATAGTCGTCCATTTTCTTGCCTGGAAAATGTTAAGAAAAGATTTAGATTAAATTCCTAAGAACAAACTTAACACTGTAGTTGAAATACATGTTCTCCAACTGCAAATGTAAGTTTGTACGCACAATATTGAGAGATTTACCATGTTATTTTAAGACCATAGACTTCTTATCTGTAAGCTATGAGTAAAGAGCCATACTATGTATTTTTTTCAAAGTTTTTGGTTCAGTTGTTTCGGAGATAAGGACGGGGAATGGTAAATTTTCATCGAATTTCTTAAATATCTTTAAAAACATTTATTTTAAAATTATATAAAAAATATGTTTAAGATCCTCGCAACAAGCCCTTTCATTTGATATGTCACACGGTACTGATAGCACGTTCGTGTTTGGGTCACAGAAATACATATGTGTACCAAATTTCAACTTAATCGGTTCATTAGATTCGGAGCAAATTGGCTGTGACAGACGGACAGACAGACACACGAGTGATCCTAATAGGGTTCCGTTTTTCCCTTTTGAGGTACGGAACCCTAAAAACTACTTTATCTTATAGAGATTTCTGTTTTTCACTTATAGAGGCTTAAGTGGGTTAAAATGACTGGACCTGGCTATCATTTATACAGTTTTCTCACTTACCCAGGGTTTGACTGTATTTGTAAAAGAGTAACTAGTTTCTTGTCAGCTCTTCTCCATAGGAAACGACCAATTGGAACCGTGCACCTAGCTTCTGACGTTTCATAAGTGCCCTTGTAGGTTTATGTGAAATATAATCATTTGGATTTATGATACTCACAAATCTCATCAATCACTTCAGAGATGTAGACAGCTGAGCGGTGAGCGGGAACCTTCTCTTGCATGGTGTTGCCACTCGCGTCCATTCGGAAGTTGCCAACCTGAAAAAATAATTAATTTATGGTAATTTGTTGGTTTTAATTATAAAATCCGTACTTCCCCTTCCTATGGACGAAACATGCACTCCTCTATTGTCGACCATAGAGACGCATCTTATCTGTGTTTATGCACCTTTTACATCAACGCAATTATTTCGACCAAAAAAGTGTTTTTACTAAACAAAGCCTAAGTTCGCGAGCATATTCGTAAGAAGCTGGCAGTATCATCACAGCGGTAATGTTTTCCCATTGTTTGTCTTATTAGTTTTATAAATATATTCGTGTATTTATTTGTTCTTATATTTATATATATGGTTATACTATTATATATTTTGTTTTGATAGGTCCTTATATTTAAATAAATATTATTCCACAATTTTCGATATTGCACCTACCACTGTTTGTCTCTGCATCACCCAAAGGTTGACTGGTAGAAAATGCCTATGGCATTAAGTCCGCCTCTGTACATGTATGTGCTTAAAGTATTAAATAATAAATAAATAAATAAGCCTCAGCTGTGTATTAGGTAGATAAATTTTGAAAGTTGAAATTTTCACAGATTGTGTGTTTCTTTTGCCGCTATAACAACATATTTGTTGTAATAAAAACAAAATAAAGTTAAATCCCCATACACGAAACGTGTTTTTTCGGCGTTTTTTTGCTATTTTTTTTACGGTGGAACAGAACCCTTCATGGCCGATACGTACTAGGCCGGTTTAACCTACGTATTTACAGAATTAAATGATTTATTTTTATTTTTTTACTGTTGTTTTTTTTTTATTGTTTTTTTGGTCTTAAGCTTTTCTTTGCTGTTTTAGAAAAACATCCTCGTCTTGGAGAAAAACGTTTGCTCTTTTCAAAGAGAAGTGTGAGTTACTAACGAAAGCACTAGGAAGCGGTGAAGGGTGGGCGTTTTTGAGGGACTGTTTTATGTAATTTTGCCGTTCAAAAAGTGCTGATTCTCAGCCTAGTTTGAAAAAATGACTTTTGAATTTTGAACTAGAAACATCTAAAATTTTTGGGGATTGGTCAGAGATAAGATCAGTACCCTAATTGCGTAACTTATTTTCGAAAACAATTTTGCCTAACTTGTTTCATTTTGACAGTTCAACAACATTCATTGCGTTATTTACGTTGTTGAGCAGATTTTTTTTCTCAACTTATGAAGCAATGGATTAGCGATCTGTTTCAAATCGAAACAAATTGTGATTGTGTTGTATTACACAATTAGGGTACAGATGTCACCGACGTTTTCTATCTTATCGGAAATAATTAGGTACTACACTTAATTAAGATTTGGCAATGTTATTATCACATAATTTACAGCTCATCCCCTTGAAATAATGGTCCCAGAAGCCTCCGACAAAATGCACCGATGACCTGGTGAAGGCCGCAGGAATCTGCTGGATGCGAGGAGCATAGAACCGGTCGGAAGTGGCGATGCTTGGGGGAGGCCAATGTCCAGCAGTGGACGTCTTTCGGAGACCCATGTGGGCCGTCCATACGGGCTCCCGGAACGAAGACACACGTGAGGCGCTAGAACATTGTTTCACAGCGACGCGGATTGGTCCGTACGCGACCCGCTCCGGGTAGAGCCCGTACAACGCTAGCAACTGTATCGTACTAACTCCCTCGTTACAGAGCATTGCGGGCGCTAACCGTACGGGTCTCCCGTGTGCGGGCCGCCCATGAGTCTCCCGGACAGCTGTGAAACCAGCCGTATCTCAGCTTTAAGAATCTGCCAAGCTCATCATTGCTCAGCTTAATGCTTCAGCTGTAATTATTGTTTTCATACAGCGATAGTTTGACTAAAGACAGTCTTAGTCCGTCAGTCCCCGACACAGTTGGGTTAGGCTGGGCAGATTGATACAAGTTATGAATGATGCAGTCGCGAATAACCGGCTGAAATAGTTTGACGCCATATGGCTAACCTTAACTGTGTATGTTAACACCAGTGTCCATCACGGGACACTGCTCGCTAAACAAACAATTCCACACAATAGGCATAACGGACAGTCCTCTGTGCAGGGCGTGCATGACGGCTGAGGAAACCGTAGCGTACATGCTCTTTGAATCCACAGGCGTCACCCAGATTAAAACAGAAACCCTCGGGTTACCCAGATGTTCTGAACAGGCCAGGATATTTAATTAGCTTCTGGAGGGAGGTGGGCTGGTTGGAATAACACCTTACGGACTAAGTGCGAAAACCTAACCCTACAACAATGTCGAATGTCGAAACACCAGTTCCGTTTTTTCATTCGGATATACGAAACCCTAAAAAATCATAATTGTAGTGTGTAATTTAAAAGAGGTAAAATTTGTGAGTTTGTATGTAGGGGTAATCTTCGGAACTACTGATCAGATCCCGAAAATTCTTTCACTAATGGGATGCTACAGTATTGCCAAGTGTCATAGGATATATTATTTGATTTTATAATAAGAAATTTCACGCCGACGAAGTCGCGGGCTAAAGCTAGTAACCAATAAATAGCCAGTTTGTACAGAAGCAGAATTATTAATTATATCTCTGCCGATAGCAAAGCCATTCATAAAAAAACCCACTACTGTAGGTAAGCAAAATGATTACCTACTACAATCAATATTTTTACGGCTTATAGAGAAAGATAAGGAGTTATTAATCTACATGCTTTAATGTCACATAACTTTATTAATTTGATTATAATCTTAACTCAAATATCGGAGAGAATAATATTTCAAAATCAAAACCAACTTTTATTCAAACTAGGCTGAGAATCAACACTTTTCGAACGTCAAAATTACATAAGACAGTCCCCCAAAATGCCAGGCCTTCACCACTTCCTAGTGCTTTAGCTGGGAAGAAGTGGCACAACAAACTCCCAGGAGTACCCAGTAGTAAAACCAAAGAAACAGAAGAAGGATTGTCTGAACGATGATATGGCTACTGAGACGGCGGCTGATTGTGATGTATGGAGGAACACATGCTGCTCCGACCCCAGCATTAGAGTAAGAGAGATCAATTTTTTTGGCTCTTCGTCCACCCCACATGTATTTTTACTACAGAATAGAATACTCTAAGTGTAATTCTTTATAATGTGCAAATATAAAAATGAGGGAATCTATGCTTAATTTAAACGACAGAAAAAAATATTTTAAAAAATCTAAATATTTTATTTTTACATTTTACAGAATTAAAAAAAATGTAACAAAACTGTGTAACTTTAAAAAAATTAAAATTGAGAGTAAAAAACTACCCTCAATTGAAAATAAACATGTTTTTTTTATTTTTAGCAAAAATCTGTATTTTTTTCATAAATTTTTACAATAATTGTAAAAATTTTAAATAAGAACACAAAGAGAAAAAAAAAATACTAAAAAATATTTTTTTTTTTTTTTTTTTTTATATTTTTTCCTTTGGTAAAATTAAGCACAGATCCCTCATTTCGATTATGTGCACATTATCACACATTATCTAGAATCACACTATTTTAGAATATCTTAGTCTGTCAATAGTTTGTTTCAATACACTACAAGAAGAAGCTATTATTTGGTTTTTCAATAGGAAAAATGTATTATTGTCATGACTAGGTAGAGGTAGGTACCAAACCTGCCAAAGTTTGACATAACATGCAGTGGCTAGTAATTGAATGAATAATATCGGCAATAAACAAATTCATTACTTAATTATATTTTATCTTATGCTTAAAATTTTGGCTTTTTATGAATGGAATAGGTCCCTGGTTGTCTGCAAGACATTACAGGGGTTATAAAAAAATATAAATGAAGTTAACATAATAAAATTGTTTTATAGTTTTGTCTGTTAACAGAGGAATTTATTAATAGGTAGTCAGGTTGTAATTAATAGGCATTTCTATGACTTACAATAAATGGACATCATATCTAAAGTACTTTAAATGTTCAAAGAACTTGCAATGATTTAATACTATGCAGGAAACTGAAGAATACAATAGGTAGTATTATAAAACTTTGAACGGAAGTTCAGTCATTAAAAAAATGTATTACTTACATCGACTTTTTTCCATTTATCTACTTTTTTTATCACATCGTTAAGCTCCTCGAAGGTCGTCCGGCACACTAAAATAACAAGATAACTTAAATTAACCATCAAATCTATTAGAAAAATTGTGTTTAAACATTTCGACAAATATACACACCTAAACACTTCAAGTTTTTGGGGTCTATTCGTGCAGTTACCGCTACAAACAAAATTGTAAACGCAAAGAAAAAGGTTGCTGGACGCATCTTTAATTCCTTATTATCTAACGAGCACAATTATGTGTTTAATTTACAAGAAAATGCAGATAAATGTAGGGAAATTTTCAATACGTGTTTAAGAAGTTTATCTTTTTTCTGTCATACACGATCTCCAATCTGATTGGTCGAGAACAGGTTTTTTTATGTACCTAATTTTCATTGGTTGGTTTTTGACAACGATAAACCAACTAAATTTAATAGTGCCAGCGCTGGTACATCTCACTTGCATTATGAGGTCTACTTTGTTTGTTGCTTTATCGTGAATAATGATTAGAAAAGAAGAGGTATTGATCCTTCTTTGGAATGATAACTCGTGGTTTAACTCTGAAAATGATTTATGATGTTCCAAAGGTGAGAAGAATTTTGAATTTAAAACTTCATTAATTCTTTCTTTAATTCTTATTCGTCCAGCATTACACGTTTTTATTTGAAATAGTCACATACTTTCAAACTAAATATTAAATAAATGGCTCTGTAAACACCATAGTATTTTTTCATTCGGCAGCACTGTGGCAATAAATCATTGTGTTTTTGGTTTTTGTCTATGTGTGTGTAGTTCCGAAGAGTTCGAAACAGGAAAAACATCAATGTCAAGACAATCACTTATCACATTTTTATCACATGAGCTGAATTTATTATTGAATGTAATCTTTTCAAAAAACATTATATATTTTTTAACGGGATGCTGGTTATTGATTTAGCTAAGTAAACACGTAAAAATTATAAAAAATTTGCCCTTTCTGACTCCCTCGATTGCCCGTTCTCCGGTTTTCCGCCCGCCGCCCCCCACCTATCAACCGACCCAACCAAACCAAACTTACCAACAGTTCGCATTCGGTCTCTATGCGCGCGGGACGTTTGCTCAACGGCATGTATAATTTTTTTATGCACATCAAATTGTTTAAAAACCTTAAAATACCTTGAATATTACTATTGCATCGTCTCGGAGTGACGTTCCAGTGAGTTTTGTGAAGAAATACGCACGTTTCGTGTAAAAATTCAGGTAAGTGACTGCTTGACAGATTGCGTCTTTTCCTATTCCAAGCTTATTATCTGGTCTTTTTAGTTGATTTTGATTGCTTTCATTTGTGTAATACGTGTAGTGGCAAAATAGGGATATGATGGATAATGCCATATTGCCTGTTAGGACTTGTCCGGCGCACCTGTATCATGACCATACGCTACTCACTCAGTCCAGTGTAGTATTGCATATTTTATGTAACCTTTCAAAAAATCATCTTATCAATCGACTGCGTCATGTGCAGTTAGAAAATCCCAATTTCATAATGAGAGAGCGCGCGATCGGCGCAACCTGACGACTTGGCAACGCGCTGCCACCCGATAAAAACTTGTTAAAAAGTTAATTTATCAAACAAAAAATGTGTTATTATCCGTGGACCGGCGTTTCCCTTTGTTTTCCGTGTGAAATCGTCCCTTTGTCCTTCGGTAGGGCGCGCTGGGCGCGACGCGGCACAGGAATTTCGACTCTAGAAAAGTGCCATAATACAATGATGGTATACATTGGTAGGTCGCGCAGCTCGTCGCTTGCTCGCGTCGTTTTCACAACGCCTGTGTTCGTGCGTATCTACGTGGACGACGTCAGTGTGCTCGTGCGGTAGTTTGTTTATAGTCACTAACGGACGAATACGACATCTATTATTACAGCTGTAAGGCTCAGTATCGTATGTAGGTCGGCGTCCTCGTCGGTGTTTGTCTATCGATCTCTGCGGTGGCCAATGGCACATGTCGGCGCGGTCCTGCGCGGCCGCGCCTCGCTTCGCTCTTTGGTGAAAGCCGGGCGCGCTCGGACGATATATTACAATTCATGTACATCTATACGATGTCTATAAGTACTATCTTATCATTGGAAACGCTGTTATAACACCCCCCCTTCCCCTTCACTCAGTCGGCCCTCCCCCTCCTCCCGCCCGCGCCTGCCGGATCCGAAGGCCTACTAGATCATGAGTTTTTCAAATAAGAACCCGCGAAGTTGATGTATAAATTGAAATCGTGAATGTTTTGTCGAGCGCTGTTTGGCGACCTCCGGCGTCACGGTGCGCGGGGGGAGGGTGACAGAAATAGAAGTGCGGATTGGAAACGTGCGACGTGGCAACGTCGCGCGCTCGACCGCGCTCAGTGTCGGTTCAAAATGGCGTCTGTGCGTGATCGATACCGCGGAATTTTCGTTGAAAATGACCGTATTTGTGATGTATCTGGTTGTGAGTCGGCCGGAGGGCTACCCTGGCAGAACGGGGCGAACGCCCCGCACCCGGCGCTGGCTCACGAACCTCTCAAAGTACGTATGTCAACCATATTGCGCCGACACTTTGCCCCCTACATAAATACCTAGGTATGGCTAGGGTACGCTTGCAATCTCGATGATCTAGACATCTACAGTATATCCGATATTCGCTATTGAGATATCTTGAACTTTCAGCCTGCAGTGTACTCGATGCGAGACCTAACCTCATGCATTTTACATCGTTAGACAACTTCCTAAGGTTACATAACATGCGTGTTTTTTGATGCGGGAAAGTGTGGTTACTAGCTAACTAGCTTTCTTTGAATGTGTTTTATCTATGAATCTGTTGGCCTTAACGAAAAGAGAATAAATCGAGCCTCATCTCATTCGCAAGTTGCATCTGATAAATGGAAACAAAATGGCGGCGGACTTGTAAAATTAAGACGCAGTAGCGCGGTGAATGTTGGCAACGTCGCGCTTCACAGGTCGTAATTGTGTGTAGTCGTCAGTCGACTCACTTGTTCGATAAGAAGTTTCAAGGCTATACGTTTTGTATCCTCCACTTAACAATGGGATAAATTTAATACAAACGATAAACGAGTTTAAAACTTAATGCCAGCGTATTGGTGTTGTAATTAAATTTTAGTAATAACTTGAGTTGGTGTGAGGCACTCACACATGGATGAGCTAATTGAGGTTAATACTTGGCGTGCCCGTGTTGTCTGTTGATACCTGTTTACTGCGCACACATACACATAAACCAACAAACAAACTAGGTTGTTATTGAGTGGACGAGAGCCTTAGATAGATAGAATAATGGTGCGGTCATAATCTGTATATACCTATGTTTACATCACTCCGGGCTTTAACTGATATAAATATTGCATATTCATGAAGGATTTATTTAAATTGAGAAATGGGTATGTTTTCTACATATTTTGCGTGTAGTTTCATCATCAGATTGTTTACTCGGTTAATTGTTACCGATTAGAATGGATGGAATTCCAAATTGAGGTCCTCGAACTGTAGTTGCATTCATGACTTAGAAATAGATTCAACAAATGGTATGAATAAAAATAAACATCTGCGATGATAAATGGATTAGCGTGCTACGTTTATTGTCTTTACACATTGGGAAAGGTCTTGTTTTGGGCAGCAAGCGTCATATATCAGCTGATAGTTGCCCTGCCAAAATTTTATTCATCTTGCAATTTAATTACTCCAGAAATCTGATTCAATGTCTTTCCATCTACTTTCTTTATATTATTCTTATTTTGTTTCTAAATAAAAAGTAATTTTGGAAAAATTACATGTTTTTGGTCTGGTATTATTAACTTTTCGACACTTCGCCAGGTTTTCTCTTGTTTTTCTTAAGCTTTCATAACCTTTTAGAGTTCCTTTGTCGACTCATTCCCACTTGGCTTACAAATACAACTGAAGGTAATAATGACGTGCAAAGCTGTCGTTTCGATAAATACCTACCATCTTTTTCCTTTGCCTGATCTTGATATAGGTCTTTGACATCTAATTGAATGCTGAGTTTCAATGCAGTTGCAATCTTTAAAGGCTTCTCTAATTGCCGACTGGAATTATTCTTATTTTTTATCCATTGATGGAATAAAAACTCATTTGGTCCCCTCCCTTTTTATGAATGAAGTTTAGGGTGATCCATGATGGACTTTGAAGATAGCACAATGGAGCTATTTAGATATTGTAAAGGACCCGTAAGAGTAGCTAATGTAAATAGGTCACTGCGACGTTTGGAAGGGGTTGGATGGGGGAAATTTTGCATCTTAGTTGGCACTTAACTTTAAATATCAAAATGGCAAGGATATAGACTGGTATTGAATTAGATAGTAATGATATTTATACGGATAGATATAAACTCCTTGGATGAAAATCTTGCATTCGATTGAAGAGTTTGCAGAATACTTTGAAAACGGTTTAGAACTAGAACCTGTTTTCAATGCACTTACTTATTGTGGGTTACAGAACTGGTAGTCATAATCGAAACGGTTTATCTTGAGTTTCTAATTAATTGGTATTTGCATACAAATAGGTTTCATATACTATCAAAACCTAATGACAGTTAATCGAAAAGAAACAAAGAAAATATAGTCACAAATTGTTTCCTAATTTAGCTTTCAGAAAACTTGCACCTAGTTCTTAGCCTATTATTCCCTCAAATCACCTGTAATTTTCTTGGCAAAGGTACTACTGTCTGACCTTTATTTTTCTATCTAAAACATGGCATTTGCCATTTAATCACCTTACCAACGCATGACTTGCCAAAACAATTTGTAGCAGTCATGGTGAATTTTAAAAATCATGCTAAATATGCACAAGATTTGAAAGAAAAAAAAAAATTGTTAAGTGATAAGTATGATGTTTCTAATTTGTATTCCTTTGATTTAGATTAGTCCATTATTTCACTTTGTATTCCCAAAACAGTTGTACCTTTGCCAATATCAATTCCAGGTCGCATTGATCCAATTTTGATTCATGTTCAGCTATAATATTAGCTTATCATTAATTCACACTAAATAACAAAATTCCATTAGTTATTTTCACAGTTACTTTGAATGTATAGGTTGATTGTATTTCTTGTATTTTCAACCGTATGATCATTTTCAAGTAACATGGCTTGTTGTTTTGGTTGGTTTACCTCCATTCACTTAATTTTTTCGTTATTTAGGACCTTTGAATGTATAGGTTGATTGTATTTCTTGTATTTTCAACCGTATGATCATTTTCAAGTAACATGGCTTGTTGTTTTGGTTGGTTTACCTCCATTCACTTAATTTTTTCGTTATTTAGGACCCTAATCTTGTTACTGCCATGTTCATTCATAAAGATTTGTTTTTTTTACACTTTGATATTCATATCTATTGGATTGACTTTATTTTCATTACCACACAAAAAAATTAAAACCATTAGTTACAGCTCAAAATTTAAGCTTAAGAATCATTTTGCTTATTTTTTAATTAGTGGTAGTTGTAGTATTTTCAATTATTTGTAGTTAGATATTTAATTGCGTAGTTTTTTTTAATTTTATATTTTAATACACTTTGACCAAATATTTTTAGGTTTTGCTGAACCATAGGACAGGCAGCTAAAATGAATAGAAAACAGTATCTTAATAAAAATAAAACAACATAATCTGAATTTGTTTCTTTTCTGTTTTGACCTAATTTTCCCGTAAAAACCCTCCTTGGTAATAAAAAACAAAATTAGGTGACAACTGTGTTAACTTTTCTCATTTGTCTGCTGTATTTTTGACAACCTGACCCATTGGTTGCAGCTCTCAACTGTAATCATCATTATCTTTGTTTGTAACATTCAGAATTTGGACCATGACATCCATCCAATGTCCACCTTTTTCCCATTACACCTAGCAAATCAAATAGTAATAAGACTACTAAGCTATTGAAATTCTATGTCCAGCTCGCATTGTAAATCTTTCTATAATCCGCCTTCTCTTGTTTTATCGCATTTTTAGCATATCAATCAATAAAAGAACGTCTTCACATTACAAATGTCTGCAATTCACTCGCTTCCATTTTCTGATTCACTGCTGTGATTTTATTTTTCCATTTACTAGCAATACCCCTCCCCGCTTGTTGTCAAGCAGCATACCTATGGCTGTAAGCATCCATACACGTATCTATGTCTATAGGAAGCACGAAAATCCATACTTCAATAGGCTAAGCCTATGAAATTGATCAGGAACTATTATGGCCCTACAAATTGTAATCCTTTGTACATTTCCTCAAACTATTTTTATTTAATCAATGCATTGTTTTTGGCGGGAAATAGAAGCCGATCAAGCCGAGTGGCCCGGGTGTGCTCTCAATACTGACTGTTGTATAATTTTAGAGAAAGGAGATTTTGTTTTGGTCCGCCAGTGCCGCGGCGGTGGTTCGTGGCATTTCATATCGTTGCAAGTCCGTTTCGCTCGCTATTATTTCTATGGCGGCGTTGCCGTTCCGTCTAGTGGCTCGGGCTCGATTCTCGGTCGGGCCGCCGCGGTTGGAGGCGCTGTTGAGCAGTCAGTCGGCCGCGCAGCTCGGTGCGCGACGTTTGTCCGAGGAAGGGCTCCGCTTGCGTCCCTCCAGTCCCAGCACGGCAGTATCGCGGGTGCGAAAGAGATAGCATACAGCTCGAGCGAAATAGCGCTATGGCAGTGTCGCAACCTCGCCCACCTGACCGTGTTGACGCCGCGCTCGAAAAAGTTGCGCCGTTGCGCTATTTGGAGGCGCACGAATGTGCTCGCTCGGAGCAAGCCGTGACGCGCTATTATCTTTATTCATTGTCTCGAAACTGTTTTTTGAGTTATAAAAGACGTTTTCTCCATGTAATTGAAGATACCGACGTGTCAGCATTTAATATTCAACGGTATGTACTCTTTTTTATAGTTTTTGTCATCGATGCGTTCGAGGCCAATCGTTATCTGAGTTGCAACAGATAGATAGGAGCTCACATCTCCTCGTCCAGTAAACTGGGTTGACTTCTGTTCTCCTTCGTGTAACATTGATTCGCATTGACGTTCGGTGAGTCGCGCTGTGTAATTGTTGGTATTTAGTCGCCATTTTCTACGTCGGTGACGAATACCGCCGCGCCGTCCTCGTTTCCCCCGGCCCGATGCAAACCGGACTTTACCGCTCTATTCTGAAAGATGATTATCCTTAACCGCCTTTAACTTTTTCTTCAAACGAGATCCGCTCGCTATGATTCATTGTAGAAATAATAATACCTAAAGATTTTCGTGAGTGACTGTACCATGAAAGAGGTGAGTCCGATACCTAAATAGAAGATTTCAGAACGTGGCCATGTAAAAAAGGCGGGATTTGTTAAAATGTAATTCTCTTGTACTCAATATTGTTTAGTAGCCTGCGCTGCAGACTCGAAAGTTTGAGCGAGTAGGTATTTTGCGCCGGCCCGGTCGCTGTTGTGCAGCTAGCTAGGGTGTTATCGATTTGTGTACGTTTTCCGCTATAAATAAGTACGAGTTTGTGTCATCGTCGTCGCCGCCGGACCGGTTTCTGAACGAAACCTGTGTGGGTGCTGTGACCGGAGATTCGAAATTCCAAATTCGAATGCGCCTCGCCTTCTAGCTTTCGAGTACATACCTTTATGTACGTGTTTTAGTTGCGTAATATGTTTATAAAAGCTATATACGTTCACCGTAGTACGTCGTGTTAGTCACGTTGCATATTTCGTTTCTTTATTGGCGTTATCCAATCCAGTTATTCGATAAATTTATGTTATTTGCGAAATATTCAGTGTCATTTTATTACATTGACCCTGAACGGCATGCTAAAAATGCTAAAGTTGTAAGAAAGTGGAACCATGTTGAATGATTTAAATTCAGGACGTGACGTCATTTCACAATCCTTTTTTTCAACATCGATTTTCCGAATACAATACAGTAAAAGTGCCAAATAGTGCTCTACATTTGTGTGTGACTGTGTCCCACTGAGCCTGTCAAAATTTAAATAACCGCTGTTTTATGAATAAAGTAAATAAATAGAAATTACTCATTCACATAATCATATGGTGAGTTACATAATCCTTTCATCATTATCAACAATTAATTACATACGTTGACAGCACTGTAGTTAAAACAAAACAACTCTGCATGCATGTGAAAATGGCGGGCGCGGTTGGTTTGGTTATTATCACTTAGTTATTTATTCACGAACTTACGGATCGATGAACTAGATTCGTCGAAGTGAGCTGTAATAAGTCGAATACGTACTGACAACTTGTGAGTATTGTTGAAGATAGTTTACGTATTGAAAGAAGTCTTAACACTGATAAATCGTTATTTCCATAATCACATGCGCGTAATGAGCCTAACCTATACGGACACGTTTTTCATTACTTTTATCAGTGTTTCATGACGCGTGTTGTTTCCGTGTACAAAACTGTAAATTAATCATTAGTTTCCACGTTTTAGGCCTTAATAGTTCCTAATTTACGGTTTATAAAGTAAAAAGTACGAAGTTTAATGTTTAGTCTGCGTTAAAATGGAGTAGGCGCGGAAGTTTATCAAATGTCATTAGTTTATCAGCCTTTTTGGTTAGTCGTGCCCGACATACATAAGGACAACCTTGGTTTCTGTCAGAAATATAAATCTGAGTGACGAAAATATTGACAAGTACCTACTTATTGACACTTGCTTGACCAAAACTGCCTACACTTAGTGCAATATTCTAAGTTGGACGCATATCTAATTCGGAGGAGTAGCCAGAAACATGAAAGTATGTTCACTGTGAGATTCACTCAATGTGACTTCAATCAAGTCTTGAATCAAGTTACTTCTAGGCGAGCATGCTGCATGCCCCACCTTCTGCTTAACTGCTTCATCGCTTATCATGTGAGAAAATGGTCTCGCAAAGAGCCCAAAGTAAAAATAAATATCAAAGTTTTCTTGTAATAGAAAACAAACATCTATACTTAATTAAATACCGGTATCCTTGTGAAAAACTTAGGTTAGAACAGTTACACACATGGTTTATGTGTAAAAACCCATATCCCCCCCATCCCGTTGCTAACCTCAATAGGTTTGACAACTGCGTACAAGGGGGTATATCAAGTTAGCATTGGAAGCATTGCATAGTACTACACGACTTGCAGTGTGCCGAAAATGTTAAAACAAATTAAACAAAACACGTCATCAGTTTCTAATCACAAACTCTTCAAATCAACGGCTGTGATGGCTGAAAAAATTACAAAAGCCAGTCAAATCGCTTGACGGTTAAGTTTGACAGTCTATGTTCTATGTTGTTGGGATTGGTGTTCCCACTAATTGCTTCAGTAGACCATTGTATGTGGGCCACGGTGGCCATCGCTAGTCATTCCAACCAGCCCACCTCCCTCTAGCACACATGACCACAATAGAAATGGGTTTTGTCAACGGAAGAATAGACAAAATGACAACAAAACAATCACAATCTCTCGTTTTGTCTATTGTTCCATCGACAAAACCCTGTAGAAATCCCGTTTCTATGGTTGTCATGTCATGCACGCAGAAGTAGATGAGGCCTCCTAGTCTTTCCAAAAAACTGTCTGATAATTTTGACAGACCCTTCAATACTTTTTGTGTTGCCCAACCTTCTACAGAGCATGTTCTCAGATAGTAACCGTAACCACTCAATTCGATAAACAGAAAGCATGCTACATGCTACGTTAGGTTATTATAATATTGATTTAATTATCAGCTGAAGACACTTGTGTAGGTAGTCCTATAGATTAGAAACCCATTAATTAGATTAACATGTTTTCAAGTAATGAAGACTTCTTTATTGACATGATTATTGTTTGCCACATGGTCATAATCATAAATAATCCTTAAATAGAATAACAATGATTAACAAAAGTACAACTAATGAACCTTTCAATCTGCGTAGCCTTTTCCCAACTATGTTGGGGTTGGCTTTCAGTCTAACGGGATACAGCTGGATACCAGTATTTTACATAGAGCAACTGCCTATCTGACCTCCACCACCCAGTTACTGGGTATCACGATACCCTTAGTACCCTTTATTATGATCATTTGGATATAAAAGGACCTTGAATTGGAGTTAAAATTACTGTCTATCACCATCTCCATATTAGCCTGCCAAAATTTCAAATTCCGTTTTAATGTCTCATAATTATTTGAATTCATCTGGTAACTAACTAGTGTACAACAGACCCTCAAACTTATACATATCTAAAACCATAGACTACAGAAATTCTAATAAACTATACCTCAAAAAAGGTTGCATTACATTTTTATTATTTTTTATATTTATAAAAAATTCTATCTGATAAAAACATAAATATAATATCAATCTCTGTAATTCCAGGTGATCGTGTGATGGGAAATCGCTGATCATCAAAGATGATGAAACGGACAGGTGTCCCGAGGCTCGGGCCTGATGAGCCCTCGCCCATGCCTCCCCAGAATCAGTCGCAGGTAAGAGTGATTAAAATTAATAATATCTTGGTATGTCACCAGAATAAACTGCTCTTGTCAAAGTAGTTTGGCATCATAAATATGTAAGAAACTTAGGGTAAATTGGTTCGAAAATACTTGGTCTTTTGGTCCCCAGACCCCAAGTTTGGATACATTGGCATGATCAAATGTTAAACCGAAAATCTTTCTTGAAAGATGCTAATTCTTTGACATTTTTCTCAAGAACAAGGGAATACAATAACTAAGTTCTTCTTCTGAAATTAGGAGATATTATAGTGTAGTTACCATAGTTTTCTTCTTTGATAGGGTAACTTTCCTTTCCTGGCCATGGTCATTTTAATAAGTGAATAAAAAGTTAACAAATGATCAGTATGATTTTTATTCATATGTACCGAAAAAGGGTATTGATTTTTATCTAACATGGCGACACTGAACCGAAAACAAAATGTCAACGATATGTCAAATTCTGTATATTTTTATTTAGTTCTATAGTATAGCTTGTTCAAAATATTCTCGACATATTATTTTACATGTAACCGTACGCGTATCTAATTGTATTACAAAAAAACTACGTAAACACTTAAATGAAATTTTTTCTTCACTGGTTCAATGTAAAAACAAAATGGCGGATGTTTAGAACGAAGTATTAGTTTTTATTTCCTTTGCAGCGTCAATGCAATGTTTCCTTTTTATAATAAACGTCGGAAGAAGGATTTTAATCTCTGGAAAATAATAATAGCTTACAACTCGAGCCCAGAATGAACTCTTCATCCAAGCATCTTTGTTAGTCTCTAAACGGTCTTGGAACTTCAAACACGTCATGTCTTAAGTCAAGATTTGAGTGCAAAGCTCTATGTAGCATCTTAGCAGCCGATACTAGCCGGTCTATTCTATAAAGGCAGGTTTATAACCAGGTATCTCACTGGGAAAACTAAATTGAAGTGAGCTATAATTCTACCTGATGCCAGGGATTGACTCTATTGTATTAACAGCTCAGAAGTTAGGCACTACCACTCAGAAGTTGGTCTAACTTCTCACCCTTCATAAAATTCTGTCTGAACTCTTCTTAAAAGCTGACGCAGTAAGATATGCCAACTTATGCCTGGTAAACTAATCGATCCGTACAGAGAGATGAAACCCATGTGATTAAGAGGGTGATGAATAGAGACCGGATTATATGCATTTGCATATATAAGACATCCTCGGCGGTAATAGCATATTTTACCTAAGACCTAATTTTTCCGAGTGCAGTGCACTGACCCTGCGTTCCGAAATGCGCTAAAAGTAATAATATCGCGAATCCGACCAAATGTTAAATGATCGAAGACACAATCTTTACCACTGAAATTTGGAACAATACTTGATTGTTTACGTTTACACATTTTTTTAATAATTTTATTGTCATGTAATGTTACTGTATCACCTATCAAAGGATAATAATTTACTAATTGTATGCTGATTTTGAAAAAAAAAAAAAAATGAAATCTCACTATGTTGCATATAATCCGGTCTCTAGTGATGAATATAATGTTGATGAATGGAGGGGAGGGGGAGACCAAAGAAAAGATGGATGGGTTGTGGACAGCTATGAAAGAAAAAGGAGTGAATGATAGTCGGCGAACAGGGGATACAGGAAAAAGAAAACGTATTGCCTCGACCTCAAGTAACGCAGAAAAATGGATCTTAAGGCCCACTAAAACTTGCAGATATCCTAAACGAATTGTCATCTGTGATCTTCAGAAAGATGAAAGGCATGAAGACTGCTACGATTATGCCGAAGATGCAAATTCTAAACAAAAACGATCCGTTAGTTACAGGAATCATGTCATCATTAACGTGACTTTTATAGTTTGATTTATATTTTACAGTTGTATGTAACGGTCGGTAGCATGTAGGTCGCGTATACATACAGAACAAACTTAAAATGAATTATGGGAGAGAGATTTCTTATTCAAAAAATTATTATAAAGTCAGGCGCTGATGGATGCGTCGGGAATCACAGGCAGATTTCCGGCCACCGTAGGCGCGGGCTTGCGGACGGTGAGCAATGGGTAGCTCGCCGTCCGATAAGGACCAAGCCCGGGTCGACGGCGCGTTGTGTTCCACGCGCGCCTCAAAGAGATGTCAGCAGAATTGACGGGGTCCGCTAGGGCCAATGCCTGCCGGGGCTGCGAATACGGGCCGATAGGGAAATGGTGGCCCCCCGACAACATGGCAACTGAAGGAACACGGGTGGGTTTTAGTCAGTAAGAGTCTGACACGCCCTCCCGCTCCACCCAGAGCGGGAGAAGTTATTTGATAATATCCCAACCCAAAAAAAAAAAAAAAAATGGCTCTGATGGATATGGCCGTTGATGGTAATAGGCTCGCTCTCTCTGTCAAATCCAATCCGCCTGTTAAAATGTCACAGACACACCTTCCAAACAGGAACACGGCAACGCTGCAGAAGAAATTAGGAAAATACTTGCCTAAAGTAAAACTACAAATAATTTTCGCCACTTCCTATTATAGATGCATGATCTGATAGCATTCTATTTAAAAATACAAAATTAATCATGAATTCGATAACAATAATCTTTCTTTTAATGTTTTTGTATTGTTGTGTTCAAATTTTTATCAGTAACGCGCTAATAGCCGTACGTATTGCGATAGCGATCAGTGTTTTGTATAAGTTGAATGCTCTTTTGAATGTTATCGGGCCGACCATGACGGTTATTTGCCAATGAGGGAAAAGGAGTATGGGTTTTCTCGGCGTAGATTTTGGCTTCCAAGAGGTTGCGGTGACTAGGTAAAAATAGGCGGTCTTGTTAAAAAAATAACAGTCGAAAGCAGAGTTTACCATAAGAATTTCCGGAGTTTTTTTTTTTTTTGGGGTGGCATCTCGTAGTTGACCTCTGAGATCATAACTACTTAACCAGACTTTCCTGTGGGTGCCTTAAGCTACTACACTTAAAACTTCCAGCCAGGGGTTATTCAACTATGCTAATTAAAACTAGGTGAACGCTCGCTAAGGGCACCACCTGTGGGGTACGAACTTCGGCTTAGGGCGTCAACCGGAAGGAGGATATCAAGGCTGGGATGGGCTGGATCAAAGTTTTGATCATGATTATTAGTCGGGGAATTTAAAAGCTACGTGCTCAGCTGCAACAACTGCTGGCACCTCGTTATCGAGCAAGGGTCGGGGGGGATTTTCCGGAGTCCTCAAGTCTTTTCCCTCTCTTAGTTTTCATAGATGTTGCATAAGCATAATCAGCCTATAATGTTACCACTGCTGGGACACAGGCCTCCTATAAGAGGGAGTGGGTCTTAATCCACCACGTGGGTCCAGACTGAGGTGCTGGAGGGGCCGTAATGTTGACTGACGAACCAGAATACATTGGAATAAAAATGATGATGACAAGTTCACTACGGGACGTAGACCTCTCCCAAGCTACACCACAGCACCCGGTATGCGCCTTCAGTATATTTTTATTTGGGTGCAGGTTTCGTAGACCAAGTCTTCATCCAGTTGAAGAGACGACTAGTTCCTTTCAAGCGTCCTTCGTGGCTGTCCAAAATCTTTCCCAATATCTTTATGGTTGAGTTCTGTTACTCAATTCATTTTTAACCGACTTCAAAAAGGAGGAGGTTCTCAACTCGTCTGTACGTTTTTTTTTTTTTTTTGTATGTTTGTTACGCGATTACTCCGCCAATTATGAATAGATTTTGATGATTCTTTTTTTGTTTGGTAGATCATACTTCAGAGGTGGTCCCATATAAATTTTATTAACTTTGCTTGGGTAGTTTTTGAGTTAGCTTCAATTATACGTATTTTTTCCCACTTAGTATGTAGATGATATGATAACTTCTTGTCACTGTTATTTACATAGCAGGGAGTGGTATTCTAATTTGTTTGGGGTAGGTACCACAACTAAAAAGTGAAAAATAAAAACTTTTTACAAAAAAAAAAACAACCGACTTCAAAAAAAACACTACAAAGTGAAAAATAACTTTAATTTCGGAAGTCGGTGACAAAGAACGAAAATTCAAAACCAAAGACACCGACTTCCGAAATTAAAGTTATTTTTCACTTTGTAGTGTTTTTTTTTTTGAAGTCGGTTGTTTTTTTTTTTTGTAAAAAGTTTTTTGCTGTATCATGATCCAATAACAGTATACTGCTTACAGTAGTAATCCTACATTTCCACTGCTAGGGCTCTCTCCTCACTGTGACAGAGAGTGGACTGTAATCCACCACGAGTTGACTTGAATGGAGCTCAATGACACTTCCATTTGAACCGAAACACGTCAGTAATACTAAAAAGCGTCAAACATCATTTTCTTCATGTGTATCTAAATTGGAAACTTACCAAAACGTTGTCTATTCTGTCCGCACCGTATGGGTGCTATCCTTGGCGATAACTCAATACGGTGCAATGACACTGGAAATTACTGACTGTAGTTTCGTTAGGAACGTCCATAAGTGACGAAATATATCAGCCTGTCACTGGCCGACTGCGGGATAAAGACCTCTCCAGCCGCACGCCTTTTAACTCGTTCCTCGGCCACAATGCACCAGCTACTCTGCGAAGTTAGCAGCACCACCTCATGCGATTTGCCGTCTCCATTTAATCCAGCTGCTGACAAAGGGAAAGGGCCTCTTTTACAGAGTAGGAACAAGCATTGATCACCAAATTTTGCTCACAGCATGTTGCGGAATATTATAAGGTCACCCTGTAACTATCCTTGTCCAGGGCAAAGGTCTCTCATATAGAGGAGGAACGAGTGTTGGATCACCACGCTAAGATGATTTTCAACAATCAAGTCCTGTTTTCCTAGCGGTGTTTTCCTTCACTGCGGTTTCCAAGATATTTAAGAGGATGGGCAGCAGCGTCATTCTGACTGCTTATAACAACAAGATGCAATCACTAATCCATCTAGCATGGCGATTAAGTTCAATATTAAATTTGTTCAACATGGCAATTATGTCCAGCAGTGGACGTTTACGGGCTAATATGTGATGTTAAGTAATTAGAGTTGTGACTACACCGATGTAGCCGTAATTAAAATAACTACGTGTCGCAGTTATTTTAATTAAATATTGTTAGTGGTCTTAATTAGCGTCCCTAAGGCATGTGACCTTTTATTCATTAATTTTTTTTTAATAGTAATTCGATAAAAATATAGGATTGTAATTTGTTGTCGTTCGCAGGTTTTGAAGACTTGTTTGCTAAGCACCAATTTGCGATTTAAAACCTAGCTAATCTTAACTAATATTTTAAATGCGACAGTGAATTTGTTTGTTACGTCGTCACGTCTTAACTACTCAACCGATCATGAAATTTTAGGGTACCTTTCGATCATGATGAAATTTTGAATAAACGTTGTCAGGGGTACAGAAAAGCACATAGGGTACCTTTTATCAATCTAACTTGAAATTTATTAAATCCCACTGACTGTAAAATGGACTTTGAAATACAAAGTGGCAGGGACATCGACGCGAAAACTGTTACAATGGATTCAGTACATGATTCTGAAACCCCTTGCGTTGAAATATTTCGTCAGTTATTAAAAAAAAAAACTGCTTTTTCATAGAAAAGTGCAATACATACGCGGTCAAAATGTAATTCGTAATTTTATCGCAGTTTTTATAATGATTCAAAAACGGTGAAGGAAAACATCGTAAGGAAACTGGCATGCCTGAGAGATATTGCTCGTGAAGCCAAGTCAGTGGCCCATGGGCGGCTTTATAACTCTGACACCAGGTTGGTCACTAACCACACGAAAACCAGAAGAATTATTCATAACTTTACTACTTTTCTCTACAAGCATCATAAGCCCCACAATTACCGAGAAACAGTAACTTGATATTTCTATTTACGTTTTTATGTAATAAAGTTATGTATTGTCTGAATTTGTATGACGTAATCGCATGGCAACGTTTTTTGTCAAATAAACGAAATTAAAACTTCTTTGTAAGGTTTTTATATAACCACTCAAGTTACACACTCGAAGGTTTTGAAATAGAACAGCGCGTCATAGTAAGATTCTAAGTAAAGAACCGATGAATAATTGTAGATTATTGAAAAATATTGCACACTTATTTTTATTTATTTTTTTACATTATTAACAGATTACGGCGTTACGTTGAGTTAAAATGTGCAACGACGTTTTTTTTTTTTTTAAAAAGTGCATCTCGCAGCGCAGTACTGACCACTAAGGTATTGGCTGCCTAACCGGATTTACCTGTGGGTGCCATAAGCTTCTACACTTAGAGCCTCCAGCCAGGAGCTTTTTGAACTTATTCTAAATTAAAACGTGGTATTTCCAATGTCTGTCAAGAGTTGTGATTGTGACAATTTTGCAAATAACTGTTTAGAATTGATGTATGGCAAAACGACCCTTAACAAGCTAAATAGATTCAGTCACATGTTTAATCGATAGATCACCATGTTCAGTACTAAAATATAGATCACTGGCTTCGCCCGCATGATATCTTTATTAATTATAACCTAAGTTACTCATTGGTAATAGCATTCTACTGTTGGAAGAATTTTTAAAATCGTTGCGGAAGTTTTGAGTTTATTAATTACAAACGAAAATATAAATTTTTCTCTGCCATTTAAGGAGGGTAATATGTTTTAGAATCTACAAATTAGTTAAGTCTATCCCCCCCATCCCGTTGCTAACCTCAATAGGTTTGACAACTGCGTACAAGGGGGTATATCAAGTTAGCATTGGAAGCATTGCACAGTACCACACGACTTGCAGTGTGCCGAAAATGTTGAAACAGTGAAACTTATAATGATTAAAGATACTTTCTGACATTCTGAAAAGGTTTTTTTGACGCTTTTATTCACTTTATAGTGAGAACTTTACAGCACGAGAATTACAACCAGTTAAAATTGAGTTGTGTTGGTTTTTCATCAGGAATTTCTCAGTAGCAGCTCGGAATCTGGATTTGTGCCCGGTTGATGGCAATAGGCTCGCCCCCTATTACATGGGACTTGAATATAACTGCCGAAATGTGGGTACACCTCTGCCTAACCCTTCGGTAATTTCAAGCGTGATTTTGTGTATCAGCACAAAGCCTTATTTATATAAAGTAGGAAATAAGCATTGCGCATGCGTTTTGCAAGGAAAGAATCTCCTGCGCATTGGCGATGCCCTTAGTATTGTAGGTGACTATATGTAGCGATAACCACTTTCTTCACAGGTCATTGGACTGTAAACCAACTTGTTATTAAAATAACCCTCGCTCTCATGAAAGGAGGCCTGTGTCCCAACAGTGTCTCAACAAAAAATATAACTGAACCTAAATTTGAATTATGGGTACATAAAACATTTCAGCTTTGTGAGGGGCTTGTGGCTAAGTAATAACAGCCGCACGGGTCGGTCGATCAGGTTAAACTCGCTTGCTGCGGTTGGTCCGTGGATGGGTGACCATCTTTACATACTAAGGCCCTCCGTGCCTCGGAAAGCACGTTAAACCGTTGGTCCTGGCTGTTAATCGTGGATCTGTGACAGTCGTTACGGGTCGTCGGAAGTCCGAAAGTCTGCCAACCAGTCTTACCTAGGGGCATTGATTACCCAGTAACTGGGTTTTGGCGGCCAGATAGGCAGTCTCTCCATGTCAAAAACGGGTATTCAGCTGCATCCGGTTAGTCTGGAAGCCGACCCCAAACATAGTTGGAATAAGGCTAGGCAGTTGATGACACGCAGACGAAATCACGTACAACAACTAGAAACAAAAAAAAAACAGTGGCACTCCGGGAGTGCCGACAGAAATGAAAACTTGAACAAGATCGCCTTGGTGGAAGAAAAATACTTGTATAGAACATTGGTCCGTAACCTTATCTAAATAAGGAGCACAATCGCGTTTACAAAAGAAAAAATACTTCCAAAACCTTTAAAGTAAAAATACTTTCATAGAACATTGAACCGTAACGTAATATAAATAAAGAGCACAATCGTGTTTACAAAAATGAGGTGTCGGTAATGTTGCCGCGATTTCAATTTTTTTTCCCATCTCAAAAATGCCCTACGCGCCTAAAGAAGTTCTCACTTAAAAAAAAAAAGTTAAGTAACAGTATTCATTCATTCATTAAAAAAATCTAGTACCTACCATACAAAGATGCAAAACTAAAACATTACAGTGCACAACAGATAGTGATGTGCATAAAACTATAAACAAAGCGGGGTTATCGACACGATATCGATGTACCGACCTAGAGGTGTAAACATCTTGTTTGTGTTGCCTTATCATGGCCGGCGTAGGAGCTAATTGAACGTGGAATTGTGTAAAATCTTACACTTTGTAGGTATTTCGTGTACAGTTAGATGGGCGAAGATAAAAATTCTGACACCGAATGTCATGAGGTCTGTGGCGTCTTGTTTTAATTGTAATTATAACTGAAAATCGCATCGTTCATCTGTCTAATCTTTTCCCAACTGTTGGGGTCGGCTTCGAGTCTAACCGAATGCAACCTACCAGAATTTTTGCATGACTTGTATTTGCATAATCAGTCTATAATGTTCCCACTGCTGGGACATAGGCCTTTGTGAGAGGGAGTGGGCCGTAATCCACCACCCGGGCCCAGTGCGGGTTGGCAGATGTCACATGTTTTCGAATTTTTGGTTTTAGGACATGCCGGTTTCCACACGATGTTGTCCTTCACCGTTGGCAAAACGTGGCGATTAGAATCGATTTCTCTCAATATTGATGTCTTAAATAACAGATTTTTTCTCGCGCATAAATATACCGTTACTCTGCTTGACCCACATACCGTAGTTATAAATTGGCACAGATTCTTTAACTATAAAGAAAACGTGTCGAAGTGCCAAAATATTTCATTCTGTTTTACTCACTGGTTTTCCCAATGTTTTGTTATGATACATTGACATGAACGCTGGAGGGACCTTTTCCTTGTACGGTGGGTGACCTTTGTTTTCATTAAAGATTTACCGCAAAATGTCGTGAGGAAAATTTTGAGTATGAATGTGGAGGGGCTAAGAGCACGGGAAAACCAAAGCGATGGATGGACTGTGTGAGAGATTGTATGGGTGGGTAGAAAGGGGGTGACTACTGAGATGAACGACTTATAGAGAGTTATGGAAGAAAACCGACCCTAAATACATTGAGATAAGGGCAAGAGTACATTGAAGATTTACCGATAAGTTTCTTTTACTAGGCTACAGTACAATATAAAATACTCAGATCATAAGTGGTGTAAGATATTTCACATTATTTCTTTAGGATAAAAATCGGTGTTAAAATATTTCTTGGCTTATGCGGCCGCCCGCATGCGGTTGGGCGCCCGCAAAGTCTGCTGGAAACGTGTGCGGTTTGAAATAGAAAATAACTACAACTACATGTTGCGGGCATAAACTGAACCTAAAGCAATTATCTAAATAAAACTAGCACACACACGGACAAAGTATGATATTTTAATAGTTTTGAAAGCTTCTTGCAATCAAGCCTAAGAGCCGAATAGTCCTAGTAAACCTTTCAACACAGACTTTCACGTAAACAATCTTCGACGAAAACAAGGTGCCTTTATCTGCCAATACGACAAACTGAAAATGACTCGTGAAGTTAAAAATAACTAAAACGCCAACGCTTGCTCCGAAATAGTTGTTATTCGTTATTCCGTTTTGGCCTTGGCTATATCTACCTGTAATATAACTTGTAAACACACCAATTTTTTTAAACATTTGTTTATAGTTGCTAGTAAGGTGATAGCGTAGTAATTACCGCTGTTTTTTTTTTACCGGCTTCAAAAAAAGAGGGTTCTGCATTCGAAGAAAATTAAGAATTTATTAAGAAAAAAAAAAGTTTATTTATTGGGACTCACACAGGAGATCACAAATTAAACTAATATAGAAACATAAATAAAGTAAAATGAAAATAAAAGCAGAAAGTCCTGTACGAGACCACAAAGCTCCTATCTCAAGGTACACCAACGACATTTAGGTATGGGCGTTATTTAACGTCATTTTACAATAACTGGCTACGGGGCATGTAACCGAATAACTAGTTTCGAGTTACACACAAACAAGTGATTTTTGTAACTAGTTCCATCACAATGCAGTGATCGAATGAAAATAGTGAAACGAAACAAAAGGTACGTTGCGACGCATGTTGTTTCTTTCGCAAGTAATAACTTTAGTATTACGATAAAAATGTAACTGCATATGTAGCTATAAAAACTTATTCGTTCCAAAAACTTAGAAGCTTTTGATATGTAACGTATAACGTAGGCAACCATTTATATTTTCGTTTCGCAAATAACAGTAACACTTCAATAGAATTTGAAAAATAACTAGTTACTAAAATCACTAGTTTTCAAAACCGGTGCCGTCCTCGAAGTCACTAGTTACGTTACGTTTCACAAAAATCACGTAACGACCCACCCCTAACGACATTTACAAGGATAGAAAGAAAACTTGTTTATTCTGCACAAACAAAACGCACATTTAAAAAAACTGGACATAAAATACACACAATACAAAAGTAGCCAAAAGCCTCGTATTCAATCCAAAAAACTTTGACATTGTTGTTCATAGCTTAAATAGATAGTAATAATAGCTAATCACACATACAAAATCGCTGTTCTCTCGCCATTGGTCTACTTACTGGTCACAAGCGCTTGCAGAGCGGTTTTGATTTGCAGAAACCTAACTACGTAATACACGATCAATCACAATCTGTTTCGATTTGAAACAGATTGCTATTCCATTGCTTCAACAACGTAAATAACGCAATGAATGTTGTTGAATTGTCAAAACGATACAAATTAGTCATAATCGTTTACGAAAAAGGTCGGGGGCAGTGTTGCTAGATTTTTCCATGTAGATTTCTCTGTTGCAGCCCGGAGCATGGAATTTTGCCCGGTTATGCCAAATGGCTCGTTTTCGCTGTCTGCATTTATATGCTACGTTTTAGGTTATCTATTAGAGGCCTACCGCTAACTGAGATGGTCTCTGAGGTAGAGTTGTCACTCGTTGACGAATCATTGAGCTCTCGCCTCACGACACTCCTCCTGCACCGCGCTGCTGCCTCAGAAACCGTCTCAGTTAAGCGGTAGACCTATAGTTATATTAGGTCTATTTCTGTCAGTGTTTTTAATCGTTTGTAAAAAATTGCACCAAAGACTTTTTTTTGAATAATTGTTAATTTATAAATTATTCTTTGTTACAGATTCAACAAGCAGGTGCAAGCAATATGCACACTTTGGCCCAGTCGGTCCAACCGCAGATTTTAGGTGAGTCTATTAAATTTATGACCATTGTGCACAAAGAAGAAATTGATTTTCGTATCGACTGTTCTTAGATGTCTTGGCTATTTAATATTACAACAGAACTGTGTGATTTCTGTGCTTTAAAATTGTATTATCTTCTCCTGTTGTAACCAGGGACCGGAACCGGTACGATCAATACGGGTATTTTTTCGGCGACAACATTTATATTTTTAAAGGTTACCTAAAATTCAATACATCCAGTATTAATAACGGTTATCGAAATAAATATTACCTCTATCTTACACGTGCCATCGGCATTAGTCAAATAGCGCGCATCGACTGTGTGTGAGTAACCGGTATTAAAACGGTAACCTAAATAGGGTAACATGTTTCTTCTTCTTTTTTACCCAGATAGCGGTAACCTTAGTAGTAGAAGTAACCGAAATTCTTCGATACCTGTACCGTAATTTATAATGTTTTCGGTCCCTGGTTGTAACAAGCAACTTAGGGCAACAGCAACATCTGAAATTCAAAGTAACTTGTATCAGAAACACATTACTGGTGTTCTACACCGTGAAATTTGAATCACAGTTTTGCTACAACAAACGTTATTCAGACCATGGTCTACTACCATACTACAGCATCCAATAAAAAAAAAACATAATTGGTTTTTTGAAAAAACACAAAAAAGACAAAGTTTAAAATGTCAAGATTATCTACTGCTTACTAAATTTCGTTTATGGAGGTATATTTTCGTTTAGACAATGCTGTGTCCCATGCGTGGTGTCTGTGTTGTAGGGAGTAACGATAATCTTGACATGTAAACTTTGTCTTTTTGTGTTTTTTCAAAAACCAATTATGTTTTTTTTTTATTGGATGCTGTAGAATGGTTGTAGACCATGGTCTGAACAACGTTTGTTCTAGCAAAACTGTGATTAAAATTTCACGGTGTATATTGTTAAAGCACAGAAACCTGGCTTCTCCAAGAATCTGTAACTAACCATTTCAGATGCAGACTCAATTAAAATCTTTATTAAATGATAAAGATTTAAATACTATAAATTAACATGGTGTTCCTTCATATTGAGTCAAATTGCATAGACACCTCGCAAGCTTAGAAAGGGAATATTCCGATCTGAAGCCCATGTTTCAGTAATTGACAGTAGGTCCAACATATCCGTCACATAAACCCCTCGTCTTCTTCAACAGACATCCGCTCCCCAGCCGGCCCGACAACCCTCCTGTCGGTCGGCAGCGGGAGCTTCGCCCGCACGGGCGCGCGGCCGCCTGGCGGCGGGCCCGTCATCAACTACCTGAAGACCAGCGCCGTACAGTACGCCGCCAAGCAGCCGCCGCCGCAACCGCAGAGGCTTAAGGTAAGATGTTGTTGTAACTTCGAAGCAGGATACACGGAGCGGCGCTCTGAAGCGGAGTTTAGATTCTATTGGTTAATATTGGCACATTTCTCTGCTCCAGTATACAGGCAGCCTAAAGCTTTGGTTAGTGGTGCTGTCATATAGCGGTACCATCGAAGAAACGCATACCTATACATCGTAAGGACTATTTCTGCTTGCAGCGCTCGGTCGATATAGTAACGCTTACGTACGAAAAAAAAGGGTCGTGTGCACGGGATTTTGTTTTCAAATTGCTTAGATAGGTATGTGTTTCTTCGATAGTACCTAGTCCTGGAAAAAAGATTATGGCACACAAAAAACCCAACAAAGATTTAGTTAATAACTAGCGGACCCAACACGTCCTGCCCCTAGAATTCGATCACAGCGCCACCTACCGGGTCCAATTATGAACCTAAACCATCAAGTGACCCATTCAAACATACAACAATTTCATAAAAATCGGTCCAGCCGTTTAGGAGGAGTTCAGTGACATACATACACAAGTACGGAAGAAATATATATATATAAAGATAACAGTATTATGTGCGTAACGGCTGCCCTAAATAGGCCCCAGTTCCGCATAAATGCGAGACAATTAGTGACTGACGCTGATTTAAAGGTGACTGATTTGACATTCTGGTGTCAAAAAAGGACGCAATGTGACGGCACCGGTGACTTAGAAAACAACATAATTATTATGGGTCTGTTTTATGGAGATTTTTAAACAAACAGTCGAAGAGCGGACTGCATTGAAATAGCCTGGGGCCGCACCCTAAACGCTTAAGTGACCACAATAGAAACGGGTTTTGTCGATAGAAGAATAGGCAAAATGACAGATAAACAATCGCAATCTGTCATTTTGTCTATTCTTCCGTCGACAAAACCCGTAGAAAACCGTTTCTATGGTTGTCATGTACGCGTGCTGGACAGTAATCCCCCGCTTCCATGCTTCCTGACACAGCATTAGCTAATTTTGTATATTTTTTCCAAAATGGGGGTACCTAGATCGTCAGGGTCATCTTCTATACATACATACCAAATAAATAAATAATCAGTTAAATAAGTCAAAAAGTCTTTTTACAAAAAAAAACAACCGACTTCAAAAAAAAGCACTACAAAGTGAAAAACTTGTCAAAAAATCTTTTTACAAAAAAAAACAACCGACTTCAAAAAAAAGCACTACAAAGTGAAAAATAACTTTAATTTCGGAAGTCGGTGTCTTTGGTTTTGAATTTTCGTTCTTTGTCACCGACTTCCGAAATTAAAGTTATTTTTCACTTTGTAGTGTTTTTTTTTTTGAAGTCGGTTGTTTTTTTTTTGTAAAACGTTTTTATTTTTCACTTTTTAGTTGTGGTACCGTGCCTACCCCACACAAATTCGAATACCACTACCTGCTATGTAAATAACAGTGACAAGTTATCATATCATCTACATACTAAGTGGGAAAAAATACGTATTATTGAAGCTAACTCAAAAACTACCCAAGCAAAGTTAATAAAATTTATATGGGACCACCTCTGAAGTATGATCTACCAAACAAAAAAGAATCATCAAAATCAATTCATAATTGGCGGAGTAATCGCATAACAAACATACAAAAAAAAAACATACTGGTGAATTGAGAACCTCCTCCTTTTGGAAGTCGGTTAATAACAGCTTTTTACTAAATGCATATGAAAGTATAAAGTGTCTGTTTGTTCCGGCTAATCTCCGAAACGGCTGCACCGACTGCCAGTTAGCTGATGTTATGAGGAGTAACATAGGCTAGTTTTATTTTTAACCGACTTCCAAAAGGAGGAGGTTCTCAATTCGTCTGTATGTTTTTTTTTTTTGTTTTTGTAGGTATGTTTGTTACGCGATTAATGTAATTTATTTAAAAAATGGTAGGAAAGCTGCTAAAGTCGCAGGCACGACAGTTAGGAAAATAGTTTTACAGCTCTATATAGTGCACACGAAAATCAAAACAAAACAACAATAAAGTACTTAGTTCTGAATTTAAATTATTATACACGATAAATCAAATAATTGATGGACGGACACGAAAATTAGCATTAGCGTCTGAAGGTTTATGATATTTCCATAGCTATGAAAATAAAACTTCGCCCAACTTCGTAGAACTGGCAACTCTGACAGAAGTAAAAGTTGAGAACAACTTAGAATTCTATAAATAGTTGTTGTTTTCTTACGCTAGAATGTAATATTGTACCTAGCTGGTAATATCTATAAATAGTATTGTTCAAACAGTTGTGTGTGTGTTTATCTATATAGTAGGTCAATAGGTTATGTTTTGTTGTAGGTTTCAATGTGTATTTTTTTGTATTTGTATTTTTACCCGACTGCCCCAGAAGGAGGATAATGTTTTTCGAGAGTATGTATGTATATATGTATGTATGTCTATTTTTTTGGCACGCTCTGTAGCCTAAACGGCTTGATGGATTTTAACATACGAGGTGTCTTAATAGTGGGAGTGACATAGGCTATATAATATTTATATATTGCATCTGCAAATACAAAAAAAATGAGGGGAAGGTTTAAAAAAATAAAAACATTGTTGTATTAAATGAAAGTTAGTAATGAGTCAATACGAAATATATATACATATTTATATATTTAATAAAACTATAAAAGTTTTAAATAAAGCTTAACTTTTTTAATAATTTATTTTATTTACCCTTAAATTAATTTTTTTTTTTGGGCCGCATTTTTGTATCCGCCATTTTGATTTTTTTTTTATAAACAGACAGTAAATTCATGACCAGGGCCTGAAAAACCCCGGGAAACTGATTTTTGTTAAAAACTTTTTTTAGAAATTGGTTTTTGCTTCATTTCCTGATTTTTAGAGGAAAATGGCAGTGACACACCAAAGTGGTATCTTAGGAGTATATAAAAAAAAATGGCAGCGATACGTCAAAATTTGTGGTGTAGACAGATTTTTGAACAAAAAAGGTCATTTCCCACTGTGCGACGGGTTAAGAGTGCGTTCCGAGGGACGGAGAGGTGTGTCGGTACGAAAATGAACAGACATATATATGTATGTGTCCTGTTTAATGATACATGTCGATTATTTCTGTAAGTAGATTTATACAAACACTTTCAATCAATCTGCCTAGCCTTTTTCCAAGTATGTTGGGGTCGACTTCCAGTCTAACCGGATGCACCTAAATAGCAGTATTTTACATGGAGTTGCCTCTCTGACATAAAAAACTTGACACATCATATTTTTCTTTTTTTGTTCTGTTTGGCGCCTTATTGCGAAATTTTGCAATTATTGTAAAAAATAATGAAAAAAAAATACAGATTTTTGCAAAAAAACAACACATTATTATTTTTAATTGAGGGTAGCTTTTTTTCCACAATTTTCATTTTACGAGGACGCCTAATTAATTACTTCCAATCATTATGGAGTTTGTTTCATCGCGATATATCATTTAGTTTAAAAGTTACACCGTTTTGTTATTTTATTTTTTATTCCATAAAATTAAGCATAGATTCCCTCATTTCGATATGTGCACATTATAAAGACTCGTATGACTTTAATATTAACGTAATATAAAGAAACAATGATTACATTGTAAGTCCTTAGTGATAGTCTGTATAACTTTGATAATTGATAGCTTATCCATGACCTGCATTATCGATTATGTAAACAATAATCAAATTAATAATATTTATGGGTCATTTGTTTTGTTTATGTAATTATTGTGTTGTCTTCATTATGTAATAGTACATGGTAAGGTTAGAACTGTTGTCTTTAGTAGTACACACGGCTGCACATAATATCTGTACACTGTAAGGGCTATTCTTGCTTGCAGCGCACGGCCGCTATAGTAACGCTTGCCTACGAAAAAAAAGGGTCGTGTGCACGGGATTTTGTTTCCAAATTGGTTAGATATGCGTTACCCCGACGATGGTACTTAAACTTGTTTTTTTACTGTCGAAACAAATTAAATCATGGTGTAAAAATAATGCTGCGGCCGCATCTGCGTCTATCGTGACGAAGCAATGCGTGCCGAAGCTTCTTATGTTTTGCTCGCTAAAAAGTTAAAAGCGCTCTAAAACCCTTTTATTTACCCGGGTGATAAGTTTTACGCAGCCCGAAATATCGCGACAATTGCCGATAATGGTTGGTCACATCTGCGTGTATATCGTATCACGTCACGATAGACGCAGATGCGGCCGCCATATGAATAATTTATTTGTGAATCACAGGTACACACACTATGTTTTGCCAATAGTAGTAACATACAAATGAAGAAATCTATACAAATAAATAATATTGAATTGTCTGTTTTTAATTTCTAAATAACAGCTTATTTACTAAATGCATATGGTATTTATAACAAAAAATAACTTTTATCTATCTGTTTGTTCCCCGAAACGGCTGGACCGATTTTGACGGGAGTTTCACTTGCACATAACTTATGTTATGAGGAGTAACTTACGCTAATTTAATTTTTAAGCCGCGGCCCCCATCTAGTACTCAAGAGAATTTAATTCCTCCTTTTTTTATTTTGACTGAGAGGTATTTACGCTGTAGTTGAAGGCTTAGTTAGTCGGCAAGTTTCAAAGTCAAATAATTTATTTCTATTAAGCACATAAAAGGCACTTTTGAACGTCAGAATTTACAAAAAATAATGTTGATTCTAGTTGCCCCTTCCAGAAGGTAGTTTTCGTATGGAGAAGAATGGGCAAGATACTCCACGTTACTCTTAAAATGTATTAGGTACAATATTTTGTATACATCTAATATATAAAATTCTCGTGTCACAGTTTTCGTTGCCATACTCCTCCGAAACGGCTTGACCGATTTTGATGAAATTTTTTGTGCTTATCCGGTATCTATGAGAATCGGCCAACATCTATTTTTTTTTTTTTTTTTTTCTATTTTAATTGATAAGGGTGGTCCACCCTAAACATGTATATGGCAAAACAACGTTTGCTGGGTCAGCTAGTTAATTATATGTTTGTTAGTCGAGTCCAGAGTGCACTGGATGTAATGAAGTTTTTTTTTATTCGTTCTAACATACTCAATTGCCAAGGGATCTTTTTAGCAGTTAATCACACATAAAAAGTATTATAATCAAAATCAAAAGTAATTTTATTCAAATTAGGATGAGAATCAGCACTTTTCTAACGTCAAAATTACATAAGACCGTCCCCCAAGAACGCCCGCCCTTCACCTTTGCCTTGCCCTTCGACAGTGCCTGAAATTAATTGTCTATGGCTTCAAACCTTTGTTTGGAAAACATACAATACGGGATAAATGCGGTGTTTTCGTGAATGCAACCCTAGACATAAGAAAAAAATATATATATCTCATTGTGGGCAACAAATTCATTTTCTTTTTGTTTGCTTTCTACATGAATCGATCAACTCGACCTATTCCAGCCCACTACTCACATAGGTTCCTTAGGCCGCGCGCATTTTGGATGCATTTTCGTACGAATTTCGTTCGTGCGTGTACGCATCCTGACCTTCCAGGTACGAAGGGAGCGCGCAGACTGGGTGCGACTTAGTCGTACGTATAGTTCCAACGTCCAAAAACAATTCGAACTTGTTAGGATTTGTTCTGTTTGGCGGAGAAAAACATATCCAGTGTGCACTCAATTCGTATGACTGACTGACTGATGATTCGCACGAGTGAAATTCGTACGAAAACGCATCCAAGTGCGCGCGGCCTTGGACTTCCTGCAAATGACGCCGGAGCCGCCTGACCGCTTGTTTGTGTATACTACTGAATATCGCTGCACCACACATAGGTCTCTCACCCTCTCCATTATTTTATCCAAAACTCTTATAACCCAATCAATTCCTTCAACAGGCTCTACCACCACAACAGCCGAACTTAAGCGCCCTACCAGCAGCCCTAGGGCGGCAGTCTCCGGCCCCCGCGCCCCTGGCGACTCCGCCAGGCGTGGGGCCAGGTGTAGGCCCCGGCGTGGGCCCCGGAGCCGCACAGCAGCAGGCCGCGGGCCAGTTCCAGCGGCTGAAGGTGGAGGATGCCTTGTCGTACCTCGATCAAGTCAAATACAAGTTCAATACGCAGCCACAAGTGTATAATGACTTTCTGGATATCATGAAGGAGTTTAAGAGTCAGACGTAAGTGTTATTTTAATCATTTTAGTTTTTTTTTTGTTGTTTTCATGTTGCGTTGAGGTTAAGTAAGTCAGGGTAAGGGCACGGCGATGATGTTGACGATATTTCATGCACGACTGTTCACAGTTTTAAAATGTTTATGTCATTTTAGTGTTTTGACTTTCATATAGATGTGAATATGTTTTAGAGTTTGTATAAGTAAAAGAATTTGCTGCCAAATTAAGTAGGAACAGGGCAGGAATTTGATGTTTATGATTTTGCATGAATTTTTTAAAAATATTTACGTATTATATGTAGTTTTGATACTTTTAGAAAAAAAAAAATTGAAATTAGTATCTAGGATGTTGATGATTTAGCATGAATATGAAAAAAAACAAGCGTATTTATAGACTTGATATTTTTTTGAACAAAATACTTAAAAAAAAATTTAGAAAATAAGTATCTAGGATGTTGTGCACGAATATAAAAAAAAATTGCATATATAAAAAAGAAACATTAATTCGAGCTTGCGTTGTGGCTTAGAGCTTGTATTAGCAAAAACATAGCTAACATCAATGTAAAACCATTTCTAAGCTTATTTCTAATAATCATCACTCTATTAAAATGCTTGCATAGTCTCCTCGTAAACAAGATTCCTTACTAAATAGTTTTTCCATAATTATCTGAATGATGAAAACAATTACCGTTTGAACACCATGAAAAAATTAATGGCTGCAATTTTAATTGTATCTGACTACCCTCATTAAAAAAAACCGACTACTAACAATTATCCTCCATCTTAATTTTAGTTTATATTGCAGTATTGACACCCCAGGCGTCATCACCCGGGTATCAAACCTGTTTAAAGGGCATCCGGAGCTGATAGTTGGCTTTAACACCTTTTTGCCGCCGGGATATAAGATTGAAGTTCAGAGTAATGGACAGGTAAGAAATTTATTTAATTTATACACTGAACAGGGATGATGACTGGGAAAAAAAAAAACTGTTTAGTCCGTCAGTCAGATATTAAAAAAATATTAGACACGTGTTTTTTGCTTTATCATAAAAAATTACTAAGATAAAACGCATTAAAGTTGGGGAGTGGGACTCGCTACGTCACAAGTAAGTATAAAATCTACATACTCGTGACATCATGGCACATTTTAACTCTGTAATCTTTTGATAACGTAAAAAAAGAAAAAATACGTGTCCAATTTTTTTTAATAATCAACAAGGCGGACGCGAAGTCATCATCCCTATCGACTGGCTGGCGCGACTGCTGAGTAGAGGGTCCAAGCAAATTGTTATTGAGTTTTTCTATTTGTAATTTTGCTGTCTGAATTTGTGTCCAGTTGATGGCAAACTGCTCGTCCCATCCCTTCGAGAAATTCAGGAATTATATGATATGGAATGAATTCTCAAATGACACAACTTTTAGACATTTTAAAGCTCACTCTGAGTAAAGTTCTCTTGTGTTTTTTTGAACTGCAAGTAAATAGGTTACTTCTAGGTATACATGTACCATCAGGTGGTCACAAGAAAGTGCATAAAATATTTTTTTAAATGTCAAAATTAAGTCAAAGTCAAATCATTCATTTCAAATAGACACTTTTGAACATCAAAATTTAAAAAATAATAGAATTGATTCTAGTCGCCCTTTCCAAAAGGTGGTTTTCGTATGGAGAAGAATGGGCAAGAAACTCCACCGTTACTCTTTTAAAATGTTTTACAATATTTTGTATTATGTACACTAGTTAAATAATTAAATAACTTGCTATAGTAATTAAAATAGGATGAATCTATGATTCTAAATAAATTTTATCTTCATCTAAAAGTTATGTTAGATCAGTTATGTCCCCCCATCCCGTTGCTAACCTCAATAGGTTTGACAACTGCGTACAAGGGGGTATATCAAGTTAGCATTGGAAGCATTGCACAGTACTACACGACTTGCAGTGTGCCGAAAATGTTAAAACAGTGAAACTCATAATAATTAAAAGATACTTTCTGACATTCTGAAAAGTTTTTTTGACGCTTTTATTCACTTTATAGTGAGAGCTTTATAGCATGAGAATTACAGCCAGTTAAAATTGAGTTGTCAAAGTATTTATTAGTGTGATTTTTGGTGATAAAGTTGGTCTTATAAGTTAGGTTATGGTAAATCAAAAAACTGCCCATTAGGGCATACACTATTTAACAATTTAAGCAGCCCGGACTCTGGATTTGTGCCCGGTTGATGGCAATAGGCTCGCCCCACAGTGGAACGAATGTATGGGAGCGGTTGGACGTAGACATTTCCGAAAAAAAAGAGTAAAATTATGCCAAACTAATGATGCCATCTTATTCGATTACTTAATGCCTTCATAACTTGTGGTGATGAATTTCTTCATAACTCCCATATTTCGGGAGTAATTTGAGAAAATGTGAAATTTTACTATGAAAATGAGTGTATCGAGCTCTCTCCCTCCTGATTCCGGGCTTGTTTCAAGTAGCGGTCTCTAATATCATAATGCTAATACTAAGAGCTATATTTAATACTAAGACACATAGTGCGCCAAATGTGCACTTTCTGGGATAAAAGGAAATGAAAATTTAAAAAAAAAAACGTTTTTTCCCCATTTGTATTTACTTTAAACCGCAGACAGACTTATTAAGAGGTCTATAAATATATTATATATATACAGAAATATATATTAACAAAAATATTCACAAGAACTGATGAGAGTATGACTTTTAAGTAAGTTGATAATAAATTACCTAGTTTCATTAAAAGTACAATAAATAATTAAGATGTAAGCTCTAATTTACTAAGTTACACATTTTAAAACAATAACATCATTTAATTATCTTCGTCATCATCATCATCATCATCAATTAATTCAAATTCAGAATCGATGTCCGCTAAATCATTTATGTTAACAAATTCGATATCACTTTTCTCAGAATCCGTAAGCTCATAAAATTCCTTAAAAGAAGATTTTTTTACAAACTTATTTCCTTTTGGACGGATACTTGTAACAAGTGGATCAGAAGACAGTAAAAGATTGTGCATAATATCTTCATTGCATGAGATACTGCTATGCTTTCGAGAATGCCCCTCTCTATATTTTCTAAAATCTTTATTTCTAGCCTCAGATGCCTCTTCGGATAGAAAACCAATGGGCACAATTGACATGTTCTGAACTATGTCTGGCCCATGCATTAAAATTTTATGAAGTGAAGAAGGCATATAATACCATGGGTATAACTCCACGTAAAGCTTAGCAGTATCAAAGCAGAACTCTCGGAATTTAGTTACGTTGATCTTCTCTCCTGATGAAATACACTGCAAGATCACACAGATTTTTCTTAAAAGCATAGCATCTATTCCGGTCAGTTCAGCAGATTTAGTGTAGTTTTCAAAAAATCTCCTTGCCGAGTTGCCATTGTTGGTGGATCCACTGCCTTGTTTCACAACATCGAGAAGTAAGCCCGTTTCTCTTCTTACAGCCTCTTGAACTCTTTTCTTCCTGTCATCAACTTGCCTTTTTGCTATATCACCCCTTACTTGCCATGATTTTATGTCTAATTTGTAGGAAATGTGTAATAAGCATTCCATTGAGCGAATCCAAGCGTGAAGGGTGCTTAAGCTATATTTATACATGTCCTCGTTTGCGTGTTTATCTTTGATTAACTCTAAATTATTCATTTCTTTAGGACAAGCCTTGCATATGTCACACACTGAAGCTGCTGTATTGGATATAATGGAATGAATTTTACCATCAATCATTGTCAACAGCAGTTGGTGTTTGACACTAATTCCATCAGTGATGGTGGATGGAGTTAAGGCTTCAATCTCTGCTTCGATTTCAGCCATCTCTCTCTGCACATTTTCTTTGGTTTCCTTTATAAACTTAAACAATATTGGCCGGCAAAATGAAGTGGAAGATGGTCGCTCGTTTTCCCAAATTGTTACACCTTTTGAGACGAGCCGCAGTGGTACAAGACTAATCATAAAATTACTAGCAAGATCGATTTGCTCATCTTCACTCGTCCTTTGATGATAAATGCTTTGGCTAGATGATCCGTCAAAACCCCATTTGCTGGTCAATACGAGCTGTTGATTGGGATCAACAGGGGTTTCTAACGACCTAATAAGTCTTCTTGAGGTTAAATCCATCAAGGCTTGTAATTTGATTTTTGCAGAGCTCTCTGTAACTGTGAGATCTTCTTTGGCCGGATAGCACTTAATTTTTTCTTTAACCAACATGTAGTAACTCGGGTATTGAAGAGCTCCTTCTTGAGTGTTGAAATCCCGAAGAGTGTTATAGCGCCATTTCGATAAGTTCATCGATACATAAAGAGCCAATGCCTTCAAAGGGGATATTTCCCGTACCTGAATTGATTTACCTTCAATGAAGGCTTTGATTTTTGAGGCCTCTTCTGGATTCTCCGTCAAGTATTTCATAACATAAGCTGTATCGCTTTGTCCTGCCTTTTGAAGCGCCCTTTCGGCCGAAAACATAATTTCAGCGCTGCTACTGCTGCATGAAAGACTATCTTCAGTGCGTCTTCTTTTTTGCCGGTTACTAAGGTCCTCAAAAGATTTACGAGGACTAGGATGTGTACAAGTTGAAGCATCAGATTTAGCAGGAGAAATTATGGGCTCGATGACGTCACTTATATTTTCTGTAGAAGGTTCCATATTTTCATTCTGTAATTCCGGCCATTGAATTGCAGCCTGTAGCCAAATCTCATGTTTCTTCCGAAACTTATCTGTGCTTCTTCCAGACTGTGTCCATTTTGCATAAATGCGGTAGCAAAATCGACGACACCAGTCTTTTAAACTTGTTTCAGCACTTTCACATAACTGAACACAACTGTTATCTTTTAAAACACTGAACAAATAGTTAAAGTCGCGTAAATCTTTATGTGCGAGTGCGCATAAAGCAACGTGAATATCAAGATTTGTATTAAAATTTGGAAAATACATTGCGAGATTAGCTTGGATACAACGAGGTGTAAATCAACACTGATTTTAAAGTTACTAATAGTGACCTATTTATATAAAATCCAGGTATCCCAGGTATCCTTTGTTAAATATTGCAAGGTAATTAGTTATTGTGATAATTAGTAAATGATGCATGCTAAATTAGTGTATTAAGAGCCATTTAGTAATTAAATAATAGCAATGTTCTTATCAGTAATCATTAGTGCATCAGTTTTATATGTAAACCTTAAGTCCCTAATTATATATCCTAATTAGCTTATATCTTCTCTAATTGGCTGCTCAGAAATGTTATTGTAATAAGGTAAACCTTTAGAAAAACGGTTTTAATCAACAAAATAAACAAAAAATAAAAAAATTGTGTTATAAAATAAACATCACTCTTTATCCCAGAAAGTGCACATTTGGCGCACTATGTGTCTTAGCATTAAATATAGCTCTTAGTATTAGCATTATGATATTAGAGACCGCTACTTGAAACAAGCCCGGAATCAGGAGGGAGAGAGCTCGATACACTCATTTTCATAGTAAAATTTCACATTTTCTCAAATTACTCCCGAAATATGGGAGTTATGAAGAAATTCATCACCACAAGTTATGAAGGCATTAAGTAATCGAATAAGATGGCATCATTAGTTTGGCATAATTTTACTCTTTTTTTTCGGAAATGTCTACGTCCAACCGCTCCCATACATTCGTTCCACTGTGCGCCCCCTATTACATGGGACTCAAACATAACTGGCGAAATGTGGGTGTACCTGCTACAGATACACCTCTGCCTAACCCTTCGGGGATTAAAGGTGTTGTTATGTTGTTTGAGAATTTGACCGTACTATCGAAGAAACTCATATCTGTACACTGTAAGGACTATTCTTGCTTGCAGCGCTCAGCCGCTATAGTAACGCTTGCCTACGAAAAAAAAGGGTCATGTGCACGGGATTTTGTTTTCAAATTGTTTAGATATGTATTAACCCGATGGTGGTACATTTTTTCTGTGAGAAAAATTTGTAGTTCAGTAGTACCATCCCTCCAGGCAATGTTACTGTGTTCCAGTTTCAAGGGTATGTTCTATGTTAGAGAGTTCGGTTTCCGCACTGAGTCCTTCATTCGCATTGTGCGTGGGTCAGAGCGGCCATCGGTGGTTATTCCAACCAGCCCACCTCCAGAAGTTGATCACGTCTGCCTGGTTTGTTTAGAACATCTGTGGAAGATCTGGGGCCATATTATGAAGAATTAATGGTATTACTTTTCCAGTGCCAGATAGAGATGGAGCAATACATGATCTATAGCTCCATCCCTTTTTCGCAACGGAATCATGATTGCATTAATACTTCATAATAAGAACCCTGGGTACCTCGAGGGTTTCTGTTCTAATCTGGGCAACGCTTGTGCATTCAAATATGTGCAACGGTTTCCTCAGTCTCCATGCATGTCCTGCACCACAGAGGACTGTCTGTTATGCCTATTATGTGGAAGTGTTTTCAATTATTCGTATGGGTGCAGTTGTAATAATAGGCACATGAGACGCCCTTACCATAAGTTGAGCTGTCTGCATGTTGGGGAAAAGCCAAGCTCTAATTTTTTCATCATGTCTTGCAAAACATGAAGGGATTTTTTTTTTCAACTTCTAACTGTGCTTTGAAAAAGGGAAGATTTTGAACAAAAATCCCTTCATGTTTCTGAATGGCAATCAACACAAAAAAAAAGGATGCCTGGTAGATGTGAAACATCGAAATTATTAAGTACACACGGTTACACATCAAGCTATAAGTTTCCAGTTTATGCTGATTTCGCATTGTATATGACTTCCGTATAATGCGAGGTCAGCTTATACTGGAAATGTATAGCTTGATGTGTAGCCGTGTGTACACGTAACAATATGCATAAAAGGATAGTTTACCGACGCCAACATTGTTTAGGCATGGCCAACAGTCGGTCTGACCCGCCGCTATAGATGTTTCACATCACAAAATTGCTGTTATCTAATTGACTAGTTGTCTGTGATATTGGCAAAATTGTGGTGACTCTTCCTCAAATGTCAGTAATGAAAAGTTGGAAGTTATTTCATCTCAATCACAGCAGTCACATTGAAATTTTGGCTGCAAAATCTTGTGTTTATTGGCCATTCTGAAACCGCCAGTTAGAATGTAGTTCCCGCATGGTCTCTACAACGCCCTGTGTCCCGCAGGTGTCCGTGTCCATGCCGTCGCCCACGGGCTTCGGCGGCGCGGGAGGCGCGGGCGCGGCCGGCGTGGTGCTGGGCGTCGCGCACGTGGCGCCGGCGCCGCAGCCGCAGCTCGTGCATCTGCTGCCGCAAGCGCAGTGAGTATTTAAATTATATACTACCGAGGGCAGATTTAAATAAATAAATTAAGAAAAACAAAATTGACGTTTGATAGATTTCTTACTGAAAACCTGACAACTAATTTCTGAAGAGTAAAGTAAAGGTATTAGACGTTTAAAAGTCAGCTCGAAATTGCTTAAATCCTAAGATATAATTATGTATGTGACTTTAAACGGCTAAAAAGGCCAACCATGCAGTGGAGAAGGATGAAAGTTACCATAAGGAACGTCTGTAAAAAATTGTGTTTTTTAACTATATATTTTATAGGCAAAGCTTATTTTAACTAATATTATAAATGCGAAAGTGTTTTTGTTTGTTAGTTACGCTAAAACGGCTGAACGGGTTTGGATGAAATTTAGCACATGGGTAGATCATGACCTGGAGAAAGACATGGGATACTTCTCATCCTGAATCGCAGACGTAGTCGCAGGCAACAACTGGTCACCAATATTAGCATGACTGTGATTTTGCTAAATCTGTCGAGGCCTCGATGAGGCCCATTTTTAGGAGGGCATCCATTGTGTCATAACCCTAGATCATCTCACCTGATGCACTCCACAGACCTCAATGCTTTAAATAGAGAATCCAAAAAGTTTGTTTTACAATACCAGAAAACCGAGAAATATCTTGTTTTCTTGGTTGACAAAAAAAACAACAATCAACAAAAAAAATCGAGACACGTCAAAGAAATCAAAAATATTATATTTCACATAAACCTACATGGGCACTTATGAAGCGTCACAAGCTAAGTGCATGGATCCAATTGGTCGTTTCCTATGGAGAGGAGCCGACAAGTAACCTAAGGTTAATCACTATTTCACACTTCACAAAAGCCTTCCTTATAATAAAACAAAACGCTAGTTATTCAGTGTTATGTAAATCGGGAGTCGCTGGCTATATCAATATGTAGGAGTGACGCAACAGCTGTTCAGTTCATTCACCCTGCGCCGCGCATACTACGTACAAGTCAATATTTTCGTTGCTAACTTAGGGTATTTGTATCTCTGTTTATTTAGTGATCTTTTTGTGTTTTATTTTAGATATTTATTCTTCAGAAACTTAGTCTAATATAGGTTAATAATGTAGAATTCGCGTTTATAATAAAACTAGCAGCACCCCGCGGTTTCATCCGCATAAGTTTCGATCCCGTGGTAATATCGGTATAAAAGAAAGTGTGTTAATCCAGGTTATAAACTATCTGTGTGCCTTTCAAAAGTAAGATTGGCATTTGGAGGTTATTTCAATTTAGTATTTTGTATTGGGTTGAAAGGGTAACATGGAAGACTTTTCCATTAATATTAAGATATTTGAACTGACCTTCGTGGTCTATTTTTCAAAACTGACTTCAACTTACGGCCGCCGAGACAATGTGTTCCTGACACCTGTCAGTGAAGTAAAAAGAATACATGTTTTACGAATTTATACTTTATTTGTTCCTAATCGTGTCCAACTGAGAGGTGTCAGGAGAGCGTTCTCTCGGCGGCCGGAGTTTAGTATTATTTTTGTATTGGGATGACAAGATAAGGCTGCCTGACCACTGGACATGAGGCAGTGGAGTGAAGAAATGTGCCAATAAACCAATAGAATCTAAACTCTGTTTCAGAGCTCCGTTCCTATTGGTTAATATTGGCACATTTCTCCACTCCGCTGCCTCGCTCCGCTCCAGTGGACAGGCAGCCTAATATGGGACTTCTTTTTCAGTAATATCGAGATATTGGAATTGACATTCGTGGTCTATTTTTCAAAACTGACTTCAACTTACGGTACTAACTCATACCAATTTCCTCTCTTGGAGAGGAGGCCTGTGTCCTAGCAGTGGGAACTCATCACCACTTCTCTATATTTATCTTAGTGTCCCCCTAAAATAGAATGTGTATTAAACATAAGCCCTTGTTCGTAGGGAGGTGGAGAAAGAGGCAGTTCGACGATCGAACTACTCTAACATGGAAATGTAAGTATATTTTTATAAACAAAAAAAGTTTTTGTAATTCGTCTTTCATTATTTTAGGACAATGGAAATAGGGCCAAACAAGCTTCTAGGCAAGCTAGTGACCACCCGATATTACATTGGTTTCAATATTGTAGTTTTTCTCTGCTGTCCGTCTGTCTGTCAGGGGGCTGTATCTTATGAATCGTAATAGGTAGAGAGTTGAAATTTTCACAGGATGTGTTATTCTATTTTGCCGTTATAACAACACAAAATTAAATAATGTTAAAAATTAATTATATTAAAGGGGGTACAGTACGACACAACTTAGATGTAGCATCGGCAACATTCGTAAAACCGATTACCATCTGAATTGTATGCGCCTTCACAATCACCAATCTTTATTACTACTTTAGGTGAAAATGATCATTACGCAAACGCAATAACTTGTAAAGTCATATAACCAAATACATTCGTAAAATTGAAATGAAAGACGCAAACTTTCAAATTCATGCTACATCTAAGTTATGTCGTACTGTATAAGAAATGTATTTGGCGTTTTTTTTTGTACGGAGGTACAGACGCCAGCACATCAAGCTACCCGAAACTGTCAAATTTTCCCAATCAAATTTGAACCTTAAGCTTCAGAGATAAAGTTGAAAATATATTAAATAAATTTGACAAATTGTAGTTGCCTGATGTGCTGGCGTCTGTACGTTTCTCAAACTCGGAATTTTGCATTGTCTTAACTGTCACTTATTCCCTCTCAGGTCTGTAAACAACGCGATCGTACACAATCTGTCAGTGAACGCAGCCCCTACCAACACGCTGCATCAGATCTCTCAAGCTCATCAACAGATTGAAGCAGCTGCTATACACCATGCTTCTGCTCCTGGTAAGAAATATACAAACTTCTCACAAACACGTCATGAACACCATAGACTAATAAATTATTAACACCTAATTTCCATAGAGGTAGGCAAAAACCTCGAAGCGGTATTGTCATATTATTCTATTTATTAAAAACAAATACAATAGATGTGGATATATTTAGTAACCTGTTCCGGTTAGCTATTTCTAAAGAGTCATAAAAAACTGCCTCATCGAGCGATGGCAACACGCAGTGTTCGGGTTCGCGACAAGTCAATCATCATCCCGAGGCTGCCTCGTTGAGAGGTGAAACACGTGTCGATTTCTTTCAGGAGTTTTTTTTTATAGCTCTTGAGAATATTAATATAATATTATTGCAGTACCTATGTCCCCCTTTCGGATCAGACAGTTTCTTTTACATATTGTATAATTAAAAATTCAACAGTAATGAATGATGTAACTAATATTTTTGTAACAATATAATTTAAATGAGAAGAATCGGCAAGAAACTCCATGGACAGAGTTTATTTGTCCGTTCTTCTTTGGAATGGGCTTCATATTTCTGACTGACAATGCATTCAAAAGTGGCATTCAAAAGTGCCTGTAAATGGTTTAATTGAAATAATGCTTTAGAGTTAAGTTTATAAACACGAACTGTATGAGAATTGCTTACCGATGGGAGAACAGATTTTTGCTGGCCGACCGCTTAACTGAGTCCGTGTCTGAGGTAGCTGCGCGGTGCGGGAGGGGTGTGGTGTCGTGATGCGAGAGCTCAGTGATTCGTCATCTTGTGACAACTGTCACCCCTCACGCACCGCGCACGGACTCTGTTGAGTGGTCGGTCTATAGATTCGACACTTGTCAGCAAAGCCAATATTTTTAGCTTCATGTTTCTATATCCAACCTGTACCTAACTGCGTAACTTATTTTCGTAAACGATTATGACAAATTTGTTTCATTTTGACAGTTCAACAACATTCATTGCGTTATTTACGTTGTTGAGCAGATTTTTTTTTCCAACTTATGAAGCAATGGATTAGCAATCTGTTTCAAATCGAAACAAATTGTGATTGATCGTGTATTACGTAATTAGGGTACTGACCAACTTCGGCAATCGACGCCCCTCGCTTAACTTTAACTATCAAAAAATTACAGGCAATGAAAAATAACTTCTCTCGTAGATACATTAATTTACAACACTCAACACCTTCAAAATGATGAAATTAATTACCGTTCGACTCCTAATGATAAAAACTTGCGGCTGCTCTATTTGAGTTCTGATTACGTTTCCTTGTCTTCCTCACACACTATCAACTTCAACAAGTACTATATCTTCACGCTCTGCCTCATAGGGTCTGCGCAGCCATCGAACCCGACGCATGCGGCGCCTGCGCCCTCCAGCCAGCCGGTGGAGTTTAATCATGCCATTGAGTATGTAAATAAAATTAAGGTGAGCAGTTTTATCAAAAAATTTTGTTGCCTAAGTAAAAAAAAAACTATTTAGTCCATCTTTCAGATAATAAAAAATATTAGACACGTATTTTTTGCTTTATCATATTAATCAAAAATAACTTAGAAAACACGCATTAAAGTTGGGGAGTGGGAGCTCGCTACGTCACAACGCACTATTAAATCTAGCAACGCGTGACGTCATGCTACATTTTAACTCAATGTATCGCCGTAATCTTTTGATTACGTCAAAAAATAAAAAATACGTGTTCAATATTTTTTAATGGTCTACAAGACGGACAAAAAAAATGTTTGGACACAGGCCTATTCTTGGCACGTTGACACTTGACAAATATTGAGTTTAGTCACAGATTATTCCAGATACATTAATTTTCGACACTCTCAACACCTTCAAAATGATGAAATTAATTACCGTTCGACCCCTAATGATAAAAACTTGCGGCTGCTCTTTTTGAGTTCTGATTCCTCTTTTACCCTAACCGGTATCTACTACTTACCATCACAATAGCTAACCACCATTTTGTGTTACCTCGATACAGTCCCGGTTTTCAAGACAGCCGGACAAGTATAAGAGATTCTTGGAGATCCTGCACGCTTATCAACGTGGACATCGGGAGATGAAGGAGCCTCAGGCTAAGCTGCAGACGGAGGCTGAGGTTTATTCGCAGGTTTGTAGATAAAAAATATGATCTTTTTTGGATGTTGAAAGAGTCTGGCCACGCTAATTCTGCAATGGAATAAATTGGCAACCCCAAAAAGTTTTGTAAATGGTATACTTTTACATCAGTCACTTTCGTGGTATTTGAGCTGTTAGATTGCTTACGCTGTAAGTTGTTTTCACGAAATAAAGTAGAAAAATGTTTAAACCTCATAAAAGTAGAGTGCGGGAGTTATTATTATAATTATACGTAAACTCCAAGATGTGAAGGAACAGCACGATGTCGTCCTTAGCCAAAAACGACAATGACAAGATATCGAAAAGTTGACGTGTAAGTAGATCTAATGATTTTGATATTTTGCCTTTTGATTTTTGCTTAATAGATTATGTCGTATCTGTGCTCTACCTCCATACGATGATAAAATTGTATCAAATCCACACTGCATCGTGATAAAGTGACTATTCTATACCGGGAAAGAATCGGAATTTAAACAAAATAACCTATCAAAAACAAAGTATCAAAATCTGTTTTCGTAGTACAGACGTTGTTGCCGTCTACAGATTTTCAAATTCTACAATATTTTTACTTATGCAGAGTTAGCGTGGTTAGACTAGTAAATTTTTGTTTAATTGGCTGATTGTATTAAAATTTAGGTTAGTATGATTGAAATATTTTGGTACATACGATGTCTAATTATTTTGGCTATTGACACGAGATGACTGCTGATAGAGATGTATAGAAGATATACTACGCCGTTCTCAAATAAATTTGAATATGGACTGGAGAATGATGACGAGTGATAAACTTAATATATGGATAAACTTTTATAGTGTTCGATCGAAAGTTCGGTTTCGGCGGCAAACCTGCCGAAACTACGACGGAAACCGAAACTGCATTCGGGAGTTCTCGCGCTTTGATCGGTCATGTTCGGCGCGTTAAATTCCATCCAAGCGAGTAAGCGACGAAGGCATTTTGCCGCGTCCACGTGCCTAATCATGTCGTGACTGGCTTGTGTTTGCAGTTCGTTTTGTTTGTTATGAGTTTTCGTGTGATTTATTTTGAATTCGGTAAGTTGTATTAATACATAAATTATTGTTTACTTTATTTTTCCCTCAAAACATGATCCTTGTAAGGAAGTTTCGGTTTCGGTCGTAAAAACCAGTTTCGGTCGGACACTAAACTTTTATCTTACTTCTCTCCTCGTTCAAATGTATACCCTGGTTTCTGAAGAACTGATTGACTGGTCACAGCAAATGAGATGAGACGTGATCCTTAATATTTTTGTTAATATAATATAATAATTTATTTACACTAAACAACAATCATATTGCGTAAATATAAATTTGTAGGCTATAATAAAAATAATACAACATAGGAGCATCTGCAGCCGAACTAGGTGCAAAACCTGTATCTCGGCATACAGCGTCAAACCTCTCTGATTTGACTGCAAAAATTTGAGCCAGCATTTACAATTTTGGTAAATCTTACAGAATAGGTATTTATTGATATATAGTATTTTTAAATGGAGAAATTGATCTGAATGTGGAATGTGGACGAGAGTGAGTAAGTCGGTGTGTGTGCATCAGGGGGTGAGTGTGAATGTGTGTGTATGATAGTATATGTTGAGAACGTAGAAAATAAATACTGTTCTGTTTGATAGTGGAAGTATAAACTAAGTTGTGGAGTGTGGACGAGAGTGAGTTAGTCGGTGTGTGTGGGTGAGAGTGTATGTGGGTGTGGGTGTGGGGGTGAGTGTATAATAGTATATGTTGAGAAGGTAGAAAATAAATACTGTTTTGTTTGATAGTAGAAATATATAAAAATGAATGTAACCTAACCCCTTTTTTATCAGGTGGCAAAACTGTTCGAGAATCAAGACGACCTGCTAGCAGAGTTCGGTCAGTTCTTGCCGGACGCCAAGGCTGTCACGAAGCCCGTGCCCGAGGTGCGTGAACGACACTACCCGCACGTCAGGTCTCCGCCAGTCACACATCATCAGGTAAATTATATAACTGAGATAATTGATTGTGTAATAGGTAATTTTTATATTTATTTGGCACTTGACATCAGTACCCAAAATGGAACTGTATTAAAAACAAAGGAAAAATACAGTGCGAGTCTTTATAATGTCCACATATCGAAATGAGGGGAATCTATGCTTAATTTTATCGACGAAAAAAAAATGGTGTAACTTTTAACTGAATCATCTATTGCGATGAAACAAACTCCATAATGATTGGAACTAATTAGGCGTCCTCATAAAATGAAAATTGTGGAAAAAAAATTACCCTCAATTGAATTTTTTTTTTAGCAAGAATCTGTTTATTTTTCAGTTGTTTAGTCCCATCTTAAAAATGCCCAACGCGCCTAAAGAAGATTGTTTTCTAAATATTTCCGTAAGAATAAGAATGTATCTCGTACTAAGTCCCGTGTCCCGCAGGCGCCGCGCGCGGACAGCTCGCCGCCGGAGCGCTTCCCGGCCGCGCCCGCCTCGCCGCCGCACGCGCCCGCACACCATCACCACCACGCGCCCGTGAGTACACCTGCCGACATGACACTACTACACACTACATTCTAACATCAATCCAGCTGTTTGAAGACTGTCCTAAATAGATACACATATTTCCACAGTATCATCGTTAAAATCTGTCCCAAAATAGATTGTGATTGTCTCTCTGTCATTTTGTCTATTTTTCCGTCGACAAAACCCGTGTCTACGGTGGTCATGCAGATGCTACGCATGCAGCTAGCAAAAAAACACTCTTCAATCAACTGTTTTTAACTCAATAAAAGAAACCATCGCAAGAAATAACAGATCTCCTTATGAAAGAAAGGACATGTCATAGAAGAAACAACTGTATTGATACACCATTTCAATACTAATATTTCTGTATTTATCATCTTGCACACATGCAAACTTTGTATACTTTTAGCATTATTTAACAAACTATTAATTAGGTACTTAATATAATAACGTTATAGATTTTAGACTTCTTGAAGACACCTTTAGGTTTCGGGGCTCAAACCGAACTGACTTAGAAGCTAAGCGACGCTCCAAACATCATGTTTCCAATTCCGTTCCGTTAAAAAACCAGTACTTTTAAACTTCATGATTACATTGATACAAAAATCATTTGAGGCAAATCACATACTTTAAATTTTATATTTAGTATTTAAAATCACTAAATCTAATTAATATTTGGAAATCATGACACAACCGTAATAATTTGTACAAATGGCTACACATCAAGCCTCAAGCTATACATTTCCAGTATAAACTGACCTCGCATTGTACGGAAATCCTATGCAATGCGAGATCAACATAAACTGGTTTTGTATAACTTTATATGTATGTACCACCATGCATAAGTGAAGTTACAAACACTTATTTAGGATACTGTCAACTTTGTCACGTATTTTCAGTATTTTGTACTCCAAAACTTACTGATACAAAAAGCTATAGCTTGTTATGAAATGACGAACCCAATACCTCATGTTACGTACAAGCCGCGGTGCCGTGTACGTCATTTTAGACTGGACAACTACACTTACCTTTGTGACAAAGGTGGACAACGCTTCAGAAAATTCTTTGGATGTTTTATGATGGCACTTCACATCGCGAATTTGTCTTATTCGACGATATGACGCTACTCTATTTGCCTATATTTCACGAATAAAATATTTACGCAAATACACGAACACTTGTATCCGCCGGTTGTCGGTTTTTGGTCACATATCAAAGGATTGCGGATATACCGAATAAGTTCGTGTTCTATATACGCCTAACATGTATTGGTAATTGACACAGAGGAAATAATAAGTCGCTGCTGCCGTCAACTCGTCCATCTTTGCGTTCAGATTTAGCAAAAATATTCGGCATATTCGCTGTATTCGGACTTCTACGCTATGTAGCCGAATAAAACACTGTAAAAAATGCGAATACCGATGTGAAGTGCCATCATAACGCATTTACAAATACAGTCCGTGCAATCCACGAAGACGCGCCCCACTCCGCCTTGCGCCGTACTAGAGTTCAGCTTACAGTACAGTAATCGCGGAGTGGGGCGCGTCGTCGTGGATTGCACGGACTATATAGCAGTAACCACTTACTATCAGATGTACCTTCATCTGTAACAACACCACAAATATCAAATAATTTAATGTAATGTTAATAAAAAACTTTTTTACAAAAAAATACAACCGACTTCCAATCTACAAAGTGAAAAATAACTTGCGGAAGTCGGTGTCTTTGGATCAGTATTTTTTAATTTTTTGAGTCGGTTGTATTTTTTGTAAAAATGTTTTTTTTTTTCTCTTTTTAATGGGTTGGTTTGTAATTTATTTAAGTTACAATAGCCTAATGTCAACTATATAATAAATGTCAAATACCCAGATCGCTATAGATGTGCCTATAATATTTGAAGATTTCTCCAAGATCCCATCATCAGATCGTGACCAAATGATAATGGGACTAATTTGAAAGTATACCCTTTCAAACAAAAAAATAATTTTTCAAATCAGTCCAGCCGTCTTTGAGTAATCGAGGAAAAAACAAAAAAAAAATATCTCGACGAACTGAGAACCTCCGCCTTTTTTTGAAGTCTGTTAATTACAACACAAAATCAACTCGTGATAAACACGCCTTTTCCTGTATGACGGCAAGAGTGTCATTATCAGATAAATAACTAACATGTAATGATATTATTATATTTACCACGATAACACTGTTTACTTAGCTGTTATTAATAATAACGCGGTATTGTTAGGGGAACTTGGTGATGGAGGAGCTCGTGGCTAAGTAATAACAGCCGCATGGGTCGATCCATCAGGTTAAGCTACGCTTGCTGAAGGTGGTCCGTGGATGGGTGACCATCTTTACATACCGAGACTCCTCCATGCCTCGGAAAGCACGTTAAGCCGTTGGTCCCGGCAGTCATTCGTGGCTCTTTGACAGTCGTTCCGGGTCGTCAGAAACCCGAAAGTCTGACAACCAGTCTTACCAAGGGGTAAGTATTACCCAGTTAGGGTTGTGGAGGTCAGATAGGCAGTCGCTCCATGTAAAATACTGGTATTCAGCTGCATCCGGTTAGACGGGAAGCCGACCCCAACAGTTGGGAAAAGGCTGGGCAGAGATTGTTAGGGGAACTTACTGTTTTTGTACAATGATAAAATTTTGTTGTTTGAAAAGTAGCATCTTTGTTTTCAAGATTTTTTTCAATGAGTCTAGAAAATTGTTATCTATTTGAAGTTCTTAAAGTAATTCAAACAACTTCTACATTAATTTATAAAACCATTGTTATCATAAAATTAAAAATAAAAATAACTTGACAGAATTTTTGAAATTATCAGTCTGGATCCCGTGGTCAAATCGGGATAAAAAATCTACCCATGTGCCAAATTTCATCCAAATCCGTTTAGCCGTTTTAGCGTGGAAGCGTAACAAACAAACATACAAAAAATCATTTTTTTTTTTAAATAATATTAGTTAAGATAATTCCAGTAACAGCTAATAAATGTGCAAGAAAAAAAAACAGTTTCAGAGTGTTTATAACCTCAGTTTAGCTGTGTTTTCAAAGTATTATTTATTTTTTGCGTTTAAATGTCACTGGGCTAATACAGCGGTCCCTCTTAGAGGGATCCACTGCATTAACGTTTTTCACTAACACAAATAACGGCTTTTCGCATGTCTGAAGTCCACTGCTTGTAAGAACTTTGGGGATATTTCATAAGGAATACTCACCAAATATTTCTGTCTCGTTGTTCAGCAGCTGCCAAAGCATACCAGCTCAGCATCCAGCACAGTGACGGCTCCACCACAGCCTCACCATCATCTCAAGAGATCTCCCAGCTTCACTGCATCTAGCACTATGGGTGAGTTTACAATATTTCTAAATATGTGGTATCCATCACATAATTAATTTATCTGCTGATGCAAATTTTTTTTTTTCTTATTGTGTTCTAGTAATTTTATTCTAGGTGCGTCGTCTTCACATATAATTATTTAACAGACCTTTGGGCGCATAGATATTATGGAAAAACTACTGGCTGTATCAAATAATTTAAATATTTCAATAAATTATATATCCCTGTACGGTTTCTATTTTGCCATGTTCATACTACATAACTTATTTATTTACGCCCAAAGATGAGCTAAAATTTGTGTGGAAAATGAAAGTTTCGTTGGTCATAACTTCCGTACCAATACTTTTTCCTAATTCTGCTTCCATACAGAGCTAAATAATGACAAGACAAATTGATATAATTTTTAGCTTTGAACGTATATCGTCAAACAGACGAGTTATCACCATACTACGTTTGTATGGAAGAATGATCGACTAGTGTTACCCTTAAATACCAATATTTTCTCCATTCCTACAGCGGTAGGAGCCCCGCCACCCAAGAAGTCCCGTCTCTCCGGCCTCACAGGCGCTACAGTTCGCGACGTATCCTACGCCGAGGCGTCTAAACTCGCGACCGTACACGAGTTCAACTTCTTCGACAGAGCGCGCAAGGCGCTACGCTCGCAACACGTTTATGATAACTTCTTGAGGTGAGTTCTAGGTGTCATTTTGAGAAAATGTCAAATCATGGCTAAAGGAAGCCGTTTCGAAAATATACCCAATGCCACGAGATAAATACATAAAATTGCAACTCATACCAACTTCAAATTCAAGTAATCTAAGTACCATTTTTGAATGAAGAAACTATCGATAAACGTATTTATCATAAAATAATTTTAGTTGCAATGGAAACTGAACCATCCGCAATTAAGTTAAAGTTTTGAGTCCCAAAGCATGAAATTTATCTCTTCTCATTAGCTTTAAATTAAGAAAGAATGTAATTAACAAAGGATGCTGTTGTATGGATTGTCCAGTTCTTTTTTATCACAAACTACATTAAGCGAGTGATATATATACAAAAGTAAATAATCAAATTCTCTAGTATGTTGCTGACAACACGTTTCGCGACTTTTGATAGTTTTACCTATCTTCTCGTCCCGAACATACAAAGCCCGTGACGAAATACAAGGGTGTTTTGAAAACAGTCTGTATTTACTCTGATAACTATAATATTGAGACAATGATGACAAACCGTGCGATGTGCAAATGACAGAATGTCAGTGGTGATACACGCATGCTGCCTTCCTACTGATAGTCTCACAAAAAATACGGTCCCATCAAAATAGTTGCTCAAATTCTAACGGCTAAATGTTTCTGCTGCAGTGTTCAGATTTGAACGGAGCTTGCTATGAGTAGCATAATCAGAGTATAATGTTCCCACTGCTGGGACACAGGCCTCCTCTCTGTGAGAGGGAGTGGGCCGTAATCCACCACGCGGGCCCAGTGCGGGTTGGTAGATGTCACGTCTTCGAATTACAGTACAGTACGTCAGTCCGGCGCTGACTTGCAGCTGGGCTCTTGTAGACCCTAGTTTCAACCCAGTCCCGTGCTGACTTCGCGCCCTCAAGTGTCAGTCCAGTTGACTAACCTACCCGTCTATTTTTGGGCCCAGGAGCTTCCCTCGCCTGACTTCCTGCCGATCTCGTCTGCAGGAACCCACTGACTGGCTCCGAAATTCCGAGTCACTAGGTCCAGTCACTACCATCGTATAAACCAGGCATAAGGCTGTCTGTCCACTGAAGCGGAGCGAGGTAGCGGAGCGGAGCGAGGTAGCGGAGCGGAGCGAGGTAGCGGAGCGGAGAAATGTGCCAATATAAACCAATAGGAGCGGAGCTTTGAAGAGGAGTTTAGATTCTATTGGTTAATATTAACACATTTCTAAGGAGGAGCTCGTGGCTAAGTAATAACAGCCGCACGGTTCGATCCATCAGGCTAGCTAGGGGTTGGACAGTGGATGGGTGACCATCCTAATATACCGAAACTAATCCATGCCTCGGAAAGCACGTTAAGCAGTTGGTCCCGGCTGTCATTCGTAGATTTTCGACAGTCGTTATACGGGTCGTCAGAAGCCCAAAAGTCTGACAAACAGTCTTACCAAGGGGTATCGTATTTCCCAGTTACTGGGTTGTGGAGGTCAGATAGGCAGTCGCTCCATATAAAATTCGGTATTCAGCTGCATCCGGTTAGATTGGAAGCCGACCCCAACATAGTTGGGAAAAGGCTAGGCAGATTGATTGATTAGCACATTTCTCCGCTCCGCTGCCTAGCTCCGCTCCAGTGGACAGGCAGCCTTAAGGCGGTTTTCCTAGTTCAAGTGAATCTACTGACGCTATCTAGAATATGAGCATCTATTTTGATACGACCTTTTCCAAAATATTACCCTAACAAGATACCCACAATTCCACAGCATCTATCTTCATAGTAAACCTTTGTAACTGTTCCCAGATGCCTGCTCCTGTTCACCAACGAGATAATCTCGTCGTCGGAGCTGCTGTGCGTGACGGCTCCGTTCTTGTGTCGTCACCCGGAGCTGCAGAAGTGGCTGCAGGACTTCCTCGGCCCGCCCTCGCCGCCGCACACGCCCACCAACACTAACGCGCTGCATACTGGTGAGTTGATTTAGATAACATTCCGGCTGCATTTCTGGGAAGGGGTTGACCAAGTTATATAATGTTCCCACTGCTGGGACACAGGCCTCCTCTCTGTGAGAGGGAGTGGGCCGTAATCCACCACGCGGGCCCAGTGCGAGTTGGTAGATGTCACATGTCTTCGAATTTTTTGTTCTTGAGACATGCCGGTTTCCTCACGATGTTTTTCTTCACCGTTTTGAGAGCAGTGCTGATAAAATTATTTACGCAAAGTAAAACATCTGTCAAGGTTCAAACCTATGACTTACAATTCGGTAAGTCGCGGCCGTTACCACTGCTCTCCCAAGTCTGTGCCTAATTTACGCGTCAATGGTGCCGATTCCCTTGTTCACAAACTAAACTAAATTTAAGTTCACTGCATCTTTTTCTTTCTATTTCATTAAGAAAAGGACAGAAGATAAATTTTAGTTTAGTCCTGTCAAATTAATCAGCGCCTGTCACTACTCCATACAAGTTTAGACGTGATTAAAAACTTGCCTACTAAAATTACGTCAATTTAATAGGTCTTTAATTAATCAGCGCTTGACGTTTTTTTTTTCAAAATTTTTCTTCTGTCCTTTTCTTAATGAAATAGAAAGAAAAATATGCATTTTACTTAAATTTAGTTTAGTTTGTGAAGAAGGGAATCGGCACCATTGTGTAACAAATATTAATTACGAGGTAGCAAACAGTATGTAGAGGAAAATTTTATTGCTAGTGAAAGTTTTATAAGTTATATTTAGCGCGTACAATATTACGAAAATAGTTTACCTTACGACCAACAAGGAAAACCGCGTATATAATACTATTATCAATTATAAAATATTATCCTTATGTTCTCCAATATATTTATTGTATGTGATAGTAAATAACGTTAAGCCGTTGGTCCCGGTTGTTATTTGAAGGTCTTTGATAGTTGTTACGGGTAGCCAGAAGCCCGATACACTGATAATCAGTTTTACCAAGGTGTCATGTTACTCAGTAACTGGGTTGTGGTCAGATAGGCACTGATATTAGTAAATAATTTAGGGAAGCAGGCAGTATTATGTAACTTTTATTTAACCTAAAAGGTTATTTCAACTGCGTTTTGTGGAATTATTCAATTAAAAACCGGGCACGAAGGGTTTCGTACCACTCGTACAATATTTACCAACAAACGCTGAAAAGAAACACGGATACGGAACTCAAAATAGGTGTTTGAATTTGTGTATTTCTTAACCTGCATTGAGATTACGACCCTTCTCATAGAGAGCTGGCCTGTGTCCCTAGCATTGAACACATAAGCTGATTGTTATATTGTGTATTTAAATTAATAAAACCTTTTTTCTCCTACAGGCTACAACAACTCAGCCTTCGCAGCCGCAAGCAGCGTATTATTTGAACGGGAGCGCCCACAAGGAGAGAAGCTGCGGTATGAGCCTATAGGCCAGCTGGGCGCGCAGCTCAGGCATGAGAGGCCGCAGGGAGACGCCGCTATGGATATAGGTATGTTAACTAAGTTATTTAATATTGTTAGGAGCTGAGGTGATGAAAGGAAACGGCCAGTTCAGGGCACTAAACGGTACTGGTTTCATTTCAGAAAAGCTTTAGCTACTAATACAAATTCTTATAACATAAAAATCAATTGCAGGCAACTTAAAAAACATAATACGCTAGTTGTCTAGCTCACGTGGATAGTTCATAAACATTGTAAAGTCGTGTACGCACGTTTTTGACGAACGCAGTGTTTGCTGTACGTTATTGATACGCATGTAAATAAAGTGTACGATTCTTGTGTTCACAATATTCTTGTTTTTTTCGTGCGCCCAATAATGGACGTGTTTTTTGTCTAACTTGATGTTAATCGACTCAAACTACCACTATAATTTTAAATCCGGATAACCACTTTAAAATGACGTGATATAAGTAACACTACCCCTGTGCCCCCTTAGACCTGACGACGTGCAAGCGGCTCGGCACGTCGTACTGCGCCCTGCCGCGCGAGGCGGCCGCGCGGCGCTGCTCGGGCCGCACGCCGCTGTGCCGGGAGGTGCTCAACGACACCTGGGTGTCCTTCCCCACCTGGAGCGAGGACTCCACCTTCGTCACGTCGCGGAAGACGCAGTACGAGGAGTACATCTATCGCTGCGAGGACGAGAGGTTTGAGGTGAGAATATCGTCAAACTTGATAACAAAATACTATAGCTTCTCTATAAAGATTAATCGTGACTGTTGCGAAAAAAATGGTGCTGTTTGTTCTCTAGCTATGGAACGTTGAGAGCTCCAAACACTTCATGTTAGGGCACCAGATAGAAAAAAATGTGTTGTTCAAGAATATTACTCTGCCTGAGTGCGTTACAAAATGCAACTATATCAAAAGAAAGGGCAAAATTATTTTATTGGACTAAGTGTCAATTTAGTAAAAAAAAATTGGTGGCACTCAAACTTGAACATGATCACCTTTGTGGAAGAAAAATACTTGTATAGAACATTGGTCCGTAACCTTATCTAAATAAAGAGCACAACAGCGTTTAAAAAAAAACTTCCGAAACCTACTAAGTAAAATTACTTACATATAACATTGATCCGTAACGTAATATAAATAAAGAGCACAATCGCGTTTACAAAAATGAGGTGTCGTCATGGTGTCGCGAAATCAAAGGGTTAGTCCCATCTCAAAAATGCCCAATGCGCCTAAACAAGTTTTCACTTGTTTAGGCGCATTGGGCATCAAAATCATTAGAATCATAACACGTAAATCTCGTTAGTAAGCATTTTCTGCAAAGTAACGTTGAAATGTTCATCAATTGCTATTATTTTGTATAATTTATTAACTCTACCCTTCCTCATTCCAGCTGGACGTCGTAATAGAAACCAACGCCTCAACAATCCGTGTGCTCGAAGGTGTCCAGAAGAAGCTCTCCCGCATGACCCCGGAAGACGCGGCGAAGTATCGCCTCGACGACTGCCTCGGCGGACACTCGCCCACCATACACCAGAGGGCGCTGCGACGCATTTACGGTGATAAGGTGGTACGATCGAGTGAGACTACTAGGCATGCTGTGCTACAGTACTGGGCTAGATTTGGCTAAAAGGGGAGCTAGTGGGGTAGATCTTGGTTTACAAGGAGTAAAATAGGGTCTTGAAATTGGTAGTGAGGTAGGTTTGGCGAAGGGAGACGTAGAAATAGGGCAAGGGATAGGTATTAGGGGTCGATTTAATTTGGTACCTGGGTGATACAAGATTATATAAATTGCTATAGATGGGGACGATTTGATAAAGGGAGATTTAGGTATAGGGTAACTTTGTGAGAAAGAAAATATAACCAAATAAAACAATGTAACCACCGCTGTGTTCTAGTGGTTAGACCACCTGTCTCAAACACAGGTCCCGGTTTCAATTCCCAGTGGGGGCAAATTTTTCTGCTCGGTTTGGTTGGTGGTAGGGCTTGTTCCAAGTCCGCCTGGCTAGCTACCACCATCTTGTCTCAAGTCTATCGCCATAACAACAATGTTAACAGTATTGTTGTTCCGGCAGTTAGAGGTAAGATAGCCAGTTCCTCTGTGGTTGAGGATTCCGGGTGAAGCTCGCTTCCACCTTCGGCCTGATCATGACTTACCATCAGGTGAGACGCAGGCCAAGAGATTTAAAAAAAAATCCTTTGAAGATGACAGAGACAGAATTAAGAATTAATTAAGTAAAAATAAAAACATTTGAAGAGAGTAAACATATCATATTGTCGTGATAAGATTGTTAGATATAGATTGAATGGGAAGGAAAAGTAAACTATACTGCAAAGTAATTAGGCGTCGTGAGGCAGCCTGAGAGATATTTCTCGATGGTATGTGAAGCCAAGTTAGAGGCCCATGGGCGGCATAAAAACTGATACCAGGTTAGTCACCAACCACACCAAAAATAAAGAATTAGACTGATCTGATAATAACTGCGACAAATTCATAGTAAGACGTATCTTGATTTTATTTTATTGAGAAAAGATACACTAAAACAGTCTGATTACTTAACAGTTGATATTTTTAGTAAATTTATGCATAGTTCTTTCTTTACAGCTATTCAAAGTTTTATTTAAAAATGTTATTATCAATTCATGTTTCTGGGGATGTCGAATACAAATTATTTAGGAGCTATTTTTGCATAGTAACGTTATTATTTTCAGTTCTACAAATTTGATTCCACAGTCCGCTATTTTTTATTTCGCCTTTTTTTTATACACAGCATTGCATGCCTTCGTCTATGCTCTTTTATATTTAGTTTTAGTTAATTTTAAGTTGGTTATGGATTTTTTTTTTTTAATGCACTTTAGTTCATGCCTTAGGAGAACTTATATACTAGTTAGAAGCTTATATTTTGAGATGTGCGAAGAAAATGCTTAAAAGTAGTGCATTTGAAGCTGTTGTAGTTTGCACATGGTGTTAATTGGTATACAGGGTGGCAGGGACATCAGATCAGAAAAATAATCAGCTGTTCCATACATTTTGACAGCGTAGGTATTGCACTTTTCTATGAAACAGCTGTTTTTTTTAAAATAACTGTCTTTAAATATCAACGCAGGGGGGTTCAGAATCATGTACTGAATCCACGGTAACAGTTTTCGCGTTGATGTCCCTGCCACCCTGTATTATCCATACATCTATACAAATAAATAAAGTTAAAGTGTCTCTTTGTAATATCAAAATAATAGTTTTTTACTAAATGTAAATGAAAGAATTAGGGTCCACGGAGCTCATGTCTGCGGCTTCGCCCACGTGGATCCTAATTCTTTTTCTAAAATTAAAATAGCCTTAGTTAGTCCTTAGCTCTCTGCCAATGAAAGCCAGCCTTAGTTAGTCCTTAGCTCTCTGCCAATGAAAGCCCCATCAAAATTGGTCCAGCCGTTCCGGAGATTACCTGGAACAAACAGGCAGACAGACAAGTATCTTTTTTTTTTTTGGACGGGCATGTGTAGTAAAAAGCTGTGATTTTGACATTAAAAACAGACACTTCAATTTTATTTATTTTTATAGATTATAGATATTTCGAAGCCGCTGAATGCGCTCAGTGTAGGACCCAAGCCTATGTCCAGCAGTGGATATCTTTGAAAGCAGTATTGATGATATTTCGTATCAATTAACACCATGTATCTTAGCTTAATATATCAAAATACTTGAATTCAGAATCCTAGATATTTTACAATCATTGCTACTTATTCGACTGTCCACTTTAGTGTTACTTTACGCTAATAGAGAAGTATTCAAGAAAAAAAAAACGTGTGCAATTCACACGTGGTAAAAGTGACCTTCAAAAATTAAGAAAAAGAAATTGTACTCGTGCAAACACGTATTAACACACGTACAACGCTGAGGCCCAAGCAAACTCCCACTATGCCTTGGTAAACACGAGTGGAGGTACCGAAGCAGAGCACAAAGAGAACCACGAACATAAGAAACACTGTATAATGTTTCCTATCTCATTTTCTCCCACGTTAAATCTTATGAATTTATGTTTGTCTCTTTTTTGTTTCATCGACTTTTAAATCACAACGATGCTAAAGAAGTTTTTTACTTCAAAAATTGAATAAGACCCTGTGCACATGATGCGGAGCGGTGTCGCTGCGGCGTCCTACATACAAATATCCGTGGTAAACGTGCGGCCCGGCGTCAGCCCGCGTGGCGACACCGGAGCGGCACCGCTCAGTTGTTTGTGCGTTGTCAAAAAACACAGATGTGTGACAGATGACAATTTACGCTTTTGCGGTGCGGTGCCGTTGCGGCTTAACGACGTTACGACGCCGCAGCACCAGTGTGACTGCCAATACGGCGAAATCTGCGGTGCAGCGCCGCAAAGCGTCGTGTGCAAGGGCAAGAAAATGATGAGAAACAAAATGAAAGAAAATACGTTTATTTGCTGTAAAAATGACGCAAAGAAAGAAGAAAAACACGAAAATAATAATTTCGGGGAAAATATGAAAAAGAAAAAGTCCTAAACCAATTTTGGTTGCAATGGAATTTGAACTTCTTGTAAAATACTGGAGTTCAGTTACATACCGTGAGACTGCAACACTGACCCCAACATAAGAAAAGTCTAGGCAGATGATGAATTAAATTTGAACTTTGTCACATACGGAAACCCGATACAATTCGAGATCAGTAGAAACTGGAAATGTATAGCTTGATGTGTGTACGGACATTCAGTCTGTTGTACCAAAAGTCGTTAAATAATCTGAGATTCTGAATTGAAGTTTAGCAACGCTTCAGGTAAGATAACAGTATTTTCGTTGCAGGCAGTGGACATAATCGCCGGGCTGAAGAAAAACCCTGTGGTGGCTGTGCCGGTCGTGTTGCGACGGCTGAAGGCAAAGGAAGACGAGTGGCGAGAGGCGCAGAAGGTAAATACACTATAAATTATATGTTTATTATAATAAAACAAATTAGATATTTTAATCGGTGGTCGTCGTAAAAAATAACACAATATTCCTATTGCGTACTGGCAGACACATTAAGAGCGTTTATTCTGAAAGCGGGCAACGTCGCAAATAGATGTTAAATATTTCGCTGTTTTGATTAATTTGGCAATATTACTGTATGGAAATAAGAAATGTGGCTAACTAGCGACCTAGAATATTAATAATGAATTGCAATTATAACACTAAATGTGATGTTGTAACAAGGTTGACTTGTAGAAAATGCTTTTGGCATTAAGTCCGCCTCTGTACATTTGTGTGCTTGAAGTATTAAATAAATAAATAATAATAAATTTTAGATGTAAAAAAGGTATTTGGAAAGTGAAATACTTTTTTTTACATCTGAAACTAAATATTCGGTATTACGATAATAATTATTGCATTTCATAATCAATATTTGTTAGCCACATTTCATATTTCCATACAGTAATATTGCAAAATTAATCAAAACAGGTAAATATTTGACAGCTATTTACGGCGTTGCCAACTTTTAGGATAAACCCTCTTAATATTTTGTATTTCGATAAACTAGCTTGGGTGGATCCGCAGTGGTAGCTCGTGAAATTCAAATTTTCTCATGTTTTCTGCTATTCGCAGGTCAGTGTAAGGTTGTATCTTGGTCAAAATATGATTCGCGACCGTAACAAATATGTACAGAATTAGAACCATTAATACATCTCTTTAATGGGCCTACCACACGCTTGTGTGCAGCTTTACCACAGTTTTGCCTGCACAGGCCGGTTTGTACACGGTGTACGGAACACCGTGTACAAATCGGGGAGTTTTACACACGGCTACACATCAAGCTATAAATTTCCAGTATAAGGTGACCTCGTATTACCTCGTACGTAATTCGTAATTGTATAGAATCATTCTCTAACTTGAACAGACAGCTGTGCTGCTGGGGAGTTTGTTGCGCCACTTCTTCTTCCCAGTAAAGGCACTAGGAAGTGGTGAAGGGTGGGCGTTTTTGGGGGACTGTCTTGTGTAATTTTGACGTTCGAAAAGTGCTGATTCTCAGCCTAGTTTGAAAATTTTGTACGGAAATCCTATGCAATGCGAGATCAGCATAAACTGGAAATGTATAGCTTGATGTGTAGCCGGTACCAAACACACACACGGTGTTCCGTGTACAAACCGGCCTGCACAGGCAAAACTGTGGTGAAGCTTGAGCGTGTGGTAAGCCTTTAAGTTAGATTTGTTCCATTGAATGACTTTTTCATGAAATTTGAGGACAACTTTGAAATCTATCTCTGGCGAATCATATTTTGATCAAGATACAACCTGACACTGACCTGCAAATCGGATTTTGCGGATCCTCTCTGAGCCCTGTTCTCTGGTAGCCTTATCCCTGATAAGTTTATCTGCTGCCCTATCTCCTGTTAACTCTTGCAAAATAATACAAGAAATCAAATAAACTCGCTCAATTTCTAAATACAGATTTAAGCTAGAAATATTAGTATTTCTTGAGACAATGATGACAAACCGTGCGATGTGCAAACGACAGAATGTCAGTGGTGATACACGCATGCTGCCTTCCTACTGATAGTCTCATATAAAATTATACACCATGCTTTTTAAACAAAAAATCTTGCTGTAATAACTTCTCTAACTAATCAGCTAATCAGTAAATTAAAAAAATTGTGAAGAACTAGACTGTACCCTAATTGCCTAACTTATTTTTGTAAACAATTATGCCTATTTAATTTATTTCATTTTGACAGTTCAATAACATTCATTGCGTTATTTACATTGTTGAGCAGATTTTTTTTTCCAACTTATGAATCAATGTATTAGCAATCAAGTCGAAACAGATTGTAGTTGATCGTGTATTACGCAATTAGGGTACTGGACTTGCCAAGTCTGAAATTGCCAATCCGTTTTGAGCAAGCGTGGTGAGCAGTTCTGACGGTAGTAACGGTCGCGACATGAAGAGTTGTAGTTCGTAGGTTCGAGCCCTGACAAGCGCTTTACTTTCATCACCACTGCTCTCAAAACGGTGAAGGAAAACATCGTGAGGAAACCGGCATGTCCTAGAACCGAAAAATTCGAAGACACGTGGCATCTACCAACCTGCACTGAGCCCGCGTGGTGGATTACAGCCCACTCCCTCTCACAGAGAGGAGGCCTGTGTCCCAGCAGTGGGAACATTATAGGCTGATTATGCTAAGCGTGGTGATCAATGCTCGTGCCTTCTCTGTATGAGAAGATGCTTTTGCCCTGCAGTGGGACAATAATACTAAACTAGCGTTGTTGTGGCGATTCATATCGGAGGCCTAAATCCAGTTCTTTTTTTTGTGTAGTTAGTGACCAACTTGCCTCCACATGCCGTCGAGAAACATCTCTCAGGCTCGGCTAAAACATCTGCATTTTTTGTACCTACTTTCTATGCAAATAAATAATTATTCCATTCTATTCTATTCGGTTTCCTCACGATGTTTTCCTTCACCGTTTTTGAAGCAAGTCATAATTATGCAATACGCACATGAATCCAAAAATTCAGAGGTGCGTGCCTTGAGTTCAAACTTGGGTCACACTATTAAATCCAGCTGTGGATGCATTTTCACCAATAATTATTATAAACTTAAAAGCATGGTGTATTAAGTAGATTCTACACCAAAAATTACTATATATTTCCATATAAAATTTACTAATTAACCATTCCTTCACAGGGTTTCAACAAACAATGGCGCGAACAGAACGAGAAGTACTACCTAAAATCCCTTGACCACCAAGGAATAAACTTCAAGCAGAATGACCTAAAGGCGATGCGCTCCAAATCGCTGTTCAACGAGGTGGAGTCTGCGTTCGCGGCGCGACGACCCGGCCCGCATGTCGTGCTCGACTATAATATGCAGAGTCGGCAGGAAGGTGAGACAAATTAATTTCAATACCTCAATAGTCGAACAGATAGACATGCTTTGTTGAAAACTGAAGTAACTGAAAAGACAGGCTTGCGGGCGGTGAGCAATGGGTAACTCGCCGCCCGATAAAGACCAAGCCCGGGTCGACGGCGCGTTGTGTTCCACGCGCGCCTCAAAGAGATGTCAGCAGAATTGAAGGGGTCTGCTAGGGCCGATGCCTGGGTTGCGGGAAATTCCGAAAGGGATACCGTGGCCTCTGGCAACATACAGGCAACTGAAGGAACACGGGTGGGTTTTAGTCAGTAAGAGTCTGAAAAGCCCTCCCACTCCACTCAAAGCGGGAGAACTTATGTAACTGAAAGGAAAAGCCTTGCCCCAGATTTGCGCGGTGATTTATTTACTACTAGCTTTTGCCCGCGGGTTCGCCCGCGTTTATATCGGAAAATATCCCACGGGAACGTACTACCGAGATTTTTAAATACCTTATGTGTTAATCTGGGTTATAAACTATATCTGTGTGTAAAGCTCCCAGTCGTCACGATTTTTTCCGACATCTTCAAAAATCATCGTTATATTTCTGCCAATTTACACAAATCAAAAATATTTATTTGCTAGAATATAGCACATAAGGTGTTACAGTAAATTTGTTTCAGCATATCCTGCCATAACATGACGTGCAAATGTATTCACAATCAGCAAAGTCAATTAATCTAACTTAAAAATTACAGATTCTATTGATTTTTCTTCTAAATAATCCTTAATGGTACAATATCTTATAAATAGTAGTAGTTTTTAAACATTGTCAGCGGTAAGTCTTGAAAACCATTTGGTAAATGATTTTAAATAATAATCGACATGCAGTATACATTTTTCTTAAATAATTTTAGTTTTATTTGAGGCAGCCGAAGTCTATCTTTATGCCGTGTTCGGCTATTTGGCCTGTCAGTGCTAGTTTAAAAAAAATTGTAGTTTCTTTTAACAAAAATCTAAACTAATATTCAAAAGAAACTGTATGGAACACAGTTACTATTAAATCTGATGCATCGGTGCCCGTGTAGTTAGCACCTAATAAAATATTAAAAAAACATTGGCCATATTCGAAATAATTGTGTACTAGTTTATACGGTTGACAGCATGTCGACAAACCCATAAATATTGCAGTTTTCCAAAAGCAGCAGTAACCACGTTCCATCCATCGATCTATCTACCAAACTATCACATAATTATAACTTAAACCCATTACCCTCTTTCTGCGCCGTAATCGGTTCAAATTAGGTCTATATAGTATCTTATTTTATTTAGCATGAGATTGTTAGGCGACCGACCTTGAGGCGAAGGTCGCGCGTAAAATACGTACATAAACAAACTACGCGGCAATTTAAACGTTTTCCTCCTTTATATTTTATGTATTATTATGTAATGGAAGCTTTTGTGTTTAATATATTAATGGTTTGTTATGTTTGTAATTTTTAAAGGCCAAGGTTAAAGCACTTATGTATTGTGACTATTATGACAATTTAGTACAGATGATTCACTCCGCATTTAAATAAAAAGCGACTCTTGCTGCGACACAATAAAGTGCGATTCAGGTCGCACAGCGCTAATTACCTACAGTTATGTTCATCTAGAAGTTGCCTCTCTTTCTATCGCGTAACTCTTATATCTTCTGACTACGTTACGCCCAATGAATTCGACAAGTCGAGCCCGCCGCGTACCCACTTGTAGCTTCATGCGGAGTGTCCCATTTGTATTTATTTATCTGTGCTATTATGTGATTTTAATAAAAATAGGAGTGAGTTCAGGTCATATTGCGTTGTTGACGATTATTGTCCATTCTGACTTGTTTGGTGACTCTAAACTCTCTCAAGCGTCATTCACACTGCCTAGTTGGATGGCGCGGGGCAGTGTGAAGCTTATTTTTTAACATGTTCAGTGCTGGGAGCCCTCCTGGAGGGTTCACCTAGTCGTATATAAGATGCCGGGAGCCCTCGCGGAGGGCTCATTTTAAATGTAGGGTTTTCTTAGCGAACACGCATTATAAACCGTGAAAATAAAATCTGATGTATATCTTAACAAGATTTATTAGTATATGCGTTGGGTTTAAAAATCAAGCAATTTTTTTTTGTTCACGGCTTTGAATGTTCACAAAAAAATTAAAAGGTTGGAAACTATGATCCCCTGAAAACACTATTTTATACTATGTTTACAGTGTTTTATAACACGGTTTTAAACCTAATGCCGTTGACCGTCTGTGATGGTTAACTCTAGCGCAAACGTAATGCCGGTAACCCTCCCGGAGGGTTTTTTCCAATATTACTACTACCACACCACCACCACCTACGCGCTGCAAGTCTAGCGGAATAGTCCTTACAGTGTACAGTAGCGTTTATTCGTTAATATGTATGTATTATAATAATTACTGGGTAATTTCGACAGGTAGGTAAGACTGGAAAGACAATTAATAGAATTATTAAAACGTAATTAGTTTGGATTTCTATTTTTGGTTCTTAGTAATTAAACATTTTTGGTGGCTTAGGTTGTTGAGACAATGATGACAAACCGTGCGATGTGCAAATGACAGAATGTCAGTGGTGATACACGCATGCTGCCTTCCTACTGAGTCTCTAACAAAATAGAGATTTAGGTATATTTTAAAATTTATCCAAGCATTTACTACGGATATTTTTATTTTATTATTATTTATTTAGCTCTGTAGGTCAAACAATTTGATTCTCGCAATCATAAGCTATTTTCAATGTTAGATGTTTAGGAAATATTTATTTATTTGTGTTTGGGATAATAAATAATAATAACGTCTAATTTCGAACTTAAACGAAGCCATTATTCATGAAATTATTATATTCAAGGCAATGGCATATAAAATTTAATCGGAGAGGCAACCGGATGGCGAATGGTAATCTATAAATCTAAATACACACAAATTCCATGCACGTATTAGAGCTTAAATTTTGAATGCCATGTAAAAAACGAAAACGTTTTGCCCCATCCCCCTTATCTCCGCCCCCGTCCAATTGGCGAGGATTACAGGCGTTCTTCTTCTTCGTCGTACCCTCAATACTGAGGATCGCGACCACATACGACGCGTCTCCAAGCTATGCGGTCTTCTGCAGTGTGGACCACTTAGTAAATGCTACCTCCAACACCTTGATCGCGTCTGACCATCTCACCGGTGCTCTGCCTTGAGCGCATTTTCCTTCCACCTGGCCCTAGTAACAAGCCTTTCCAGACCAACTTTCCAGACAGGACAAGACTTTCTAGACCAGTTAACGCATATGTCCGAAAAAAAAATGTGTGTGTCAGCTCCGACGCACGACTGGAGTTTACTCCTAAGAATTTTTATGTCTAATTAGATTTCAGTAAGAAATTGTTATTATGTTGTGATCTCAGGTAGATTCAAACTAGATTCTTATTAGGTTCGTGTTAAAATTCTTATTTTGATCCATTAACAGTGTTAAAAGTTAATTTAGAAGAATTTTTTTTGCAAATTGAAATTGTCATAATTACGTAACTTGAAAACTCGCTTTTTTGTTTGTAAAGATATTTCTTTAATTTTGTTCTTAAATGAAAGGTCTAAACTTAAAACAATTTGTCACGTTTAGTTCATGAAAATCGGCCCGCGGAACATAAAGATACGGTCATTCAAAGGAACGTAACGCCTCACTTTTAGTTAACGCTCGATTTTACTTCTCATAAAATGTTCATACTGCGGACTAAATATGAAAATCGTTTCTTAAGAAGTAAACTCCAAAAGCTGATTATTACAGGCGTTATTTTTTGACCGTAAATAACCCTCCGGTTTTGTAATAATAGGAAATACATTACCTAATCCTGCTTTAAATACATACAATGTTGTTCGTACCTTCCTTCCGATTCAATCATCAATAATGAGCTTCAATTAAAGACAATTGCTTCCTCATTAATACTAATTTCTAGGTATTTAGTTATTGGAGGTAAATGCTTGCCGTATTTGTGAACATGGGACGATTAATTAACAGGTGATTTTGTAATATAAACAAAGCAATTTTGTTTAATACCTGAATTAATCACATCACTCAATGCAGCCAAGCGCTACTGCTGAGCATGAGGTCTTAGGTTCGATTCCCGGGTCGGGGAAAGTATTATTGAGTTTTTCTGTCTGAAATGTAAATGTCTTAATAGCAGCTTGGAGTCTGGATTTGTGCCCGGTTGATGGCAATAGGCTCGCCCCAGGCCATCTATAGGCTGAATTATTATAGTAAAATGTTGAATATATTTTCAGAAATTAGGTTAAATATCAACGCGTGCGGCAGTTAGCCGCACGCGTTGATCGATCAGGTTAAGCTACGCTTGCCGGGGTTGGTTCGTAGATGGATGACCATTTTTACATACCAAGACCTGTCCGTGCCTCGGAAAACACGTTAAGCCGTTGGTCCCGGCTGTCATTTGTGGATCTTTGATAGTCGTTACGGGTCGTCAGAAGTCTTGATAACCAGTCTTACCAAGGGGTATCGTATTACCCAGTTACTGGGTTGTGAAGGTCAGATAGGCAGTCGCTCCATGTACAATACTGGTATTCAGCTGCATCTGATAAGACTAGAAGCCGACCCCAACATAGTTGTGAAAAGGCTAGGCAGATTGATCGAGTCATAATTGCACAAACGTTTGGTAAGATATTTCAATAAAGTTGGTGATCACAGCATTTAATTAAATTGCTTTGTTTGTACTGCTAGAATACCTTTTCACATATTTTATTTCGACTTGGTAATTAATATTATTCCTCTACTCAACTAAGGTATGAAGAAATGTAAAAACTATTACTAAAACCACCTATCTCCGTTGTCAACAGCAATAAAAATCCTTCGCGACACAGCTGAGCTGCTAATCCATCACGCGCGCCGTCAGACCGCGATACAGAAGACGGAGAAACGACGCATCAAGCGGCTGCTAAGACATTTCCTGCCTGATCTCTTTGCACATCCCAGGCAACCGCTTTCTGATGATGAGAGGGATGAAGGTATGTTTTGAAATTCTTTTGACCTATGTAGACAGTTTCTGAAAGCAGCTATTAAAAATATAACGTATCTTTGGCCTCGGTTGCATAAAAAACCAATTTAACCTCGTAGCCACTAAGCAACAATTGACGCGCAACACGTGAAGCTTATATGTTCGGCAACGTTGTACAACAGCTCGACGTTGCCAGCTGGCGCGCAATATGACGCGCGGCTTGTTTGTCAACCACACGGAGATCATCACGAGTGGAGGTACCGAAGCAGAGCACAAAGAGAACCACGAACATAAGAAACACTGTATAATGCTTCCTATCTCATTTTCTCCCACGTTAAATCTTATGAATTTACGTGTCTGTCTCTTTTTATTGTCGCTTTTTCGTTTCATCGACTTTCAAATCACAACGATGCTAAAGAAGTTTTCACTTCAAAAAGTTCCGCGCTAATTTTCAACATGTCGCGCGCCGTTGTTGTCTATTGTTGCCTAGTGGATACAAGAATTAAATCTATTGGTAAATCAAGCGAAGGTGGGTGTACTTACCTATACACTTCTGCTAACCCCCTTCCTTGCTTTGAAGAAAAAAAAAATAAGTCGAGTGATTTGATTGGCAGATTTACTTGATCAGCACTGCAGTGTTAAAATGCCTAAATGATTAACTAATTTAGGTTATCTTGAGACAATGATGACAAACCGTGCGATGTGCAAACGACAGAATGTCAGTGGTGATACACGCATGCTGCCTTCCTACTGATAGTCTCTTAAACATAACCAAAATATAGTCCTTACATTAAATATACATACCAAAATCAACACAATCAAATATGTTAGGGGCAGGTAAAAATACAAAATATTTACCAGTTTTTATTTTATTTTTGTAATTTTATTATTTTAAGTAAAAAATAATAAAATTTTAAAAATAAAATTATATTAATTGCAAATTAATATAATTTTTATTTTTAATATTTTATGACATTTTATATTATTATGTTTTCATGAGTTGTTGAATATTTAAATTTAATTAATCACAATTTTATTTTGGGTTTTTATCTGTTTAGAATTAAAAATAGTTTATCATTTAAATATATGAGTGTAAAACAATGGACTAGAATTGTCTAATAAAATAAATTAAAAATATTGGCTCTGCAAATATTTTAGCATTGATAAATGTGGGATAAGGTCACAATATACATGAAACAAACATTAGTATGTATTTGTGTTTATCTCGGTCAATATTGTAACACGAATCGATGTTAGTATATCGATTAACATGTATACTTAATGCAATGCTTGCGATTTTTCACGCGATAATAACATAGTAAGTTAAATAGAAAATTATGATTGTAAAACACAAATATTCGAGAATAATACTGGAAATTTACCACATCGCACCGCTAGATGAAGACTCCGGTAACTCAAAAAACCTCATTTTTCAGAAATGACGAAAAACTGTTTTTAGTATTTTTGATATCTTTCCTAAAAACATATCAAAAATCTATTGAGACATTCATAGAGGTAACGTTGAATTAGCTTGTTTGTATTTTGTCTGTTAAAACCCTGTAAAATATCGAGATGTTTTAGTTACTCTAGTTTTGCAGCTGTAATCAAATTAAGTAAAGCTGCGTTTTATTAATTAAGTAAAGCTATCTTTTAACAGCAGTTGAAGGTATTGTCACGCGAGTTATATCTATGTGTAGGTATTCGAGTCAGGAATTCGAAACCGCCACTTACTTGAAATGCGTACTTTTTGAGTTACCGGAGTCTTCATCTAGGGGTGCGACATATTGAAACGAGTTTTCTAGTTAATCAAAATAATCGAGTAATCATACAGTTTATTGGAGAATGGTCAGCTTTAATAACGTTGCGTTTGAACAATACTTTAAGAAGATTTTTATCACAAGTTTTATAGAAATGAAATTATGAGTATAGGTACGTAGTAGATTATCTGTGTAATAGGCAATTTTTTTGCACGTATGTCCAGTAATATTCACTGTAAATGACATCAAATGACCATTTGTATTTCATTCTGCAGAAGAAAAAGACGATGCTGGCAGTCCGGGCAGTCCGAGCACTGAAACGCCAGAGGACAAGAACACGAATGCTGTCAAACAAGAGAAACAAGAGGTAAGAATTACACACGGATTTTTTTAACAAGTGCGCAAACTTAAACACATGACTTACTCATCATTATGAACAACTTTTACTAAGGGACCAAACCTGAAATCGCGAAAAATTAAATCTGCGTTTCCCTACATTTTTATGTTCGCATAACTCGTCAAAATGTAGGGAACAGCAGATTTTTTTTTCGCGATTTCAGGTTTGGTCCCTAAGCAAAAGTTGTCCACTGGAGCGGAGTCCAGCCCGTCCCATCCTTGATATCCTCCCTCCGGTTGACGCCTTAAACCGAGGTTCGTACCCCACAGGGGTTGCCACAGGGGGAGCGTTCACCTAGCTTTAATTAGCATAGTTGAATAACCCCTGGCTGGAGGTTTTAAATGTAGTTTAAGGCACCCACAGGAAAGCCCGGTTAAGTAGTCATGATCTCGGAGGTCAACTACGAGATGCCATACCTAAAAAAAAATTGGTTGCCTGTAAAGTCGGTATACGGGCGAAAGTTTTACGTGACAACGACTTTGAGTGGTAAAATAATTTTAATGTGAATATTCATTCGTATAGTAGGAAGAAGGATGAAATAATAGTAACAATTTAAAACATTTATTTATACACATGAACCGGTGTGTATGCCTATCTCTCTCACTCTCTCTCTCTCGCTCTGTCTCTCTCGCTCTTAGGCGGGCTAACTGTGCTCGAGTGGAAGGGACGCGTGCCTTTCACTTTTTATGTCTGTCTCTCTCGCTCTTAGGCGGGCTAACCATGCACGCGTGCCTCTCACTCGCTCTCATTGTGAGCGCATAACGTGAGCGGAGCGTAACGCAGTTTCTTGAAGTGTCACCCGGCAAACCAATTTATAAGACGTTGTCACGTCAAAATGGTGCAGAGCGGAGAATATTAGTACATTTCTATTGGTTAATATTAGTACATTTCTCCGCCCTGCTGCCTCGCTCCGCTCCAGTGGACAGGCAGCCGTAGCCTGTTCTCAGCTGTGTAGCACCTTAATTTCGATTGCTAATATCCACGTTGTTTGTCTACAGTCATCGGAATCTGATAACGCGTCGGACAAGAGCGGCAAAAACAACAAGAATAAAGAAAATAAACCGAAGAACAATAACAATACCGACAGCAAAGGTAAGACATGTTCTATATTAGTCAAAGGGCCTGTTTCAGATAAACTTTGTCTTTGAGTTGGTGGGAAATAATCTGCCAGATATGTTAACTAGAAAGAAAAATAAAGAAAACTTGTTTAATTTGCATAAACAAAACGCACATTAAAAAAATACGTATACAAAAGCCTCGTATTCAATCAGTAAAAGTTTGACAATTTTGTTCATTGGTTGATATCAAGGCCACGGACCACGCAAGACATTGCGTAATTACTGTTGCGAAATTGCCGATTTGGGTATATTTTACTCGTATGTACACCTGTGTCCAACCTTTCGGGAAACAATACGTGATTTTATGTTATACTAGCTTCTGCCTTCGACTTCTTTCGCGTGGAAGTCATAAGACACACAATATACTAAAACAACAGCCACATTTTTAACCGACTTTTGGGTAGTTTTTGAGTTAGCTACAAAATACGTATTTTTTTCCCACTTAGTATGTAGATGATATGATAAGTTCTTGTCACTGGTAGCAGGTAGTGGTATTCGAATGTGTGTGGGGTAGGTACCACAACAAAAAAGTGAAAAATAAAAACTACAAAAAAAAAAACAACCGACTTCCAAAAAAAAAACACTACAAAGTGAAAAATAACTTTAATTTCGGAAGTCGGTGGCAAAAAACGAAAACACAAAACCCAAGACACCGACTTCCGAAATTAAAGTTATTTTTCACGTTGTAGTGTTTTTTTTTGGAAGCCGGTTGTTTTTTTTTTTGTAAAAAGTTTTTTTACAACTCCCTCGTCTCCCAACCCATCGCGTCGTATCGACCGCTTGCGCTGACTTTTTGGCTTTTTGCTCGGCTCCTAAGGATCGTAGCGTAATGTTAAATAACCTATAACCTTCATCATGAATCACTCCGTCCATTGGTCGAAATCGTATGAAAATCCGTTTGGTAGTTTTTGAGTTTATCGCGTTCAAACAGACAGACGTGGCGGGGGGGACTTTGTTTTATAATAAGTAGTGATGTTAGCTAGAACTTATACAGAGATGGTGGAACAGGCCTAAACTATTGAATGTTCATACAGAAATTTACTGATATTCTTTTAAAAATTAGCCAATTCTAAGACACTTGCAATTTTATTGGATTATGAAGATTTTATTCAAAACTGATCTTGAGACAATGATGACAAACCGTGCGATGTGCAAACGACAGAATGTCAGTGGTGATACACGCATGCTGCCTTCCTACTGATAGTCTCACAAATATTAAAAAATGTCCCATAAATCGTGGAAAGAAGGGAGGTGTGAAGCGATTTTAGAATACGTCTTCCCTACCATTACCGCGCCCCCCGGTCTACTCCTTGATATGCAATGGCCTCTGTAGCCCCATGAAGCATGAGGCTCCAGAGGTTAGTGCAAATCTCGGGGTTCATTCGATTTATCGAGTCTGGTTATAGATTGTGCAATCCACGACGACGCGCCCCACTCCGCGATTACCGTACTGTGAGCTGTACTTTAGTACGGAGCGGGGCGGAGTGGGGCGCGTCTTCGTGGATTGCACTATCTATAAACCACGCTGGGTGCATTTCATGATCAAGAAAAACTGGTAAAATATTACAAGTAGCCAAATTGACACTTCCCATCTCTTCTCTTCCGTCTTATTGCAAATTGATCCTTATCAACTAAACAATAGAATTCTTAGCAAATAAATCAGGTAAACTAATTTATCAAACTATTTATTTTACAGAAAGTTCAATAGCATCCGCGAACAGTGTGAAGAGGACTAGCAGTAATGAGGAGATGTCGATGAAGACTGAGATTAAAGCAGAGCCACAGGATCTTGAGGATGACTACAGAGATCATCCAGCTAATGTGAGTGTTAACACTGTTTATTTTATGCATAGAGTAGTGTAATCAGCCTCGAATGTTCCTACTGTTGAGACACAGGTTTCTTATCTTCGAGAGAGAGTGAGCTGTAATTTTCCCACGTGGGCCCATGTTGGTAGATGTCACATGTCTGGGTTTGGTTTTAGGATATATTGGTTTTCTTTTTTTTTTTCAATTTGCAATCGGTATCGGTTTTCTCACGATGTTTTGTTTCACTGTTTTGAGAGCAGTGGTGATTAAATAATTTAAATATTTTGAGTTAGCGACCAATAATATAATTCTTTATTTGAGGTTGTTACCACTAGGCTGCTACAGTTAAATTGTTGCTGTGATTTAAACAGATTGTTTGAATTTTATATATATTTGAGTCTTCAGTGTTCTGGAATAAAATTATGTTTTGTGTCGACGTAGACATTGACCCGAAACTAACATAACATAACATCACATCTTGTTTCCCCGAAGGGTTGGGCAGAGGTGTCCCTGTAGCAGGTACATCCATATTTCGCCAGTTATGTTTAAGTCCCATGTAGTTAGGGGGCGAGTCTGTTGTCATTAACCGAAACAAATCCAGACTTCGAGGTGATACTGAGAAATTTTAGATAGAAAAATCCAATAACATTTTGTCTGACCCGGGAATCAAACCTAGGATCTAATTTCATCAGTAGTGCTTGCGATTACTAGACCAACGAGGTAGTTGCGAAATTGTTAGGTTAGATTTACTAAGAAGAAAGTTTCACAACGATAAGATGCCTATCTTTAACTATATTGTTTTGAGTGGTGTTCCTAAAGAAGTTGTCGATGTGGTCGCAGGAGGCCCGCTTCGTGTGCACGTCGTCGTGGTACCTGTTCCTGCGCGTGCACGGCGCGCTGTGCCAGCGCCTGGCGGCGGCGCGGCGCGCGGCGGCGGCGCTGGGGCGCGCGCGTGCGGCCGAGCGGCCGGCGCGCCCGCCCGTGGCGCACGCGCTGCGCCTCAAGCCCTGCAACCTGCCGCCCGACGCCGCCGCCGCCGAGCCGCAGCACTACTACGACGTGCTGCTGGACCTGGTGCGGGCCGTGCTGGACGGGAACATGGACGCCCCCGCTTACGAGGACGCTGCTAGGGAGATGCTCGGGATCAAGGTAACAGCCGCATCCTTCAAATAATTACAGAATGTTCAATGACAAATTGTTTCAATAGTTGGTGCATTTTAGCTTTAACATGTAGTTGACATTCATCAACGTACATTTATTTACAGACTAGCTGTTATCCCCAACTTCGTTAATTTGTATTTCATAATTTTTTATACAAATATCCTGTATAAAAAGTAACTCATATATCAATACCCTAGTTCACACTCGTACTAATTACATTTACACCAATTTTACAGGAGAGCAATACTTATGTTCGCATATGAATATCGTAGCAGTGATTAAAAAACATTAAAAATTTAGTTTTTATATCATAAAATAGCTTTTTAGGTTTTTTTTTGCGTGTATCTACTACAGATATACTTCTGCCCAAACCCTTCGAGGAAACAAGGCGTGATATTATACTAAATACTCAACTTCTTTTAAATACAATAATACGCGCATCCGAAATACTTAATATTTATCATTGTGACACTTTTTTTTTAATAGAAGGAGTAAGCTTTACGTAACTCTGATAAGATAAAACGACGCAGAATTTCATTTAGTATACATAGGAAAAAAAATGAAAAAAATGTAATTAGTACGAGTGTGAACTAGGTTATCGATATATCTTCTTTATATCAAACTACCTATCTGTAAAATTTCATAACAATCAGTTCAATTCTTTAGGAGAACGAACAAAATTACTTTCGCATTGTCTAACCCAATGTTATAAAAAGAAAAGAAAATTATTTTTTTGTAATTTTATATATTTGTTTGTTACACTTTCACGTTAAAACGACTAAACGGATTTAAATAAAATTTGACACATGAGTAGTCCATGACCTAAATTAGAACATAGGATACTTTTTATCCCGATATTTCCACGGGATTGAGACTTATGCGAGTGACACCGCGAGACGCAACTCATACATTTATATAGTAAAAAACAAAAATGAAGTCTGTACGGAAAGCCATATCACGACGCTAAAACACACCAAATATAAAAAAATAATAGAAATAACTCAACATCGAACACCACAATGAGTTTTTACTGTAATGTTTTCATATGATAATTTTTTTTCATAAGTACCCTCTTTATCTTTACAGGCCTACCCCGCCTACACACTCGACAAACTAGTCAGCATTGCCGTTCGACAGCTACAACATTGTGTGGCGGAGCCCTGGTCCGTTCGCGCAGCAGAATTAGCAGCCGCCGGCGGCATGAGAGGCCCTCTCGCGTACGTCAGACGAGCCGCTAGATACCTGCGACAAGAACACACCGCCTTTCTCGTGAAGCTGTACGGAGGAGACTCCTGCCGTGTCACGTTCGAGTTACTAGCGGGCGGCAGCGAAGGCCGTGCGTCACCACACGAGCCAGAAAGACTCGACAGGCATGAGAGACACGAAACATGGCCGCTATTCCGGGAAAGATATGCTCGGCCAACGACCGCGCCTGCTCCACCTAAACCAGTCTTCTTACTAAGAAACGCCAGAGCGCGCGCGCCGGGTTATACGCACAACGCGCATTCACTACCAGCTCAAGCACATTCGTCGCATACAGACCCAGCGCGACCGCACGCGAGACGCAAGCCTCCCCGACTACACGACGCGCCAGAATGCACGCTAGGACGCCTACTAGCCTTCAGACCGCTACAGCTATACCAACGCGGGTCTCTGGCCGCCGCTAGAGCGTCACATCCAGCCCTAAGCGCACGTCGACGGGAACGCTTCCGCGCCTGGTTACGAGCCCGTGACGCACCCTAGCGTCACGTGCGTCACGAATGACGCACGGATGCGTCACGAATGACGCAAGCAAGCGTCACGGAAGACGCACGGTACCCCGTCGCGGGCACGTTTTAGTGCTTGCAACGCGCTAGTGACATAGGACTTCTCTACGACACCATGTCAAACTGTAAATATTCAGTCAGTGATAGTGTTACAATGTTGTTAACAGATCACAACACAATATTATTATATTTATAATAAAATTTCTGCCGTTTTATTTTTTACTCCTGTTGTCTTGATGAAAGAACATTATTTATACCCAACTAAGCGATGAGCAATACTATTAACCTCGTATCCACTAGGCAGTAAGTGACGCTCAGCTTGTTCGGCAACGTTGCACAACACCGCGCGATGTTGTCAGCTGGCGCGCATATGACGCACGGCTTGTTTCCGTGCAACATGCAGTTGAGCATCAAATCCATCGACAACACTGAGATCACTGAATACATTTTCTTTTTTTCTAATGTCCGATGTCCGTGACTACCGCAGGACCACCAACGCCAATCGCTTCCATATTTAGTAAATAATTAGTACCCAATTGGTACTAATTAGTGCTCGAACGACAACATTGGTACCTTAGTAGTTTTCGAGAAACTCTACTTTGAAGGTGGTCCGGCCGTAGTCACGCTCCCTTCAGCAGGACCACCATGAGCGCCGTAAAAGGGGGCATGCTGCAGCTATTCTAAGTATACAAATAATTAGTACCCTTATATGTGATTCATTGCGTTTAAAAAACTGAAACATTTATATTCACCGAGAAATCAACGATGATAACTTTCGTGCGCTCGTTCAGCAGGACCACGGCTTTGAATGTTGATTCCAAGTTTGAGGAGCTTGTCGCTTTCCTCAAACCTACCTAGAAAATTAGTACCTTGCGAGATAAAATTAGTGCCCAAAATTCAAAATTAGTTCTTCAGTAGTTTATGAGATATACCATGCCATTGGGTGGGGTGGCGGTAGTCACGGTGTTAAATTTTCATTTCAAGATTTCCCTATTAAAAACTGATTTCTTCCCAAATTTGTACAAAAATTAGTGCTCTTGAAGAAGTTATAGCGACCAAAAATTCAGATTCTTAAGTGTTGTATTTTAAGAGAAATTAGCTTTCATTACTTTTCCATACTAAATCTCCGCGTATAACCCGACCAAATTAAGTTGTCAGTGGTATTGAGCAGTCTATCTATTCTGTAAAAACCTCACCGTGAAAACTTAGGTCAAGTGAGCTCGAAGTGAGGTGACAATAGTGCCAATCCTATCAAGATGCTATCAAGTGGAATGGCAGCTTTTCATGGAATAGATTTTAGAAGATGTACACTCGTGCACATAAATTGATGGATGTCGGAATAGTAATAACAACAGTTCAATATCTATAATTTTTATATAAACTATGTACAGACGCCAGCACTTCAAGCTACTATAATCTGTCAAATTTATTTAATAGATTTTCAACTTTATCGCTGAAGCATAAGGTTCAAAGTTGATTGGGAAAATTTGACAGTTTCGGGTAGCTTGATGTGCTGGCGTCTGTACTGAATCCATGGTAACAGTTTTCGCGTTGATGTCCCTGCCACCCTGTATTATCCATACATCTATACAAATAAATAAAATTAAAGTGTCTCTTTGTAATGTCAAAATAATAGTTTTTTTACTAAATGTATATGAAAGAATTAGGGTCCACGGAGCTTCTGTCTGCGGCTTCGCCCACGTGGATCCTAATTATTTTTCTAAAATTAAAATAGCCTTAGTTAGTCCTTATAACATCAGCTATCTGTCAATGAAAGCCCCATCAAAATTGGTCCAGCCGTTCCGGAGATTACCTTGAACAAACAGGCAGACAGACAACATTAAAAACAGACACTTCAATTTTATTATATCTATACATTTATAATAAAAATGTACATATTAAGAAAAAAAATATCCATGGCCTGTGATACATACCTTTGTTAATGACTCGAATAATTATTTTTCAAGTCCTTCATCTACCTTCTGTGTTGCACTAATTTACAAGTTACTAGAATGCAAAATTAAAGAAATAAATAGGAAATCTCTATTGCTCTTTAATGCACATTCTCATAAAAAAAATAATGAGAATGTGCAAATAGCGCGTTTTTATATGATACCCCATATGCCCTAGTAGCTCCACTTCGAATTTGTAAGACCCCGTTCAGTCAGAGTAGCAAAAAAAAAAAAAAATATTTCTTAATTGCAAAATAATTGGGCAAACGTTCTAAAACTATTCTAAATTTCAAGCTGATAACATTAGTAGTTGTTCTTGAGATATCCAACTGTGACAGAAAGACGGACAGACAGACTGAGTTGCACCATAAGGGTTCCTTTTTACCATTTTGGTACGGAACCCTATTATTATAGATATTGAACTGTTGTTATTGCTATTCCGACATCCATTAAGTGATGTGCACGAGTGTACATCTCCTAAACAGCTTAATACCATTGACAACTTAATTTGGTCGGGTTATACGTTGAGATTTAGTATGGAAAAGTAATGAGAGCTAATTTCTCTTAAAATACAACACTTATGAATCTGAATTTTTGGTCGCTATAACTTCTTTAGGAGCACTAATTTTTGTATAAATTTGGGAAGAAATCACAGAGTTTTTAACAGGGAAATCTTGAAATGAATATTTAACACCGTGACTACCGCCACCCCACCCAATGGCATGGTATATCTCGGAAACTACTGAAGAACTAATTTTGAATTTTGGGCACTAATTTTATCTTGCAGGGTACTAATTTTCTAGAAAGGTTTAAGGAAAGCGACAAGCTCCTCAAACTTGGAATCAACATTCAAAGTCGTGGTCCTGCTGAATGAGCGCACGAAAGTTGTCATCGTCGATTTCTCGGTAAATATAAATATTTCAGTTCTGTTTTTTTAACGCAATGAATCACATATAAGGTTACTAATTATTTGTATACTTAGAATAGCTGCAGCATGCCCCCTTTTACGGCGCTCATGGTGGTCCTGCTGAAGGGAGCGTGACTACGGCCGGACCACCTTCAAAGACGAGTTTCTCGAAAACTACTATTACCAATTTTGCCGTTCGAATACTAACTAATTAGTACCAATTGGGTACTAATTATTTGCTAAATATGGAAGCGATTGGCGTTGGTGGTCCTGCGGTAGTCACGGACATTAATAATGGTATATCTTGTAAACTACTGAAGAACTAACTAATTTTGAATTTTGGGCACTAATTTTATCTTGCAGGGTACTAATTTCCTATGTAGGTTTGAGGAAAGCGACAAGCTCCTCTAACTTTGAATTAACATTCAAAGTCGTGGTCCTGTTGAACGAGCGCACGAAAGTTATCATTGTTGATTTCTCGGTAAATATAAATGTTTCAGTTCTGTTCTTTTACGCAATGAATCACATTTAAAGAGTACCTATTAATTATTTGTATACTTAGAATAGCTGCAGCATGCCCCCTTTTCGGCGCTTATGGTGGTCCTGCTGAAGGGAGCGTGACTACCGCCTACCTGCCTGCCTTTGGCATTATGTCTGCCTCTGTACATTTATGTGCTTGAAGTATTAAATAAATACATTTAATAAATAAACTGTGTCAGATGCTCAATCAGTACAGACGCCAGCACATCAAGCTACCCGAAACTGTCAAATTTTCCCAATCAACTTTGAACCTTATATTTCAGCGGTAAAGTTGAAAATCTATTAAATAAATTTGACAGATTGTTGTAGCTTGATGTGCTGGCGTCTGTACATTGTGGAGTGAGGCAGGGAGGTTGACTTCACCCACTCTAATTTAACCTGTACATAGACCGGCTGGTTGGTGAACTGAGTAGCACTATGGTTGGTTCTGTGGATGCAAGAATGATCAACAACATTAGTTATGCTGATGACATGGTGCTGCTCAGCCCATCAATCTGTGGATTAAGGAAATTGTTGGCCATATGTGAGAGGTATGCGGAGACTCATGGCTTGAGGTATAATGCTACTAAAAGTGAGGTGGTGGTTTTTAAAGTACACACGAATATACCACCGGTGACGTTAGAAGGAACACCATTAAAAGTCGTCACTCAATTTAAATACCTCGGTCATGTGGTCACGGGTTCTCTCACAGATGACCAGGATATTATAGATAGGGAGCGCAGGGCGTTGGCAGTCCGATGTGATATGCTTGCGCGGTGCATTGCACTGACGAGGTAAAACTGACGCTCTTCAGAGCCTTCTGCCAGTCGTTTTACTCTTGTAGCCTTAGGTAGACGCAGAAGGCTTACAACGCTCTGCGCGTGCAATATAATTTTGCGCTGAGGATATTGTTGAGGCTGCCTCGGTTTTGCAGTGCATCAGGCATGTTTGCGGAAACGCGAATAGATGACTTTCATGCCATCATGCGCAAGCGGTGCGCATTCAGGCGCGAGCCTGAATGATTTACATGTATTACTAACTTTTAAAACTGTACTACAGCCACGGGTTACCGTGGCTCAAGTACCTGCAGTTAAGATGGGCATATTATCCAAAAACATTACGAAAATAGGCCGACAGAAGTGAAAACTTAAAACTTTGAAATAAGTGTTTTTTTTTTTAATTTTTTTATTATTTTTAGGATTGTAAATTAATATTAGTCTGGTTTTACATATATCGGCACTCCCGAGCAACAACAAGCGCAACACGTCATACCCATAGGTGCTTTTTTTTTTTTTGTGTGGGAATTTTCAAATAACTTCTCCCGCTCTGGGTGGAGCGGGAGGGCGTGACAGACTCTTACTGACTAAAACCCAGCCGTGTTCCTTCAGTTGCCATGTTGCCGGGGGGCCACGATTTCCCTTTCGGCCCTTATTCGCAGCCCCGGCAGGCATCGGCCCTAGCGGGCTCCGTCAAATACCCATAGGTGCTGTGCTGTTAACATTAGCATAAAGGTGACGCGAATCCATAAGATTTTCCCTTACCAAAAATCGTTCAATTATAAAAACAGAGTATCTTGGCATGCAAGAGCGAGCGACGCAAACTCGGAAATTTCGGCACCCCGCTCATACGTAAGGTTTGAAAACTTAAACTACGGTGCCGATTCCCTTGTTCACAAACAAAACTAAATTTAAGTTCAGTGCATCTTTTTATTTTATTCTTTCTATTTCATTATTATTATTAAGAAATAGAAAGAAAAAGATGCACTAGTTTGTGAACAAGGGAATCGGCACCACTGTAAAACTGTTGAGTTTAAGTTGAATAAGCTTTTCTTCATAACAGTAAGTTATATTTCTGAATAATGGTCAAAAGAAAACAGAAGCTTTACAGGATGGAGTAGGTACTAACATTTTCAGGCTCGCTTCGCTCGCCTTCTACATTAATTTAAGAGCTTTTCTTCATAAGTCGACAAAACAACTAATTCCTAGGTCTTTTGGAATGATCAAAAGAAAATCCATCCAAGTGTGAGCAAAATTTTCGAGCTCGCTACGCTCGCTCTTGCATTCTGCATTCTGATCAAAAGAGTTCTTAGAATTGAAAATATCTCACAAAACTTAACCTATCCAAGACTGGTTGTTTAAATTGTCAAGCTAGCTATTTGCTCGCTCTTCTCATAATCTACTGTTGTAATACCTACTATCTATCAAAAAGTGGTGTTTTGGCTTCCCTTGTTGACTGCGTTTATAATATTGAAAGAACTTTTGTGAAAAACATGTTTCCTTATGCAGATAAGTATATGCACATATCATTCTTGATGGATAAACCCAATATCCATCAAGAATGAATACCCAGCAGTAGCGCTTGCGACCTCTAGACCAACAAGATGTACCTCCATAAAAATATTCCTCCGCACCCATGGTGACCCCCCCCAAAATCTTGGGCTGCGACCGCGCCTGTGTGCATTGATGGCATGAAAGTCATCTATTCGCGTTTAATAATGATTGTATTTTTAAGTTTACTAACATAGGCTAACTAAGTTTACACTAACACTATACGGGGTGGCAGGGACATCGACGCGAAAACTGAAACCGTGGATTCAGTACATGATTCTGAACCTCACTGCGTTGAAATTTTTCGTCGGTTATTTTAAAAAAAAAACAGCTGTTCCATACATTTTGACCGCGTAGGTATTGCACTTTTCTATGAAACAGCTGATTTTTTTTTAATAACCGACGCAGTGGGGTTCGGAATCATTTACTGAATCCATGGTTTCAGTTTTCGCGTCGATGTCCCTGACACCCTGGATCCCTTGGTCCGAAATGAAATGATTGAATTTGAAAATACCTACCTATATGAATTTTGTTTTTAAAGAATGGCTTTGAGCTAAAAATATCAAAACTCACCCTATGATTTAATTTTAGATTAATTCATTTATTGCGTAAAATAAAGCCATTAGTCAAGTGACATTGAACGCAAATGCTAGTTCGACAATTCAGAAGCAAACTTTATAGGTAGGTACTTCAGACATTAACTGGCAGAGTACCGGTTTCTTTTGCTTTTGCAATAAGCACCAATAAACGTAACAAAATAATGTTCTTGAAAGGAACAACACTGATTGGTAGTGCGTCCCTCTCGCAATGCTCAATACTCTCGCACGATGTGGTACCGTTCATTAATCTACTAAATTAGTAATATTCAGTCTCATTCTCAGGTAACTACTAACAAAAATTAGGAAGTGGAAATCACTTAATGCTAAGTACACGCAAAATATAATTATATCACGTCCACACAGATTTGGATTTAGCGCTAGTGATGTCAAAATCTGTGTGTGGACGCGATTTGGAATAGTCGCTGCGTGACGTTTTTGCTGACCTTGCATAGCGATTATACTTTTTCTTATATTCGTATGCAACAACTCGTTAATATAGGCAAAACTACTTATGTACTTTGGCCAAATCAATACCCAACACCATTCTTGGTCAACTCTTTTAGTCTAAACCAGTGAATGCTTTCTGATTCTGATTGATACCTACCTTTTTTTTTTGTGTGGGAAATTATCAAATAACTTCTCCCGCTCTGGGCGGAGCGGGAGGGCGTGTCAGACTCTTACTGGCTAAAACCCACCCGTGTTCCTTCGGTTGCCCTGTTGCCGGGGGCCACGATTTCCCTGTCGGTTTTCTTTGCACCCCCGACAGGTTCTGATTGATACCTAATAATTATTTACCAGTATTCATTGCATAGGTATGTGGTCGAGCAGACGAATTTTTCAAACGTATGAAACTATGGATTATGAATTTCCTTCAAATCCTTCGGATTGTAACAAGTGCTTGTCTCGGATCTATTTAGGCAAACTAATTTGAATAAAAAAGAGAAAAAAAAAAATTTTTTTCAAAAAAAAAAATACAACCTGCTTCCAAATTAAAGTGAAAAATAACTTTAATTTCGGAAGTCGGTGTCTTTTTTGGAAGACGGTTGTTTATTTTTAACCGACTTCCAAAAGGAGGAGGTTCTCAATTCGTCTGTGTTTTTTTTTTTTTTTTTTTGTATGTTTGTTACGCGATTACTCCGCCAATTATGAATAGATTTTGATGATTCTTTTTTTGTTTGGTAGATCATACTTCAGAGGTGGTCCCATATACATTTTATTAACTTTGCTTGGGTAGTTCTTGAGTTAGCTTCAATTATACGTATTTTTTCCCACTTAGTATGTAGATGATATGATAACTTCTTGTCACTGTTATTTACATAGCAGGTAGTGGTATTCGAATTTGTATGGGGTAGGTACCACAACTAAAAAGTGAAAAATAAAAACTTTTTACAAAAAAAAAACAACCGACTTAAAAAAAAAACACTACAAAGTGAAAAAAAAACTTTCATTTCGGAAGTCGGTGACAAACGAAAATTCAAAACCAAAGACACCGACTTCCGAAATGAAAGTTATTTTTCACTTTGTAGTGTTTTTTTTTTTAAGTCGGTTGTTTTTTTTTTGTAAAAAGTTTTTATTTTGTAAAAAGTGTTTATTTTTCACTTTTTAGTTGTGGTAAGTACCTACCCCACACAAATTCGAAAACAAGCCTGCTATGTAAATAACAGTGACAGGAACTTATCATATCATCCACATACTAAGTGGGAAAAAGTACCTACGTATTATTGAAGCTAACTCAAAAACTATCAAAGCAAAGTTAATAAAAATACGTGACGAACATAATAACCTCCTCCTTTTTGGAAGTCGGCTAATTATCAGCGTTATTTGTAAGTTATAGATTGCAGCAGTAGATTCTGATTTTATTATTTAATAGGTGTAGTACCTATACTTGCGAACAAAAGTATGGAATCACCTACTTGTTCCGAACGATCTTTATTACTAAATAACTGTTGTAAATTAATCAAAATGCTACCATTTTAAAGGCTATACTGTAAACTTGAAATTCATGCCACATGCATTTAAATTAAACCCATATTTCAAGAGCTTTCCTGCTTTGAGCGGAGGAGTAAGAAAAAAGACGTTTCAATTTCTCGATATGCCGCAAGTTGCGCAATATTTATCCTCTTTAAAAGCATTTTTTTTAACAGTCGGCTGTTACACGTTGACCGGAACACATATCCGCTACTTTCGACCCTTGAACTTGGATGATAATGGATACCACACCTACAGAAGCAGCACAAATCGTCGCCCTACTGCAAGAAGGGATCAGCCAGCGGGCTGTCGCACGTCAGCTCCACATAAGCCAGTGCTGTTTCGAAAGTTTATAAATGCGTTCGAGAGACTGGAGGCTTTATCCCGAGACCAAGATCTGGACGGCATTTTTTCATTACTTCTCCACTCAAAGTAGGAAAACTTTTGGAATATGGACTAAATGCATGTGGCATGAATTTCGAGTTTACAGTATAGCCTTTAAAATGGTAGCATTTTCATCAGTTATTTAGTTTTTAAATCGCTCAAAACAAGTAACAAAGTAGGTGATTCCATACTTTTGCTCGCAAGTTTAGTTACTACTACTTCAATGGCCGATAGATGGGCGGTGGTCGTTTATTCTTTGCCAGGGTTGGCATAAAACAAACAAGTTGTGTTAAACACGTATTTTAAACAGTTTGAAATAAAAGTGTTTTTTATTTTTACCCGACTACCCCAGAAGGAGGGTAATGTTTTCGAGAGTATGTATCCGAGCGTTTTGTCACTACGAATTGCCGGTAGAACGACCGGGCCCGGAGTAATATGAACGAGTTTGTGCCGGTATCTGTCCCCCGCTCGCCCCGCTTGTGCTCCCCTCGCCCCGCCCGTGTTCCACTCACGTCATTCGGGTCGCATTTTCTGGTAAAAGTAGACGTTTAGCATGGATATTCAATCAGAAACTTTAATTACGCTTGTCCAAGAGAGACCTGTTCTGTGGGATAAGACCGAAGACGTCTATAAAGACAAAAACTTAAAGTTAGCAGCATGATACCACCACAACACAACAATTTCGTCGTCCATTGTGCGCGCAGGTCCAAATTCAACTGAGTACTTGACTGTCTGAATTTCTTCCGGGATCCGATGTAATGTGAACACTCTGTCCGGTGTCCGGTTTCCGGCAGATCTGCCGGTCCGGCGTAGTAGGAACGCTGCCTATGTCTATTTTTTTGGCACGCTCTGTAGCCTAAACGGCTTGATGGATTTTAACATGTGAGGTGTCGTTAGATTCGTCTTAATTGTGGGAGTGTCATAGGCGTATCATATTTATATATTGCATCTGCAAATACAAAAAAAAGGGAGATAGGCTTAAAAAAAGAACTACAATATTGGTATCAAATAAAAGCTAGTAATGAGTCAATATAATTTTAATAAAATTAAAAAGCTTAATTTTTTTTTTGTGGTAATTACTTAAGTGTTTAAAATCACAGTTTAAAAAAAGTTTAAAATAATGTTTTTTTTCCAACCCTGTTTTTTGCTTGGCTTGGCGACGCCGCGACCTGTAGCTTCCTTCCAGGGGCGTAGCTACCGCCGTATCAATTATACGGGGCCAATCATATTGCCGAAAAAAGGCAAGGATAGAGTGTATATTTAATTTGAATTGTTTGTAAACATTTTGAAAAAAGTGACAGATAGATAATTATGATGAATAAATATTTCTTTTAATTTTATGCAATTTTTTTTTTCTTTTGTGAGTAATCTTTACCCTTCATGAGGGCCCCCAAACAATTTTTTATACGGGGCCCCGCCAAGGCACGCTACGCCACTGCTTCCTTCCTGGATATAATGCCAAAAAAATACAGTTTCCCCCCCTATTTTACCCAGGGAATAATTTATCAATGATTTTCCCCATGTTTTATTAGACACTGGCAATATTATCTACCATGGCTAACTGTGGATCCTGATGGATGACATGAAGAAAAAAAAAACAATTTCTCATGATAGCCCAAAATTAATTTAAAAAAATCATTTACCTTCTGAATTAAACTCAACAAAACATTCAAAGTTAATATATTGAACAACTATTAGTTACAATGATCACACTTTACGTTTACAGCATCAGCAGACATTCAACTAAATATAATAATAATATTGTCGTTAATACCATTAAAATGATATATTTTGCTTACAATAGGCCACCAAAACTTCCCTTACACATCAATAGACTCAGGAATTTAGTCAAATCACTGGACAAACTATGAAGTACCTACCATGGCAAAAAGTCTAGAAATTTACTGGCAACACCGTAATTCAAGTGTCAATCTGTCTTAATTTTTGAAATCATTCTTCTTTTCTTTTTTGCCAAGCCACACTACAATAAACTATTAGTAATATCTATGCCATGATTTTTATTCTACGAAGGGTTTTCCCCTCCAAAATCACTATCTGCGATGTAAAAAAGGTAAAAACAAAAGAAATCGGAAATGTTGATCAGTGCAGCAAGCTTATCAAACCCAGTTTACCGAAATCTTGTCCAGCAGAGGGCACTATAAGGATGTTACTTGTAAGACTTTGATTTTTTAGAAAATAATGTAAAAGCCCTCGTTCTCTTTGAAATATTTACTGCGTCACCTCGAAAAATCACTAGATCTAAAATACCATATCCTCGGTGCTTGCTCCGGTCTCCCACTTTCTTCTTAGTGATATATCACTTGCAAATTTCTTTTTATTCAAAGGCTCAGCATCACATTTTTTTTTACATAATTCGAGGGAAAATAGAAAAAAAAACATACAATTTAGTTACTATAGGGATTGACAGCTAGTGTCAAAAACTTTTAGCGACATATATACGGAACTAATTGACAGTGAAGTGTTAAGGATCTATCATTTTCTTGCGCTGCCGTCACTAGGCCAGATGGACATGCTGCACTGCTTAATAACCGAGCTTGACTTTTCACAATAAGCAGAAGACTTACTTACTATAATACACAGTATACACATCGCTAGCCAAATTAAGCACTTTGCCTACGGCCCCTACGGATTCAGAAAAGAGTTTAGCCGTAAAAACGACTTGAAACTTGAATGAACTTCTTAAGGCCCCATGAATTTTAAAAGTTATCAAACTGTATGTTATAAGGTGGGTACTTTCAAAGTGATGTTCTCAGCTTGCACTTGGACGTTGACCGTCGACCGATTGTGTCTCATGTGTGATTTGACAAGATCTGAATTGACAAGCGCGGCCATTAGGCTTAGCTCTCCTGCCAACACTGTAGCACATATCAGTGACGCTAATCTAGCAGAGTTTTCTGCAGGGCGTGCCCCAGCTCCTTTAACCCCTAGGATGTCTAAACAGGCTCCCTGACCCGTCAAAATTGTACCTCCGCCAACAGTACCGACTTCTAAAGAAGGCATGGTGCAGGTAACATACAGATCGTCACCATTTTCGCCACAGACTTCCATGTTTGTTGAACAATTCGAGCTGGTTACATTCTGAGCTGGATCTTGACCAGTAGCTATGTAAATAGCTGTTACCATATTCGCTGCGTGGGCGTTATTCCCGCCTATGGACCCAGCCAAAGCTGAGCCTGAGAGATTCTTGATTTTGTTGCACCTAGCCAAAGTTCTGGCATCAGTTTTAAAAATGGTTCTTAAACTATCATTGGTTATAGTTGTCTCACAGACAACTCGTTTACCCCTTCCCTTAACCCAGTTTATTGCTGCAGCTTTTTTATCTGAACAGTAGTTTCCAGATAAGCTAATGACTTCCATATCTGGGAAGTAGTTTTTAAGTAATTTTAGGGCGTTTTCGGCTCCTTTTGAAACCATGTTCATGCCCATTGCATCACCTGTTGTGGCTCTAAATCTTAAGTACAGTGTTGCTCCATCAACTCCTATATGAATCTCTTGGAGGCGAGCGAATCTTGATGTAGAATCAAAGGCTTCTTTTATTACTGCATAGTTGTCTTTATTATCTATCCATTGTCGGCATTCATGGGCTCTTACAACGTTGGGGAGTTTTATTGCTGGGGCTCTTGTCATACCTACGTCTTCGACTACACTTATGACTCCTCTAGTACCAATGGCTTTAGCACCCCTATTAGTTGAAGCCACTAACGCTCCTTCGGTTGTAGCCATTGGAATCATGTATGGCTTGCCATCGACTACTAAAGGACCTGCATAGCCGACCGGCACACCGACGTATCCGATAACATTTTCACAGCAAGCGTTTAGAACCTTAGAATAATCGTAATTTAGGTAAGGCAGCTGTTTGATTGCCAATTCAGTTTGGAACCTTGATCCGACGACTTTTCTACGCAATCTTACACCACGTAACGGATCGCCTAATACTGCTTCTAATCTATGTAAAGGTATATGGGACTGTTCGACGAGCATCACCACTTCTTCGTCGCTTAGTGACACGCAAGCTCCCTCAGATCTGTATATTTCAAGGCATTCTGCCATTGGACGCTTTTTAGAGTTAAGTTTGGCCGCAGAAGAGCTCGGAGAGAGTGTAGGCCATTCGTCTTCTAAAACACCTTCTGTTTGGGTTGAAACTTCAGAATTCGAGTCATCACCTACTGAGAATTTAGGCTTACTTCTAGCCTGTTCTTGAACCATCTCTTTGACCGTCATGTCATTCATATCTATGACCCAGTTTCTATGTTCTTCAAAGAAAATGAATTTTATAATCAAAGCGCAAAGCAGAGTTGCTATGACGATATAGTCGGCAGAAACAGAGAACCATTTGACGTATGAATGTAAAAGAATGTTGTCGTTTGGAGCAGGGGTCAAAGTGTCTGTCGGACCTTCAATGATCCCGTTATCAGAACTCCAAGGCCATCGGCTGGTAAGATGGACGCATAACAGTCCTGCAGCCATAATCATCTTCACTCTTTGAACGACTGGGTTTGGCTTCAGATCAGCATCAGAAAACGGACTGTCTGGGGACATTTCTTTTCGTCCTGAAGCGAAATCTGCTACCAAGGAAAGGCAGGCCGGGTAGAAAGTGACAAACACTAGGTAATCTACTAACAATGCTAGGCAGGCAAAAGTACACATGTGTTCAAGCCTGGGGACCCCAGATAATGCTCCTACTCCTACTAACAAGACTGCTAGGAGAGTATCCAAGGTTGCCGTCGGTCCCAGCAACGCCAATGCTCTTCCGACCCTTTTTCCCTGGTCTTCACCAGCAGACCACCCTGCCTTTGCCATTCTGGCACCTCTAGCCACGTCAGCGACCAGCAAAAACAGAAACGGGGCATCCTTAATACTCGCTAACTCACTCCAGAACAAACTAGCGACCGCTGACGTGAAGATGAAGCTGGCAAATGTGGAAAACACCCCGGCAATGATGAGAAGATACTTCGAAGCGATTTTGTGGAGATTTGAGATTTGGTAGTAAGCGTAGAGCAGTGCTGCGCAACGGACAAAGGTCATGATCACTGCGTCTGCAGCCTGGTATTCGGCCTCTAGTCCCGGGCATGCTCTAGCCCATCCTGCACAGTGTTCTGATCTATTGCCCGGGCCATTTCTCTCGACGCTAGCGGCGCATGCGAGCAAGGCCAAGGTTGCGACGATCACCTCCCATTGGTGACGAGCGCAGAACTCGCCGTGAGCTCCCCACACTTTCATTTCTACTGCTTAGCTGCTTAGACAGCTGATTTCTGGAAGTAAAGAAAAGGTATAAATTAGTTTGTGATATTTCAAAGGGCGAAATTGGTTATTGGAGGTTAAAAAAAAACGAGCGAGTCTTACAGTAGTCGCATAATTATGATGTGTAACATCTGACGTTGGTAATAAGCAACATTAAAGGGGCGGGACCTCGTCAAGGTCATTTCTGACGGCCAACTCTAGCACCGCGCATGCTCAGTGGTCAAATCAAATAGCGCGTGCTTCCCCGGCTTCCTGTGACACTTCCGTTCGTTTTTACGAAATCACTCACTCTCCAGATTAAATTTTTTAGATTTTGACTTTGCAGTAAGGCGAGTAAGGAAAGATGTTACACAACAAAAAGAACAAATTTTCGGCCATTTTTGCCCTATACCTGTTAACGACTCCGATATGCTAAATACACTTTGTTAGAAGTGAGTTCACGTAAACAGACCCAAGGGTAAGGTTTGAACTCACGAGTCACGACCTCGTTAAGCCAATGCCTTTACCGTAAGTTCATCATAGGCTAGCTTCTAGTTATATGAGAGTACTGCAGTGTTTATTTATTTATTTAGGAACACCAACTTAGGTTTTGTCTTGCGCCAGGCCAAAATTTTCACGAATCATCGAGCCCTAAAGATACTGTACAACTCCTTCATCCGCAGTTTGCTAGAGACTAACTGTGCAATCTGAAACCCCCATGAAAAAGTGTATACACTGGTCATCGAAAAGGTTCAAAAGTCTTTTGTTTGCTACCTCTACTTAAAAATGTATGGATATTACCCGTACATGTACCCAGCACCATTTGTGCTAGGTATGGCGTGCTACCAAAGTTTAGAAGTAAGGAGAAATCTTAGTCTCGTAAAATTTTCGTCCAGCTAATTCGTGGTACTCATTTCAATTCATTTTTACTACAGTATATCTCCTTTAACATCTCACAACCCATTAGCCCTAGCCAGCATCCTCTATACTCAATACCTCAAACCAGTACCATAACCCTCAAGGCCAGTCCATTGTACGTAGCCCTAACCCATATTAACAACATTTTGCTGTATGACGAATCCTCAGATGTCTTCGCGAGTACTGAACGGAGATTCCTGAACACTGCTACTCGATACCTGGAATCCATTGCCACTCCCAGTACAATCTCTTTGGAGTGAATAAATTAATGTTTCTTGTTATCATTTTATTCAAATTTTTATCCTAATTATATCTAATCTTATCTAATTTTGCCTAATCTTAACTAATTTCAACAAATTTTGTCTACTTTTAAGTAATTTAATCTAATTTTATGATGGTATGTGTAATTAGGCATCGAATCCGGAACGAAGTGATCCGGCAGAGAACCAAAGTTATCGACATAGCTCACAGAATTAGCAAGCTGAAGTGGCAGTGGGCCGGCCATATCAGCCGTAGAACCGATGACCGTTGGGGTACACGTGTGATTGGAAACCGCGAATTGGCAAACGTAAGGTAGGACGCCCTCAGGCTAGGTGGAGTGACGATCTTCGCAGGGTGGCTGGTAGCAGCCGGATGAGAGTTGCCGAGAATCGAGCTGAATGGCGTGCAATTGGAGAGGCCTATGTCCAGCAGTGGACTGCTATAGGCTGATGATTTGATGATGTGTAATTATAATAATTACTAATAGATATTGACCTATAACTTGTATGTATGATGCAAACTATTAGTATATTTTGGTATTTTAATAAAATAAATAAAAAAAATTGGTTGCCTGTAAAGTCGGTATACGGGCGAAAGTGTTACGTGACAACGACTTTGAGTGGTAAAATAATTTTAATGTGAATATTCATTCGTATAGTAGGAAGAAGGATGAAATAATAGTAACAATTTAAAACATTTATTTATACACATGAACCGGTGTGTATGCCTATCTCTCTCACTCTCTCTCTCTCGCTCTGTCTCTCTCGCTCTTAGGCGGGCTAACTGTGCTCGAGTGGAAGGGACGCGTGCCTTTCACTTTTTATGTCTGTCTCTCTCGCTCTTAGGCGGGCTAACCATGCACGCGTGCCTCTCACTCGCTCTCATTGTGAGCGCATAACGTGAGCGGAGCGTAACGCAGTTTCTTGAAGTGTCACCCGGCAAACCAATTTATAAGACGTTGTCACGTCAATAAACCAACAAAATATATCCTACTAATATTATTGAAGGACCCGAGTTGCTTTTGAACGGGTCACCAATTAATAGGGTGTCAACTTATAAATACCTAGGGCATTGTCTTGCCGCTGACCTCAAGGACGATGTGGACATTGAGAGGGAGCGCAGGACTAGCGGTCCGGAGCCCGTAGATTTGCGTGGTGTACAGACCAAGTGAAAGTAACACTTTTCAAGGCTTATTGCCAAAGTTTGTACACGGGCAATCTATGGGTCAATTATACTAAGAGATCGCTGGATGTCCTGCGAGTCCGGTATAACAATGCTTTCAGGATGTTGTTGAGGCTGCCTCGTTACTGTAGCGCGTCAGAAATGTTTGCGCAAGCCCGCACCGACGGCTTTTATGCAATTATACGCAAAAAACGGCGTCGCTACTGAGGAGAATGAGGGGCAGTCAAAACAGCATCCTGAAAACTGTAGCCGAGAGCTTCGGCTCTCCGATTGTCCAGCAGTTTGTGCGGAGGTTGGTTTTTACTAACACTAGGCAATAAGTTATTTTTTGTATGTTACTAACACTATATGGATATTTTGTGTCCGAAATAAAACAATTTGAATATTATAAACGCGAAAGTTTGTGAGGATGGATGGATGGATGTTTGTTACCCTTTCACGCAAAAACTACTAAACGGATTTGGATAAAAATTTGGCACACAGATAGTTTTTAACCTGGATTAACACATAGGATACTTTATATTCTGATATTCCCAGGTGATCGAGATATATGCGGGTGAAACCGCGGGGCGTTGCTAGTCACAATATTTGACATAAATAAAGGGAACAGGTATTATGTAGGTCTACTCCTTCACTTATAAGAGACCACAGCATGCACAATAAAAAAGTTAATTGATTCAGGCGTGACCTTGCGGAAATCCATTATAAAATACAATAGACGTGGATATATTTAGTAACCTGTTACGTTTAGCTATTTCGTAGACAGCGCTGCGCGGTGCTGTCTGCGTGCAGCGCTCGGTGTGGCAACACGCCGTGTTCGGGTTCGCGACAAGTCAATCGTCATCCTGAGGATGCCTCGTTGAGCAGTGACACGTGTCGATTTCTTTCAGGAGTTTTTTATGGCTCTTTAGAAATAGTTAAGCGGAACAGGTTACTAAATATATCCACGTTTATTGTAGGTATTTTATGCACAATAAAATTAACAACTAGGGTATCAAAGTTAAAATATTAATAAAGTACGCATAAGTCTCGATCCCGGCGGAATATCGGGATAAAAAGTATATGTCCTGTCTAATTTAGGTCATGGTCTGCCCATGTACCAAATTTCATCCAAAACAAATAATAAATTAAAGAACAATTTTGAGAGCATTTGTACTTTTTAAAGAAAAATTAAATTATGCACACGCACACAGGCACATAAATAAATCACACCTTCTTCCCATTGGGGATGGTACAAACTACGAACGTCACCTGCTACGATCCTTACATACTCTCAAATTAAATAATATTGTAAGTTTTTTAAATATCGCGTAATTCAGGTACACGATGTACGTATGTTAAAAAAAAAAAACGGAACTTCCGTGAATGTCGCGCATCAAGGTCCCAAGTAAATGAGATATATTTGAATAAAGAAATGAATCTTCATATAATTGAAGACCTTCAATAAAATATGTCATTTTGAAAAAAAAAATCTTTTTATCATGGACAATATTTTAATTTTCTGACTGTATGTACGGTATCCACGTGGAAATTATTAGCGATCACTACAGACCTTAAGAACACCTTATGGTTATAAACTCTGGTTTTGTCAAATCTTTTCATCATCTGCCCAGCTTTTTCCCAACTATGATGGAGTCGGTTTCCAGTCTAACTATATGCAGCTGAACACCAGTATTTTATATGGAGCGACTGCCTATCTGACCTCCAGAACCCAGTTACTGGGTAATATGGTACCTCTTGGTAATGGGCCTACCACACGCACAAGCTTCGCGCGGTTGGTAAAATTCACCGATTTGTACATGGTGTGTCGTGTACAAACCGGCCTGCGCAGGCAAAACTGTGGTGAAGCTTGTGCGCGTGGTAGGCCCATAAGACTGGTTGTCAGACTTTCGGGCTTCTGATTACTCGGAATGACTGTCAAAGATCCACGAATGACAGCCGGGACTAACGGGTTAACGTGCTTTCCGAGGCACGGAGGGGTCTCGATACGTCGGTTCACGAACCGACATCGACAGCGGGAAGCGAAGCTTATCCTTCAACCGATCTGTGGCTGTTATTATTTAGCCAAAAGGCCCTCCATGTAAGGTTACCATTCATCTGGATTTATCCGGACATGTCCGGCTTTTTGGCCCCCCGTCCGGACTATGTCCGGCCTTCTCATTTGTCCGGATTTTTCGATTGGGGATTTTCGTTAAAAAGTATAAAAAAATACTGAAAAAATAAGATTAAAAAGTTAAATATCCGGACTTTTTTGCAAATGTCAGGCTTTTTGTCAAGACTTTTCAAATTTCGAAATGGTAACCTTACCTCCATTAGACATGAAATGAAAAACATTCGAAAAGAACTTTCAGAAACGAAAAAAAAAACTAAATATAGGATCTCAATTATAAACTCACAGCACTAAATTTAGCCTTATCCAAACACCGGTAATTCTGCTAACCCGTTACGCACTAAACACAACACTATTAATTGTAAACAAAACAACGGATACGATAAACAGTTACGATTTGTTCGATAAACATTGTAAAACCACAACTAGTGACTAGTGACCTAGAAAAAACCGGTTTGGGAGTTGTGTGCTCAAAAACGGACAAATGACCGTGATAACTTTCTACGAAGCATTGACATTTTAAAGTATTTTAATGAAAATGATAGTAAATTACAATTTTTCTGTTTATTTTTTCATGTTTTTAATTTCCGGAATATGTCATCCCGTGCCATTATGACGTCCTTTTTAGGGTTCCGTAGTAAACAAGGAACCCTTATAGTTGTCCGCCGATGTCCGTCTGTCTGTCTGTCTGTCCGCGGTCTAGCTCCGAGACCCTTAGTACTAGAAATCTGTAATTTGGCATAGGTATACATATTAATTACGCCGACAAAGTGGTGAAACAAAATTATGAAAAACATTTTTTTTATGGTACCTCCCATACACGTAGTCGTGATTTTTTTTTAATTCTATGATGTGTCGTATCATTGGAAAGGTCCTTAAAAAACATTGTGAGTTTGGGAAAACCATTTTTGGATTCAGGGATCCGTTAGCGAAATAATTTTTGTTAGATTCAAGTGTCCCCCCCCTGCCAGCTAAATGGTTAGTTTTGGATGTGTGTAAAAAATCACAGTAGTAGTTTATATAACGAAATTAAAAGGAAAACTATCACAGCTAAGTAGGCTTTACAAGTTAACGAGTAATAATCGACCAACTTAACTTTGCAGTTGCAAAAACACGTTTTCCCACACATTTTGTATGGGAGAACATGTTTATCGACTACAAAGTTAACTTTGTTTTTGGGATAAATTCATCCCAACTACGGAACCCTTCATTGGGCGTGGTCCGACACGCACGTGGCCGGTTTTTTTCAAAAGGGTTTTTAAATACTTTGGTAAAATTTGTGAGAGGGTACAGAACAACTGATCATTCCGAAAATTCTCTCAGTACCTAATGTCACAGATAATAATTATAATGTGAAGCTTTAAGGTTCGTGCAGACCAGCGCGACACGCGACGCGACATAAAGGCACCGCTCGTCGCGCGACTAGCGGTGCCTTTGTGTCGCGTCGCGTGTCGCGCCTGTTTGAAAGAGCCTTTACAGTATTGCAGTGTCATAATAACTAATATTATAAATGCGAAAGTTTTTGAAGTAAAAACTTCTTTAGGCGCGTTGGGCATTTTTGAGATGGGAAAAAACAATTGAACTCGCAATTGAACCGATACCTCATTAAAAGTATTTCCTGCACAGTAAAATTGTTCAAGTTTTCAGTTCTGTCGGCACTCCCGGAGTGCCACTGTTTTTTGTCGCTTACACGCTAAAACGGCTGAACGGATTTAGATGAAATTTGGCAAATGCGTAGACCATGACCTGGAGAAGAACATAGGCTACTTTTCATCCTGGTCACGGGCAGAAGCTAGTAACTAGTAAAACACACCGAAAAAAAAAAAGAAGTATTTTTAAACATTAACATTAAGTAGTACTTAACCTTGATTTTAATATATTCTAAAATTTTCAAAAATAAAAAAATATGCAATAGGATTGAGGCATCATTAATATTTTCAATATTTTTTGCTGTCGACTGTTCTGCCTCAGTCGCAGCTCAGGGTTTGGATTTGTGCCCGGTTGATGGCAATAGGCTCGCCCCTTATTACATGGGACTTAAACATAACTGGCGAAATGTGGGTGTACTATAGGTACACCTCTGCCTAACCCTTTGGGGATTACAGTCGTGATGTTATGTTATATAAATACTTCTTTCTTTCTGCAATTTTTTTCTGAGAAATGAGCATTAATCGCTCATAATAAAGTTCAGGTTTCCTTACGGTGATGTCATACACAATAAACTGGAAGTCTTCTTCATCTTTTCGTGTGGTTAGTGACTAACCTGCTGTCAGAGTATTAAAGCCGCCCATGGGCCTCTGACTTGGCTTCACATGACGTCAAGAAATATCTCTCAGGCGGTTTCCTCACGATGTTTCCCTTCACCGTTTTTGAAGCAAGTGATAATTATACAATACGCACATGAATACGAGAAGTCAGAGGTGCAAAGCAATTGATGGAAGTAATTCCGAACAATTTAATCATTTATAGCCTACATGGAGGCGCAGGTATTCCCAGTAATCAATCTGCCTAGCCTTTTCGCAAATCTGGGGTCGGCTTCCAGTCTAACCGGATGCAGCTGAATTACCAGTGTTTTACATGGAGCGACTACCTATCTGACATCCACAACCCAGTTACTGGGTAACACGATACCCCTTTGGTAAGACTGGTTGTCGGACTTTCGGGCTTCTGACTACTTCAAAGATCTACGAATGACAACCGGGACCAACGGCTTAACGTTCTTTCCGAGGCACGGAGGGGTCTCGGTATGTAATGAATGGTCACCCATCCACGAACCAACCGCGGCAAGCGTAGCTTAACCTTCGATCTACCCGTGTGGCTGTTATATATTTTTTTTAAATTCAGACACAATTATTCATATTTTTATTAGTTTTCTTAAGAATTATGTTAGTAATGTTATTGTTCAAATACACACCACAATTTATGTTATGATTTAGCCAAAAGCCCCAAGGCATTCCCAGTAATATAAACTAAAATTATAAAGAGGTAAAATTGTTTGTTTGTAACAGATAAATTCAAAAGTCATTTATTCAAACTAGGCTGAGAATCAGCACTTTTCGAACGTCAAAATTACATAAGACAGTCCCCCAAAACGCCACCCTTCGCACTTTTCGAACGTCAAAATTACATGAGACCGTCCCCCAAAACGCCCACCCTTCACCACTTCCTAGTGCTTTAGCTGGGAAGAAGTGGCGCAACAAACTCCCCAGCAGCAAAAGATAATCTCTGAAAGTACCAATTCGATTTAAAATATGCTCTCACTGACAGAAAGCTCTATTGCCGAGTGCCATAGGATATTATGTTGTAGATAGGTGGCCAGCGCTTGTCCTAGGGTAGAGCGGATGCCCTAGGCGCCAGATGGCAAGGAGCGCCAAAAAGCCAAATGCGAAATACATTTCCAGAAAATGTTGATAGCACCTTTTGAGATGCGTGAGAGCAGTGTTGCCAGAACAGATTTTTTTAAATCCGTAGGCTAACGCTGAAAACTCTTCTTTATTGTTTAGTGACTGATTCAAATTAACACCAAATACTAATTTAATTATACGTGTCAGTAAAAGTTTTCTTAATGTTAAAGAAGCAGGAGTATACTAATTTGCAATAAAAATAGATTATTGAAAATTTGGGAATAATTATTTATTTAATTAACATGAAACCGAAGTAGAATTTACGTGAAGTGAAAGCGTCGATCAAAGGTCGCCGAAAGACAATCTCGCTCCACCCTGATCAAGGGCTAGGGCCGGCGCTGTAGTTGTCTGTCATCCTCGCGGACGCAGTCGCGGGCAACAGCTAGTAAATAAGTAAACTGTATCCTCATCACATTCTTCTCACGTATTCTTCGCGTAGACTGAATAATATTATAGCCTTGGTAGGCCCTACGAATAACAAATTATTATGCTATGAATGATACGGTACCAGGAGAATACAATACAACAATAAAGAATAGTATTTTTTATTGTAACAAAAGCAAACTTATGATGCTTGGATTAAATACGACATTTAGCCTCAGACCAAATAAAAATCAAGACATAGCGTTGTCAACAGTGACGGGAGGCCGGTTTCGTAAACATGTGTGCACTTAGTGAGGTGTAGTTTTGGCATTCTTCACTGTATTGTTCGCAGCGCTATATCTTGGTTTTTTATTTTGTCTGAGCATTTAGCATCATTCATCATCTTCAGCCGAAGCTTGACAAAGGCATTTTGGGATAGAATCCGACAATTCGGTTCTCTTTTCTCAATACCAGCTCGGAGCATAAGTTTATGCTCTTACTCAGATCTGGACACATTCCATGTATAATAAGTTTGCATTCATGATGAAAAAAATTAACTCGCCTAATTGTGTGGAATGTGGAGTTGTGGAAGACTTACATCACTTATTGATGGACTGTGTTCGATATGAGTCTGATAGAAATTATGTTTGGGGCCTTGAGTTTGAACCGACTTGATTTAGGCACATTTCATAAAATTCTATCTCGAAGCAAATGGTGATGATGCGAAGTCTGTTCAGGTTTATGGCCCAAATGTAATCCATAGCAGTGTGTTTTGTTATTATTTGATTAAGGCTATAATGGGACTGTCATACGCATTACGGTTATAAAAGTCCCAAATTAAAATAGAATAAAAAAATAAAAAAAGTTTATGCTCGTTGAAAGTGTAGCGGTTACACCGCCACATACGAACTACGCATCATAGACATGACGTCACACAAATCCTGCATCGCGCAGTTAGAGTTTACCGAGCGATCGACATACATACAAGATTTCAACTTCAAACCGATATGGGCAGTTGCCCACCAGACACAACACCCGTCTGGTCGGAGGATCCTCCCTTTTCTATGGTGGATGAGTGAACTTTACACCCTGTTCCTCATACTCCTAAAAAAGCAATAGGTTCGCCCCCTATCACAATAGACAAAGCATTGGTGGCAAAGTGATAACAGCCGCGACTTACGAATTATATGTCGTAGGCTCGAACCCAGACAGGCGCTTTACTTTGTGTAAATTATTTCATCAGCACTGCTCTCAAAACGGTGAAGGAAAATATCGTCAGGAAACCGACATGTCCTAGAATCGAAAATTCGAAGACATGTGACATGTACCAACATGCATTGGGCCCGCGTGGTGGATTACGGCCCGCTCCCTCTCACAGAGAGGAGGCCTGTGTCCCAGCAGTGGGAACATTACAGGCTGATTATGCTATCATAATATAAGATCACGCCTCGTTTCTCCAAAGGGTGAGGCAGAGGTGTACATATTTCACCAGTTATGTTTAAGTCCCATGTAATAGGAGGCGAGCCCATTGCCATCAACCGTGAACAAATCCAGATTCCAAGCTACTACTGAGAAATTCAGATGAACAAACTCAATAACACTTTGCTCGACCTGGGATTCGAACCTAAGACGCTCAGCAGCTCCTGGTGAAATGTAGGTAGGTGCACTACACTTCTGCAAAGTCCTTTGAGTAATACAGGCGCGATATTTCGTTATGTTAATTTGAGCTGAAATCAAACCATTATCCTAATGACCTATAAACTAGAGATGGGTCGACTAGCCGACTAGTCGGCTGCAAAATGGCCGATTAGTCGGCCAAACCGATCATTGCTTTCGGTTGAGTTCGGGTGACATCGGCAATGTTCGTGACTACGCTTTCGGCTCGTAGGTGCGCGGCGCCCGTTGTCCAGACGGAATTAATTAATGAACCAAACGAAGGGTTCCGATTCCTTCCTATCCTATTCTAGAGTAAACTGTAAAACTGATCCGCCGTCTTTTAAATTTTAAGTAAAAAAAAGGGCTGGTTTTAGCCGACTAGTCGCCGTCTACAAATACGGCCGACTATTCGGTATATCATAAAAATAATAACAACATAAACCTAACTTTTGTCTACACCATAAAAATCATACGATATTTTTTTTGCTGGTCTCCGTATTTGCGTTGCCATAAAAACTAGACACCAATACACTCTCAAGTCATTTTAGACTCTACCATCATAGTTTTTGAAGTGATAATTAAGTGGTTAATTAGCTTATATGTATTCTGAGAGGTATTTCACAATGGCAGTATGCATGACCTTGTAACTTACTTAAATGAGATGTTGGTTAAGTTGGTGTTGAGAAAATTTGTCTAGTTGACCTTAGAGCCATTTCCATGCATTTTGGGGTTATATGTAGGTAATTTGGTAAGGTATCGTGGGTTGAGAAGCAGGGATAGCCACCTAGCGGTGTGACCGTCGGACTGCCAAGTCATAGGACTCGAGTTCAAGGCACGCACCTCTGACTTTTCGGCTTCATGTGCGTATTGTTTTAATTATCACTTGCTTCAAAAACGGTGAAGGAAAACATCGTGAGGAATCCGGCATGCCTGAAAGATATTTCTCGATGGCATGTAAAGTCAAGAAAGAGGCCCATGGGCGGCTTTAAAACTGACACCAGGTTAGCCACCACACGAAAAAAGAAGAAGGTTGTGGAAGTCAGATAAGCAGTCGCTCCATGTAAAATACCGGTATTCAGTTGCATCCAGTTAGACTGGAAGCCGACGCCTACACAAGTAGGTAACTTGGTAAGTTCGAAGGGTAATAAAAAACCATCTGCCTGACCTTTTCCCAACTATGTTGAGGTCAGCTTCCAGTCTAACCGGATGCAGCTGAATACTAGTATTTTACATGGAGCACCTGCCTATCTGACCTCCACAACCCAGTTATTGGGTAACACGATACCCCTTGGTAAGACTGCTTGTCAGACTTTCAGGGTTCTGAAGACCCGTAACGACTGTCAATGATCCACGAAAGACAGCCGAGACCAACGGCTTAAGGGCTTGTACACAAAACTGCGAATTCGCATCGCATTGCAGAAATCTGCGAGCTTGCAGTGCGCACGGCTTAGGCCGAGCTCGCAGATTTTTGCGATGCGACGTCGCATCGCAGTTTTGTGTAGGCGACGATAACCGACTTTGAATGATTTTATACTGAAGATCACGTCTAAACGAGTAGTGTTAATGATTTGGAAAAAATATATGTTAATTTCTTAATAACTTAATATATTAATATTTTAGATTATGTTTTATATTCCATAGTGAAATTAATTTGTAAAGTAATGTCTAACGCGGATAAAAAACTGAGAATCACGCAAAATCTATCAAATTTTTCTGAAACCTTCAATAATTTAATTATTTATCTTTTAATAAACGTGATTTATTAAAATACTTTATCTACTCTCATATCGTAATATCAAAACGAGTTTATATTGACATACTTTATAAACACAATATCGAAATTTAAAAATAGAATCATGTTATAACACTTTTTCTCTAACAAAATAATGCTATAAAACAATTTTTTTTCTATTACGATACAGGACTAATCCAAGAAGTTAATATCACCAAGGAGTTTCCATCAACTTTTGTGATGGAACGTTTAAGCGGGGGACAGCAGCACCCGCTGTAGCGCATGTGCGGTGTTGTGCAGGCGACATTCATTTGTTTACAAAACAAAAGAATGGCGCCTGCACCAGCAGCAGTACTGAATTTCGTGGGATTTTAAATTTATTCTTGATAATACCTTTGGTTTTTTATTTAGTATTAGGTTCAATCCCAATGTGTGAGAGTAGATAAAGTAGTGTATGAAACTGTACATAACTAGGTATTAAAACATTCGTGTGATACTATTAAAAACCTCGCCTCACACTCATGTTTTAATACCCCTCATTATGCAACAGTTTCATAAACTACTATTTTGTTTTATGTATAATAAATTAATAATGTGTCTAATTTGGGACAGCGCTCCTTGATGGGCGAGTCCTGTTACTGGCTGGACGTACGACGCGTTGCGTGAGCTCAGTACGCACGCAAGCTAACCACTCAAGGTCACTGGCATATATATCGTCTGCGTCTTAACGTGGTTTCCGAGGCACGGAGGAGTATAATAGCGAAATAACTAGTCTTATGTGATGGTGTTTGCATGAGCAATTAGAACTTAAGACGAGTCAAACAATTGTAAGAGCAGGATTTTCCATACTGTAAATGTATATGAGTTTGGTCACATCTCTGATTTTAAGCTTTGATGCGGTGGATGATTGTGTTTGCTTTCCTAGAACCTGTTCAATACAATGTGAACACATATTTTGATATTCTGAAATATTATAGATTCATGGTAATTAATTGCAGTAATCTATCATAATTTAGAATCAAATTAAATTTTCTCTGACCAAGATTTCCGGGTTTTTTATATATGTCACGGCTAAAACCCGAAGTGTGGCTACACCTAGTTTTAGCCGGCTAGAACTTGGTGCGGTTAGCAGTTGGTTAAAGTTAGTTGTAGCAAATGAAAATGGCTGAAAGGTAGGTTAGGTTAGGTTAGAACTGTGACCACATAACACACCGCACGAGCCGAGCGAGCAAAGCGAGCGGTGCCGCGGCAGCGGCCGGCGAGTGCCAGGATCCATTTAGGCAAGTTTAACCAACTGCTACCGGCCGCACCTAGTTCTAGCCGGCTAAAACTAGGTGTAGCCGCACTTCTGCTACCGGCCGCACCTAGTTGTAACCGGCTAAAACTAGGTGTAGCCGCAATTCGGGTTTTAGCCGTAACATATACACATTGACATTAATGAATTTTATAATACAATGACATGAATATTTACTTTTAAAGTATTACATTATTTTAATTATTGTGAATGTGAAGACTATGTGGGTCATTCCTTTTTGTTTTTAATTTTTTCTCAGTTAGTTCTAATCATGGTCTGACAGTTTGAGTAATTTATGTGGCCTACCCAAATGTCCTTTTTTTGGTATTGTTTGTCGAATCGTTGAGCTCCTTAAATTCTCAGTTGAGCTGCACGATAACTGACAAATGCGTGCACTGACTGGACAGGCCCTCTCAATCTGTGTGGTGCTTTCCTCAAAGACCATTTCAGACACCAATCCACATAGCCTTCGCATGATCTGACCAAGATTATGTCTGGACTTTAAAAGAGACTGTGACCTCTGAGTTTGTTTCGGCCTTTCTTCTCAGAGTAGTCAAATAGGAAACGCCGACCTCATCTAGTTTTTAAAATATGACTGACGTGTAAAATTGTTTGTACAAACCTACTTACAGAAATAAAATAATTTTTCATTTATCAATATTTTTGTTCTTTTTTCTTGTTTTTTGTGTGTGCAACATTAATGTGCCTTAAAAATATTTGAGTGTAACGCACAATAGTTTTTTCTTTAAAATCAAATATAAGTGAAATCCATATTTTACTTTCTCTCTATGTTTTATTTCAAACAAAGAAATGGTCCTTCGAGCCGGATATGAGCCAGCGACCTATGGATTATTCAATCGAGACTAAGGTCAATGGGTATGCACAGTGTGCATTGCACACAGAATTGCGAGAAAAAATTCTGCGAAAAAACGGGCCCACGTACTGTAGTACGTGGGCCCGTTTTCTGGCTTGAACAAGTAGCGGTAGTTGCATTTGACGCCCGTCGACAACGCGTAAAAAAACCGACGTGTGCAACTGTGCATATTGAACGTCAGATTGCCCTTAAGAGCGGCCAACCCGTCATACTCTTCATACAAACGCTCGTACGTGATTATGGCGTTGTAACACATCTTTCTTTAAAAATTTTAAACTAATAGGTATCGTGTGCACTATTTCTAGGTTTCTATGAAACCAAAAAATGAAAATGTCGAGAAATAAATTCAGTACAAGCCTCCGAAAATCTACATTTTTGCACAATTTTTACCTGAACTTTGGCCGTTCATAATATACTCATAAATTGTAAAAGTAAACAAAACATCGGCATAGAAACCTTGCACATGTAATGGAGATTCTAAATGACAAATATTTATTTCACAAACTAGTAAAACTTACTCAAAAACACGTATTTCCTGAAACAAGTTTTATGAAATTTCCGCACACTATTTTTCGTACAATGTTATCGCGTTCTCACTTGCTTGTTAGCAGTTCTCACTTGCGCTAGATGAAACCACATGCTTTTTGATCATGCTTGCGTTGACGATAGACGGATCGGGAAGGGCCCTCTTAAGAACTACTTGACCCTAAACCCCGAGAAATTAGGGAATGGTCACTTTGCTGAGGAAGACTGGGCTTGTCCTCACTTGCCGGTGGATATTTTTTTTATTTTTTTTCTCAGCTAATTTTAATGATGGTCTGGCACTTTGAGTAGTTTATGTGCCTGTGGCAAGAGTCAAGTGTGTGTGTGTGTGTGTCCCCAGCTAAATAGTTGGTTTTGGATGTGTGAAAAAAATCACAGCAGTATTTTATATAACGAAATTAAAAGGTAAACTATCACAGTTAAGTAGGCTCTACAAGTTAACGAGTAATAATCGACCAACTTAACTTTGTAGTTACAAAAATAAGTTTTCCCATACATTCCGTATGGGAGAAAGTGTATATCAACTACAATGTTAAGTTTGTTTTTGGGATAAATTCATCCCAACTACGGAACCCTTCATTGTGCGTGGTCCGACATGCACTTGACCGGTTTTGTACTTAATACGACTCTAATCAAAAATAATGTTTATCATAATACCTATGTTCATTACAATTTTTAATAAGTTACCAAAGATTAAAAGAGTTAAGTTTTGTTGTGTCTTATTTTAAAAAGTCTATACCTATATCTTATTAAAATAAGTAGGTACCCATTAAGTATTAACGTAAAATTAATTTGCATGCCCTAAACAGGCAAAATATGGACTGTACAGACGCCATCACCACAAGCTACTACAATCTGTCAAATTTCTTTAATAGATTTTCAACTTTATCGCTAAAGAATAAGGTTTAAAGTTGATTGGGAAAATTTGACAGTTTCGGGTAGCTTGATGTGCTGGCGTCTGTACATTAAACCACCAACTTTTACAACTTGGCGTTTAAAAAGCGGCCGTGCAAACTACCGCTACCTTGCCACCGTGCTACTTAGACCTTAGACTCCCTACCTGACCAAACCATGACCTAAGCCATGACGGTGAGTGACAGCCATTTGACAGGTATGGGACAAACACGTACCGATATGCTGTGCATGATTGACGTCACAGTAGCGCCTAGCCAGACAATCGATAACATATGATGGACCGGTTAAACACGATTATCATGTTTGGCTGACCAAGATAAAATAAACAGCGAATCAGTCGACGAATGATTTGGGGGCCCGGAAGTTAAGTCAGTGGGATTTTGGGTTATACTTTTAACCGTCCATAAATTCAAGGTCGCTCAGTGAGCTATAGAACGGGTTAGGCTTGGAATCTCTTTGAGGGATCGAATCCGGAACGAGGTGATCCGACAGAGAACCAAAGTTGTCGACATAGCTCAGAATAAGCAAGCTGAAGTGGTGATGGGCCGGCCATAGCCGTAGAATCGATGACCGTTGGAGTAGACGTGTTCTCGAGGGGAGACCGCGAAACGGCAAACGTAAGGTAGGACCCCCTCAGGCTACGTGGAGCGACGGTCTTCGCAGGGTGGCTGGTAGTAGTTGCATGAAAGTTGCCGAGAATCGAGCTGAATGGCGTGCAGTTGGAGAGGCCTATGTCCAGCAGTGGACTGCTGAAGACTTATGATGATGTTACCTAGCAACTACCAATAATGATGTATTCTGGTATTTTTACTATTATTATTTGACAAATGACTGATAATTTAATGTACGTTCCAATTGTATTAGTTTCTTATTTTATTTATGTAATTTTGCATGCTAGTTTTAGCGAATTGTTTTAGAACTTGTTAAAAACCCGACCAACTGTAATGTACTACAATTCTTGCAAATAAAATTTCATTTCATTTCATTTCTGGAATAAATACGATCTCATGGTATTTTAATAAAAATTGTTGAGTGTAAAAAAGGCAGATCAGAATCAACTGAAATTAAAGATGGCGCAGGTTGGGTGCGTCGAACTTTTGAACCTACATTGCCAAAAGCATTTGTAACGACGCATACGAAAATCTCAGTAGAATCCCAAGGAAATCAGATGCCCAAAAAACTGATAATACATTTTTTTGGCAGCGTTTACTAAATACCATTCCTTGCTGACCCTAGTCAGTTTTTTAGGAAAAATAAAGAGCGTTGCCGATATACCCAATTAGGCTAAGTAAAGCTCAGATGCAGGTGACAGGCACAACAAGTACAGATTTTGCAGGATAGGGCAGGCGAGGCAGACATAGGCCGCGAGCGCATGCTGTGACGCAGCTACACAGACACATTCGCGTCCTAGCTAGTACAAACAATCTGTCATTGAAACAAAATAAATTAATAGTTTAAAAAACACTAGAAAAACACGCTTTTATAAATGCACGTAAAAACAAAAAATAAATTATGGATCGTTCAAGTTGTCTCTATTTCTGGGCTGAAGTGTAAACTATGTGCTTTTAATTACCTTTCTCACAAGTGCAAACACGACTATGATACGATATTCCATCATGGAATGCCAGTGCCTATCTTCCGGCTTCATCATCAGACCTTAAAACCTAATCGTGTTCAAAGTCCATTACGTGGCCTTTTTCACAAGTGCAAACACGACAATGATACGATATTCCATCATGGAATGCCAGTGCCTATCTTCCGGCTTCATCATCAGACCTTGAAACCTAATCGTGGTCAAAGTTCAATACAAGACTTTTCTAAGAAATCCAAAACAGCTATGATACGATTTTCCATCATGAAGTTCCAGTTCATATCTTCCGGTTCCATCATCAGATTAGTTCGACAGTACCATATTATTGTATTGTCATCAGAACTACATACAGCTGCCAATTTTCATTACGCTACGACCCTTGGAAGATGGTTAAATTAGTTACCGTAGATTCCATTACATAGTTACATACAGGTCGACCTAATAAAAGCGTGTTAATTATGAATCAGTGGTAAAAAAACAAGTGACGACCTGCACGCATCGTGCAGAAATCTGTGCCGGCTTACAACGAGACGCAGAGCAGGACAGACACATGTCTGCGTCGCACGTGCTTGCGCCGCAACGTACTCAGCTGTCAGTACGTTCATGCATTACAAAATCTGCTCTGCCCTGCGCTGCGCGGACCTGCGTCCTCTGCGTCTCAGCATACGCTTAGCCTTAAGGATTGACGGTGCACGATTTAGCTGTTTTCTGTGAATATGCCCATACGTATAGAAACGAAGACAGATGGTAAGTTGGCACCCTGACATACAAAGGAAAGGATAACGAGTTGTAATTGAGTTAAGCAGAACCATGCGCATGCGCAATCGTAAGGTGAAAGTCGACGACATAGAATTTCAAGTGACAGCGAAAACAAAACGAGAATTTGTCCTGTAATTTCGTATTTATGGGTACAGTAACTCAGTGCCCCGCATTACCTGACCCCACTTCCCCTCTTCTTTTTTGTAGGAGGGGACAGGTAACGCAGGGCAGACTGTACTGGCTATCAAAAATTGCTGGAGTAAGTATCATAACGGAGATGAGAATTGGATTCCTTTGTGGTTTTTGGATATATTTTTTTACAAAAAATAAAACAATCGACTTCAGACTTTCAGTGGCAAGAAACGAAAATTCAAAAACAAAGACACTTTCGAAATTAAAGTTATTTTTCACTTTGTAGTGTTTTTTTTACCCGACTACGGCGAAGCAAAAAGGAGGGTTATGATTTTGACCGGTATGTATGTATGTATGTTCATCTGTTACCTCATAACTTCTAAACTGCCGATCATAATTTGACAAATAAGTATCATTGGAAGCGTTTTGATTGTCCGCTGGTTATAGGCTATGTGACGTTACATTAAATGCAATATGGCGCCCTCTAGAGGACATAAAGTAATGAAATAAAAAATAAAAATAATTGAATTGTGCCATGTTGGGTATCAAATGAAAGGGCTTGACAAGCACATTACAAATATGTATAAATATCATATTTTCCAAGTAAATAAAAATGTTTAAATTGTTAAAAACAAGCAAAAGTGAGACTGCTACGTATGGCGCGGCTGTAAAATTAACACCTATTTTACCATAAATGCCATGATGGTCCAGTGGTTAAGGCCACGCCTCTCATGCACGAGGTTGTGGTTGAATCCACAACCTCGTGCATGAGAGGCGCGAGCAGGTACCAATGTGACTTTTTGAATTCAAATGTACTTTCTGAGTTTATCTTGGACATTACTAACATCGGTGAAGGAAAAACATCGTGAGGAAACCTGTACCCTAATTGTGTAATACAACACAACCACAATCTGTTTCGATTTGAAACAGATTGCTAATCCATTGGTTGGCTTCATAAGTTGGAAAAAAAATCTGCTCAACAACGTAAATAACGCAATGAATGTTGTTGAACCGTCAAAATGAAACAAATTAGGCATAATTGTTTACGAAAATAAGTTACGCAATTAGGGTAGGTACTGGACTTTGTTAATATTTATAAGTCTGAAATCGCCAACACGTCTTGAGCGCGCGTGCTGATCAATGCTCGTGCCTTCTCTGTATGAGAAGAGGCCTTTTCCCAGCAAAGGGACAATAATAGGCTGGTATTATTATACCATATAACTCAAAAAAAAAAAATTAAGCTGCTCTGCAAATACTTTATCTCGAAAATATAACCCCAAAATAATTTAAATAAAAAATAAGTTCAAAAACTAAAACCCGACTAAAAGATATGAAACAAGAAAATATTTCAGACTGAAGTCAAGACATAGGTACAAAAATGATCAAGGTAAAGCCGTGGTCGCATGCCATTATAATTTTTTAGGTGTACAAGCATGCGACCACGGCTTTACCTTGATCATTTTTGTACCTATGTCTTGACTTCAGTCTGAAATATTTTCTTGTTTCATATCTTTTAGTCGGGTTTTAGTTTTTGAACTTATTTTTTATTTAATGATACGTTTGAAGCTAACTCAAAACTACCAAACGAAAAAAGAATCATCAAATTCAATTCATAATTGGAGCGGAGTAATCGCTTAACAAACAAGCAAAAAAAAAAAAAAAACATACAGTCGAATTGAGACCCTCCTCCTTTATTAATTTTATTTTCCCGTTATTCTGTCCCTTTCTGTCGCTCAGAAACATCCTTCGCTAGAGCGAGAAAGAAGCGGCTGCGGTCTGCAAATGCCGTAATAAATTTTTTATGGGAATTATATATAACCTACAAAACAAAAAAAGAATCATCAAAATCTTAAATATATAATATACCTACTAGCTGATCCAGCAAACTTCGTTCCGCCTAACAGTCAATGAATGTGCATGTTTAAAATTTCTACCCTACCTACCCTATCTACCCTACCTACTTATAAATTAAGATGTAAGCTATCCTATCTTTCAAGTTGGATCAAACTGCACACGGTGTGCAAATTTGATTAAAATCGGTTAAGTAGTTTAGGAGTCCATCGCGGACAAACAACGTGACACGTAATTTATATATATTAAGTAATATATTTATAATATAATAATATTATAAACTCAAAAGTTTGTGAGGATGGATGGATAAGAAAAGAAAGAAAATAAATTTATTTGACCCAGGTCAGGTTGGTCAGGTCAGCTTTGGATGGATGTTTGTTACTCTTTCACGCAAAAACTACAGAACGGATTTGGATGAAATTTGGAACACAGATAGTTTATAACCTGGATTAACACATAGGATACTTTTTATCCCGTTATTCCCACGGGATCGAGACTTATGCGGGTGAAACCGCGGGGCGCAGCTAGTAATATTATAAACTCAAAAGTTTGTGAGGATGGATGGATGTTTGTTACTCTTTCACGCAAAAACTACAGAACGGATTTGTATGAAATTTGGAACACAGATAGTTTATAGCCTGGATTAACACATAGGCTACTTTTTATCCCGATATACCCACGGGATCGAGACTAAGGCCCGTATTACAGAATCTCACTCAAAACTCAAGCATTACTTAAAACTCGTTTAAAGCCTTTTGATTGGTTGAAACTAGGTGCAGTAATGCTTGTGTCTTAAGTGAGGTTCTGTATACGGGCCTGGTGTACGAACTGAGTGCACGCTCGACTCGAGCGTCCAGCGCAGCGGGGCGGGGCGTGCGACGTTCGTGTTAAACCCATGCAAACACTCGCGAGTGTCCTGAGTGGCGGCCGAGCGGCGCGGGGAGGGAGCGTGCTTGTTTGCGGTGAGCGGGGCAATTTCAAATCAGTTGTTTGCAGCGGTGACGGAAGCGTACGCGCCATTTCGTTCGAAGATATTGTTATAGAAATTCAACATAAACTAAGCGTGCATAAGGCCACTGGGCGAACGCTCTTTCATCGCTTGCACGCAACGCTGGACGCTTTTTCACTCAGGTCGTACACTTATGCGGCTGAAACCGCAGGGCGCAGCTAGTCAAGTCGCGTAACAAACAAGCAAAAAATAAACTGTAGAATTGAGAATCTACTCCTTTTTGAATTGTATTTACCTGTTATCTGTCCCTTTCTGTCGCTAAGAAACATCCTTCACTAGAGCGAGATAGAAGTGGCTGTGGTCTGCAAATGCCGAAGATCTCGGGCATAGCATCATAATCAGCCTATAAAGGTCAGCTCATGGGCATAGATATAAGAAAGAATTTAGTCCCGGGCATAGATAAGTTTCTATGGTCCCGGGCCTCCTTTCTGTGGAGAGGAAGTGGGCCGTAATCCTCCGCGTGGAGGCCCAGTGTGGGTTGGCGGATGTCATCATATCTTCGAATTTTCGGTTCTAGGACATGCCTATTTCGTCGCCGTTTTGTGAGCAGTGGTGATAAAATAAATTACACTAAGTACCTGATTTTAATGCCTGGAGGCTTTTATTTCAGCTTGAGTATAGTTTTGATGGTTTTTTTGGCGTACGCTTGCTGACATATAGCAAATAATTTAATTTAATGTTTTGTGTTGCGAAATGTAAATAATTTTGCATACTATTGTATAGAATCAAGTTTTTCTAACTGAACAGACAGCTGTGCTGCTGGGGAGTTTGTTGCGCCACTTCTTCTTCCCAGCTAAAGGCACTAGGAAGTGGTGAAGGGTGGGCGTTTTTGGGGGACTGTCTTATGTAATTTTGACGTTCGAAAAGTGCGAAGGGTGGCGTTTTGGGGGACTGCCTTATGTAATTTTGATGTTCGAAAAGTGCTGATTCTCAGCATATTTTGAATTTGATTTTGATTCTGAGTTCCTTACTGCCCACTGTTCTTTGGGGTTTACCGTTTGCAGGCAATTCGGGGAAATACGAATCTAAGCGGATGAAGGTCTGACTCAGGCTTCAAAGTAGACGTAGACATCATGCAACATAGTTTATCTCTATTTGTAGACGATAAATAAAATATTTATGACAACGATACTATATTCTAGATGCCGTGATAAAATCTATAACGTCAACCAAACCAGTACAATACATCCATTGTTACTTGAATGTTTAAGAACGCGAGTAAGTTATAATAAATGAATTGTGATTCTAATGCAGACGGAAGTCAGTTTGCGTATGTATATAAAGTATACGGGGATTTTTATTTACCTATGTATGGTTTCTGGAAGCATAATTAAGTAAAATCAGAAAATCTGAACAGTACTTTATGGATTTCGGGGTACGTAAATAATATGAGGAAGGTGTATGTGGAAATCGTTAGTCATGGCATGGGCACGTGATGCGAAGGAATGAAAAAAAACAGTGGCACTCCGGGAGTGCCGACAGAAGAAAACTTGAACAAGATCGCCTTGGTGGAAGAAAAATACTTGTATAGAACATTGGTCCGCAACCTTATCTAAATAAAGAGCACAATCGCGTTTACAAAAATGAGAAGTCGGTAACGGAGTCGCGAGTTCAATTGTTTTTTCCCATCTCAAAAATGCCCAACGCGCCTAAAGAATTTTTCACTTCAGAAATGTTTTGGCAGTTAGGTTTTTTATAAATTATTTGTTTTTATTTTATAGACTAGCTTACCCGGTAAACGTTTCGCCATATAAATGTTTGGGGTGGACCACCCTTATCACTTAGGGGTATAAAAATAGATTACGACCGATTCTTAGACCCACCGAGTATACAATATATAAAATTTCATAAACATCGATCAAGCCGTTTCGGAGGAGTATGGCAACTAACATTGTGACACGAGAATTTTATATGTTTAGATTTTAGTGACAAGTTTTTTTTAACCGATTTCAAAAAAAAAGGAGGAGGTTCTCAATTCGTCGGGATATTTTTTTTATTTTTTTTATTTATGTTCCCCGATTACTCGAAGCCGGCTGGACCGATTTGAAAAAATATTTTTTTGTTTGAAAGGGTATACTTTCAAGTTGGTCCCACTGTCATTTGGTCACGATCTGATGATGGGATCTTGGAGAAATCGAGGGAACTCTTCAAATATTAAAGGCACATCTATGGCGATTTGGGTATTTTTGATGAGCAGTTGACATAAGGCTATTGTAACTTAGATAAATTACAAATTAACCCATTAAAAAGTGAAAAAAAAAAACTTTTTTACAAAAAAAATACAACCGACTTCCAAACTACAAAGTGAAAAATAACTTTAATTTCGGAAGTCGGTGTCAAAAAACTAAAATACTGATCCAAAGACTTTCGAAATTAAAGTTATTTTTCACTTTGTAGTTTGGAAGTCGGTTGTATTTTTAACCGACTTCCAAAAGGAGGAGGTTCTCAATTCGCCTGTTTTTTTTTTTTTTTTTTGTTTTTTTGTTACGCGATTACTCCGCCAATTATGAATAGATTTTGATGATTCTTTTTTTGTTTGGTAGATCATACTTCAGAGGTGGTCCCATATAAATTTTATTAACTTTGCTTGGGTAGTTTTTGAGTTAGCTTCAATTATACGTATTTTTTCCCACTTAGTATGTAGATGATATGATAACTTCTTGTCACTGTTATTTACATAGCAGGTAGTGGTATTCGAATTTATGTGGGGTAGGTACCACAACTAAAAAGTGAAAAATAATAACTTTTTACAAAAAAAAAAAAACAACCGACTTAAAAAAAAAACACTACAAAGTGAAAAATAACTTTAATTTCGGAAGTCGGTGACAAAAAACGAAAATTCAAAACCAAAGACACTTCCGAAATTTAAGTTATTTTTCACTTTGTAGTGTTTTTTTTTAAGTCGGTTGTTTTTTTTTTGTAAAAAGTTTTTTTTGTAAAAAAGTTATTTTTTTTCACTTTTCTGTTCTTTTTTATTTATTTTTTTCACTTTTCTGTTCTTTTTTATTTTTTTCTTTCTCTTTCAGTTTTCTGCTATGTAAATTTTCAGTGACAGGAAATTATCATATCATCCACATACGAAATGGGAAAAAATACGTATTATTAAAGCTAACTCAAAAACTATCCAAGCAAAGTTAATAAAATCGGTTCACAATTGACGGAGAAATCGGTGGACAAATAAAAAAAAAAAACATACATAAGCTACGAACATATAACCTCCTCCTTTTTGGAAGTCGGTTAAAAATGGCACAACAGGTTTGAAAAAAAAAACGGCTTAATGATTTAGAAAAAATATATGTTAAATTAGAGCATTTTCTTAATAACTAATAACTACTACTTAATATAGGAATATTTTAGATTATGTTTATATTACATAGTGAAATTAATTTGTACAGTTATGTCTAACGCGGATATAAAACTGAGAATCACGCAAAATCTATCAAGCGTATTTTTCTGAAACCTTCACCATTATAAAGATAATTTAATTATTGATCTTTTAGTATACGTGTTTTATTAAAATACCTTTTGTTTTATGTATAATAAATTAATAATGCGTCTAATTTGGGACAGCGCTCCTTGATGGGCGAGTCTATTACTGGCTGGACGTACGACGCGTTGCGTGAGCTCAGTACAGAACACGTAAGCTAACCACTCAAGGTCACTGGCATATAACTGCGTGTTAATATATGTATCTCTTTTATTTACACGGGGCCAAAAATCTTTTGTACGTTTCTTAAGCAAAAAAATAATTGATAGCTAGATTGCTTCCCCCTGGGCGATAGGACAGGTGCAATAAGTTGGCTTTCAGAAGCCGCGATAAATCTAGCTGTTCTTTCACATTAGGGGACAATTTTTGTACCCAAAATGCGTAGATTGAAATAACTTAGCTCGTGTGGCATTTTATACGGCGCAGTTACCTGGTACTATTCAAATTACTTCATGTAAAGTTATAATAAAACAAGTAATATTATTTCAAAATACATATTTACGAACTTGTATGCTTTGGGCTTATCGTAAGATTTGATTTGAGGCGAATTACAAAGGTTTCCTTTCGTGTTTGCTGAGTAAGCGATCATGCAGAAAACCATGCTTTTCCATACATATATCAATACTAATATTAGAATGCGAAAGTAAAAGTACCATTCCGTACTCGACCGCAGGAGGCAACTGTAGGCGACGTGTCTCGGCGTCATGTCGCGGCGACACGACGCGGCGTCATGTCGCTGCAGTCATGATTTCGTACCCGACCGCAGGAGGCAACTGTAGGCGACGTGTCTCGGCGTCATGTCGCGGCGACACGACGCGGCGTCATGTCGCTGCAGTCATGATTCCGTACCCGACCGCAGGAGGCAACTGTAGGCGACGTGTCGCGGTTTCATGTCGCGGCGACACGACGCGGCGTCATGTCGCTGCAGTCATGATTCCGTACCCGACCGCAGGAGGCAACTGTAGGCGACGTGTCTCGGCTTCATGTCGCGGCGACACGACGCGGCGTCATGTCGCTGCAGTCATGATTCCGTACCCGACCGCAGGAGGCAACTGTAGGCGACGTGTCGCGGCTTCATGTCGCGGCGACACGACGCGGCGTCATGTCGCTGCAGTCATGATTCCGTACCCGACCGCAGGAGGCAACTGTAGGCGACGTGTCGCGGCGGTAGTAGCACGCATTCCAAATATAATTCTGACATATTAAAAGTATGCCATTGTATAATCGGACATAATTATAAACATTCGACCAAACAATAATTAAAATAAATAATTTTTATGCCTGTATAATATTCGTTTCAAGAAGATTATGCCAACTGTGTTATACCAAATAAATTTCGGAGCATCAAGATTCTGCCTAGAGGAAACCCTTTTCATACAAACATTGCCGGCCTGGCACTCGCATGTATTTGACCCGTACATCATTTTCGATTATCTCGAAGGTTGAATTTCCAAGCATGTTTAAGAAAAAACATGTTGTCGCTCGAGTGTTGGCGACACTACTGGTCTGCGGTCGGGCTGCACGTGTCGCCTGTCACTCGCCCGTAGCTGCCAACGACGTGTCGCTAGCTACGGAAGGTATTTCATAGAAATTCATAGAAACCAGTCGTGTCGCAGCGACACCTCGCCTGCAGTTGCCTCCTGCGGTTGGGTACGGAATGGTACCTTTATTCTGTCTCTGTACGTCTGTCTGCTTCGTATGAGTCTTTGACCAGTGCGTGTTGCCAGTGATGACCAGTGATGCACTGAAACGTGGTCGCTCACAATGGGCCTTATTAGAAGGCTTAAAGTCACCCAAAGGGCAATGGAGAGGGCTATGCTTGGAGTTTCCCTACGTGATCGAATCAGAAATGAGGAGATCCGCAGGAGAACCAAGGTAACCGACATAGCCCGAAGAATTGCCAAACTTAAGTGGCAATGGGCAGGGCACATTGCTCGCAGAACAGATGGGGCCGAAATGTTCTGGAGTGGCGACCGCGTACAGGAAGACGTAGATTTGGAAGGCCTCCCTCAAGGTGAACCGGTGACCTTGTGAAGGCCGCAGGAATCCGCTGGATGCGGAAAGCACTGAAGCAGTCGAAGTGGCGGTGCTTGGGGGAGGCCTATGTCCAGCAGTGGACGTCTTTCGGCTGAATGATGAAGATGTCTTTAAGGGCTAAACGGCTTAAAGGATTTATATGTGGCACACAGGTATACCATGACCTGGGTTAGAACATAGGATGCTTTTTATCCCAGTAGTTTTCCATAGGATAATTTCCGACCTCAACCTCACCGCGGGCGAAGCCGCGGGCAAAAGCTAGTAAGTAAGATCCTTACATATTATAAAACAAAGTCCCCCGCCGCGTCTGTCTGTCTGAACGCGATAAACTCAAAAACTACCGAACGGATTTTCAAACGGTTTTCACCAATGGACGGAGTGATTCATGCGGAAGGTTTTAGTGTATAATTAATTAAGGTTTTGTGTAAATTGGCTGAAATATGACGATTATTGTCAAAAATGTCGGAAAAAATCATGCCGACTGGGAGCTTTACTGGCGTGCGCCGCGTATACCGTTACAGATACATCAAATTTATGTGCTACGGGATTGAAGATCTTAAAAAGTTCAACATAAAAGTCCGCGATGGCATATGTCTATCTTCTAAGAATGACCCACAATAACCATTTTTATCCTTCAGAATTTGATAAAAATTTAATTGTTATTTCCGAAGCTTTTTTGACCAGTATAGTATTAATCCTTATCCAAAAAAAGTATGTTATTTAAATTGGGCATTTAATTTAGTTTAAAAGATATCACAGTTTCAAAATTACGCGGAGCAACGCGGGCGCAGCGGTAGGCGTCAATGACGTTTTCCTCTGTTATTCTTATTAGGTATGAAATCTCGGTAGTACGTTCCCGTGGGATATTTTCCGACATCCACGCGGGCGAAGCCGCGGGCAAAAGCTAGTATATTTTAATCTCAAAATGTGTCCGTTTGTTTGTTAATTCTTGCCTCCTCAAATACTAAACGATGTCAATGATATTTGGTAGGTAAAAAGCTTAAAACCGACTTAGAGGTTATTCAGGTTCAAGAAATATTTCCTCCAAAATGCAACAATCTGCCTAGCCTTTTCCCAACTATGTTGGGGTCGGCTTCCAGTCTAACCGGATGCAGCTGAATATCAGAATTTTACATGGAGCAATTGCCTATCAGACCTCCACAACCCAGTAACTGGGTACGATACTCCTTGGTAAGACTGGTTGTCAGACTTTCGGGCTTCTGACGACCCGTAACGACTGTCAAAGATCCAAGAATGACAGCCGGTACTTCTGAGGCACGGTATGTTAAGACCCATCCACGGACTGACCATGGCAAGCGTAGCTTAATCTGATCGGTCGACCCGTGCGGCTGTTATTACTTAGCCACGGCATTGATAAAAAACCAGTCAAGTGTGAGTCGGACTCACGCACCGAGGGTTCCGTACCATTTTAAATTTTCATCGGCGAGGCCTTTTTTCGTCAGAGAATTTTAACACTGCACACTGCCGTGTAGAATTTGGAAGTTTTAGGTCAGCTCCATCTTTTTACCGATAGTGGAACTAGTGTAATTTAAGTTGATGATTTCGGAAAAATTGTGCTATTTAGAGACATCGTTTTATTTTTCCTGTAATCTTTACATAAACTTCTAATTTCAGATTTTCCTCTATGCAAACTTCGGAGATAAGGGGGGAATAGTAAGTATTTATTTTTCGTCAAACGTCGAAAACTATGCAGCCTAAAAAAAAAGTTTGAGAATGTGCAAATAGCGCTCTTTCATATTATGATGACATGCCCTAGTAGCTCCACTTCGAATTTTTAAGACACCCGTTCAGTGCCAAAAAAAAAAAAAATATTTCAAAATAGTTGAGCATACGTCATCGAAAACTATTCCTATCCTATTAGTAGTTCTTGAGATATTCAGCTGTGACATACAGACGGACAGACTGAGTCACACCATCAGGGTTCCTTTTTACCATTTTGGTACGGAACCCCAAAAAATTTGTCGCTAGTCTAGCCAGTAGAACATCTATTGGTTTAGCTAGTTCCCAACAAAAAAACAATGCGTTATGCAAGACATGGTTGTCCTTGAAATATGTTCCATCGATTTGTCTGTCCTCCCATACCTATTAAGGCGACGAAAACCGACTTTTAATGATTTTATACTGAAGATCACGTCTAATCGAGTAGTGTTAATGATTTGGAAAAAATATATGTTAAATCAGATCATTTTCTTAATAACTTAATGTAGGAATATTTTAGATCATGTTTAATTACATAGTGAAATTAATTAGTAAAGTTATGTCTAACGCGGATAAAAAACTGAGAATCACTCAAAATCTATCAAGCGTATTTTTCTGAAACCTTCACCATTTTAAAGATAAAAAAACCTTAAAAAAAAAGGTTTTATTACATACGAACATCATAGACATGACGTCACACAAATCCTGCATCGCGCAGTTAGAGTTTACCGAGCGATCGACATACAAGATTTCAACTTCAAACCGATGGGCAGTTGCCCGCCAGACACAACACCCGTCTGGTCGGAGGATCCTCCCTTTTCTATGGTGGATGAGTGAACTTTACACCCTGTTCCTCATGCCACTAAATTGGTGACCCTGACGTGATCGTCAACGCAGTCTTCGTGCAATTACTTCGGCGTGACGTCATTATCATCATCACTCCCGCAAGCTTTCGTGAGGCGAGTCACACAGCCAGCACTCACAGCTTCAACGGGTATCCTGACCACCAGCATGCAGCGAACGCGCATTCCTGGTCATCACCCTCAGCCTCATCACCCCGACTCACTGGAGAATCAACGCAATCAGCCTTATCACCCCGACTCACTGGGGAAACAACGCAATCACCTCAATCACCCCGACTCACTGGGGAATCACCGCAGTCAACTCAATCACCCCGACTTACTGGGGAATCACCACAATCACCACAATCGCCGCAATCACCACAGGAAGTTCCGACCCACCGTTAACTATGTGGCACCCGGTTCTGACTCATTGGAACCACAGCTGGCACTGTGAAGCATCGCAAGATTCAGCCCACTATCGACCTCCGGTCTCCGGAGGGGAGTGATGTAGCGGTTACACCGCCACATACGAACTACGCATCATAGACATGACGTCACACAAATCCTGCATCGCGCAGTTAGAGTTTACCGAGCGATAGACATACATACAAGATTTCAACATCAAACCGATGGGTAGTTGCCCGCCAGACACAACACCCGTCTGGTCGGAGGATCCTCCCTTTTCTATGGTGGATGAGTAAACTTTACACCCTGTTCCTCATACTCCTAAACTCTAAAAAGAAGAAAATAAAATTTTCTTTTAAAATTTTAACTATCAACTTATAACCTCATTACATTATACACAATTTATGTGATCATAAAAGCTCGTCGCGAGGTTTGGTTTTATGTACAATAAATTAATAATGCGTCTAATTTGGGACAGCGCTCCTTGATGGGCGAGTCCTATTACTAATAATAATAATAACCCCACCGCCGTATCTCTACGTTGACGTCGTGGTGGGGCTTGCGCGCTCCGAACTCTGGGTCTGTGCCGGTAAACAGTTTACTTTGCCGAAACAGGTCTAGGGTGAGGAGCCAGACCAAGAGAGATACAAAAACCCGCAGGGCAGCATGTGGCGAGCTGTTGGGCAGTAGCGACCCCACGGACCCTATCTTCCGGGAGAAGTCTTGTTCCTCACCTCTGGCTTGCCTTTATTGGCCGGCTAGAGTGAACACTGACAAGGAACAGAGCTCCCACCTCATTCTTGCCTTTATTGGCTGGCTTGAGTGGAGATTCGCAAGAGCAAACATGCTCGGAGGAAGGAAGTATTCCAGTAAGATGCTGGTAGGGATCTTGACCGTACTTCCGGGATTGTCCTGATAGCCGTGGAATACCTCTCCACTCCTCTTAAGCACCTCAGGACATGTTGCCCCCTTGTCGCTACGACACTTTGTGCTAGCGACCGTTTTTGGGGGCCCATTATTGAGTGTGCTAGTCATCCCCTGCCACCTTATCCGTGTGCATATAAAACATTGATTAGGCAGGGGCCATAGTCCTTCCATAGTTCCAGGTCACTAGTCATCTTAAGCCACCCAAACCCATAACCCAATACGTTTTGTTTCCATGTTCTGAAATAGCCTTGCACCAACCGGGGGTTGTCCTTGGGTGCACTTGCATAGTGCATACAGGGATAATCGTCGGTTGGTGCCTCATTCCATTTAACATTGTTCAAGGGGCCTCTGCGAGTTGGCTTCGGCCCCTCGTACGCCTTCTAAAAGACCGAGACCCTAAGGTCCCGAGATATTTAAATATATATATAATAATAATAATAATATTTATTCCAAAAATTACAAGGCATAAAAATTATTACAGATTTGCTTAAATGTAAATTATATTCCTAAGACTTACGTGCCTGAACTAGGTAATCCTGTGTTTCAGGCGAGAAGCGCTAAAATAAACTTATAAATAATTAAATAATCTGCAGGTTGACAATAGATCACTAATTATACGTTGAGTAGCTTAAAACTTAGTTTCTAAATTTGATAAATACTTAAAGTAGGTGAAATTTGTACATATTCACTTTAACACAGTTAGTAAATTCTCTTACTGGCTGGACGTGCGACGCGTTGCGTGAGCTCAGTACAGAACACGCAAGCTAACCACTCAAGGTCACTGGGATATAATATCTGCGTCTTAATTCCTGCCTCCTCAAATACTGAACGGATTTCAACGATATCTGGTAAACTGCTTAAAACCGACTCAGAGAAGGATAGCAGATACTTCTTATACAGGTTCATAAAATGGTTCCTCCAAAATGCAACGATCTGCCTAGCCTTTTCTAAAAGCTTCGGCCAAACCTGAGCGACCACAACGCGGGAGGCGGGCAGCGAAGTGGGAGCGTCTACCACGTGGCGGACGCTGCTCGTGTTAAGGCTCTTTCAAACAGGCGCGACACAAAGGCACCGCTCGTCGCGCGGCGAGCGGTGCCTTTGTGTCGCGTCGCGTGTCGCGCTGGTCTGCACGAGCCTTTATTATATGGCGCCTTGCACGCCTATGCGACCATAACGCGGGAACACCGCGTCGGCCAAGCGGAGTGAGCGGGAAACACGCGTCTTGTGGTCAGACGTGTGTACAGATCGTTACATTATTACAGACGACTCATTATTTAAACTCCACGATGACAGACGATAATCATATAGAGATGTTTATCGAAAAAGTAAGCGAACATACTCTTCTATACGATCTGAAAAATCCTGGATATAAAAATATACGTAAAAAACTTTTTACAAAAAAAAAAACAACAGACTTCAAAAAAAAAAACACTACAAAGTGAAAAATAACTTTAATTTCGGAAGTCGGTGTCTTTGGTTTTGAATTTTCGTTCTTTGTCACCGACTTCCGAAATTAAAGTTATTTTTCACTTTGTAGTGTTTTTTTTTTGAAGTCGGTTGTTTTTTTTTTTGTAAAAAGTTTTTATTTTTCACTTTTTAGTTGTGGTACCTACCCCACACAAATTCGAATACCACTACCTGCTATGTAAATAACAGAGACAAGAAGGTATCATATCATCAACATACTAAGTGGGAAAAAAATACGTATAATTGAAGCTAACTCAAAAACTACCCAAGCAAAGTTAATAAAATTGATATGGGACCACCTCTGAAGTATGATCTACCAAACAAAAAAAATATCATCAAAATCTATTCATAATTGGCGGAGTAATCGCGTAACAAACATAGAAGAAAAAAAAAAAAAAAAAACATACAGACTAATTGAGAACCTCCTCCTTTTGGAAGTCGGTTAAAAAGGATAATATATGGGACTCAATCGGTCAGACTGATGAATCGGCCAGAGTCAGACTCCGATTTTAAATATGAGACTGACATAACACAACAATTTAGGTGCTACACTAAGCTATAGACGTGCGGTTGTGACTATTCACTAAACAAAATGAAGTTCGCTGTTCGCGCTGTAGTCGCGGAGGTATGCAGATGCACGATAATACGGATGATGACTAAAAATATATTTTTGTCCGTCTTGTAGATTATTAAAAAATATTGGACACATATTTTTTCTTTTTTTACGTTGTAAAAAGATTACGGCGATACATTGAGTTAAAATGTGCCGTGACGTCACTTGTATGTAGATTTTATACTTACTTGTGACGTAGCGACCCCCACTCCCCAACTTTAATGCGTTTTATCTAAGTAATTTTTTATTAATACGATAAAGCAAAAAATACGTGTCTAATATTTTTTTATTATCTGTCTGACGGACTAAATAGAATTTCTTTTTTTTGACCCAGCCATCATGCCTATTCTTGCGTTAGTTTCGCGTTGATAACGCTCCCGCTTCGCTCCCGCGTCCCGCGTTGTAGTCGCTCAGGTTTGGCCGAAGCTTAACTATGTTGGGGTCGGCTTTCAGTCTAACCGGTTGCAGCTGAATACCAGTATTTTACATGGAGCGACTGCCTATCTGACCTCCACAACCCAGTAGGTAACTGGGTAATACGATACTCCTTGGTAAGACTGGTTGTCAGACTTTCGGGGTTCTGATAACCCGTAACGATTGTCAAAGATCCATGAATGACAGCCGGGACCAACGGCTTAACGCGTAATATATAATTAATGATATAATAGTATCAAAAGAAACCCAATTATAAAATTTTGTTATCAGTGTCCCATATATAAAAAAATACGCATTTGACACTGACGTAAGTCGAACAAAATCTGAATTAGGATGTTTTTTACTGTGGAACTTTTTCAGGAAACTGAACCAATACTCAAGCCTTCTTCCCTTGGGGGTAGGCAGGGCTCGTTTACGATCATACATACGGTACCCTAATTGCAACAATTATTTTCGTAAACAATTTTACCTGATTTGTTTTATTTGACAGTTCAACAACATTCATTGCGTTATTTAGTACGTTGTTGAGCAGATTTTTTTTCCAACTTATGAAGCAATGGATTAGCAATCTGTTTCAAATCGAAACAGATTTTGTTGTATTGCGCAATTACTAATTAGGGTACTGGTCGTAAACGCACGCTGGTTGCGATTACTACGCACCTGACCTTTCTGAAGAACATAACCAATAAGGGCTTATTCCAGAAATCCCTCACCGACAAATCGGCGGGGATTGTTATATTTTTTCCCAGAAATCCCCACTGGTTAAAAGGTTAGGTTTGGTTACAACTGTGACCCCCTACGCACGAGCCGAGCGAGCCAAGCGAGCGGTGCCGCGGCAGCGGCCGGCGAGTGCCAAAAACTTCGAGCAACGCGGGCTTCCGTGCCGGGCCAAAAACGACTAGAATATTAAAAAAAAAAAAGGCTGAGTTTATTTAACTAGTGGGGATTTCTGGAAAAAAAATAACAATCCCCACTGGTGGGGATTTCTGGAATAAACCCCAATAAAGTCACTATTTATGTCCTCCTAGGGCGTCCGCGCCCGGCCTTTCCCTTCACATCTGCCTCGAAAATACATTTATCATTCATTTTTTTAATTTTTTTATAGCTGCAATAGAAATCATAATCTGTGAAATTTTCAACTGTATACCTATTACGGTTCATGAGATACCGCTTGCTGACAGACAGACGGACAGCGGAGGCTTAGTAATAGGGTTCCGTTTGGCACCCTCCGGTTACGGAACCCTAAAAGTAAAAAAGTTTTACAAAAAAAAAAAACTGACTTCCAAAAAAAAAATACTACGAAGTGAAAAGTAACTTTAATTTCGGAAGTCAGTGACAAAAAACGAAAATTCAAAACCAAAGACACCGATTTCCGAAATCAAAGTTATTTTTCACTTTGTAGTGTTTTTTTTGGAAGTCGGTGGTTTTTTTGTTTTGTGTGACGTAATTTTTAATATATTTTGTTTTAAATTCAGATACATAGTACTTATTAATTATTATTAATGAATCAATGACTAATGACTGGAGATATATAGCTTGATGTATCTTCGAGTGTCTTCGCCTCAAGGACGGTATAAGCAGTAAATGCATAATTTAAACTATGATGATTAATCTTGTGACATTTCCGCGAATTGTATGGTTTGACGTCGTTGCTTCGGCAGTTGCGTTTCGGGGAAAACCGTAAACAAGCCATAATATGAGTAAACGGTTTTTGACTTACACATAACTAGCTGCACCTAGGGAATGCAATCCGGACTATCCGTAATCCGAAAAATCCGGATTACCGCACATTTTTATCAGACTTCCAAATCCGGATTTGAAAATCGAATCCGGATTTTTTGAATAATAAGAAATTGTAACAAAAAAATCAAAACGAGCCAGTTCGCTGTTCGCACGTCTCGCGAGTGTCGAGTCTATCGGCTCTGCGCATAGGCGGCGTAAAGCGCGGGCGACGTGGGCCACCGCCTGTGGCCTCGCGGACGAGGGGCCCCGCACCTCGAAGGTTTATGAGGATCAGTGGTCTCGAATATCATAGTGCGAAATCGGTAGAGCTGCCCACTAAAATCAGTATATTTGTACCCAAAATCGGTATATGACAAAAAAATACAATATTCAGTCAAATTCGTTTATTTGTTCAATAATTTGACAAGGAGTATATTTGTCTTTATTTTTGTTATTCAATTAAATTCGTTTATTTGTTTAATAATTTGGCAAGGAGTCTATTTGTCTTTATTTTTGTTCTTCAGAGTTTCTTTTAATTTTAACCTATTAATTATTTTACTGACGTTACTCAGCACGCGAGTCAAAGACTGATTATTTTAATAAAAATAAGTACATATTATGGCAATATCACCATAATTATGGTATTTAATGATGATAGTTTTAATAATTCCAAATAACAAAAAAAATAAAAATTCGATTCCCGGGTCGGGCAAAGTGTTATTGGGATTTTCTATATGGAATTTCCCAGTAGCAGCTCGGAGTCTGGATTTGTGTCCGGTTGATGGCAATAGGCTCGCCCCCTATTACATGGGACTTAAAACATAACTGGCGAAATGTGTGTGTACCAGCTACAGGGTCACCTCTGCCCAACCCTTCGGGGAAACAAGGCGTTATGTTATGTTTTTCATGTTTAAAAATTCATTTGATTTGATTTTCATGTGCTTTTATTTTAATCCATTTACACAAAGGAGACGGAAACGATTACATACACTCTTGGGCCTGAATGTAACGAGATGAAAATGGTGTGAATTTATAGATTCGAACATACATTAGTGTATTGCAGTGACTAGTTGCTATCCCACAATTCACACAGCGATCCATAGTTTCAACAATATCCAATCCACAAAGCGGCGGTAAAATCCAAAATAACAATTCCAAGTCAATCATGTGAGCGATCTTCGGTGTCCAGTGAGAAAGCAAGGGTCGTACAAGGTAGGCAGGGTCAGAATCCGTAAAAATCAAAGCAATGGTCGTTAAAAAAGAAAAATAATTGGGAAAGCACTCAAAACACATCGGAAAACACGAAATAAGTGACAGCTGTCTAGTAGGGGTGGGTGTTGCAACAACGAACCGTTTACAAAAACCGTTTTGTGATGATGAAATCATTTTACGTCCTGGGTTCAACTTCAAACAGTTTTCATTGCACAAACCAGTCTTCGAATTACTTGGTGCAATTTTTACATCTAAGAAAATACAATCGGGTACATTCAACTATCTATCACACTCGTAAAACAGTCCTTCCAATAAAAAGTGAACTCTTTGAAACCAGTTGTCAATGCTGTCGTTCGTGATGCGAAAAAACCATTTCATACATTTCAAATCGTTGATAGTTTTAAGAAACTGCGCTCGACGAAAACGCAATTCTATTCCATGTTAGATAAGTTTCGTCCTTTAACCGTTTTCTGCAACCGTTTTCGTCGTCGGGAAAACGGTTTCGGCCATCAAAAATTCGAGAACGACCCACCACTAATTTCTAGTGTCAAATTGTCAATGTCTGTCAGCTCATACCAGGGCAGAATATGCACTACCAGTGACATAGACAAAAAAATTAAACTGATTTTAATTGATATGAAATTGATAATCATTATTTTGGTTTTTCAGTAATTAATGATGTTTTATTTAAATTAAATGCACTACATTGTTTAAAAGTATTTATAGTGCATTTAATTACTTTGAGTTAATTACATTACCTAGTGCTACCTAGTGGGTAGGTGTTCTTTTTGTAGTTGTATAATCAATTACTTTAATCGATAATCTCACGAAAACTATCTTTATCATATTTCTTCGCTTCCAGACTTAAGAATTGAGCTGATTTTTGATATTCAAGGATAAAAAATATGACTAATTTTTAGATCATATCTCAACTTATTACATTTGGGCCCAACATTTTCCATCTCCTTTATTAAACATCATATTAACAAACTAAAATGGGTAGATTTGTTAATTTTTATGAAAAATTCGTAAAATCCGGATAATCCGGATTGAACCAAAAATCCGTTCTTTAAAATCCGGATTTTAATCCAGAACGGATTTGCATTCCCTAGCTGCACCCCGCAGATTCACCCGCATAAGTCACGATGCCGCGGGAATATCGGGATAAAAAGTATCCTATGTCCCTCTAAAACGGCTGAGTAGATTTGGATGCATCTAAATCCTAATCCAGGACATGACCTAGATTAGGACTAGGATACTTTTTATCCCGTGTGATACTCCCTGGCCGCGCCACAGTGGAAAATTAAAAAAACATGTTACTAGATTAATTGTACCATTTATGTACTATACGGTACGTGTAATGAAAATAATTGTACCTCAACGAATAATGAAATATAATGAAGTTTTGGTGGCGCGGCTGGGGAGTATACTCCCTGCACCACCACGGTTTTTGTAAACTACTAGGCACACACGGGATCCAGATTTATACGGGTGAAACTGCAGGGCGCAGCTGCTCTAGTATAAACATAATCTAAAATATTCACAGAATAAAATGAAAAATCCAAATCATTAACACTACTCATTTAGACGTGATCTTCAGTATAAAATCATTAAAAAGCACATTGTAAAATGCCCTCCAATGAGGCTCTACGCGAGCCGGCCGGTGTAAATCGTACGTTTTTATAGCTGACTAGCTTTTACCCGCGGCTTCGCCCGCGTGGATGTCGCAAAATATCCCACGGGAACGTACTACCGGGATTACATACCCAATAGCCGAGGAAAAGGTCATTGACTTCAACCGCTGCGCTCGCGTTACCGTCAACCATAATTATTTTGTTACGCGTAATTTTGAAACTGTGATAGAATTTTAAACTATTTTATTTAAATGATATGATGTCAAGGCATATTTTAATCTATATTATATGCCCAATTTAAATAACATATTTTATTGGATCTTTAAAATGTGAAGGTTTCAGAAAAATAAGCTTGATACCTACATTTTGCGTGATTCTCATTTTTAACCGACTTCCAAAAGGAGAGGTTCTCAATTTGTCTGTATGTTTTTTTTTTTGTCCGCGTTAGACATAACTTTACAAATTAATTTCACTATGTAATAATAAACATAATCTAAAATATTCCTATATTTAGTTATTAAAATGCTCTAATTTAACATAAATTTTTCCAAATCATTAACACTACTCGTTTAGACGTGATCTTCAGTATAAAATCATTGAAAGTCGGTTATGGTCACCTTAAACCAAATAAATGACTTTGACAGTAGTATTTGGAAAATCAAACTTGCATTTGTTTCAAACATTGAGATCAAAACGAGAGAGATGTGCTATTCCACACAAAACTGCGCCATAATATTCAGAAAGCTTTTTAGGACTGGCACCCAAAACATCTACGTGTATAAAACACCCTGTCTGATCCGTGAGGGTGTTGTTAATAATCATAGTGAGAGTCTAGTATTTATGAAGTAATTTTCAGGAAAAAAAAAGAAAAAAAAGATCGCATTTTTTTCAATGGGGACTTTTAATGTTTCCGCAAACTGGCGCGACGCGACTCTAATAAAACTTCACGGTGGAACAATTACCGGTGGCGACAAGTCGCGACAAGTCGCGCCAGTCTACACGAGCCTTTACCGGGTTATTACATGGGGTGCGGGCGGCCGTCGTTTAGCGGGTGTCTACAAGTCATAAATTATGACCCCTGTTGAAAATTTACCCATTTTTTATGGAATCGGAATAATTTTGATACTAAAACATGAATGTTAAATATCAATAACATTTTATTTTACTTTAACTTTCCGATCGGACTGGGTTATGTGGTTCCTTTGAAAAGGGTTGACCAGTTTACATAATTGGGGCATGTTTTGACTGTCGACCTAAAAGATCACGCAGACATGGAACGGGAACGGAGGGCGTTATCTGTTAGAACTAATATGATCGCCCGCAGATTTGCGCGGTGCTCTAATGAGGTTAAGGCTACGCTCTTTAGAGCTTACTGTACATCGCTTTACTCATGCAGTCTGTGGGCTCACTACTCTAATAGAAGTTACAGCGCCATCCGCGTCCAGTATAATAACGCGTTCAGGGCGGTGATGGGGTTACCCCGATGCTGCAGCGCCTCGGGTATGTTCGCAGAAGCGCGCATCGACTGCTTTCACGCAACCATGCGCAAGCGCGCCGCGTCCTTAATGCATAGGGTACAGGTTAGCCCCAACATCGTACTGGCGATGATTGCGGGAAGGCTGGACTGCCCCTTCATCTGGCATTGTTCCAGCAGACATGTTGCTGTACCAGTGTCGGAGAGAAGATATTAATTTTATTTTTAATTAAACAACGTTATTAATTTATTTTGATTTGATTTCATTTAATTTGAGTTGATTTGATGTACTTAATTTGATTTTAATTGATTTAATTTTACTTTATTTGACACTATTTATTTTATTTTATCTATAAAATTTCTATTAATTTATGTTTTGGTAATGGGTGTTATTTACCTGAAATAAATGAATTTTATTTATTTAATAATTTTATTTATCATTACAATCAGCAATACAACTCCATAAGTTAGCAAAAGTGTCAAATGTCATGATTTCATGAAATCATGACATTTGACACCTTTATCTTCTTCTTAATCACTATTGTTGATTGTAATGATTATAATTGAGTAAAGCCATATTTGCTACGACCACGAATCACATTTTAATCAACATAAAACCTGACAGTGACCTGCAAAATGCAAAAAACGTAAGAAAATTTGGATTTCGCGGGCTACCCTTACGCTTTCCCCTTAAAGTTCTTTAGCTGTAAGAAACACACTAGATAATATATAAAGCATAACATATCACACTGCTGTATTCCTTGAAAGGCTAGACAGAGGTCCACCTATTACTAAACCCACATTTCGCCAGTTATGTTTAAGTCCTATGTAATAGGGGGCGAGCCTATAGCCAGCAACTGGGCACAAATCCAGTTTCCGGGCTGCTATTGAGGAATTCCTGATGGAAAAACTCAATAACACTAACACGGACTAAATGTTGGTAGAATAAAAATTCAAAAAAAATTCTGGAAAATCAAGGCAAGGAGGAATTTTATTTTGTGGTAGGTACTTCCAAAAATAACTGTTTACTGGATCAAATTTTAATCAGAAATGTAAAAATTTAAAAAAATTGCAATTAGTTATTTGAATGGCCTAGTTTTAAAAAACATCTATTAGGTATATAGTTCCCACAACACTTTCTATTCAAGTTTCCTTTGCTTACTTTGAGAAAAAACATTAGGCATTAAATTATCTATGATCTAGAAAGTGTGTCAAGTGTCTTCCGCAACGTTACTAGGTCAGTAGAGTTTATACACATACTTTTTATTATTTATCAACATTCAAAACATATTTTCTGGTAGTCAAAACTTACGTGATAATATTTGCCGGCGGAACTCACTATTTTCCTGCACGTTAAAACGTTCTTATGCTCACTTGAAACTGATTACTATATAGTAGCACGCAATCCTGTACCTTTATGTAAACTACTGACTACGAACAATGTAATTTTTCATTCATTTCAGAGAGAAAAAGAACTGAATAGATACATCCACACACTGAGAAACGGACATAAATAGTATCAGAATCGATCGCAGTTAAGATCTCTCTTTATTATTCAAATTAATTGAATAAATACATTGCCAAAGTTGCCTCTTAAATTTCACTTTTTCTTATTAGTCAAATAAAATATTTTTACTTACCAGTAGAGCGTTTTGATATGCTGGTATTTATTTAAACTTTATACACGGTTTTTGGAGTCTGAGAAAATGATTTTCGCTTTGAAATAAAGCTCAGATTTATTTTTTAAATTAAAAATAGTATCAGCGTAACACACTTCTCGCCATTTTCGGGGTGACTGACGTAAAGGAATTCGTTTCTACCATATGTTATCTGTCAATGTCAAACTTAAAAGTCAGGTGATAGTGTTGCTATAGTTTTATTTTTAATCTTCTAAAAAAGTTAAAACTTGCATTGCGCCATAGATTCCATAATGGGATAAGCAAAAAATGCTTTTTACTAAATAATAAGTATCGGTGAATTGCTCAGTCAGCAGTGAGTATTTAGTATTTTAGTGGTCTCTTCATACCGGTGCGCGGTGGTTTTAATAGGTATGCACGACGTCACAAGCTTTCTATTTTAAAACTGACCTCTCCTCTCTCATTGTACAGAAAGTCTATCTAATGCGTGGTCCGGTTATACATATGTCGCAGTAAGATGTTATAGCCGTGATATAGTTATATCCCTAAGAATATAGCTATATACCGGAATATAATTATATGAAAGCGATTCATAACCGTCTTACTAGAAATATAAGTAATATAACTATTACTCCGACCAATTAGGTTAAGTTAGGTTAGAACTGTGACCAACTACGCGCAAGCCGAGCGGTGCCGCGGCAGAGCCCAGCGAGCGCTACGTTGAAATTGGTCGCAGACAGATTCATATGTAACTGTTCTCGAAAGCAGCGGCGCGGGGAGCGAGCGGTTCCATATAAAACTATGTGCTGTCGCGCTTTCATAGACTTAGGGATTTCAATTTGCAAGTGCTTGTTTTTATGCTGGATATCGCTTCTATTAGTCATTACTATGTACAAAAATGACACCCGAGTTAATTCTGCCCAAAAACGAAGGAAATATATTTTTTTTACGAAAAATTTGTATGAAGCTAGTATGAAAAATCGAATTATCTCCTAAACGGCATGTTTAACCGTAATATCCTTGGAGGTGGTCATAGTGCTAATTATTTATGACTTTTTGGTTGCCGATTTGACGAAAAATTTCATGCCGTTTTTTTTTAAAAATCGTCAAAATATTTTTATTTGTTTTACTTATGAAACGATTCCTTTTAGTGTTTATGTTGAAGAACACGGACTTTTAACTACACGTAACATAAAATAGCATCACCCCTATATTTCCGAAGGAGTTGGCAGAGGTTTATAGTACACCCACACGTAGACAACTATGTTTGAGCTAGATATTTATCAACACATCATGAGTTTTAAAACTTTTCATACAACCAAATTACCAATTGTTTACTCTTCTAATGAGTCCGAAAACAAGTGATTAAGTAACTACACTGATTAGGTCTTCTAATGAGTCTTTATAGGTGATTTAATGATTTTCAATATCTCACGACAATGCCAACTATGGATTACATTCAACTTTTCCTGATAAGTAAGCTAATTACCCGACTACGGCGAAGTAAAAAGGAGGGTTATGATTTTGACCGGTATCTATGTATGTATGTTCATCTGTTACCTCATAACTTCTAAACTGCCAATCATAATTTGACAAATGAGATATTATTGGAAGCGTTTTGATGGTCCGCTGGTTATAGGCTAAGTGACGTCACATTAAATGCAATATGGCGCCCTCTAGAGGCCATAAAGCAACGAAATAAAAAACTAAAATTATTAAATTGTGCCATGTTGGGTATCACATGAAAGGGCTTGACGAGCACATTACAAATATGTATATATATCATATTGTCCAAGTAAATTAAAATGTTTAAATTGTTAAAAACAACCAAAAGTGAGACTGGTACATACGGCGCTGCTGAAAAAAATTAATACCTATTTTACCATAAATGCCGTGATGGTAAAGTGGTTAAGGCCTCGCCTCTCATGCACGAGATTGTCACGAAACTATAACCCCAAAATAATTTAAATAAAAAGTAAGTTCAAAAACTAAAACCCGACTAAAAGGTATGAAACAAGAAAATATTTCAGACAGAAGTCAAGACATACGTACAAAAATGATCAAGGTAAAGCCGTGGTCGCATGCTTGTACACCTACAAAATTATAATGGCATGCGACCACGGCTTTACCTTGATCATTTTTGTACAGACGCCAGCACCACAAGCTACTACAATCTGTCAAATTTCTTTAATAGATTTTCAACTTTATAACTGAATGATAAGGTTCAAAGTTGATTGGGAAAATTTGACAGTTTCGGGTAGCTTGATGTGCTGGCGTCTGTACGTATGTCTTGACTTCTGTCTGAAATATTTTCTTGTTTCATACCTTTTAGTCGGGTTTTAGTTTTTGAACTTACTTTTTATTTGTTAATTAGCATTGCTATGAGTTCTAAGAATAGTTAGTGACAATTATAAATTTTCATTAGCCAATGAGGAGATAACTAATGAGGGTAGTTACCTAATTATTGGCGTTTTGCAATAAAAGGGCTAAAGTTTTGTTTTATAATTTCCCTCCGACCCTTGCTCGAAAACGAGGTGCCAGCAGTTGTTGCAGCTGAGCACGTAGCTTTAAATACCCCGCATAATAATCATGATGAAAATATAAATTTGATCCAGCTTGTCCCTTCTTGCTGTCCTCCCATCAGCGATGCCCTAAGCCGAGGTTCGTACCCCACAGGGGGTGCCCTTAGCGAGCATTCGCTTAATTTTAATTTAGAATAAGTTCAAAAAGCTCCTGGCTGGAGGCTCTAAGTGTAGAAGCTTATGGCACCCACAGGAAAATCCGGTTAAGCAGCCAAGACCTTAGTGGTCAGTACTGCGCGATGCCCTTTAAAAAAAAAAAAAAAATTTATTTGTTCACAACTGTGTAACTGCTAACACTAAATCTGCGACTATAAAATCTTAGAATGGAAAGTTTAATCACCAATTTAGACTTGTTTGTTCTTCTACGAAGTGAGAGTACTTAATTTGATCATGAAGTATTGTTCAGTGCAGTTGTATCCCGCATAGGCGATTGCCTGTCTGACGAAGATCGTGTTGTTCTCAAAGAATTTTGTCGGAGATTTACGCGAGCCGCTTTACAAAGGTGGCAGAAATCCAACCGATTCCTTGATAATTTCAGGAGAAAGTACGAGAATTGGTTGGGAGCAAATATTGATTGGCCGAGTTTTGTGCAAACTTTAGTTAATCAAGAACCTAGTGTTGATGAGATACCAAGAGCGCCCTCAGTCTCTCCAGAACCGTCGACATCAACGTCCATTGGAACAATGACGAAAAGCTCCCGTAAACCATTCGAAGATCTGGGAAGTAAACAAAAAAAGAGAAGATCTGATGAACACACAGGCGAAGATTCCAGTGAATTGGCATATGCAGCTGCAGCACGTTTAAAAGAAGAAGGGCATGGAGATATCGCCTCTGTCATCGAATACATGATGAAAAATCCTGAAGCAGCCGCTAAATTAAATGAAACGCTTAAGAAACCAGCGAAAACAATCATATTTACGCCAGAAAAGGCGCTTGGATTGCTTCTTTCGCTAAAACTCTCAAAGTGGCAATATATTACGTTGCGAGAGGCTGCCATTCGGGAAGGTGCTAAGGATATTTATCCATCTTACTATAAAGTGCAACAAACTAAGCTTGATTGCTACCCTCCGAAGCAATCAGTGACAGTTACTGATTCATCGGCTAGGATTACACTTCAAGCTTTACTTGATATCACAGTTACAAGAATCCTTCAAAGCCTTTCTAAGGAAGAGCATAACAAGCAGTTGAAGCTGATATCCAAGTGGGGATTTGATGGTGCTTCTAACCAAAGCCGATACAAGCAGAAAAGGGAGGGCGAGGAAGATGACTCGAGCATTTTCATGACCTCCTTGGTGCCACTAAAACTGACAGATGGAGACAACATCTTATGGACGAACCCAAAACCATGCTCAGTTTTGTATTGTCGTCCAGTTCAGTTTACTTTTGTAAAGGAGAGTGAAGCAGTTGTCCTTGAGCTGAAAAACAAATGGATGAAGAAATTGAGGCCCTTATCCCCACAGAGTGCAATAATAATAATAGGGTGACTCATGAACTAATGATGACGATGATCGACGCTAAAGTTTGCACTTACCTTTCTGAAGCTAGATCAAATGCATCGTGCTACCTGTGCTTAGCAAAGCCTACAGAAATGAACCGCTTAGATGCTGTAACATCAAAAATTGTGTGTTCTGACCTGTATGAATTTGGCTTGTCATCCCTACACGCCCGTATAAATTGTATGGAATGTCTGTTACACATTGCATACAGGCTCGACTTCAAACGGTGGGCAGCGAGAAGTGATGAGCACAAAGAAATGCTACAGACAAGGAAGAAAATAATTCAAAATAAATTCAAAGATGAGCTCAATCTGTTGATTGATATAGTAAAACAAGGCTCGGGAACCACCAATGACGGGAATATTGCAAGAAAATTCTTTGAGTTTCCTAATAAAACCGCAGCTATAACCGGTTTGGATGAAGACCTCATCAAAAGATTTGCTGTAATTTTACAAGCAATTACATCTGGAGAGCAGGTCGATATAATAAAATTTAGAGATTATGTCCGCAAAACAGCAGAAAAGTACGTATTATTATACGACTGGTACTACATGTCGTCAACCGTTCATAAATTACTAATCCATGGGGCTGACATAATCGAGAAAAATAATATTGTGCCGATTGGGACTCTCTCGGAAGAAGCCTCAGAGTCTCGAAACAAAGATTTTAGGAGGTTTCGAGAACATTATTCACGGAAAAGAAGCAGGCAGGATTCCAATCAAGACATTTTAAATATGCTTGTTGTTTCTTCGGATCCTTTGCTAAGTGCACAAAGGCCTAAGTTAGATGCCAAGAAAAAGCAGAGCTTTTTTGCTGAAACTCTCGACTTAATTCAATTTCAGGAAACTGAGTTCGAGTTTTTGGATATATCCAATCTGGATGCTGACTCAGAATTGGAGTCTGACAACGAGAGTGATAAGGAAAATTTGTAAAAAAATTATATATGTACAGACGCCAGCACATCAAGCTACTACAATCTGTCAAATTTATTTAATAGATTTTCAACTTTATAGCTGAAACATAAGGTTCAAAGTTGATTGGGAAAATTTGACAGTTTCGGGTAGCTTGATGTGCTGGCGTCTGTACATATTTGTAAATTTGTATTTTTTATTTGTTTTATTGGTTTTATTAAAAAAAAATGTGTACCTAATTAGCACAACGAAACAATTGAACTAATCGAGGAAGAGCGAGGTTTATCCCATCACAAGTATCTTCGGATTACTTTTGGGAAGCCCCGGCAACTTAATTGTATCTAGATTTAAGATAATAAACACATTTTTTATTTTTTTATTTGAGTGTGTTTGGGTTTTTTTTTGTAATATTTAATGATATTTTGTCTTTTTTAAAATTTATTTTAGTTTATTTTACAAATGCTTAGTATTAATTCCTTAAATTAAATTATTTTGTATATAATATAACTTTATATGTTACTTAAATAAGAGTTTGATAATCTTTTTTTATTTAAATTAATAAAAATGTGTCAAAAAACAGCAATTTTTTTATTTAATTTTTCTTGTTTTGTGTGTTCTTAATATTTGGGTTAATAACATATCGAACTTTTTATTTTGGACACTAAAAGGGATCGTTTTACATGTAAAAAATAAATAAAAATATTTTGACGATTTTTTTAAAAAAAACGGCATTAAATTTTTCGTCAAATTGGCAACCAAAAAATCATTAATAATTAGCACTATGACCACCTCCAAGGATATTACGGTTAAATATGCCGTTTAGGAGATAATTCGATTTTTCATACTAGCTTCATACAAATTTTTCGTAAAAAAATTATATTTCCTTCGTTTTTGGGTAGAATTAACTCGGGTGTCATTTTTGTACATAGTAATGACTAATAGAAGCGATATCCGGCAAAAAATCAAGCACTTGCAAATTGAAATCCCTAAGTCTATGAAAGCCGATTTCCAGCCCACCGTGCGCCGCCCCGCTGCCCGCAAGATTCGAGGCAGAGCCTTAGGGTTATCCTCTAAGTTAAATTACGAAATTAAATTTTTCTTTGTTTGCGATATTCATGGCATTCATGGCGTATTTAGAATAGTATTAATTGATTAATAATCATGGAAATTTTCAATATGTTTCCATTAGCGATATTTGCTGATTATTTTTTTGTATTTCATGGCAATCTGGCGTTCTTGCAAGTAAATACCTGGTCTAAAAACTTGATTGCGTAAATACGCACCTTCCCTACAAGTACCTACATAATATTTCAAGCTTTTTTCCTTTCAACTGTCATTAGCGAGACACAATAGAATTTTAATTGTTATCCACCTCAATGAGGCGTCGTAACAGATGATGAAGTGTGGTCGTCCTCTTCTAATCAAAACAATGATTTACGAAACACAAAATGCTAGACTTGCCGCGCCTCAGACCAACAAATTGTTGGTCTGAGTGCCGCGCTTAACGCAAATGACAGCATTGTTGCAGTGACGTGCGCCCAGCATCGGGCATTTTATCGAAACTATGAATTCTGTGACCTAAGTATCGTCGATCACGCAGCCTTGCAACGTAGCATCGAATCACCGAAGTTCTCGTTCATTCATGAAATGATTTTGGTCGTTGTCATTGCATGATGAAATGATTTTAAAATATCGATGATTTTTACATGTGACATGAATGTCCGCTTTTCGAGTTAAAATAATACTGTGAGACGGTGGGGAGTGTCCATTTCCATACAAAGAAAACACTTTTTATTGATTTTCTCAAATATGAGTCCAATTAGAAAAAGTCTCATCACAATACTCGTATTTGTAGGTTTTTGATAAAGGGATACGACAGCATTTTTATTTTTTTAAATATTAATTTTTATTTCACAAGCTGCCTACGTCCAACCTCTTCTATGGGGACGATCTACTGTGCGTCGGTGATACACATGAAGCTTGCTTCACTTTATCGCGATGTCGAATTTTCTGAATCAAATTATACAAACATTACACAAATGTCGAAACAAAATGGCGGCTCACGACTCGCAGCGATGACAGACGTACGAAACTACGAACCCAGGCGGGCTACGCGCAAAATTTAAAACTTGTTAGTTCGCCGGCGAAATTACTCAGCGGTTTTAAAGTATATTTATTATTTGTTTATTTAGGTAGGGCATCTCGTAGTTGACCTCTGAGATCATGACTACTTAACCGGGCTTGCCTGTGGGTGCCTTAAGCTACTACACTTAAAACCTCCAGCCAGGGGTTATTCAACTATGCTAATTAAAACTAGGTGAACGCTCGCTAAGGGCACCCCCTGTGAGGTACGAACCTCGGCTTAGGGCGTCAACCGGAGGGAGGACATCAAGGATGGGACGGGCTGGATCAAAGTTTTGATCATGATTATTAGTCGGGGAAGCTACGTGCTCAGCTTCAACAACTGCTGGCACCTCGTTATCGAGCAAGGGTCGGAGGGGAGTATCATTTACTCGGGGACGCGGTCGAGATCGCAAAGGACCTCGGCGGCGAGGTCGGAGATTTTAACAGACGCCAGCACATCAAGCTACTACAATCTGTCAAATTTATTTAATAGATTTTCAACTTTATCGCTGAAAATTAAGGTTCAAAGTTGATTGGGAAAATTTGACAGTTTCAGGTACCTAGCTTGATATGCTGGCGTCTGTACTTAGTATGATACATGGGCGAGAAAGGTCGTCGAGCCATAAGTACAACGCGTACTTGCTCGTGCGACTATCACCCCTGGCGATCTTAGGGCATGTCGTGGCCCACGACATGTAGGTACAGACGCCAGCACATCAGGCTACTACAATCTGTCAAATTTATTTAATACATTTTCAACTGTATAGCTAAGACATAAGGTTCAAAGTTGATTGGGAAAATTTGACAGTTTCGGGTAGCTTGATGTGCTGGCGTCTGTACCTACGTATTGGCTTCGCACAGAATGTTGCCATGATCACAAACTTGTAGTTGAATGGTGATTGTGAACAAAGTGAAATCAAAGGGTTACAGATTGTATATTATCTCAAAACATCGTATAAAAAGACTTCAATTAAAAGCGATACTATTGTTATTGGGCCACTCTTCAAAGATAAAGATGAATTTTCAAATGGTGTTTCAAAAATTTCACTTTTTTTGAAACAATATTTTCTGAAGGATAATCGTGTTGTGTTTTTCTCTATAGTTTTTGGTTCATCTAGCATCCATGCTTCGTAATAAGCTTTGAAATACGGTATAACAATGCTTTTCCCGAACCAAATCCACATCATAACGAAGAATGCTGTTAGAGCTATAACTTGAAAAAACATGTAGAAATAGTACGGGAAGATAATAGGGTCAGGTGTTGTTAATTTTGTGATTTTACAGACTAGCCATTGTATCATCATCCAGTAGACGAGACATTGATTTGTACCCGCGCATAATGAGACGCAGCAGTCCCATAACCTGGCCCCGATAATGTATGGAAAGCAGAACACATCCCACCAATTGTAACCGAAGACTTCCTCGATCTGGGCGTGGAACTGTTCGCCTTGAATTTCATCGCATCGGAACCTGTCCTGTCGCTTCTGCTTGGGCGCCATATTTGTCCTAAAACTAAGTTTTTTTCTTCACGACTACCTCCAACTCATAATTTGAGGTGAATAAACATTTATTTATTCATGTAAAATATGAATGAATTAATCAGAGTTTAGATTTAGGCATTACAAATCCTAACGCTAATCAATAAAGACTGACAGACTCACTGACATTCACGTAGCGCGTTTCATCCATAGACATAATCTCAATGGTTTCATCAAATAGTTTCTTTGCCGTACCGTACGGAATATAGAAGGTTTTCAATAAACCGCTGATATAAAAAAATACTTCAAATTTGATCATGAAACTTTGCATAATTTTATATTATAACTGAACTAAGTTGATTTTTTATTTTCATTCACTATTATTTTCGCCGTAAAAAGCAAATAACTAAACTATTGGCGCCTTGGAGCTGCCAGTACCCCACTCCGTTTCGCTCTCCCTCAGTCCAGAGATAAAAAGTGAATTTGAGTTGAGATTAATCTGTGGCTGAGGTAGTATGGCCTCCTAAATTGTTGGCAGTTCAATTTCATATAGACGGCTCTCACTGTGCATTTGCACTGGCAAAACATTCACAACAAAAAAACATGTTGTTTTCTGTCAATGTTCCAAATGTTTGACAGGAACTAGAGATTTCAACATGTTTTGTTGTGATGTTTCGCCAATGCACACGCACAGTCAAAACGATGCAGAAAAACATTGTGAGAAAACAGGGACATGTAATAATAAAAAAATGCGTGCATTCGATCATAAGTGGTTAAGCTTGTTTTGTCACACCAACGGCAATGTTGTCACTCGTTTTATATAGACAGAAATCGCGTATATTTCTAGGTACACAGCGACTTTAGGCACCGGAGTCGGCGACTAATTGGCTGTCAAAATCTGTGCGTGTGGACGTGAGATTTTAAAATCGCCAGTGACCCATAGCTGTGACTAAAGTCACTGCGTTTCTTAAGCCGGTACCCTAATTGCGTAATACAACACAACCTGTTTCGAGTTGAAACAGATTGCTAAACCATTGCTTCTTGGTCGGAAAAAAAAATCTGCTCAACAACGTAAATAACGCAATGAATGTTGTTGAACTGTCAAAATGAAACAAATTAGGCAAAATTGTTTACGAAAATAAGTTACGCAATTATTGTGCCTGGTCTCCTGCGCGTTTTTTCGAAACATTACACAAAAATCCTTACACATAAATATTTATTTTCATACAAAACGTCGAGTTTTGTGTTTGGCCACGCCTCTTTGTTGCGATGTTTTTGCGTAAAAACACGCGCAGGAGACCCGGCTTTACGCTTTAGAGTTTAAAAAACATGTGTTTTAAACTCGTTGCGTTTGAACTGGCTATGGAAATGAGGGTGAAAACGGGAACTTATTTATTATTAAGTCTATTACTATCTGTCCGTCCGTCGACCTGTCTGTCGGTCAACCTGTCTGTCTGTCCGTCAGTCTGACTATCCGTCTGCCTGTAGTCAGTTGAATTTTTCATAGAATTCGTGATGTGCGTAGTAGAACAAAAAAATCTGCCAAGTGCATGTCGGACCACGCACAATGTAGGGTTCCGTAGTTGGGATGAATTTATCCCAAGAACAAACTTAACTTTGTAGTTGAAAAAAAAAAGCTTTCATACAGAATGTATGGGAGAACATGTTTTACAACCGCAAATCTAAGTTGGTCGATTATAACTCATTGACTTGTAAAGCCTACTCAGTTGTGATAGTGTTCCTTTTAAATTCGTTATTATAAGCTATAACTGCCGTGAATTTTTCATATATCTAAAACTAACCATTTAAAAAAAAAAAAAAAATCCTCACTTTACGTGTAGGGGAGGTACCCTAAAAAAAATTATTTTTCATAATTTTATTTTACCACTTTGTCGGCATGATTAATATGTATACCCATGCCAAATTACAACTTTCCAGTACTAGACAGACGGACATGACGAAACTATAAGGGTTCCTTGTTTACTACGGAACCCTAAAAAGGTGAACTTTAATCACGGAGTATAGAAAGAAGCGGAGATGCCGCAAGGCAAGTAGGCCTTGCGCCTTCAATTAGGTCCTGACGTCATAGTGGACGGGGCCGCAAACCTTAGTTGCGAGTGAATCTTCATCGCGTTCGGGTGCGTTGTATTCTAATCGTTTTTTTAATAGTTAAATTGTTTTAATAATGAAGTGCGCTGTTGTTGGATGCAAAAATTATTCAGGATCAAAACTGAAACATATTGATGGCGTAACTATGCGTTCGCACTGGCGAAACATCACAACAAAACATGTTGAAATCTCTAGTGCCTGTCAAACTTTGTATGGAAAATTGACAGAAAATAAAGATTGCAACATGTTTCGTTGTAAATGTTTCGCCAGTGCAAACGCACAGTAACATTTCATGTGTAAGTCCCTAAAATTTATATTTTCATTTTAAAACACATTTTCTCGTTTGATCGTCAGATTGTAGCTAGAGACATCTGTTGTCGAGGAGGTGCATTCTAACCAATTCTCACCGATTTCGTATTTTTATCATTATCAATGCATATTATTGTGACTAATTTGCGACTCAAATTACTTGCTTAAGTTTTATTTTGCTCGCTATAAGTTAATTCATAGATAAATACGTTCTTTGATACATGAAATAAGAAGAATTTAAAATAAGAAAAATGCGCCATCTGTCGGTAAGTTGCCGGTCCTAACTGTTACATAAAAATGTGTGCATCATGCTAGCAAGACTCTATTTTATCGAATTTGCGAAATTATCGAAAAACTTCATATCATTAAATGCAAATGCACATGATAAGATCCAATTTTCAACCATGTCACGTTGTTAACCAAAGCTATAAGCCACAACTATTGTAATATGTGACTTAATTATTACAGTAAGCTCGAAAACATTGTTTTGTCTAAAAGGCAGCATTTAAATAAAACTGTGTTGTTTAGTGGCCAATAATAAGCAATTTCCAATAAAGATTGATCATTTTATTTTTTTATTTTACTACCTACAGGGTGGCAGGGACATCAACGCGAATACTGTTACCATGGATTCAGCAGGTACATGATTCTAAAATGCCCTGCGTTGAAATTTTTCGTCGGTTATTTTTTTTTTTATCTGCTGTTTCATAGAAAAGTGCAATACCTACGCGGTCAAAATGTATGGAACAGCAGATATTTAAAAAAATAACCGACGAGACATTTCTACGCAGGGGAGTTCAGAATCATGTACTGAATCCATGATAACAATTTTCGCTTCGATGTCGGCAGGGACATCCTGACCCTGTATACTCATTTAGTATACAGGGTCAGGATGTCCTGACTGACTGATGACTATAAATAATGTTAACCCATGTTACCCATCTTTTGGGCTTCGCCCACAGTTGGGTATAAATAATGTGTTCCCACCATACTAACGCACATAAAATGTTCTGGAACAAAGTGTCATGCTTTGTTACGCCATAGTGGCCAGTAGACGAACTAAAATGAAAAATTGTTAGTTCAGTTTCACTGTAATAATTCCTTTCACCGCTAGATGGATTTACAAAAAATGGGCGGGGTTTCCATCGTGGGGTGTGGCCATCACCGTACCTCGTCCTCCGAACACCCGCATTCAGGCGACGCTTCATTCTTAGGTGATTTTGGCTTGCGGCATCTCCGCTTCTTTCTATACTCCGTGACTTTAATAGTTTTGGTGTACCTTAGTGCGTGAGTGATACTCGCACTTGGCTGCTTTTTATTTTGTTTATGAACAATGTGATTGAGGACCTGACGCTCTTAAATCCTTGTGTACGACTGCTAGCGACGGCGTTGCGCCAAATGTATCGAGGTTTGTACGATGAAATAAGAAAAATCAATTTAAATAAAAGACTTTCTTGCAAATTATGATTATTTAAAGCATTCCATTAACAAAACCTTCCATAACAAAAGTAATAACTGTTATTGAATGAAACTGAGAAGCTGAATTAGTATCTACGGGTGTGTCAAATATTTCACGTTTTGTAAAACAGTATTTCCTAAGAGCCTTCCGCGATAAGTTTTTCGGAATTACGGTTCGAAAATCATCAACAATCACCCCGTAGAATGATTTAAAAAACGGTAAAACAATAGATTTACCAAAATAGTGCCACAGCAAAATAAAAAACACTGTCAAAATGATAACTTGACCAAACATGTAGAAATAGTAAGGGAAGATGATAGGATTCGGGGTTGTTGCGCGAGTTATTTTGCAGATACACCATTGTATCAGCATCAAGAATAACACAAGTTGGTTCGCGCCTGAGCATATTGCAACGCAACATTCCCAAAACTTCTGGCATATAGAGTAAGGAAAACAGAACACCTCCCAGCAATTAAAATCACTCGGATCATCTGTTTGAATGTACATTTTTTCTCCCAGGTCTCTGGCGCATACATGGGAGCCATCACTAGTTTTATTTCTATTTTTCGACGACATTTGAGTTTTACTCTTGCTCTATTGTTCGGTTTTCACAATTTATTTATTTTTTATTTTGTCTAAAGAAGCAGAAGCTAAAGGTAAAGAAGGTAAAGGAAAAGCGTGAAGGAATTCGGCAGATGTTACTCTTGAAGTAAAAAGTTACTGAAACAAACAAAATTCGTTTTAGAAAGGGGACGTCCTGCATGTTAATTAATCAAATAGTATGACAAGACTGAGATGAAATTGGTGCCGATTCCCTTGTTCACAAACTAAACTAAATTTAAGTTCAGTGCATCTTTTTCTTTCTATTTCATTATGAATAGGACAGAAGATAAATTTTAATTTAGTCCTGTCAAATTAATCAGCGCCTGTCACTACTCCATACAAGTTTAGACGTGATTAAAAACTTGCCAACTAAAATTACGTCAATTTACGTCAAGCGCTGATTAATTTGACAGGACTAAACTAAAATTTATCTTCTGTCCTTTTCTTAATGAAATAGAAAGAAAAAGATGCACTGAACTTAAATTTAGTTTAGTTTGTGAACAAGGGAATCGGCACCATTAACTGATTTTGATCCATGAACCCTTGAAATCCAGGGACTGGTACTAGAGGTCTGGCGTTTTAGTTGAACTAGCCCCATTTGGCGCTACCGTGGCGTAAATTAAAATAAAAAAAAATTATTTTGCATTTCAGAGTAGAGACATTTTAGGTGGAAGATCACTCAATACTCAATATTTATTATATTCCACAATGTGAACTTAGGTGGTAGGTTTATAAAGACATGACCCTGTGGACCCTGTAATGTCGGGCAAAGCAAATCACCTCTTGTTAAGGGGGTATAACAAAACACACAGTAATGCTTCGTAATATCACTTAAACGAAACACTTTAAACAAACGGGTGAAGACAGCTCAAACGAGATAAAACACATATGTAAAACCAGCAAAGATGATCAAGTAAAATAATTAAAAGTTATCTTCACAGGTTATTGATTGACAGTAAGGAATTGACAGACAGACGTTATTTATTATCTGCCACGGCACGGAGTGCACCAAAAAATATAAATTTTAGTCTGTTTCTATTTTTGACTTTTTTATCTGACATCAAATGTCATTAACAAGTTGTCTATGGTTAGTTCCGTGTTGATCATGGTGGGGATAAGTTGCGTAGTTCTTCCTAGAAAATAATATTACGTATTTTAACGTAATTATTATGATACGGATTTAGGAATTCACACATCAACTGCAGGATTTCGTGTAATCCATGTTTCTTCAAGGATTAAGCGCAGGTAGTGTGTTTTCAACTGATTTATTAGAAGTGAAAGTTTTGTCGTAGTTCGCAAAGTACCTATTTAAAGTTAACTTTTCAAGGGAATCCGAGCTATTTAAAACATGTTAATTACTCTTAATTAGACGGAGGTATATGGTCATTTACGTTATATATTCTATTGTCGCTTTGTTTTGAGTTAAAACTGGTTTTTTTCGACCTTTAAAGTTAACAAACAAGTTAGAAATCGATATTGTAGATTTCAAGCCTAAGGTTTGCAGCCTTGAGTGAGTTTTTTATTCGTCATAATGTCCTTTAGCTAATAACAAGTTATTCTTTACTTATTTGCTGCCAGCAACAAGTTTTACTTTTACAGCAACCTTTTATTTTGCTTCTATAACAATGTTTTGAGTTTCAAATATTATATAAGTTAACTTAAGTTTGTAAGTTAAAAGAACATATTTCTTCACACTAGTTATTATGGTGCAAGGCGTAAAACGAGAGTATTTTCATCTTCGCACCATCACTTTAAATAAAATTATTTGGACAAATTCAAGATAAATGCATAAGTCAACACTGTAAAAGTACAATACTGCCGCGGTCTGTAATGACTGCGTCGCTGGCAGCGCTCATGATGGCCGAAAGCGCGGCGTGGCGCAGTTGCAGGCTAACACATCATAGTCAGCAAGGGCTGCAATGATGACCAAGCTTGAAGGACGAGAGTGTTTAGTTAAGCTAAGCTCTCGGCCATCTTAGTGTGGCCAGCAAAGCAGTTATTGCAGACCAAGGCTTGTATAGTGCTTTACTCAAACAATGCAAATAATTTAAATAAAACCAGCTTAATATAATTTAAATATTAGATCCATTACATTGACATCTCGACTTGTATGTTTTTTTTTATTGGCTTAATACGTTCTACACACTAGGAATTTATATGAAACAAATTGACAGCTCAAAATATAAATAATTTTTGGAGCAATCGACTATGGTATTATGTTGACATCTCGCATTTTTACATGTTTTACTTGATAACAACATGTCAAATTAACGATTCAAATGGTTTTGTGAATGAACATTGATATTTCGTTATATCAACTTAACCCCTAAAACAACTAAAACACATACTGTAAACTAATTTACCGATTTGCCAGAAGAGGTCAAACCTTTAAAATGGCCGTCCTGACTAATTGCCATTTTAGATATGTCAACATATTCACGCCAGCAACGGAGATTAAATTCAATTTTTAAATATCACCAAAATTGTTGGAAAGCAATATGGAGCGTTGCAGAGATCGCACAAAATAGAAAGCTTTGGAATGAAAAATATGAGGCTTAATTGTATTGTTATCTGTGCTTAACAAAGTGCATACTGTACTTTTCTTTTAAGTAATGGGGCGCTTTACAATGTACAAATTGTTAAACAAATCAAATCAAATAAAAAGTCATTTATTCAAACTAGGCTGAGAATCAGCACTTTTCAAATGACACAATTACATATGAAAGTCTGAAAGTCCCCCAAAATTCCCGTCCTTCTCCACTTACTAGTGATTTGGCTGGGAAGAACCAGTGGCACAACAAACTCACCAGTAGCACTGTATTACAGACACAGTATTACAGACACAGTATTACAGACACAGTATGACAGACAAGTATGACAGACACAGTATTACAGACACAGTAATATAATATAAAGGTTTAGTGAATTGTAGACCTTTTTCTATTTTGTTTAGTACTTAGTACTTATTAAAAGACCTATACTGCCCTCCCATACCTAGTAACACTGTTATTTGAAAGTATTGTAAAAGCCAATTATTTTTAAAAGAGTAACCGTGGAGTTTCTTGCCGGCTATTCTCCATAGGAAACGACCAATTGGAATCGTGCACCTAGCTTCTGACGTTTCATAAGTGCCCATGTAGGTTTATGTGAAATAAAATATTTTGAATTTGAATAAAGCTGAAGAGTTTGTTTGTTTGCTTGAACGCGCTAATCTTAGAAACTACAGATCCGTACCCTAATTGCGTAACTTATTTTCGTAAACAATTTTGCCTAATTTGTTTAATTTTGACAGTTCAACAACATTCATTGCGTTATTTACTTTGTTGAGCAGATTTTTTTTCCAACTTTCAAGCAGTGGATTAGCTATCTGTTTCAAATCGAAACAGATTGTGATTGTGTTGTATTACGCAATTAGGGAACCGATTTGAAAAATTCTTTCAGTGTTAGATAGCCCATTTATCGAGGAAGGCTATAGGCTATATATCATCACGCTAAGACCAATAGGAGCGGAGCACCAATGAAGAATGTTTCAAAATCGGGGTTTTTTTTCCTTTTGAGAGCTTCTGCTGCGTGCGCTGCGTAAACGGTTAAAGTTTCGCAAAAATCATGTATGACAGAATTGTTGCCCTTTAAAATTTCTAAAAAAAGTCCGCGACAGCATATGTCTATCTTTTAAGGTTGGCTCACTATAACCTACGCTAACCAAATTTGTTTTAAAGTAATGCGTTATTTGCGAAGGTGTTTTTATAAACATGATATTAATCCTTATCCAAATAAATACGTTATTCATCACAAGTATTTAAAACAAAATTGCCGTTTACATCATTCGATTTCAATGAATATCTCAGGAGATATCACAGTTTTAAAATAACATCGCAGCAAAATAATGATCAAGTACTACGCGCGCATTTAAAAGAATTCAATTTCCGGTGAAGGTATCGTTTGCGGTAACAATTAATAAGGCCCAGGGGCAAACATTTGGGCTTGCGGACGGTGAGCAATGGGTAGCTCGCCGTCCGATAAGGACCAGGCGCGGGTCGAGGACGGCGCGTTGTGTTCCACGCGCGCCTCAAAGAGATGACAGCAGAATTGACGGGGTCCGCAAGGGCCAATGCCTGCCGGGGGTTCGAAGAAAACCGATAGGGAAATCGTGGCCCCTGGCAACAGGGCAACCAAAGGAACACGGGCGGGTTTTAGTCAGTAAGAGACTGATACGCCCTCCCGCTCCGCCCAGAGCGGGAGAAGTTATTTGATAATTTCTCACCAAAAAAAAAAATATTGGCAAACATTTAAGCACGTAGGAATAGATTTACGCCAAGAGTGTTTTTCGCACGGGCAACTATATGTATGTTGCCATATCGAGATAACAACAATTGCAATTGCGTACAACACATTGATTTGAAACAGATTGCTAATCCATTGTTTCATAAGTTGGAAAAAAAATCGGCTTATCAACGTAAATAAAGCAATGAATGTTGTTGAAATGTCAAAATGAAACAAATGAGTCATCATCGTTTACGAAAATAAGTTACGTGATTAGGGTATTGGCTTGCGCTGCGCTTCGCTAGGCCCATAACCATGTGTGTATAAATATTCAAATCGGCAAATCGGCATTCTAAAGTTTCGCTTTATTTTAAAATGGCATTTAAAAACCTCAAATAATTCCCATTTTGATTTCCTGAAAATATTAATCGACACTTTAATATAATAAATGTGCCTCTTTTTATGAGCCTTAAATGTTTCCCATTTTGGTGTCCTAAAAATATTAAAAATCCAAATAACTGCGACCAACTTGGATTGTTGTTACCTTATCTAAACCATTTGGTTGGGGGCATCCCAAGCTTTAGCTTCTAGCTTAGGTACTGCGACCAACTTTGTCATTACATATCAATTAACAATTTCTGTTTTAAAATCCATGCTAAGGCTAATTTTAAACAGCTCAAAGATTTTTTTCTGAAATTTTCAGATCCCTCACCTACAAAAATGGTCACAAAAACAATTTTCGCTCTGGCAACACTGCTTACCTACACAAACGCGGAGTACATACCGCCTGGTCCAGTCTATCCCTGCCCAAAAGACTCGACAGTTACCCTATTGTACCCTTGTGTCTGCGAAAAAGGGTCAGATACAGGCTTGTTCATAAAATGTGAGAATACAGGGTTATCTGTGCTCAGTGTGGGGCTGGGGAATATTGCAGGATTGGGGTTGCCAGTTGAAAGATTGTTGTTGAAGGAGTGTAAGATTTGTGAGTATGTTTTTGGTATTACTTTTATTATGTTGTTTTTAGCTGAAAAAAACAATTTTCCCAACTATTTTGGGGTCGGCTTCCAGTCTGACCAGATGCAGCTGAATACCAATATTTAACATGGAGTGACTGCCTATTTGACCTCCACAAACAAACCTGTAACTGCGTAATACGATGCTCCTTGGTAAGACTGGTTGTCAGACTTTCGGGCTTCTGACGACCCGTAACGACTGTCAAAGATCCACGAATGACAGCCGGGACCAACGGCTTAACGTGCTTTCCGAGACACCGAAGAGTCGGTCTGTAAAGATGCCAAAAAGGTCACCCATCCACGGACCAACCCCGGCAAGCGTAGCTTAACTCGATGGATCGACCCGTGCGGCTATTATTACTTAGCCACGAGCTCCTCCCACACGAGCTTATGCCACAGCAAAAGGTGCAAAAAGACGGTAAACCGAAATTATAGGACACTACGAATTAGTTAATGAGCTGTAAGTAACAGCTGACTACGGAGTCCATGGCCACTGGTAGTGTAGTTACATTAAATTATGAGTTTACTAGCTGCGCCCAGCGGTTTCACCCGCAAAAGTCTCGATCCCTATGTCCTAATCCAGGTCTTGGTCTACTCATGTGCCAAATTTCTTCCAAATTTGTTCAGCCGTTTTAGCTTGAAAGCGTGAAAAACAAACAAACTCACTTTCGCATTTATATTATTATACATTTAGTATAAAACAACTTTTTGTTTTATCGTTGTTAAATATCGTGTCTCCGTAGTTTTGCTAGGTAATTTAATTTGACCCTGCATAAAACTAATATACTTGCATCTTTTTGTAGCAAACCTCTTCGGGCCGCTCTTTCACCGCTCCACAATCAGGGTAATAGAGATGGTGGACACTCCTATCAAGACTATCGACCAGTATGCCTTCGCTGGCGTGAACAGGACCTTACAGGAGCTATATATGACTAATACTAAGATTGAGGAGTTTCCGAAAGATGCTTTTATGGTAAGTGTACAAGAATATTTAAATGATAAATCTCTAAAACTCAAATTAAATACACAATAAATGTTTTTTTTTTTTTGAATAAGTTATATTATAAGATAAACAATAAGTCCTCATCTCTACTATATTTCTTTTGCTGTGCCCAACAGGGTCCACGATTGTTTCTTTTCAAATGTTTACCATCTAAGCACATACATTGTGGAATGCAATAAAGTATTGAGTATTGAATATTGAGTATTGAGTGTTTGAAAAGTTGCAGGTTAATTAATCTGCTGACCGAATGTGGGTTTTCATGAAAACTAACGCCACCAGGTGGCGCCACTTTGACAACAGGTCTTCCATTTCGACAATGAATATAAAACACACGGTTATTGGTTATATGTCCGCAATCAATTAAGAGCGTTTATTCTGAAAGTGGGCAGCGAGCGTCGCAAATAGCTGTCAAATATTTCGCTGTTTTGATTAATTTGGCAATATTACTGTATGGAAATAACAAATGTGGCTAACTAGTTCCCTAGAATATTAATAATGAATTGCAATTATAACACTGAATTTGATATTGTAACAATTTTAGGTGTAAATAAAACCGGCCAAGTGCATGTCGGACCACGCACTATGTAGGGTTCCCTAGTTGGGATGAATTTATCCCAAGAACAAACTTAACTTTGTTGTTGAAAAAAAAAATCTTTCATACGGAATGTATGGGAGAACATGTTTTTACAACCGCAAATCTAAGTTAGTCGATTATTACTCGTTAACTTGTAAAGCCTACTCAGCTGTGATAGTTTTCCTTTTAAATTCGTTATATAAGCTACTGCCGTGAATTTTTTCACATACCTAAAATCAACCATTTAGCTGGCAGGGGGGACACTTGACTCTAGCAAAAAATTGCCTTTAAAGCTTAATATTTCGCAAACGAATCTCTGAATTCAAAAATGGTTTTAACACACTCACAATGTTTTTGAAAGACCTTTCCAACGATACCCCACAACAAGGGATAAAACAAAATAAAAAAAACATCCCCACTTTACATGTAGGCGAGGTACCCAAAAAAATAAAAAAAATTCATAATTTTATTTTACCACTTTGTCGGCATGATTAATATATTAATATAATAATAATAATGCCAAATTACAACTTTCTAGTACTAACAGTCTTGGAGCTAGACCGCGGACAGACAGACAGACAGACGGACATGGCGAAACTATTAGGGTTCCTTGTTGACTACGGAACCCTAAAAAGGCATTTGGAAAGTTTCCAAATACTTTTAACTAAATATTCGGTATAACGTTAATCATTGCATTTCTTAATCAATATTTTAGTTCCCTAGTTAGCCACATTTCTTAATTCCATACAGTAATATTGCAAAATTAATCAAAACAGCGAAATATTTGACAGCTATTTACGACGTTGCCAACTTTTAGGATACACCCTCTTAAGAGGCTCCTTAAATTGTATGTTAATGTGCATTAATATTCTGAAACAGTCACGCATACAATCAAAATGGAACTTTAGTGTATGATTTATTGGATCTTTTTCTTTCCATGTACAAGACAGTTACGTAATTTTCGTTAGTAACATTTTCGCTCGATTCATTTTTATACGAAAATCGTGTCTTTTTTTAAAGATTACATAAAATCATCTCGGTTCAATTACTCTGCTTTTATGTCTAAAATAAGTACAGTAAGAAAATATAGATAGATAGAAAATAGAAAAAAAATAGAAAATATAGTTTATTATCCAGCCGCAAGATTTTTTTTCTAGATCAAATTATTACTTTAGTTATAAGCGAAATAAGAATTGAGACTTACGACATTTAGTTCCGTGCTCGCTCACGCGATATCCAACTTTTTTACTGTTAGCGTTTAGCACATAGTGGAGTGGTGGGGTGCATGGGGGAAGAGCTTGCGTGGAAATTGTGTTTAGAGTGCCTGGTCTTAAGGGGATCATTAAGTTCCCTTCAAAATGGTTGAGATAAATAGTGCTGATCCATGCGTCATGTTCGTGAACGGGCGCCGTCAGTGGGAACTGGTCATCTCGTTTATTTTATTTTTTTAATTGTTTTTGTTTTTATATTGTTATTACGGACGCTTTTAACGTGCACCTCTTTCTACATTGTTCTCACATGTATAATTTCAACATGAATGATGTAACCAATATTTTGTAACAATATTATGATTTAAAATAGTGGAGTTTCTTGCCCATTCTTCTCCATAGGAACCTACCTACTACGCTTTGGAATGGGCAACTAGCTTCATCTTTCTGACTGTCCGACCCCTTGACAGTTCTAAAGTGCCTGTAAATGGTTTAATTGAATTGAATGCTTTGAGTTTATCCAAATCCGTTCAGCCGTTTTAGCATGAAAGCGTAACAAACAAACAAACTCACTTTCGCATTTGTAATATTATAAATCCCCACTAGTTAAAAAGTTAGGTTAGGTTAGAACTGTGACCCCCTACGCACGAGCCGAGCGAGCGAAGCGAGCGGTGCCGCGGCGAGCCAAAAACGACTAGAATATTAGAAAAAAAGGCTGAGTTTATTGAACTAGTGTAGATTTCTGGAAAAAAAATAACAATCCCCACTGGTGGTGGGGATTTGTCGGTGGGGATTTCTGGAATAAATCTGGATATTAACATCCCCCCTCTCGCTTCGTAACTCTAGTAGCGGTCTAGTAGTCGCCATCACTACTGCTGAGCATGACATCTTGGGTCCGATTCCCAGGTCAGGCAAAGTGTTTTTGGGTTTTTCTATCAGCAATTTCTCAGTAGCAGAACGGAGTCTGGATTTGTGCCCGGTTGATGGCAATAAGCTCGCCCCCTATTCCATGGGACTTAAACATAACTGGCGAAATGTGGGTGTACTATAGGTACACCTCTGCTAACCCTTCGGGGATTACAGTCGTGATATTATGTTGTGTTTTTCAAACATTTCAGATCCTAGGCAACCTATCAGTGTTATCAATAGACGGACATAAGATGACGAAGCTGGATAAGCAAATCTTCGTCGGCAGCGAGGCGGTCGGCAAGCTGGAGAGATTGCATTTATCCAATGGATTACTAGCTGATATACCGCCGGAGGCTTTTCAGGTAATTTATAAAATGACTAGCTAAAATTTATAACAAACATTTTGTGCATTTGGATATATTTGCTTTAGACCGCCAAAAATTTAGAAAATGTTTAGTGAATAGTCTGCATTTGCGTGATGAGTAGCCTTTTTTTAACCGACTTCCAAAAGGAGGAGGTTCTCAATTCGTCTGTATGTTTTTTTTTTTTTTTGTATGCTTGTTACGCGATTACTCCGCCAATTATGAATAGATTTTGATGATTCTTTTTTTGTTTGGTAGATCATACTTCAGAGGTGGTCCCATATAAATTTTATTAACTTTGCTTGGGTAGTTTTTGAGTTAGCTTCAATTATACGTATTTTTTCCCACTTGGTATGTAGATGATATGATAACTTCTTGTCACTGTTATTTACATAGCAGGTAGTGGTAATCGAATTTGTGTGGGGTAGGTACCACAACTAAAAAGTGAAAAATAAAAACATTTTCAACAATTTCGGAAGTCGGTGACAAAGAACGAAAATTCAAAACCAAAGACACCGACTTCCGAAATTAAAGTTATTTTTCACTTTGTAGTGTTTTTTTTTTGAAGTCGGTTGTTTTTTTTTTGTAAAAAGTTTTTATTTTTTTTTATAATTGTTTGATTTCGTAATAATTATAATCAAATAATATTTGTTTTAGTTTAAGAGAAGTGCATCCTCCTTTTTTCTTCTTGTCTTCTTCTTTGTGTTTTTGTAACTTTGTGTCTTCACTGTATCCTTAACCTTGGTAATCTGTGGAAACGTCGTGGATTGTACATTTACCCATTTCCAATTATTTTGTAATTCTAGATTTAATATACAATGGTGTCGATTCCCTTGTTCACAAACTAAACTAAATTTAAGTTCACTGCATCTTTTTCATTCTATTTCATTAAGAATAGGACAGAAGATAAATTTTAGTTTAGTCCTGTCAAATTAATCAGCGTTTGACGTAAATTGACGTAATTTTAGTTGGCAAGTTTTTAATCACGTCTAAACTTGTATGGAGTAGTGAGTGACAGGCGCTGATTAATTTGACAGGACTAAACTAAAATATATGTTCTGTCCTTTTCTTAATGAAATAGAAAGAAAAAGATGCAGTGAACTTAAATTTAGTTTAGTTTGTGAACAAGGGAATCGGCACCATTGTACAATATTGTTTGTTTTCCCTAACAAAATAAATAAATAAAGACGGTTATACTGGAAGCCGACCCCGACTAGTTGCGTTAAGGCTACGCAGTAGCAGAAGGGAGAAGAGAGACGAATAAGCAAGGCTCGGATACCGGTTCAATTTTCAAACCGTTATTATGTACAGACGCCAGCACATCAAGCTACTACAATCTGTCAAATTTATTTAATAGAATTTCAACTTTATCGCTAATGTGTACCTAAGGTTCAAAGTTGATTGGGATAATTTGACAGTTTCGGGTAGCTTGATGTGCTGGCGTCTGTACTTGACGCAAAAACCTTTCCATTAGGTTTCGTTCGATTACCGATTTTAAACTGGTTTTGGTGAAGTCTACATAAAGGTTTTTTCGGTCGGTGACGGTTTAGAGCAGTGTTAACCGGTTTTTGGTATAGTTTTTATTCAGCGCGGCATTCTCACAAATAGTCACAAGTTACAACGCGTTTACCAATACGCCGCTCGTCAAATAAACCGGTTAATTTTGGTCAAGATAAAGTTCTTAAAACGTTCACATTCTCAATAATAATAATATTCTGCTAACTCTAGCTTTAAGATATTACTAACATAATGGATCTTTTTGTTGTCCGAATAAATAAATTTAATAATAATTAAGAAAAGTTCGGAGCAAAACCGAAATATCCCGTAATTAACCGGAATTTTGTTAACCGGTTCCGAGTCTTGCAAATAAGTATTTATCCTTTTCCATGTTTTGATTTCAGGTACTAAAAAAACTAAAGAAGTTAGATCTACACGGGAACAAACTTGTAACATTGAAACGTAGTCAATTCAAAGGATTGAGGGACACCGAAGTATTGGATTTAAGGTAATTATTACTATTCAGTACTTATTTGTAATTTCTGTAATGTTGATTTTGCCGAATGTCGAATTTGGCCTAACCAGTGGCGGGGCCAGCCTACTAAGCCTGACGGGGGCCTGGGGCGGCAAAATTAAATGGAATGCACCTAGGAATGAACGTCAAAATATTTAGCACGCTGCTTCGAAAAGTTTAAGTTTTCTTTTAGGATATAATTTTTCCACAAAAGAAAAGCTAGAACATCAAACGAATAGAGGATAGCAAATCGAACATGTTTGCACTCCGCATTGTTAAAATTTCTCTTCAACATTTCCTATGTGTGTGTGTGTTTGTGTGTGGTGTGAGGGTGTGTATGTGTGTGGTGTGGGGGTGTGTATGTGTGTGGTTTGTATGTGTGTGGTGTGGGGGGGTGTGTATGTGTGTTCCTATAGTGTGTATAGTGTTATTTTCAAACTCATGATGAGGAATGTGATGATGATGTTTGATGTAAGAGTGAGCTCGAAATTTTTTGCACCCTACGCTTATATAGCATGCGTAGGGGGCCCCCAACTACAAACTGCCTGAACATATTTTGGTCTTGTTTGACATTTGATTTAAAAGTATTTCTCGAGTTTTGAACTTGTTCCATCATAGACCTCATCCATCGCTTTCCATCAGGTGAGATCGAGGTCAAGAGTCTCTTCAAAAAAAATAAAAATATTGTCTATAATATTGCCCATTGTGGCCTTGTAAATGTTTTACATTTATGCCTGTAATTTTTAGTGTGTACAAGTACATTATAAAGAGTTTTTTTAACTATTTATCTAACTGCATAACCAGTCTGAAACCATTTTCTGAATTGTTTTATTAAAAAAAAAATATTATGTCCACTTTTCAGTCACAACAGTTTGACCAAGCTGGATGGCAGTCATATTGGAGATTTGAGCAAACTAGGCTGGTGTAATGCCAGTCACAACCAACTTGGAGAGATACCGAGGTAATTAAATAAGGTTTAGGAGTCTATAGTTATTTTATAGCCTTGTCAGCTGTTTTGATAAGTTGACCAACAAAAACGAATAATTTAAGAGCGTGCATTCTGAAAACGGGCAACAATATTTCGCTGTTTTGATTAATTTGGCAATATTACTGTATGGAAATATGAAATACAGGGTGTCAAGAACATCGACCCGAAAACTGTTACCATGGATTCAGTACATGATTCTGAAAACTCCTGTGTTGAAATATTTCGTCGGTTATTAAAAAAACTGCACTGGACTGCCTCATTGGTCGAATGGTCGCAAGCGCTACTGCTGAGCATGAGGTCCTGGGTTCGATTCCCGGGTCGGGCGAAGTGTTATTGGGTTTTTCTACCTGAAATTTCTCAGTAGCAGCTCGGAGTCTGGATTTGTGCCCGGTTGATGGCAATAGGCTCGCCCCCTATTACATGGGACTTAAACATAACTGGCGAAATGTGGGTGTACCTGCTACAGGGACATCTCTGCCCAACCCTTCGGGGAAACAAGGCGTGATAATGTTACGTATTAAAAAAAAATCTGCTGTTCCACACATTTTGACCGCGTAGGTATTGCACTTTTCTAGGAAACAGCAGATTTAAAAAAGATGCAATAATTAATATCGTTACACAGAATATTTAGTTATAGATGTAAAAAAAAAATTGGAAACTATCCAAGTGCCTTTTTAACCGACTTCTTTACACCTAAAATTGTTACAACATCAAATTCAGTGTTATAATTGCAATTCATTCTAGTTCGCTAGTTAGCGATATTTCATATTTCCATACAAATTTGCCAAATTAATGAAAACAGGTAAATGTTTGACAGCTATTTGCGCTGTTGCCAACTTTTAGAATGAACGCTCTTAAGTTGACATTACATTTGATTTAATTCAATGCAATTTCACTACGATTCACTACGGCCATTCACAGTGTGATTTACAGGGAGATTTTTCTTTCATAATCAGCGTATAATGTTCCCACTGTTGGGACACAGGCCTCCTCTCTGTGAAAGGGAGTGGGCTGTAATCCACCACGCGGGCCCAGTGCGGGTTGGTAGATGTCACATGTCTTTGAATTTTTAGTTCTAGGACATGCCGGTTTCCTCACGATGTTTTCCTTCACCTCAAAACTCAAACTCAAAGCATTTATTTCAAATAAACCAATTACAGGCACTTTTGAATTGTCAAGGGGTCGGTCAGTCAGAAAGATGAAGCTAGTTGCCCATTCCAAAGCGTAGTAGGTACCTATGGAGAAGAACGGGCAAGAAACTCCACGGACACTCTTTTAAATCAGAATATGGTTACAAAATATTGGTTACATCATTCATGTTGAAGTTATACATGTGAGAACGATGCAGAACGTTAAAAGCGTCCGTAATAGAAAATAAAACAAATAATACAATTCAAAAATTAAATTAAAATAAGCCATGTCAGCTAAGAGATGACCAGTCCCTACTGACAGCGCCCGTTCACGAACATGACGCATGGATTAGCACCATTCAGCTCAACCATTTTGAAGGGAGCTAAATGATCCAACACACACGCCACCGTCAGCGAGACATTAGAGTGAGCATGACATACTCTCAGCCGCCAGGGTACATTCAAGTCAATGAAAGACGTACCTAGTAAATGGTAGCTTTATAGTAGGTACATAGTACTCACACGTGTTATGCAATTATACAATGCTAAGCGATTGAATCTATACAATGCAAATAGTTTTTAAAAATCTTCAGCAGTTCCAACAGTATTTTCAAATGCTAATCAATTAGTTTATGCGCCCTTGTGGAGCAGGACCAGCGTTCGGCCAAGCACTTATATCAGCGATGTAATCCCCCAACTTATAATATGCTTGGCTGCATAGTGTGCGTTTTATATAAGATTTAAATTTCGTTTCATTCAGCTGAAGTATGTGAGGAGGTATTTTATTGTAACATTTTAAACAGTACCCCATGAAAGACGAGTCCACTTTAGCCAGTCTGAAACCCGGTTGAACTAATTGATCCCTATTTCTAGTGATATAATTGTGTCTTGCACCTCTTCTACTAAAAAGATGTAGATTTTTCCTTACGTACATAATGTTTTCATAGATATATTGACAAGGTACCGTCATGATGTTAATATCTTTAAACAGTTCCCTTAGAGAGTCGCGCCTGCGGAGGCCATATATGGCTCTGATGGCTCTTTTTTGCAGAATAAAAATAGACTCGATGTCTGCAGCCCGACCCCATAGTAAAATACCGTACGACATAATACTATGAAAGTAACTGAAATAGACTAGCCTCGCGGTATCTACATCAGTAAATTGACGGATTTTTCTGACAGCATATGCTGCTGAACTTAGACGTCCTGAAAGGGATGTTAAATGAGGACCCCATTGAAGCCTTGAGTCGAGCGTGATCCCCAGGAAAACCGTTTTATCGACAAATTCTAGTTTCTCTTGATTCAATACTATCTCACAATTACTACTTTTGACATTTGGTAAAGAAAATCTTATGCATTTAGTTTTGAGAGCAGTGGTGATGAAATTAAATAGACAAAGTAAAACGCCTGCCTGGTCCACGGCCCACGACCTACAACTCGTAAGTCGGGGCCTTTACCACTGGGCCACCACTGCTCTCGATTTTTTTTTAATTGCCTCGATAAGACCTTTTTCAACAATCTACCTAAAGTACCTGAATATCTCACGCCTTTTAGATATTTAGTAGAAGAGACGCATATATTTGATACTTTTGTCTCAAAGCTTTATGACTGAAGAGGGCAGAATTTAGTAATATTTAACTTGTTAACTTTATTTTCAGAGGCATGTTTGCAAGGAACACAGTTATAAAAGTGGTACATTTGGACAATAATAAAATCAAGAAATTGGATACTAACAGTTTTAGAGGAATGAGGTTTTTGAGGTAAGTCTCATTAATTATTTACGCTTAAGGCGAAGGCGTCAGGGTAGCCCGCGAAATTCAAATTTTCTTACGTTTTTTGCAATTTGCAGGTCAGTACAATGTCACTATCATGATTTCACGAAACCATGACATTTGACACCTTTGCTAACTTATGGAGTTGTATTGCTGATTGTAATGATTATAATTGAGTAAAGCCATATTTGTGACGGCCGCGAATCATATTCAGATCAACATACAACATGATACTGATCTGCAAATTGCAAAAAACGTAAGAAAATTTGAATTTCACGGGTCACTCTGACGCTTCCCCCTTCATAATAAATTGTAAAAAAAGTAAATGCAAGAGTGACTGACGCGGGGTTGTGGGTTCGATGCAGAGTTATTGTAATTTTCCATTATAAAATTTTCAACAACAGGTCTAGTCTGGATTTTTGTCCAGATAAATAGTAATAGACTCGCCTACTTAATAACATAATTAATTAGTGAAATGCAGTTATATCATACACATCTGATGAGAAATTATATTTCGTTTTTATACGAAACCCCCTTTATCGTACGCGGTATTACCCTACAGATCTGTTGCGTACGAGCGGTATTACCTTACAAATACGTCCAGTTCACTTCTTTATTATTTTATAAACAGCTACTGTTAGCGCGGGGAGCAATTAAAGAGTGGACTGTATTTTAGGCAATGGTTTATTATCGTGCTTATTACTTATATATATCTGGATGATAAATATTTGAACGACGTTTTCTTAAAATGAAACCTAGCTAGATCGATTTATCGCTCCCGAAACCCCCTGCATACCAAATTTCATGAAAATCGTTGGAGCCGTTTCTGAGATTCAGATTATAAATATACAAGAATTGCTCTTTTAAAGGTATAAGATACTTATACATATTATTATCATTACTTATGTTAAATTATTTTGCTGTCCCGGACAAACAATTAAATATTGTATTAGAGAGGAGAATCGTCCATCGCGGTGGAGTCCGTGGAAGCAAGTGGTCATTGGGCCGAGTCGTGTTGCCGTCGCGCCGCGCCTCAGCTATACCGATAACGCGCTGTTCACGATGCAGACCGCGTGCAAGATGATGTGTTGGGTTCGATTCCCAACAGCTACAACATAGTACATAAAACACAGGGTTGCAGCAATGATGGACCTTACTACATAAGCCGCAGATTAAACATAAATTAAAAAGTTTTATAGCCATAAAAATTATAATTAATTTAAATAAATAATAATGATAAATGATTTTATTTCTGTACGTAGGTTTGTACAAACACTTTTACACGTCAATCATATTTTAAAACTAGATGAGGTCGGCGTTTCCTATCTGACTACTCTGAGAAGAAAGGCTGAAACACACTCAGAGGTCTCAGTGTCTTTTAAAGTCCAGACATAATCTTGGTCAGATCATGTGAAGGCCATGTGGATTGGTGTCTGAAGTGGTCTTTTGAGGAAAGCACCACTTATATTGAGAGAGCCTGTCCAGTCAGTGCACGCATTTGTCAGTTATCGTGCAGCTCAACTCAGAATTTATGGAGCTCAACGATTCGACGAACAATACCAAAAAAAGGACATTTGGGTAGGCCACTTAAATTACTCAAACTGTCAGACCATGATTAGAACTAACTGAGAAAAAATTAAAAACAAAACAAAAAGGAATGACCCACATAGTCTTCACATTCACAATAATTAAAATAATAAAATACTTTAAAAGTAAATATTCATGTCATTGTTTATATAAAATTCATAAATGTCAATGTGTAGGTATATAAAAACCCGGAAATAATCTTGGTCAGAGCATTTCATTTGAGGACCATGTAGATTTGTGTCTGAAATGGTCTTCTGAGGAAAGAACCATACAGATTTGAGTGGACCTGTCCAGTCAGTGCACGCATTTGTCAGTAATAGCACAGATAGCTCAACTCAGAACTTAAAAGGAGCTCAACGATTCGACGAACAATACCAAAGAAGGGACATTTGGGTAGGCCGCATGAAGTACTCAAAACTAATCTAATCTAACTGAAAAATCTAATCTAACTGGCCTGTATTGTGCCACTGTAGGGCAAGGGCCTCCCTTTCCCACATAATTCTGTCTATTGCTAGTGTCGGCCAGTCCTTTCGGTAGGGGTTCAAGCTCGTCTCGCCATCTTCGTCTCGGCCTGCCGCGATGTTATCGTGCGTTTAGTGGGACCCAATCAGTGGTTCTTTTAGCCCATTTGTCATCTGACATGCATCAGACATGTCCGGCCCAGTCCCACAAGCTTAGCGGCTTCCTGGGTAACGTCCGTGACCTTGTTATGAATTAATCTATATATATATATACTAATATAAAGCTGAAGAGTTTGTTTGCTTGAATGCGCTAATCTCAGGAACTCCTTGTCCGAATTATTTCAGTGTTAGATAGCCCATTTATCGAGGAAGGCTATATATAGGCTATATATCATCACGCTAAGACCAATAGGAGCGGAGCACCAAAGAAGAATGTTTCAAAATCGGGGTTTTTTTTTCCTTTTGAGAGCTTCCGCTGCGTGCGCTGCGTAAACGGTTAAAGTTTCGCAAAAATCATGTATAATTATTTTTATTTTTTTATTTTTATTAAAACTTTATGCACAAGTAAAAAAAATACTGTACAAAGGCGGATTAATGCCTAAGGCATTTTCTACCAGTCAACCTTAGGGTGATGCAGAGACAAAACATGGCAGGTGCAACATAAATGACAGATAACTTGAAAATGAATACATACTAATACAAAGATACATAAATACATAATACATATAAACCGAATAGACTTTGTCAGGAGAAATAACGATAGGTAGAGGAGAAAACAAATCCAGCAAATCAGCGCTGCAAAGATTCTGCCAACTTTTCACGAATATGTTCGCGTTCTTATTATTCCACCTTTAAAAGTTCTAAAAAAAGTTCCCGACAGCATATGCCTATCTTTTAAGGTTGGCTTACTATAACCTTTTTTATGCTAACCAAATTTGTTCTAAAATAATGCATTATTTGCGAAGGTGTTTTTATAAACATGATATTAATCCTCATCCAAATAAATACGCCCAAAGTAACTATTCCACGCGGACGAAGTCGCGGGCAGAAGCTAGTAATTAGTAAAATTACAACTGCGATCAAAGTGATGATTTTTTTATGTCTATGTATATCGGGGGTTTTTTTTTTGGTTGGGAAATTATCAAATAACTTCTCCCGCTCTGGGCGGAGCGGGAGGGCATGTCAGACTCTTACTGACTAAAACCTACCCGTGTTCCTTCAGTTGCCTGTATGTTGTCAGGGGCCACGGTATCCCTTTCGGACTTCTTCGCAACCCCGGCAGGCATCGCCCCTTGCGGACCTCGTCAGTTCTGCTGACATCTCTTTGAGGCGCGCGTGGAACACATCGCGCCGTCGACCCGGGCTTGGTCCTTATCGGACGGCGAGCTACCCATTGCTCACCGTCTGCAAGCCCGCGCCTACGGTGGCCGGGAATCGGCCTGGGATTCCTGACGCCCAGGGCGTCTCCTGTGGCGGCTAGGGGCGTGAGGGATCGGGGTAATACCTCCGTAATATAATTATTATTTTCTCTTTCCAGACGTTTGTACCTCCAAGACAACCAGATCTCAGACATAGGTCGCGGCACCTTTTCAGCGGTGACCCGCATCGGTACTGTAGACCTCGCGAGGAACAAGATCAGTAAAGTAGACTTCCAGATGTTCCAGGCGGTTAAGTATGCTGAAGTGAGTGACATTTTATATTTATACTTTATATCTTTCTTTTTTCATCATCATCTCCTAGGCTCTTCCCAACTATGTTTGGGTCAGATTCCAGTCTAACCGGATGCAGCTGAATACCAGTATTTCCCATAGAGCGGCTGCCTAGCTATCCTCCTATAACTCAGTTACTTACCCCTCGGTAAGACTCGAAAGATCTATGAATGAAAACCGGAACCAACGGCTTAACGGGCTTTCCGATTCACGGACAGATCTTGGTATATAATGGATGGTCATCCATCCACGTACCAATCTTGGCAAGTGTAGCTTAACCTTGATTGACCCGTGTGGCAAGAACGAGTCCAGGTCGTCGCGCTAGCGTTTCTTAGGGCTGCATCGGTGACTGATGATGGCTATAGATATCAAAATATGATAAAAAAAAAATGTTTTTAGATTTTTCGTTTTTTAATCCCAGAGACTAATTTGACATTTCAAGTCATTGTTGCTTCTTTTTTCAATTTGGAGTTTGACATTTGCCCCAGTCAAATTAGTCTCTGGGATTAAAAAACGAACTTTAGTCACTTGAACAAAAAACAGTTTTTTTTTGCGCAAACTTCACAGACTTGATTGGTATCGATATAAAAACACGATAATAAAAAAGAAAACAGATGTTCTCAACTCATACTTCAAAAAATAACACTACCAGCGGTTGTTGACCCAAAAATAAAACAACATCAAATCTTTTTGAAGTGAAAACTTCTTTAGGCGCGTTGGTCATTTTTGAGATGGGAAAAACAATTGAACTCCCGACATCGTTACCGATACCGCATTTTTGTAAACCCGATTGTGCTCTTTATTTATATTACGTTACGGATCAATGTTCTATGCAAGTATTTTTACTTTAAAGGTTTTGGAAGTATTTTTTTTTTGTAAACGCGATTGTGCTTTTTATTTAGATAAGGTTACGGACCAATGTTCTATACAAGTATTTTTCTTCCACCAAGGCGATCTTGTGCCACTGTTTATAATTTTTTTATTATGTTTAGATATAGTTCTGCTAGCTAATTTTATTTGACCCTGTCGCTAAATACAAACTCCTTTTTTCCAGGAAATAAACCTAGCCGAAAACAACATAACAATAATAGAGAAACAGGCATTCACTGACCTCTACCAAGCCGTAGTGAACATATCACACAACTCTCTATCGACCATAGAGACGGGCGCGTTCCAGAACTGCAATAACATGACTTTGCTAGACTTTAGCCATAACAAGTTGTCTGTGATCAGTCCGCAAGCATTCGATGAGAATAGTTATGCGTATACACTGCTGATGGCGTATAATGAGTTTACTGATTTCTCTCAGGTGAGATAAAATAGTCCAATCAAAGTAATGTGTTACGGTCTTAAAGCTATCATGGCCTCTATACATGATACCATTACATCTGATAGTGGTAGTACTGATGCTCTCATATTTTTATTGGAATTATGTAAAATACTGCATATATAACTGCAAATCATGCCATATTTCATACTTATTACCATACTAAAAACGACTTAAAACACAAAACGCTACTTGCACAGTGTACAAAAACTGACGCCTTCCGTCATTCCGATCTCGCCGCCGAGGTCCTTTGCGATCGCGACCGCGTCCCCGAGTAAATGAAACTCCCCCCCGACCCTTGCTCGATAACGAGGTGCCAGCAGTTGTTGCAGCTGAGCACGTAGCTTTAAATTCCCCGACTAATAATCATGATCAAAACTTTGATCCAGCCCATTCCATCCTTGATGTCCTCCCTCCGGTTGACGCCCTAAGCCGAGGTTCGTACCCCACAGGGGGTGCCCTTAGCGAGCGTTCACCTAGTTTTAATTAGCATAGTTGAATAACCCCTGGCTGGAGGTTTTGAGTATGGTAGCTTAAGGCACCCACAGGAAAGCCCGGTTGAGTAGTCATGATCTCAGAGGTCAACTACGAGATGGCCTACCTAAAAAAAAAAAAACAATTAAAAAAGTTACACTTTTGCTATTGGAAAAATCCCAATCAACAAATAATCCCAACGCAATACTGGCGCAAAACACAGTGTCAAAATAAAGTCAAGAGTAGCTAAACCAAGCCCGATCCCGATTCCACTTAGTTCCTAAAATGGACACCCAATTTGATAACAATTTGGCGCTAGTATCGAATTCAAGAGTACAAAACGTCACAATTCCAATGTCGATAGATCAGAATTGGAATCAAGAGTTAGCCCCCTAGTCTGCAAATATTTAATTTTATCCTGCACAAAGCTTATTATTTTAATTAAATTGAGAAAAAAACAGCAACAACAAGTAACAGCTCATGCATTAGGATTTTTATGGAACAAATCAATTAATTGATGTCAAAGTTATACCTATGTCAGTTCTAGAGATAAAGTTTCAGTTCTTAATATCACTCATAGAAATATTGACTTCAGCAACTTTCGGCGATATTCCCACTACCATCTTCATCTTTAATGATTACTTCATATTAGTATACTGTATACAGAAACAAAGTTGAAACATTCCTCTCCCTCTCAATATTACTTATTGTAAGAAAGATGTGACAACTCGCAAAAGCCGGTAGAAGTGCCACAGCATACAAAGGTTTTCCAGTTATGTTGAACCAGATATCATGTTTACAGTGTATTGAAAAAACTGATCCCAAATGGAAGCAAACAATGCATTGTATTGTTCAATTTCTCATAACAATATTGCTGCAAAGTTCTCATGTGTACTCTTGACACAGGATTATTTGTATGTGTGTTTGTATGTTTATAGACATTTATAACAGTAGCAACAGCAAGTGATTTGATTGATTTATTAAACATTTAACCCGTAGCAATACTACTTTTGGAAATAATGCCCCAAGAATTATTGAAGTTAATGCAATATTACCCTAACCTATATTGACTACAGCAGTTACCCTAATAAATATTGCGTGTCGAAATATTACTCTTATAAATTTTGCGTTTGGCATTACCACCCAAAAATATTGCTTTTGGCGATATTACCCTAACGAATATTGTCTTTGGCAATATTACCCTCATCAAATAATCGCAAAAACCTTCTAAAATTACTTTTCTTTCTCACAGATACCCATACAAAATATGTCAGGCATACAAATCCTAAACGCGTCGTACAACAAAATAGAATCTATACAGAAAATGGCTTTTCCTAAGTTATATGAATTAAATACAGTGGATTTATCTCATAATAATATTAGTCAAATCTTCAATGCTGTGTTCCAGAATCTATTTTCTATAAGGTAAGCCTACTATTTTTGTTTTAAATATATTAAAAGTGTATCTTAATCTGTCTATCTGTTATTGTGATTATAACTTAAGAACTGCTTCCCTATGTAACGAGCAAGTCACGTGATTTTTATCCAAAACTCTTGATTATATTTTCCAAAATTTTTTTCAGAGATTCACATTATAATTTCGCAACATTTCTTTATATATTTCTTTTTAAAAAGCTTGCCAACAGTATTGACCACCTCATTGGTGTAACAGACGCAAGCGCAACTAATGAGCGTGACTTTTTGTCTTTGATTCCCAGATTATTAAAATGCTAATGGGGTTTTCAAAAAAAAAAAAAATATCTCTGTAAAAGTCCGAAATCTTCATTTATGCCAGATTCATAGCAGTAGGCTTGCCCCCTATTACATGGGACTTAACAACATCTCTGCTTCCCCTTTTTGGAGGAAACAAACAAGATACTATATTATTACTATTTATTTTGCCACAGATTCTTAAACCTAAGCAACAATTCCATACAAGCACTATTCCACCAGTGTTAGAACTAGCTCTGTCGTACAACAGACTACGCGATATTTCCCGAGGCAGCTTACCTGCACTATTTACCTCTGCCCATTATATCTTTGCGAATATAATTAGAACATGATTTTAAACACAATTTCTGTTTTCACAGATTCCCCAACCTCTGCACTTCCCTAGAAGTGATAAAACCGGCCATTTTCGTCACTATTCCTTCAGTATTAGAGTTAGATCTATTATACCAACAGACTACGCGATATTTCCTGAGGCAGCTTAGATAATAGATAGCTTAAATATGTTTTTGACTTGAATATGACTGCCTCGTTGGCATAATGGTTGCAAGCGCTGCCTTGCATGAGGTCCTGGGTTCGATTCCCGGGTCGGGCAAAGTGTTATTGGATTTTTCCACCAGGAATTTCTCAGTAGCAGCTCGGGGTCTGGATTTGTGCCCGGTTGATGGCAATGGGCTCGCCCCCTATTACATGGGACTTAGACATAACTGGCGAAATGTGGATGTAATATGGGTACACCTCTGCCTAACCCTTCGGGGAATACAAATGTTATTATGATATGTTTTTTTCTTCCCACAGATTCCTAAACCTAAGCTACAACTCCTTAGAAGTGATAAAGCCAGCCACTTTCGGCACTATTCCCACAGTGCTAGAGTTAGATCTGTCACACAACAGACTACGCGATATTTCCCGAGGCAGCTTGGCTAAGCTCGTGAGCGCTCGCCTTATTGACATCAGCTTTAATCAGCTGGAGAAGCTGTTCCAAATACCTATTAGTTTGGGGTGAGTGAAATATCATCTATTTGTTACTCAGTCTTCAAATTGTTCAAGGAAACCGACAAAAAAAAATATATTTTGACCCTCTATAATGTTACTGTTGTGGTGGATCTTTAGAGGTTTGAGGAACAGGGTGTAAAGTGTCTGGCGTGCAACCGCCCAACGATTAAAAAAATAAAAAAAATATTCAAGTATAAAGTAAAATTATGATTTACATTAATTTACTATCGCGGAAAATTTAATTCTAACTATAATTTAGACCTGCCTGATCTAGGTTTATGAAAACCTGTGTTTCAGGCCATCAATTTACATCAAACATTTAAAAAGAAGACAACAATACATTCATTTGAAGCTAAATTAAAAATAAGATATAATATTTTTAATGACTTAAACAGTAACTATTTGGGTATATTATTTTAAAACTAGAGTATGTAAGATATATCGCTGTCCCCAGCGTATAACTTGGTAATGTGCTATTACGATAGTTTTAACTTTATCGCATATTCGATATTTAGAGGTCTGATTACATTCTGTCAATTTTTTTTATACATTTCCTACAATTATTTCAGAAGTAACGAGGTTTTAATAAAAAGATTACGGCGATACATTGAATTCAAATGTGGCATGACGTCACGCCTTGCTAGATTTAATATTGCGTTGTGACGTAGCGAGCCCCCACTCCCCAACTTTAATGCGTGTTTTCCAAGTTATTTTTGATTAATATGATAAAGCAAAAAATACGTGTTTAATATTTTTTTATTATCTGAAAGACGGACTAAATAGAATTTCTGTTTTTTACCTAGGCAACTACCGTATTTGGATATATTTTAATGTTCTTAGTTCTTCTTATAATTTAAAACAGTATATTCGTCGAATGCCCAACTAATTTCAAACTTAAACGAAGCCCTCATTGATGCCGATGTTCAAATTAATATCTTTTTTTTTGTCAACAGCGAGCTCAACGTCGCCCACAACAACCTTACAGAAATCAAACCGAACACCTGGCCGTCAATGAACGCGCTCCTCCGACTGAACCTATCGTCCAACATGTTGGGCGACACGTTGGCGTCCAATAGCTTCTCCAGTCTCTTGACGCTGCAAGCTCTGGATCTGTCGGCCAACGGTTTGACGAAACCGCCGTGGGAGGCGCTGTCTACGCTCACTAGTTTGCAGTATTTGTATGTGCAGGTAAATATTTTTATTCATAAATAGTATAAAACAAAGTCGGATTTAAAGTACCCTAAGTCCTAATCTAGGTCATGGTTTGCCCGTGTGCTTAAGTTTAGGTTTAGTAGGATAGGAAGTAGGAAGTCGAATAGGAAGTCGGATAGAAGGAAATAGGATATTAGAAAGTAGGTAAGAACGAAGTAGGATAGTAGGAAGTAGGGTATTAGAAAGTAGGATAGTAAAAAATCAGATAGAAGGATGTGGAATAGTAGGAAGTAGGACAGTAGAAAGCAGGATAGAAGGAAGTAGGATAGAAGAAAATCGGATAGAAGAAAGTAGGATAGAAGAAAGACGGATAGAAGAAAGTAGGGTAGTAGGAAGTGGAATAGTAGGAAGTAGGACAGTAGAAAGCAGGATAGAAGGAAGTAGGATAGAAGAAAATCGGATAGAAGAAAGTAGGGTAGTAGGAAGTGGAATAGTAGGAAGTAGGATCCAAGAAAGTAGGATAGTAGAAAGTCGGGAAGAACGAAGTAGGATAGTAGGAAATATAATAGTAGGAAGTAGGATAGAAGGAAATAGACTAGAAGGAAGTAAGATAGTAGAAAATCGGATAGAAGGAAGTGGGATAGTAGAAAGTTGGATAGAAGGAATTAGGATAGTAGAAAATCGGATAGAAGGAAGTAGGATAGTAGAAAGTCGGATAGAAGGAAGTAGAAAGCCGGATAGTAGAAAGTAGGATAGACGGAAATAGACTAGAAGAAATAATAGGACAGTGGGACAGAAGAAAGTAGGATAGTAGTAGATAGTAGGTTTGTATAGTAAGAAATAGCAGTATTATCTGCTCCGACTCAACTTGGTCGCAATGTTGGTTAATTTTTAAACTTTTAACAATTTAAATGGTTTAATGAGGCTCTTACATGAGATTCTATTCTTGTATTTAGTTTAATGGGCCTCATTAGAAGGCTGAAAGGCTCCTAAAGGCAATGGAGAGGGCTATGCTTGGAGTTTCCCTACGCGATCGAATAAGAAACGAAGAGATCCGCAGGAGAACCAAGGTAACCGACATAGCCCGAAGAATTGCCAAGCTTAAGTGGCAATGGGCAGGGCACATTGCTCGCAGAACGGATGGCCGATGGGGCCGAAAGATTCTGGAGTGGCGACCGCGTACCGGAAGACGTAGCGTTGGAAGGCCTCCCACAAGATGGACCGATGACCTGGTGAAGGCCGCAGGAATCTGCTGGATACGAGAAGCACAGAATCAGTCGAAGTGGCGGTGCTTGGGGGAGGCCTATGTCCAGCAGTGAACGTCTTTCGGCTGAAATGATGATGATGATTTAGTTCTAATAAATACAAGTCATAATTTTTCACTATCTTAGCGCTTTTTTGACTTAGACTTAGATCATATACAAGAATAATAGAATAAATGCTATACCCAATACAAAATACCGAGCATTGCACTATTTCAATCTTCTTAGCTTTGTCCCAACTATGTTGGGGTCGGCTTCCAGTCTAACCGGATGCAGCTGAATACCAGTATTTTACATGGAGTGACTGCCTATCTGACCTCCACAACCAAACTGGGTAATACAATACCCCTTGGTAAGACTGGTTGTTAGACTTTCGGGCTTCTGACGACCCGTAACGACTGTCAAAGATCCACGAATGACAGCCGAAACCAACGGCTTAACGTACTTTTCGAGGTACGGAGGAGTCTCGGTATGTAAAGATGGTCACGCATCCACGGACCAACCCCGGTAAGCGTAGCTTAACCTGATGGACTGACCCATGCGGCTATTATTACTTAGCCACGAGCTCCTCCAGCGTTGCACTATTTAAATAAACCTTTTTCCTCATTCCAGGATAACAACATTACGGAACTAAGCAGGTCTGCATTCGGGAACCTTCCAACAACGTTCAAGGTAGATCTGTCGCGCAACCAACTGACAACAATTGCCGTTCGCACGTTCAGCGGCCTGCAACAGTTGCTGGATCTGTCGCTCAGCGGAAACAAGCTGGAGCATATACCTAATGAGGCTTTTAAAGGATTGGTGGCTTTAAGGTGCGTTAAGATGAAACTGTAGCGCAACTATCTTAAAACTGTAGCGCAACTATCTCAAAACAGTCGCGCAACTATCTCAAAACAGTCGCGCAACTATCTCAAATCAATCGCGCAACTGTCTCAAAACAGTCGAGCAACTATCTCAAAACAGTTGCGCAACTATCTCAAAACAGTTGCGCAACTGTCTGAAAACAGTCGCGCAACTATCTCAAATAGTCGCGGAACTATCTCAAATAGTCGCGCAACTGTCTCAAAACAGTCGCGTAAGTATATCAAAACAGACTGGAGCCAAGAACCTGGGCATCCTAAATAAGGTGAGGCGATACTTCACATCTGGACAGCTTTTAAGTCTGTACAAAGCACAGATCCGTTCCTGTATGGAGTGTTGCAGCCACTTATGGGATGGCTCAGCAAAATACTAGCTTGCTGCACTGGACTCGGTGGAACGCAGAGCAAAAAGGCTTGTAGGCAACGAGACGCTGGTGGCTAGGCTTCACAGCCTGGCTCATCGGCGTAATGTTGCCTGCCTGTCGGTCTTCTACAGACTGTACTTCGGAGAGTGTGCGCAGGAGCTCCACAACTTGATCCCACCATCGCGTTTTTACTACCGGACTACCAGACAGACGTACTGCAGGGTACCATCCGCACTTGATTGCTATCCCGTCCAGTCGTACTCAGTGCTTCTCCTCCACATTTATTATGCGCACAGCCAAAGTGTGGAACTCTCTGCCAGCGTCTGTGTTCCTTTCCACATATAACCCGTCTGCCTTCAAAGTAAGAGTGAACAGGCATCTTCTGGGCACGCTCGATCCATCATACACCTCATCCATCGCTTTCGATCAGGCGAGATCGAAGTCAAGAGCAGGCCCATTCAGCATTTTAAAAAAAACGTGTGGCACTCGGGGACTGCTACGGTAAAGCTATTGCATAGCATTTGTAACCTCCATACTTCCTATTTGTCAACGCTACACTTGGGATGATGACGGATGATGACATAAAACAAAAATTACGTTCCCATGACAACATCACGTTGTCATGGGAACGTAATTTTTGTTTTATGTCATCATCCGTCATTACATGGTAGGCGGAGTGGGGGTGTTAGGTATTATTTTCGTTACGGAATTTCTTGATTCGGTCGCCGCGCTCAAAGCCCGCGATAAAAGTTATGCAATAGCTTAAAAAAAAATAACAGTCGCCATTCTATCTCATAAAAGTTGGGCAACTATCTGAAAACGGTCGCGAAACTATCTCAAAACAGTCGCGCAACCATCTCAAAACAGTCGCGATATATCTGAAAACAGTCGCGCAACTGTCTCAAAACAGTCGCGTAACTATCTCAAAATAGTCGCGAAATTGTCTGATATTAAGCTGTCAACTATCTCAAAATAGTTGCCAATAGACTGACAACTATCGCTAACACACGTCCTGAGAAATTCCAGATAGAAAAACCCAATATCACTTTGACCGACCCGGAATCGAGCCCAGGGCCTCATGCTCCTAAACCAACGAGGCAGTATACTCATGTTTTGGGCAAATAAATTATCTTTATATTTAAAACTGATTTATAATAAGAACTGTTATGTTACAGGAAGTTGGATTTATCACATAACTTCTTAGAAAAAATTGATAACAAGACAAATGGATTGTTGGATGACTGCCTGTCTTTGGAAGAGGTAAGTTAATTATTTTACCCATATTAATAATAAAAGCTTTTATTAATTCCTTTTTTTTTTTTTGTTATCCTACTTTGTGTTCCACTGCTGGGCAAAGGCCTCCCCTTTTTCCTTCCAAATCTCTCTATTTTGTGCGATTTCAGGCCATGTTGGCCCCGCAAACATAACTAGATCGTCACACCACCTTCGCCGCGGTCTACCTTGACGGCGTTGTCCTCCTTCAGGCGTCCAGTGAGTGACGATCTTTGCCCATCTCTCCGGGTGCATTCGTGTGACGTGGCCGGCCCACTCCCACTTCAGCCTGGCTGTTTTTTCTCCAACATCCGCTACTTCAGTTATGGAGCGCAGGATGGTGTTTCTAACGTGGTCCGTTCGTTTGACACCTATTATGCTGCGCTCCATTGCCCGCTGGCAAATCTTGAGTTTGGACTTCTGTTGTTCAGTAAGTGACCAACTTTGTGCACCATAGGTTAGGACGGGCAGAATGCACATGTCGATGAGTTTTCTTTTCAATGTTATAGGGAGATTTCTTTATTTATTCTTTATTAATACCTTACAATTACAAAATATATTATTAATAATAATAAAAAAAACATTTAAATTCGATTATAATAATCACCGTTAGTACAGTAGAGAATAATTAAATCAAAATTTGAATAACATCAGTTTAAATGTGAAGAAAATTTTCAGAAATAAATAATTGTAAAATCAAATAAATTATACATTTAAATTATTAGCAATTAATATTGTGAGTACATAAATTCATAATTTAATAGTTACTAGTATATTTTTAACCGACTTCCAAAAGGAGTAGGGTATGTTTTTTTTTTTGTATGTTTGTTACGCGATTACTCCGCAATTATGAATAGATTTTGATGATTCTTTTTTTGTTTGGTAGATCATACTTCATATAAATTTTATTAACTTTGCTTGGGTAGTTTTTGAGTTAGCTTCAATTATACGTATGTTTTCCCACTTAGTATGTAGATGATATGATAACTTCTTGTCACTGTTATTTACATAGCAGGTAGTGGTATTCGAATTTGTGTGGGGTAGGTACCACAACTAAAAAGTGAAAAATAAAAACTTTTTACAAAAAAAAAACAACCGACTTCAAAAAAAAACACTACAAAGTGAAAAATAACTTTAATTTCGGAAGTCGGTGACAAAGAACGAAAATTCAAAACCAAAGACACCGACTTCCGAAATTAAAGTTATTTTTCACTTCGTAGTGTTTTTTTTTTGAAGTCGGTGGTTTTTTTTTGTAAAAAGTTTTTTTTTGACGTTCGAAAAGTGCTGATTCTCAGCCTAGTTTGAATAAAAGACTTTTGAATTTTGAATTTTATAAGTCTCGATCCCGTGGGAATATCAGGATAAAAAGTAACCTATGTCGTAACCTAGGTCTAAAAGATCCACAAGATTTAAAACTAGTGGAATCTGCCTCACCATGTCGAACCAGTGAGGCAGATTCCACTGCAAAATTTTAGGCATTCCATTTTACCCCACCAGTGGGGCGGTTTTGTGGGGCAAAGTGGAAGTACTCTGTTTTTCGAGTCTATCCTTGTGACCGCTAAGAATGCTGAGATCTTCTAAACTGACAGAAGGATTTTGATGCGGTTTCACCATCATTTGGAGCATTTATTCCGTCAAGTTTGTGTGCTTATTCAACTTACATTTAGCATAGAAATCTGACATGTCGTCACTTCATCCATGCGAAGCAGGGCCGGGTCACTAGTTTCCTAATTGAAACAGGATTTTTTTTAACCAGTGTGCAAACTTAAACACGTAACTTTACTCAACATTATGAACTTTTACTATGGGACTAAAAAAAGTCAGCTGTTCCCTACAGTCCACTTTTTTCGCGATTTCATGTTTGGTTTGCGCACTGGTTACAAAATTTCCCTGTAAATATATATATTAGTGATGTGCCGGATATCCGTATCCGTGTCCGTATCCGCGGATACCCGAGGGAGAAAAAAGATTCTGTATCCGTATCCGTTACTTTTTGGCGGATCTTGAACGGATCTTTTATATTAATACATTTCATTACGTATATGAAATTTTAAAGATATGTAGCAATGAAATACTGTTAACTTCAATCAAAATTAGTAAAAAAAATAAAAAAAATATTATAATTCAAGTAGAGTAAGTACCAACAATAAATTAAGTTATAAGGTAGTAATTAAACTATCTTTGTAGTGAGATCAAACCTCTAATATTTGTGCTATGCTAATTGAAATAATTAAAACAACATATCAATTAAAACTATGTTGTTTTCAAGAACTTAAATATACGTCATAATTAAAATTGAGTAATGGTAAATTGTATTTCAAAAAGAGTGGCTTGGCAGCTTTGCCCCCCAAAAGTCAGTTACGATGAGGATCATAAATAATTCCTGCTGAACCTGAAGAAAATTGAGATCCGTATTCGTATTCGCGTATCTAGACCCTTATGATCCGTATCCGCGGATCACATTTTTTTACGATCTGGCACATCACTAATATATATCGTCACTGGAAAGGAGAAAATGCTAAAGCGCCATTTGGGCAAATGGCGCTTTAGCATTTTTGCCGTCACGGTGTACGTGAAATTAGAATTACAGTTTTGCTAGAACAAACGTTATTCAGACCGTGGTCTACTATCATTCTAAAGCATCCAATAAAAAAACATAATTAGTTTTTGAAAAAACACAAAAAAGACAAAGTTTAAAATGTCAAGATTATCTACTGCTTACTAAATTTCGTTTATGGAGGTACATTTCCCTGTAGACAATGCTGTGTCCCGTGCGTGGTGTCTGTGTTGTAGGGAGTAACGATAATCTTGACATTATAAACTGTCTTTTTTGTGTTTTTTCAAAAACCAATTATGTTTTTTTTATTGGATGCTGTAGAATGGTAGTAGACCATGGTCTGAACAACGTTTGTTCTAGCAAAACTGTGATTCAAATTTCACGGTGTATACGGGGAAAATTGTTGGTTATATGTTGGCAATTCATTAAGAGTATGTAGGAGAGATCATTTACAACCAAATTATCTCTTTTGATTCATTCGCAAATGTAAAAAAAAACGAGTTAAATAACATTTTATATTTTTATTTCATACATTTTAAAACATAAAATGTCATATTACTCGAAAATGGTTGACATTAATGACCCCTAGGTCATCAGAGGTAATTTGGTTGCAAATGACCTCTCCTACATCCCCTTAACGGATGGCTGACATATAACCAATAACCCTGTATATATTAAATTAATAATACGTAAGAAAGATATTAATAATACTTATTTTTCCTTTCAGGTAATCCTAAGCCACAATAAATTCGGTTTCCTAACGAAGAAGATGTTCCCCGCGAGCCCCTGGATTCCCTACAGACTGCGAGAAATTGACCTGAGTTACAACGAGATACCGGTGCTAACTCATGATCTGACCTTAGGCGCTCAGAAAGTGAAAAAATTAAACCTGGCTGGGAATTTTATTAATGATATTAGGAATAGTAAGTAATTTTTGTATTTTTGGGTATATTATTGACGAGATAACGTCTTATAGCTCGATGAACGCCGGCTGCACGCACGAAAAAGTGTCACGTTCCGCCTGAGCCCAGCGTGCAAGCGAGACCGCGGAACAAGCGATAGAGAGGCTCGATCGGCCTAAGCGTTCGACTTGTGACGTTATCACGTAAAATTATCGTCCGTAAACCGACTTTACAGACAACCATTTTTTTTATTATAAAATATTATTATACAGGCTGGCATCGACGCGAATACCGTTACCATGAATTCAGTACATGATTCTGAAATTCTGCGGTGAAATTATTCGCCAGTTATTTAAAAAAAAATCTGCTGTTCCATAGATTTTGACCGCGTAGGTATTGCACTTTTCTATGAAACAGCAGATTTGTTCGGCTGATGAAGGTGGTGTTATAATGAGATTAAATTGCTACATCAAAACTTAGAAAAAAACAAATCAGTAGAGAGAAGTATACAAATTAGTAGTTTTCCAACTATGTTGGGGTTGGCTTCCAGTCTAACCGGATGCAGCTGAAACCAGTATTTGACATGGCACGACAGCCTATCTGACCTTCACAACCCAGTAACTGGGTATACGATACCCATTGGCAAGACTGGGTGTCGGACTTTCGGATTTCTGACGACCCGCAACGACTATCAAAGTCGGGACCAACGGCTTAATGTGCTTTCCGAGGCACGGAGAAGTCTCGTTATGTAAAAATGGTCACCCATCCACGGACCAACCCCGGCAAGCGTAGCTTATCCTGATGGATCGACCTGTGCGGCTGTTATTACTTAGCCACGAGCTCCTCCCTCGGTATTTACTTTGATATTCTGCCACAGATTATTACAGATGGAACACTCCGCAAAATCATTTAATTAAAAAGCTACTCTTGTTACGACACAATAAAGTGCAATTCAGGTCGCACAGCGCTAATTACCTACAGCTATATTCACTTAGAAGTTGTCTCTCTTTCTATCGTGTAACTCTTATATCTTCTGACTACGTTACACTCACTGAATTCGACAAGTCGAGCCCGCCGCGTGCCTAATTGTAGCTTCAAACCTTTTTTTTTGGGTGGTAAATTATCAAATAACTTCTCCCGCTCCGCCCAGAGCGTGTCAGACTCTTACTGACTAAAACCCACCCGTGTTCCATCGGTTGCCCTGTTGCCGGGGGCCACGATCTCCCTTTCGGTTTTCTTCGCACCCCGACAGGCATCGGCCCTAGCGGACCCCGTCAATTCTGCTGATATCTCTTTGAGGCGCGCCTGGAACACAACGCGCCGTCGACCCGAGCCTGGTCCTTATCGGACGGCGAGCTACCCATTGCTCACCGTCCGCAAGCCCGCGCCTACGGTGGCCGGGAATCGGCCTGCGATTCACGACGCCCAGGGCGTCTCCTCCTGCGGCGGTTAGGGGCGTGAGGGCGCCAATTTTGCCTCTCCCTCACGCGTTCCGCCTCCTCCTTCGCGAGCATTACTGCTTTGCAGAAGGAGGTGACGGCCTCCCATTTCCTCTCGCTCCGTACCATGGCCCGAATCAGGGCCGGACGCGAGAGATCACCGCCACCGTGTAGCTTCATACCTAAAATGTGAATCTACTAAAATATGTTATAATTATTTTTCAGATGTCCTCGGTAATCTGACATCGTTGGAAGTATTGGATTTATCTCATAATAATCTGAAAGATATGATATCAAGAACATGTAAGTATTTTTCTGATTTTTTATATTAAAACTAACTATGTAAAAGTATTCGTCACTTGACAGCTTTATCGGTCTGGAGGTCCCAAGTGGGACTGCTAGGCATGGGATCTTTTTTTTTTTGGTTTCGATGTCATCAAATATCTTCTCCCGCTCTGGGCGGAGCGGGAGGGGAGTGTCAGACTCTTACTGACTAAAACCCACCCATGTTCCTTCGGTTGCCTGTATTGCCAGGGGCCACGGTATCCCTTTCCGAATTTCCCGCAACCCAGGCATCGGTCCTAGCGGACCCCGTCACTTCTGCTGACATCTCTTTGAGGCGCGCGTGGAACACAACGCGCCGTCGACCCGGGCCTGGTCCTTATCGGACGGCGAGCTACCCATTGCTCACCGCCCGCAAAGGCTTGGGATCCTGGGTTTGATTCTCAAGTCGAGAAAAATGTTATTGGGTTCTAATAACAGCCCGGAGCTGGTATTAGAGTACGGTTGAATAGACTCGCCCCTAATTAAATACAAATAACTAGAAATTTTTGTGTACTGTTCCCCTTGACAAAATACAGCCGTAATAATATAATATTAAATATCTAACTTTTTTTTTTTCTCAATCTCAACGAATATATTTCTTTTTCCATTTTTTTTTAAATTTTTTGATGTGTGACCTACTTTCCGCTCGGTTTCCTGCACTTTTAATCTAAATTAAAAAAAAGAATTAAACTGTGGGAGTGATTTCGTGAAAAGGGACGGAAGTGTGTAACAGGAAGCCGGGGAAGCGCGCGCTATTTGATTTGACCAATGAGCGCGCGCGGCGCTAGAGTTGGCAGTCGGAAACGACCTTGACGAGGCCCCGTCCCTTTAATGTTGCTTATAACCAAGGTGAGACGTCAGATGTTACACATCAGATGCCAATACAGTAAGGCTCGCTCATTTTTTTTCACGAGCTTCTGTTCAAATCTGGGCAAGTACCAATGTATGACTTTTTCAATTCACATGTACTTTCTGAGTTGATCTTGGACATTACTGACATCGGTGAAGGAAAACATCGTGAGGAAACCTGGACTTATAGTTAATATAAGTCTGAAATCGCCAACCCGTCTTGAGCGCGCGTGGTGATCAATGCTCGTGCCTTCTCTGTATGAGAAGAGGCAATGCCCTGTAGTGGAACAATATGTTCTATGTTATGGGGGTTTGGTTTCCGCACTGAGTCCTTCAGGTGGACCATTGTGCGTGGGCCACGACAACCATCGGTGGTTATTCCAACCAGCCCACCTCCCTCCAGAAGTTGAGTAAGTCTCCGGGCCTGTTCAAAACATCTGTGAAAGATCAGGGTGACCCGAGGATGTCTGTTCTAATCTGGGTGACGCCTGTGCATTCAAAGAGCACGTTCGCGACGGTTTCCTCAGCCTCTATGCACGCCCTGCACAGAGGACTGTCCGTTATGCTTATTGTGTGGAAGTGTTTGTTTAGCGAGCAGTGTCCCGTGATGGTCCCCGTCACCAGGCGCAGGCCGTTCCTGTCCAGGCGTAATAAACGAATGGTTATCTTGCTATCCAAGGATGGCATAGCTTCCCTGGACTGCCTGCACCCCGCATAGAGACAATAGGCCTGAGTCCAAAATTTTTTTTTCTGCCTTGTAGATTATTAAAAAATACTGGACAGGTATTTTTTTCTTTTTGACGTAATCAAAAGATTACGGCGATACATTGAGTTAAAATGTAGCATGACGTCACGCCTTGCTAGATTTTATACTGAGTTGTGACGTAGCGAGCCCCCACTCCTAATATTAATTATGATAAAGCAAAAAATACGTGTCTAATATTTTTTTACTATCTGAAAGTCAGACTAAATAGATTTTTTTTTTACCTAGGCAACTACCGTATTATGTATTTATTAAATATTTTTTTTTCTAACATTCCAGCCGAAATAAAATTCAGTTTCCCTGAGAATATAACAGAGCTACATCTAAGGAATAATTCTCTCCAAACATTACCTACGACAAATATCATGTTGGCTAAACAACTTAAATTGTTAGATGTACGACAAAACGAGCTGACGAGCTTCGAGCCCCAGTTAGTTAGGAAAGTCAGACATGAAGGACTGACGGTGTTGTTCCAAGGTGAGTTCTTTAAAATACAGTAATCTAAATAATAATAAGCAGGGTTGGCATAAAACAAACCCAGTTGTTTTAAAACACGTATTTTAAACAGTGTTTAAAACAGTTTGAAATAAAACAATGTTTTTAACCGACTTCCAAAAGGAGGAGGTTCTCAATTCGTCTGTATGTTTTTTTTTTTTTTTTTGTATGTTTGTTACGCGATTACTCCGCCAATTATGAATAGATTTTGATGATTCTTTTTTTGTTTGGTAGATCATATAAATTTTATTAACTTTGCTTGGGTAGTTTTTGAGTTAGCTTCAATAATACGTATTTTTTCCCACTTAGTATGTGGATGATATGATAACTTCCTGTCACTGTTATTTACATAGCAGGTAGTGGTATTCGAATTTGTTTGGGGTAGGTACCACAACACTAAAAAGTGAAAAATAAAAACTTTTTACAAAAAAAAAAAAACAACCGACTTAAAAAAAAAACACTACAAAGTGAAAAATAACTTTAATTTCGGAAGTCGGTGACAAAGAACGAAAATTCAAAACCAAGACACCGACTTCCGAAATTAAAGTTATTTTTTACTTTGTAGTGTTTTTTTTTTTGAAGTCGGTTGTTTTTTTTTTTTGTAAAAAGTTTTTTTTATTAAGTGTTTAAAATCACAGTATAAAACAAGTTTAAAATAATGTTTTAAACATTAACAAAAAAAAAAAACATGGTTTTGAATCGCGTATGAATGGCAGTAAATGAAAAGTGAAAAGAAAATAAATTTAAAAAGTTAGACAGTTTTATACACTTCGTTGCTGGTCGAAATGAAGTAATTTTCCGCAACTATTTTTGGTATTCCCCTTATTTGAATATAGTCCACCCTATCTATGTATCTATACTTCGTCACTTGTCGAAAACAGGTAATTCCCCGCAATAATTTTGGGGACTTTCCCATATTTAAATATACTTTTGGAGTTTTGGGTAAGTCATCTAAGAACGAAAATCAGAATTCGCAATTCTAAACGTACAGAATGTACTGGCCTACTGGGTGGTTCAGTATCTGTGTTTCATACCTACTTAGATTGATTACAAAAAAAAAGTAATGTGTTCACAGATTAGATAGTTTATTAGTTAATAATGGTGCCGATTCCCTCGTTCACAAACTAAACTAAATTTAAGTTCAGTGCATCTTTTTCTTTCTATTTCATTAAGAAAAGGACAGAAGATAAATTTTAGTTTAGTCCTGTCAAAATTAATCAGCGCCTGTCACTACTCCATACAAGTTTAGACGTGATTAAAAACTTGCCTACTAAAATTACGTCAAGCGCTGATTAATTTGACAGGACTAAACTAAAATTTATTTTCTGTCCTTTTCATAATGAAATAGAAAGAAAAAGATGCACTGAACTTAAATTTAGTTTAGTTTGTAAACAAGGGAATCGGCACCACTAACTAACTATAACTAGTATTACGTTGAGTTGTGATTATTACGTGATAGGAAATGATTCTTCAGGTAAATTTTAAAATTGTCTGGAAATGAATTATATTAGATCTGATTGATTTGTGTTGATAATAAATTTCATAAATTGCTCAATGAAAAAAAAAAAAAACAAAAAAGTGTTGTTTAAAACATTTTGAACTGTTTGTTTTATAAAATTACATAACAGTCCCGCATGACGGGAACCTCACGAAAGCCGAGAAAGTTAAACAAATCAAGTATCTTGACTTGGTTCGCGAGGTTGTCGACATGTGGGATGTGGACTCGGCGATCATTGTGCCGATAGTCGTGACAGCCAATGGCTTAATCGCCAAGAGCCTCGACCAACACCTAAGAAGGCTCTCGTTGGGCAGCTGGATCAAGGGCTTGATTCAGAAAGCGGTCTTCCTGGACACGGCTCGCATTGTTATGAGGTTCCTCTCTCTGGAGTCCTAACCGCCGGTAGCTTGGACCCTGTTCCCGATACCGGTGGGCTACTATTTTTATATTTTTAAATGTTTCTATATTTTTTATATTCTAATATTTAAACATTTAATTTATAAGTATTTTAATGAAATAAAGGACATAATAAGTATAATTATTTGTTGCCATATTCTACAATAGTCCTGCACCAGCCGGGGGTTGTCCTTGGGTACACTTGCATAGTGCGAACAGGGATTATTGTTGGTTGGTTGCTCATTTCATTAAACACGTCTAACGGGGCCTCTGCGAGTTGGCTTTGGCCCCTCGTACGTCTTCCAAAGGTCCGGGACCTTTGGGTCCCGAGAAATGTCAAAGTATGAGTATAAAAAGTATAATTTATTTAAAATACAATAGACGTGGATATATTTAGTAACCTGTTCCGCTTAGCTATTTCTAAAGAGCCATTAAAAAATCCTGAAAGAAATCGACACGTGTTTCACCTCTGCGTGTTGCCACACCGAGCAGCCAGCCAGCGAGCGTCAGTCTACGTTCAGCGCTCGGTGTGGCAACACGCCGTGTTCGGGTTCACGACAAGTCAATCGTCATCCTAAGGATGCCTCGTTGAGAGGTGAAATACGTGTCGATTTCTTTCAGGAGTTTTTATGACTCTTTAGAAATAGCTAAGCGGAACAGGTTTTTAAATACATCCACGTCTATTGTATTTTATAATGGATTTCCGCAAGGTCACGCCTGAATCAATTAACTATAATTTTTTTTTTTTTAAATATACAACAATTTAATTATTATGCTGATACACTTTATGACACTTATTACTATGAACAGATTTTGAACATCTGTGACTGAAGTAGATATAAAATATCTTTATTTCAAACATCAGCGTTATTGTAGGCAAATAACTTTATTTGACCTCTATACACATCTTATAAACACAACATTTTTGAATAAAGAGTAAGTGTAAAATAAAAAAAAAAGTGACAAAATGTAGGGGAATAATCTTAAAATAAAACTGCGTAATTCGATTTTCAACTTTCTGCGCTGAGTCGAGGGTTGAAAATCCAAGTGTGCTTTGATTTAGGGAGGATTTGTAAAGGAGTCGTCCATTAATCACGTGAGATTTTTTAGCTACTTTTTAACCACCACCGCGCCACCTTACCCTAGTCCAGTAGGGTAATTCCCAAATTACAATAAATAATGTTTATATTTATGACTTATGTATGATTAATAGACGAATAAATATTATGCCTTAAAAAATGATGCAACTCCAAATTATGCCAAAACAAATTTGCCAGTTATCCTTAGCATTATGCCAAAGTATTATTATGCTAATTAAAGTTATGCGAAAATGTTATGTCAAACAATAATTTTATGCCAAGAGGGGATTTCCGTTAAATATTGTATGGTGGTACGGAACCCTTCGTGTGTTAGTCCGACTTGTACTTGGCCAATTTTTGTGGTAATTTATCTGCCTGATAAATCTGGTGATTAATGATATAATTTCAGTAACAGTTCAGTGCTACAAAATTATTCTGATTACAATTAATTTAGGTTAAAAATCAAAATAATATTAAAAAAATTGACTGCCTCGTTGGTTTAGTGGTCGCAAGCACTATTACTGAGCAGCAGGTCCTGGGTTCGACTCCCAGGTCGGGCAAAGTATTATTGAGTTTTTCCAACAGGAATTTCTCAGTAGCAGCTCGGAGTCTGGATTTGTGCTCGGTTGATGGCAATAGGCTCGCCCCCTATTACATGGGACTTAAACATAACTGGCGAAATGTAAGCCTTTGCTTAAACTTTCGGATATTACAAGCGTGACGTAAGCAACTTTTAAAACTCCGTTTTTTATTTACAGGAAACAGTTTAAAATGCGACTGCTTCACGCGTCCATTAAAACATTACCTAAACCACATGAGACCATCTTTATTAAAAATGGACGAAAAATATCAAAATCTAACCTGCGCTGAACCAGTTACTTTACTAAATGAAAATCTACTGACTGTAGACGAAGACAGATTATTGTGCACTGGCAACACTGAAGTTGACGCGATGATTTTGGAGCATAGCAGCACTGAGGGAGAGAGTGCATTCGACTTTGTTACCGAACCGGATTTGGCTTTTAGAGATATACAATAGTAAGTACATTAAATAGTGTGAGTTTTTAACCGACTTCCAAAAGGAGAAGGTTCTCAATTCGTCTGTATATATATATATTTTTTTTTTGTATGTTTGTTACGCGATTACTCCGCCAATTATGAATAGATTTTGATGATTCTTTTTTTGTTTGGTAGATCATACTTCAGAGGTGGTCCCATATAAATTTTATTAACTTTGCTTGGGTAGCTTTTGAGTTAGCTTCAATTATACGTATTTTTTCCCACTTAGTATGTAGATGATATGATAACTTCTTGTCACTGTTATTTACATAGCAGGTAGTGGTATTCGAATTTGTGTGGGGTAGGTACCACAGCTAAAAAGTGAAAAATAAAAACTTTTTACAAAAAAAACAACCGACTTCAAAAAAAAACACTACAAAGTGAAAAATAACTTTAATTTCGGAAGTCGGTGACAAAGAACGAAAATTCAAAACCAAAGACACCGACTTAAAGTTATTAGCTAAATTAAAGTTATTTTTCACTTAGTAGTGTTTTTTTTTGAAGTCGGTTGTTTTTTTTTTGTAAAAAGTTTTTTTGTAATGTGCACATATCAAAATGAGGGAATCTATGCTTAATTTTATCGACGAAAAAATAAAAAAATAAACTTTTTTTTTCTATTTGGCGTCTTATTGAGAAATTTTATGATTACTGCAAAAAAATTATGAAAAAAAAAACTTTTTTTTGCTAAAAAAAAACATGTTTATTTTCAACTGAGGGTAGGTTTTTTTCCACAATTTAAAAACGAAATAAATATGTCACCGTAAGATTGTGAGAACCGTTAGTTTGTAATCTGTCGGAATTATTTCTGTTAGATTATAAACTGTCGAAAAATTGTGAACTGGGTGAAATGGGTTAGGTTAGAACTGTGACAAACCGCGCGCGAGCCGGGCGAGCGAAGCGAGCGGTGCCGCGGTAGAGGCCGGCGAGCGCTACTTCCAAGTTGCTCGCAGCCACGCAGGCTATTTAATATTAGCGTAAAGTGCGTTACGTCGCAAGCAAGTTTGATACCAGTTCATAATTTGTCGGTTTCCCATGGAAAGATTATAAACTAACGAAAAATAATGCGTTAAATTGTAAATGGTTCGTTGCAGTTCACAATTTTTCGACAGTTTATAATTTAACGGAAATAATATCGATAGATTATAAACTAACGAAGTTCATAATTATACGGTGACTTAAATAAACCGACTTTAAAAACAAGAGGACACTAGAGACTCTAGTATCATCTAATTCGTTATTTCGCCATATCTGTTACATCTTCGGTAGTATAGTGGTAAGTATCCCCGCCTGTCACGCGGGAGACCGGGGTTCGATTCCCCGCCGGAGAGATTCTTTTTGAATTTTTTATTTGAGCAGGCAATGATATAAAACGTTTGCAATCGTAATGTCGATAGGAGATAGTAATTTTTGCTTATATTTTATTGGCTCAACATATTTTTTGACGTTGTTCGATCGGTTACCTCTCGAACGACAATAATCATAGGTTATTGCTATAATAATAACATTTATAAGCTGCATTTTTGGGCATTTCACAAATTCTTGGGTCTTATTTAGGGTTTCATACCTCAAAAGGAAAAAACGGAACCCTTATAGGATCATTCGTGTGTCTGTCTGTCCGACTGTCACAGCCAATTTGCTCCGAATCTAATGGACCGATTAAGTTAAAATTTGGTACACATATGTATTTCTGTGACCCAAACACGATCGTGTAACGTAAATAAATGAATTTTGAATATAGGGGTCACTTTTGGGGGGCAAAAAAGGAAATTAAAAAAAAAGTTTTGCTAACAGTACCGTGTGACATATCAAATGAAAGGACTTGTTGCGAGGATTTTAAATATATTTTTTTATATAATTTTAAAATAAATCATTTTAAAGATATTTAAGAAATTCGATGAAAATTGACCATCTCCGAAACTACTGAGCCTAAAATTTTGAAATAAATACAGAGAATGCTTCTTCACTCATAGGTTACAGGAAAACCTTTAAGAAGTCTATGGTCTTAAAATAACATGGTAAATCTTTCAATATTGTGCGTACAAACTTACATTTGCAGTTGGAATATATGGGAGAAAGCTTTAAGGCGAAGAGAGTACAGACAATTTAGAACCATTTAAGGCATGGTTGTCTTAGACAAAGTCTTACCAAATTTTTTTAACCAAATTTTTAAGTTTTTTTTCGGAAATTCTCAAAATTTAATGTAAACTGCATAATTATGGCCAAATTGAATGATAAATGAATTAATTTTTTATTAAAGATTCGAAGTCTTACCAAAAAAAATTTGGTAAGACTTCGTCTAAGACAACCATGGCTTAAATGGTTCTAAATTGTCTATACTATCTTCACCTTAAAGCTTTGCACCCATCTTCCAATCACCCTGTATATACGTACACACGTAGATATACAACTTTTATTATATTTAGCTAGTCTCGGAAGGATATCCAGTACGAGCCTGTGGGGGTCTCGTCGGTTACGAGGATATAAATCATTTGCAGTACTAAATAATTCCTTATGCTTCCTCACAAACATACATGTTTCGTATATGTAAAGAGACGGTAGCGGCAACAAGCCAAGCTTTTTAAATATCGGCCTACAGGATTCATCAGGTCGAAGCCCATATATTGCTCTAATGCATTTTTTTGTGCGATAAATGCTCTATTTTGATCTGTGCTATTACCCCACATTATCAAGCCATATCGGAGCACCGATTCAACGTATGCATGGTAGGACATTATTACCGTTTTAACATTTGTTATATTTCTGACTTTTTTAAGTACATAAACGACTTTATTTATTCGTTTGGACGGACACGGATGCATTGTGCGTAGACCGACATGCACTTGGCCGGTTTTTTATAATTGCACCAATAGGTTGTATATTTTGGCGTCATTGTCACGTCTTCGGTAGTATAGTGGTAAGTATCCCCGCCTGTCACGCGGGAGACCGGGGTTCGATTCCCCGCCGGAGAGATTCTTTTTGTGTTTTTGTAACGTAGTATTAACGCGTTTTCTTATGAAAATATGTCAAAAATAAGTTGAAATTGCGATTATAATGTATGAAAATCTTTTAAAATATTTTTTTTTATTTACCTAAATTTCTGCAGTGGTGTTTTTCGTTTAAGGCCCGAAGTTTACTTTTAAAATACAAAAAAAGAGGTTCTGTTTTCCACCCGTATATACACGGAGTCTTTATAAATCTATGCTTAATTTTATCGAAGCAAAAAAAAAAAAATATTTTTACGAAAAAAAAAAAACAATGGTGTAACTTTAAACTAAATGATCTATCGCGATGAAACAAACTCCATAATGATTGGAAGTAATTAATTAGGCGTTCTCATAAAATGAAAATTGTAGAAAAAAGACTATCCTCAATTGAAAATAAACATGTTTTTTTTTAGCAAAAATCTGTGTTTTTTTTTCATCAATTTCACAGTATCGTAAAAATTTTCAATAAGACGCTAAACCAATTAATATTTTTCCGTCGATAAAACTAAGCATGGATTCCCTCATTTCAATATTGTGTTACAAACACTCACACTGTATATGGATGTCTAAAATTTTTGCAGCACTACTTTTGGGGATTTTTAATTTTTACAGTATTATATAATTAATAATAAAAATAAATTCATTTAATTTAGACTAATTGATATGTCCATAAATTGTTAATTACAAAGGTCTTAAAACTATGTCAGTGATCATTTATAATTAAATTCAAAATACTTACAAAAAATTCAAAACAAATAATAAAATCACTTCTGTCAAAAAATCATCATCTCGTGACGTGAAGCTGAATTAATCTACACAGCACTGTAGACTCTGGCCTCTCAGCGATCATCCTTAGGATTCCGTTGGCGCTCCCCCGAATTTGGCGAATCAGAGAAGCTGTTTACGCATAATGGCATCATAATGTCATCGACTCTTGCATCACCTTACCAAACATAAATATGTAATCCTTACATATTATAAAACAAAGTCCCCCGCCGCGTCTGTCTGTCTGAACGCGATAAACTCAAAAACGAACGGATTTTCAAACGGTTTTCACCAATGTACGGAGTGCTTAATGCAGAAGGTTTTAGTGTTTTTGTGTAAATTGGCTGAAATTTGTCGATTATTGTTGAAGATGTCGGAAAAAATCGTGCCTACTGGGAGCTTTATTGGCGTGCGCCGCGGAAATCGTAAAAGTTACATAAAATGTATGTTCTACAGTACTGTTCATCTTAAAAAGTTCAACAAAAAAGTCCGCGATGGCATGTTTATCTTCTAAGGTGACCCACAATAACCATTTTAATCTTTTAGAATTTGATAAAAATTTCATTGTTATTTCTGAAGCTTTTTTGACCGGTATTGTACTTTAGGGCATAGGGGTTCGAATAAGAAGGCGAATAACGATCTGTGTCTTTTATTGTGGGACGCTGCTTATATACATTACTGGTACATATATCAAAATAAATAAGGTACATGAATAAACTTAGGACTAACACAATATTGAGTAATGTAGGTAGAATCTGCCGCGCTCCCTACGTTGTGAGAGCGTGATGATGCAGCCGGCCGGTTCGCATTCCTTTCACTTAGGTTGGCTCAATATGCGCGGGCGCGCGGTGGCGAACGGCCGTCTGCGCTCCTCTATTTAGTATGCCTATACTAGTATGAGCTGCTACATCATTCCCCCGCTAGTGAAACGTACGCTGGGCTTCGATGTCCTTCCTGTTCGTGTGACGTATGCGGGCGTATCTGTGACTGGTGCTTCTGACTCAGCGTTGATCCGGAAAGCTGGCTTTAGTCTGTCAATAGTGATGTTGGTGCATCTATTGCGTAACTGGATAGTAAAATACTTGTCCTTACGACTGATCACTTCGTACGGTCCAGTGTAGGTCGGCGTCAGAGGTTTTTTTGATGCGTCATTGCGTAGGTAAACATGCGAACATTTATGTAGGTCATCGTGAATAAATGTCGCTCGGGATTGGTTGGATTTCCGTTGCGCCTGGGCCTTTTTTAATGCTCCATTCAACTTATTCATGAAGTTTGAAATTGTATCACGATGTTTTGTAGATTCTTCATAGAATTCTCCGGGTAATCGCAGCGTTTGACCGTAAAGTAGTTCAGCAGTACTTGTGCCAACATCTTCTTTTATCGAAGCGCGCAGTCCCAGCAGCACTGTAGGTAGCTCATGTGTCCATGTTGTAGATTTTAGTCTTGCGGTGAGTGACGTCTTTAGTGAACGGTGCCATCGTTCTATCACGCCGTTACACTGCGGGTGGTAGGCAGTGGTGCGCGTGCGGTGAATTCCCATGCGTTGCATCAATTTATTAAATAGGTCAGACTCAAATTGCCTGCCTTGGTCTGTGGTTATGGTTACTGGGCAACCAAATCTCGCGATCCAACCCTCATAGAATGCATTTGCAACTGTTTCTGCGGTTATGTCTTCTAATGGTAAGGCTTCAGGCCATTTGGTAGCCCTGTCTATCATGGTCAATAAATATCGAAAGCCGTCAGAAATAGGTAATGGGCCAACAATATCTATATGCACATGCTCCAGTCTGTTTGCTTGTTGGAAACTCGCAATAGGTGTTTTCGTGTGTTGTTGCACTTTAGTAAGCTGGCACGCATCGCACGTTCGAGTCCACTCATTTACGTCGCTATTCATGGAGGGCCACCAGTAGCGAGCAGTGACTAGTTTCCTTGTCGCCCTTATGCCGGGGTGACTAAGGTCGTGAATTGCTCGGAATGCTACTTTTCGAAAATCTGGTGGCAGATATGGACGTGCAGTGCTTGCTGACATCTCGCAGGTAACGGGTTCGGCAGTTGAGTTGGGAATGGCGATCTTCTTGAATATGTACTTTCCTTTGTTTGCTAGTATTTTTAATTCTTCGTCTTGGTCTTGTTTTCTTGCTAACTCGGTGTAATCCATCGGTGTCGGGCATGTTATTGTTTCAACCCGTGATAGTGCGTCTGCGACTTTGTTGTCCGGGCCGGCTACGTGTTGAATATTTGACGTGAACTGTCCGATATATTCAAGGTATCTTGTTCGGCGGGGCGTCTCAGACTTGCTGTTTGAAGTTAATGCATTACACAGTGGTTTGTGGTCTGTGTAAACAATTAATTCTCGTCCTTCAAACACACGACGGAAGTGACGTATTGCCATGTATATTGATAGCAACTCACGGTCGTATGTGCTGTATTTTTGTTGTGCGTCACTGAACTTCTTGGAGAAAAATCCCAGTGGTCTCCACTTGCCGTTGATCTTTTGTTGTATAACGGCACCAGCACATGTGTTTGAGGCGTCTGTCATCACTGCGAAAGGTTCGCTCAGTGACGGATAGGACAATAATGAATAATTCTTGATGTCTTGTTTACATTGATTGAATGCTTCTTTTGCCGCTTCGGTCCATTGTATGTTCGTTTTATCGTTTTTCTTTGCGTTGTGAAAGTATGCACTCAATTCTTTTTGATGTTCAGCCGCATGGGGTATACTCGAACGATAAAAGTTCAGAATTCCGACGAAACGACGTAGATCTTGGATCGTTTTTGGCAATGGATAAGACTGGATTGCTTGTACCTTTTCTTCCGTCGGTGTAATGCCTTCTGGACTTATTGTGTATCCCAGGAAATCGAGTTTTGACTGGCCGAAAATACACTTAGCGACGTTTATTTTTAAACCACTGTCGTTAAGTCGCTTAAACACTTCTTGAAGTTCTCTTCTGTGTACTTCTTGGTTCTCAGAAGCTACAAGAATATCGTCGACGAATGGAAAAACAGGTAGGCCGCGAAGCACGTTGTCAATGTGACGTTGGAATGTCTGGCCTGCATTCATTAAACCAAAACACATCCTATTAAATTCGTACAAGCCGAAAGGTGTAATCACGGCTGTCTTCTTCACGTCTTCTTCTCTATTTTTAATTTGGTAGTAGGCCTTCTGCAGATCAATTTTTGAAAAAATCTTCTTGCCTTGGAGGTTATGTGTGAAGTCATGCAGTCGTGGGTGGTATCGGGTATCGATCGGGTGTGGTTACTGCATTGAGTCTACGGTAATCGCCGCAGGATCTGTAGGTACCGTCTTTTTTCAAAACCATGTGCAATGGACTAGCCCATGGGCTATTAGACGGTCGACAAATTCCTTGGTCCATCATGAGTTGGAATTCTTGTTTTGCAGCATTATATTTATGTGGCGGTAGTGGTCTCGCTTTTGTAAATATAGGCGGGCCGGTGGTTTCTATGTAGTGTTCGACTTCACTATTTCCCAGTTTTTTTTAGGTTTGGTCTCGTGATGTCTGGGAACTTGGCCAACAAGTCGTGGTAGGGAAGCTTGTCGTCGATGGTTCGGATGCTTCCTTCAGCTGTGGGTGACAGGAAACCTCGTGCCGATAAATTGGTTTTTTTATCCACCAATCGTCGTCCATGGAGATCCACCATTAGGGCGTGGTGATGCAAAAAATCAGCGCCTAATATCGGCCGACTGACTGTTGCAACCATAAATCGCCAACTGTAGGCACGCCTCATTCCGATGTTGAGAACAATGGTTCGTTCGCCGTATGCGGGTATTTGTGAACCATTTGCTGCATACAAGTAGTTGGTTGGTGTCCGCTGTTTATCTCGTGCAGTGGCAGGTAACACCGAAACATTTGCACCCGTGTCGATTAGAAATTTTTGTCCGCTTGATTTGTCGTGTAAAAATAGGCGGTATGTGGATAAATCGTCGACTTCGGCCACCGCCGCGGCTTGAGTCTCCCTTAGTTTTCCGACTTCTCACTTGTTATTCCTTTAAAACTGCACGGACTTCTGCATCGGTATGCTGCCTTGCCAAAGGAGAATGACCAAATTGGACCAAAAATTGGTAAAAAAAGTCAAAGTCTGCCCCCAGATTTGCCACATAGCTCATTTGAAAGAAGAGTTCAAATGCAACATTTTATTCTATGGAACCGAAAAAATCTGTCCCACAGAAACATAAATATAACCTAAAATGTGATTTTATGAAAAAGTTGCATATTTTACTTTTTTACACAGGTGACCTTTTCTTATCGCAGATAATTAGCTTACACGCGAGTTTGCTTTCTTTGTACATTGTTAAATAGTTGTGTGAGCGAGAAGGCGATAGAGCCACCTTCTCGCTCACACATGTATGCGCTTTGCATTGCAACTGTGCAGTCCTTCTGTAACACTCTTCGCTTATAGTTGTGTACTGTGCGAATATTTTCTGTGGATATCCTGTGATTACGTGTTTGACCCTTGCATTACGTTACCTGGACCTGATTTTAAGCCCTGTGATTTGGATACACTGTTTTAAAGATGTTTCGTGCATCTGCTGGACAAGTGTGTCTAGTGTGTGGTAGATCAGTGCGGTCGATCAGAAGAAGAACACTAACTACGCAGCTTTTTGAAGAATATCCAATCGCTGCAAACAATATAACTGAACGAGTTCTTCCTTATCATGTGAGTAACTAAATAAAATACTTAAATGATTGCAATAATGACTTATTTAACCATGTAACAATGCATAGAGTGCATGTCACGAAAGAAAGCCCGCGGAAAATTGTGGTACTACATTTTTTTATGCAATGTAATGTAATGACATAGACACTAGCGCCGCGTCAAAGGGACTTCAGTAGCGGCGCTATTCATTCATTGGTTTATTCATGTACTGAATAACATTTGTTAAAAAGATGTGTATGTTTGATGTGTAATTGTATCTGAAACTATTTGTTTCAGATACAATTTAACAACGCCGAGTTTATCTGTCAGCCTTGCTGGCGACGCGAGGCGTACCCACCAAGACGTCGTGCGTCCAGTGAACGAGAACAAGAACCACCAGTACGCCCTTCTGAACAGCCAGCAGATCAACCTGTGATAGAACCAAATCAAGCCGAGGTACAACCAGATCAAGCTGTGGTACCGCATGCTGGTGATCAACGTGGAGCAGTAGTTGACGAACAAGATATTCAACATTCTATTATACAGTTACCACATATTAGTCGGGCACCGAATACTTCAAACTCTTGCATTTTATTCGGATGTACAGGCGAGACAAGGCATCGAATACCAAAGCACATGAAAATCCGTTTGTTGAAAGATTTTAACTACTACGCACCACCTTTTGCACGCGTTTGTGAAGAACATTTGCTTTTAAATGATTTTGAGATTTTATTGTCAGCCAGAAATGTAAGTCATGACTTTAACGAAGCTCACATCATGGACATGATGCAGATTTTGAAAACTATGCCGCAAAAGGGAAGGGTGGATTTTGAAAATATAGAAACCATGGATCCAAATGAAGTTTACTTTCTGACTGGTCGAAGTTTCGAACAGTTCAACAGAATGTTTGTAGAAACGCCATCTTTGTCTAGAAGGAGCAAAAGACCCAAAACCGCTTTGGCAGCATATTTGATTAAGTTAAGAACTGGTGAAGCCAATACAAGACTGGCAGATATGTTTCACATAAGCCGAACAACTTTAGAAAGAGAAATGAAAACCGCAAGAGACTGTATAAAAGAAGAATTTACACCTCTACATTTGGGTTGGGATCACATCACAAGGGAGCAAGTGCTTAGGCGAAACCTTTTTATACCTCAAACTCTGTTCGGAAACCGAGAACAAAACAAATGTCTTGATGGTACCTATGTCTACATACAAAAAAGTAGCAACTTCCTCTTCCAAAGATTGACGTATAGCCATCACAAGTTCTTAAATCTACTAAAACCATTCCTAATAGTCTGTTGTGATGGCTATATAATTGAAGTAGCAGGTCCCTATTCAGCGACTACATCCGATGCAAGCATTTTAAATAAATTAATTGATGGTGCGAACAGTGTTTTTAATTGGTTTTTCCAAGAACGAGATGTTCTCATTTTGGATAGAGGTTTCCGAGATGCCGTACCAAACGTAGAGTCTTGTGGCTATGATGCCCATATGCCTAAATCTGTTTCAAGGGGCGAAACTCAATTAACAACGGCTGACGCCAATAAGTCTCGATTAGTGACGATTTCTCGATGGGTCGTGGAAGTAGTAAATGGCCGCTTCAAGAGAGATTTTAAGATTTTCAGGCAAGATTATTTTAACAGAGCTCTGCCTCACATGCAGGACGATTTTAGGAATGCCGCGGCCATCACAAATGCTTTCCACGACCCAATCACTGATAATGTTAATGTTTCTGGTTTTATGGAGAGAATTAATAATAGAGTCAATATTGAAAACTGTCTCGCACAGTATTTCATTGACTATAATCTTAATAGCCGGCGGATTCCGTTTCAAAGTATGTCTGCCGAGTTACCTGATGTAAGAGAATTTCCAAGGTTGTCTGAGGAAGAACTTGTTATGTTTGCGTTAGGAACGTACCAAATAAAACTAGCCAGAAGTTATTATAGTGAACACGCTCGTAATGGCGTATATACAATAGAAGTGTACAGAGAAAATGATGATTTGAACAATTTTTTAAATAATTATAATATAACTGGTAATAACTTCTGGCTATTAAGAGGTAAAGTCCAATCTAGGCATACCCGAAGCCGAATTTATCATACATATATACTTGTAAACTCAGACTACCTTGGGTTGGAGGCTTTAAATCATTATTATTGTTCGTGTAAGAGTGGCAGACGTACTTTGGGCACATGTGCTCATGTAATGTCTATAGTATGGTTTTTGGCATATGCGCGGTACGAAAATATTGACCATCCAGCACAGTTTTTAGACAGTATTGTAATAGATGAAAATGATTTATAATACGCATTCTATATTACCATCTGTGCAGAATAGTGAGTCATGAATAACATTTAAAATAAATTGTTCGAAAATAAACAATTATTAAATAACTATGTCGTTTTTTTAATTCATTATTCATCTATTTATTTAGTGAATCCTTATAACAACATTTTTAACAAGCAGAGATAATATACAAAAAAAAAATTGGTGCAAGCAAAAGCGTATTGTTGCAGGTATTATATAACGTCGAATTACTCTGTAACTGTGGGTTGGAATTTGATTCGCATTTGCACACATAGTTAGTCCAACAGTATTAACCCACCAACAAAGAGTCAACCCTGGGGGCAGCAATTTTTTTTTTTGGTCCATTGCCCATACTAATTTGGTCATTCTCCTTTCTTATGAAAATAGCACACGACGTTTCTTCTGTCCCGTGATTTCGAGTTAGAACGACTTCTATGATTGTGGAATCGGCGTTGAAATTTGCGGGATCGATTCGTTTTCATCGCTGCGACTTCCATGGTCAGGGCTTCAATCATGCTGTAGAGCTTCTGGTCTGCCGGTTCAGATGTCGCCACTTTTTCGGCTGGCGTCGCTGCCGCTGGGGCCTTTGACGTGGTAGGTTGACACTGGCAGGAACACACGGCGTTTACCTCTTTTAGCTGTTCTTGCATCCTGTCTGCCATGGCAGCCAACGAGTCAAGCTTGGATTCTTCACTCACTGCCAACACTGTGCGGGTAGAAGTAGGTAGGTGTCCTTGCCACAACATTTTCAGGGTGTCATCTGGCATCTTTTTCCCAGCAAGGTTTCTCATTCGGCGAAGCAACTGTGATGGCCGTTGATCGCCGAGCTCCATTTCATTCAGTAGTTTTTGTAACTGAATACCCTCGCTTTCTTCGTAAACCTCCAACAGTCTTCTTTTTGCGGCGTCGTATCGGCCGGAGTTGGCCGGTGACAAGATGATATCGCTGATTTGGTCGATGTCCTTGATCTCCAGCTGAGCCACGACAAGTGCGAACTTGCTTTCATCGCCGAGCTTCTGGTTGTGGATAATAACCTCAAATTGGGCAAACCAAAGCTTAGGTCTGTTGCACCAGAATTTAGGTATGCGCGACTGGACGCTAATTGCTTCGACGTCTTCAGGCGTAGTCTTGTCTCTCGATACGGACGTGTCCATTTGGAACGCGGGGTCACCACTTTAGGGGAGGTTGTTGCGAATAAGAAGGCGAATAACGATCTGTGTCTTTTATTGTGGGACGCTGCTTATATACATTACTGGTACATATATCAAAATAAATAAGGTACATGAATAAACTTAGGACTAACACAATATTGAGTAATGTAGGTAGAATCTGCCGCGCTCCCTACGTTGTGAGAGCGTGATGATGCAGCCGGCCGGTTCGCATTCCTTTCACTTAGGTTGGCTCAATATGCGCGGGCGCGCGGTGGCGAACGGCCGTCTGCGCTCCTCTATTTAGTATGCCTATACTAGTATGAGCTGCTACAGTACTAATCCTTATCCAATAAAATATGTTATTTAGCCGAACAAATCTATCCACTTCATCCCCAATTGTTACCCAACTGCATAAAAAAGATTTCTAAAACCAATTTTCTATCTCTTACAGTTCCCAATCATCGATCTACGCCCATTGGTTCATAACCTCAAACGAAGACATCGGGGACTTCATTCTATACATTCGAGACAGCACAAACAAACTCCAGTACTCATCAGACGTGGCATACAACCTTAGATCGCTAACCATCGTTATCGACGAACCTTTCAAAATATCCCTCCAAGACGGAAAAACTCATGAAGTTTGTATTCAAGCGAAAAACTCAAATAATACTCCAAGAAAATGGCATCCCAGTCAATGTCAAAATGTGCCCACAGATTATAATTCTTGGCCCAAAAAGTTGGTTGTGGATAAAAGGAGGTTGACTAAGAAAAAGGTTAAGTACAGCTGGTTTGGTAGCAATAGTGTTCTAGGGCTGGTTAGTGACTCCATTTTGATTACATTGTGTATATTTTTGAGCGTTTGTTTTAAGATTACTGATGATTTGTAGACGTGGACATATTTTAACATTTGCATGACCAAGGTAAGTTAGACAACAGGGCGGTATGCGGCCCATTTGATAGTTAAGCAGGAATTTTACTAAGGTTTTACACAGTAATAGTAATTTTTGACGAGACAAAGCAAATGTTCACTTATTTTTAATAAAAAACAATCGAATATTAAGAGCGTTTATTCTGAAAGTGGGCAACGTCGCAAATAGCTGTCAAATATTTCGCTGTTTTGATTATTTGGCAATATTACTGTATGGAAATAAGAAATATGGCTAGCTACAGAACTAATATATTGACTATACAATATCGATCAATATCGGACAGCGATATCGGTTATATCTGAATAGGCCTTTACTGGCGGATTTTTTTGCAATAATGATAAAAAAATACGAGTTTGACTACACCAAATACATCCTTGACGAACGTTATTTTTAAATTGATTTTGAACTGATATATATTTAAATAAAAAAAAATACACCGTTCCACATTAATTATTTTTTTGGAAATAAGCTTATGAAAAGAATAGTCTGATTTTAATATCACTATATCTATAAGTAAAGTTTTTTGATATAAAAAAAAGGAAAGTATTATCACTGCCATGTTACTCTGACATTTTTTATAATTTTAATTTATTTAGTGATATTGTACAGTGCGACATCGTTCATCACAATATTTAGCTTTAATTTGAATATTATATCATTTAGGGCACGGTTGCACCACAGACACTAAAGCTACGGTGTCCGCCACATAGCGTCTGCAATTTATCGGCGAATGACGTCACTGAAACGTCATTTATGACAGTACAGTCCGGCCGTCTAAAGAATGCGTTCCTGACACCTGTCAGTTGGACAATTTCTAGGCTGCGTTCCGAGTAACGCTGTAATCGATTTGAGCGTGCTAACACCCGTACCGAATTAGCGTGATCGCGATAACGATTTCCCGTGAATCGTTATAGATGACGTCATGATATGCGCCATCTTGCGATAACACTGACCATGCCTTATATTAATATCTCCGTGAGCGCTGTCAAAAATGACAGCTGTGCTGTTTTGTTTTGAGTTGCATCATAACTTTAAATTAACGTGGCGTTTTCGAAATTGTGCTTCTGGCTACAGTCGCTACCTAACCAAAGAAGAAAAAATTTGTGGTGTATACTCAAAGAAATACTGTAATCTAGATCAAGATGATTATCTTGTGCAAGTTTTGGGGTTATATTATAAGTTTTGACGTTGAGCGACCACTGTGAGCAGTGTGAGCGCGTCCACGAGCGTTCCAAATGTAATAATCGTGATATCTAAATAGGAACGCGAAGTATCGATATGAGCGCTGTGAGCGATTAAGGCGTAACTCGGAATGTGGCCCTAGTTGTATTAAGGATATATTTGTTAGTATGAAAATGACAGGTGTCAAGAACGTGTTCTCTCGACAGCTGGACTGTAAGTTGGTGTGGTTTTAGAACGCGTTTTTGGACATCGTAAAGTCAAAAATCGCTGCCATCATTTTCACGACAGCCGCCACTGCGGCCGTTAAATGGCGGCCACCGGTCTTCACGGAAGACGTTTTTTACACTCAGTGCTAAACGAATTTAAAACATTGTCCCTTTTCTGCCTTTGTGGTCTAGTGACCACCTGTCTCAGACCTAGAGTTCAAGTCCGCTTCCCGGTGGGGGAAAAAAATCTGCTCGGTTTGGTTGGTGGTAGGGCTTGTTCTAAGTCCGCCTGGCTAACTACCACCGTCTTATCTAAGTCTGTCGCCATAACAACTATGTTAACAGCATTGTTGTGTTTCGTCAGAGGTAAGATGGCCAGTTCCTCTGTGGTTGAGGATTCCGGGTCAAGCTCGCTTCCACCTTCGGCCTGATCATGACTTACCATCAGGTGAGATGCAGGCCAAGAGATTTAAAAAAAATCCTTTGAAGATGACAGAGACAGAATTATGTTTTAATTCATAGACCTATGTCTATGAATTAAAACATAATTACATAACGCACAGTCCATTCTCTATAGAATGGACTGTGCGTTATGTATTCAGTTGTGCTGTGAATACAGACTGAAAAGTGCGAGAGACAAAGCGAATGTGCGGCCAGTAGTTGTCTCTTTCTAGAATTCTGATTGGTTCACGTTACTGGCGGTTAGGAGTGTATCGTTCTGCGCTGACAAGTTCTTTTTGACGTTCGGTTAAAAAAGAGACAGGTATTGGCCGCACAGTAGCTTTGTCTCTTTCTAGAGAGTGATCACTTTGTGAGGCTAAAACTCAGTCCATTCTCTGTCTGTTTTAATTATGTTTAGCCACAGATAAGTTCAGATGGTTCATTCCGCAAAATCATTCAAATAAAAAGCGACTCTTGCTACGACACAATAAAGTGTAATTCAGGTCGCACTGTGCTAATTACCTACAGTTATATTCACCTAGATGTTGCCTTTCTTTCTATCGCGTAAAGTAATCTTCTGACTACGTTACGTCTACTGAATGAGGACAATCGCGAATGAATTCGCCGCTAGAGGCGCTAGTGTAGAGTGAGGTCTCTAAATATGTCAAATGTCACTGAACGTTCACTGTTTGCAGGATTTTCTGTCGTGAATGTTTTTAACTTATTATTCAAAAATTTTGTAAAGATTATGCCATTCCTGATTAATTATAGGTTAAGATTTTAAGTAACAACTTAAGGTCTAATTTGGTAGCACTTGGAGGAAGATTAATATTTGTCTGCTTCATGTTTGCCAATTTTAGGAACACTATAATGTAAATATTCATTTGAAGTAAATATTCATATGTAATCAAATAAACATTATATAAAGTAACGGGTACTTACATATTAAAAACAGCAAATAAAACTACTGACAGGACTTTACTCGCTAGTGGCGCCAACTAGTGAACAAAAACGATGGGGGCTCCCATTCGACAAGTCGAGCCCGCCGCGTATCTACTTGTAGCTTCATAGCTAAAATACGGAGTGAGAACCATCTTTATTTATCTGTGGTTTAGTGATTTGTGGTGCAATTAAGCCCTAATGTGTAAAACTGTAACTGTATGTGATTTTATGAGCTCAAAAATGTATTTTTTATACAAAAGTTGATGTTTGCTATTTTATATTTTGATAAATATATTTTTTATAATTAAGTATTTTTGTAATATAATATTGTCTTCTAGTGACTTATAAAAGATTTTTGACTTGTATATAGGATTTTTTATATGAACAGGAATCGAATCTCGATATTTACATTCCAAAATGAGCTTTATTCTCTATATTTTTTGTAAATTGTCTATTCTTTAAGGAAAAATGAAATTCCGTCCGTTTTTTGATACATTTTTTATATGACAATAAATTAAGTTACCCTTATAAAATTAAAAATGCAGTTTTACTTATTACGTAATCAAACACTAATGGAACTACACATTAAGCTATATTAAGTTAGAATGATGCTCAGTCATCAATCTAAATTTTTATCTGACAGGTATAAGTTGAAATATGGGAGGCCGTCACCTCCTTCTGCGAAGCAGTAATGCTCGCGAAGGAGGAGGCGGAACGCGTGAGGGAGAGGCAAATTTCGTGCCCTCACGCCCCTAACCGTCGCAGGAGGAGACGCCCTGGAGTACATTACCCTAACAGGAAAGTGTCTCCTAGAGCGATATGAGTGGAACGTATAATTAGTGCTCAATCTGCTGTAAATGTGCACCAATTAAAAAAATTGTGCGCTTTGTCGTTTTGTAAAAAAACGGAAAAAACGATTCCTGCTGGGGTAACGTTACTCCAACAGGAAAATTCTAAATGAATGGTCGGAGAGAGAAATATTGTGCACGGGCACAGAGCTTATATTTGTGCGCTAAAAATATAGTTTGTGCGTCTTCAGGTTTTCGAGATATAGCGTTTCCTGCTGGGGTAACGTTTTGCAAAATCGTGTATCTCTAAAACCATTATATGTGCGCATGATCCAAAACGACAAAGCGCACAATTTTTTTTATTGGTGCACATTTACAGCAGATTGAGCACTAATTATACGTTCCACTCATATCGCTCTAGGAGACACTTTCCTGTTAGGGTAATGTACTCGACGCCCTGGGCGTCGGGAATCTCAGGCCGATTTCCGGCCACCAAAGGTGCGGGCTTGCGGACGGTGAGCAATGGGTAGCTCACCGTCCGATAAGGACCAGGCCCGGGTCGACGGCGCGTTGTGTTCCACGCGCGCCTCAAAGACATGTCAGCAGAACTGACGGGGTCCGCTAGAGCCGATGCCTGCCGGGGTTGCGAAGAAATCCGAAAGGGAGATCGTTGCCCCGGCAACATGGTAACTGAAGGAACACGGGTGGGTTTTAGTCAGTAAGAGTCTGACACGCCCTCCCGCTCCGGCCAGAGCGGGAGAAGTTATTTGATAATTTCCCACGTTCTTTATTAGTGATCGATGTGACCCACACAAAAAAAAAAAAACGTATAAGTTGAGATTGAGCATCGTTTTAAAAATCTTCATCATCATAATTAGCCTATAATGTTCCCACTGCTGGGACACAGGCCTCCTCTCTGTGAGAGGGAGTGGGCCGTAATCCACCACGCGGGCCCAGTGCGGGATGATAAATGTCACATGTCTTCGAATTTTTGGTTTCAGGACATACCGGTTTCCTCACGATGTTTTTCTTCACCGTTTTGAGAGCAGCAGTGATGAAATAATTTACACAAAGTAAAGCGCCCGTCTGGGTTCGAACCTACGTCCAACAATTTGTAAGTCCAGGCCGTTACCACTGGCGCGGGCTTGCGGACGGTGAGCAATGGGTAGCTCGCCGTCCGATAAGGACCAAGCCCGGGTCGACGGCGCGTTGTGTTCCACGCGCACCTCAAAGAGATGTCAGCAGAATTGACTTGGCCTGCCGGGGGGTTCGAAGAAAACTGATAGGGACATCGTGGCCTCCGGCAACAGGACAACTGAAGGAACACGGGTGGGTTTTAGTCAGTAAGAGTCTGACACGCCCTCCCGCTCCACCCAGAGCGGGAGAAGTTATTATAATTTCCCACCCAAAAAAAAAAAAAGGCCGTTACCACTGTGCTACCACTGCTCTAAAAATGTTTATTATTTATTTATCTCCCCGTTTTGCTCAATTTCTATTAGATCAATACATTTCATACTAAATTCCTGTATTTCCTAAGGTTGGTACGAAAATAAATTACATCATAGAACATTACATACACACACACACATATACATTACCTATTTCATTTCATTTTTTTTATTGAAAGACGATAGTTAGGTATGGCACTAAAAACAGTTTATTAATACCACACAACTTGTTATAAAAGTCCTGAGCAACACAATATTTACATACCTATCTTATCCGTATGTTTGTTAGTCCGGGGGGCGCGGGGCGGTCGCTTGTTCAAGTGTTTGCCACTTGTTTGTTTAGGTTAGTTTAGAAAAATTCTTTATTCAAACTCAAACCATTTATTTCAATTAAACCATTTACAGGCACTTTTGAATTGTCAAGGAATCGGTCAGTCAGAAATAGGTATGAAGCTAGTTGCCCATTCCAAAGCGTAGTAGGTGGGTACCTATGGAAAAGAACGGGCAAGAAACTCCACGGACACTCTTTTAAATAAAAAATTGTTACAAAATATTGGTTACATCATCCATGTTGAAATTATACATGTGAGAACAATGTAGAAAGACGTGCACGTTAGAAGCGTCCGTAATAAAAAGATAAAATAAAGAACAATTCAAAAATTAAAATAAATTAACATAAAAACATACATAGCTGTAGTACTTAAAAAGAAAATAAAGTAACAGTTACACTAATATTTATAACAACACTTTTACAGGCTAGGAGCACCTTTATAAGTATATAATAAAAAAAAGTGGTGGCACTCCGGGAGTTCCGACAGAAGTGAAAACTTGAACAAGATCGCCTTGGTGGAAGAAAAATACTTATATAGAACAGTGGTCCGTAACCTTATCTAAATAAAGAGCACAATCGTGTTTCCAAAAATAATACTTCCGAAACCTTTAAAGTAAAAATACTTGCATAGAACATTGATCCGTAACGCAATATAAATAAAGACCACAATCGAGTTTAGAAAACGAGGTGTCGTCATGGTGTCGTGAAATCAAAGGTTTAGTCCCATCTCAAAAATGCCCAATGCGCCTAAAGAAGTTTTCATTTCAATAATGGTTACAAACTTATTAAAACATGAGGCATTCATTAATTTAAACATAAGCCTTTAACATAAACATGTAGTTCATGCGACAACTGTAGTCTACTTATGATAGTGTCAATATCGTCATCGCTTGTGTACGATGCTGTATCGTCGGCAAAACAAGCTAGATGTGTACGAACCTGTACAGGAACGTCGCTTATGAATAAAATGAAAAGGTAGGGACCGAGCAGCGAACCTTGAGGAACTCCTGCCGATATCGTCCGGGGCGAAGACCTGTCAGTACCAATATGGACCACAAACTTGCGGTTATTAAGGTAAGATTGGATAAGTTTTACTAACTTAGTTGGAATTCCGTAACTGATGAGCTTGTATAACAGAACTTAGTGCCAGACGGTATCGAAAGCCTTTTCAATGTCCAGAAGGAACATACCGGTAGATTGCTTAAGATTAAGATGATAGCAAATGTGTTCAGATACTCGAGCCAATTGTTGTACCGTGGAACGAAAGCCAAATTGCACGTTCATAATCAGCTGTTCAGAGCAACGTAGCAAGCGATTATAAATCATGACCTCAAACAGCTTTCCTAGAACAGGAAGAAGGCTAATAGGCCTGTAACTAACTGGCAAGGAGGTATCTTTTCCAGGCTTTTTAAGTCCAATAACCTTTGCAGTTTTCCAGGTATTGGGAAAATATCCTAATTTTAAGCAACCGTTGAAAATTTTCGTGGTAAACACAACAGATTTTTGCGACAGATTTTTGAGCATAATGTTGTGCATACCGTCATCACCTGGAGCTTTCCTGGTCTTGAGTTTACGTATAACTTTCCAGACTTCTGTTGGCCGCACAGGTAGATGTAATTCATTTATGACATAATCATTTAAGTGCGTAGTGGCTGACTGAATGTCCCTGTCGACACTATCGCTTATCCAGCCACGAGTAGAATTTGTGTTCATCTCAAAAGCATCTGCTAGAGCGTCACATTGTTCATTGTGGGTTTTAATGACTTGGCCAGTCGCCAAATATCGTTGCTAGGGTTGTCAACTTTCGAAAGTTTAGTGTTCGTTATAGCCAAATTAATCAAATGTTGTAATTTATTGATAGCTGATCGTAACAGTCTTTTCTCTGCATGGGACACTTTTGTTCCTTTCGACGTAGTTGATTTTTATACTTGATAATTTTTGCGATATATTTAGGTAGTTTTTTAAAGTATTTATGTGTACTTTATAAGGAATAAATTTGTCTCTGGCAGCAGTAAGACACTGATGTAGGTAGTTAACGGCGTAGTCGATTTCAGTTTCAGACTCAAACACCTTCGAGTTTAGTGAAATCTTTTTGTGAAGAAAGCGGTATTTATCCCTGTCAGCGTCACATTGGTGCCGATTCTCTTGTTCACAAACTAAACTAAATTTAAGTTCAGTGCATCTTTTTCTTTCTATTTCATTAAGAAATGGACAGAAGATAAATTTTAGTTTAGTCCTGTCAAATTAATCAGCGCTTGACGTAAATTGACGTAATTTTAGTTGGCAAGTTTTTAATCACGTCTAAACTTTTTATCTTATTTTAATTTATGAATGGAATTGATGACAAATTAATTGTTCTTACCCTATCCTATATTATATCATGACAGTAACTTATTTATATTATATTTAAATGATAAATGATGGACATCTCATAACCATGTAAAATTAGTATTAGGTAATTGATTAAGCACAGTGGTTTTAATATTGTGACACTGTAGCACATTAAACTATGTATATTGCTGTGCCCTAGCAGGGTTCATGTATGAAACCTATTTAAACTTGTAACAACTTGTAAACTACATGAATGCAATAAATGATGATTATGATTATGAACTTGTATGGAGTAGTGACAGGCGCTGATTAATTTGAAAGGACTAAACTAAAATTTATCTTCTGTCCTTTTCTTAATGAAATAGAAAGAAAAAGATGCACTAAACTTAAATTTAGTTTAGTTTGTGAACAAGAGAATCGGCACCAATATCAGTAGTGTTTGGGAACAAGTTTACAAAAACATTGACCATTCACAGTAAACAGTATAGGAGAGTGGTTTGACGAAGGGGCAGATATTGCACGAACCTTATGTATGCTATTTACATTTAGCGACAGTGGTGCCGATTCCCTTGTTCACAAACTAAACTAAATTTAAGTTCAGTGCATCTTTTTCTTTCTATTTCATTAAGAAAAGGATAGATCTCAGCGCGATTTTATTTTGTATGAGTGAAGTTGATTTTTCTGTATTACAAACATTACAAACTACTTTTTTATGATTTACGTAAATGTGATATTATTCAAATTCATGTTCAAATTAAAATTTATTTATTTATAACACAAATAGCTAAAGTTGTCACATTGTGATATACCATGAAAAATATCGTATCGCAGTATCGCTAAATGTTGCTTTGCAAGGCTTACAAATATTGCTTACACAGTAATAGAGGTGTACAGGTTACAACTTAAATGAATAATAAAACTACAGTTATGTCATACAGGTATGTTAAGTACCTAATCGTTTAATTTTTTTTGCTATTAAAAATACAAATGTAATGTAAAATAAATTATGGTAACAAATCATTGTTATCTTAATTTGTAACCTAATCCTAATGACTAAATTATGTAGTAAATTAATTAAAGAAAAAAGCATTATGGTTTTTATTTTTCTTCTAAATATTCATTAACAGTGGGGCGCTGTTAGTACAAAGATTGTAATCGCGTTGAAGAGAGAGTGGGGTGCGTCTTCGGGGATGTCACTATCTACATCTACTTACGCTTAAGATACTATTAAAAAATTACTATTTAAGATCTTTATGATTTTTAATTTGCTAGACTAAAACGACATAGAAATAACCCGGTAAATAAATCTAGTTACCGAGTGACTCTCACCAAGGGCCACTGAATTATTCTCTGCAGGAGGAACTTCGCTGTTGTCGTTTTGTCTTTGTAATATTATTTATTTATCGTGTTATTTGTAAAAAAAAGGCCTATCGCAGTTGTCGCTTTAGTCTAGAAAATTAAAAAACTAAGTTTACATGGGTGTGGTAAGACAATACAATAGGTATAGGTAAATTCTTTAGGTTTATCTGCAGGGGAAATCTTTGGGTTTGTCTGCTGGGATCTGCAGGGTGGTTTAAGGGTTTGTCTATTGGGGAAACTGCATGGGAATGTTAAGGTTTATCTACTGGGGGAATCTTTACGTTTGTCTACTCGGGGATCCTCAGGGCAGTCTTTGAGTTTGTCTACTAGGGGAATCTTTAAGTTTGTCTACTGGGAGATCTACGGAGCAGGCTTTTTTTTTTGGGTTTGTCTACTGAGGGATCTACAGGGCAGTCATTGGATTTGTCTACTGAGGGATCTGCAGGAGAATCTTTGGGTTTGTCTACTGAGGGATCTACAGGGCACTCATTGGATTTGTCTACTGAGGGATCTGCAGGAGAATCTTTGGGTTTGTCTACTGAGGGTTCTACAGGGCAGTCATTGGATTTGTCTACTGAGAGATCTGCTGGATAATCTTTGGGTTTGTCTACTGAAGAATCTACAGGGCAGTCATTGGATTTGTCTACTGAGGGATCTGCAGGAGAATCTATGGGTTTGTATACTAAGGGATCTACAGGGCAGTCATTGGATTTGTCTACTGAGGGATCTGCAGGCGAATCTTTGGGTTTGTCTACTGAGGTATCTACAGGGCAGTCATTGGATTTGTCTCCTGAGGGATCTGCAGGAGAATCTATGGGTTTGTATACTGAGGGATCTACAGAGCAGTCATTGGATTTGTCTACTGAGGGATCTGCAGGAGAATCTTTGGGTTTGTCTACTAAGGGATCTGTAGGGGAGTCTTTGGGTTTGTCTCCTGAGGGATCTGCAGCGCAATCTTTTGGTTTGTCTACTGGGAGATCTACTGGGGAGTCTTTAGGTTCGTCTGCTGGGAGATCCGCAAGGGTGTCTTTGATTTTGTCTACTGGGGGATCTGCAGGGGGTCTTTGGGTATGTCTACTGGAGGGTCTGCAGCGGAATCTCTAGGTTTGTCTTCTGGAGGATCTGCAGGGGAGTCTTTAGGTATTTCTACTGGGAGATCTGCTGGGGAGTCTTTAGGTTCGTCTGCAGGGAGATCCGCAAGGGTGTCTCTGGGTTTGTCTACTGAGGGATCTGCAGGGGGGTCTTTGAGTTTGTCTATTGGGGGATCTGCAGGGGAATCTATCTGTTTGTCTACTGGGAGATCTGCTGGGGAGTCTTTAGGTTCGACTGCTGGGAGATCCGCAAGGATGTCTTTGGTTTTGTCTACTGAGGGATCTGCAGGGGGGTCTTTGGGTATGTCTACTGGGGGGTCTGCAGGGGAATCTATAGGTTTGTCTACTGGAGGATCTGCAGGGGAGTCTTTAGGTATTTCTACTGGGAGATCTGCTGGGGAGTCTTTAGGTTCGTCTGCAGGGAGATCCGCAAGGGTGTCTCTGGGTTTGTCTACTGAGGGATCTGCAGGGGGGTCTTTGAGTTTGTCTATTGGGAGATCTGCAGGGGAATCTATCGGTTTGTCTCCTGAGAGATCTGCAGGGGAGTTTTTGGGGATGTCTACTGAGAGGTCTGCAGGGGAATCCATAGGTTTGTCTCCAGAGGGATCTGCAGGCCAATCTTTTGGTTGGTCTACTGGGAGATCTGCTGGGGAATCTTTAAGGATGTCTACTGGGGGGTCTTTTGGTTTGTCTACTGGGAGATCTACTGGGGAGTCTTTAGGTTTGTTTGCTGGGAGATCCGCTAGGGTGTCTTTGGGTTTGTCTACTGAGGGATCTGCAGGGGGGTCTTTGAGTATGTCTATTGGGGGGACTGCAGGGGAATCTATCGGTTTGTCTCCTGAGGGATCTGCAGGGGAGGCTTTGGGTATGTCTACTGGGGGGTCTTTGGGTATGTCTACTGGAAGGTCTGCAGGGGAATCTATAGGTTTGTCTCCAGAGGGATCTGCAAGGCAATCTTTTGTTTTGTCTACTGGGAGATCTACTGGGGAGTCTTTAGGTTCGTCTGCTGGGAGATCCACAAGGGTATCTTTGGGTTTGTCTACTGAGGGATCTGCAGGGGGATCTTTGGGTATGTCTATTGGGGGGACTGCAGGGGAATCTATCGGTTTGTCTCCTGAGGGATCTGCAGGGGAGGCTTTGGGTATGTCTACTGGGGGGTCTTTGGGTATGTCTACTGGAAGGTCTGCTGGGGAATCTATAGGTTTATCTTCAGAGGGATCTGCAAGGCAATCTTTTGTTTTGTCTACTGGGAGATCTACTGGGGAGTCTTTAGGTTCGTCTGCTGGGAGATCCACAAGGGTGTCTTTGGGTTTGTCTACTGAGGGATCTGCAGGGGTGTCTTGGGGTATGTCTACTGGGGGATCTGCAGGGGAATCCATAGGTTTGTCTCCAGAGGGATCTGCAGGATAATCTTTTGGTTTGTCTACTGGGAGATCCGCAAGGGTGTGTTTGGGTTTGTCTACTGAGGGATCTGCAGGGGGGTCTTGGGGTATGTCTACTGGGGGATCTGCAGGGGAATCCATAGGTTTGTCTCCAGAGGGATCTGCAGGATAATCTTTTGGTTTGTCTACTGGGAGATCCGCAAGGGTGTGTTTGGGTTTGTCTACTGAGGGATCTGCAGGGGGGTCTTTGGGTTTATCTACTGAGAGATCTGCAGGGGGGTCTTTGGGTATGTCTATTGGGGGGTCTGTAGGAGAATCTATTGGTTTGTCTCCTAAGGGATCTGCAGGGGAGTCTTTGAGTTCATCTACTGTTGGTTCTGCAGGGAGATCTATAGGTTTGTCTCCTGGGGGATCTCCAGGGCAGACTTTAAGTTTGTCTGTTCGAGGATCTGAAGGGGAATCTATAGGATTGCCGTCTACGTGAACTGCAGGGGAGCCTTTGGGTGTGTCTACTGGGGAATCTGCAAGGGAATCTTGAGGTTTGTCTACTAAAGGATCTGCAGGGGAGTCTTTGGGTATGTCTACTGGGAGGTCTGCCGGAGAATCTATAGGTTTGTCTCCTGAGGAATCTGTAGGGCAATCTTTAGATTTTTTTACTGGGAGATCTGCAGGGGAGCCTTTGGGTGGGTCTACTGGGAGTTCTGTATCGGAGTGTTTGGGTTTGTCTTCTGGGAAATCTTCAAGGGAATCTTCAGGTTTGATTCCTGGGGGATTGGCATAGGAGTCTTTGGGTGTGTCTACTGGGGAATCTGCAAGGGAATCTTTCGGTTTGTCTCTTGGGGCATCTGCAGGAGAATCTTTGGGTTTATCTACTGGGCGTTCTCTACATGAATTAATTTCTTCATCAGCACGCGTCACTGAGACATCGCCACCTGGGTAGTTGCAAGGGTTTTCAACAATTATTGGTGTGACTTCACTTTCTTGTCCCTCTTCCTCGGATCCGTTTAGTTCCTCTAACTTGGAGGCTACGTCATCGCACGAAGATTCTTTGTCGTCATCGAGAGTGCTCTCAGCCAAAGAGTTTTTATCTTTTGCCATTGCTAGAGATAGAGCTCGGTTCTTAGACAGCTCGCAAGCCTTCGCAGAAGGCATAACCCGTGAAGCAGCTGGGAGTCCCGACGGCAAGGCTGTGACGCACGTCAGGTGCGCCAGTAATAACACTACGAATACCTGTTGACAACATAATGCTCATGTAATAGCCATTGAAAAAAAATCAACAAATACCTTGCCGATTAGACTATGAACTAGAGGCACGCCACCGCCGCGCTATGTAGAGGTGCCTAAGAGTAAGAGAGCCTGGCAATAAATACATTTTGTAAAAATCAGCGTAGGTACATTATATCTCAAACTGCAGCTAAGAAGTTAATCTACTATATTATTCATAAATTATGTATGTGGCTGGTACAAGTTATAGCAAAGAGCATCGTATTTAGATGATTAAAAAATTATCACAAAAACATCTTAGTTTGTATTTTTTTCAGGATAATTTTCTGGTGAGCTAGTAATGAAAACTATACAAGTATTATACCATTCCACAAAGCTTTTAATATATACTTTCGTCTGGTATGATATAAATATGCTATATATTTATTAATATTAATAAATATGCTATATATTTATTAATATATTTACTAGAAATAGTTATCGCAAGATATATAATTTTTGCGTATCTGAAACTTTCAATTAGAGTTTTGACAGTTGCCGAAATTTGCCGAAGGTCTGTAAATGATGTTATTTGATAGGAAATTTAATATCATTATACAGGAAGAAAAAAAAAGTTGCAACTTCATTGCATAACATTATGTTAATCTATTACCTATAACATGAAATAGTAAAAATTTCTTATAAATACGTAGGTGATGCTGTTTGATTTATTAGTTATAGTATAAAGGTTATACTTGTGATATTTTATTAATTGCAGTTTCATCATCATCATCATTTTAGCCGAAAGACGTCCACTGCTGAACATAGGCCTCCCCCAAGCACCGCCACTTCGACCGATTCTGTGCTTTCCGTATCCAGCGAATTCCTGCGGCCTTCACAAGGTCATCGGTCCATCTTCATCATCAGGGATATTGTCAAACCAGTGATATTATAAGTTCACTGTGAAATTATAATTGCACGAAACTTTGTCAACCGCCTCCATTTATCACAATTTAACGGACTTTTTTTAGTGTATTGTATTGTAAATTCACGGGAACGCTGTAGTGATTTTATAATAACCCTAGGTATATTATGAGCAGGGACTTAAAAACACATTCATAAAGGTTACATAATTAAAAGTGTTACATTTTGAATTGATAACAGAATCAAATATGTAACACTTATCAATGTTTTTTCAATGTGTTAACCCAAAACACTTACAAAAGTGTAACCGTAATATATCTGTAACAGATATAAAAGTGTTAACAGTGTAAATAAGTGTAACAGTGAAATGCGGCGTTGCCAAATTTAAGTATTAGATAGCCGCGCGTCGTGTGTTATATCCGTGCAAAAACACGTCCTCCGAAATATTTATTATTATTATTTTATTTTATTATTTATATTTACGAAATATTCGTGATTTAAAATTCAAGCTTATTTGAACACTTTTGTTGACTGCAATGGATCAAACAATCCTTTCTTTAAAAAAAACCTTGTCTGGATGAGGATGACAATCATCCTAAAAACAACTGCTTACCACTTCAACAAGAAGTTGTGCGTCCTGATAGTCCCGATATCTTGATAGATCCGGAAGTATATTCGGAGGATTCATCATCTTTATCGTTTCAGCCAAAAGACGTCCACTGCTGGACATAGGCCTCCCCCAAGCACCGCCACTTCAGCCGATTCTGTGCTTCCCGCATCCAGCGGATTCCTGCGGCCTTCACAAGATCATCGGTCCATCTAGTGGGAGGCCTTCCAACGCTACGTCTTTCAGTACGCGGTCGCCACTTCAGAACTTTTCGGCCTCATCAGCCATCCGTTCTGCGAGGAATGTGCCCTGCCCATTGCCACTTAAGTTTGGCAATTCTTCGAGCTATGTCGGTTACCTTAGTTCTCCTGCGGATCTCTTCATTTCTGATTAGATCACGTAAGGAAACTCCAAGCATAGCCCTCTCGGTTGTCTTTTGGGTGACTTTTAGCCTTCTGATAAGGCCCATTGTGAGCGACCACGTTTCAGTGCCATAGGTCATCACTGGCAACACGCACTGGTCAAAGACTTTCGTCTTGAGACACTGTGGTAAGTGGGACGAGAAGATATTGCGTAGCTTCCCGAACGCTGCCCTTACGAGTCAGATTCGACGATTAACCTCTTTCTCGAAGTTAGACCTACCTAGCTGGACGGACAGTTTGTCCTAGGTAAACATACTCATCCACAACTTCGAGCGTAACGTCTCCGATCTTCATTGAGAGTGAGTGTTACATTTGACATAACCTTTGTCTTGTCCATGTTCATTTTAAGACCCACTCTTTCGGAGGCTCCACTGAGGTCATCGAGCCTTGTACTGAGGTCCTCCATGGTCTTGTCATGATAACTATGTTGTCGGCAAACCGAAGGTTAGTGATATACTCTCCATTGATGTTGATGCCTAGTTGCCTTATAATGCCATATAATATCCTTCAGTGCAGCGGAGAAGAAGATTGCAGCGGTGAACAGTTTCGGAGAGATAACGTCTCTCTGTGTCACAACTCGCTGCTGAAGGATAGGTTTCTAGTTCCGGTCCTGGAGTCGGACTGTCATAGTGGCGTTTTCGTACCTACATACATTTTAGCACCTCTATGTAGTGATAGTCGATCTGGCACCGTCGAAGAGACTGCAGTATTATATATACTGCAGTCTCTATCGATCGATGTCTCAATCGAATCGTAGGCTTTCTCTTCGGTCTTCTGTATAATCTGCCGCAGCGTATATATGTGGTCTGTGGAGCCTTTACGGAATCCAGCTTGTTCGGGAGGCTGGAAATTTTCAAACCTGCGCGCGAGACGGTTCGTGATGAATATTGAAAACAGCTTGTAGACATGGCTCAGAAGTGTGATGGGCCTATAGTTCTTAAGCAGGGCATTGTCGCCCTTTTTATAGAAGAGTACCACCACACCTCTGTTCCATGCCTGTGGCGTTTGACCCTCGAGAATAACGGAATCGAAAAGCTTCTGGAGGGCCTTAAGGACGGGTTTTCCACCGGCTTTCAGGAGTTCGGCCGTAATTCCGTCATCACCCAGCGCCTTGTTGTTTTTAAGCTGCTTCAGAGCCATCCTAATCTCGTACAAGCTGACGTCTGGGATGTCTTCGGTATAATGTCAATCTAGCTCTTCGGTCGTTTGTCAGATTCGTAACGGGGTTACTGGTTGACGTGTATAACTGTCCATAGAAACTCTCGATCTCTCTCAATAGTTCAAGTTTGGCGGATACGATTCTGCCATCATCGGTCTTCAGTTTCGCAAGCTGGCTGGATTCGGAGGATTATTCTCAATGAGTCCTTTCTTAGAAGAAAAAACCACGTCTGGATGTGCATGAAAACTATAATATCTTAAATCTTCGGATTCGGAAACGAAAAGTTCGACTGCAGAGAAGTATGGTTCCGTTCGAAGTGTGCGTTGCATAGACGGTTTAGTTGAACGAATGGATCCAAGAAACAAACATTTTGGTGAATTTATTGCACAGGAGCTTCAACATGTAAAACCGTGCAGGCGTACTTATGCTTACTCACACATATTAAAGACTACACCAGCTAAAATTTAAACATATCAAAATGCTCAAAGAGTAAAGCATATAACACCGTTATTGTAACATTGTAAGCAAGATGGCGACTTGAGATGAAAAAAACTTTTTTACAAAAAATACAACCGACTTCCAAACTACAAAGTGAAAAATAACTTTAATTTCGGAAGTCGGTGTCTTTGGATCAGTATTTTAGTATTTTGCCACCGACTTCCGAAATTAAAGTTATTTTTCATTTTGTAGTTTGGAAGTCGGTTATATTTATGGTAAAAAGTTTTTTTTTCACTTTTTTGTGGTTTTGTTTGTAATTTATCTAAGTTACAATAGCCGTGTGTCAATTGCTCATAACCTTTTACAAAATATTGCTTTTCCCGATGCAGGGACTTTAATTGTTGAGGAGTTCTCCAGGTACTTCACCATCAGCTCCACTGCACCATATGAATTGTGACGAGCATCAATTGCTTACCAATCATATTAAAGTAATCGAATCGCAACCCGTGAAATACATGTTATTGAGTAGTTCCGATGGCCATCTGTGTCCTTCAGCATCAGTTCCACTTTACCAAATGGTGTTTTCTGAGAGCAAATGCACGAGTTGCTATAAAAAATATCCAAATCGCTATAGGTACATAACATCACGCCTTGTTTCCCCGAAGGGTTGGGCAGAGGTGTCCCTGTAGCAGGTACACCCACATTTCGCCAGTTATGTTAAGTCCCATGTAATAGGGGGCGAGCCTATTGCCATCAACCGGGCACAAATCCAGACTCCGAGCTGCTACTGAGAAATTTCAGATAGAAAAACCCAATAACACTTTGCCCGACCCGGGAATCGAACCCAGGACCTCATGCTCAGCAGTAGCGCTTGCGACCACTAGACCAACGAGGCAGTCAAGATCGCTATAGGTGTGCCTATAATATTTGAAGAGTTCCCTCGATTTCTCCAAGATCCCATCATCAGATCGTGACCAAATGACAATGGGACCAACTTGAAAGTATACTCTTTCAAACAAAAAATCTATTTTTCAAATCAGTTCAGCCGTCTTCGAGTAAACGGAGAACATATACCTATTTAAAAAAAAGGGTTCCGTCGTACTGAGAACCTCCTCTTTTTTTTGAAGTCGGTTAAAAATGACGGGCGCGAGCGCGGTCGGAAGTCGGAATCGGAACTGAACAAATATGTTATTTTGAATGCGTTAGTGTGTGTATGTGTACTGAAGATCGTCGTCGGCGTTGAGGTCGCGCGTCGTCGCGCCGCGCGTTGTTACCGTACTGTGCAATTATACCTAAAACTATGCTAAAACTATCTATTTCAGTTACACATTTGAACAGTTATTAACACATATTATAGGTTACACTTTGATTCTGTAACATTATTGTATCTGTTACATTTTAAAATGTTTTTCTTTTCAAACTGTTTTAAAAAACAGTGTTAAAAACACTCATTACGGTTACAGTTTGAGTCCCTGATTATGAGTCAAGTTTGTAGTGGGGACTTTGTGCGTTTTGATTGGTCAACTCTTCTTCATCCGCCAATTGCAAAAAAGCTGTTGTAAACACAAAAACCAATCATTGACCGTCTCACAACTTAACGGGCTTGCACATACAGTGAAATTGTCAAAATATACTACCTTGCAATATCACTGCGTGGAATTATAATGTCACTGAAATAAGCCCGTTAAATTGTGAGAAATGGAGGTGGTTGACAAAGTTTCGTGCAATTTTAATTTCACTAGTGAAATTATAATACCACTGGTTTGACAATATACCTGCGACATATTCGTAAACTGTATATTATTTTAAAGAATATTTATTCTAGATTATAAAAAAAACAGCTGTATATCTATAAAAACATGGAAGTTATGACCCGAAATCGACGCAATTTCCACATAGTGCGCCGCCGACTTTTCTTTTGGCGTCATCGGCGCCAAAGTAATATGTCAAAGTCAAAGTCAAATAATTTATTTCAATTAGGCACAAAAAGGCACTTTTGAACGTCAAAAACAAAAAATAGAATTGATTCTAGTCGCCCCTTCCAAAGGGTAGTTTTCGTATGGAGAAGAATGGGCAAGAAACTCCACCGTTACTCTTTTAAAATGTTTTACAATATTTTGTATACATTAATTATATAATTATATGTGAAAACGATGCACCTGGAATAAGATTTATATACCACAATAGGTAAAAATATAAATAAAAATGAAGCAATGTATATGTAATATATTATTCCAGTTTACGATAAAATGCAGATTGTACTAGTAAGCCAAACATTAGAAATGCCTAAATATAAGCTTGTTGATTTATTTTGACGTATTTGTTTACGCTGTAAGTCTTAAAACATTGCAATATGGCATGAGCGAAAAGACCACCTGACGAAGTTTTTCAGCGATGATGATTCCCAGATACTCCTTTAAAACTTCGAGTAGCGAACCTTCGATGTGGATTGGATTCAGCAAGACTTGGATGTTAAATGACTTAAGTTTTGTCTAAATTCATTCAACATATCTGTGCAACATCTGGTTTAACTGTTCCAGCTACTCAGCCACAGTGCCGGATTAAGCCAGCGCGGGGCCTGTAGCAAATTCTACCTAGGGTCCCCTATAGTCGAATTTGGTTTATTTTAAGTTCTAAAGTTTGAAATAAATTAGTCAAATCAAAGTGTCTATACTCCATTTGAAATAAGATTAGACATGTAAACAAACCTTTTTTGCAGTCCGTTCAACCAATTTTGACTTCTATGCCGTAGGCATAAGGATGGTATTAAAAGCAAAAAAGCGGTTACAAAACCAACTGTTTACTGCAGCTACCATTTGTCATACCACCAACGCAATAGAAGTCAAAATCGGTTGAATGAACTGTATGAAAGGTTTATTTAAATGTCTAATCTTATTTCAAATGGAGTTTAGATAAATAGAAATAGAAGTTACTTTGTCGACTAATGTAGAAAAGTTTATGAAGGAAGAGAAATTAAGATGAAAAAGCGAGCGAAGGGATGTCAATTTATTTTTCAACCTCTGATTGGTTAGGTGACCTTTTGCACCATTTATATTAAAATAGCTTATTCAAAAAACTTTAGGAATGAAGAGAAACTTGCAAGAAAAGATGCATGAGCGAACGCAGCGAGCTTGAAAATTTTTCAGCACCTCACCAAACACAGATTCATAATCACAATCTGTCATTTTATTTATTCTTCCATCGACAAAATCCGTTTCTATGGAAGTCGTGCTACGCGTGCTGGGGTTTGGATATGCGGGGGGCCCCCTATTGCGCGGGGCCCGTAGCAATTGCTACTCTTGCTACGTGGTTAATCCGCCACTGCTCAGCCATTGTGACGATGCGCAAAGCGAAGATGTGTGATGTAGGTATCAAATCTCCGTCTCACCTCTCTGCGTAGTTGGATAGGGATGGTTTTCGTGTCCTGGATATGGACAGCCATTGTGGCAACGTCTTGTTCTATGTTATGGGGTTTGGCTTCCGCACTTAGTCCGTCAGCTGGACCATTGTGCGTGGGCCATGGCGGCCGTTTGGTGGTTATTCCAACCAGCCCACCTCCCTCCAGAAGTTAATTAAAACTCCTGGTCTGTTCAGAACATCAGTGAAAGATCTGACTGACCCGAGGGTTTCTGTTCTAATCTGGGTGACGCCTGTGAATTCGAAGAGCACGTGCGCGGCGGTTTCCTCAGTCTCCATGCACACCCTGCACAGAGGACTGTCCGTTATGCGTATTGTGTGGAAGTGTTTGTTTAGCAAGCAGTGTCCCGTGATGGTCCCCGTCACCAGGCATAGGCTGTTTCAGTCCAGGCGTAATAAACGCCTGGTTAGCCTGCTATCCAAGGATGGCATAGCTTCCTTGGACTGCCTGCAACCCGGTGTCGAGGTCCACCAGTTCTCCGCTTGTGTGTGGGTGAACTCCTGTAGCCACCTGCGTATTTGGTTGAAGGGAATTGGCATGACAGGCTCGGGTCCACAGACTGCAAGACTCTTCTAGCAAGTTCGTGGCAACGTCTCACAAGCATCTCAACACATCAACGTAACGCCAGTTAAAATGACATCATTGCAGGGAGGCCAGAACTGCCACATTTCAATGGAGTCTTTTTCGTAGTCCACAAATGCCATGCATAGTGGCTAGTTGTACTCCTCGGTCTTGTGTACAATTTGCTGAACAGTATGGATGTAGTCTACGGTACTGAAGGCTTTTCGAAACCCGGCTTGTTCTGGTCACTTGTCACAAGTCATTTTATTTTAACCCTTCAACGCCGATTATGCCGATGATGCCGCCGCCGCCGCCGATTAATTATACGTCAGACGCCGCCGCCTGTAAGGGCATTGGCGCACACCACTACTATGAACACGCGAAACGCACACAATACACGTCTTCTATTTACACGAGAAATAGGGGACTTGTCTCGACACATCTTAAGTCACTAACTCGCTCATTCTGTGTTGTAGATCTGTGGCTCCGCAATTAGGGTTACCATGCGTCCGGATTTGTCCGGACATGTCCGGCTTTTTGGCTCCCCATCCGGACTATGTCCGGCCTTCTCATTTATCCTGACTTTTCGATTAGAGTTGATTTTCTTAAAAAAATTTTTTTTTGCTGAAAAACTGAGATTAAAAATTTCCGGACTTTTTTACAAATGTCAGGCTTTTTGTCAGGACTTTTCAAATTTCGAAATGGTAACCCTTTCCGCAACTTCCACTCCTTTTCCTCTCCCGTTGCTCCGTATAAGAGAGCGTTAACCACAGAGTACATTTTTAAATAGGGCATAAAATTGTAATAAAACGTTTTACAAAAAAAAAAAAACAACCGACTTCCAAAAAAAACACAAAAAGTTAAAAATAAATTTAATTTCGGAAGTCGGTGTCTATTGGTTCTATGTTTTCGTTTTTTGCCACCGACTTCCGAAATTAAAATTATTTTTAAATTTTTTTGGAAATCTGTTGTTTTTTTTTGTATAAATTTTTTATTTTTCACTTTTTAGCTGTGGCACAAATTCGAATACCACTACCTAATAAGTAAAAAATATTTCGGCCGAGTAAAAATGAAGAATAAATAAGAATTGAAGAGTTCCGTTACTCTGTTATAGATCCCATAATCAGAACCTAACCAGTACATCCTTTCCAATAAAAAAAGAATCATCGAAATCGGTTGGCGTGATATTGAGTTATTCGTCCATTTGTCGCGCACACACTTAATGCAAATTTTTCTCATGGAATTGTCAAAACTGAACCAAATTGAAATGGGACCACACGGAAAGCACTAGCTTTCAAATAAAAAAAATTATCATCAAAATCGGTTCACCTAGTCGAAAGTTCTGAGGTGAGGTAACAAACATTAAAAAAAACAGTCGAATTGAGAACCTTCTCCTTTTTCTTGAAGTCGGTTAAAAAATAACACGTACCGTTATTGGGCTCGTCATCGCAGGTGAATGTCACATGTAGATAAGTATCTCGACCTTTTTTAATACTAGATACATTTGTACTCATGCAGCCATGGTGGGTTACTATATACCATTGCTATATACCTATTGATAGTTACAAATAACTATGCGTCAATCAATATACAGGCTGGAAACAAAACTCAAACTCAACAAAAACCAAAAAAAAAAACGTGTGGCACTCGGGGACTGCCGCGGTAATAGCGGTAGCTATTGCATAGCATTTGTAACCTCCATACTTCCTATTTGTCAACGCTACACTTGGGATGATGACGGATGATGACATAAAACAAAAATTACGTTCCCATGACAACATTACATGGTAGGCGGAGTTTCGTTACGGAATTTTTTGATTCGGTCGCCGCGCTCAAAGCCCGCGATAAAAGCTATGCAATAGCTTAAAACTAAAAATTAAAATAAATGATCAGTACGCGCTAGAGATGTGAGTGAGATTAATGGAAAATAATCGATTAAATAAAAATCGATTTCTCTTTATTCAAAATTAATAGATTTGTCAAAAATCGATTTTAATAAAAATAAATAATCGATTTCTGCGAAAAAAACGTTTTTTTTTTGTATTATTTAAAAGTACAGTCCCTAGTACGCGCTTGACTTCATCAATCTAGCTACTCTAAAACATCTGGCCCTGGACACGAACCATGTTTTACGAAAATGTCTTAAGCGATTGTGGGTCCAAGTTGGCCGCGGTTGAAATAATCTAGCCAAATAGGGTTTCATTGATACTTTCCAAACACAAGGGAAATGTGGAGCTCCCTCTTAGGAATGACTCACCTCCTTTCCTCTCCATCATGCAACCTGCAACTTCCAGAACCTGACTTTGCCTCCAACGACCGTTTTTAATTCACCCTGTGTTAAACAGCTTGTGTTTACAAAAAAATATTTACCTTATTAGGAGCATCTGAGCAAACTAATTAATAAAAATATTAATATAAATGACTAGCTAATGCATGGCATGCGTTGCAAAGCGCTTCCATATTTTTTATTTTGAGCCTTCTCCGGCGCGCACACAGCAACCAACTTTGCGGAAAATGAAATTTTATGTTTTTATTTAATTCAATTTAAAATATAAAATTTCAAATTACTCGAAAATGGTTGACATTTTGCATTGGGGTCATATTTCGGGGTCATTTGGTTGCAAATGACCTCTCCTACATCGCCTTAATGGACTGCCGATAACTCTGTAAAGATAGACATAAGAACTAGAAATAGTTTATTGATTCAGGTGTGACCTTGCGGAAATCCATTATAAAATACAATAGACGTGGATATATTTAGTAGCCTGATCCGCTTAGCTATTTCTAAAGAGCCATAAAAACCCTGAAAGAAATCAACACGTGTTGATTTCTTTCAAGGTTTTTTCATCAGGATGACGATTGACTTGTTCGTGTTGCCACATCGAGCGCTGAAGATTGTTGTGCAAGTCACACTTGCAACAGAACTCAACAGTTGTAGCTAAATTTTATTCGAAACTTCATTTCCACTTTTATGCAGAAGTATGTAGCAAAAAAGTCGGGAGTGAAGAAAATTAGTGACCGCTATTATCATCGTCTAACTGACGGGGTAAGGTTGGCACCATGCTGTTTACGTCAGCCAGAATAATTACTTACCGTATTGTCCTGCATGTCGCAACCGTCGTATCTGCATAAACGGCAACCTTGCGGAGACGAGCCTTTCCTCGATCGCCTTTAGCTTTGGTAGATTGGGTAAGGTAAGAAGGATATCTATATTCGTTGCTTCTACTCCTGGCTGATTTCAAGTCTTTCTTGAATCACAACCGGTTCTATACATCACACTTGTGTCCAAATTCATTCTCGATAGACAGCAAATTCGAGCGCCTACGACAAATCAGACGCACGGGTAATCTGATCTAGTTGTGGCCTTGTTCTGTTACTGTCAGGTGTAGCCTGGCTCTTTCTGGTGGATGTCGATGAGCTGGTCTCGTTCTCTGGCAGTATTGCAGCCACAGTTATATTATATAGCGCAGTGGCGACGTAGGGTAGATTAGATTGGTAGATTGGATTGGTTTACTTAAAATAAAACACCAAATACTCAACATGCTTACGAGACTTTATTTTACAAAAAAATATTTGAGCGCAACATATTATGAATTCATTCTTTTAGGGAATATAAATTTTATTCGAAAAAAAAAAAATATTGTTGCGACGTGTTTCAAAATATAATATTATTAATATGTAAGTAGTAGGTACAGGAGTAGGTAGTTATTTATTGATATGTTTTATAGAGGGAGATTTTGTGCGCATTCTTTGGCTGTACGAGTGAGTTGTCGTTGTCACTACTTGGTGCTTGGCACCCGGAGCGCACTGCCCCCACCGCCACTGACAGCGGTGCGCGATACTGCCTTACACCACTTGAACCCGCCACACTCGTAGATGGCTGTGGTTCCTGCGCTTGGCTCAATCAAACCCTTACCAACCCTGACGATCCCATTACCCTCCTCCAGGAGAGCAGTAAGGAAACCAGCACAGTGTACAAAAACAGACGCCTCCCGTCATTCCAACCTCGCCGCCGAGGTCCTTTGCGATCGCGACCGCGTCCCCGAGTAAATGATACTCCACGACCCTTGCTCGATAACGAGGTGCCAGCAGTTGTTGCAGCTGAGCACGTGGCTTTAAATTCCCCGACTAATAATCATGATCAAAACTTTGATCCAGGCCGTCCCATCTTTGATATACTCCCTCCGGGTGAGGCCCTAAGCCGAGGTTCGTACCCCACAGGGGGTGCCCTTAGCGAGCGTTCACCTAGTTTTAATTAGCATAGTTGATTAACCTCTGGCTGGAGGTTTTAAGTGTAGTAGCTTAAGGCACCCACAGGAAAGCCCGGTTAAGTGGTCATGCATGATCTCAGAGGTCAACTACGAGATGCCCTACCAAAAAAAAAAAAGCTCAATCAAACACGTTTCCTCTGGAAACGAACACGTTCGAACTTGAACGAAGTTCTTTAATTTAACGCTGCTTGACGTAAGAGTAAACTGGTAGAAATCGTCACTATAGATAAAACACTATATATATCGCAGCCATCTGGTTAAATTAGCCAGCTAATTGGACGCCTAGGTCGTTCATCAAACGCTGCCATCCAATTGGATGCCTAGGCCTATATATAGTTAATTGAACTAGAGTAATTTAACTAATAGTAATAGTAGTTGGTAACTAATGCGTTTTTCTTATGATTTTTTTTATCAATATCCTTATTTCGGTGGCCTGAATGATTTCTAAAAAGAAAAGTTTTTTTTTATTTATTTTTTCTTTAGAGCGTCTCATATATGGTCTCTAACGACCGTGGCTATTAAACCGGGCAATCCTGTGGATGCATCGAGCTGCTATACTCATTGCCTCCAGCCAGGGCACACATAAAAACTAAGCTAAAAGCTTAGGATAAACGCTCGCTAAGGGCACCCCCTGCGGGGTACGAGCCTCGGCTTAGGGCGTTGTCCGGAGGGAGGACATCAAAGATGGGACGGGCTGGATCAAAGGGTTTTGATCATTATTATTAATCGGGGAATTTAAAGCTACGTGCATAGCTGCAACAACTGCTGGCACCTCGTTTTCGAGCAAGGGTCGGGAGGGAGTATTATTTAGTCGGGGGCACGGCGGCGGCGGTCGCGATCGTAAAGGACCTCGGCGGCGAGGTCGGAATGACGGGAGGCGCCTGTTTCTGTTCAGTGTACTCGTTTCCCTATTGCTCTCCTGGAGGAGGGTTATGGGGTCATCGGGGTCTAAAAAGAAAAGATTTTTAATGGGACCTTATATATCTACTGCTACGTTTGGTAGGCCCATGGTTTTAAGTAACAAACACAAGAACGTTTTCAGCTGAATATAATTGGCACACTACTTGCAGCGATGACACATGCGTTGTCGCTGCTCATGCGACATGCGTCACCCGAGCACAGCTGTGACAATGTCAGCATTGTGTCCCTTGAGCCAAGGTGGCTTTCCACTGCTTTGTAGGTATGGGCGTTATTTAACGTCACTAGTTACAATAACTGGCTACGGGGCATGTAACGGAATAACTAGTTTCGAGTCACACACAAACACGTGATTCTTGTAACTAGTTCCATCACAATGCAGTGATCGAATGAAAAGAGTGAAACGAAACAAGCTTGTGATATGTAACGTATTACGTAGGTAACTATTTACATTTTCGTTTCGCAAATAACAGTAACACTTCAATGAGAATAGAATTTGAAAAATAACTAGTTACTAAAATCACTAGTTTTCAAAACCAGTGACGTCCTCGAAGTCACTAGTTACGTTACGTTTCACAAAAATCACGTAACGACCCACCCCTACTGCTTTGTATATTTATATATAGCTACTTACTGTGTCGGTGTTGTTGTGATCAAAATATTTATACTGATGGCCGCCTGTCATATTATTGTGTTTTTGATGAAATTGCATGCGTTACGTGGGGCACTCAGAAAGTTTTACGATACTAGAAAAAAATATACTACAGGTTATAATTTTTGTATAATATCTTTTCAAAGAACTCTCCATTGGCGTCTATACACAGTTTCATACGTCTAAACCAATTTTTATAACACATTTTCCAGTTCGCATCAGACACCTCTTCGGTGCATCTTAATAAAAGGTGATGAAAACTGTTTTCCTTTGAGTAATTTTATTTTATTTTGGGGAACAAGAAAAAGTCGCACGGAGACAAATCGGGACTGTAAGGAGGATGACCTATAAATTTGACCGGTGTGCTGTCCAGAAAGTCCCTTGTTTTGAGCGCCGAGTGAGCCGGCGCGTTGTCGTGGTGAAGCAGTAGCCCACGGAGGCCAGTGTTCGGTCGCTTGCTGCATGCAGCAGTAAAAACTTCTAGCAAACATTTGGTAACATACCATTCAGCATTGATGCTCCTTTGATCTCGTCAGGGTACTGACACCAGATAACCCGTCAAAGAAAAAAACTTGCGATCAAAATTTTGCTTGCACTTCTGGCTCGCTTCACTTTGGTAGGCGTTGGTTCATTTTGAAACAGCCACACGATCGACTGTCGCTTGGTTTCTGGATCATACTGATAAATCCAAGATTCATCACCCGTAATGATATTATAAATGCGCCGAGACGAGCCTACTTCAAATTTTGTTATCATGTCTCGGCACCATTCTACCCGAACCTCCTTTTGAGCCTGCGTTAGATTGTGCGGTACCCAGCGTGAAACTATCTTCCTTACCCGAAGATGCCCGTGTAGAATTTCATGCACACTTCCCGATCCAATCTGCAGTATGTGCTGAATCTCTTCATATGTAATTCGCCTATTTTCTAGAGTTAAATTTTTCACAGCCAGCACGTTTTCACCTGTAATAGCCGTCATCCACTTCCCATCCGCCGGCCACTTCTTTGTTCGTCCGCCAAAGTTACTCGACCACGCTTAAATTCGCTGAACCAGAAAAAAACAATCGCTTTAGAAGGGCTTTTGTCTATGAACGCCATTCGAAGTCTTTCAAACGATTCTTCTGGTTTTAGTCGACATTTGAAATCGTACAAAATCATCGCGCGAAAATGTTCTCGTTGTAAATCCATTTTTCAGTGAGACAGAGTACTTAGATTTTGCTCGTAAAAAAATATGGAGGGAATTTCGAATTTGGAATGTTGTATTTTTTGTAATAAATAGTCATAGTTTTAGATAATTAATTGATTCAGGCGTGACCTTGGCGTGTCTGCACTCAGCGCTTGGTGTGGCAACACGCCGTGTTCGAGTTCGCAACAAGTCCATCGTCATCCTGAGGATGCCTCGTTGAGAGGTGAAACACGTGTCGATTTCTTTCAGGAGTTTTTTATGGCTCTTTAGAAATAGCAAAGCGGAACAAGTTACTAAATATATCCACGTCTATTGTAAGTCATAGTTTTAATTGACATCAAAACCAGCCAGTGTCCCATAGACAAAAACAGTTAGTCGCAAAACTTTCAGAGTGAACTGTGTATGAATACTTAGCTGCATCCCGCGGTTTCACCCGCATAAATATCGATCCCGTAAGAATATTGAGATAAAAAATATCCTGTGTTAATCCAGGTTATAAACTATCTGTGTGCCAAATTTCATCCAAATCCTTTCAGTAGTTTTTGCGTGAAAGAGTAACAAACATCCATCCATCCTCACAAACTTACTTAGTAGGATGATAAAATAGTGTAGGAAATAATGAAACTGCACATAACAAGGTATAACCAACCTTATTACAACTAGCTAAGGGTGAAGAGGGATCTTGCACTCACCTCGTAAATATTGTAACTAATTACCTTATAGCGAGTGAGACGGACTTATTGACTTCCAGCAGTGCTATTCTGTAAAAATCTCACCGTGAACGCTTAGGTGAAGTGAGCTGTCAACAGTGTCAATCCAGTGTCTAGTACCTATTTGGTGGAATGACAGCTCTTTTCAAGCTCACTTCACCTTAGCTGTGTGAGATTTTTACAGAATAGCAGCTCTGTTCCTGTTTCGGACTTTCTAGTGAATTCACAAGAAATGCATTGTTTGTAATTGGATGTTAGTGTGTATAATTATTTTAATTAAGTTAGGATAAGTGTATTTATGTAATTAAGTTAGGATAAGCGCATTTATCGCATTGGGTAATGGTCCTGTAATGGTAAATGTAAGTTGATAAATAAATAAAAAAAAAAACAAAAAATAATGTTCCCCTGTTATTTTAGTTTCATAAACTTCTAATTCGAGAATCGAATTGGTTTTTATTACCTCGCAGTATGTGCGAAAAGTAGAGCTTTCTCCTCGGGGATAAAGGTTTCATCGTGTTGGGCGCGTTTGAATCCCTCGCTGCACTCAGGATTCTAGTCTTAATTCCCTCATTTCGCTTAGGAGTTATCTCACAGCACCCTCGCTGCACTCGGGAGCCTTAGAATCCTTTGTTGCGTTCGGGATTCAAAATAGCGCCCGTGGCATTTAGGCACTGCTTTATCCCCTTGGTGAATAATCTACTATTATGCCAGCAACAATATCATCGACTACGTTATTTCGCCAAAGTTATTATATCTTCGGTAGTATAGTGGTAAGTATCCCCGCCTGTCACGCGGGAGACCGGGGTTCGATTCCCCGCTGGAGAGATTCTTTTTGTTGTGTTAAACACAGTTATAGGCGATGGTCTTACAATCTGTTTTTTTAACGTATAATTTACAGTATCGACATTATCAATCTCTTAAACTCGCCGACTGGTCGACACTTCACGTGGCCAGAGAGCTGTCTCGTCCTTTGGTCAATGAAAAATTTGAAATTGCGATTTTAAAATATGAAATGTGTTTAAAATATATTTTTTTATTTTCTAAAAATCTCTTGAATTAAAAAAATCTGTCTTTTTAACCGACTTCCAAAAGGAGTATGTTCTCAATTCGTCTGTAAGTTTTTTTTTTTTTTTGTATGTTTGTTTGATGAATTATGAATAGATTTTGATGATTCTTTTTTTGTTTGGTAGATCATACTTCAGAGGTGCTCCCATATCAATTTTTATTAACTTTGCTTGGGTAGTTTTTGAGTTAGCTTCAATTATACGTATTTTTTCCCACTTAGTATGTAGATGATATGATAGCTTTTTAACCGACTATGTTTGTTACGCGATTACTCCGCCAATTATGAATTGATTTTGATGATTCTTTTTTTGTTTGGTAGATCATACTTCAGAGGTGGTCCCATATAAATTTTATTAACTTTGCTTGGGGAGTTTTTGAGTTAGCTTCAATAATACGTATTTTTTCCCACTTAGTATGTGGATGATATGATAACTTCCTGTCACTGTTATTTACATAGCAGGTAGTGGTATTCGAATTTGTGTGGGGTAGGTACCACAACTAAAAAGTGAAAAATAAAAACTTTTTACAAAAAAAAACAAACGACTTCAAAAAAAAAAACACTACTAAGTGAAAAATAACTTTAATTTCGGAAGTCGGTGACAAAGAACGAAAATTCAAAACCAAAGACACCGACTTCCGAAATTAAAGTTATTTTTCACTTTGTAGTGTTTTTTTTTTGAAGTCGGTTGTTTTTTTTTTGTAAAAAGTTTTTTTTGCTTACGGCTTTGCTATTTTTAACTGACTTAAAAAAAGAGGTTTTGTCTTCCACCCGTATGTATACATGTCCGCAATTTTCTCTAAACTACTTTTAATGATTTTATTTGTAAGTAGATCCTGTACTGAAACGGACTGCAGGAAAATTCTGTCTACTGAAAGAAAAAGCACTTGTAGTGCGGTAAATCCTTTTATCTACTCTCATAGCGTAATATTCGAATTATGAACTTCAAAACGAGTTTATATTGACATACTTTATAAACAGAATATCGAAATTTAAAAATAGAATCATATTACACACTTTTTCTCTAACAAAATAATGCTATAAAACATTTTTTTATCGTAATAGAAAAAAAAATGTTTTTCCAAGAAGTTAATATCCCCAAAGAGTTTCCATCAACTTTTGGCGGGGGACAGCAGCACCCGCTGTAGCGCATGTGCGGTGATGTGCTGGTGCAGGCGACATTCATTTGTTTTGTAAACTGCATTACTGAATTTCGTGGGTTTTTTAATTTATTCTTGATCTTTAACTTTGATCTTTTATTTAGTATTAGGTTCAATCCCAATGTATGAGAGTAGATAAAGTAGTGTATGACAACTACGTGTACTATGTGTAGTGTGTTGTAAACTGCACATAACTAGGTATTAAAACATTCGTGTGATACTATTAAAAACCTCGCCTATGTTTTAATACCCCTCATTATGCAACAGTTTCATAAACTACTATTAATTAATAACACTTTTACTTTCTGTACAGCTCGACAGTCTAAAATATATATGTATAAGTATTTGACCTAGAATATGATCACCAATTCATTTTCATGTGTAAAATTGTAACTGTATGTGATTTACTGATTTTATGAGCTCAAAAATGTAAGGTGCACTGGGGTAATTCCGACGGGATTTTTTACGAGATGACTAGAGGTCTACAGTTCGGTAAGATATGTAAAGTAGTTTCATATTTACTGCCAATATATGCGACTTCTGTTATCTTATCGAAAAGATTTAACCTATGGATATATTAGATTCTTATACAAGTAGTTGGATTCGCTAAATAGAGCATTTTGATTTATTGAGTTATATTTTTTTGATAAGGGGGAAATTACGCACTATCTTGGGGTTATTCCGAAATTATCCAAAACTTGATTTTATTGCACTTTGACCGAAGGTTTACATTTCTTTTTCAATCGTATTTACCCCTTCCACAAAATATCATGAGTTTTCGTAATAGTATCGCTAATATCATTTCTCATAGTTTTGTATTTCCGAATTACCCCAAGAAGAGATTGTGGTTCTCAACATTTCAGTCTAAAATAAGTTAAGTTAACTTTTTTAAAAGTAAGTATTACAAAATTGCTTAAGACATAGTAAAAACATTACTCTTATATAATATAATAAGTGTATAAAATCACTGTTACGTAATCAGCAAAAATAAATGTTATCGTCGTTATTACATAAGTAATATTCTTTATCGTTTTTTTTTAATCTATCTTCTTCACTATTAATGACTCTGGAACTTCATTCTTGGGGTAACAAGAAGAGATTGTGGTTCTCAACATTTCAGTCTAAAATAAGTTAAGATTTTCGGTTTATTCCCAGTAATTTTGTTTCTACTAGTGACAAGTGAGAAAAATTATCAAAGTTGCCTTAAGTGAGCTGATAATTGACAGTTCTGACAGATCTCTTTGCGCGGAATAGTAAAGTAGTTGTTTTAATCTTTTTATCTGCCTTAAATTAATATGATTATTTTAAGCCCGATAAAAATGGATAAAATGACTGCAGATTATTAAAAATGTGTGTACATTACCAAAGAGTAGTAGTTATCAACGTGTTTGCTTCCATCAGGGATTAATGCTTTTATGAACTTTAGCGGTCAATCAAGATGAGCTAAAAATTTAGGTACTTACAGACGCCAGCACATTCCCAATCAACTTTGAACCTTATTTTTCAGCAATAAAGTTGAAAATCTATTAAATAAATTTGACAGATTGTAGTAGCTTGATGTGCTGGCGTCTGTACTTAAATAAATAGAGCATAGATAGAGATTTTTATAAAGATACCTTTTATTCGGTGCTTTTTGCAAAATAAAATAAACTTTCTTCATAAACATAATTAATGTCTTACATATAAATCAGTCATTCTTCAAAATGTTGGATTAAAGTAGGAACTCAGGGTCATAACCATTTTCATATTCTTTTTGGTAGAATTTAAGTACTTAAGTACTAACCTTATCAAATAACAAATCACAGTGAGAACATTATTTTTTTTGGCTTAAACTTATAACTTATTCCTGCAATGCCGCTCTCTAAGAAAACAGTTATGCGAGTAGCGCTGTAGACCGCGAGATTCAAATTTTCATAGAATTATAATAATTAAAATCATGAATACAACCCTCTTGAGTTTATTTAATCCCATTAAATTACAGTTTGATGAAAAAGTCATTAAATGAGGTTAAATGAACTTAGAGGGTCGTATTAATGATTTTTTTCAGTAAAGTCATATTTCTTTAGGTCGCGAATCATTTTTTCAACATAAAACCTGATACTTACCTGCAAATTACAAAAAAAAAACGTAAGGAAATTTAAATTTCGCGTTCTACCCTGGCGCTTCCACCTTAAATTCTTTTTTAAAAGTAAGTATTACAAAATTGCTTAAGACATAGTAAAAACATTACTCTTATATAATATAATAAGTGTATAAAATCACTGTTACGTAATCAGCAAAAATAAATGTTATCGTCGTTATTACATAAGTAATATTCTTTATCGTTTTTTTTTTAATCTATCTTCTTCACTATTATTGACTCTGGAACTTCATCAATATCTTTTCTTTTGGTCGTTATAAAGGTAAGGCGCTGCTGTGGTCTTATGGTTTTAAAAAAATTGATATTGAAGTATAATATATTTTCTTCATTTTTAATTATTTTTTCTATGAACCCCACATAATACTTCCATTTTTTTCTCACCAAATATCTGACGAGTACTGAATCCTTTAATTGGTAATTTTCCTTCATAGCAAGGTTCTCTTCTTGAGTTTCGTATACTATTTCTTTACTTTCCTGTTTAAGAAGCAGTTGTTCATATTTGTCTTTTTCTTTAGAGTCTTCTTTAGTTGTCATACTTTTTTCTTTTTTTTCGAAATTTCTTTCAACATATCTTTCCTCTTCATTTTTTTCTTTGACTTTTTCGTCTGTTTCGTTTTCTTTCCCTTTGCTTTTTTTGCCTATACCTTTACCCTTATTACAGACAGGGTTTGAATTTTTATGAGAGAGTATATTTTCGACGTTAAAATTTTAAATTTTTTTTATTATTTTACCATATTTAACATCATTTGTTTTTTTCCGTGACCTTAGTTCGTCGTTACATATTTGAAAATCATTTTCAGAATATTCATCCGTCAATTCTTCTAAATCAACACATTCAATATCGGAATCACTATATTCGCTCATGAGGTCAGATCTTGTACTGTTGCGCTGCTCTATATTGCGTAAGTTCTCCATTTTTTACCTTTGCGATCGCTTGAGATAAATCTTGTGGAGTGTATGATTTAATTTTCTTTCTTATGTAAGTTCGCGGCATGATGGCTCTGAAAAAGAAATGAGTACTTACTTAACATATCATAACATCACGCCTGTATTTTCCCAAAAAATGCGAATTCATTCATTTTAAATTAAAATTTTCTTTAAAGAAATAAACTTTAAAAATAAGTTAAAACCGCCATTAAAAATAATTCATAATTAATGTGTGAATGTAGATGCCAATTATTTGGTTTAAATGGTCAATAATATAAAATCACTTTCAAACACAAGTTTTCCTAGAAAGACCGAAATAATAATTTAATTTTGCACACTTCGTGTAATGTCATGCAAAACATCTGATCGAACAGATTGAGAATCACTGTCAATTTCTATGGAAAAACTAAGTGGGGTTATTGTGTAAAGATTATACATCGGAATCACCCCAGAGGGGTTATTACGAAAAAAATATTAAAATACAGCTAGGATGTTGTTTTTCTCTCACGAATTCGCTAAGAACTACAACGTATCGTAACAACAAACACTTATTCAAATAACTTACCAGAATTCCGAGAAAATGATGTTGGGGTTATTGCGAATCAACAAAAATGGCGCGAAAAACACTCCTTTGATATAAGTTGACGCTACGCACGTAACGTTGACACTAGCTTCTCACGACAACTGACGCGGCAAGGACAATAAAGATGGCGTCTAAATCAATGTAGCCAATAGGAAAATATGGCTACGATAAGTAGAATTTATGAACTTTCAGAAAATACCCATTTTCTGAATTACCCCAGTGCACCTTATATTTAATACAAAACTTGGTGTTTGGTATTTTATATTTTGATAAATATATTTTTTATAATTACCTATTTAGTTTTGTATAATAATGAGTAATATTGTATTCTATTGACTCTTATTGTCTCTTTTTTGTAAATTTAATATTTTAAGGAAAAATCAAAGTCCGTCCTTTTTTTGATATTTTTTTTATTTCAATAAATAAAGTCACTTTTATATATAATAAATGCAGTTTTACTTATTAGGTAATTAAATACTAATTGAACTACACATTAAGCCATGTTCAGTTAGAATGATGCTCAGTCATCAATCTAGAGTGATAGTATCTAGTTTTGTAGGTCAGTGTCAGGTTTTATGTTGATTAAAATATGATTCGTAACAAATACTTTTCATAATTATAATCAATACAACTCCTTATGTTAGCATACTTAACTGTCAAAATGTGATGATTTTATGAAATCTTCACATTTGACAGTTATGCTAGCTGACACTGACATACGAAATGCAAAAAAATTAAAGAAAATTTTAATTTCACGGGCTACCTTAGCGCATCACCTTTTTTTTTTTTTTTTTTTTGTGGGAAATTCTCAAGTAAGTCTCCCGCTCTGGGCGGAGCGGGAGAGCGTGTCAGACTCTTACTGACTAAAACCCACCCGTGTTCCTTCGGTTGCCCTGTTGCCGGGGGCCACGATGTCCCTATCGGTTTTCTTCGAACCCCCGGCAGGCATTGGCCCTAGCGGACCCCGTCAATTCTGCTGACATCTCTTTGAGGCGCGCGTGGAACACATTTGCCTCTCCCTCACGCGTTCCGCCTCCTCCTTCGCGAGCATTACCGCTTCGCAGAAGGAGGTGACGGCCTGCCATTTCCTCTCGCTCCGTACCATGGCCTGAACCAGGGCCGGACACGAGAGATCACCGCCGCCGATCGCCTCTACGAGGACACGGCGTTGCTCCGCCCAAGCCGGGCAGACCTCCACCGTATGCTCCACCGTGTCCTCAGGCCGATCCACACAATGGGTGTTTCCTCCCGCCTTATCCTAAACAGGAACCTCCCGAAGCAGCCGTGTCCGGTGAGGACCTGCGTCAGGCGGAAAGTGAGGACGCGTGGCGCCTCTCAAGCCACTTCTCAAAGAGGGGTCTTATCGCCGCAATTGTGGCGTGCCCAGCGCAGGGTTGCGACAATCGCACTCTCCATGACGCCATGAGATCCCGCCGGAGCTCTGTCCGCTGTGCCGCGATTTCTTGCGGTATCCCCCTTAAGTTGAGATTGAGCATCGTTCTAAAAATCTTATTTTCTAGCTTTTGCAAGCGGCTTCGGCCGCGTACATGTCAGAAATTATCCCAAGAGAACGTATCGGAATAAAAAGTAACTAATTCTTAATCCATTCCCATGTCTTAATCCAGTACCCTAATTGCGTAATAAACAGTCAATAACAATTTGTTTCGATTTCAAAATATTTTATTTCAAACTCATAACTCAAAGCATTTATTTCAAATAAACCAATTACAGGTACTTTTGAATTGTCAAGGAGTCGGTCAGTCAGGAAAATGAAGCTAGTTGCCCATTCCAAAGCGTAGTAGGTACCTATGGAGAAGAACTGGCAAGAAACTCCACGGACACTCTTTTAAATCAAAAGATTGTTACAAAATATTGGTTACATCATTCGTGTTGAAATTATACATGTGAGAAATTATACATATTTCACATAAACCTACAAGGGCACTTATGAAACGTCAGAAGTTAGGTGCACGGTTCCAATTGGTCGCTTCCTATGGAGAAGAGCCGGCAAGAAACTCCACGGTTATAACTTTTCAAAATAAATGGTTTCTACAATGTTTTCAAATTACAGTGTTTATAGGTATGGGAGGACAGTGTAGCCTATCAACAAGTACCAGGTACTTAGTAAAATAGAAAACGGTCCACAAGTCTACAGCCTACAACGTTCTCACATTCACAAAATCTAAAAGAAAATAATCTATATAAAAGATAAACAAAATAATAAAAATGAGGACCTATTTAAACCAAATGACATAATTGCCACTACAGTTGTAACAAATCTAATTTGATAAAAAATATATAGAAAATTGTAGGTAGGTATATAATGTCAAATAATGAAAAGATTATGTCAATGAAGTATGTAAAAAAAGTAAAATAATCATGCTTCATAAGTTGAAAAAAAAATCTGCTCAACAACGTAAATAGCGCAATGAATGTTGTTGAACTGTCAAAATGAAACAAATTTGTCAAAATCGTTTACGAAAATAAATTACGCAATTAGGGTATAGGTCATGGTCTACCCGTGTGCCAAATTTAATCCAAATCCGTTCAGCCGTTTTAGCGTAAAAGCGTAACAAACAAACAAACACACTTTCGCATTATATAATATTAGTTAGGATTAATATTTATCTCCCATTTTGCTCTGTTTCTATTAGTTCATACTAAATTCCTATCTAACATAAGGTAGGAATGGAAATAAATAAGAAGTTTAATAAATAACACACACACACACACCCTCACACAACATCAGGCCTTGTTTCCCCGAAGGATTAGTCAGGAGCAAAGTCCTATAATAAAATAGTCTAAATACTTAAATCACGGGGAAACGATAAGCTTTAAAAGGCTTGAACTAGATTAGTAGCTAACCTGAATAAATGCATTAATATTAAGACTAAATAAATAGTTAAGAGCGTTCATTCTAAAAGTTGGTAACGTCGCAAATAGTTGTAAAATATTTACCTGTTTTGATTAATTTAGCAATATTACTGTATGGAAATATCGCGCTAATTAGTGAACTAAAATATTGATTATTAAAAGCAATAATTAATATCGTAACATCGGATATTTAGTTTTAGATGTAAAAAAGTATTTGGAAAGTTTCCAAAATGCCTTTTTAAAACGGTTACAACATCAAATTCAGTGTTATAATTGCAATTCATTATTATTAATATTCTAGTTCAATAGTTAGCAATTTTTCATATTTCCATACAGAAATATTGCCAAATTTATCTAAACAGGTAAATAAGTTAGAGACACTACCGTGCCCCAAGATTTATTTTGATTCTTTATTTGTAAAACTTTTTTTTTTTGCATAGGACCCCCTAATTTGAAAGGTATTTAAGTATTCGGCCGATGTAATAATTAATTAAGATTTCAATTTTGCTCTAATAATTTCTACTATAAACAATTTCTATCAACTATGAGACTTGCTATCTTCAGTGTACTCCGCATCTTCGTATATAGGTTCATGTTGCTTGTACGCGGGGATCGTCTTGTATGGAGGAGACACGTCGTTGAGCTCAGGGGTGTAGGAGTTCCAGTCTGCTGGGTAGTAGGAGCCTGTAATAAAATCAAATAATAAAGGGTTTTTGTAAAGGGATATATTTAGCATCTTTAACAGAATTTACTCTAATTAAAAAGATCACATCTAGATGATAAAATTCCGATTGAAGTAGTGTTTTTTTAAACGAGTAAGACATTTGATTTTGTGAATTATACTAAGCAAGTGTGAAAAATATTAAATGTACGGGGTGGCAGGGACATCGTCGCGAAAACTGTTACCATAGATTCAGTAGGTACATGATTCTGAACTAGGGACACGAAAAAAGTATCGATACTTTGTGGTATCGAGTACATTTCTATTCGATACCGATACTTTTGTACTCGATACTTTGCATTCGATACTTTTAATAATAAATAATCATTTTATTTCGAAATAATCCATAATTTGTTAGTAAACACTAATCTTAATAACTATGTTAGTAAACATGCAGGTTGGACAAATAATGGACGAGCGGGCAATCAAATTTCCCCGCAATGACATTCAGGAGACTGTTGGAGCTGCCCCGGACCCTCTGCAGCAGCGACGCGGCACGCTTACGTCTGATTGCTGCGAATCCATCAGTGTGCGCATCAGCAAACATTTCCGACGCACTGCAGAAGCGTGGCAGCCCCAACAGCATCCTGAATGCATTGTTGTATTGGACTCGAAGTACATTGATGGCTTTCTGCGTACAACTTGTCCAGAGGCTGCACGTGTAAAATGTCTGACAATATGCTTTAAAAAGTGTCAATTTGACTTCACACGTGCAACGAGCAAACCTACGGACAAGCATGTTGCATCGAACCGCCAATGAGAACCGCCAATTTACTCAATGAGTACTTTTTGGCAGGTATCGTATCGAATAAGAAATTAAGTTTTAAATGGGTATTCATAGAAGTTACCCATTTAAAACTTGCTAACTTGCTTATGTTCATGGTTATGGCAACACCATCTACTTCACTCGTTCTGAACCTTCTAAAACATTACATCGACCTTTGCTCGAAATCGTTCCTTCCGTTCACAGTTCCTAACCTTTCCTTCATTCATTATTAGTTATTATTTGTTTTTTCATGTCCTCCCCTACTGAAGTTAAACTGACGTTATTTACTGACTGATATTGACCTATGCTCTATGCGCATTAGGCCCTAAGAAAAGTACTCGATACCTTGAAGTATCGATAGGTACTTTTGTTTCGATACTTTTATGAGTACGATATTTTTTTTCGATACCACTCATGAGTACAGTATCGATACTTTCTATTCGATACCGTGTCCCTATTCTGAACACCCCAGCGTTGAAATTTTTCGTCGGTTATTAAAAAAAAATCTGCTGTTCCATAATACATTTTGACCGCGTAGGTACTTATTGCACTTTTCTATGAAACAGTAGATTTTTTTTTTATAACCGACGAAAAATTGCAACGCCCCCTTTTTTTTTTTTTTTTTTTTTGGGTGGGAAATTATCAAATAACTTCTCCCGCTCTGGGTGGAGCGGGAGGGCGTGTCAGACTCTTACTGACTAAAACCCACCCGTGTTCCTTCATATGCCATGTTGCCGGGGGCCACGATGTCCCCATCGGTTTTCTTCGAACCCCCGGCAGGCATTGGCCCTAGCGGACCCCGTCAATTCTGCTGACATCTCTTTGAGGCGCGCGTGGAACACAACGCGCCGTCGACCCGGGCTTGGTCCTTATCGGACGGTGAGCTACCCATTGCTCACCGTCCGCAAGCCCGCGCCTACGGTGGCCGGAAATCTTCCTGCGATTCCCGACGCCCAGGGCGTCTCCTGCTGCGGCGGTTAGGGGCGCGAGGGCGCAAAATTTGCCTCTCCCTCACGCGCTCCGTCTCCTCCTTCGCGAGCATTACTGCTTCGCAGAAAGAGGTGACGGCCTCCCATTTCCTCTCGCTCCGTAGCATGGCCCGAATCAGGGCCGGACGCGAGAGATCACCGCCGCCGATCGCATCCACGAGGACACGGCGATGCCCTGCCCAAGCCGGGCAGACCTCCACCGTATGCTCCACCGTGTCCTCCGGGCGATCCACACAGTGACGACACCCGGGCGTTTCCTCCCGCTTTATCCTGAACAGGTACCTCCCGAAACTGCCGTGTCCGGTGAGTACCTGCGTCAGGCGGAAGGTGAGGACGCCGTGGCGCCTCTCTAGCCACTCCTCAAAGAGGGGTCTTATCGCCGCAATTGTGGCGTGCCCATTGCAACGCCCCCTGCGTTGCAATTTTTCGTCGGTTATAAAAAACACACTCATGAGTACAGTATCGATACTTTCTATTCGATACCGTGTCCCTATTCTGAACACCCCAGCGTTGAAATTTTTCGTCGGTTATTAAAAAAAAATCTGCTGTTCCATACATTTTGACCGCGTAGGTACTTATTGCACTTTTCGATGAAACAGTAGATTTTTTTTTTATAACCGACGAAAAATTGCAACGCAGGGGGTTCAGAATCATGTACTGAATCCATGGTAACAGTTTTCGCGTCGATGACCCTGCCACCCTGTTTATATGAATACATTATTTTTATAGTATAAAAGAATTTCTGCAACATGAAGAATAAAATTTATTTTTCACTCCTCTTGCTCAAAAAGGCCGTCATTGTAGAGTACCAGAGCGGGGAAAAAATAGCATTTTTTGCTCTAGGGGAAAAAGTATTTTTTTTTTAAATTTTCTGTTCATGTGCCAACGAGCCTTGAAAAACGGAAAAGGCTTTATTCTTATGTAGAATAATCATGATTATGGACTCGACTTATTACTGGTTCACAAAAAAAAGAAGAACATTTTATTTTTGAAAATGGAACTAAATGCGGCTATCTCTTCGGTAGAATGCGTACAATGCGTTGTGGCTACAGAAGAAATAAAAAAGGCATATAAGGCAAGTATTTGAATTCCACGCAGACGGAGTCGAGTGCAGAAGCTATTTTATTATTTTTAGGGTCTTCAATTAGTACTGTATACAATATGATTGGAATAAAATCATGCTTAAATTACCATATACGGTAGGCAGAGGTGTGGTCGATGTTAGTACCTACCTATGAATGTATAATTGTGGTGGGCGTAGAACTTTGTCGATAAGATTGGCACTTAGAAGAATGCCGTAAAATTAAAAGTAAGGAAGGAGTCTTATACCATGAAGTGGGATGAAATAAATGTGTAGCAACCTCAACCTCAAGAAGTTTCACTATTTTTATTTCATTTTTGTTTTTTACTTTGACTTCTGTCATCGACTTTCAAGAAAAATCTCAGACTAAAGAAAAACGTTAGTCAAATCGACGAAATAGATTTTGTTATTTTTACATTAAAAAGAAACATGTGACTTCTTGAGGTTGAGGTTGCTACAAAAGTGTACAGCGCTACAAAGTTCTTTGGGCGCGTGGCCGAAATCAGAACTAATGCCGCCATCTTGTTGTATCAAAACACAATTTAATTTATTGGAACAACGCCCTTCTATAAATGTCATCCAACCGTCAAAAGGTCTTTGTAGCAGTGTAAAAGCAAATGAGTCTCAAGGCCCTAGTTATAACAAGCCTTCGATGCGCGCGTCTTGTACGCTGCGTTTTGGGCGCTCAATAAAATTGTATGAATTTATATGTAACGAATTACATCAAGCGCGCCCTCGACGCGTGGACGCAAGTTCCTTTTTTTTACTATTTTTCCTTGTAATTTTCTCTGTATCAGTAATAAACTTAAAAGAAACATAGTTATACTGAGCATTTTAAGGGGTTCAAAAGTTACAACGAAATGTGGATATCTTGTTGCGTTTGACGAGCGTCCAACGCACCGAGACCGCGCGCGCGCCCAAACGCAGCGTACAGAGCCCGCTCCTCGGGCGCTTGTTATATTTAAGTTCGTGTTTTAATCCCGGAACTAATTTGACATTTCAAGTGATTGTTGTTTGTTTTTTTCAATTTGGAGCTTGACACTTGCACCTGTTAAATTAGTCTCTAGGATTAAAAGAAAAAAACTTATGGAAAGAAAACTAATGTAAAATAAAGAAGAACTTAGATAAAAATTAAATAATAGAGTTATTAACTAAATCTCATTTATTTACATTGCATATTTTTAAAAATAAAATATTTCTTACCGGGATCCGGCAGACTTCTGTCATATCCTGCAATGAGAAAAAAAAAGGATGCAATATTTTAAATAAGATTTTGTTAGATAACTCATTTCTACGAGTGATACGAATACTAATAATGACGAGTTGTGGTTGAAATCCTATTTAAAACTTAACACTTTCGACTCCACTCACTTTTCATAGAACTCATACGTCATGCCGCCATACATCATGGAAGTGAACCCTCCGGGACGTTTGCGCTAAAGGTAACCATCGCGGACGGTCAACGGCATTAGGTTTAAAACCGAGTTATAAAACACTTTAAAACGAAGTAAAATTGTGTTTCCAGTAAGAGCCTGACACGCCCTCCTGCTCCACCCAGAGCGGGAGAAGTTATTTGATAATATCCCACGCAAAAAAAAAACAAGACCTACGTAGTTTCCAACCTTTTACATTTTTGGTAAATATTTGTGAACAAACAATTAAAATGCTTTGATTTTAAAACCAACGCAAATACCAATAAATCTTGTTAAAATATAAGTAGGTACATCAGATTTCATTTTCATGGTTTATAATACTGTATTCACTAAGAAAAACCTACATTTAAAATTTGCTTCCGGCATCTCAGATGCGACTAGGTGAACCCTCCAGGAGGGCTCCCAGCACTGAGCGTGTTAAAATAAAATAGGGGGTGAATCTAACTTATTAACTATTTCCTAATGGAAAACCCCTTGAATTGCCCAATCCTGGGATGTAACCCAAGGCTACACTCTGCAATCATACTTAGGCAGGTACTATTCGTGCCACTAAAGATGAGACTTGCTTGACACACCACGTGGTTTGACTTGCGCAGTAGACGATTTATAGGTAGGGTTGCCATCCGTCCGGATTTCTCCGGATTTGTCCTAGTTTGGAGGGCGTTAGGGGAGCGTCCGGGCGGCGTTTTTAAATAGTGTCCGAGTGAAACCCGGACACTGTGTCAGGGGTAATCTGATTAATTAAATTATTTGCAACAAATTAAAGTATTATCATAGTAAAAAATTCGCCGCGCGGCAAATGAACCATTTTTGATGCTATTAAATTTTACTTTTGTTACCATAATATTTCAGATAGAGAAAAATGTAAGTACTGTCTGTAATTTTTATGGTGTATAGACGCCAGCACATCAAGCTACCCGAAACTGTCAAATATTCCCAATCAACTTTGAACCTTATTCTTCAGTGATAAAGTTTAAAATCTATTAAATAAATTTAACAGATTGTAGTAGCTTGATGTGCTGGCGTCTGTACATATTAAAGAATATTCTATCTTCTATCTATCTAAGCACAATTGATTAGTAAATTAAGCCTTTTATTTGTATTGTTGAGGCTAAGTTGATTTTGTATTAATAAAAAAAAATACTGTAAACTTAACGACGGTTTAATTTATTGTAAAAAAATTCGAGGGCGACCCGGTGAAAACCCGGTATTTGAAGTTTTTGTCCGGGCCCATAATTTAGGTGATGGTAACCCTATTCATAGGTCTCTTTAGCGGTATGAGGTTTGCGCCGGGGCGTCATCAAGGCGGGGGGATGAGCGGCGGGAGGCGCAGTCAAGTCTCATCTTTCATGGCGCGTATTTATAGACGCCAGCACATCAAGCTACTACAATCTGTCAAATTTATTTAATAGATTTTCAACTTTATAATTAAAGCGTAAGGTTCAAAGTTGATTGGGAAAATGTGACAGTTTCGGGTAGCTTGATGTGCTGGTGTCTGTACCTACTTACGGTGCCGAGACCATAGATCTCTACATAGAACAACAAGGTAGGTCTCTCCTCTTGATCGAGGAATTATATTTTATGCACATTGCTCTAAAATCAAAACTATAGCCATCAGCTATACTCAATTTGAAATAATATTAGACATTTAAATAAACCTTTTTTACAGTCCGTTCAACCGATTTTAACTTCTATTGCGTTGGTGGCATGAGAAATGGCAGCTGCGTAAACAGTCGGTATTGCAACCACTTTTTTGCTTTTAATGCCATCCTTATGCCTACGGAATAGAAGTCAAAATCGGTTGAATGGACTGTAAAAAGGTTTGTTTAAATGTCTAAATCTTATTTCAAATGGAAAATAGTTATTGTGACTTTCTGGAGTCTACAATTTAGACGGAGTCTGCCTAGGCTTAGTCTTAAAGTCTACTTTCTCTTGATATCTCAATAAATACTTTTTCTTTCTTTTAATAAGGATAAAGTGAACTAACCATGATGGTCAGAAGGAGGTGATGGCCACGAATACTCATGATGATGTTCACCTTGCTTCGCCTTCAGTGCTGTGAAGAATGATGCCACCTGGAAAATAATAATAAAAATAAATAAATAACACCTCAGGACATGTTGCCCTCTTGTCGCTACGATACTTTGTGCTAGCGACCGTTTTCGGGGGCCCATTATTGAGTGTGTAAGTCACCCCCTGCCATTTTATCCGTGTACATATAAAACATTGATTAGGCAGGGGCCATAGTCCTTCCATAGTCCTAGGTCACCAGTCAACTTAAGCTACCTAAACCCATAGTCCAATAGATTGGTTTCCAGATTCTGCAATAGTCCTACACCAACCGGGGGTTATCCTTGGGTGCACTTGCATAGTGCATACTGGGATAATCGTCGGTTGGTGCCTCATTACATATAAAATTGTCTACGGGGCCTCTGCGAGTTGGCTTCGGCCCCTCGTACGCCTTCCAAAAGACCGGGACCCTAAGGTCCCGAGATATTTAAATATATATAAAAAAAAATAAAAAATAATAATAATAATAACCCCACCGCCGTATCTCTACGTTGACGTCGTGGTGGGGCTTGCGCGCTCCGAACTCTGGGTCTGTGCCGGTAGAGTTTACTTTGCCGGAACAGGTCTAGGGTGAGGAGCCAGACCAAGAGAGATACAAAAACCCGCAGGGCAGCATGTGGCGAGCTGTTGGGCAGTAGCGACCCCACGGACCCTATCTCCCGGGAGAAGTCTTGTTCCTCACCTCTGGCTTGCCTTTATTGGCCGGGCTGGAGTGAACACTGACGAGGAACGGAGCTCCCACCTCATTCTTGCCTTAATTGGCCGGCTTGAGTGAAGATTCGCAAGAGCAAACGTGCTCGGAGGAAGGAAGTATTCCAGTAAGTGCTCGTAGGGATCTTGACCATCTTCCGGGCTCTGGGATTGTTCTGAAAGCCGTGGAATACCTCTCCACTCCTCAAGCACCTCAGGACATGTTGTCCCCTTGTTGCTACGACACTTTGTGCTAGCGACCGTTTTCGGGGGCCCATTATTGAGTGTGCAAGTCACCCCCTGCCATTTTATCCGTGTGCATATAAAACATTGATCAGGCAGGGGCCATAGTCCTTCCATAGTTCCAGGTGACCAGTCCACTTTAGCAACCCAAACCCACAGTACAATACCTTTGTTTCCATATTTTACAATAGTCCTACATCAACCGGGGGTTATCCTTGGCTGCACTTGCATAATGCGAACAGGGATAATCGTCGGTTGGTGTCTTATTCCATATAAAATTGTCTAAGGGGCCTCTGCGAGTTGGCTTCGGCTTCTCGTACGCCTTCCAAAAGACCGGGACCCTAAGGTCCCGAGATATTTAAATATATATAAAAATAATAATAAACATTTGAACTTATTATTTTTGGTCGATTGATTGGGAGGAGCTCGTGGCTAAGTAATAACAGCCGCACGGGTTGATTCATCAGGTTAAGCTGCGCTTGCCGGGGTTGATCCGTGGATGGGTGACCATCTTTACACGTAACCACGACTCCTCCGTGCCTCGTCGTGCCGTGACTCGTCCCGGCTGTCATTCGTGGATCTTTGACAGTTGTTACGGGTCTTCAGAAGCCCGAAAATTTGACAACCAGTCTTGCCAAGGGGTATCGTGTTACATGTAAAATACTGGTATTCAGCTGCATCCGGTTCTACTGGAAGCCGACCCCAACATAGTTGGGAAAAGGCTAGGCAAAACTCAAACTCAAACTCAAACTCAAAGCATTTATTTCAATTAAACCATTTACAGGTACTTTTGAATTGTCAAGGAATCGGTCAGTCAGAAATAGGTATGAAGCTAATTGCCCATTCCAAAGCGTAGTAGGTACCTATGGAGAAGAACGGGCAAGAAACTCCACGGACACTCTTTTAAATAAAAAATTGTTACAAAATATTGGTTACATTATTCATGTTGAAATTATACATGTGAGAACAATGTAGAAAGACGTGCACGTTAGAAGCGTCCGTAATAAAAAGATAAAAACAAAGAACAATTCAAAAAATAAAAAATAAGCCCTGGCAGCTAAGAGATGACCAGTCCCAACTGACGGCGCCCGTTCACGAACATGACGCATGGATTAGCACCATTCAGCTCAATCATTTTGAAGGGAGCTAAATGATCCAACACACGCGCCACCATCAGCAAAACATTTGAGTGAGCATGACATTCTCACAGCCGCCAGGGCACATTCCAGTCAATGCAAGACATATTACCCGGTAAATGGTAACTCTTTAGTACATAGTACTCACACCTGTGCTATGCAATTATATAATACAATGGAGATTGAGTTTATACAATGCAAAGATAGTCTTACAATCTTCAGCAGCTCCAACAGTATTTGCAAATGTTAATCAATTAGTTGTGGAGCAGGACCAGCATTGAGTCAAGCATTTTTATCAGCGATGTAATCCCCCAACGTATAATATGCCTGCCTGCATAGTGTGCGTTTTATACAAGATTTGAATTTCGTCTCATTCAGTTGAAGTATGTGGGGAGGAATTTTATTGTAACATTTTAAACAGTATCCCATGAAAGATGAATCTACTTTAGCCAGTCTGAAACCTGGTTGAACTAATAGGTCCCTATTTCTTGTACTATAATTATGTCTATCACCTCTTTTGCTAAAAATATGTAAATTCTTTCTTACGTACATGATGTTTTCATAGATATATTGACAAGGTACAGTCATGATGTTAATATCCTTAAACAGTTTCCTTAGAGAATCGCGCCTGCGGAGATAATATATGGCTCTGATCGCTCTTTTCTGCAGAATAAAAATAGACTCGATGTCAGCAGCCCGTCCCCACAGTAAAATACCGTAAGACATAATACTATGAAAGTAGTTAAAATAGACTAGCCTCGCGGTATCTACATCAGTAAATTGACGGATTTTTCTGACAGCATATGCTGCTGAACTTAGCCGTCCTGCAAGAGATGTTAAATGAGGACCCCATTGCAGCCTTGAGTCGAGCGTGATCCCTAGGAAAACAGTTTTATCGACGAATTCTAGTTTCTCTTGATTCAATACTATCTCACAATCACTACTTTTGACATTTGGTAAAGAAAATTTTATGCACTTCGTTTTTTTTCCATTTAATACTAAATTATTAGCAGTGAACCAATTTTGGACCTGCAGTAGGGCGTTATTTACGTCGTTAAAATTTGTAGCACGTCTATCTACCTTAAAAATTAAAGAAGTATCGTCAGCAAATAACACCATTTGTGGTTGATTTTTTAATAAATGGAGTAGATCATTTATATACACTAAGAAGAGGAATGGACCCAATATCGAGCCTTGTGGCACACCTATTTTTACTTTTAAACCTAGTGAATTGATACCGTTTATTTGAACTTGCTGTTGTCTATCATTTAAATAAGATTTTACTAAATTGAGTGCAAGTTTTCCAAGTCCGTAATGCTCAAGTTTCAAGAGTAAGGTTTCGTGATCGACGCAATCAAATGCTTTGGAGAGGTCACAAAAGATCCCTATGGCGTCTTGAGCCTCTTCCCACGCGTTAAAAATGTGTCTTAATAGGGTTACACCGGCGTCGGTCGTACAACGTCCTTTGGTGAAACCATACTGTTGATCGTGAAGGATTTTATTTGTGTTAAAATGATTGAGCATTTGATTAAGCATTACCTTTTCAAACACCTTGCTGAATACCGGCAACACGGATACGGGTCTATAATTATTGGTGTCTTTACTGTCTCCGGATTTGAAAAGTGGTATTACCTTACTGTATTTCATTAAATCCGGGAAGACTCCTTGATCCACACACAAATTAAATATTAAAGCTAAGTAAGGCGCTATGGTCTCAATTATGGAGGTACAGACTTTAATGGACATCCCCCAAAGATCTTCGGTCAATTTGATCTTGATTTGTTTAAAAGCTTTTATTACTGTTATGGGGTTAATATGCTTAAAGTTAAATTCAATCGGGCATGCTGAAACGTTGGCCCTAACTAAATCAAAAGAGAGCGAGGGCGAGGAATTTAAGGTTTCAGTAGTTTTAAGTGGGATACTGGTAAAGAAATTTACAAATTCTTGAGCAACTTCTTTGCTATCGTAAATGAGACCACCACATGACTTCTTCAGTGTATTATCAGAATTATGCTTTTTGTTTCTGTTCGTTTCATTATTGATAATTTTCCAAACTGTCTGTATTTTATTGTCTGCTGATTTAACCTTGTTGCTAATGTATAAGGCTTTAGCTGCTTTACAAGTGTTCTTAAAAGTTCTAGAGTAAGTAGCAACATACTTATTAAAAGTTTCTGTGTTAATATAAGGCTTAAGGCCATACAGCTCGAAAAGTCTATCCCTACTTTTCCTGAGTCCTGTAGTTGCCCAGTCACTAAATAAAAACTTAGGGCTGATAGTTTTAGTGTTCTTCTTAAAACAATTATTGAACTCGGATTGGACTAACGAAAAGAATTCTTTATACAAAATATTAACATTGTTCATTGTAAGGACCTGATTACTTAACTTACAAACTAAAGTGCTATTATATTTATTTAAATTAACAGCTGTTATTGGTCTGAATTGTATCTTCACTTTTTGTAATGGTATGTTAGACTCAAAAGTTACCGATTGACCACTGTGATCCGAAGGGAGATAATTAACTATGGCTTTATCTAAATAGTCACAGCAACAAAACACATTATCAATACATGTAGCAGTAGATGTAGTTATTCGGGTCAAATTGATTTTTATTGATTGGCTAATTTAGTTAGGGCTCGTTGCTAAGTAAATCCTGCGTGTCGCTCAGTCAACTTAAAATTACTCTTGGAGGTCAGTCTGTGGATGGGTAACCATTTATTTAATATCGAAACCCCTTTGCGGGTCCCGGCTGTTATTCGTAGATCTATGACATTTTTTACGAGTAGTTAGAAGTCTGACAACCAGTCTTACCAAGGGGTATCGTTTTACCCAGTGATTGGGTTGTAGAGGTCAGACAGGCAGTCGCTCATGTAAAACATTGGTATGCAGCTGCATCTGGTTAGACGGGAAGCCGTCCCCAACATAGTTGGAAAAAGGCGAGCTGATGACCTATTTATGAACCACAGAATGAAGTTATTTCGAGAAAGCAGTTTAATCCCGCGTGAAAAGATGCACTGGTGAAGCTGGACATGAACCAATTTCGCGGCGACGTCGTTAAATATACCCATACCATACATAAATATCACCCATCTCTCCGCTATTCCATTGCCTACTCAAGGATGCATATCCAGTACGGCTCGCAAATCCTTCCTTATCCTGAGGGCACGTCTTCCCTACCATTACCGCGCCCCCCGGTCTACTCCTTGATATGCAATGGAAAGAAAGAAAATAAATTTATTTGACACAGGTTTAAGACACACAGTTTTCAAAAACAAAAAAAAAAGAACAAAGAAAGCTTAAAACAGTATTGTGTGCCTCACGGTTGCGACAAATAGGCCCAGTTCAGCATAAATGCCAGACAACTAGTGACTTTTTTTTTTTTGGGTGGGAAATTATCTAATACCTTCTACCGCTCTGGGTGGAGCGGGACGGGGCGTGTCAGACTCTTACTGACTAAAACCCACCCGTGTTCCTTCAGTTGCCATGTTACCGGGGGCTACGATCTCCCTTTCGGACTTCTTCGCAGCCCCGGCAGGCATCGACCCTAGCGGACCCCGTCAATTCTGCTGACATCTCTTTGAGGCGCGCGTGTAACACAACGCGGACGCTGGTTTTCAACTGAACCTTATGTTATAAGTACTTACGAGTACGTCTTACGGATGTAATTCAGTTTTATAGTGTGTGTAAATATTTAAATAGAAAATGTGTAGCAAATAATAATAAAATCGATATGATACATACAATTATGTTAAAAGATAATTAAAGATTTATACAGTGGTATTCAACAAAATAATTAAAATGGCATGGTTGCACAATAAACAAAGGACTGTCCGTCAATAAATAATAGATAACTTTATCATACTTAATACAATTTATATCAACGAAAGATTAAGGTTGATCATGTCTACCTTCTGTTGCGCATCCATGAGATACTGCCGTAGGCGTCTTCTAAATGTGTCGATCATTTATATCGCTCGAAGAGGTGGTGGCAGGTTATTCCACACTTTTGAAGCCGCATAACGGAAACTACCTCTAAAAGCTGCTGTACTATGAGACTGAGTCGAGAGTTTCTGCGAGCCTCAATGGCCTCTGTAGCCCCATGAAACATGAGGCTACAGAGGCAAAACTTGGGGTTCATTCTATTTATCGAGTCTGGTAAAAATCACGCAGGGATCGGTGCATTTAAATCATTTATTCATTCACACAGAATGAAGTTATTTTGTGAGTGGTCGGTATGTGAGTGTATACGCACTGATTACGCACCCAGAATGAAGGTGAAATTTAAACTCAAGTGAAACCAGAAAAAATGTCTCACCTACCTACTTAAAATGCTTTTAAAAGTAACACTGTCTCAGATATCAATCAAATACTTTTTTGGGCCTAAGTTTAAAGCAACAAAAAATTCAATTTCACCTCCTATCTTCAATACTATCGCCTACCGATAGTTTTTGCATATAACGAGTGCTTGTCACTGTAATTTAAACCTTATATCGAAGATTTTAATGCACAAATAACGCTTTCATGATTAACAATGACTTTGCTACTTAGAAACTTTTCTTTTACACTTTTTTCATCGTATACAAAATTGAATTCGACGTTATTGAATACAATAGTTTATTTTGTATTGTCAATAGGTAATTATGTGTCGTGGTGGGTATATGGTAGGGACCCAGTGAGAGTAAGGCTTTCTTTAATCAACATTGGCTTCCAGTCTCACCAGGTGCAGCTGAATACCAGTATTTTATATGGAGCGACTGCCTATCTGACCTCCACAACCCAGTTACTGGGTAACTAACATGAATGTGGGTAGGTGTGTATGTGAAACATGTGAAAACTATATACATTTTATACAAAAAAAAACAACTGACTTCCAAAAAAAAAAAAAAACACTGCAAAGTGAAAAATAACTTTAATTTCGGAAGCGGTGTCTTTGGTTTTGAATTTTCGTTTTTTGCCACCAACTTCCGAAATTAAAGTTATTTTTTACTTTCCACCCACACAAATTCGAATACCACTACCTGCTATGTAAATAACAGTGACAAGAATTTATCATTTCATCCACATATTAAGTTATTAAGTGGGAAAAAATACGTACCTATTATTGAAGCAAATTCAAAAAGTATCCAAGCAAAATTAATCAAATTTATACTTAAGGGACCATCTCGAGAGCATACATACCCTTTCAAACAAAAAAAGGATTTTCAAAATCGGTCCACAATTGACCAAGAAATCGGTGGACATGCATAAAACAAACACGCTACGAACATTAATCTCCTCTTTTTTGGAAGTCGGTTAATTACTCGAAAATGTTTAGCATTGGAATAGGGGTCATGGGTCATTTGGTTGCAAATGACCTCTCCTACATCCCCTTAACGGATTGCCGACGTATAACCAATAACTCTGTAGGATCTCCCCTTTTTATCTGGGACTTAAACATAACAGGTGAAATGTGGGTTTGTGTAACTCTACCATCCCTTCAGGGAACTTACGTTTTGTTTATAAAATGACTAGCTTTTGCCGATTTTGAAAGAAAAGAAACAAAGAAAATACGTTTATTTGCGGTACACATGACGCAAGGAAAGAACACAAACAAGAAAATAATAAGTTGGGGGAAATATGCGTCACATCCACGCAAAACGGCCATCGCTCAGCATAATAAAAAAAGCGGCCAAGTGCGAGTCGGACTCGCCCATGAAGGGTTCCGTAGCAGCAAGTAAAAAAAAAGAAGAAGAAGAAGTAAAATGAAAGGTAAATTGCGGTTTACGATTTATGACGTATTAAAAACAAACTACTTCCTAGATCTCGTTCAAACTAATTTTCGGTGGAAGTTTACATGGTAATGTAGGTACATCATATATTTTTTTAATTTTATCATTCTCTTATTTTAGAAGTTACAGGGGGGGGGGGGGGACACACACACACACACATATTTTACCACTTTGGAAGTGTCTCTCGCGCAAACTATTCAGTTAGCGCAAGATATTAGAAACCTCAATATAATTTTTGAAGATCTATCCATAGATACCTCACAAGTATGGGATTGATGAAAACAAAATTGTTGAGTTTCAGTTCAAGTTATTACCCCCAAATTATTTGTATATACCCCCAAATTATTTAGTTTTTTTCTATTTTTGTGTGAAAATCTTAATGCGGTGCACAGAATACATCTACTTACCAAGTTTCAACAGCATAGCTCTTATAGTTTCGGAAAAAAGTGGCTCCGTTTTTTGCCATTTGGCTACGGAACCCTAAAAACACGATTTATTGTGATACTCAAATTGGGAGTCGAAACTGTCTCTCCTAAATACAGATTACTCAGTGATCTAGCTAGGAGAGCAGCGATTCACCCAACAATTAATTGTACAGCACAATGTAATTAATAATGCTTTATAAGTCCCTCATGTACTATAAAACCTTTATGTTCCTAAATAAATTATTATTATTATACAGGGCGTCCCAAAGTTATGGGACATGAAGGGAAAGTACCTTAAATATCGTAGATAGGGTATTTTGCTAAAAGAAGACATTATGTTATTTTTAAAAGTTAGTAATTCTGCATTCAAAGATTTTCTAAAAATTACTTGTCTCGTCTGGGAATCGAACCAACTTAAATGTAAAAAAAAAACACCCCTACTTTTATGATGCCAATCGAAAGAATGGCCAAAAAATAATAACTCTTCTTAAGTAACATAGTATTTTAAAAGAAAGGAACAGCGTGAAATTAATCATTTTAATCAAATTAAAACATACATGAAATTGCCGTAGTCAATTAAGTGGGTATTTTTTTTGTAAATTAATTAATTAAATGCTCAAAATGTGATCCCTCTTGTCTTACGCAAATCGCCAATCTTTTAATGAGTCCGCTGCCTGTTGATTTTCTTATCACAATTCTGTTTGTAACTCGCCCGTTCTCGTATCGTTTTTTGTATAGCATATCTTTCACGTATCCCCAAAAGAAGAAATCTAATGGTGTAATTTTGGGACGCCCTGTATTATACAGGGCGTGCCAAAATTATGGGACATGGATTGGTACGAATGGACCGATTAGATGGCCGGCCAGATCCCCGGACCTAACACCATTAGACTTCTTCTTTTGGGGATACGTGAAAGATATGTTATACAAAAAACGATACGAGAACGGGCGAGTTACAAACAGAATTGTGATAAGAAAATCAACAGGCAGCGGACTCATTAAAATATTGGCGATTTGCGTAAGACAAGAGGGATCACATTTTGAGCATTTAATTAATAAATTTACAGAAAAAATACCCACTTAATTGACTACGGCAGTTTCATGTATGTTTTTAATTTGATTAAAATGATTAATTTCACGCTGTTCCTTTCTTTTAAAATACTATGTTACTTAAGAAGAGTTATTATTTTTAGGCCATTCTTTCGATTGGCATCATAAAAGTAGGGGTGTTTTTTTTTTTACATTTAAGTCGGTTCGATTCCCAGACGAGGCAAGTAATTTTTAGAAAATCTTTGAATGCAGAATTACTAACTTTTAAAAATAACATAATGTCTTCTTTCAGCAAAATACCCTATCTACGATATTTAAGGTACTTTCCCTTCATGTCCCATAACTTTGGGACGCCCTGTATAACTATAATGCTGCGACCCTATGCAGTTTGTCAGCGCTGAGGCTCTGTCTGGACTGGTCTGGACAGAGCCTCAGCGCTGGTTTTTAGTGACAATGGGCGTTGATGTGAATGCCCGTGGATGATGGAAACCATCCCATAGGAACGCATGGAATAATTTCCGACGTCCATGCGGGCGAAGCGGATCAAGTACTGAAGTAGCTAGTAGAGGTGTGCGCCGATCGGCGTGGCGCACGCCGCCGGCGGCGCCGCCCCGCCGCGCCGCCGCCGATGTTTTTTTCGGCGTCATCGGCGTCAATGTCAAAATATGTTTAGTCTAGATTTAGGTACTTATAATCCAAATATACTAGTAAACTAAACACTAGAAATATCTAAATACAAGCTTATTGGTTTATTTCGACGTACCTAGTTGTTTTTGCAAATTTAATAAAAAAACATTTTTTTATGAGCATAATATATAAATAGCAGGCACGACGCACTAGTTGAATACCTTAGTTTTCAAACCTTGCGGTATGGGCGAAAAGAAGACTTGACACAGTTTTCCAAACGCGTCTTGGATGAAAAGAGAATTTTGTTATAGTGGTTTGATTTTAATGGTAGTTTTATTTTCAACATCCATCTCGATTACGCCGATAATGCTGCCGCCCGCCGCGGCCGCCAACAAATTAAACGTCAGACGCCGTCGCCGCCGGTAAAAAATACATCGGCGCACACCTCTAGTATCTACTACCGCTGATAAAAAGCATCCTACATCCTAACCGAGGTAATTTTCTATTCTATCCGTTCAAACACGAACAGATAAACACAAACAGACAGGTTAGCACGGGGTATTTCTTCCCGCGGCGATTTTTTTTCGCGCAATGGATTTTCAACCTTTAACTTAGCGCCGAGCGTTGAAAATCCAACAGTGTGTTTTTTCAACGTGCTGGGCTGCACTCTGTTGGATTCTCAACGTTCGGCTTAACACCGAGAGTTGAAAATCCAGTGCGCGATAAAATCCCGCCACGATATTTTTACGTCCGTGCCAACGTGGGCTTACTTCCGCACTTATAATATTACCATGGATATATAATTATGAAGCTAAGCTACCATTTTATTTTAAAACTTTTGTTTTATTTTGCATTTGGAATGTCAATCAACAAAGAATTTGACCTACAAACTCCTATTGTATGCGAGTAACCTGATATTGAACATAAATGAAACGTAACGCGATAAGAAAGTACGATATTGAGTTTAAAAAAATTAAAGATTGTTTTTAGGTTATGATTTTTAGGGTTACGTTGCCAAATGGTAAAAAACGGAACCCTTATAGATTCGTCATGTCTGTCTGTCTGTCAGTCTGTCTGTCTGTCCGTCCGTATGTCACAGCCACTTTTTTCCGAAACTATAAGAGCTATGCTGTTGAAACTTGGTAAGTAGATGTATTCTGCGAACCGCATTAAGATTATCATACAAAAATAAAATAAAAACAAATAATTTTGGGGTTCCCCATACTTAGAACTGAAACTCAAAAAAAAATTTTTCATCAAACCCATACGTGTATCTATGGATAGGTCTTTAAAAATGATATTGAGGTTTCTATTATCATTTTTTTCTAAATTGAATAGTTTGCGCGAGAGACACTTCCAAAGTGGTAAAATGTGTCCCCCCCCCCTGTAACTTCTAAAATAAGAAAATGATAAAACTAAAAAAAACATACGATGTATATTACCATGTAAACTTCCACCGAAAATTGGTTTGAACGAGATCTAGTAAGTAGTTTTTTTTTAATACGTCATAAATCGTAAACCGCAATTTACCTTTCATTCAATGTTACTTGCTGCTACGGAACCCTTCATGGGCGACTCCGACTCGCACTTGGCCGCCTTTTTTTCAAACCTGTAAGGTGATCCATTCATGATGGCATTATTCATCGTATTTCGAGCTTTTTGAAGTGAAAACTTTTTTAAGTGCGTTGGGCATTTTTGAGATGGGAAAAAAACAATTGAACTCGCCGACACCTTATTTTTGTAAACGCGATTGTGCTCTTTATCTACATTTTGTAACAGATCAATGTTCTATGCAAGTATTTTTACTTTAAAGGTTTTGGTTTTTTTTTTTTTTGTAAACGCGATTGTGCTCTTTATTTAGATGTCAGTGACCTTGAGCGGTTATCTTGCGTGTTCTGTACTGAGCTCACGCAACGCGTCGTACGTCCAGCCAGTAATAGGACTCGCCCATCAAGGAGTGCTGTCCCAAATTAGACGAATTATTAATTTATTGTACATAAAACAAAAGGTATTTTAATACAACACGTATACTAAAAGATCAATAATTAAATTTTCTTTAAAATGGTGAAGGTTTCAGAAAAATACGCTTGATGGATTTTGCGTGATTCTCAGTTTTTTATCCGCGTTAGACACAACTTTACAAATTAATTTCACTATGTAATAAAAACATAATCTAAAATATTCCTTTATTAAGTTATTAAGAAAATGCTCTTATTAAGTTATTAAGAAAATTTTAATCTTGCTAGCTAGGTGCTATTCGCGCAGGTGCTATTCGGACGGGTGCTCTAAGTCGACTACTTCATTCAAACAGCATAATGTAGTATGTCTTCATGTTTTTACTGCCATGTTCCGGTTTGAACGGAGCTTGCTATGAGTAGCATAATCAGCGTATAACTTTCCCACTGCTGGGACACAGGCCTCCTCTCTGTGAGAGGGAGTGGACCGTAATCCACTACGCGGGCCCAGTGCGGGCTAGTGATGTCTCATTTCATCACTTTTAGTTCTAGGACATGCCGGTTTCCTCACGATGTTTTCTTCACCGTTTTGAGAGGAGATGGAATAAATTACACAAAGTAAATTGCCTGTCAGGGTTCGAACCCACGACCTGCAACACGTAAGTCGGAGCCGTTACCACTGAGCCACCACTGCTCTCAAACACATAAACATTATCGGATAAAGGCTCCCGCAGACAGGCGCAACGCAACGGTGCTACGGTATTTTGGTAGAACCATTTTCATAAAGTTTTCATAGAAATTGTTCTGCTTGAGTCGCGTCTCGCCTGTCTGCGGGAACCTAAACTAAGGAGACTGAACTAATCTCAATTATTCAAGAATTCTAATATTTGTTGCTTTGTTTTTTATCAACACAAAAACTCACGCAGGCGTACAGCGTGCAATTAAATGAGTATTATTATTTTTTATTGAGCAAGTAACAAGATATTAATAACCGTCCATACTTAGAACGGTCGAATTTCGTTTTTATAGAATTAAGTTATCAGGCTTCAATTAAATAAGTGGATTGAAGGCAATAATTGGATGGGAGCATTAATTCGTTATTTTCAGACACCAATCTACATGGTCTTCACATGATCTGACCAAGATTATTACCCTAATTGACATAATTATTGGTTCGCTTACTTAGTCTTATTTAATATTTTTTTATTGCTATGACCACACTGACATTTTTATATTTTTTTTTGTAATTCCAATGATCTGCATATTTCATTTTTTTTTAAATTTGGTATTGTAAACCTTTGCATGTCCACGTGATGGTAAAATATGGAGAACTTTATTATAAAAACACCTATGTACTATACCCATTTTTGCAAAGAAATAAATAATTTGATTTAATTTGATTTGATTTGACCTCTGAGTTTATTTCGCCCTTTCTTCTCAGAGTAGTCATCTGACTACTCTGAGAAGAAGTTTGGTATCTTTGGTATCTACCAAAGGCAGACTTCCGGGTCCAAACCGGCCACATTAAGCATTTCCTCTAAAAGCAATTTATTTTCTAAATTCCCAGCAATTCCTCTATAGTGACAAAAATTTTAGCTGAATCATATTCAATTCAATTCATATTAGAATCATATTTGGTGTAAATATTGCCGCATGAAAAAATTAAGACCAGAATTTGAAGTAGTCCACTTAGAACACCCGTCCGAATAGCACCTGCGCGAATAGCACCTAGCCTAGTCCACGAAGAGCACCCGGGTAAGATTTAATTAAAGCTGATTTTGCAACAAAAGTGATATGTGGAGACTGATTATGATATACATATTAAAAATAAAAAGTGTTATTATTTGGCAAGATTAATTATTGTTATAGTGATTTTTATTATTTTTAATTTTTAAATGTCGCCTAGACAAATTTCGTATGTATTTAAGTATGTGTATAAACATTCTAGTGATTTTTATTGATATCTTTCATTTAATAACGTCCTGTAAAACAAATACATCCCAGCAGTAGGCTGCTGAATCGTAGGTGCTCTTCGTGGACAAAAATGTAAAAATAAATTTTAATCCACGAAGAGCACCTGCGTGCTCTTCACGCAGGTGCTATTCGGACGGGTGCTCTAAGTGGACTACTTCCATAATTTTACCGTATAATTTTTCTTTACAGTTTTTATTCATCAAATGAGATTTTCATTTTTTATTTCTACCGTTATGTTATTTAAAAACTGTCAAACAGATGAATTGTTTATTTATGAATTGAACACAGATAATAATATCATGAATTGTCCATTTGTGACAGTTTGAGTGATTCATAATATTATCATATATTATGATTCTGCCAAAGCGGCCGTTTTAGTTCTCGTTTTAGTTTTTATTTTTATATGATCGACATGTAAAAGTGTTTGTACAAAACTACTTAAAAAAAAAGATCTGCTGTTCTTTACATTTATGGTCGAACTTTTTTCCCTGATTTAAGTTTTGTTCCCATAGGAAAAGTTGTTCATAATGATGAGCACAATAATTGTAATCCCCAATTAATATAATTATTACATAACTCAACAACGCCTAGACCAATTTGGCCAATTCTTTTTTTATTGTGTTCGTTATTCTCAGGACAAGGTTTTAGGTAGGTAGGTAGGTAGGTAGGTAGGTAGGGTAGGTAGGGTAGGTAGGGTAGGTAGGGTAGGTAGGGTAGGTAGGGTAGGTAGGGTAGGTAGGGTAGGTAGGGTAGGTAGGGTAGGTAGGGTAGGTAGGGTAGGTAGGGTAGGTAGGGTAGGTAGGGTAGGTAGGGTAGGTAGGGTAGGTAGGGTAGGTAGGGTAGGTAGGGTAGGTAGGGTAGGTAGGGTAGGTAGGGTAGGTAGGGTAGGTAGGGTAGGTAGGGTAGGTAGGGTAGGTAGGGTAGGTAGGGTAGGTAGGGTAGGTAGGGTAGGTAGGGTAGGTAGGGTAGGTAGGGTAGGTAGGGTAGGTAGGGTAGGTAGGGTAGGTAGGGTAGGTAGGGTAGGTAGGGTAGGTAGGGTAGGTAGGGTAGGTAGGGTAGGTAGGGTAGGTAGGGTAGGTAGGGTAGGTAGGGTAGGTAGGGTAGGTAGGGTAGGTAGGGTAGGTAGGGTAGGTAGGGTAGGTAGGGTAGGTAGGGTAGGTAGGGTAGGTAGGGTAGGTAGGGTAGGTAGGGTAGGTAGGGTAGGTAGGGTAGGTAGGGTAGGTAGGGTAGGTAGGGTAGGTAGGGTAGGTAGGGTAGGTAGGGTAGGTAGGGTAGATAGGGTAGGTAGGGTATGTAGGGTAGGTAGGGTAGGTAGGGTAGATAGGGTAGGTAGGGTATGTAGGGTAGGTAGGGTAGGTAGGGTAGGTAGAGTAGGTAGGGTAGGTAGGGTAGGTTATCATCTATAATATAAAAATGAATCGCAAAATGTGTTGGTAAGCGCATAACTCAACAACGCCTAGACCAATTTGGCCAATTCTTTTTTTATTGTGTTCGTTATTCTCAGGACAAGGTTTTAGGTAGGTAGGTAGGTAGGTAGGTAGGTAGGGTAGGTAGGGTAGGTAGGGTAGGTAGGGTAGGTAGGGTAGGTAGGGTAGGTAGGGTAGGTAGGGTAGGTAGGGTAGGTAGGGTAGGTAGGGTAGGTAGGGTAGGTAGGGTAGGTAGGGTAGGTAGGGTAGGTAGGGTAGGTAGGGTAGGTAGGGTAGGTAGGGTAGGTAGGGTAGGTAGGGTAGGTAGGGTAGGTAGGGTAGGTAGGGTAGGTAGGGTAGGTAGGGTAGGTAGGGTAGGTAGGGTAGGTAGGGTAGGTAGGGTAGGTAGGGTAGGTAGGGTAGGTAGGGTAGGTAGGGTAGGTAGGGTAGGTAGGGTAGGTAGGGTAGGTAGGGTAGGTAGGGTAGGTAGGGTAGGTAGGGTAGATAGGGTAGGTAGGGTATGTAGGGTAGGTAGGGTAGGTAGGGTAGGTAGGGTAGGTAGGGTAGGTAGGGTAGGTAGGGTAGGTAGGGTAGGTAGGTAGGGTAGGTAGGTAGGTAGGATAGGTAGGGTAGGTAGGGTAGGTAGGGTAGGTAGGTTAGGTAGGGTAGGTAGGGTAGGTAGGGTAGGGTAGGTAGGGTAGGTAGGTAGGGTAGGTAGGTAGGGTAGGTAGGTAGGGTAGGTAGATATGTAGGTGGGCCGTAGGTAAGTAATTAGTGCTACCCGTGCGAAGCCGGGGCGTGCAGCTAGTACGGAGATACATAATATCTCACATTCAAGCGTAAGTGACTTGGAACAAGTATACAAGCTCATACAAATTTTGTTCCGGACGGAAATCGAGGCTAAGAAATAACAGCCGCACGGGGCCATAGATCAGGTTAAGTTTAGCTTGCCGCGGTCAGTCCGTTGATGGGTGACCATCTTTACATTCCGCGAGCCTTCTGAGCCTCGGAAAGCACGTTAAGCCGTTGGTCCCGGCTGTCATTCGTTGATCTTTGACAGTCGTTGCGGGTCGTCAGAAGCTCGAATTTCTGATAACTAGTCTTACCAAGGGGTATCGTGTTACCCAGTAACTGGGTTGTGGAGGTCAGATAGGCAGTCGCTCCATGTAAAATACTGGTAGGTATGCAGCTGCATCCGGTTACAGTGGAAGTCAACCTCAACATAGTTGGGAAAAGATCTGCCTAGATGATGACGGAAATCGAAACCACACTTTGCACTAAATGTGTGTGAGTTGACCACGCTGGTCCAACGATCAGAAATTTATCTGGTGCAAAAAATATGCCAAAGCAAAATAAAACTGCAAACTGCAGCAAAAAATTCAATAAATTTTTTGTTGATCGCCTTTTCCGTATCGTGCACATAGTAGCAGGTTTTCTTTTTAATTAGGGTTGCGTACTGACCACGTTATTAATTATAAAATTTTAGGAAAATCGTCTACTTTTACAATGTTTGTAAATATGTGAGCACCATGTATCTATCACATAATTAAATTATCTGTCGTTGCTTCATTTTTAACCGACTTCCAAAAAGGAGGAGGTTATAATTATGTTCGTAGCGTATGTTTTTTTTTTTATTTCCACCGATTTCTCCGTCATTTGTGGACCGATTTTGAAAATTCTTTTTTTTTGTTTGAAAGGGTATGCTCTCAAATTGATCCCATGTAAATTTTATTAACTTTGCTTGGGTAGTTTTTGAGTTAGCTACAAAACACGATTTTTTTTCCCACTTAGTATGTAGATGATATGATAAGTTCCTGTCACTGGTAGCAGGTAGTAGTATTCGAATGTGTGTGGGGTAGGTACCACAACTAAAAAGTGAAAAAAAAAGAAATTACAAAAAAAAACATTCGACTTCCAAAAAAAAAACACTACAAAGTGAAAAATAACTTTAATTTCGGAAGTCGGTGGCAAAAAACGACAATACAAAACCCAAGACACCGACTTCCGAAATTAAAGTTATTTTTCACTTTGTAGTATTTTTTTTTGGAAGTCGGTTGTTTTTTTTTTGTAAAAAGTTTTTTAATTCTTTTTACCTATTGTGGTATAGTAATTTTATTCTAGGTGCATCGTCTTCACATATAATTATTTAACTAATGTAGATACGTACTTATACAAACTATTGTAAAACATTTTAAAAGAGTAACGGTGGAATTTCTTGCCCATTCTTCTCCATACGAAAACTACCTTTTGGAAGGGGCGACTAGAATCAATTTTATTATTTTGTAAATTTTGACGTTCAAAAGTGCCATACATGGGCTTATTTGAAATGAATGATATGACTTTGACTTTGAGTTTGTACCCGAAGGATGCCAAACGGAACCCTATTACTAAGCCTCCGCTGATCGTCCTTCTGTCCGTCCGTCTGTCTGTCAGCGGGCTGTATCTCATGACCAGTAACAGTTAGACAGTTGAAATTTTCACAGATTGTGTATTTCTATTGCCGCTATAATAAGAACTAATAAAATTAATAATTAAAGGTGGTCTCCATTACCCCATATAAGAAATGGGTTCTTTTCCGGCGTTTTTTAATACGGTAAGGAACCCTTCGTGTACACATGGCTTCACATCAAGCTATACGTTTCCAGAGTAAGCTGACCTCGCATTGTACAGAAATCCTATACAATGGGAGATCCACATAAACTGGAAATGTACTTATAGCTTGATGTGTAGTCATACGGCGTAATCGTCATGGATGGTCAAAATAAAAGTACCGTTAAACTTAAACCACTATGACAAAATTCTCTTCTCATCCAAGAAGCGTTTGGAAAACCTTGTCAAGTCTTCTTTTCGCCCATACCGCAAAGTTTGAAAACTAAGGTATTCAACCAGTTTTTTTTTTTTATCTTTTGGACATCTCATAGCTGACCTCTGAGGCCATGACTATTTAACCGGTCAATCCTGTGGATGCCTTAAGCTACTACACTTAAAACCTCCAGCCAGGGGTTATTCAATTAAGCTAATTAAAACTAGGTGAACGCTCGCTAAGGGCACCCCCTGTGGGGTACGAACCTCGGCTTAGGGCGTCAACCGGAGGGAGGACATCAAAGATGGGACGGGCTGGATCAAAGTTTTGATCATGATTATTAGTCGGGGAATTTAAAGCACAGCTGCAACAACTGCTGGCACCTCGTTTTCGAGCAAGGGTCGGGGAGGAGTATCATTTACTCGGGGACGCGGCGGTCGCGATCGCAAAGGACGTCGGCGGCGGGGTCGGAATGACGGGAGGCGTCTGTGTTTGTACAGACGCCAGCACATCAAGCTACCCGAAACTGTCAAATTTTCCCAATCAACTTTGAACCTTTAAACTTTTCAGCGATAAAGTTGAAAATCTATTAAATAAATTTGACAGATTGTATTAGCTTGATGTGCTGGCTGGCGTCTGTACACTGTGCTTGTTTCCCTATTGCTCTCCTGGAGGAGGGTTATGGGGTCATCAGGGTCGGTGAGAATGTGCCTTGGACGGCTATTCAACCAGTGCGTCGCGTCTGCTATTTAAATGATGCTCATATAAAAACATCGAAATAAACCAATAAGCTTGTATTAAGACATTTCTAGTGTCTAGTTTACTAGTATATTTGCTTTATATGTAACATATTTTGACATTGGTGCCGATTCCCTTGTTCATAAACTAAATTTAAGTTCAGTGCATCTTTTTCTTTCTATTTCATTAAAAGAAAAGGACAGAAGATAAATTATAGTTTAGTCCTGTCCATAGAAATATAATATCTATGGTCCTGTCAAATTAATCAGCGCCTGTAACTACTCCATACAAGTTTAGACGTGATTAAAAACTTGCCTACTAAAATTACGTCAATTTACGTCAAGCGCTGATTAATTTGACAGGACTAAACTAAAATTTATCTTCTATCCTTTTCTTAATGAAATAGAAAGAAAAAGATGCACTGAACTTTTAGTTTAGTTTGTGAACAAGAGAATCGGCACCATTGACGCCTATGACGCCGAAAAAAACCGCCGGCGCGGCGTGCTTGTAATCATCGGCGGCGTGCGCCACGCAGATCGGCGCACACCTCTACCAGCGACAACACTATCCGAACTACACACTCGCTGCTCATTGCTCGCCAACTCGTTTCTAGTTGCTAACTCCACTCGCTTCTCGCTAACGTTAGCGGTGGGAGAGCAAAACATTCAAAACAGTTTTTTGACGCTACCTGCTTCCGAATCGTGCACAAAGTTTTTATTAATTATAAGTAGGTACCTACCTCAATACTTTTTCATGGTTATTGCATGGTCCAGTTTTCGATAATACTAACAAAATAAATAATTGACTAGGCTAAAAAAACTGCTCTTTTCTTTTTCTTTTCTTATGCTGTTACTTTAAAAGGAGCATTGTACTGTGTTCAATACAGAATGAAGTAGGTAAGTATTGAGAAAGATCAGTTTGAAGATAACTGACCATTCTCAATGAGAAAAAAATTAAGGCTCACCACAAACAGGCGCGACGCGACAGTGCCACGCGATTCTTAGAACAATTTCCATAAAGTTTTCATAGAATTTGTTCTACTACTAGTCGCGTCGCTCTGTCGCGTCGCACTGTAGCGTCGCTCTGTCGCTTCGCTGTGTCGTTTCGCTGTGTCGCGACGCAGTGTCGCGTCGCACTTTTGCGACGCTCTGTCGCATCGCTCTGTAGCGTCGCTATGTCGCGTCGCTCTGTCGCGTCTCTCTATCGCGTCGCTATGTCACGTTGCTCTGTCGCGTTACTCTGTCGCTTCACACTGTCGCGTCGCTCTGTCGCGTCATTCTGTAACGTCGCTCTGTCGCGTCGCTCAGTTGCGTCACTCTGTCGCATCGCACAGTTGCGACGCTCTGTAGCGTCGCTCTGTCGCGTCATGATGTCGCGTCGCGCATGTCGATGGCGACTGACGAGGTGAGCTGTCATTTCAAGATATTATTGACAACTCACGTCGTTGATCCCCCTAAGTTCTGAGTTGAGCTGCACGATTACTGTCAAATGGACAGGTTCACTCAATCTTTGTGGTTCTTTCCTCAAAAGACCTTTTCAGACACCAATCTAAATGGTCTTCACATGATCTGAACAAGATTATGTCTGGACTTTAAAAGAGACTGCGACCTCTGAGTTTGTTTCGGCCTTTCTTCTCAGAGTAGTCAGGTAGGAAACGCCGAACTCATCTAGTTTTTAAAATATTATTGACGTGTAAAAGTGTTTGTACAAACCTATTTACAGAAAATAAAATCATTGAAATTCAAATTTAAAATATTTTATTTCACATAACCTACAAGGGCACTTGTGAAACGTCAGAAGCTAGGTGCACGGTTCCAATTGGTCGTTTCATATGGAGATGAGCCGGCAAGAAACTACATTTAATTTAATCCATTTCATGTCATTTCATTTCACTTAAAGTTCACTTTTCCTAAGTTTTCATGTTGTGTTTTTTGCAGAATCGACCGGCTGTTCCACAGTGAAACGGAATAGCCTCAAATACCTACTACGGTTAAGTATAACATGAAAAGTTTCAGTCTCTTTTTAAACGACTTAAAAAACGAGGAAGTTATTTTTTTGCTCCGCGTGGAACTAGAGACAACTAAGTATATAATACTGGTGCCGATTCTCTTGTCACAAATGCCTCTAAACTAGACTAAAAATTACCAAAATTTTGTTTATTCATATCAAACGACGATTTCCCATTCTGAAATAGACTAAAGTAACACAACTTAACTATATTTTAGTTTGACAGCACTAAGATGGCACTGAGATATTAATTTAGTTAAAATGGCAATTTTGCTATTCTGAATTTGAAGTTTTACACCAAAAATTTTGATTTTCTAACTAAATCTGACTATTTCTAATCGCGATTAAAAACGTGTGGAATAAAATTGGTTGTCATGAACTTTAAAAATTCACACCAACAAACACCTCGAATTCAGGTGTAAAAACAGTACTGTATCTATTTTTTTCTTTTGCTTATATTTCGAAAATGGTGTGTCCTATCGCAAAAATAATAAAAATTTCGACCCCCTTTATGAAACCAATAAACCCCTAAAACTGCTGAGTTTTAGGGGTTTATTGGTTAAATATTTCCTGCATGTTGATGCAGGAAATATTTTTTTCTTATTTTCATTGTTATTGTTTCATTGTTACTCGAAATAAAGAATTTAATAATAATAATATACAAAAAGTGAAATAATCCTAATAAAACACGTGGAGGCTTTGCCCCACCCTGCGCACCTTTGGCTCTAAAAAAAATCACAGGCTAGGGTAAAGAAGTACCACGCGTGGAGTCGCGATTGTCAAATTCGATTTAGTTGTGTCTTAATATTTTTTTTAAATTTAGAGAATTTGTTTTGCAGAATAGCTTTAAGATTCTCATAGCCAAAAGTAAGGAATTTTAGTGATAGTTTAGTTCGGTGTACAAGAGAATCGGCACCAATTTAGGTGTATCTTAGCGAAAGGTTCACAGTCCGCACTTTGGCATTGCTCATAATTGCCGATTCCTATGATTTACGGACCGTTTTGGTAAAAATTAATACTTGTATCTTTACCAATAATGAAGCAAAGACCTCATAGCTCCTCATAGCATAGTAGATCCTCCCATATGAAAGTAGCTATCACAGGTAAAAATTTGCTTGCAAATCTATTTACTTCGCAGTAAAAAAAGCTACCATTGGTGAGCAAAACGATTCGTTTTGTTTATAGAAACCGAGAATTAGTCGACGCTGTGTGTAAATAAATATTTTTACTTTAATATGAAGGCGTAACACATTCGCTGTTGTTAAATTACACTTTCATTCTAGACTACAGTTAATACAATTCATATTAGGTAAAAATCTAGGTCGTAAATTATAGTCAGGCGTTTTTAAATGCCTTTCATATTATAATAATCTAATTTTAACGAGTTGTTCTAACAACTCGAGAGCTAGATGGCCAGATTATTAAATTGCAGTAATTAAGAATGTTTTGATTTATGAAGGAAATTAAAGAAATGTTTAACTAGAGTCTAACTTTTGTATACTAACTTTTCTAATTTGAAGTAGTTAGGTGTTGTTGTCCATACTTACTTATTAATTAATTAATTTATATTAAATTATTACTATAATAGGTATTATTATCTCTTGACATTCAAAATTCAAAAGTCATTTATTCAAACTAGGCTGAGAATCAGCACTTTTCGAACGTCAAAATTATACAAGACAGTCCCCCAAAACGCCCACTCTTCACCCCTCCACCTTCACCTCCACCACCATTTCTCGGGACACTAGGGTCTCGGACCTTTGGAAGGCGTACGAGGGGCCGAAGCCAACTAGCAGAGGCCCATTAGACGTTTTAAATGAAATGAGGCACCAACCGACGGTTATCCCTGTTCGCGCTATGCAAGTGCATCCAAGGACAACCCCAGGTTGGTGCAGGACTATTGCAGGATATGGAAACAAAGATATTGGATTATGGGTTTGGGTGGCTCTAAATTGGACTGGTTACCTGGAACTATAGGACTATGATCCCTGCCTGATCAATGTTTTAATTATGTACACGGATAAAATGGCAGGGGGTGACTTGCACACTCAATAACAGGCCCCCGGAAACGGTCGCTACCACATGGTGACGTAGTGACAAGGAGGCAACATGTCCTGAGGTGCATGAGGAGTGGAGAGGTATTCCACAACTATCAGGACAATTCCAGAGCCCGGAAGATGGTCAAGATCCCTACCAGCACTTACTGGAATACTTCCTTCCTCCGAGCACGTTTGCTCTTGCGAATCTCGACTCAAGCCGGCCAGAATCGTGCCCAGGACCCCTACTCTCGCAATCGCTCTTGCGACCTATAGACCTAGCAAAGATGAATATATGAGGCAGTTTTTTTTGCCACAACCAGTACAACCATCACAAACTCAATTAAATTCACAGCACAGACAAAAAGTTACCATAGACAGCATTGCGTGCCGGACAATACTTTTTAGTTTTTTACTCTACGTTCCTATATAGTTCTGTCATTATATTTCGTGGATTATGCCGTGATAAACTACTCGCAGGAAACGTGTTAACTACAATGATTACTTTAAAAATACTGGGTCAACGTGCTATAGTTTTTGTGAGCAGATTTCTTGCAATCAAAATGCGTTTATTGTAATAGAATTTCAATCTTTGTGAAGGATGGTTTGTTTAATGTCTAGAAAGCGGGTGAATTACTGGTCTCGTGGACTGCTGAGCGTGGAGTCCTTTTTTTTTTTTTTTTGGTTTGTAAATAATCAAATAACTTCACCCGCTCTGGGTGGAGCGGGAGGGCTTGTCAGACTCTTAATGACTAAAACCCACCCGTGTTCCTTCGGTTGCCCTGTTGCCGGGGGCCACGATTTCCCTTTCGGCCCATATTCGCAGCCCCGGCAGGCATTGGCCCTAGCGGACCCCGTCAATTCTGCTGACATCTCTTTGAGGCGCGCGTGGAACACAACGCGCCGTCGACCCGGGCTTGGTCCTTATCGGACGGCGAGCTACCCATTGCTCACCGTCCGCCAGCCCGCGCCTAAGGTGGCCGGAAATCGGCTCGCAATTCCCGCCCCGGGCGTCTCCTCCTGCGGCGGTTAGGGGCGTGAGGGCGCGAAATTTGCCTCTCCCTCACGCGTTCCGCCTCCTCCTTCGCGAGCATTACCGCTTCGCAGAAGGAGGTGACGGCCTGCCATTTTCTCTCGCTCCGTACCATGGCCTGAACCAGGGCCGGACGCGAGAGATCACCGCCGCCGATCGCCTCCACGAGGACACGGCGATGCTCCGCCCAAGCCGGGCAGACCTCCACCGTATGCTCCACCGTGTCCTCCGGGCGATCCATACAATGGTGACACCCGGGCGTTTCCTCTCGCCTTATCCTGAACAGGAACCTCCCGAAGCAGCCGTGTTCGGTGAGGACCTGCGTCAGGCGGAAGGTGAGGGCTCCGTGGCGCCTCTCAAGCCACTCCTCAAAGAGGAGTCTTATCGCCGCAATTGTGGTGTGCCTAGAGCGTGGGGTCCTCGGTTCGTTTCCCGGGTCGGGCAAAGTGTTATTGGGTTTTTCCATTAGATTTTTTTTTGTAACAGCCCGGAGTTTGGAAGTTGGTGGTGTGATACCCCGTGCCTCGGAAAGCACGTCAAGCCCTTAGCACTGCGCCTGATCTCTCTCCGGTCGTGTCGGAATGCCATCCCATCGGACTATGAGAGTGAGGGAAGAGAGAGTGCACCTGTGTCTGCGCACACACGCCTGCACTATAATATTTCCCGCGCCGAAGACTGGTCTTGGTTTAGTACAAGTCAGGAGTACAGAGATATCATATTATCAATTTAAATTCTTATCGGTCAAAAAAACGACAATACTACAATTTTATTTTTTTAAGTGGAGATGTCTCATTTTTTATTAAGTCCATCGGGCATTTTGTGAAAATTAAGACTCTTGTGTCTTTACCAATATGAAGCAAAGACCTCATAGCTTTGCATAGTAGACCCTCCCCTTATAGAAGTAGCTATCACAGGTAAAATTAGGTTACGAATCTATTTATAAGCTCAGTTTGGCAATAAAAAAGTTACTGTTAGTAAGCATATCGATTCGTTTTCGTATAAAGGAACCGAGCATTAGAGATTTCCAAGTCAACCACGGTAACGCTTCATAATCAGCCTATAATGTTCCCACTGCTGGGACACAGGCCTCCTCTCTGTGAGAGGGAGTGGGCCGTAATCCACCACGCGGGCCCAGTGCAGGTCACATGTCTTCAATTTTTTTTGGTTCTAGGACATGTCGGTTTCGTCACGCTGTTTTCCGTCACCGTTTTGAGAGCAGTGGTAAAGGCTCGTGCAGACCAGCGCGACACCCGACGCGACACAAAGGCACCGCTCGTCGCGCGACGAGCGGTGTCTTTGGTGTCGCGCGCCTTAATGAAATAATTTACACAAAGTAAAGCGCCTGTCTGGATTCGAACCCACGACCTACAACTCGTAAGTCGCGACTGGTATCACTGCTCTAACGGTAACGGCGGTAATGCTTGCCAAGGTAGAAGGATTTCATATGGTTCGATAAAATATAAAAGACAAATATAAGAAACACGTACCTTATTGTTTCAATCCTGCCTGTCCCTTGCTGTTCTCCACCAGCGACGCCCTAAGCCGAGGTCCGTACCCACAGGGGGTGCCCTTAGCGTGTAGTCGCTTAGTTTTAAGTTTTATGCCCTGGCTGGAGGCAGCCACAGGAAAGCCCAGTTAAGCAGCCGACAACCTCCTAGGTTGACCTGCAAGATGCCGTACAAAAAAATATAAGACGTACCTTGGCAGAACTAACAGCTATCTTGAACACCAACAGCACTAGGCCTATGGCAACAGACTTAGCAGCCATGATGCTGGTGAGAAGCATCCAGGTGGAGGTGGCTCCTACGTGGAAGATCACCGGGATCATCGCCATGCCCATCTTCTTCATGTTCTTGCCTTCTGTTGGGGAGGAAAGATGAGATTAGTTATGTTGATAGGCATTTCGGAGAGCTCAACCAGCTCAACCAAGTTTGAAGCGAACTCGCACGAAATTAATCAACAAAAAAACTTTTTACAATTTTTTTTTCATTTTTTAGTGTTGTGGTACCTACCCCACACAAATTCGAATACCACTACCTGCTATGTAAATAACAGTGACAGGAAGTTATCATATATCATCCACATACTAAGTGGGAAAAAATACGTATTATTGAAGCTAACTCAAAAACTACTCATGCAAAGTTAATAAAATTTATATGGGACCACCTCTGAAGTATGATTTACCAAAAAAAAAAAGAATCATCAAAGTTAATTCATAATTGGCGGAGTAATCGCGTAACAAAAAAAACATACAGACGAATTGAGAACCTCCTCCTTTTGGAAGTCGGTTAAAAATACAACTCGTCCACGCAAAACACTGTTTAGGATATCGTGGCCCCCGACAACATGGCAACTGAAGGAACACGTGTAGGTTTTAGTCAGTAAGAGTCTGACACGTTCTCCCGCTCCGCCCAGAGCGGGAGAAGTTATTTGAAAATATCCCACCTAAAAAAAAAGGCACAGTTAGTTGATTATTATGATTGTAACAGTTACATTTATTTAAACCCCCGACACAAACATTTCCTCATTTCTCTTTCCTACTCCATCACCAGACCATGTCCACCATCTATCTATCATTGAGACCATTCCAAAGAGCCCAAACACGATACCTGTGCTGTAAGTTTGTAATGCAGTTGGGTATCCTGCAAATTCCAGGTAATGCTGCAGCATCAGTTCAAAGTTACTATGTCCTTCTAAAATCATCGACGGCAGCCGAGTTTTGCGGCAACCAACGTGCCGCTCGAGTATTTGAGTACGTACTCATTTACACGAGCGAGCGGCATTTTAAAGTTGACGGGTCGACGACTGCCGCCGACGAGTGTCGACAGCTGCAGTTGCCTCTGTCGTTGGCAACGTGTCGCTCGTATATATGAGCACATAGCCATTATATTCCTTTTTACTTACTATTTTACAACAACTAAAGCCCTATTTGCACAATGCATACAGCAGTTGCAGTGCAGGTTTTTTGCCTGTGCCATGTAATAAAATTGAAGCAACTAATTACTTATTACAGTGTTGCTAGTAGTGATAGCAGCCTGGTGAGACCGTCGGCCTGCCAAGTCATAGGTCTCGAGTTCGATCCCAAGGTTCCTCTGACTTTTCGGATTCATGTGCGTATTGTATACTTATCACTTGCTTCAAACACGGTGAAGGAAAACATCGTGAGGAAACCGGCAAGAAATTAAAATTCAAATTCAAAATTCAAATTATTTTATATACATAAACCTACATGGGCACTTATGAAACGTCAGAAGCTAGGTGCACGGTTCCAATTGGTCGTTTCCTATGGAGAGGAGCCGGCAAGAAACTCCACGGTTACTCTTTTAAAAATAATTGGCTTTTACAATACTTTCAAATAACAGTGTTACTAGGTATGGGAGGACAGTGTAGGTCTTTCAATAAATACTAAGTACTTAACAAAATAGAAAATGGTCTACAGGTCACTAAACCTACAGCGTTCTCACATTCCAACATAGAAAAGAATCTATACAAAAAATAAATAGATTAATAAAAGTTAAAACCTATTTTACTAAGACGCAATTATATGATTGCTATTATAATTGTAATCAATCTGAATAATTATAATGTCAAGCCTGAGAGATATTTCTCGACGGCATGTGAGTCCAAGTCAGAGGTCCATGGGCGGCTTTAAAACTCTGACACCAGGTTAGTCACTAACCACATGAAAAGAAGAAGAACAGTTTTGTTTCAACTTGTGGTTGCAGGCAATATTAAATTCCATCTTGTAAATCAGGTTATACCACTTCCGACTCACCCACTTTTCATAGAACTCATACGCCATGCCGCCATACATATTGGAAGTGAACCCTCCGGGAGGGTTTCCGGCATTACGTTTGCGCTAGAGTTAACCATCGCGGACGGGCAACGGCATAACAACGAGCAAGTAAAAATTTTAGTAAATTTTGGAAGTGTACTGGTAATTTGGATGCGAAACCTGGCATCTCTGCGTGTGTGGAAGGGATAAGTGATAAGGCGGGAATTGCTAATGTGTTCAAGGACCATTTTAAAGTTCAGTCCTCTCGCGGTCCCTCGACCTTGGTGAATGATTGTGAGCCCATCCGTCCTGGCGCGAAACCTCTGATACGTTTTTCATCCAAGCAAGTATGTGTAATCATTAACAACATGAAACGAGGCAAATCTCCAGGACATGATGGTCTCAGCATTGAGCACCTGAGGCACGCAGGTCTCCATTTGCCGCGAGTCTTGTCTATGTTCTTCACAATGTGTATTAGTCATGCATACCTACCTGATGACCTAATGAAGACCACCGTAGTTCCCATTGTGAAGAACAGGACAGGTGACATCTCGGACAGAGGTAACTATCGTCCCATTTCTCTTGCGACTATAATAGCCAAGGTGTTGGACGGTATGCTTGATTCTTGCTTAAGTAATTACATACATCTTCATGATGCACAGTTCGGGTTTCGCCCCGGACTATCAACTGAAAGTGCTATTTTAAGTCTTAAGAGCGGCCAACCCGTCATACTTTTCATACAAACGCTCGTACGTGATTATGGCGTTGTAACACATCTTTCTTTAATTCTTTTAAACTAATAGGTATCTTGTGCACTATATCTAGGTTTCTATGAAAGCAAAAAAATTAAAAATTTACGAAACAAATTCAATATAAGCCTCCAAAAATCTGCTTTTTTGCACAAATTTTATCTGAATTTTGACCGTTCATAATGTACTCATAAATTGTAAAATTAAAGAAAACATCTTCATAGAAACCTCGCACATGTAAAGGAGATTCTAAATGACAAACATTTATTTCACAAACTTGTAAGGCGTATTCAAAAACACGTATTTCCTGAAACAAGTTATTTTTCGCACAATTTTATCGCGTTCTCACTTGCTTGTTAGCAATTCTCACTTGCGCTGGATGAAACAACAAGCTTTTCGACCATGCTCGCGTTGACGATAGACGGACCGGGAAGGGCCCTCTTAAGCATACCGTTCAATATTATAAAGATCGCGGTACGCCGGTGTACGCCTGTTTCCTTGATCTCTCCAAGGCGTTCGATCTTGTCTCATACGATGTGCTCTGGAGAAAGATGGGAGACAGGGGTATACCCGCGGAAATATGTGGGCTATTCCAGTATTGGTATGGTAACCAAGTCAATCGGGTGAAATGGGATGATACAGTCTCTGAGCCGTATAGGTTGGAGTGCGGAGTGAGGCAGGGTGGTCTGACGTCTCCCAGGCTCTTCAACCTCTACGTGGATGACCTGATAGTCGCACTCAGCAGCATGCGTGTCGGATGCAGTGTTGATGGGGTTAGAATTAACAACATCAGCTATGCAGACGACATGGTGCTGTTGGGTCCGTCGGCAGGAGCAATCAGTCAGATGCTTAAAACATGTGAGACCTACGCTGCCGCACATGGATTAAAGTATAATTTAAAGAAATCTGAATACATGGTCTTTGAGGTCAGCGGCAAACGCCGTGGAGAAGGACCCGAGTTGCTTGTGAACGGGTCACCAATTAATAGGGTGTCAACTTTTAAATACCTAGGGCATTGTCTTGCCGCTGACCTCAAGGACGATGTGGACATTGAGAGGGAGCGTAGGACTCTTGCGGTCCGGAGCAATATGTTGTCCCGTAGATTTGCGCGGTGTACAGACCAAGTGAAAATAACACTTTTCAAGGCTTATTGCCAAAGTTTTACACGGGCAATCTATGGGTCAATTATACTAAGAGATCGCTGGATGTACTGCGAGTCCAGTATAATAATGCTTTCAGGATGTTGTTGAGGCTGCCTCGTTACTGTAGCGCGTCAGAAATGTTTGCGCAAGCCCGCACCGACGGCTTTTATGCAATTATACGCAAAAAAACGGCGTCGCTGCTGAGGAGAGTGAGGGGCAGTCAAAACAGCATCCTGAAAACTGTAGCCGAGAGCTTCGGCTCTCCGATTGTCCAGCAGTTTGTGCGGAGGTTGATTTTTACTAACACTAGGCAATAAGTTATTTTTTGTATGTTACTAACACTATATGGATATTTTGTGTCCGAAATAAAACAATTTGAGTTTTTTTTTTTTGAATAAGGTTTAAAACCGTGTTATAAAACACTGTAAAACGAAGTAAAATAATGTTTTCAGGGGTCTTGTCGCTATACGTATGTAATGTATATCCAACCTTTTAATTTCTTCACCTCCCAAAATTTATTGGGTTTTTTCGTTTGGAATTTCTCAGTAGCAGCCCGGTCTGGATTTGTGCCCGGTTGATGGCAATAGGCTCGCCCCCTATTACATTGGACTTAAACATAACTGGCGAAATGTGGGTGTACTATAGGTACACCTTTGCCTAACCCTTCGAGGATAACAGGCGTGAGAATATTTTCATCATTTTCGAAATCCATTTTAATGTTAACTAGGCAGCATTGTCTTGTAAATTGCCTTCGTTATATCAATTTAGTTACGGTACCCTAAATGCAGTGGGATGTTAATCTTCAAATAAGTGTTGAGAATATTGTTGACAATGCTTCAGAGGCCTGTTAACTTCACATTGTTTAACTAAATGAGGTTAACAGAAAACTCAATTTTTTCATAAATAAATGACGGTAAAACATTGAGCGAGCCTGAAGTAGTAACATATGACATCTTGGCTGACAGTACCAACTTCTCTGGGTTGGTACTAGCTGACGGCCAACACTAGCGCCGCGCGCGCTCATTGGTCAAATCAAATAGCGCGCGCTTCCCCGGCTTCCTGTTACACACTTCCGTCCCTTTTATTTATTTCTGTATTTTATCTATCCGTGACATCACTGCGGGCCCTATCAGAATACCAGCGCTGCGTCATTTATTTATTTTTTCTTAAATGTCGCAGCATTTGCTGAGATGGGAGCCTTTTGGCCTCGTACAGGACTTTCTGCTTTTATTTTAATTGTTTTTATTTTTTAATGTTTTTATTTTTTATTAATGTTTTAATGAGTGTATTTTAGTTTAATTTGTGATTTCCTGTGCGAGTCTCAATAAATACTTTTTCTTTCTTTCTTTCTTTCTTCTCCTTTTCACGAAATCACTCCCACAGATTGCAGGAAAGCGAGAGGAAAATTCTGTACCTTCAGTGAAAAGTGATGTAACTGGAAAATCATGATTTTGAGAAAATTAATGTTAAAGTTTAAAAAAAATCTGACTCTTTGTCTACTTCACTAAAATGAGTACTGATTACTGACATTGGTAAACAATATCTTAGAGCACGATTTAGTGTAAGAAGAAATAGATTAATTTGAATAGTATTTTTATAATTTAAAAAGAAATCCACTTGTATCACGTAACACAACAATATTTAAAGTCGTTTTATGTGTAAATTAATTTAAAATGACTTGAAACATTTTACACATTATTTATTTATTGGTTGGTGTTGGATGATTATGTGTAAATATGTCAGTTTGTACTAATTCACATAGATCGTGTAATAAGAGTCACATACATTTGTATTAATATACATTAAGGTACTTGAAATATTTGTTCAGTTCACATTGATATTATTTAAAATGTATTTTATTTCACATTAATAAATGTAAAAAATGCTTAGTTAGAGCACTTTACACCAAAATAAGCTTGCTCAATTTTAATCTTAGAGGGGTACCAATTAGACCAAAAAATTGCATTTTTTTTTTCTGTTAAACTTAGTGTAAGAATATTAAAACTGATATAAGTCAAGATATATCACTTTTCACTGAAGGTACAGAATTATGCTGATAAAGTTATTTTGGAAACATGCTCTTTATGGGGTTAAAAATAAGTAAGATTGAAAAGATTTTCAAAATTAATGGATTGATTGTTGCCCATAATTTAATAATTGAACATTGATTTTATTATGTAAAATGATTTGAAATACCACCCACACACACTGTAAACCGATAAGTAAGCATGTATAAAACAATTCAAGGAACTAAAAGTCCATACAATTCTTTATTTTGCGCTTGATTTATACGGGAATCGAACCCGCAAAAAACTCAAACAACATGCAAGACGAACTAAAATATTTATGTCACCCGCTCCATCGAGATTTCTTTATTATATTTAACGCCGTGTCCGTCTGTCTGTCTGAACGCGATAAACTCAAAAACTACCGAACGGATTTTCAAACGGTTTTTACCAATGGACGGAGTGATTCATGCGGAAGGTTTTAGTGTATAATTCATTAAGGTTTTGTGTAAATTGGCTGAAATTTGGCGATTATTGTTGAAGAAGTCGGAAAAAATCATGCCGACTGGGAGCTTTACTGGCGTGCGCTGCCTAAACCGAAAAAGATAGGTACATCAAATTTATGTTCTACGGTATTGTTTATCTTAAAAAGTTCAACAAAAAAGTCCGCGATGGCATATGTCTATCTTCAAAGGATGACCCACAATAACCAATTTTATCTTTCAGAATTTGATAAAAATTTAATTGTTATTTCCGAAACTTTTTTGACCGGTATAGTATTATCCTTATCCAAAAAATATGTTATTTAAATTGGGAATTTAGTTTAGATTAAAATATGTCGTTGAATCATATAATTTAATTGAATAGTTTAAAAGATATCACAGTTTCAAAATTACGCGGAGCAACGCGGGCGCAGCGGTAGGAGTCAATGACGTTTTCCTGTTATTTTATTAGGTGTCAAATCTTGGTAGTACGTTCCCGTGAGATATTTTCCGACATCCACGCGGGCGAAGCCGCGGGCAAAAGCTAGTATACACATAAAACTGCTGGAATACATTATCTAAATCATGGTGGAAACCCAAATTCCGTTGCGGAGTTAAAAAGAACAACGGTCATACAAAAAAACACGAAAAGCGAATTTAATTTATATATAGACTAGCTTTTGCTCGCGGCTTCGCCCGCGTAGATGTCGAAAAATATCCCACGGGAATATACTACCGGGATTACATACCTAATAGCCGAGGAAAGGTCATTGACTAATACCGTTGCGCCCGCGTTGCCGTCAACTATAATTATGTAGTTACGCGTAATTTTGAATCTGTCATATCTTTTAAACTATTAATTTAAATGATATGATGTCAGTGCACATTTGAATCAAAATTAAATATCCAATTTAAATAATATATTTAATTGGATAAGGATTAATATAATACCGGTCAAAATTTTTATCAAATTCTGAAAGACAATAATGGTTACTGTAGTTCATTCTTAGAAGATAGACATATGTCAGCGCGGACTTTTTGGTTGAACTTTTTTAGATGAATAATACTGTAGAACATACATTTTATGTATCTTTTGCGATTTACGCGGTGTACGCCAGTAAAGTTCCCAGTCGGCATGATTTTTTCCGACTTCTTCAACAATAATCTTCATATTTAAGCCAATTTACACCAAAACCTTCCTCATGAATCACTCCGTCTATGAGTGAAAACCGTTTGAAAATCCGTTCAGCAGTTTTTGAGCTTATCGCGTTCAGACAGACAGACGCGGCGGGGGACTTTGTTTTATAATAAGAACCCAATAACCTATATTCAGTAAAAGACAGATCGCTATTGATGGTAGACAGTATAATTCTATTTAAAAAAAAAAAACCGTGGCACTCCGGGAGTGCCGACAGAAGTGAAAACGAAAAAAAAAACTCCCAAGACCTATAAAGTAAAAATATTTGCATGGAACATTGATCCGTAACGTGATATAAATAAAGAGCACAAAACAATTGACCATGTTCCTATGTAGGTATCATAACATCACCTGGGCACCGCGGTGATCAACGCGTTGATGTCTTTTACTCGACAGATCGTCTGTTTGCGAGTAATATACTTGCATAGAACATTGATCCGTAACGTAATATAAATAAAGAGTACAATCGCGTTTACAAAAATGAGGTGTCGGTAACAGGTCGCGAGTTCAATGGTTTTTTCCCATCTCAAAAATGCCCAACGCGCCTAAAGAAGTTTACACTTAAAAAAAAGAAAAACATTAGCTGTCCTCGGCGAATAAAATGGTAATGTGATACTACGATAGTTTTTGCATATTCGATATTAAGAGGTTCGATTACACTCTGTCAATTTTTTTAATTAATTTCCTACGGTTATTTCAGAAGTTACAAGATTTTAAGGTGCATTGTAATTAATGTAAAAAATCAGTTTTCTTTTGATATTTGAACAATTCCGCTATGTATATTAGTTAATAAGATTTTCACAAAAAATTGATTTTTATTTTTCCTGTAAAATTTGGTTTCTACGATTACCATTTTATTCGCCGGGGATAGCGATTTGTTAATATGGGTAATTCTAATTACATAAAGTTGTTAAAAATAGAGCATAGTTCAAACATATTACGCCTTGAGGCATGAAAATCTCAAGCTTTGACTGTATCACAACATTATTATACAATTACTTGCAACAATAATTTATAATTAATAACACAATTTTGGGTAATGTCAAATAATAATGAAACATTAGCAAATAATAATGTCACTAGAAGAAACACTTAACAAAACACTTTAAAAATTGAATGTCATGTATTAAATGAGAATATCAAGAATGTCAAAGTCAAATTCAAAGTCAACAGAAATACATCTTTTGTGAAAATTTCTATTGTCTATCACGGTTCATGAGATACAGCCTGGTGACAAACAGACAGACGGACGGACAGCAGAAAGGGTAAAACGGGACCTATTACTAACCTATTACTGACTTATTACTAAGACTCCAGTTATAGGTCAGTAATTAATAGGTCCCGTTTTACCGGAACCCTAAAAAGGTATTTGGAAACTTTCAAAATGCTTTTTTTACACCTAAAACGGTTACAACATCTAATTCAGTGTTATAATTTTCCATAAAGTAATTAGTAAGTTCTAAAACAGGTAAATATTTGACAGCTATTTGCGACGTTGCCAACTTTTAGGTGCAGCGCAGACGACACACTTTTTGTGCGATCGAGTCTGTGGCGCACGAAAATGTCTTATTTGTCCCCGATATATTTCCGAATGCAGGTAAATAAATTAGGGCTGAGTAAGTAGCAAATGACCCCACCTATCCACCATTTTCGTATGTTCAACGTTCTGCCAAACACCCTGTATATAGGATGTGTCGCTCGATAGTAATTTTTGTCAATTTAAAATTTAATTTAGGAACGTTTCCTCAGCTCACATTACGAATAAGATAGGAATTTGAATGTGCGCCACAGACTCGATCGCACAAAAAGTGTGTCGTCTGCGCTGCACCCTAGAATGAACGCTCTAAACCAAAGAGGTGGTATATCTACTATCTACCCATAACTATAAGAAATATTTAAAAAAAAACTTACTTCTTGAAGACTCCACACCAAACTTAGGTTTCAAAGCCTCGTAATGTAGTATCCTCCCCAACTCACTGTTCCCTAAATGTCTATCATTAAAGTCTTCTAGCCATTTAGCTACATAAATACTATATTCATTCAATTTATCTTGAAACTTTGCTTCTAAAACTGTCATCAAACTATTTTTTTCCGCCATACTAATTTTGAGATTACAACAAAAAAATAAAAATATTAATATTTTTGGTAGCGACTCCATGTTGGATACTTTGAATTTCGAATGCGCGCGTTCGCTCCCGTTCCGACAATGCGACTGTGCGATTATTATTTACTTACTTCGAAAGGTAAATACTATGACCAATTTAAGTTGATCTCGATTAGTGGTTTATTTGTGCGAGTTGATGGGTCTTTGCAAAATGGACGTAAGATGCAATAGGTATACTTATGTTCCCCTCTAGTTTGGTACCTATAGCATAGCATAATCAGCCTATAATGTTCCCACTGCTGGGACACAGGCCTCATCGCGGTGAGAGGGAGTGGGCCGTAATACACAACGCGTGTCCAGTGCGTGTTGGTGGATGTCACATATCTTCGAATCTCGGTTCAAGGACATGCCGATTTCCTCACGATGTTTTCCTTCACCGTTTTGAGAGCAGTGGTGAAATAATAATTTATACAAATCAAAGCGCTTGTTCGATTTCTAACCTATACAACTCGTAAGTCGCCGCCATTATCACTGGGGCCTCGCTCACTCTCACTCGCACTCACTCATTTAGTACCTAGGTTTACATATTTCATCCTACAACAGCTAGGCCTCATTAAAAAGTGAAATTAAAATTTTGAATTTACAGCTTAGCAAGTATAGCAACACTAGGGTTGCCAACCTTACTACTATATAATACAGTGTGATTCTTTATTATGTGCACATATCGAAATGTCTATGATCTATGCTTAATTTTATCGACGTAAAAAATATATTTTTTGTTTTTCTTTTCATTTTTTAAAATAAAATTAAAATAAAAATCTTTGGCATATTATTGATATATTTTACAATTATTGTAAAAATGATCGAAAAAATAAACATTTTTGCTAACAATTGAGGGCAGTTTTTTTTTCTCAATTTTCATTTTATGGGGACGCCTAATTACTTGCAATGATTATGGAGTTTGTTTCATCGCGATAGATGATTCTGTTTAAAAGTTACACCGGTTTGTTACAATTTTTTTTTTAATTCCGTAAAAAGTATAAAAAAAATATTTAGATAAAAAAAAATGTGGCGTTAAAATTAAGATTCCCTCATTCCGATATGTGCACATTATAAATAATCACACTGCTAACTATAAATAATCGCACTGCTATATTAGAGGCTTAAATATATTTACTATATTTCTAAAGAAATACATTCATAATTTACATTCTAGAAATATGCAAATTTGTCCATAAGCATCAAGAGTTCTACACAAAACGCGAAGATATCCAATCACAGTACACACTTAGGCACCGATCTAGGCTAAACATACTAACATCCAAGCTAAAATGCATTCTACAAGTCCCTACGTAATGTCCATAAAAATATATAACAAACTACCTAACATAATATAGAAAGAAGAAAGTTAAATATATTAATAAAAAAACCTTAAAAATTACTCATAAACAACTCCTTAGATGAATATTTAAATGATAAACATAAATAATAGTAGTAATAGAATTAATAATATAATGATGATCACGCAATTTATAGGTACAGTAAGCGCTCAAAAGTGCATGAGCACGCTAAGAGTCGTATTGCTGTGAACACGCGGTATAGCTCGTACATTTGTATGTGTAAGCAACACGATACACACACCACAGATAACGCAGTTTTGCACTACACGAAACAACAATATATTTCCGTCGCTTTAAACATGCTAGCACACACGCACTATGCACGTGAACTTGACCAGTTAATGGCATTGCTAAAATTCGATAGTAACTTAACAAGTGCAGATAGCAGAAAGCGTTAAGCGTTGGTATGGGAATTCAAACTGCCTCAGGTTCTAATCTCGTAAAACACAGTGCGGTTTTTTGCAAATATTATTATTTTTGTTTTCGATAATAATATTTTTTAAATATTGCTGCTTTTTTATGTTGTTATTGCAATAAAGGTTTTAGAATAAAAAATGCGTGATATATGATAACAAAATTAAAAAAAATATGTTTATTCGTTATATTTATTTTACATAAGTTAAAAAACTGCTACAATTATTTATCATTACTTCAGCTGAATAAGATGTGAAATAGATGTCAAGAAACTTAGAAGCAGTTTGTATTATTTTGACATATTTAAATTATGAAATATTTTAAATTTTTAATGGATTTTTTCACCATAAATATTAAGCTTTGATCATGGTCGAAGTAATTAAGTAATAAATAAGAATATTAGACTACTTAAAATGTAAAAAACTACTTACAGAATAGGTAATTTTAAGGTTAAATATGGGCAGTTTGTTTATATTTTATTTGTATTAATTATTTTACATTTTATTTGACTTTAGTAAATATTGGTTGTTATTGAGGTTAAAGCTTAAGTATTCATTTTCTTTACGAAAAGAAGATTGAAACTAAACCTCAAATTTTAATCCTAAAATAATACTATTACTAAAATAATATTAAACAATTTCGGTATATCTGCAAGAAATACGACAAACACCCTATTGAAACGTGCTTAAAAAATTCGTTACCATAAATTCATGCAATAACGAATCTGTTGTTTATTAAGTTGGTACGGTCAATATTTTAAGGTCAAAAACGGTTTTCTAGCTGGTCTTCAGTGATGCAAGCCTTCAGAGTGCACGGCGAACGGTTCATAATGACGTGTTTTTAATAATTCAGCAAAATATCTCGTTGGTATGAAACCATTTGTTTCATTCACCATTTGACGTCGCTGCTACTCGATAATAAGCCCCTTCCTCATATCTCTTAACCCTCACAGTATTTCTCTAGAACAAAGAAAAACATTGTTTTTATTACACATAATACCTTATTATTTATTATTCACTAATCGAATTAAACCTCACAATGAATTTAAAACTTTAAAGGCATCTTCTGTCTCAACAATACCTCTGTTCTATCAACAATACCCTTGATTAAGATTTATGTTTAGTAAAATATGAAATATATAAATGATAACACTCACACTTAGTCCGGTTTCATTAGATATTCACTTCACTTTTACGCAGCGCAATAATATTCTCTGATCTGATCTGATCTCTTCAATATATTTTATGCCTGCTTTTTGATAATAATAACCACAACACTGCGCTAAATACTTGTCACCAATATTATCCACGAACCAAAAAAGTTCTATTAATTAAATACTCGTAACAAACTGCATCTACCCCACAGAAATCGAAATAATTTACTTAGTTTTTTGTGGTCTACCTGCTAAACTTTAATATTTATGTGAACAAGACGAATGAAACTAAAAACGAATGATGATTATTGAACTAGTCATTGGTTGCAGACAAAGTGAGTGTGTGTGTGTAATGTGCGTGTCTACAGTATTGTAACAACTTATAGAAGAAGGTCGTAAGTCAAACCGAAGCGTCAGTCTATTGCTTTGTGAGATTGCTCATGGACTTTTGGTCGGTACTGTATATTTAAAATTTAATGATACGGTAATCATGAATAAATAATTTAATAATTAAATGTTTTTTTAATTCTTTTATTTTAAGAAATATTTAAAAATGTAATTTAATAAGAACCAAGACGAATAAACGAATTTAATAATAATAATCAATAAATAATATAACAATAATTTATTTATTTATATGAATAAACAAAATTATAATACACATGTACAGATATAAAAAAAATATCTAAAATAGTTAAGTACTTTTTGCAGATAAAACATAAAAAATAATTAAGCGAAATGTCTGTATCTTTCGCGATCTTCTGACTTTGATTACATGTAAGTTAAAACTTGTTTCCACAATAACAACTTAATGATCGCCTAAAACAAGGCTTCCTCTCTCCTACCCTTTTTGCAGTGCCCATAATGATCTAAATTATATAGTTACCACCTAAGTACACACTATGTTAAAGCAATAAAGATATTGAGTATTGAAAAAATGTAGTTGGCGAAACTACTATATTTTTATTTAAAAACAAAACGTCGAGATGGTCGCAATAGGGCCAGTATTAATCTTATAAAAGCTGAATTAATGATATTTTGGAACCTTGGTTATATTAGAATGTAAAAATATATATGAGATTTTTTTTTAAGAAACTGGTTAATAAAGGTTCATAGTAGCAAAAAATATGCGTAAGAATAAGAATGTTATTAAAAATAAAAAAAATAATTCATTTTAATTACGTCATTTCTCTAGTGTACATAAATAATAAAATAAATGTTTTTGAAACACCTACAATATTTTTTTTATTTATTCATCATCTTGATGAAAACTTATCTTTTAAAGCGCACATTCAACTTCTTTCTGGCCGAGTAAGGAAATTAATACACATAGTTAAGAAATTGAGAGACCGTACTCCAAAAGACATCCTGCGAATGGTTTATTTCGCAATATGTCAGTCCATCATTCAATATGGCATATCAATTTGGGGCGGTGCTGGAAAAACGACAATGATTGAGCTCGAAAGAGCTCAAAGGGCTGTTATAAAAGTACTTTTAAAAAAGCCATTTTTCTACCCCACTGACTCTCTGTACAAAGAGTTTCCAGTTCTCCGTGTCCGCCAACTGTTTATCCTCAACGCATGCCTACACACACACAAAAAACTTAAAACCAGACCAGACTACCACTCATTAACTTCCAAACGCGTCTTCCACATTCCACTTCCAAGAGCCAACTCTCTCCTAGCCAGACGATGTCCCGCGTACCTACACACTTTTGTATATAACAAGATCACCAGTCTCTTGCCTTCTGACTTAAAAGATCTCACCCTCTCTCCATGTAAAAAAGTGATTAAAAAATGGCTCTTAGGTCTTTCATACGACGAATCCGAAAGCTTTCTCATAACTTAACTCACACTCGGAATCTCACTAACACGACAGACACACCCACATACCTACTCACTACACTCCACACGCACATGCACCCACACTTTTTCTATTTTTTTTATTTTTTATTGTGTATTATTCTTTAGTTTTAGCTTTGACCAATACAAGTCAAGTTCCTATCTTGTTCATTATAACAAAAATTAAGTTCTGTATTTTGTTTAAAACTAGTTCTAAGCTTTATTTTTGATCTCATTCAATATTTTAATTTAGATTTCTTATAATTGTTTGCAATTAATTACCTACATAGCAACACCAGTGAAAAATAAATAAATAGAATTATGTATCACAACTCAGGTCCCCAAGATACAGGCACCGCCTAGTTTGGGGATCACCGCTTTAACATAATGAATGTCACCAACAGTTACAGATATAATTATTATGTACTAATTTTAAACTAAATTGTAACAATGTTTAATAAATTTTATTATTATTATTACTATTTTTTTTAAAGGCAATGGCTTCGATAACACTTTACTTGATTTTAAAAAATTGGCAACCCTAAGCAACACTGAAAAGAATGAAATAAAAAGGTGTTTTAAAAATCATGTAAGTAGATAGGCAAATTGAAAACTTTTGTATGCAAAACTGACCCGTCTGCAGACTAATTTCCAACAATATGAGAGGTCTAAATAAAGTGGACCTGTTAAAATATCTTATTATTTAGTAGGTCTCTAGTTAGATCTTATCATTAGAATTTGACGAGCCTTGCCGAACATCATAATTATCATATCTTTTAGAATGTAGGTTATAATTTCAAAGGTTTTTTTAGGCACACCGACAGAACAGCGCACAAAAAAAAAAAAACAGTGGCACTCCGGGAGTGCTGACAGAAGTGAAAATTTGAACAATTTTATTGTTAGGACTTTTATTGAAGTCGGTAAAAAAAAGGGAAATGTCAATCATCTCAATGTTTGGAATGTCAGTATCGCGCATTGGTGTCTTTTTAATGGTCAAAACAGTGTCGCGAGTTCAATTGTTTTTTCCCATCTCAAAAATGCCCAACGCGCCTAAAGAAGTTTTCACTTCAATAATTTTTCTTTTTCTTTTCTTTCTTTCTTTACAGGGTCAAATTAGAATAGCTCACCCCAGACGTGATGGTTAATATTTACTATGATAAAACCTACAGGGTACTTCCCGTTGACCAAGAATCATGAAATTTGGCAGGAAGTAAGATCTCACCGCTCAAGTAAAGGAAAACGTCCGAAAATTGTTAATTTGTAGTGTCACAACAAAAAAACAACTTGAGAGGTGTCAAGGGACACCCGGATGGAACGAAGTTCCTTTCGATTAATTAGTGAAGGAATTGTAATAAAATGAGTAGGTAAGTGAGTGCATACGCCACACACACAGCGTACACCGCAGCACCACACAATACCAAAATAGGGAATAATGCGGCGTTTTCCCGTGATTTTAATGGAGCCAAAAGAGAGGTCTTTTTCTCCTGATTTCGGGGACCCCAACCTTTATAGGTCTACGACCTCTGGCTCCAAAGTTAAGATCCGGGGGGGGTGAGGTAACCCTGAAGGGGCACGGGGGAGGGGGGGAGAAGAGGAGGGAAGGGGGGAGGTGTGCAGGGAGTGTATCGGGATCAGGGGGTCGCAGGAGGATATCGAGGGGGGGTTCGGGGGGAGGTTATATATATACTATAAGAGAGTTGTCAGATATACTTAATTACTGATACTGGGGGTCAAAAAAAAGGGGGTCAAAAATGAGGTCTAAGGGGTCTAACTGAATGTAGGTTCTAGCTGAGAGGAGGATACTAGGGAGGGGGGGGAACTTTATCAAAACTTTGATATTCCCAGCCGTTTCCGAGATATTTAAAATTTAAAAGGGGGGAGGTGTGCAGGGGTGTATCGGGATCAGGGGGTCGCAGGAGAATATCGAGGGGGGGTTCGGGAGGAGGTTATATATATAAGAAAGTTGTAAGATATACTTAATTACAGATATTGGGGGTCAAAAGAAAAGGGGGTCACTTCACTAAAGGGGCTCTACTCAGTAGTAGAGCTCTCTAGGAAAGATCTCATCTAGGACCACCCTAGATGCATGCCTTTTTCTGCCGCCAAGCATTCCATAATTATGTTCCAGTATTGGGCTGACTCTCCATTGGAGCGGAGATGAGACGAGCAGAGCGGAGCTGTGCCAATATTAACCAATGGAATTGTATTGAATCTCCGCTCCGTTCCAGTGGACTTGGATTTGTGAACTAGTTAAAAAATTCATACAGAACCGGCCACTGGGTATTGTAGCCCGCTCAAATTACTCGTCGTGTGTACTAGACCTTATATATATGTCGGATCCGGTCATTAGTACGGACACGAAACGAATTGCAAGCGCGCCACTGGCGACATCAAGCGTGATCTATCTACATCAAAAAAGTCGTGATGTTTTAAGGCCAAGGCGAGGAGGATATTCAGCCTCTGGTCGCATCAAATTGGAGTCAAGACGTCACGGAACTGTTCTCGATTCGTGGTGCTGTTATTGTGTTAGTTGTAATTTGTGATCATTGTATTAATTGGTGATTTTAATAAACGCCGTCGCACCCTGTGTGTGTATAATTTAGCTAGTGTGATTCATTTGATAGTAAATTATAATGTGATTTGAACTGCAAACTGTTTTTCTATTGCGCATTAACCAACACTACCCACACTACGCCCACAGTAGTTAAAATATCGCTGATAGTAACGAGAGTCACACACCCGTCTCCGACATATATATATCGTTGGCGTAGGTGAAGAACTAAATAACAAAAAAATTTGTTTGGAAAAAATTGCGATTTATTTATGCGGCATGATTTGGGTGTCACGAAAATGGTGAAAAGTCAATTTGACCAAAATCGCAGTAATTTAGTTCTTCACCTACGCCGACGATATAGATATATTTATATTTTTATATAGGTATAGCTCCGCACAGTCCGCAACTCCGCTCCATACTACCTCGCTCCGCATCAATGTACAGACACAGTCCGCAACTCCGCTAGGCATTACTCCCTCGCTCCGCTCCGCTGCCTCGCTCTGCGCCAATGGACGGGCAGCCTAGGTGACGTTACTGGCTCATGGGGCATTTTTCGACAACGCATCAGCTAACCTTAGTTTTATCAATGTGTCTACAGGATAAATTGGTAATTAGCTGCATTCCTTCAAGTTCAAATGAAAAAAAACCTAATTAAGTCAATTTGACCAAAATCGCAGTAATTTAGTTCTTCACCTACGCCGACGATATAGATATATTTATATTTTTATATAGGTATAGCTCCGCACAGTCCGCAACTCCGCTCCATACTACCTCGCTCCGCATCAATGTACAGACACAGTCCGCAACTCCGCTAGGCATTACTCCCTCGCTCCGCTCCGCTGCCTCGCTCTGCGCCAATGGACGGGCAGCCTAGGTGACGTTACTGGCTCATGGGGCATTTTTCGACAACGCATCAGCTAACCTTAGTTTTATCAATGTGTCTACAGGATAAATTGGTAATTAGCTGCATTCCTTCAAGTTCAAATGAAAAAAAACCTAATTAGGTCCCCAAGTTATCAGGGTACAAAATGTTGCAAATTAGCTCTAGTATAACCCGTTTCAAGAATGCACCCAATTACCTTGCATAGATTGACGGTAATTTGGGGGCAGTAAGAATGTATAGGGCCTGCCAAACAATTAACTTTAAACCTAAAAAATCTTTTACTGTTATAAATGTAATGTACATTTATCTCCAAAATTTGTGTTTGCATTTAACGAATAATAATATAATTTACCTACACAAAAAGACTGTTTATGTCTAGATTTTAAGATAAAGACACAATTTATTGGCATAATTCCACCATTTTGTCTTACCACGATTCTCAAAAAAGGCTAATTTTCGGTAAAATATAACTTTTTTTGTACGTTCACGCTTGAAGTACTTTTTCGGTAGATTTTATCTTAACTAGAATAATTTAGAGACTTTGTTATATGCGTTGGATGAAAGTGAAAGATACATATGTATACATACCTATTTACATACAGCATCACGATTGTATATTCTGAAAGGGTTCAGCCTATAATGTTCCCACTGCTGGGACACAGGCCTCCTCTCTGTGAGAGGGAGTGGGCCGTAATCCACCACGCGGGCGCAGTGCGGGTTGGTAGATGTCACATGTCTTCGAATTTTTAGTTCTAGGACATGCCGGTTTCCTCACGATGTTTTCCTTCACCGTTTTGAGAGCAGTGGTGATGAAATAATTTAGACAAAGTAAAGCGCCCTGCCGAGTTCGAACCTACGATTTACAACTCGTAAGTCGCGGCCGTTACCACTGGGCCACCACTGCTCTTCAGATTTCACCACTGTGCCAAAACCGGGAATCGAACCCCGGACTTGCGCTCTTGCGACCTCTTGTCTAACGAGGAGTTAGGTATATGTAGTAGACTGGCGCCCCGCCCCGCGCGAATTTGAAATACTGCAGGTAAGTTGGAATACTCGGATATCTCAATTTATGTAAACTCCATCTGTGTTTTTTCGCTGTAAGCATATCGTCACATGACATACGATGTCATAAGTACTAAAAACTTTTTACAAAAAAAAATAACAACCGACTTTGAAAAAACACTACAAAGTGAAAAATAACTTTAATTTCGAAAGTCGGTGTCTTTCTTTGGTTTTCAATTTTCGTTTTTTGTCACCGATTTCTGAAATTAAAGTTTTTTTTAACCGACTTCCAAAAGGAGGAGGTTCTCAATTCGTCTGTATGTTTTTTTTTTTGTATGTTTGTTACGCGATTACTCCGCCAATTATGAATAGATTTTGATGATTCTTTTTTTGTTTGGTAGATCATACTTCAGAGGTGGTCCCATATAAATTTTATTAACTTTGCTTGGGTAGTTTTTGAGTTAGCTTCAATTATACGTATTTTTTCCCACTTAGTATGTAGATGATATGATAACTTCTTGTCACTGTTATTTACATAGCAGGTAGTGGTATTCGAATTTGTGTGGGGTAGGTACCACAACTAAAAAGTGAAAAAAAAAAACTTTTTACAAAAAAAAAACAACCGACTTAAAAAAAAAACTACAGAGCATACACTCGAGAGCATACCATTTCAAACAAAAAAAAAAAAAAAATTCAAAATCTGTCCACAATTGACGGAGAAATCGGTGGACATACATAAAAAGAAAGAAAAAAACAAACATATAACCTCTTCCTTTTTGGAAGTCGGTTAAAAAACAGGGCGCCATCTTGACATTTCTGCTGACAGCCACACGGGAACGAAACGTTTACTTTGAAAACATTTTCGGTAGGAATGCAATCCTTGATAATCATTTACTAAGTTATGTAAAATCTTCATTGTAATTGTTTAAACTATTAAGTGACCTTATTAGTTTATGATTTTGTTTTGATTTTGTAAATATTTCTAGAATAAAACTCCATGTCACGAGTTTGAAGTTGGAATACTACATACCGAATTACCACAGTATTGGAGATTTCTAATTTGATTGCAATTTTGAGAAGGTTCTTAAGTTTTGTTTTGTTTAATTATTTGTATTAATAAAATTAAATAATTTGCCAATAATTTAATGCATTTTTTATTGGGCTAACCCGTTTTCTCATCTACATATTCCCAAAAAAAAAAAAAAAAAAACTGATATTCCAAATATGCTGCACTTCCTCTATTACCTATTTGACAAAACATGGAGATTTCTATATTATATGTGAGTAAAATATTAATGTATAATACTCATAAACTTTCCGGAATAATCCAAATAATGGTAAGAGCCGTATCAAAATCCGTTTCGTAGTTTTGACTGGGAGCTTTACTAGCGTCCGCCGCGTAAACCGTTACAGATATATCAAATTTATGTTCAATAAGATTGAAGATCTTAAAAAGATCATCAAAAAATCCGCAATGGCATATGTTTATCTTCTAAGGATGACCCACAGTAATCATTTTTATCTTATCAGAATTAGATAAAAATTCCATTGTTATTTCCGAAGCTATATTGATCAGTATCATATTAATCTTTATCCAATAAAATATGTTATTTAAATTGGACATTTAATTGAGATTAAAATATGCCTTGACATCATGTAATTTAAATGAATGGTTTAAAAGATATCGCAGATTCAAAATTACGCGTAACGAAATAATTATGTTTGGAGCACAGCGGTAGGAGTCAATAACCTTTTCCTGGACTATTAGGTATGTAATCCCGGTACTGCCCGATAGTACTTTTCCGTGGTATATTTTCCGACATCCACGCGAGCATAGATAGAAGAAGAAGATAGAAAATAGAAGATAGATAAGAATAAGATGAAATGCCTGTTTCTAGGATCGAACTATTCCGACGCAGTTGCGTATATATGGCGCCACTTATTTATAATTCAATTCCAAATTTTATAACTGATCTTCCTTACAGAAAATTTTGCGTAGTACTAAAAAAATGGCTCATTTCACATAGTTATTATTCAATAGGTGAATTTAAAAAAAAAACTTCTTGTCGGTCCTATCATTACAGGAATGCATTGTAGAACAGACTAGAATATATTAAAATCTATGATTGTAGATGTAATTTTGTCCTGTTATTTTGTGTTGTGCCAAATGTATCATATATATACAGGATGATTGGAAGATGGGTGCAAAGCTTTAAGGTGAAGATAGTATGGACAATTTTGAACCATTTAAGCCACGGTTGTCTTAGACGAAGTCTTACCAAATTTTTTAATTTTTAATAAGGTTTAAAAGACGTATTGTACAAATTTTTTATTTTTTCTGAGCTTTAAATGTCTGTAAAAAAAATGTCTAATGACACAGAAGCCTAAAACATGTTTTGCTTGATTGCTTACACATTACTTTAATTAAATAAATAAAAAATGAATTCATTTATCATTCAATTTGGCCATAATTATGCAGTTTACATTAAATTTTGAGAATTTCCGAAAAAAAACTTAAAAATTTGGTTAAAAATATTTGGTAAGACTTCGTCTAAGACAACCATGGCTTAAATGGTTCTAAATTGTCTGTACTATCTTCGCCTTAAAACTTTGCACCCATCTTCCAATCACCCTGTATATATTTTTAATTAGTTGTGTAAATTGAGGATTAATTTACTTTAATTTCATGTCTAATCAATATTTTCAACTTTAGTTATAGATAATTGCTTTTTAGCCTCACTATTAATATTTGCATGCCAAAATATGGCGAAATGTGTCATCGCACAAGAATACTTAAATAACACCTTTGTAACCGCATTTAAAGCAAATAAATGACTTTGACTTTGAAAAAGTAATTTATTGGTCCATTGTTAATAAAAAATAAAAAAATATGTACCCTTACTGTAACTAGAATATTTAACATTGTTATAGAGGTCAAACAGGTAGTTACAGCTAGTTATCCAAACTCGATAGGTAAATCTACCTACGTAGATTACCACTAATGACACGTCTCCAATTATTTGGAACCGCAGACAGACCAGTTTTTTCTAAACACATAATATCTTTCTTTGTACTTGTATTCAAGTTTCAGAAATATTATCTTCTACACCTACTGACAGTTCCGACATTTTAGCTGCCACAAAAAAAAGAACAACGGTATTAAGTACTATGTCGTATCAGGTTAGATATGACTTTCTAGAAATAAAAAACCGGCCTAGTGCGTGTTGGACTACGCACAATGAAGGATTCCGTAGTTGGAGTGAATTTATCCCAAGACGAAACTTAAAATTGTAGTTGAAAAACATGTTCTCCCATACGGAATGTATGTGAGATCATGTTTTTGCAATTGCAAATGTAATTTGGTCGATTATTACTCGTTAACTTGTAGAGCCTACTTAGCTGGTCACAGCTAGCAAAACTGTATGTGTATAACGAAATTAAAAGGAAAACTGTCAAGTTTTCCTTTTAATTTCGTTATACACCGTGAAATTTGAAGACACAGTTTTGCTAGAACAAACGTTGTTCAGACCATGGTCTACTACCATTCTACAGCATCCAATAAAAAAAACATAATTGGTTTTTGAAAAAACACAAAAAGACAACGTTTAAAATGTCATGATTATCTACTGCTTACTAAATTTCGTTTATGGAGGTACATTTCCCTGTAGACAATGCTGTGTCCTGTCCTGTGCGTGGTGTCTGTGTTGTAGGGAGTAACGATAATCTTGACATTTTAAACTTTGTCTTTTTTGTGTTTTTTCAAAAACCAATTATGTTTTTTTTTATTGGATGCTGTAGAATGGTAGTAGACCATGGACTGAACAACGTTTGGTCTAGCAAAACTGTGATTCAAATATACAACTGCCATGATTTTTTTCCGTAGTTAAAACCAACCATTTAGCTAGCTGGGTGGGGACGGGACACACTTGACTCAAACAAAAATGAGCAATTAAAAGCTTAAGACGCAGATATATGCCAGTGACCTTGAGACATCAAGGAACGCTGTCCCAAATTAGACGAATTATTAATAATAATACATATAACAAAAAGTATTTTAATAAAACATGTATACTAAAAGATCAAAAATTAAATTGTCTTTATTATAATGAAAATTTTAGAAAAATACGCTTGATAATGTTTGCGTGATTCTCAGTTTTTATCCGCGTTAGACATAACTTTACAAATTAATTTCACTATGTAATATAAACATAATCTAAAATATTCCTATATTAATTTATTAGAAAAATGCTCTTATTTAACATATATTTTTTCCAAATCATTAACACTATTCGTTTAGACGTGATCTTTAGTATAAAATTATTAAAAGTCGGTTACCGTCGCCTTAATATTTCGCAAACGAATCCTTGAATCCAAAACTGGTTTCAACACACTCACAATATTTTCAAAAGACCCCTTCCAACGACAGCCCACACAAAGAGAAAAACGAGAAAAAAAAAATCAATCCCCACTTTTCGTGTAGGGTAGGAATAAAAAAAAAAAACACTATTTTATTTTACCACTTTGTCGGCGTGATTAATAAATATGTATACCTACCCAAACAAAATTACAGCTTTCTGGTACTGAGAGTCTCTAAGCTAAGCCGCGGACAGACAGACAGACAGACGGACGGATATGGCGAAACTATAAGTGTTCCAATAGGCTCGCCCCCTATTACATGGGACTTAAACATAACTGGCGAAATGTGGGTATACCTGCTACAGGTACACCTCTGCCCAACCCTTCGGGGAAACAAGGCGTGATTTTATGTTATAAGGGTTCCTTGTTGACCACGGAACCTTAAAAATGAAAGTGTCTAATCGAAGGTTAAGATGTTAAATAAATATTATAAATACACGTATACATACAAACTCACGCCTTCTTCCCATGGGGGTAGGCAGAAGAAACTACAGAACGCCACCTGCTACGATCCTTACATACTCCTTTTGCCTCGTTTACGTTCATACATCTGGTCATACACGCACGCCGGTTGCGAGTACTACGCACCTGACCTTTCTGGAGAACATCACCAATAAGGTCACATAAATGTCCTTCTAGGATGGCGGTGGCTGGCGTTTCCACTTACATTTGCATTGCAAGTACGATATAAATAACAGCCTATAATGTCACTGTAGGTGCTTTGCAGATGGAACAACTTTAGTTAAGAGTGGCCAACCCGTCATACTTTTCATACAAACGCTCGTACGTGATTATGGCGTTGTAACACATATTTCTTTAATTCTTTTAAACTAATGGGTATCTTGTGCACTATATCTAGGTTTCTATGAAATCAAAAAATAAAAATTTGGCGAAACAAATTCAATATAAGCCTCCAAAAATCTGCTTTTTTGCACAAATTTTACCTCAACTTTAACCGTTCATAATGTACTTATAAATTGTAAAAGTAAAGAAAACATCTTTATAGAAACCTCGCCCATGTAATGGAGATTCTAAATTACCAAAAAATATTTTACAAACTTGTAAGGTGTATTCAAAAACACGTATTTCCTGAAACCAGTTATTTTTCGTACAATGTTATCGCGTTCTCACTTGCTTGTTAGCGGTTCTCACTTGCGCTGGATGAAACAACAAGCTTTTCGACCATGCTCGCGTTGACGATAGACTGATCGGGAAGGGCCCCCTTAAGGCAACTATCAACTTTTAAAAAGTTTCCCTTAAAAGTTGCCAGTTGCTACAACCAAATAGCCCGGTTTACGGTTGCCGCAATTTTATGGCAATCTGTGAGCAACTTTTATAGCCGAGTTGCTCAATCTACGCTACGTACAGTGTGATGATGGATATCGAAGAATAAGCACGTGTTCTCATTATAATACGTCGCTGCCGTCGTCGGCGTCAACAACGAAACCAGTAACTTTACACAACCGATACAAATTCGACAGTTGCTGGTTGTGGCAATTAGAAACTAACTTAGTTATCGATTGCAGCAACTGAAAATTGTTGTCTATCACCGGAACACGCAACTTGAGTCGCTAAGTGTGCGCAGTTCCATTGAGATATATCGTCGACCGTAGGTTCAATTGAGGTAAGGGACAAAATAAGTTTTTTTTTTTCATATTCACCATTCGATAGAGCGAAAAATTCTGAACAAAACTGTATACTCAACTCATTTTGGGCAATTTTGTTCCTTACCTCAATTAAACCTACGGTCGACGATATGTAAACAGCTAGTTGCCGGTTGCTGCAATAGTTGCTCCATATGCAAAGCGCCGTAGATCTTAGGCTTCTTCTGGTGGTGAGCATTAAAATTTTAAAAATTCAAAAGTCATTTATTTAATTCACTAGGCTGAGAATCAGCACTTTTCGAACGTCAAAATTACATAAGACAGTCCCCCAAAACGCCCACCTTTCACTGATTCACACACTTCACTTCATTGATCACCACGCTTCCTGTGTGATGGCTTTTCAAGCCAATCTTCTTCACAATGTTTTTCTCCACCTTCTTTGTTTTATTTTTTCGTGTGGTTAGTGACCCTGGTGTCATAGTTTTTATTACCTCCATGGGCCTGTAACTTGGCTTCACATGCCGTCGAGAAATATCTCTCAGGCATGCCGGTTTCCTCACGATGTTTTCTTTCACCCTTTTTTAAGCAAGTGATATTATTAAATACGCACATGAAGCCGAAAAGTCAGAGGTGCGTGCCTTGGGTTCGAACTCGAGACCTATGACTTGGTAGTCCGACGGTCACACCACTAGGTAAACTGCTGCACCGAGTAAGTGTGATTCACTATGGAACTACCTACATTACATATTTATATTTATTAACAAGCTTTAGTCTCTGCGACCAGCGATCGGTGTGGCAACACGCCGTGTTCGGGTTCGTGAAGAAGTCAATCGTCATCCTGAGGATGCCTCGTTGAGAGGTGAAAGACGTGTCAATTTCTTACAGGGTTTTTTATGGCTCTTTAGGAATAATTAAGCGGAACATGTTACTAAATATAATCAACGTCTATTGTATTTATTAACAAGCTTTATATCATGCTGCAGGGGTGCATACAATGGTGGCCAAGTGGTAACGGTCCTGACTTACGGGTTGTAGGTAGTGGGTTCGAAACTTCGAACCCAGGCAGGCACTTTACTTTGTGTAAATAATTTAATCACCACTGCTCTCAAAACGGTGAAGGAAAACATCGTGAGGAAACTGGCATGTCTTAGAACCAGAAATTCGAAGACATGTGACATCTACCAACCCGCACTGGGCCCGCGTGGTAAGTAGATTACGGCCCACTCTCGAAGAGAGGAGGCCTGTGTCCCAGCAGTGGGAACATAGGCTGATTATGCTTATACTTATGCTTGTATCATGAGTATGACAGTTAGTAGCCAAAACCGCTGAACGATTTTTATAAATATTCTTGATCCAAAACGTGTAAAAACAAATTCAAAATGGCGGACACTGGATGTCATAATTTTTTCATCTTCCTCAATAAACTCTTATTAAAATTATTTACCGCATTTGCCTAAAGCTTGGGCCTAAAGTGTTCAAAGCTATGTAATCTTTTTTATTTAGTTCGCAATG